>JALGPY010000002.1:130699759-131945592 GCA_023055425.1 Linanthus parryae | reverse complement strand
AAACCACTTCATTGGAAAAAGTTGCCATACTCTATTCAACCCCCTCCCCTCTATAGTATTGATCATGTGTTACTTGCCTACATACTGTCTTTCACAATTTGATCTTTGAATTAAATGAAACATATTCACGCTCCTTAAATGATACTAGTTCGGTGTCATTGAAGAGAATTAAAGAAAGAAACTCTCTTCGCCCGCCAAATTTTACATATACGGAAGTTATGTCCGGCTTGATCTCCTTTGTATGAGTAGAGTTAGAGTTAAACTTATATGGTTATACCGCTGTTAAGATGGATGATGAGCACCATAGGCATAAAAAATTCAAGGAAAGCTTTTATTTACAAGGACACTCCACCACCAATAATGAGCTTTGTTTGGCTCTCTTGAAAATTCCGAGCGTCAAACTCTCTTTAGACTGTTGGGTAAGACTGTACAATAACTTTGACCTAATTAGACCCTCCGTCACAAAATAATATTTAAGGTGAACTTTTCATGCAGTAAGTATTAATGTTAATGCAAGTAATATTAATGCAATTAGTATTAATGTTAGTGCAAGTAATATTATGGTGCAAGGAAAAATTAACCCCATGTTCCAATACCAACAACTCAGCATGAAGAGCGTTGTAGCCGTTATTTTTTTTTAACCCATCTAATCCTTCCATTTTAAGTCTAATACTTGAGCATGAATCTGATTATTCCAAGCTTTGTCAACATTTATTGTAATATCCCGTCCCACATCGAGATATTGTGGATGAGATGTGTGATATATAGTACACCATGTGGAATACTACTAGCACCTTCAAGGCTTAAGCATTTTTATCCAGTGGTATTGGTAAAGAAGTTTCTGGGACAGTTATCCACTCGGGTTTTACAAATGGTATCAGAGCCGACCCTGGTCCCGTAAGGGCTCCGTGGCGATTCGCCGCCAGCCAACGGGATACGTGACTGGGAAGTCTCGACGAGGACGTCGAGTATATAAGGTGGGGTATCTCGTCATCGAGATACTGTGGATGAGATGTGTGGTATAGTATACCATGTGGATTACTACTAGCACCTTCAAGGCTTAAACATTTTTATCCGGCGGTACGGGTAAATAAGTTGCTGGGACAGTTATCCACTCGGGTTGTTACATTTATATTCTTGGTGTCGACCGCTATCGGGCTGATTTCCTTAACTGTGATCGTTGGGGGGGGGTACTTATACATCATTATGAGCAATGTTTCTACTTCTTTAATTTTATCAGCCATATACAACAACTGGGATTCCTGTTACCTTATGATCTCGTCCATAGAGAAGTTAACATTGTTGAAAACTTTGTTAAAAATCTTCTTTAAATTGCTCAAAGGATATAAATAGCATTGGTGTCACAACTACAGTAACATGCCGAAGGGTTTGAATGATTTTTTCTTGTAGCGTGATTTAAAGTGGGATCTTTTCCACAGCGGGGAGGAGATGTGACAACGAAAGAAGATGTGATCAGATATTTCTAATTCTAATGAAAGATTTTTCATAAAGCATCACCAACATTGAAGCATTGGTAAGTAAGTGAGAAGTTGGAAGCTTGCTGTTGGCACATTCCCAAAGAAAGAATTTCCATCTTCTAGGATTATCCAGACCCCAAATTTTACCTCATTTTTTCCCATCATACTGGAAGTTTCCCAAAATGGAGAAAAGACCTCCCGAGTTGGGAATGTGACTGCTTTTCTCACTTAGAAAATGATATTCGGACTTCGTTGTGAATTGTCCCATCTTCATAAACAGCAACATAATCCTGTCTTTTTTATTTCTGTCATCCAGCTGAATAAATAAGATCCTTTCGGAAATAACGTTAGGGGCCAGCTCTTTTACTGAGTCCACTTTCCAGACCTGAATGTTTTCTAAGCCAAAGATCCAGTCTTGAGAGGGACATATAACTCTGTATCCATATATAATTTTTAATATTGATCTGATTCTCATTACCAGGTGACCATGTGGCTCATTGCTTGACTAAATCTCTGCCATAACGAACACTTTTCCAAGCCCGAGAGGCATTACTAGGGAATCTAGTTTCCATAAAACCCATTTTTGCTACAATATAACTTCAATAAAACTTTAGAAATAAGACGATTTGGACAAAGTAGGGCTCGCCTTTGAGGCTAAAAGTGCTTGGACCATAAAATTCCTAAGACCGCGACCACCCCTGAATTTATTGAGATTACGCACATCACTTGGTACTATTCAAAGATTAGTCCTTTTGTTTGGGTTCCACAAAAAATATTGAATTCGGTATGAGATATCAGCATTAAGGGTTGTAGGCAGTTTGAAAGAGTAGCTAACATAGGTTGAAAGGGCCGAAAGAATAACCAATGTTAGTTTTCCCGCATTGTTAAGCATTTTTCCTTTCAATCTTTCCAATCTATCCGGGAGAGAGTTTCTAACAAAGGTGAAGATATCTTTCTTTTTTTCTTGGGATTTTAGGCAAATCTATAAAGGAGAAATGATTGTTTTTCCCTTTGATTTGAAGAATGTTCGCATAAATATCCCCTAAATGATTCGAAACATTAGCCGAGTGATTTCTCGTCTGGGATTGAAATGCCAGACGAGTAATCACTTGTCCCAGTATCGAAGGTCTTGCTCGTCCCAGATGCTTTTATCTCTACTGGGACAAGTAAATGCTCGTCCCTGTCTTCTGAGAAGACAAAGACGAGAATTTACTCATCGTTGTCTCAACACAGTCAAAACACATATCAGACCCAGAATGAAGAGCATATAATCAACTTAATGAACATAAAATTCAGAGAAAGACATAGGAAAATAAAATTTAACAAAAACAACAGTAGCATACATTTCAAAGCACTCCGATAAACATATTACAAGAATAAAAATACAAAAAATGAGAGTTTAGGGGTTTACCTTATCTCAACAACAACACTGGATAAACAAAGAGACCTCCAGAGGCAAAATGGGATAAAGAGAGCCAATGAGAGTGACAAATCAGCCAATTTTGAGGCCTTTAAGGCAGCTCATCCATTAAGTTTACAGTTGGAGTAAATTCACGTGTACTTTGGTAGGTTTAGATAGATAAAAATTTAATATTTTTAGAGGGAGAGATACCCATTTAAGGGTTTGTTTTGAGGTTGTATGTCACTTTCTGTGGCAAGGGTGAGGTACGATATTTTTTCTCACAACTTTAAGGTACATGTCACCAGCCATGCCACTGTCAGTACCCACTTGCTTGCTAATAACTTTTGTTAGGAGGCATATAAAAGGGGTTTCTTTTTTACAAATACCAATTCGACCAATGGCATTCATCAAACACCATTTCAGGGAATGACATTACCAAGTGACCATGTGACTCATTGCTTGATTAAATCTATGCCATAAAGACACTTTTCCAAGACCGAGAGGCATTACAAGGGAATATAACTTCCATAAAACCTTTTTTTCTATAGTATTACTTCAATAAAATTTTAGAAATAAGAAGACTTGGGTTGCACAAAGTAGGGATCGTCTTTTATGCTAAAATAGCTTGACCCAGTTAAAGTCTTAAGACCGAGAGATTAAGCACATTACTTGGCATTGTTCAAATAGGAGCCCTTTTAATTGGGTTCCACCAAAAATATTGAATTTAGTATGAGATACAGCATTGAGGGTTATAGGCTGTTTGAACGAGTAGCTAACATAGGTCGAAAGTATAGATTTAACCAATGTTGGTCTTCATGCATTGTTGAGCATGTTTCCTTTCAATCCTTCCAATCTATCCGGGATAGAGTTTCTAAAAAAGGTAAAGATATCTTTCTTTTTTTCCTATAAATTTAGGCAAACCTATATAGAAGCAATGATTGTTTTGCCCATTGATTTCTAGAAAGTATGCATAAATATCCCATAAATGCTTCGAAACATTAGCCGAGTGATTACTCGTTTTGGATTGAAATGCCAGAAAAGCGATCACTCGTCCCAGTCTGGAAGGACTTGCTCGTCCCAGTTGTTCATGTGGGCGCGTCCCTGTCTTCTCTGAGAAGCAAGAGAAGAGCATTACCTAGTCCCAGTCTCAACAAAGTTAGCAACACAAATCAAACCCAGAATGAAGAACACATAATCAACATATTGAAGATAAATTTTCACAGAAAGACATATGAAGATAAATTTAACATAAAGACAGATGAAGAGAAATGTTAACAAAAAACAGTAGCATACATTTCAGAGCCGTCTGATAAACATGTTACACGAATCAAAATACAAAAATGAGAAATTAAGGGTTTACCGTAGCTCAACAACAAAAAAGGAGAAAGAGAGAGACCTCCGGGGGCAAAATGGGATAACAGGAGCAAATGAGAGCGACAAATGAGCCAATTTGAGGCCTTCAAGGCGGCTCATCGATTAAGTTTACAGTTGGAGTAAATTCAACTCTACTTTGGTAGGTTTAGGTAGATGAAAATTTTAATATTTTTAAAGAGAGGCATATACCCAATTATAGGATTTGTTTCGAGGTTGTATGTCACTTTCAGTGCCAAGGATGGCGGGGTATTTTAACGATCTATTTCTCACAACTTTAGGGTACATGTCATCAGCCATGCCACTGTTAGTACCCCACTTGCTTGCTAACAACTTTTGTTTTGTTTTTTTTTTTTGTTTTGTTTTGTTTTTTTTTTTTTTTTTTTTTTTTGAGGAGAATAAAGAACATCAATTCGTATCCAAGAGATTACAAGAGGATAGCTAATACATACATCATCATCATCATCATCAGATCACCTCTACTAGGAGGCTACATAACACCTAAGCCAAACAAACAACATCAAAGAAGAGAATACACAAAAGCTAGCCAACTAAAACAACAACCGCATAACAATGGAAAGACAAGAGGCCGATGACCTCGATGCTTCAAGCCTAAACCTGAAAGACAACACAAAACATCAAACCATCCAAACAGCAATCATAAGACCAACATAACTTACCACATAAATGTCGAGGTTGATTTGGCAACAGCATTTGTGTCACCAATTCCAGCCCACACACGAGGGTGACCTAAAGTTGAACAAAATCCTTAACGATTTAGATGCACGAAAACATCCGGTTCGAGATTCCCAAATATCGATGTGCCGCTTCCTGATCTGAAAACTTGGAGCAGTAACGGGGTCGTAAATGTCCATAGCTTCCAGTATCTTGTTCCAAGAGAGACCAATGAGATCTTCCTCTATTTTTACTCTACAAGAATCATAGCCACTTTTTGGTGGAGAAAGACCTTCTTGGTAGGGTCGCGGAGGACCCTTAGGTGTCTGATCGGAAAATTTACCCTTAGGACTGCAAGGCCGAGCAATAGGCCTCTTTTTACGCTCCTTCTTGCCATGCAGATGCCTTTGAAAAGCAGAGTAATCAACCCGAATAGGACCTGTCTGATGCCCATTTACCTTCAGAGATCTACGAACTTGGATCGCCTACCATGACTAATTAAACTGGGCCACTTGTCCTGTCCGTCGATTTCTGAAAACAGAATGTGACTGTTGGTGCGGAACATCGTACCATCAAGTTCCTCACAAACAATTCGACAGACACTTTTAATTTCTGCTTTCGGTGGCTGAGAGAATCGAAGGCGGAGAAGGTCCGAAAGACTGTAGCTACGAACCGACACGGGGAATGGACAACCCAATTGAGAAAACCAACATGTTGTTCTTATACGTTTGGATTTGGGCACCTACCAAATCTGCAATAAAACAGATGGAGGGGTGGACAACCTCTTTCTCTTGTTACTACAGAGAGGACTAAAAGATAAAGAAACAAATCCATAAGAGTCCACTGAAAAGATAGAGAAGCAAGAAGTAAATTGGTACAATAACAACCTGAGATATGAAGCGGGACAGGAAGCTCAAAAAATGAAACAAGTAAAACAAAACAACATTTAATAGTAAAATAAAGGAGCCAATATGAGAAACATAGCATCAATTGACAGAGAGGCACCGGATGTAAAGGCAAGACACCCAGAAAGCCAACCAAAACGGGGAAGAATAGGGGAACTAAGCTGATTAGAATATGCAATCAGGACGTTGACTTCGCCGATTGAAGAAACCAGGAAACTGAGAACAGAGAGGTCCGATCTACCCACTACAGGTGTCGATTGGTAGAGACAAACTGAGAAAAAACTTGAGGTAATAACCGAGAGGACTCTTCGACTGCGATAGGAGGACGGAACGAGGACACCGACAGACAAAGAAACACAAACAAGAGCTGGAGCAATGAATCCGGAAGAACTTAACAAGAAGAGAACTTGCAAAGAGACGGCGATTTCGCCGGTGTGAGACCCGGTAGAGCTGGAAGGACAAACCACCCACTGAGGAGAGGTTGAAGGAACCATGGATCCGGAAGAAAAAGGGGGTAAAAGGATAAGATTTTGATTGCCAAGAGGTCCTGGCGGCAGCTGTTGAAGCCATGAAGTGATAAGATGCAAACAAAAGATTAGGGTTTCCTAGAGAGTGGAGAGAGGATTTTCGCTCTCTAAAGCACACCCATAGAGAACGCTAACAACTTTTGTTGGCAGGCACTTAAAGGGAGGGTTTTTTTTTTTACAAATACCATTTCAGCCGATGGCATTCCTCAAACACCATTTCAGGAAATGACGTTGCCAAGTGACCATGTGACCCATTGCTTGATTAAATCTCTGCCATAAAAAATACTTTTCCAAACTCAAGAGGCATACTAGGGAATCTAGTTTCCATAAAACTTTTTTTTCTACAGTATTACTTCAATTAATTTTTAGAAATTAGAAGATTTGGGTTGCACAAAGTAGCGCTCGCCTTTCAGGCTAAAATATCTTGAAACAGTTAAAGTTCCTAATACCGAGACCACACCTATATTATAGTGATTAAGCAAATCACTTGGTATTATCCAAAGATGAGTCCTTTTGTTTGGGTTCCACCAAAAAGATTGAATTAAGTATGAGATATAAGCATTGAGGGTTGTAGGCAGTTTTAGCGAGTAGCTAACTTAGGTCGAAAGGGCTGAAAGAATACACTTAACCAATGTTAGTCTTCCCGCATTGATGTGCATTTTTTTTTCAATCCTTCCAATCAATTCGAGATAGAGTTTCAAACAAAAGTGAAGATATCTTTCTTTTTTCCCCTGGAGTTTTAGGCAAACCTATATATTAGCAATGATTGTTTTACCTTTTATTTCAAGAAAGTTCGAATAAATATCCCCTAAGTGCTCGGGAACATTAGCCGAGTGATTGCTCGTCTGGGATTGTAATTCTAGAAGAGAAATCACTCGTTCCAGTCTGGAAAGTCTTGCTCGTCCCAGTTATTCGTTTGGTAGACTAGGATGAGTAAATGCTCGTCCATGTCTTCTCGTCCCAGTCTCAACAACATCAACAACACACATGAAACCCGAAAGGAAGAACTCGTAATCAACATAATGAACATAAATTTTCACAGAAAAACGTATGAAGAGAAACTTTAACAAAAACTACAGTAGCATACATTTCGGATAATAAAAGAATCACAATACAAAAAATGATAGTTTAGGGGTTTACCATAGTTCAAAAACAACATTGGAGAAAGAGATAGACCTCCAGATGCAAAATGGGATTACGGGAGCAAATGAGAGTGACAAATGAGCCAATTTTGAGGTCTTTAAGGCATCTCATCCATTAAGTTTACAGTTGGAGTAAATTCAACTGTACTTTGGTAGGTTCAGGTAGATGAAAATTTTGATATTTTTAGAGAGAGAGATACCCATTTTTAAAGTCTGTTGTGAGGTTGTATGTCACTTTCACTTGCAAGGGTAGCGGGGTAATTTAACAATACTTTTCTCACAACTTTAGGGTACATGTCATCAGCCATGTGACTGTCACTATCTCACTTGCTTGCTAGCGGGCATTTAAAAAGGTGTTTTTTTTTTTTTACAAAGACCAATATTTCAGCCGATGGCATTCCTCAATTACCATTTCAGTGAATGACATTCATCCGATTCCCCCTATCTTCACAATTCTTTTCTTTTTTATTTTTCTTTATTAGCTACTTGTGTGCTGCCACATTTACCTCAACATATGGGTGTTGTTGGGATAGATTTTTTTTTTCTTTTTTCAATTAGGACTTATTGCACATGGGAGATGCAATAAGTCTATTCTAAAATCGAGAGTTATAATGTGTTAGTTTTGGTATACTGAAGGTACCCATTAAGTAATCAAGTCTTACAATTCAGGATGTAAGAGTTACGGGTGAGCGCGGACCGGTTAGAGCAGGTTTTGCCAAAAAATGCCCCAACCCAATAGGTACAAGTTGGTGAATGTTCAACGCAAACCCGATTAATTGTTTGTGATACCCGATTCGCACATAATTTATCGACTCGGTGTGATCCAGACCGGGTTGGACGGGATGTTGAATCTAATTTTTTTTTCGGAAAATGTGTTAATTTAACAAAAATAAAGATGTGTAAGCATATATTTTGGAATTGGAAATGTAACATTGATTGTTAGAAAATATGAGTAACTTGAGAAAAATCAACTACAACTTAAAGAAAATCAGCTCAAAACAATTATGCGTGCTTATAAAATGTAATGTTTGCATGACGTATGCAATTTGAACCGTACCGGTTCGGTTCCAAACGATTTTACCAATTCCAAGGTCATGATCAATCGAAGTTAGTTCGGGTTTGCGATTCTACAATCGTAACCAATCAATTAGCATGAACGGGTGCTAAATTTAGATCGTTGTTGTGCAGACCGGTTTGGAGCGGCCGGTTTAGGCGAGTTTGCTCACCCAAAGTAAGCGTCATGAAGCTTAGAAATTTGAATGGGGAATGTGACATTTCTCAAACAAGAAGGGGTGAAAGTGTCGTTGTGTCAAACTTGAGGTGGGTGAAATTTTCTTTTACCTTAATGCCACGTAAATGCTTATGGGACTTTCTTGGTTGATAACGTTTGTCTTGAAGTTCCTCCATTTGGTTACAGATTGGGTGGATTTTAATATTAAGCAGGAAAATTGAGGTAATTCTGCAAATATTTCTTGGCAAACACTATTTTTGTCTGCTGTCTCTCTTATGTGGATGTGGCACAATAAGAGGTTACATGAAGCTACTTTTCAACTCCCTGCTGAGCCAGCAAGATTTATTCAAAATTATGCACAACAGATGCAAGTTATTATGGGTTTAGACATAAAAAAGATCTTCAGGAAAGCTATCTGGGTGAATTGGACAAGACCTGAAGATTCTCAAGTTAAAATCAATGTGGAATGTGCTGAAATCCATCACCAACATGACATGGCTGTTGGAGTGGTATGCAGAAATAAGGAGGGTGACTGAATCTGGGGTTATCAGAAAGTGGTAGGCAAAGTTACAGTGTTGCATGCTGAATTATGTGCTTTATATGAAGGGTTGAAGATTTTAGATAAGGAAGATGGTAGCAATGCTGTTCTTGAGTCAGATTCTGAGGAAGCTGTAAATTTGGTGCTCAAAGGCACACAAAACTCTGTGTTCTGGGGTATGATTTCTGCAATCAAAGAGCTGCTGGTGAAGACTAACAGTGAGGTACACAAGATTTGGAGAGAGGCCAACATGGTAGCTGATTGCCTTGCAAAATCTTGCACTCTGCTTACTCAGAAACAAATTATGAGGACTGCTCCTCAAAACTGTATTTCATTACTAGTAGCTGATAGTCAGGGTATTGGTAGCATTAGGCAAATTCTGTCTTAGTTTTGGTTTGTAGTTCGTTTATTACCAAAAAAAAAAGTTCCTCCATTTGCATTGGCCCATTACACCCATGCTAGTGGAATCAGAAATTAAACATAATTCAATTCTAGAAAAGAAATTAAACATAATTCCCTCAATCCCCTGCTCCTAGAGAGAAGACTTTCTCACTTTCACTCAACCTCCCTCTTGTATCTATTTATATTTGTTTTTTTTGTTATCTTATCTGAAACTTGGTCTTCATCGAAATCTTCATTGTGATTTGTTGTTGCTTTTAATACAGACCAATAGCAGTCCAGATGAAGAAGTTGTAGGGTGAGAACTGAGAAGGTAGTAGAGAGAGAAAAGGAAGCCATGCTGATAGTCAGCATGCCATAGGGCTGGGGGATGAACTTGACTAAAAACGCGGTCAGAGGTCATGAGAAAGCTCCGTCAACTTGTTTGTATGTGGGACCTATTCCACCATGCACCAGAGTCTCACCTTATTTTTTTTAGGTAATTTTGTTTAGGTAAATCTCACTAATTATTAATATGTCGTATTAATTGTAGTAGTAGTAAGGTAAGATTTACCTAAAAATTTTACCAACTAAAATCGATTGAGAACACATTTTCATCTCAATTGGATTAGAATCCATGATGCTAAATATGCATGTATAGTGTGTTTGTTACAACCTGGGAATTTCGAGAGCGTAGTAACATAAGAGAAAAATTTCTTGTACCAAAGTATTCTCTTTTCTTTTAGCAGGTTAAAAAAAAGGTTTAATTCTACCTTTGAACGCTAAAATTAAAAGACAATGTGGTTTGTGGAGATGAAGCAAGCACCGCGCTACCACTGAGCTACGTTTCCGTTTGGTGGCATTTTTATAGAAGTAAATTAATATTCATTAAGAATGCGAGTTACATGTTGTTGTCGTAATACATCAAGTTGTGCGCGCTGAAATGTTGGATCTACCCACAAATGTAGTACACAATACGAAAATGAAGCTATCAAGTCTTCTATTTGTTTGAGAAGCATGAGGACTTGAGACGGCTACGGCTTGTTAATGAGGCAGCGAATGAGCGTTTGGCAGTCTATTTGTAATGCAATGCTTCAGTGCCCGAGATATTGTAACCATTTTAATGATGCGGTGATACCATAAGCCTCCGCCTGGACGGAGGAGCGTGACCAGTAGCGTTTGTAACCATGAAGTGTTGCGTCGTGGTTGTGAATCCAAGCCCCCACTGACGGGAGGCCGTCCTTCCAAGTAGCATCAACGGAGAAAATGGCCAGATCGTGAAGAGGTTCCTATATAGCAAAATTCTTTGGGTTCACAAACAGATTGGAAGGCCCTGGATTTTGCAAGCCGTTTGAATTTTGGTGTCGATGAAACTGAAGGCGTTGATGGTTGGAGGGATTTGCAATACGGATGGCTGCTAAGGAGTTGACGGGTGGCGAAAGTTTGTAATGCACGTATATCAACATGATCTAAATACTTTAGAAGGGGGATTGAATAGAGTATGCCAACTTTTGCTTAAAAACAGTCTTTTGAAACTTAGAGAGAGTATGCAGTTGATATCTCAAATCTTTGGAAAAGATTTATAAAACTAGAGATATAATTGCAGAACACAAAAGCTTCAAAGATTTGAGATTTGGAAAACTCCAAAGCTTTGGAACTTCC
Organism: Linanthus parryae; assembly: GCA_023055425.1. Lineage (NCBI taxonomy): Eukaryota > Viridiplantae > Streptophyta > Magnoliopsida > Ericales > Polemoniaceae > Linanthus > Linanthus parryae. The sequence continues at coordinate 131,934,283 of JALGPY010000002.1, read as the reverse complement.
TTCTTAGACTGGAATGTAAAGATAATAAAAGTAAGCAACAAGAACACAATGATTTTACAGAGTTCAGTCACAATTGGACGTAGTCTCTGCCTGAGGGATCTTATCCCTCAAAGATTCTAACACAACTTCTTATTAATCACCCACATTTAGCCCTAGATCTCAAGCCTAAGTGAGCTACCTTTCACCTAGCCCTAGATCTCAAGCCTAAGTGAGCTACCTTTCACCTATACATCTTGTGGTTCCCAACCTATCTAGTTCCAGCTACAACCTGTTGGAACAATAAGAACCTCTTTGTTGTTCAATTGAACAACTAAACTTCTAAGTTTATGAGGTTTAAGAACACATAAAGATAATAAAAATTCAGTACAAGTGTGAAGAACACAGAATGGAAATAAAGCAATAAAGCTTGGAAGTGTTCTTCATTCTCTGATGAATGATCTTTCTTCTGCAGTGTTAATAGGCCTGGAGATTTGAAGAATTGTATGATCTGATTTCTCTTGTTTGTAACACTCTTCAATTCCCACATTGATCAGCCTCTCCTTGTGTGTCACTCTTTTGAAATTCAAAGCAATGATCCCTTAAGTAACAGTCTGCAACAACCTGAGAGATTTTAGGAACTGAATGCCTAAAAATCCTCTCCTCTTATATGCTTCTTTCAACAACTATGTTGGATATTTATCTGATGTGTATATGGAGGTTGGAACGCCCAACAACCCTGCATACAATCAACAAACAAGATCAGACAGTATCCAGACAAACTAGCATTAAGATCTGATCAGCATTATGCTGACAGTTCATGAAGAAATTAGGCTAAGCTTTGTCTGGTAATAAAAACAGTTTATCCATCCAATTAAATGGATATACCAATTAATCATTATAGAACAAGTATTAATATACTAGTATAAGTTAATAACAAGTTATAAAACCAAATGAATTGACCTGCATACACAGATCTGGTTAGATGAACTTAGCAATAAGAAGTACTCTGAAATTCTCAAAGCTTTGAAGATTTAACTGCTAGTTGATCAAAATGAACTTGGATTCCCAATCCATCTCAGTCCTGCATATTGTGTTTTACCATCCAAAACATAATTTCATAGCATTTGCATAACATCATAGAGAATGACAAAATCATTCCAAACACCAACTTATAAACCCTCAATATACAGAACAGTTAAGAACATATAATGCAACTACAGTGTCTCAAAGCTTTGAAGCTTTGACACTTGTGTTTCTGGCTTTCATCATCAAGGAACCAAAGCTCCTCCTTTTTATATATATCCACATACTAATACCAAAGAGATTCAGATATATCAATCTCCGCCTTGATGAAAGACAATACACTATCATTAAAATCCAGCAATTTTTAAATATTTCCCTGCAACTCAAAAACACAAGTGATTCTCAAATACCAGTAATAAAACCAAATTAAGCAGTCTTAACTTATCATGGCAACACTATTAACAAAACAATCAGCATCCTAATAGCTAAAAGGCAAGAACCAGCATCCTTCAATATCCAGAATTATTACAAGATTTAACAAAAACTCAAAACCCAAATAATCTTCTCCCCTATTTTGACTTTCATCAAAAGAGTAGAAAGAATGTAGGATCTTGTTCAGAGTGTTTTTTAAAAAGAAAACAAATGTTAAACACTTCAAGACTTGGAAGGAAGAAAAGATAGAAAGAATAAGAAAGATAGGTTTCAAGGCTTTGAAGATTCAGGTTCAGCATCCTTCTTTGCAGATTTCTTTCCAAGCTTAGCTTTACCCTTTCCCTTTTCCCTTGTCCTGAACCTCTTCTTGTTCTTCCTCAGCTGTCTTAGCTTCTGACTCTCCTTCATCTTTAGCTTGTTCTTTTCTTTGTTCAACTTGTTCATCAGCTTCCTCACCCTATGCTTCCTCAGTTTCAACTTGAATATTTGCCATCACCTCATCACTAATCTCATTCACTTTAGCAGCTTCTTTTTCAGCAGTCTCTGCAGCTGTTTCCTCACCACCAGTCTCATCCTCAGATTGCTCAAAAAGATCCTTAGAAGGAAAAACAATAGGGACTGATTTATTCTTCTTCTCCCTCTTTAAAACTTCTTCAATTATCTCATATGAATTAATGCTGGTGTCTCTGCTCTTTGAAGAGGGTATTTTCTCCAGGTTCAAACCTTTGATGATGAAATCAAGCTTGTTGTTCACCAAACCTTTAAACTTTGTGAAGTCAGTAGATATATCAAATAACCCTTGTCTCAAATCCTCCATCCATCTTCCAAAACATCAACCCTATCCAGTATATGAGAGTAATCCAATTTACCAGGCACTTTGGGGGGTTGTAGCAACTCTAGGTTTGATAAAATCCTTCTCATTCAATTCCTTTGCACTCAGCTTAGAATATAATTTCCACTTTCCTTTGATAGTTTGAACTATACCAATCATTTGAAGAGATGCCTCATCCACCAACCCAAAACCAGTTGTAATCTTCTCCTCATATTCCAAAGGGAGTCCAAAGCGTTTGAAAAATAAAGGTAATATATTGACATAAGGCAGAGAATGATTCCTAGTCCTAGTGCCACAGTAAACCATATACTCCATCACAACAATAGGGAGATCAACTTCAAATCCTTGACATATCAGATACATAAGGATCAACACCCTATCTGTCACCAATTCTTTGGAATACTCCATGTGAACTACACATCTCATAATAATAAAAATATATAATTTTAGCCTCACAAGTAAACACATAATGTGTTAACTGTTTTGGTTCAGTAGGGGTTCCCACCAAGAAAAAAAAGGCTTTGGCTTTCTCCAAAATCTCTTTCCTATTAGGATGATCATTAATCCTATACTTTCTAGGAACTCCCGAGACTTCGGCAAAAAACACTATGTTCCAACTTAATAACAATCCCAGCAATTTTAGATGTCAGACTGAAATTGTCACTATCATCCGAATCAAGTTCAGATATAAAAGCCTAGTTAGCCTAGGGTAAGCCTCAGATGATGGATTTAACAAACTCCCAACAGATGATTCTCTTAATTTCTTAATGTATTCTAAGTCCAATAAATCCAATATCTCAGTACTAATTAGACTACATAAATATATCTTGGATGATGCATAGCAATCCATCCACACAGTCTTAACATCTGAATTGACAAACCAAGAATCAGACAAAATGTTCTTACCAAAATTTGTAGCTTTCTTGGTCTTAACTTCACTGTGTTTCAGTCTCTTCTTCTCTGGAATTCTTTCATCCTTCTTCTCATTAGCTTTATTTTCCTTTGAAGATGGTGCACTCTTCTTCTCACTTTTCCTTTCAGCCACTTCCTTCTTCTTCTTGCTTGATTTTTCTCCCTGATCCTTACTCCCCTGTTCTTTGATCTTCACCACTTCTTCTGTTGCAGACGTCTCACATCTATGTGCTTTGTCCCTGAATGATGAACTGGATTCTTCGATATAGAAATGGCACTAGTATTTTCACAGTTAATAGGCACATTTATGAATTCATATCCAAGATCTCTTAGCTGTTGAGCAATCCACAAAACATGAGAACAACAGGCTCCAGCTGCAATGTATTCAGCTTCTGCAGTTGATAGAGCTACTGAATTTTGCTTCTTTGAATGCCAACTAATCAGCGATGGACCAAGAAATGGGCAACATCCTGAAGTGCTCTTTCTGCCTACTTTGTATCTTGCAAAGTCTGCATCTGAATAACCACTCAACATAAAGTTAGTTCTTCTTGGATACCAAAGCCCAAAGTCTTTGGTTACATTCAAGTATCTGAAAATCCTTTTTACAGGAATCAAATAACTTTCTTTAGGATCTTCTTGAATTCTAGCACACATACATACAGTAAACATAATATCTGGTCTACTAACAGTTAGATACAGAAGTGAACCAATCATACCTCTATAATCATTTTGATTCACACTCTTACCACTTGTATCATTGTTTAACGATAATGATGAAGTCATAAGAGTCTTAACTACCTTGGACTGAGACATGTTATATTTATTTAACAAGTACTTGGTGTATTTCCCGTGATGCACAAATATTCCTTTCTTCATTTGATGTACATGAAGTCCAAGAAATAAATTCAGTTCTCCCATTAAGCTCATCTCAAATTCCCTGCACATTAGACTTGAAAACTCTTTTGAAAGAGCATCATTAGTAGCACCAAATATAATATCATCAACATATATCTGTACTACTAAAAAATCCTTTTCATGATTATTGATAAAAAGAGTATTTTCAACAAGTCCTCTCTTGAAATCATTTTCAAGTAAAAACTTAGAGAGTCTGTCATACCAAGCCCTTGGAGCTTGCTTAAGTCCATGCAAGGATTTGTTTCTAATTTGTAAACATAATCAGGAAAATTTTCATCTTCAAAACTTGTGGTTGAGCAACATATACTTCTTCTTGTAAATATACATTTATAAAAGCACATTTGACATCCATTTGAAAAAGCTTTATATGTTTATGTGATGCAAATGCAAGAAGTATTATGATAGCTTCTAACCTTGCAACAGGGGAAAACTTCTCCTCATAATCAATTCCTTCCTCTTGATTATATCCCTGTGCAACCAATCTTGCTTTATTTCTCACAACCTTACCATTTTCATCAAGTTTGTTTCTGAACACCCATCTAGTTCCAATCACTGATTGAATCTTTGGTCCAGGAACCAAATTCCACACTTTATTACTCTCAAAATCATTTAGCTCATTCTGCATTGCAATGATCCAATCAGCATCTTCTAGTGCTTCTTTTGTATTTTTGGGCTCAATAAGTGATACAAAAGCACTAAAAGCACACAAATTCTTCAGTTGACCTCTTGTCTGAGTTCCAGTGTTTGGATCTGATATAATGTTGTCTGCAGGATGATCTGATAAGTATTTCAGCTTCTTTCTTGGTGTCCAGGTGTATGACCCTTCAAGGCTCTGAGATCTTGACACAGTAAAATGAGCATCATATGTTCTGTCAGTCTTAGTCTCAAGGCTTTGAGATTTTAGCTCAGCAGGGAGTTCAAGGCCTTGAGATTCTTCTGAGTGTTTATGCAACTTAGTTTTGCTTCTTTTATCTTTCTCATAATCATCATCAGTCTCATACTTGTTCAAGTTGAGATCTGCAAAACTTTCACTCAGAGAATCATCAGTACTTTCATCAAAAATTACATGAATACTCTCCTCTACAATCTTAGTTCTCTTATTGAAAACCATATAAGCTTTGCTAGTTTGAGAGTAACCAAGAAAAAACCTTCATCACTTCTAGAATCAAACTTAACAAGGTTATCTTTTCCATTGTTATGCGCAAAACAAGTACAGCCAAAAGGCTTAAAATAAGAAACACTTGGCTTTCTGACTTTGAAACGTTCATAAGGAGTGTTCTTCAAAATAGGCTTGATCAAAAAACTATTGAGCACATAATTATCAGTATTAACAGCTTCTGCCCACATATAGTTTGGCAAATTACTTTCAAGTAGCATGGATCTAGACATGTCTTCAAGAGTTCTATTTTTCCTCTCAACTACTCCATTCTGCTGAGGAGTTCTAGGTGCAGAAAAGTTGTGTGAGATGCCATGCTTTGCAAAAAATAAATTAAAATCAAGCTGGTCAAATTCTCTACCATGATCACTTCTGATTGATGCAACAGGTATATTTTTCAAAGTTCGAAGCTCCTTACAAAGCTTTGAGAATTCATATAATGCTTCAGACTTGTCTCTAATGAACAGAACCCATGTAAATCTGGAATAATCATCAACCACAACAAGCATATATCTCTTACCTTTGGGTGTTTGAACCCTCATATGACCACATAAGTCCATGTGCATCAATTCTAAAGGTCTAGAAGTACTTACAAAGTTCTTTGGCTTGAATGAACTCTTGCTCTTTTTACCTTGGGTACATGCCTTGCAAATCTCATCATCTTTGAATTTCAGGATTGGTAAGGATCTTACGAATCTTTTGATATGATTTTGCTCATGGTATGCATGCTTATATGTCCAAGCTTTATATGCCAAAGCTTTGAGTCATCCTTCAAAGCTTTGAGACATTTTAGACTTTCACCTGCAACTTTGTCAGTACATAAAGCATAAACATTGTGTGACCTAGGAGTTGTGATTATGCAATTTCCTGATTTTTTATCTTGCACCACACATTTCTCCTTGTCAAATACTACATTATTTCCTTTATCACAAAGCTGATATATACTCAACAAATTATACTTAAGACCATCAAGTAGATAAACATATGAAATTGACCTTGCAGAGTGATTACCAATACGACCTATACCAATGATGTTGCACCTTGCTTTGTCACCAAGTGTGATTGTTCCTCCTGATTGCTCTTTAAGCTCTTTGAATAAAGATTTCTTTCCACTCATGTGTCAGGAACATCCACTATCAAAATCCATTTATGATCCTTCAAAGATTTGGTGACATCCATATCTTCATTTGGCTTCTCTGTAGAGTGATCTTCTTCGAGTTCAGCCATCAAACAGAGATTGGCTTGCTCTTCATCAGAATCTGAGTCTGAAGATTCTGAGTCACTCTGTGAGGCTATCATTTCCTTATTTCTTCTGTTGTCATTTTCCTTATTAGGAAATTGTCTGCTTTTCTTCTTTTGAGGTCAATCTCTTACCAGATGATCTGCATCTCCACATTCATAGCAATTCATAAATTTAGGTTTATATGAATGTGAAGAAGAATACCTTTCTGATCCTTGCTAGTTGTGGATCTAGATGTATCCTTGTTTTAGTCCTTGTTTCCAAAGTTTCTTGTCTTTTTCAGAATTCTGGCCAAGGCTTTCGAAATCAAGGCTAATGCTTCTTCATCAACATCATCCTCCTATTCAAGGCTTTGAGATTTATCATTGTCCTTTTGCAGGGAAAGTTTATTTCCTATTCTGCAGGATTTATTTCTTAGCCTGAGTTTTGTAGGGAAGGAATTCCAGGTTTGATTTGATTCTGCAATCAATCTAATGATTGTAACAACTTCTCAACATGTTTATGGACAAGATCATATCAGTATCCCTGAAGATACTGAGCAACTATACGTTGGAGAAGACTGTTAGAGAAGTCAAAGTTGCTGCCTACAAAATAGGAAAGTTTGTTGCTGAAAATCTTGAAGATTTGCAGATCAAATGAGCTGTATAAAAAGAGCTTAGTTTGAAGCATCAAATACAAAAATCAACGGGCAAGAAAGCTATAGACTCTCAAACATATTCAAGGATTGCCAATAAACAAAGAAGCAGATCAAATTCTCAATCCAATTATCCGAAGAACACTGCACTCACACATCAGTTTCATTTCCTATGTTATTCTGTTATGAACTTTATTTGTATATCATTCATATAATACTTGTGTTTACATTCTCAAGGATTGTTCAAGGTGAACAATAGAGAATTTTTAGTTAATCGGATAGCTAGAGCATGTACTAGATAGGTTAGTGAGAACCACAAGCTGTAACAGAGTAAGGCATCTCTTTGTGCTTGAGATCTAGGGCTTAGATGTTGATTAATAAGAATTGAGTTGAAAATCCTGCAGGGAGAAGATACCTAAGGTAGAGACGTAGGTCCAAGTGGACTGAACTCTATATATCTTGTGTCTCTTGCATTTACTTTTCTGTTACAAACTTAGAACTTTTGCAGCATTCAAAACAGTTTCATTTCAAGGGTATGAAACTCATTTCAAGGCCTTGAAATAGACTTATTCTTCTATTCACTTTAAATGTTTTATTCCAAGGGCTTGAAACTCATTTCAAGGCCTTGAATCTCTTTACGAATATTTTGAAACCTCTACTCTTGCAAAGTTTAGAAAAAACTCTGCATACTCTATTCAAACCCCCCCCCCCCTTCTAGAGTATTGATCCTGCATTTCTACCTATTGTACACCCCTTAAAAGTTGATATCTCAAAGCTTTAGAAAAGATTTGAGAAACTAGAGTTATAACTGCAGAACACAGAAGCTTCAAAGTTTTGAGATTTGGAAAACTCCAAAGCTTTGGAACTTCCTACTTAGACTGGAATGTAAAGACAATAAAAGTAAGCAACAAGAACACAAGGATTTTACAGAGTTGAGTCACAATTGGACCTAGTCTCTTCCTGAGGGATCTTATCCCTCTAGGATTCTAACAAAACTTCTTATTAATCATCTAGATTTAGCCCTAGATCTCAAGCCTAAGTGAGCTACCTTTCACCTATACAGCTTGTGGTTCCCAACCTATCTAGTTCCAGCTACAACCTGTTGAAACAATAAGAACCTCTTTGTTGTTCAATTGAACAACCAAACTTCTAAGTTTATGAGGTTTAAGAACACATAAATATAATAAAAATTCAGTACAAGTGTGAAGAACACAGAATGGAAAGAAGCAATAAAGCTTGGAAGTGTTCTTCAGTCTTTGATGAATGATCTTGCTTTTGCAGTGTTAATAGGCCTGAAGATTTGAAGAATTGTAGGACCTGATCTCTACTGTTTGTAAAACTCTTTGATTACCACGTTGATCAGCCTCTCCTTGTGTGTCTCTCTTTTGAAATTCAAAGCACTGATCCCTTAAGTAACAGCCTGCAACAACTTGAGAGATTTTAGGAACTGAACGCCTAAAAATCCTCTCCTCTTATATGCTTCTTTCAACAGCTATGTTTGGATAGTTATCTGATTTGTTTATGGACGTTGGAACGCGCAACAACCCTGCATACACTCAACAAACAAGATCAAACAGTATCCAGACAAACTAGCATTAAGATCTGATCAGCATTATGGTGACAGTTCATGAAGAAATTAGGCTAAGTTTTGTCTGATAATAAAAAACATTTTATCCATCCAATTAAATGAATATACCAATTGATCATTATAGAACAAGTAATAATAGACTAGTATAAGTTAATAACAAGTTATAAAACCAAATGAATTGACTTGCATACACATATCTGGTTGGATGAACTTGGCCGTAAGAAGTACTCAAAAATTCTCAAAGCTTTGAAGCTTTAACTGCTAGTTGATCAAAATGAACTTGGATTCCCAATCCATCTCAGTCCTGCACATTGTTTTGTACCATCCAAAACATAATTTCATAGTATTTGCAGAACATCATAGAGAATGACAAAATCATTCCAAACACCAACTTATTGACCTGCAAAATACAGAACAATTAAGAGCATATAATGCAACAACAGTGTCTAAAAGCTTTGAAGCTTTGACACTTGTGTTTCTGGCTTTCATCATCAAGGAACCAAAGCTCCTCTTTTGCATATATATCCACATACTAATACCAAAGAGCTTATGATCTATGAGGGGGAATGAACTTAATTTTCATAGATACCGAGTTCCTTGAGAGCCATATCTTACGGAGGGTGACAACGAAGAGCTTTCTCTCTTGATTCCAATGTAGATCCTGAAGGTGTTTCTGCACTTCAGATATTATATCGTCGGGTTTGATTATCGGAGGGCGCAGTCCAATTTGGGTGCCAAACCAAATTGCGCATGCGAGGGTGCAAGCAAAGAAACAATGAGTAAGAGACTCTTCACTTGAGTAGTAGAGATTGCAGAGTACCAAAATGATGCAGAGATTCCAACGATTTAGTGGCAAACTTCCACATGAAGTATAAGAACTTTATTTGTAGATGTAGTTTGGCAATCTGTCGAAGGAGTTGGCTTGCTAGATGGGCCGCACTGTCTGGTGGGGGAAAGCTGGAGGCCATGTGGAGATACTATGATAATTTGATAGTGAATAGTCATGGGGTTCGAATTTTCTATGCATTGAAGAACGATGTCATTGTTTGTTCCACTGAATAGACGTGTGGTCAATGAAGTGAGCTACTTTAAGAGTTGGGAAGTCTTACAGGGCAAGGTCCATTGGCGTGGGAGGGAGCGGAGTATCCGGAATCCATTTATGAGAAAGTGGGTGGATGGGACGACCATTGCCTACGATCCATGTGATACCTTGGGAGATAATTTCACGACTCCAACAAAGACTTTGCCAAGCCCAAGAGCTGGAGGCGGATAATTTTGCATGAAGAAAGTCGCTGTTGGGATAGTATCTACCCTTGAGAACTCTGGATAGTATGGAATTGTGATTCCTTTGCAGTCGAAAACTAGTTTTGCAAACAATGCTCTATTATGTGCTTCAATGTCACGAAATCCAAGCCCACTAGATGATGTACTTTGACAAAGTTACGTCCATTTACGCCAGTGAACACCCCTTTTGTTTCCCTTCGACCAAAGAAACTGTACTAATATTCGGCAAACGTCGCCGTAGAAAGATTTAGGGGCCTTGAAAACTGATAGGATGTAAGTTGGTATGGAGAGAAGAACCAATTTAATTAGAGTGACACGTTCGGCGAAGGTAAGGCTATGTATCTTCCAGGACGATAGTTTTGCTTTGATACTTGTGATGATTAGAACATATATTTCCTTCTTTGATCAAGTGAAATCCATAATGTTCCCTGAATATTTCCCTTGTGTGTCAACAAGTTGTATGTGTAGTGTAGCAGTGAGCTGTGAACTTTCCGTCGTGTCATGATTTGGGCTGACAAAGTGTTCACTTTTGGAGAATTTAATTTGTTGGCTTGATCTAGAGCAGCAACGAGCTTTTGGAGTTTCTAATCAATGCCAAGGCTTCCCTGCAGAGGGGTAACAGTGCACAACTTCAACATGTGGCCTATGAAACAACATGCACGACAGAGATGAAAGATTTTTTTTCGCTTGCATCGTAATTCGAATTCCTTGTTCATAGATGTCGGATTAGTAAAATCCAGCCACCAAGGGCTCATTTGTATCAATCTTGATCTGGATGCGTATGAAACCAAGGAACCCTAGATGATGCCAAAGTGTTATCTTCTCGGGCCACTTCACCCCAAGAGAGAGCCAAGGAATTGAGCACCATCCTGCGTAAAACATCGTAGGGGAGTGTTATAAAACCGGAACCAACCCGAAATCTACGGGATATGGGCATCTTGCAGATGAACTTCTGTGTTGCAATGGTCCACGGGAACAAAAGCTCCTCGAAGGGAGTAAGGGCCACCGTGAATTACGACTAGGATTTCATTGAAGTTGGTAAAATGAAGCACGTAAAGTTTGTGGTAGTGAGCAACCAACTGGACCTCAGATTGGCTCTCCACAGTTTTTGAGGAGAGAGTATAGAGGGTTTGGTTCAAAAGAAACATGTCCTTTACGTGCACAAGGAGACACTGATGGTTTGTGGAGGGTTAGTGGTGAGTGACATTGTTGGGCATATTGACATGAAAACTACGCCAATATTTGATCTTTAGGGTACCATGTTGGTTGCAGTAACCTTTTTGTGTGGTAATTGTGATTCAAGGGACATGGGGGTGGTGAACGACGACGGCGGTGTTGTTTTACGAATTGGTAGTTGTTGGATGCCGGTCAATGGGGAGGTTAAGAGGTGGGTCGTTTCCGGTGAGAACCGTGTGATTGTCTGTTGTAGTAGTGGTTCGTCGGCGAAGGATGAGGGTTCGGAGGAAGGAAACCGTGGCAGAAGGGAGGTCGGTCAATATTGCGATTCATGAGAGGATTTTTGGAGAAGTACTTGGAGTTTGCAGGGTCTGAGTTGTGGATATGAGAGTTGAAATCCATTAAAAGAGTGAAAACCTAGGGTTTAGGCTAGCGTAGAGGTAGGATGGAGGAGAAGGGATGGTGTGCAGTGGGGAGATGAACCGATTGGTGATGGTATTTGGCGGTAAGATATTGGATTCTGAGAAGGGAATGATGATTGATACATTATTCCTATTGGTAGAGGGGGCGGTGGAAGGTGTAACATAGAGAATGGTCAATTTATTTGCAGAAGAGAGGAGATTGAGGCGTGGGGGGAGATGCTCAGTGGGGAGAGAGACAAAGGAGAAAAGAGGGAGTAATTAATAGGGCTGATGATATTTATGAGCTTTGGTAAGGGATAGACGGCAGTAGAGATGAGGGATGATGATGAATTGAAGGATAAGTGTTATTTAGTTTTGGATTGATGTGTTAAAATAGGGGATCGAGATGATGAATAACACGGAAATATATTAAGGTTAGTGAAGAGGTATGTTGGAAAGAAACAAAAACATGGATAGAGTGTTTGATTTAGGGTTTGAAGAGAGAGATGGAAGATGTTTGGGAAGATGATGAGCAGAGGAATAGGGTATGAATAAGGATGAACTGGATGAACAGGAGAGACGATTTCCTCTCTCTAAAAAACTTACTAGTGTATATTTGTATACCCTTTGGTGGCACCTTTTTGGAATAGAATGATTAATGTATCAGAATTAATGTTTTATTCTAGACAAAATAATAAGGAAGCTAAGATGACAGAGACTATGTTATCCGTAGCTTGTTAACAAACCTTGTAAAGCAAATTCATCCTACAAGATTCTTTCCAAGGTTCCTGCGGTGACTTCTGCGGTTTTAATCAATGACTAGCCCCTCTTCACTCGAAACATAATGATGTGTGTCTCAACGGTGACTTCTGCGGTTTTAATCAATGACTAGCCTTCTTCCTTATTCAATCAGTCCCAAGGACTTCAACAAGGTGACCTGTTGTCCCTGTTTCTTTTCCATATTATTGCATAGGCTTTCTCAGCTGCTATGGACAATGCCTCGTGCCTCGATGATCTTGAGGGGGTCAAAGTACCTTAGGCTACTATGGAGAACAAGCGGCTTCAACGATGTACCGAAGATCGACACCACTGTTAGGAGACTTGATAGGAAGATTATGTAGGGTTTTGATACGAATTACATAGCAGAAATACAAAATAAATATTCCGTTCAAAGCCCTCCATGAATTGCAAGACAAGCCATCATAACGTAGTAAAGAAAAAATTGATGTGTACCTTGTTTGTCTTAATTAATCAATTTACGCAGAATTGTGTCTATGTATCTACGAGTATCCACACCTAGGATTTGCACCGGAATCCTTTCCACGTCTTTGTGCTAGCAACAGGAGAAAGGAAGAAGAAGAAGATGATCACCCAAAACGAGTACCAAAGAGGCCGATGCCTCTTTGTGACCGACGAGTAGGGGCGGACGACTAGGGTTTCGGCCCTAGCTTGTCTTCCTCTTTCCTTGCTTTGTTCTTTCACTCAATAATGAAATAATAATGAGAAAATAAGCTAGGAGTGACCTTATATTGTTAATAACTCCTTGTTAACTACATATTTGCCCCAATACTAATCCTATCCATATACGGATTAGTCCACCTTGAAAATTATTCCTGCTAAATTTGTTTGTGGTTGCGTATTGATCATTCATTAATTAGTCCTACTAATTAATCCCAAATTACAACTTAATCCATAGGGTGTGTGACCCCATAGGTTTCTACTTAGTTGGAGTAACAATTACTACCATAGAGCGGTGTTTAGCAACACATCTATGCCACCCAACTAATAGAAATAATCAGTGATCTGATAAACCTTGTTATCAATTACCGCATTGTATCATTCCTTTGTCACCATATCCGGATTGGACACGAGACATAAATGTCACACTCGTATATTCAATCCATAGTTTCTTGATCCTATGAGTAGGCTTATCCATGCAGATAATATCAATATCTTATATTGATTTATCTGAGTCCGAAAAGACATTCCATAAGCTCTACCCCTCGAGTGGTCATGTATATTTTCTCCCGTTAAATGGGAGGGACAAATCCCCTCTACATCACTACCATCTCTAAGCTTGCTTCCTATTATGTCCGATAACCGCCTTTATTGCTACCCAGTTACGGTGTAACTTTTGACGATATCAAAACATAATATTCACAACTAGATATCTAGTGAATTCAAGTCTAAGGACCACAATACCATTGTCACTACGAGAAGCACTTGTTACTTTAGCATAACTCAGGTGTAGCCTTCTCATGGTGGGTCAATCCAGTATGCCATTACGCTTAGTGCATACCCATGTGTTAGACTTGATATCTCCATATCAATCTACCCACATACTAGTATATAGTATCATCATATTAATCAATATACGTGACTAGGGATATTTAAGATAAAAAACAGTTGTAATCTAAGGACTTCATTATATTAACTATCACCATAAATAATAGAATGAATATTCTAGCCAAAAGTAATGTTCATACTAAAAAGAACGCCTCTACGGCATCTATTCCTAACATTTTATACAAGAGCTAAAGCATATATCTACGGCACCGAAAATGAGGAATTTCACTCCAACACAAACTCAGAATTTGGGAGATCAGCAGGATTTTAGATAGAGGTGGAGGCGGGGTTTATTTTTTTTATTATTATTGTTTTTTATAAAACTGTGTAGTGGAGATTGAAATAATTTAACGAATATAAAAGAAATATTATTTTTGTTACCAAGTTTTGTAAAATGTTATAAAATGGGTTTTAGTTACCTCCTTTTTCTAGCTACAAACTACAAATATATGGAGCCAATTTTTCCCACCTCAAATACGGTTCCTACCATATTTTTTGTTACCCAATTTTAACGTTAGTCACAAAAAATACAGTATGTGATATTTGGTGACGAGGATATAAAATTGTAACCAAAGTGTAACATATAGTTACAAAATTATGCATGAAACAAAAGAAAGCATAACAAATGTAGTAAATTCTTATAGTGCATGGACCCCCAGGATTCGCATATCATTTTCTCAAATCTAGGTAATCATCAAGTTGACTCACCTTTAAAGTACTTAGGCAGCCCGATGGACTTTACCAAGCGCAAGAAGCAGATATTTGAGCACATTCTTCACACAGGATCAGAATATGCGAATATGAGGGTCATTATATGCATGCTTTAATTTTTTAATTCCATTCTCTATCACCAATGTGAAACATCATTATAAAATCGATAATTGGACATGTTATGAAACCTGATGAGGGGTGTGAGTGATGTAGTTATGATTTTTGTAACCTACATAAAGGGAGTAAATATTCATGTCCACTCGATGAGTGTGACATAAGAAAATGCATGATCGTGATCAATGAGTCAATATAAGATATTGATGTCATTTGTCTTACTAAGCCTGTTCAAGGGATCGAGAAAGTCTATATTGGATATATAAGAGTGATACTCCATGCCTCGTGTCTAATCTGAATATATGGACAAAGGGATTATATGACATGGTAACATTGGTCATAGGGTTCGTCATATCACTGACATTCCAACTACTTGGGGGTAGCATTGATGTATAGCTACTTACTGCTCAGTGTTTGTAATTGTTGATGCCAACGCATTAGGAATTTATAGGGGTCACACACAAGAACATATTTGACTAGAATGCATTGCTCATTAGGTTGACTAAAGAGAATTTCGGATTTATGTTCAAACTAATCCTAACTGACAGGAAAATGGGAAGTCAAATTCTCTCATTCATACAAATACCCTAGCATCGTGGCTGGAATTCTCATGCTTTCAGAACTATTTGTATCTGATACAGAATAACTAGAATTCAGAAAGAGTGAGGTTCAATCCACCCAAGTTAAGCAGCTTTCTGAGACAAAGTCATTCTCCTTCCTCCAGCAGAATAGCATCAACAAATGAGAAGTTCATTGAGGATCATTCATGTGGATACCGTAGAGGCGCTGAATCATTTCACCGTTCGTGATCGTCACGGGATCACTGCGACTGGGGTAAACCTTTAATGATCATATTATGCTCATTTAGTAAGGCCCATTGTGGGTTTTGGGCAAAAGAAATTTGTTGTTTTAGCTGCGTTTGATAGCCCAAAATCCAAAAATATATTTTACATAGTATGTATTCTGCGCTCTACTAGCAGGTATGTAATACAAAAAAAATAGTATTTCTCTCTACTATTTTAATTTAATGAAATAATAATTTTTCTTATGTCATTTCTTCAAATTAATTAAAGTACTTCCTCTGTTTCTTCTCTAGTATACATTTTGACTTTTACCACTATTAACTGAGTCACTTTGACCCGGTGATTTGGATAACAAAACGAAGAATTTTTTTGATAATCTTTTCATGGTGCTGTAGATTAAGTTTTACTCTACAATACCATGAAAAAAGTCTACAAATTACGTCATTTTTCTATCCATATTAACCAGTCAAAGTGATCCAGTTACGAGTCAAAAAGTCAAACTGTGAACTTAAAAAAGAAACGAAGGTACAGCAAAATCTCTATAAGTTAATACTCGATAAATTAATAACCTCGATAATGTTAGTATTTTGTCCAGGCCCAACTTGGGATCAATAGAAAATTGGACCCCACTCGATAAAATAATAAGATAATAACTTTCTGATCTCTAAGTTTGTGTGTGTATTAGTCCCAACAAAACTATAACTTAATAATTACTTAAAAGATTCCAAAATTTTAAATTGTCTATTATAAAATAAATTTATAGTCACTTTTTTATGTTGAACTTCAAATTAAATTAAATTCATAGTTGATGTGATTTAAAAAAATAAATGAATATTTTATAGTGACCAATTTCTAATCATGTTTAACGTACTGTGTTGGTATCATGGATCAACTTTTTGGTACCATGAATTAAATTTTTTACCTATTAAGAAATAATCAATTTGACAAATTCAATCAATTTGACAAATTCAATCAATTTGTGAATGTACATCTATAGAATAAGCAATGGAACTTGTTTTTTTTTTTTAAATTATTTTTCATCTCTAACAAATATATATTGTAACTAGTATACATAATTTGAAAATTTATAAGTCATACGGAAAACGTCTTTAATTAACGCATAATTAATATATCGATATAATAATATATGACTAAATTAATAAAATATATCAGCGATATTATTATTAATTTATAGAGATTTTATTGTATTAAATAAATAAGATCACTGTTGACTAGAGCAAAGACTTAGGTGTGGGGGGGGGGGGGGGGTTGGTATGACTTATAAGCAGCTTATAAGTCAGTTTTGGATTATAAGTTGAAGCCAACTTATAAGTGGTGTTTGGTATGGACTTATAAGCTGAAAAGATGGAGTCCAACTTATAAGTCCATAGTGTTAAATTTGAGTCTAGAAAAAGTTGGGGTTTTTAAGTTCTTTTTGAACTTTTGGACTTAAACATCTTTTTCACCAAACACCTCCAACTTTTTTGTTCAAATTTTTTTTCGTAATTTTTTTTGACATAAACTTATAAGTTAAGTTAAGTTGCAAATAAGTCATACCAAACTCACCCTAAAACACATAATCGAAACTATTTAAATTTTACTTAATTTATTATGTTACCATGGAGATGCTCACTTTTATAGAACCCACAGTCTAGTTATTATACTAATTGTCGTACAAAGTAAACACTTGGCATGAAGACATCGCTTCCTATATATACCCTGATCCTTCCTCGTTCTGTCAACTAACCCAATTTCAAATTCTCACTTGCATCACTTTAGAAACAAACATTTTCGCCTACTCTCTCCATACGAGAAATGGATAGTAGTTGCATAGATGAGAGCACAAGTACTGACACTCTATTGCTATTCACGCCGAGAAAATCGTCCGAGAGGCTCGGTAGTGGGGCCAGTGTGGTCCTCGACTCCGAATGCGGCGTCGAGGCGGAGTCCGGCCGGAAGCTCCCGTCCTCCAAGTTCAAGGGCGTCGTTCCCCAGCCCAACGGCCGTTGGGGAGCTCAGATTTACGAGAAGCACCAGCGAGTCTGGTTGGGAACCTTCAACGAAGAAAACGACGCCGCCAGGGCTTACGACACGGCGGCCCAGCGGTTCCGCGGCCGTGACGCCGTCACGAATTTCAAACCACTGGCGGAGGATGAAGCGGAATCGGCTTTTCTCAGCGCCCACTCCAAATCGGAGATCGTGGACATGCTCCGGAAACACACATACGACGAGGAGCTCGACCAGAGCCGTCGGAGCTACAAATCGGACGCCAATGGGAACAGATCCGGTGGAAATCAGACCTCCGCCGGCGAAAACAATCCAGATTGGGAACAAACAGTGCATCTATTTGAGAAAGCAGTGACGCCGAGCGACGTCGGGAAGCTGAATCGGTTGGTGATACCGAAGCAGTACGCTGAGAAATACTTCCCGTTGCAGAGCGCGAGCACAACGAAAGGGTTGCTGCTGAATTTCAAGGACGCCGCCGGGAAGGTGTGGCGGTTCAGGTACTCGTACTGGAACAGTAGCCAGAGCTACGTCTTGACGAAAGGTTGGAGCCGGTTCGTGAAGGAGAAGGGCTTGCAAGCCGGTGATACTGTTAGCTTTCACCGGTCCAGTACCGGTTCAGAAAACCAGCTGTACATTAATTGGAAGGTGAAGAGTGGACCAGTCGGGACGGGGTTTGCGGTTCAGGTGAACCGGGTTCAGATGGTGAGGCTGTTTGGAGTGAACATATTTAAGGGACCTGAAGTCGGCAGTGATCATCAGAGTTGTTTTCACAGTGTGAAGAGAATGAGATCAGAGTTGGAGTTGTTTGGTAGCAAGAAACCAAGAGTGATTGGAGCTTTGTGACATTGTTTAGGTGTTTTTCTTTTGAATTTTGTTTGTGGTCATGGAGGGACAAAGTCAGAGACAGAGGTGGCCAGGTGGGGGCGTGGCAAGTTGTTCAAGTTGAGTTACTAGTACATGTTTAATTGTGAATATTATGATGACAGGGAAAAGAAAAGTTGTGAAGATATTATACATTTGAATTAGAAATATCTCCTATCACTCCCTCCTGCTCTTACTTCTCATGTTGACTTTTTGATTCGTATTTAGATCACTTTGACAAGATAATTTGACTAGAATAATGCGACTTTTTTATATATTTTTTTTTTCGTATCATAGAACAACTTTTACTCTACAACACCATGAAAGAATGATCAAAATATTGCAATAGTTTGCTATCCAAATCGCGAAGTCAAAGTGACCAAGTGAATAATGATAAAAAGTAAATTAAGAAGAAAAAGCAATGACAGAGTGGTAGTTGTTCCCTCCTAAAAAAACCTCCTAGTTGCCTTAGTTTTAAGAACTAAATTGGATTAGTCGGTTTAACGTGTTTGACAGCTGCTTAATCAATCTGGTTTGACAATTGGATTGGCTATGCAGACCCCCTGCTTCGCAAGCAAGTGTCCACTAAACTACGAGACAATTTGATTTTTAGAACAAGCTTACAATTTATTTAATTAATATGGGTTATATAAGAGGCCCAATACCTACCTATACAAGTTTGAAGGACAAACATTAGCCCAAGTTTAAAAACCATTCACATCTAAGCCTAGTAGCCCAGCCATTTTATCAGCAAGAGCATTATGGGAATGAGGGACAAAATCAGCCCTACCCTTGAATCTTTATATCGGCCGCTTTATTTTTATAGAGAGAGAAAATATGGATATTATACGCGAGAAGTCAGATCCCAAAGGTCAGCGACCATTACATCATTAGCCAATTGGGTGTTTCCGCACAATAACTAATATATCATCTACAAAAAGTCCCCTGCTAGCGAACAAATGTGGGACCTTGTTGCCTTCACGTCCGACATGATCAAAATCAACCTCTTCAAAATTTACCAGTAAGCGCCTTTCTCTATTCAGCAACTGTTTCATTTCCGAGAGAGAATTCCTTTCGCTTAACTTGCCAAAAAGAATATTTTTTGATTTGTGAAATTCCTATCATAAAGTCTAATTCCAGTAGCGCCTTGCAAAACTTGAGTTCCTTTGCAAGAAATTAATCCATGTATCAAAGCTTTAAGCTCCACCATCAGCGGGGTGCGGAACTGCTGAGTTCTAATCACGCGACCACCAAAGAAACTTCATGCATCATCGCGAATAGCCACCCCATCCCCGTCGCTAGACCATGCTCCTTTAAGCTGCTAATCAGTGTGAGAAATGACTTTTACGAAACCCAGTGGTAGCCCTGTCCACTTCGAGCTTACCGGATCTGCAGGACTTGTGTCCGAAAAATGTTCCCTGATCTTCGCCTCCTTGTACCACCATAAATACTGTACACCTTGACTTGCAATGGGTTCGTCATTCATGTTGATAGCTTCAAACCCTAAGCTTGTTCCGGCTTCTCCACAAAACCCAAACGCATACTACCCAAAGTTCGCATTTATGCTTCAAGCAGTGTATCAACACTTCGCTAATCCATTCTCGTAGTGAAAATATTTTCTTACTTAAGAAGTCGGGACCATAATGATGTCCCACACTTGTCTTGCCTTGATGCATTCAGTGAAGATGTGTTCCTCGCTTTCATCTCGCGAGCCACACCATCGGGACATGGTATCGCAAAGAATACCTCTTCGCCGAAGGTAAAGATTGATGCCAAAGACTCCATGTCGTAAAAAATATCTTCTTCGGAATATCAAGGTGTCACAACCTGTCCATCCACGCTCGGTTTACTTTGCCTTGCAAAGTTGTTGCCTCAGCCGTAGACCTACTCCTTTGGGCTATGTAACCACTTGAGACTATGTAAATACCTTCCTCAGAGTGCTTCCAGTAGAAAGAGTGTGGGTATTTAAGATGGATAGGGACACTGAGAACTACCGCTTTATCGACCGGGAGCGGCAGTTGCCAAACTCTAGCAACACTTCATCCACAAGTTTCTTCGTCGATTAATTAGCCCGCCATCAAGTTTTCTGAACCTTGACTACACAGGGTAATCACTTTGTGAGTTGTAGGAGGGAATCCAAAAATCACCAAAAAAATGTACCCTAGTGCCCGTCGCATTTTACACATAACTCCCGATTTTATCAATTCTCTTCCCGCTATTATACTTCTGATAACTCCATAATTGGAGTTATGTTCTTATGTGATTACTTGTCGGTTTGCGTATTTTCCGATGCATTTACATGTTTTTAGGCCAAGTTTCCATAGTTTTGAGCATGTATGAGCATTTGATCGTCAATGTCGAATCTGGGAGCTTTTTCACATATTTTATGCTATATTTGTATCGTTTGATCTCATGATATGTTTTAGTGTTGTGTTTTTCAGGAACCGGGAGATCGGGGCGAGGATCTTGGATTGGAGGCGAACTTCGGAACTTTGGAATAGCTCAAGAGATGCTCGGGAATGAAGACGAAGAATGAAGAAGCAAGAAGAAAGAAGAAAGAACAAGAAGTGATGATGTCACGGGTGTTCGTGCGAACAGATTTTCTGTTCGTTCGAACATAAACACTTAGACGAATTTTCGGTGCTGAAGTATGGGGGAAACAAATTGAAAATTTATGGGAACACCAAAAGTGCTCGTGGGAGCAAGGTGTTCGTGCGAACACTTTTCTGTTCATGGGAAGAGATCGCGAAACTCAATTTTTTGGGGCTTTTTTGTAATATTCAGAAAGATGTAAGCTTGGGGGACTTGTTTGAGACCTAGTAGTCCGTGCCTATGGAGTATTGAACCTACGTTGGATCTTTGGATTGTGCTTGGGAGCGTTGGAGTTCATCGCTTGATTTCTATCTTCTTCCCCTCTTTAGTTTTTGGTTGATGATCAATAAACCTTGTACTTTGATCATGTCTTCTAGTAGCTAACTTCTTATTGGTGGGAATTCTCATTAGGTAGGTAGGGTTTGGTATGAATGAGACGTTTTGAGATTATGCTTCTAGTTTTGGATTTATTAATGCTATTGTCTCTTGTTATGATTAGTTTATACTTGAATCTCTATCTTTCGTGCGCTTAGCTACGGTAGGATTGCTCTCAATTAAGATTGACGTGGTACCTCCGTGAGTTGTAGTTGGTAAATTGAACTTCTCACCTAGTCGTATCATTACTTGGTAGCTCAGTAGTTTTAACTAGGATCTTTAAAGTAGAATAACGAATCGTAATGCGTACTTAGAATCAAATCAAGCTTGGTAACTCGGTTTGATTGGCTCTAAGTATATTCGACTTGTTTGGTAACTCGGCGAGTTGTATTTTGCTTGATAAACAAGAGACAGTCTTGTTAGTGTTTCATAAATTAAAACGTCATTCATAACTTACCCAGTGATCTGCAAGAGAATTCCTGGTAATTGCCTTCTAATAGTAACTTAATCAACCATTTTAGCTATTTAGTAGTTTATCTAATTTGAGTAGCAGTACCAAAACAAATCCAATTGCTAGCCCACACAAGGTTAAGAATAAATAACTAGTTTACATAGAAGTCCCTTGGGTTCAACAACCCGGATTTCCAGAATTATTACTGCACCGACAACTGTACACTTGCAATTGGAGCGTGTCAAGTTGTTGGCGCCGTTGTCGGGGACTTCGGCTAAATAATTTACTATTTGTAACCTTAGGGATTTTCTTTTCTTGTTAATATCTGTTACTCGCCTACGATCTTTGTGTGATTGTTATTTCAGGTTGAATTCCACGGTGCATGACCCGTTCTAGAGACGAGCCTTTGTACCCAGTGCTTGAAGATCCGAAATCTTTATTGCGCACGGAACACAGAGACACGAGCAACACAAACTCAGGAGCTTAATGTGGCGAACATGGCACGAGAAACTGAGGAGCTTAGAGCTCAAATGGTTGAGATACAAGTAGCTCTCGCACGCCAAAATCCCCAAAATCCACTACCACCTCGTGAAGTGGTAGTTTTGGGAAACAATGGAGGCAACAACGGGGGAAACAAAAACAATGGGAAAAATCTTGCAGCCCAAGTGGACAATGTTGCTATTTAAGACTGTCATATTGTGGACTACTTCAGAACTACACCTGCAGGTTACCGACCGACCATTGTGAGGCCACACATCAATGCACAACATTTTGAGCTGCGCCAATCTATGATTAATATGGTTCAGGATGAGTGCTCACTTGCTCAACATTGAATCCATCACCTCGACACTACATGATCATCGAGTCCCAGACGAAACAGTTAAGTCATGTTTTCTTTTACTTTATTTGGAAAAGAAAAGAAGTGGCGTTCGAAGCTTTCAGCTAGAAGTATCACGACATGGGCAGAGTGTTGCCAAGATTTTCAGAAAAATATCGTCCACTGTCCAAGGTTGCTCAGCAAATGGCTGAGATTATGAAGTTCACAAAGGAGGAGGATAGTTCATTGGGAGATACATGGAGGAGGTTCTGCCAGATTCTTCGTAGGTTCCCTAATCATGGGGAGCCATGGCATAAGCTTCTTCATTATTTTAACAGTGCATTAGACAGGGAAACGACACATGAGCTGGATGTGCTAGCTGGGGGCAACTTCATGGGGTTAGGAATACAGCGAGCTCAAGACTTGCGGAACAGTGTGGCAAAGAGAGAGACTACGAGGTCTGAGACTCGTAGATATTCAAAATCCGGGGATGCAGGTCTAGCCAACAAAATTGATTCAATGGAGCAGAAACTGGAATCTATGACCTCAGCCTTTCACAGCATGAATCCTTCGACACAGATGAAGTCTATGGAGGAGATATTAGCGGATGAGAATAATGGATATGACCCTGGTGTGGAAGATGTGAATTTCATGAGGGAGCAGCTGTGGCCTAACACGTACCATCCCAACAACCACAACCACCTAATTTCAGCTATGCTAACCCGAACAGTGGACTATATGCACCAGGTCAGTAGCCCAATGCTCAGTATCAAGCTCAGAGGCAATTCCCACAGCAGCAGGTACAACATCAAAAACCAAAGGCAGACATATGTAGCCTTCTATCAAATATGAATGAGAAGCTAATTTTTATTGAGGCTATTGTGAAAATCCATGAGACGCGGATTGGGAAAATATCCAATCAGAATACTAGGCTTCCACCTGGCATGCTTCCATCTAATACTATCACTCCACCAGAACAGCTGAAGGCAATCACCACTCACAGTGGAATTACTACAGAGGATCCTCCATATCCTAGCCACGCGCGAGCTGAAACGACAAACGCTACTGAGAAGGCTTTGAGTGAAGAAATTCCCGTGCCCACTGTGAGTTCCCAATAAAATGACACAGTGAGGAAGTCGGAAGAGAAGAAAAATCCCAAGGAAGAATATAGTAAGCGTGTTCCGTATCCACAAAGGTTGAAGAGCCAAGAGGATGAAAAGCACCTCAAGAAGTTTGTGGATATCTTCAAGAAGTTGCATATCAATATCCCTTTTGCAGAAGCCATCTCACAAATGCCAAAGTACATTTTTTTGAAGGATCTCTTATATAACAGGAGACGCATGAATGATTTTGAAACCGTGACCCTTAATGAGGAGTGTAGCACCGTCGTACAAAAGGCGCTACCAAATAAGATGAAGGATCCTAGCGGTTTTATCATACCTATAACATTGGGATATGCATATCTTGAGAGAGCATTATGTGATCTTGGCGCAAGCATCAATTTGATGCCCACATCCGTTTTTGAGCAGCTCGGTGTGGGAGATCCGAAACTCACTCGGATCTGCTTGCAGATGGCAGACCGCAACATCAAACGCCCAAGGGCGTGTGGGAGGATGTACTAGTGAGATTAGAGGGACTCATTTTCCACGCATATTTTGTGATCCTGGACATGAGGTCGATGATGGTGTCCCACTTATCTTGGGACGGCCATTCCTTGCCATAGGGAGGACAACCATTGATGTTGCTAATGGAGATTTGACAATGCGGATCAACGAGGAGAAAGTAGCATTCAATGTATTTGAGGCGATGAAATTTCCCGCATACGCGGTGAGTGAGAAATGCTTTGGTGTGGAGGCATACACACTAGATGAGGAGGAAGATCTCTTATTGGAGCGGCTATATGAGGAACCTGCTCTGATTGATCCAAGCAAAAAAGAGCAAGCCATGGAGGCTCAGCGGCGCCAACCCCTAACCCTTTTTAACGAGGAAAGCAGGAAGACTCTTACTCCTTTTCTTGTTATTGCTCCTACATTAGAATTAAAGCCTTTACATGCACATTTGAAATATTTATATCTTGGATCCAATGATACTTTACATGTGATTGTTTCTTCTTGTTTGGATAGGAAACAGGAGGAGCAGCTGCTGAAAGTGTTGTAGGAAAGGAAAGCAGTTATGGGATGGACCATAGCGGATATTAAGGGGATCATCCCCACAGTTTGCCAGCACAAGATCCGGCTCATGGAGGATAGGACGCCGATAGTCCTATTTCAGCGCCGCCTCAACCCTCATATGCAGGAGGTGGTGAAGAAAGAGGTGCTTAAATGGTTGGAGGCGGGCATCATCTACCAGATTTCTGACAGCACATGGACTAGCCCGGTGTAGTGTGTCCCTAAGAAGGGAGGTATTACTATGGTGGAAGGGGAGAGATTTTGCATGGATTACCGCAAACTTAATGATGCCACTTTAAAGGATCACTTACCTCTTCCATTCTTTGATCAGATGCTAGATAGGCTGGCACACCATTCTCATTATTGCTTTCTGGATCGCTACTCCGGGTACAACCCGATTTCTATTGAGCCAGCAGACCAGGAAAAAACGACATTCATTTGTGCCTATGGGACCTTTGCTTTCAGACGCATGTCCTTTTGGGTTATGCAATGCACATGCTACTTTTCAGAGGTGCATGATGTTGAACTTCTCAGACATGATGGAGCAGAACTTTGAGGTATTCATGATTGATTTTTTTCTTTATGGTGATGGTTTTGATGACTGTTTGCAGCAGCTGCCGAAGTTTCTTGATAGATGTATTGACATCAACCTAGTGCTCAAATGGTAGAAGTGTCACTTCATGGCGACTGAGGGTATAGTTTCGGGGCACAAAATTTCAAGAAAAGGCTTAGAGGTAGACAGGGCGAAGATTGAAGTCATTGAGAAGCTTCCATATCCTACTTCTTTCAAAGGGGTAAGGAGTTTCTTAGGGCATGCAGGTATCTGTAGGCGATTTATCAGAGATTTCTCAAAGATCACAAGCCATTGTCTAGATTGCTTGTAAAAGATGCGGTATGTGATTTCAATGTGGAGTGCAAGTCAGCTTTTGATTTGCTCAAGGAGAAGCCGATTAGCGCGCCCATCACCACCACCCCAGAATGAAATTTACCGTTTGAGCTCATGTGTGAGTCTAGTGATTATGCGGTGGAAGCAGTTCTGGGAGAGCGGAAAGACAAGGTGGCTCATGTCATCTTCTATACTAGTCGGACTTTGAATAATGCACAGGTAAACTATGCAATCACTGAGAAAGAAATGTTAGCTATCATTTTTTCATTGAACAAGTTTCGGTCGTATCTTTTGGGGTCTAAGGTGACCATCTTTACTGACCATGCGACCCTCAAGTGTTTACTCACCAAGAAGGATGCCAAACCAAGATTGATCCGGTGGATATTGTTGATGCAAGCGTTTGATGTAGAGACAAGGAAAATAAATGGGTGGAGAATGTTGTTGCAGATCATCTATCCAGACTAGAGAATGAGAAACATGAGGAGATACCTATCAGAGAGGAATTTAAGGACGAACAACTCGTGGTAGTGGTCGGATCTCTGCCTTGGTTTGCTGACTTGGCAAACTTCAAGGCGCTCAAAGTTTTTCCCAAGCACATGTCCTCCCACCAGAGAAAGAAGTTCTTCGCCGATGCACGAAAATATTCTGGGGATGATCCCTATCTATTCAAGCTGGGAGCAGATAATATTTTGCGGAGATGTGTAGCGTCGGCAGACACATTGGAGATTCTCAGACACTGCCACGAGTTGAATTGTGGGGGTCATCTTGGTAAGTCGCGCACTATAGCTAAGGTAATTCAGAGTGGTTTCTATTGGCCAACATTGCATAAGGATTCTCATTTGTTCGTGCAACATTGTGACCGGTGTCAGAGAACCGGCAATATTGCCAACCAAAATGAGATGCCTCAAAATTTCGTGTTGGAGGTAGAGTCGTTCGATGTATGGGGCATTGATTTCAAGGGGGACGTTCCCTTATTCACTTGGTAATCTCTATATTCATTTGGCTGTTGATTACGTGAACAAGTAGGTGGAGTCTGTGGCACGTCCAAAGAATGATGGCGCTGAAGTGGAGAGATTGTGCGCAAGAATATTTTTACGCAGTTTGGGAAGCCCTGGGCCATTATTAGTGATGAGGGATCGCACTTCATGAATAAGGTCTTGGTCAATGTTTTGAGCAAATATGGGGTGAAGACTCACAATATATCACTGGCCTACCATCCGCAATCAAATGGGCAAGCTGAAGTGTCAAACCGAGAGATCAAGGGTATTCTAGAGAAGACAATCAATCCGGGACGGAAAGACTGGTTCCTACACTTAAATGACAGTATTTAGGCCTATCGCACATAATATAAGACCCCTTGGGCATGTCTCCCTACTAGCTAGTATTTGGGAAGTCATGCCATCTCCCGGTGGAACTTGAGCACAAGGCGTTTTGGGCGTTGAAAAATATCAACTTGGATGCTAAGCTCTCAGGTGAGCAAATGAAACAGGCATTGCTAGAGCTTGATGAGTTTCGATTGATGGCATATCAGAGTGCCAAGATTTATACAGACATGACCAATCAACGACATGACAAGCACATCATCCCGCAGGACTTTCAAGTGGGACAGAAGGTGTTGGTCTTCAACGCCATGTTGAAGCTGTTTCGAGGCAAATTGAAGTCTAGGTGGAGTGGCCCGTACACGATCACTCCAGTCTACCCGTGGGTTTCTCTTGAGGTAGAAGATGGAAACGGGGGTTGTTTAAAAGTGAATGGCTAGAGAGCAAAGCCGCATGTGGACGGGAACTTCATTGGAGTCATTGAGTGGCTCCATTCCACCCCCGCTATTTGACTCTCTCTGAGGTAAATGGGTCGGGCCGTCGACCGTAAATTACAAGCTCTTGTCGGGAGGCAACCTAATGTATTTATTATGATTTAGTATAGAGAGTGTCTTTAAATATTGTTGTGTGCATTTTTCAATACAGTTTCTTATCTGAGGGGTGAGAGAGAGTGAATCTCACGTTTGAATTGAGAATTTGTAGGATTAGAGGTGGAGACGCGATTCAGACTCCCCTTATTGATGCTGTTAACGCCCAAATAGGGGTTATCTTGTAGCCCGGTTCGACGTACCTTTGTGCCGGAAAGTCATGTTTTAGCCATGAATCACCCTTGGAAAGCCTCGGTTTTAGGAACGAGACATTTATTTGCTCTTTATAGATTTATGAATTTCCGTACTTTTATTGGATATGATCGCAGGTGTGTTCGTGTTGTCTATGTAGGAACAGGGATCGGGAATGCAGCAGGAGGCAAAAGAGGCAGAGAAAGAGCAGAGAGCCTTGCTGGCTGCGTATTTTACGCAGACAGCAAAGCAGAGGGGGATTTTGACAGTTTTTAGCCCTGTCTGCGTATTGTACGCAAACCCATGCGTATTATACACAGCCAGGGATGGAAAATACGCAGGAAGAAGGAGAAAAGGCACAAAGTTGGTTCCTGTCTGCGTATTTTACGCAGAACCCCGCGTATTTTACGCAGACAGCAGGAAAAAAGAGAAGAAATCAGCTTATGACAGGACCCTGTTTGCGTATTTTACGCAGAGCCCTGCGTATTTTACGTAGACAGCACAAATTTTGAGGCGGTTTCGGTCAGTGGCAGTTTTGTAAATAAAGGAAAGTTCCAGAAACGTCTTCAGCACTATATAAAGACTCGTCCAGGCTCGTTTTGAAGACACAACCCATCCAAGGAAAAGTTTGAGCATCCCCGGAGAGCACGGAAGCGCGAATCCAGATCCGAAGACTTAGTTTGATCTTATTCTCTCTCTTTATTTCCGAAAATGTGTTAGTTAATTATGTTGTTTAGTAGCTAAACCTTTTACCTAGGGTCTCGGTGAGCCTAGGGTTTCGTTTTCAGACATTGTTCTGCAGTTTGATTATGAATTCATGATTACGTTATCTTAATTCATCAGTATTATCAGTTATTCTGTCTTTGATTATACTCGTTTATGCATGATCGGAGTCGCGAACCAGAATTGCTACAGACCCGAGCCTATAGGTGAAAACGTCAGGTTAGGGTTAGGAAGAAAAGACAGGATTTAGTACCTTACCATGATAGACCGACCAGAGAAAGGGAGATAGGGCTAGCCAAAACGTATAGACCAACTGTTAGAGAATCTGACCCAGGCCATCAGGACAGGTTAGAAACCCTAGCAGACTTGAAACGACACTGCAGATTTAGGCAGCTTAACAGGAATCCGAAAGTTTGCAGGATCGTGACAGCGTGTGGAATCTGAAAGGTTACTGCACAATCGGTACGTGGCACGGGTGATTAAAACTGCTGAGTGTTTTCATATCAAACGAAGAACATAACTCTGAAGAAACCCTAGGGGATCCTGGGACCTAGTATTCAAAACCTAGATTTTACAAACTTCGAGATTTTTAGAAAACCGACACAAAAAAATATTTACGTTTTATTTGTTTATTTATTAGTCTGTAGCTAGTAATCACACCCTTAACTACTCCTCCTTTTACACTCTTCAAGTTAAAACTGATTGCTCGAAAAACTCAAAACAGTCCTCGTGGGAACGATTACCCGAGTTGAAATACACCCGGTATTACTCGATTTGTATACTTGCGAATAGCACGTTTGTTTGCACATAAAGTTTTTGCGCACTTTTTTAAATACCCCCACACTAAATATTGCTCGTCCCGAGCAATCCCCTTGCATACTACCCCGATTGCATACAACTCTGTCTTTGCAAAACGACCCTGTCGTGCATATACTACCTTTGCATACTCCCTGTAATTGCATACTCTTTCGACCGCAACCGTATATCCAAACGACTCGATAGAAAAACCGCTTCAGACAGAATATACACGGACCCAATAAACAATGACTCAAAACATACTAAAGACAAATTATTTTTGGTGAGATTGGGCAATCTCCAAAACCTAACCGGTGTGTCCTCAAGACCTTAACCTTTTTCCAGACAGTACTTCCTTGCGAGCGATCGGTAAGTCTGAACAGATTTATTTGGTGGATTAAAGCACTGGACCCAAGTACTGTTACTTTCGCTATCAACTTGAGAAAATCCCTAGTTATCCTACCAATCGAGCTATTTCCGAATCAAGGTTCTAAGTCTAATAGGTAGGATATATATATATATATATATATATATATATATATATATATATATATGTATAGGTACAACACAATCCTATTCGTTATGACATTCTCACAATTTCCCAAACTCACACCCCTCACCGAGTTCCCAAAAAACTGTCTGAAACAACTAAGTTCCTGCCTACTCAATCTCCCTGGCCCCCAGTGTGTCTTCGCCGTACTCGCAGCCACAAATGTGAAGCGGTGCAAATGTCTCGAAAATCGTGCTACCCCTCAGGATTTTGACTCAATAATATGAACAACGGAAAAACTGTAAACTAGAACATTTCTCTTTTTTTTCTTTCTTCTTTCTTCTTTCTTTTTTTTTTTCTTTTTTTTTTCAATTAATAATAAGACACTATATATACATAAATACAGGAATAATAATAAATAAACAGACTAAAGCTGAGTGAGTAAAAATAAACTGCTGTCGTGGGGTACGAAAGATGTCCTCATGTGAAGTACCCCACACTATGAAGCGCTGATCCTGTAGTCAAAATGATACTATGCAGTCCCACCGAACGTCCTCATCACCAAAGATGTAGAAAAACGGCACAACCAAAAATTAACCCCACAACCCCCGGAACCTAGTTTGTGCGGAAAGATGTCCCGCACGCGACTAACTCCTCCTGTGGTCACTATGTAATGCAGTGATCCACCTCCGCATATTAATGCAGTCGCCACTAACTCACCCTGTCCTTCCCTCGAAAAACGTGTTAATGTCAAAACTATCCGAAACTGATATGTCATGAAGCTCTACCATCTTAAACCCTCCCTAACTCACTCACTCTGTCATAACGTGTAGAATCGCCAACTAACGACTGATGAAGGTCTCAAAGAAGGCTTCCTAGGCTACAGTGGCTATGAATACAAAGGGTAAACGGCTTCAAACGGGTTTACTAATTGGACCTAGGGGTAAGAAACATGACGTGAGGTCCCTTGATAGCCAGTCACTCCACCGAAATATGCGATGACAGTGACGGTGCCCGTGGGCGGGTTGTCGACTACCTAGATGACGGCGGTGTGGCAACTATTCGGATCCTTAGCCCAGGTGATAACTACTCGCAGGTTCCAAGGGTCATTGTCTCTCACCTATCTACTATACCTCGGTGCAAGTTTTCTTTTCTGTCAAAGGATTTACCTTGATTTCTCTCCAGTTTCGGTTATCTCGACTGCCCTCTCTCAAAATTTTCTGTTTTCTTTTTGATATACACAATGCAAGGTCGGAACGTTGTGGTGGGTTGAGTCAAACAACGAAAATATGCAGACTCTAAAAATAAAATATAAACTGCAAATAAATACGAAAAAACGTGCAGACCGGGTTAATGTAGACACGACTCCCACCCCCACACTAAGTGGTGGCATGCCCTCATGGAACTCACTCATCTGGTCTGTACGGAAGGTCTGACCCGGTATCGGATGAACCGAACATGCTACTGGGTGAGCTGCTGGTATGCCGGAACCTGGAACTAGTAGACTGTCGGGAGCGTGAGCTAGATGACTGTCGGGACTGTGTCCGGGATCCTGACTAACTGCTAGGTGGCTGTGGGTCCGGATCTGTGGCAAACTCACTCGTGCTCGCCTCGTCCTACCAGCTGGTAGTGTAGTCACTCGAATAGGAGGCACGAAATATAATTGGTAAGGGCACCTCTCGGCCCGCATGTCGGGCGGCCTCTCGCTGCTCCTCTCGAACGGCAGCAATAGCGTCGCCATGGTCTTTGGCCATCTTATTCTGGGTCCTATTGTTTGCTTTAGGTAACGAAAGAGTTTTCCCATTTTCTTAAGCATCTTTTCCCCAAGGGACTCCTGACCAGCTCGACATCCCTCAACTCCCTCCTCAACTCGGGCCAACCTACGGTTCATGACTGAAAGCGGGGGTGGACCGGTCGTAGCTCTCGTGCTAGGTCCGGCTCTCTGGCTCGACTCTCCGTGGTCATGGGTGGACTGAGAACGCCTAAGTCAAGGTGCTCCCGTCACTCGAGCGGGTCTATCCTGGGTCGATCTCCTCCTAGCGGCAGGGGCAGGCTCATCCTCCTCCATAGGGTCAGCGTCAAGGTCAATCACAGGGTCATTAGGTCCCGGATCCCCCCTCTAATCTTCCTATATGCCTTAAGTATAGGGGGTTGCACGTCACCCTCTCCATCCACCAAAGGAATCTGGTAGTTCCGAGCCAGTTGGATAATCAGGTTGCTATACCCGAATCCCTTCCGGCTCGTGGAGGCATTTCGCTCCATAATACAGGTCCAGGTGAGATGGGCAATATGAATCCTCCTACGCATCATTAGACAGTACACAATAAGGGTAGACTCATTCTCTAGGTGGGTAAAGTGCTGGATCCCCACAATGCGGTTCACCACCCACTCGGCCACCTTGCGGGTTTGCACAGAAATCCAGAATGTAGTTTAAGTCCTAGTTGTCCCTCTTCTTCCCCCTCAAAGTGGGCCCCCGCGGCTCCACCAGTCAAAACCCTCAAAATTTCCTCATCCGATGGCGAGTTATTTTGGCCAATTGGTACGCACACGGCTCATTGGATGGGGCAATCCCGTAAGCCTGCCTAATGGACTCAGGGGTCAGGAAAATATAGTCCCGACGGTAATAAATCCACCGTGTGTGAGTATTCTCGGCGTCTCAAGCATATAACAGGTTACTAAAGAACTCCCTGAGTAAGGCTGAGCTAGACGCACCCTCAAACCCGGCCAGTGACGTGCCAAAAATGTCTTCTCGACTGGCAAAATCCACCATCTGAATTGGCATTCTATCCTCATCTGCTTCATAACGGTAATCCTTAGCCAACCTATAGTTCGGCTTCCTACCCGTCAGAAAATAGAAATGGGCTGAGTGGTTCAAAAAACGGTAACTATCAAAGT
The DNA here is from genome assembly GCA_023055425.1 of Linanthus parryae. Taxonomy (NCBI): domain Eukaryota; kingdom Viridiplantae; phylum Streptophyta; class Magnoliopsida; order Ericales; family Polemoniaceae; genus Linanthus; species Linanthus parryae. The sequence continues at coordinate 131,901,579 of JALGPY010000002.1, read as the reverse complement.
AATGCCGCCTAATGTCTGCTGCAGGGTAATCAACTGGCTCGTGGGCACGGTTCGGGTCGATGACAGGTTTGACCAAATCCATGACAGCAAATACGAAAAAAACGTGCAGAAACAGAAATCTACTATACGTGTGCGTGAAATCGTGCGTCTCAGCAAGTAAGCTCCCTAAAATCTACCGGAGTTCCACACGGCACGAAAACCGATAAAAATTGCAGAAACAATGACCTGGCTACGGGTGGTGCTTAAGACGGAAAAATAAAGAGAGCGTAAGAAAGTTGGACCTTCCCACAAAGGGGGTGAATTGCAGAATCTGGCAAGGAAGTCGCCGGAAGTCGACTTCGCCGGAATGAAAATCCGAGCACACCCACATGTAGCTTTCTTCCTCCTCTTCAACCTTTCCTTCTACGAATTTTTCTAGTTTTGCTTCAAACTCTACGACTCTGAATTTTTTTTTCAAGAAAATCGTTCTGTTTCCTTCAACCCCCACACTAGCTCGATGCCAATTTCTGAAAACCGAGACTAGTTCCGTGCTCCTTGTGACGAGAGGATTCCAAATATGCCTTCGATTTTGGCACGTTTGAGAATTGGTGTTCTTTGAGCTTGAGAGCAATGGAGGTAGAGAGAGAAAGCAAGAAGCCAAAAATGGCTTCCCATGGCCGGCCATCCCTTATAAAAACCCTAAGTGCCAAAATGACCAAAATGCCCCTTATTAAAATGGTCAAAAATTGAGTATTTGTGCGTAAATTACGCACTACGCATATTGTGCGTATTTTACGCACACAGGGCCACTGGAGTGAACAAAAATGCAAAAAAATTGAAAATTTGCTTGCTGGCCGCGTATAATACGCAGGTTCTGCGTAAAATACGCAAACAGCAGCAAAATGTCATTTTTTTCAAAAGTTTTGTTATTTTGGCCTCGGTGTGCGTAAAATACGCACAACTTGTGCGTAAAATACACACACCGTGGGCCTAGGGGGATTTTCTCTCTCTATCTCTCTCCTCTGTGTGTGCGTATAATACGCAGAAGTGTGCGTATTTTATGCACACAGCAGTTTTCTGTTCCTTTTCGTTTGCTTTGTCTGCTCCGCTGTGCCTGCACATGCTTAGTTCTCATTAAATACACACTCATCTCACCTCTCTCAAAATTCAAAACTTAAAATAAAAGCTGAAAATAAATTACACTTACGACGTTGGGTTGCCTCCCAACCAGCGCTTGTAATTTACGGTCGACGACCCGACCCAGTTACCTCCGATTCGATCACGGGTCGTCGAAGTAGATCGGGTCTATCTTGGCGACTTTGACGGTCTCGAGATACGGCTTGATCCAGTTTCATTTCACCGTGAAGCTTGAGTTATCTCTTGGATTCTCTAGCTCAAATGCGCGCCATGCGAATATCTTCTTGATGATGAACGGTCCCGGCCAACGAGATCTCAACTTTCCCGGAAAGAACCTCATTCTTGTGTTGTAGAGAAGTACTTTGTCCCCTTCGTTGAACTGCTTTGGCATGATACGCTGATCATGCCACTTCATGGTCTTCTCTTTGCAAATTTTGGCGCTCTCAAATGCCGTTATGCGGAACTCCTCTAATTCCAGCAGCGCCATTTTTCTCTTATCTCCGGCCAGTCTCTCATCCATATTGAGCAGTTTGATGGCCCAATAGGCCTTATTCTCTAGCTCAACCAGAAGGTGGCACGCTTTCCCAAACACGAGCTGGTACGGTGACATTCCCAGCGGTGTTTTGAAGGCTGTCCTGTATGCCCACAGCGCATCATCCAGTCTCATCGACCAATCCTTTCGGCCCAGATTTACGGTTTTCTCGAGAATGCCCTTGATCTCCCTGTTTGACACCTCAGCCTGTCCGTTAATCTGGGGGTGGTAAGGCAGTGATACCTTATGGATAGAAACCCCGTACTGCTTCAGTACCCTGGCAAAAAATTCGTTAATAAAGTGTGACCCTTCATCGCTGATCATCGCTCTAGGGGTCCCGAACTGCGTAAATATGTTGCATTTCAGAAAACGCTCAACTGTCGCTGCATCGTTTTTCTGAAACGCTATCACCTCGATCCACTTCGTCACATAGTCCGCTGCCAACAATATATAGATTGCCCATAGTAGACGGGAATGGCCCCATGAAGTCGATCCCCCATACATCAAAGGGTTTAACTTCCTGCCGAATAGTCAAAGGCATCTTGTCCCTCTGTGACGTACTCCCTGTCATCTGGCATCTATCACATCCCTGAACATAATCATGACAGTCCTTGAAAAGTGTCGGCCAAAAGAAACCTGAGTGCAGTACCTTGTGTGCCATGCGAGTCCCTCTGAAGTGACCCCCACACTGAGCTGAGTGGCAGTGTTTGATCATGTTCCAGGCCTTGTGAGTCGGAACACACCTTCTCAAGATATTGTCGGCTCCCTGTTTGAACAGATACGGGTCGTCCCAGAAATACTGTCGGCTCTCAGAAATGAATTGTTTCCGCTGTGACGGGGTTAGGTCATCGGGAAGCGTACCACTCACCAGATAATTGGCTATAGCATAGTACCATGGTCTCCCTAGTTTTACTGCCATGATGTGCTCGTCCAAAAAATTTTCTTTGATTGGTACCGGGTCCACCTTAGCATTCTTAAGCCTGGACTGGTGGTCCGCAACTACGTTTTCAACTCCCTTCTTGTCCCGAATTTCCACATCAAATTCCTGCATCAATAATACCCACTTCATCAGCCTCGGTTTTGCGTCCTTCTTTTCCAGCAGATACTTCAGGGCACTATGGTCGGTAAAAATGATCACTTTTGACCCGACCAAGTATGGCCTGAATTTGTCCAGGGCATATACCATAGCAAGCAGTTCCTTCTGTAGGGTTTTGATCATGGATACGCAGCGGAAAAATATAATTTATCCATTAAATACCCTCCAAGGATCACAGGACAAGAGACATAATGATGGTAAAGGAAGAATCATGTTACCCACCTTAGGGTTTCTCATGTGATGACTTGTAACGCGAATTGTGTCACGTCTCTACGGTTGATCCACGCCTAGATTTGAGATCTAGATCTTCCTTCTCCTTTTTGCTAGCTAGGAACGAAGGAAGAGGAAGAAGAAATCATGCAACACGAGGCAACAAGGAGGGGCAGCCTCCTTTGTTGGCCGACGGGGTAGGGGCGGCGGCAAGGGGGTCGGGCGGCTTTCTTGCTTGCTTGCTCTCTCTCCTTTTGTTCTCTCCCACAGAAGTTATGAATAATAGACTCATAAGTGTGGGAAAGAAGGAAGGAGCATCCTTTATATAGTCAATGAATCCTTGTCAACTACCTAAAGGACCTATTCTAGTCCTACTACAATTCAATTTAGTCCCTTCCTTGCAAATTAGTCCTACTAAGTTTGCAAGGTGTTGCAAAGTGATCCTTCTAATTAATTAATCATATTAATTAATTCCCAAATCTAGTTCAACTCTATATAGCGTGTGACCCCATAGGTTCTATCTAGTTGGTAGCAACAATTTGCTAATATGGAGCGGTTTCTAGCAAAACCATTCTAGCCAACTAATAGAATAGTCATCCGACAGCCCCTGTACAAGTAATTGTCTCATCCCTTTGTCTCTATATCCGGATTGGACACGATACATACAAGTCACACTCGTATATCCAATCCATAGTTTCTTGATCCTGGGAATAGCCTTATTCGTGCAAATAACATCAATATCCCATATTGATTTATTTGAGTCTGGCCAGACATTCTATAAGCACTATCCCTTGAGTGACCTAGGATATTTGCTCCCGTTATATGGGAGGGAAAAAACTCTAGCTACGTCCACTACGATCTCTAAGCTTGCTTCTTATTATATCCGGTACATGCCTTTATAACTACCTAGTTACGGTGTAGCGTTTGACGCTACCAAAATCACAATAATCCACAACTAAAATAGCTAGTGACTTCAAGTATAAGGATGACAATACCATTACACCGCGAGAAGTACTTGTGACTTAGCATAACGTGTACGTAGCCTTCTCGGAATTGGGTCAATCCAGTGCGCCAGTACCCTTAATGCACACCCATGTGTTGGATCATGATATCTCTATATTAATCCAACCCCATACTAGTCTATAGATGATCGTCCTATTAATCAGTATACTGGACTAGGGATATTTAACATAAGCAACACAATTGTAAATCTAAGGACTTCATTATATTAAATATCCAATAAATAATTCAATGACTTTTCTAGCCAAAATAAATTCATACTAAACTAGATTGCCTCTAGGGCATCTATTCCAACAGTCTCCCACTTGCACTAGAGCTAACCTGAAGCATCTCGTACGCCCATGCTCCTAGTGTGCCCTTCATGCTTCCACTGCACAAGCGGCTTTGTAAGTGGATTTGACAGATTCTCATATGTAGGAATCTTGCGTATGCGAACGTCTCCTCTATCGATAATATCTCAAATAAGATGGAACTTCCCGAGCACGTGCATGTATTTCTGGTGCGACCTGGGCTTCTTTGATTGCGCGATCGCCCCAGTGTTGTCACAGTACAACTTTACTGGATCCGCAATGCTAGGAACCACACCAAATTCAGAAACAAACTTTCTGATCCAAATAGCTTCCTTTGCTGCGCCATTTGCAGCAATGTACTCAGCCTCTGTTGTAGAATCAGCTACCGTCTCTTGCTTGGAACTCTTACAGCTCACTGCTGCTCCATTCAGGCAAAACACATATCCCTATTGTGATCTAAAGTCATCTCTGTCGGTTTGGAAGCTTGCATCTGTGTAACCCCTTACACGTAACTCTTCGTCACCGCCAAATATCAAGAAAGCATCCTTAGTTCTTGTCAAGTACTTTAGGATGTTCTTGACTACAATCCAGTGACTCTCACCTGGATTGGATGGGTATCTGCTTGTCATACTCAAGGCATATGACATATCTGGTCTAGTACATAACATGGCGTACATGATAGATCCTATGGCCGAGGCATAGGGAATTCTACTCATGCGTTCCTTCTCAATCTCATTGGAAGGACAACCACTCTTCGATAGAGTGATTCCATGTGACATGGGCAAGAATCCCTTCTTGGAATCTTGCATGTTGAACCGCTTCAACACCTTGTCAATATATGTACTTTGAATTAGGCCTAGCAGTCTCTTAGATCTATCTCTATAGATCTTTATACCAAGTATATAGGCTGCTTCCCCTAAGTCTTTCATTGAGAAACACTTTCCTAGCCAATCTTTAACAAATTGCAGCATGGGAACGTCGTTTCCAATGAGTAGTATGTCATCCACATAAAAGACCAGAAAAGCTAAAGAGCTCCCACTAACCTTCTTGTAGACTCAAGACATATCTTCGTTTCACATGAAGCCAAACTCTTTGACTACTTCATGAAACCGTCGATTCCAACTCCTAGAAGCTTGCTTCAATCCATAAATGGATCGTTGCAGCTTACAGACGTTGTTGGCTTGCTTTGGATCTTTAAAACCCTCTGGATGTATCTATGAGCACTGCGTCACTGGAATCAGTCACGAGAAGTCCATACCTCTCAGGTTCCTGGCGCACTCTACTAGATCTACGAAGTTCTTGTGTTACCTGAACAGGCTGTTCCACAACTCCTTGTAGTTCCTGTTCACGTTCCATAATCCGTTCAATGATTTGTGGTTCTTGAATCTCTTCAAGTTATACAGTCCTCCCACTTGCTTCTTTAGAGACAAACTTTCTTTCTAGAAACACGCCGGACCAAGCAACAAACACTTTGTTGTCAGTTGGATTGTAGAAGTAGTAACCCTGAGTTTCCTTAGGGTACCCCACAAATTTACACTTATCGGACTTTGAGCCTAGCTTGTCTGATTGTAAATGTTTTACATAGACATCGCAGCCCCAAATCTTCATGAACGACAGTGTGGGACGCCTCCCACCCCACATCGCATGTGGTGTCTTCATGACTGATTTAGATGGAACACGGTTAATGGTGAAAGATGCACTTAATAGAGCATATCCCCAAAATGATAATGGAAGATCGGTTGGACACATCATAGATCGAAACATATCCAATAGGGTTCGATTCCTCCTCTCGGACACGTCATTCATTGTGGAGTTCCGGGTGGATTGAGTTGGGACACGATCCCACACTCTCTAAGATAGTCGTCAAACTCTTGGCTCAAGTATTCTCCTCCACGGTCTGATCGTAGAGCCCTGATACTTTTGCCAAGTTGCTTCTCTACTTCACTCTTGAATTCTTTGAATCTTTCAAAGGATTCGGATTTGGCTCTCATGAGGTACACAAATCCATATCTACTGTAATCATCAGTAAATGTAATGAAGTAGACATAACCACCCCTGGCAGGCGTGGCAAATGGCCCACACACATCTTTATGTATGAGCGCCAATTTCTCACTAGTCCTCTCACCTTTCTTATTGAAAGGGGACTTTGTCATTTTTCCAATAAACAAGCCTCACATGTCTCATATGATTCAAAATCAAATGAGTCTAGTAGTTCATCCTTATGGAGTCTATACACACGTTTCTCGTTTATGTGGCCTAAACGACAGTGCCATAAGTAAGCAGGATTTAAATCATGTATTTTAATCCTCTTGGTATTAATGTTGTAGACAGGATTACTTAGATCAAGGACATACAGTCCATTAAATAATTGTGCACTACAATAGTGAATATTATTAAAATAAAAGGAACAACAGTTGTTCTTTATTGAAATAGTAAAACCTTCCTTAGCCAAACAAGAAATAGAAATAGTGTTTCTGCTCATAGGAGGAACAAAATAGCAATTGTTTAATTCTAAAACTAATCCTGAAGGTAGAGATAACTCGTACATGCCCACGGCCAACGCAACAACTTTTGCTCCATTCCCAACGCGCAGGTCTATCTCCCCTATAGCCAATCTTATACTTCTCTTTAGATCCTGCACATTTCAACAAATGTGAGACCCACATCCAGTATCTAATACCCATGATGTAGAGACAAGTAAATTGAGATCTACAACAAAAATACCTGGTGGTGGTGGAATCACTATTCCAAGCCTCTTGTCCTCCAGATATTTTGGGCAGTTCCTCCTCCAGTGTCCAGGCTGACTGCATTAGTGACACTCACCTTTAGTCACACCTTTGGCAATGCTACCAACAGGCTTAAGGGCAGGTTCCTTGGGCTTGGAAACTGACTTGCCTTTATCCTTGAGGATGAGGCAAACCTTTTGCCCTTTCCTTTCTGTACCATCATAATGGCTTTGCCCTTATGTTGATGCTTTGTTCAGCTGTCCTCAACATATTGAGTAAATCAAGAAGTGGTTTCACGATCTCGTTCATGTTATAGTTCATGATGAACTGTCCATAACTCTCAGGCAACGGTTGCAACACGAGATCGGTTGCCAACTCTTGGCCGACCTGAAAGCCTAGTCGCGCGAGATTCTCCAAGTATCCGATCATACAGAGTACATTGGGTCCCACCGGGTTTCCTTCAGCTAGATGACACTTGAACAATGCCTTAGAGACCTCATACCTCTCAACCCTTGCCTGCTCCTGGAAGAGCTGCTTCAGATGACCGAACATATCGACAGCATTCATGTTTTCGTGTTGCTTCTGAAGCTCAGAAGTCATGGTGCATAGCATTACGCAGGCCGCATCATTAGCTTCATCAATACGCTTTTGATACGCCTTCAGGGCTGCAGGGGTATTGTTCTCTGGACCTTATGGAACTTGCTCCTCTATTGCATACAATTTCTTCTCTTGCTTGAGAACGATTCTCAAGTTTCTGTACCAATCAAGGAAGTTTGTTCCAGAGAGCTTGTCCTTCTCAAGGACATATCATAGGGAATGTTGTGTACTCGATGAGTTGTTTGCCATTTGGAATTCTACAAAAGGAAAATTCGCAAGTTTTAGTATTTGTGAATTTTTTTGACTATATTCAATAATGGCTAGTTTATCAAATATAGCTCCCAGTATTTTGATACGTATTAATAACCCTCAAGATATTAATGCAGAAAATATCCTCATATTTTCTAGTGGGCCAAGATCCATGTTTCATCTCCTTATGAGCTTGCTTTGGCAAGTCACCCATAATTTGACTACTTTAGGTAGGAACAATTCCAATTGCATCCCTTATGCAACTCTTGGTTCAATTGGGAAAATTTATCCATCCGCATGGATAATTCCAATTGATTGCCTCTAGGTTTTTAATCATATTAATAGCCTAGTTGTGTCCAACCTCTTATTTAAACAATTGCACATAACTTTGTTTGTGCCATCGCATTCCATCATATGAACCAAGTCGCCTTGCTGTGGCATGCACGAACTTGATAAATCATGATGATAATGAGTGTTTAAATAACAAGAAGGCAAAAACACAATATTTGAATTTTGAGGGATTTTTAGATTCAATTTTTAATTGTTTTTGTTGATCCATATCAACTGATCTATCTATTTGATTTTGGGCAAAACTCCAAATAATAGATCCGGGTTGTCTAATTATCTTATTATCCTAATTGCATGCATCATCCATACACCAACTACAAAATAATAAGACAATAAAATTAAACAACCACAAAATAAAATGAAACGTTTGTGGACATGGCTATTTCTAGACTAAGATAATTCCAAGACAATGGAATTATCTATGAACCCTAAAAGCAAACACATCTACATGCGTGTTCATCTTTTGGTCCATCCTTCATAGTCATGTGGAATGCTCCATGCTCCATCTTTTGTGGCTTCCTTTGGCTTTGGGCTTCTTTTCTTCAATCTTGGCTAACAATCTATTCTATCTAGCACTAGCTAACAACTATACTAAATAAAATAAATCTCACAAGTTGAGAAAAAAATGGCTCGCATGCCATAAAACCCTAATTAATTATTACAATAAATTAATCAGCTCGCAGGCCGTAAACCCGATCACAAAATTAAACAATCACACCAAACCACATACTAAGGCCATATCCAACCACCATGCGATTTGCACATAAACAGTTAAAATCCAATTTTAACGCGCTTGGTCAATTTTTAATTGACTTTAGGAACGTTCCAGGGTTAAAACGGTCCAAGGGGCCCAACAATTTAATTGCCCGAGCCCCAAAGAGGACTGCCTAGGCCTTGGGCTGGCCGGCCCCTAGCCCACACGGCTAGGCCGTGCGCTAGGGCTTCCCCCGGTCCCTAGGCTGCCCCTTACTTTGGCGGCAAGAAAGGAGGGGCGGTCTCCTTTGGGGGCTGAACCTCTTAGGGAGTTATTTCCAAAAAGTTTGGTTGTTTCCTTGTTTGAAAAGAACTCCTTCTTTCAGTAGGATGCTCAAACCCTAGATCTAAGATCCTAAAATTTCTCAAACTCACTAATTCATGCATCCAATGCAAAAACTAGGTCTTGTTTTGTTTGATTATTGAAAAATTGCATCATATGCTTGATTTGTCTAGTTTTACGCGATAAACAATAAATTTAAAGTGTAAAACTATCAAAACGTAACACATAAATCACGTTTATGCTCTACAACCTGGCTCTGATACCACTGTAGGATTTTGATCATGGATACGCAGCGGAAAATATAATTTCTCCATTCAATACCCTCCAAGCATCACAGGACAAGAGACATAATGATGGTAAAGGAAGAATCATCTTACACACCTTAGGGTTTCTCATGTGATGACTTGTAACGCGAATTGTGTCACGTCTCTACGGTTGATCCACGCCTAGAGTTGAGATCTAGATCTCCCTTCTCCTTTTTGCTAGCTAGGAACGGAGGAAGAGGAAGAAGAAATCACGCAACACGAGGCAACAAAGAGGGGTGGCCTCCTTTAATGGCCGACGGGGTAGGGACGGCGACAAGGGGGTCGGGCGGCCCTCTTGCTTGCTTGCTCTCTCTCCTTTTGTTCTCTCCCACTCAAGTTATGAACAATAGACTCATAAGTGTGGGAAAGAAGGAAGGAGCATCCTTTATATAGTCAATGAATCCTTGTCAACTACCTAAAGGACCTATTCTAGTCCTACTACAATTCAATTTAGTCCATTCCTTGCAAATTAGTCATACTAAGTTTGCAAGGTGTTGCAAAGTGATCTTTCTAATTAATTAATCATATTAATTAATTCCCAAATCTAGTTCAACTCTATATAGCGTGTGACCCCATAGGTTCTATCTAGTTGGTAGCAACAATTTGCTAATATGGAGCGGTTTCTGGCAAAACCATTCTAGCCAACTAATAGAATAGTCATCCGACATCCCCTGTACAAGTAATTGTCACATCCCTTTGTATTTATATCCGGATTCGACACGATACATACAAGTCACACTCGTATATGCAATCCATAGTTTCTTGATCCTGGGAATAGCCTTATTCGTGCAAATAACATCAATATCCCATATTGATTTATTTGAGACTGGCCAGACATTCTATAAGCACTATCCCTTGAGTGACCTAGGATATTTGCTCCCGTTATATGGGAGGGAAAAACTCTAGCTACGTCCACTACGATCTCTATGCCTTTATAACTACCTAGTTGGTGTAGCGTTTGACGCTACCAAAATCACAATAATCCACAACTAAAATAGCTAGTGACTTCAAGTATAAGGATGACAATACCATTGCACCGCGAGAAGCACTTGTGACTTAACATAACGTGTACGTAGCCTTCTCGGAATTGGGTCAATCCAGTGCGCCAGTACCCTTAATGCACACCCATGTGTTGGATCATGATATCTCTATATTAATCCAACCCCATACTAGTCTATAGATGATCGTCCTATTAATCATTATACTGGACTAGGGATATTTAAGATAAGCAACACAATTGTAAATCTAAGGACTTCATTATATTAAATATCCAATAAATAATTCAATGACTTTTCTAGCCAAATTCATACTAAACTAGATTGCCTCTAAGGCATCTATTCCAACAGTCTCCCACTTGCACTAGAGCTAACCAGACGCATCTCGTACGCCCATGCTCCTAGTGTGCCCTTCATGCTTCCACTGCACAAGCAGCTTTGTAAGTGGATTTGACAGATTCTCATATGTAGGAATCTTGCATATGCGAACGTCTCCTCTATCGATAATATCTCAAATAAGATGGAACTTCCCGAGCACGTGCATGTATTTCTGGTGCGACTGGGGCTTCTTTGATTCCGCGATCGCCCCAGTGTTGTCACAATACAACTTTACTGGATCCGCAATGCTAGGAACCACACCAAATTCAGAAACAAACTTTCTGATCCAAATAGCTTCCTTTGCTGCGCTATTTGCAGCAATGTACTCAGCCTCTGTTGTAGAATCTGCTACCGTCTCTTGCTTGGAACTCTTACAGCTCACTGCTGCTCCATTCAGGCAAAACACATATCCCTATTGTGATCTAAAGTCATCTCTGTCGGTTTGGAAGCTTGCATCTGTGTAACCCCTTACACGTAACTCTTCGTCACCGCCAAATATCAAGAAAGCATCCTTAGTTCTTGTCAAGTACTTTAGGATGTTCTTGACTACAATCCAGTGACTCTCACCTGGATTGGATGGGTATCTGCTTGTCATACTCAAGGCATATGACATATCTGGTCTAGTACATAACATGGCGTACATGATAGATCCTATGGCCGAGGCATAGGGAATTCTACTCATGCGTTCCTTCTCAATCTCATTGGAAGGACAACCACTCTTCGATAGAGTGATTCCATGTGACATGGGCAAGAATCCCTTCTTGGAATCTTGCATGTTGAACCGCTTCAACACCTTGTCAATATATGTACTTTGAATTAGGCCTAGCAGTCTCTTAGATCTATCTCTATAGATCTTTATACCAAGTATATAGGCTGCTTCCCCTAAGTCTTTCATTGAGAAACACTTTCCTAGCCAATCTTTAACAAATTGCAGCATGGGAACGTCGTTTCCAATGAGTAGTATGTCATCCACATAAAAGACCAGAAAAGCTAAAGAGCTCCCACTAACCTTCTTGTAGACTCAAGACATATCTTCGTTTCACATGAAGCCAAACTCTTTGACTACTTCATGAAACCGTCGATTCCAACTCCTAGAAGCTTGCTTCAATCCATAAATGGATCGTTGCAGCTTACAGACTTTGTTGGCTTGCTTTGGATCTTTAAAACCCTCTGGATGTATCATACACACGTCCTCGAGGAGATTCCCATAAAGGAATGTTGTTTTGACATCCATCTGCCAAATCTCATAGTCGTAGTATACTGCAATGGCAAGTAGGATTCGGATGGATTTGGTCATAGCGACTGGTGAAAAGGTTTCATCATAGTCAACACCATGAATCTGTATGAATCCTTTAGCCACCAATCGGCCCTTATAGGTAATCACATTACCATCCATGTCGATCTTCTTCTTGAATACCCACTTTCACCCTATGGGCCGCGCCCCTTCGGGTGGTTCCATCAAAGTCCATACTTTGTTGGTATACATGGATTCCATCTCGGATCTCATGGCTTCTAGCCACTACTGAGAGTCTAGCCCTTTCATGGACTTTTTATAGGTAGTAGACTCATCATCTATGAGCACTGCGTCACTGGAATCAGTCACGAGAAGTCCATACCTCTCAGGTTCCTGGCGCACTCTACTAGATCTACGAAGTTCTTGTGTTACCTGAACAGGCTGTTCCACAACTCCTTGTAGTTCCTGTTCACGTTCCATAATCCGTTCAATGATTTGTGGTTCTTGAATCTCTTCAAGTTCTACAGTCCTCCCACTTGCTTCTTTAGAGACAAATTTTCTTTCTAGAAACACGCCGGACCAAGCAACAAACACTTTGTTGTCAGTTGGATTGTAGAAGTAGTAACCCTGAGTTTCCTTAGGGTACCCCACAAATTTACACTTATCGGACTTTGAGCCTAGCTTGTCTGATTGTAAACGTTTTACATAGACATCGCAGCCCCAAATCTTCATGAACGACAGTGTGGGACGCCCCCCACCCCACATCGCATGTGGTGTCTTCATGACTGATTTAGATGGAACACGGTTAATGGTGAAAGATGCACTTAATAGAGCATATCCCCTAAATGATAATGGAAGATTGGTTTGACACATCATAGATCGAAACATATCCAATAGGGTTCGATTCCTCCTCTCGGACACGCCATTCATTGTGGAGTTCCGGGTGGATTGAGTTGGGACACGATCCCACACTCTCTAAGATATTCTTCAAACTCTTGGCTCAAGTATTCTACTCCACGGTCCGATCGTAGAGCCTTGATACTTTTGCCAAGTTGCTTCTCTACTTCACTCTTGAATTCTTTGAATCTTTCAAAGGATTCGGATTTGGCTCTCATGAGGTACACAAATCCATATCTACTGTAATCATCAGTAAATGTAATGAAGTAGACATAACCACCCCTGGCAGGCGTGGCAAATGGCCCACACACATCTTTATGTATGAGCGCCAATTTCTCACTAGTCCTCTCACCTTTATTATTGAAAGGGGACTTTGTCATTTTTCCGATAAACAAGCCTCACATGTCTCATATGATTCAAAATCAAATGAGTCTAGTAGTTCATCCTTATGGAGTCTAGATACACGTTTCTCGTTTATGTGGCCTAAACGACAGTGCCATAAGTAAGCAGGATTTAAATCATGTATTTTAATCCTCTTTGTATTAATGTTGTAGACAGGATTGCTTAGATCAAGGACATACTGTCCATTAAATAATTGTGCACTACAATAGTGAATATTATTAAAATAAAAGGAACAACAGTTGTTCTTTATTGAAATAGTAAAACCTTCCTTAGCCAAACAAGAAATAGAAATAGTGTTTCTGCTCATAGCAGGCACAAAATAGCAATTGTTTAATTCTAAAACTAATCCTGAAGGTAGAGATAGCTCGCACATGCCCACGGCAAACGCAACAACTTTTGCTCCATTCCCAACGCGCAGGTCTATCTCCCCTTTAGCCAATCTTATACTTCTCTTTAGATCCTGCACATTTCGACAAATGTGAGACCCACATCCAGTATCTAATACCCATGATGTAGAGACAAGTAAATTGAGATCTACAACAAAAATACCTGGTGGTGGTGGAATCACTATTCTAAGCCTCTTGTCCTCCAGATATTTTGGGCAGTTCCTCCTCCAGTGTCCAGGCTGACTGCATTAGTGACACTCACCTTTAGTCACACCTTTGGCAATGCCACCAACAGGCTTAAGGGCAGGTTCCTTGGGCTTGGAAACTGACTTGCCTTTACCCTTGAGGATGAGGCAAACCTTTTGCCCTTTCCTTTCTGTACCATCATAATGGCTTTGCCCTTACCCTTGTTGATGCTTTGTTCAGCTGTCCTCAACATATTGAGTAAATCTGGAAGTGGTTTCACGATCTCATTCATGTTATAGTTCATGATGAACTGTCCATAACTCTCAGGCCACGATTGCAACACGAGATCGGTTGCCAACTCTTGGCCGACCTGAAAGCCTAGTCGCGCGAGATTCTCAAAGTATCCGATCATACGGAGTACATGGGGTCCCACCGGGTTTCCTTCAGCTAGATGACACTTGAACAATGCCTTAGAGACCTCATACCTCTCAACCCTTGCCTGCTTATGGAAGAGCTGCTTCAGATGCCCGAACATATCAACAACATTCATGTTTTCGTGTTGCTTCTGAAGCTCAGAAGTCATGGTGCATAGCATTAGGCAGGCCGCATCATTAGCTTCATCAATACGCTTTTGATACGCCTTCAGGGCTGCAGGGGTATTGTTCTCTGGACCTTCTGGAACTTGCTCCTCTATTGCATACAATTTCTTTTCTTGCTTGAGAACGATTCTCAAGTTTCTGTACCAATCAAGGAAGTTTGTTCCAGAGAGCTTGTCCTTCTCAAGGACAGATCATAGGGAATGTTGTGAACTCGATGAGTTGTTTGCCATTTGGAATTCTACAAAAGGAAAATTCGCAAGTTTTAGTATTTGTGATTTTTTTTGACTATATTCAATAATGGCTTAGTTATCAAATATAGCTCCCAATATTTGCTACGTATTAATAACCCTCAAGATATTAATTCAGAAAATATCCTCATATTTTCTAGTGGGCCAAGATCCATGTTTCATCTCCTTATGAGCTTGCTTTGGCAAGTCACCCATAATTTGACTACTTTAGGTAGGAACAATTCCAATTGCATCCCTTATGCAACTCTTGGTTCAATTGGGAAAATTTATCCATCCGCATGGATAATCCCAATTGATTGCCTATAGGTTTTTAATCATATTAATAGCCTAGTTGTGTCCAACCTCTTATTTAAACAATTGCACATAACTTGTTTGTGCCATCGCATTTCATCATATGAACCAAGTCGCCTTGCTGTGGCATGCACGAACTTGATAAATCATGATGATAATGAGTTTTTAAATAACAAGAAGGCAAAAACACAATATTTGAATTTTGATGGATTTTCAAATTCAATTTTTAATTGTTTTTGTTGATCCATATCAACTGATCTATCTATTTGAGTTTGGGCAAAACTCCAAATAATAGATCCGGGTTGTCTAATTATCTTATTATCCTAATTGCATGCATCATCCATACACCAACTACAAAATAATAAGACAATAAAATTAAACAACCACAAAATAAAATGAAACGTTTGTGGATATGGCTATTTTAGACTAAGATAATTCCAAGCCAATGGAATTTTCTATGAACCCTAAAAGCAAACACATCTACATGCGTGTTCATATTTTGGTCCATCCTTCATAGTCATGTGGAATGCTCCATGCTCCATCTTTTGTGGCTTCCTTTGGCTTTGGGCTTCTTTTCTTCAATCTTGGCTAACAATCTATTCTATCTAGCACTAGCTAACAACTATACTAAATAAAATAAATCTCACAAGTTGAGAAAAAAATGGCTCGCATGCCATAAAACCCTAATTAATTATTACAATAAATTGATCAGCTCGCAGGCCGTAAACCCGACCACAAAATTAAACGAACACACCAAACCACATCCCAAGGCCATATCCAACCACCATGCGATTTGCACATAAACAGTTAAAATCCAAATTTAACGCGCTTGGTCAATTTTTAATTGACTTTAGGAACGTTCTAGGGTTAAAACGGTCCAAGGGGCCCAACAATTTAATTGCCCGAGCCCGAAAGAGGACTGCCTAGGCCTTGGGCCGGCCGGCCCCTAGCCCACACGGCTAGGCCGTGCGCTAGAGCTTCCCCCGGTGCCTAGGCCGCCCCTTACTTTGGCGGCAAGCAAGGAGGGGCGGTCCCCTTTGGGGGGCCGAACCTCTTAGGGAGTTATTTCCAAAACAACTCCCTTGCTTGTTGCCCAAGTTTGGTTGTTTCCTTGTTTGAAAAGAACTCCTTCTTTCAGTAGGATGCTCAAACCCTAGATCTAAGATCCTAAAATTTCTCAAACTCACTAATTCATGCATCCAATGCAAAAACTAGGTCTTGTTTTGTTTCATTATTGAAAAATTGCATCATATGCTTGATTTGTCTAGTTTTACGCGATAAACAATAAATTTAAAGTGTAAAACTATCAAAACGTAACACATAAACCACGTTTATGCTCTACAACTTGGCTCTGATACCACAGTAGGGTTTTGATCATGGATACGCAGCAGAAAAATATAATTTATCCATGCAATACCCTCCAAGCATCACAGGACAAGAGACATAATGATGGTAAAGGAAGAATCATGTTACACACCATAGGGTTTCTCATGTGATGACTTGTAACGCGAGTTGTGTCACGTCTCTACGGTTGATCCACGCCTAGAGTTGAGATCTAGATCTTCCTTCTCCTTTTTTCTAGCTAGGAACAGAGGAAGAGGAAGAAGAAATCACGCAACACGAGGCAACAAAGAGGGGTGGCCTCCTTTAATGGCCGACGGGGTAGGGGCGGCGACAAGGGGGTCGGGCGGCCCTCTTGCTTGCTTGCTCTCTCTGCTTTTGTTCTCTCCACTCAAGTTATGAACAATAAGCTCATAAAAGTGGGTAGGATGGAAGGAACATCCTTTATATAGTCCAACAAATCCTTGTCAACTACCTAAAGGACCTATTCTAATCCTACTAGAATTCAATTTAGTCCCTTCCTTGCAAATTAGTCCTAATAAGTTTGCAAGGTGTTGCAAAGTGATCCTTCTAATTAATTAATCATATTAATTAATTCCCAAATCTATTTCAACTCTATGTAGCGTGTGACCCATAGGTTCTATCTAGTTGGTAGCAACAATTTGCTAATATGGAGCGGTTTCTAGCAAAACATCCATTCTAGCCAACTAATAGAATAGTCATCCGACAAACCTTGTACAAGTAATTGCCACATACCTTTTTTCTCTATATCCGTATTAGAGACGAGACTTACAAGTCACACTCTTATATCCAATCCATAGTTTCTCGATCCTGGGAATAGCCTTATTCGTGCAAATAACATCAATATCCCATATTGATTTATTTGAGTCTGGCCAGACATACTATATTCACTATACCTCGAGTGGCCTAGGATATTTTCTTCCGTTATGTGGGAGGGAAATTTTTTATCTACGTCCACTACGATCTCTAAGCTTGCTTCTTATTGTATCCGGTACACACCTTTATAACTACCCAGTTACGGTGTAGCGTTTGACGCTACCAAAATAACAATAATACACAACTAGAATATCTAGTGACTTCAAGTCTAAGGATGACAATACATTGCACCGCGAGAAGCACTTGTGACTTAACATAACGTGTATGTAGCCTTCTCGGAATTGGGTCAATCCAGTGCGCCATTACCCTTAATGCACACGCAGGTGTTGGATCATGATATCTCTATATCAATCCAACCCCATATTAGTCTATACATGATCGTCCTATTAATCATTATACTGTACTAGGGATATTTAAGATAAACAACACAATTGTAAATCTAAGGACTTCATTATATTAAATATCCAATAAATAATACAATGAATTTTATAGCCAAAATAAATTCATACTAAACTAGATTGCCTCTAGGGCATCTATTCCAACACCTTCTCTGTAGTTCCATAGTTGACCTGGGCATCGTTGAGCACCCGACTTGCAAACTATATTACATAGCAAACCTTGTCCTTCCGCTGCCCCAAAACTGCACCGACTGCATAATCGCTGGCGTCACACATCAGCTCATACGGAAGTGACCAGTCCAGCGTAGTGATTACCGGGGCTGTGGTCAGCTTCTCCTTAAAATGGTCAAAGGCCTACTGATATGCCGCATCAAAATCAAAGGGCACGTCTTTTCCGAGCAAAGCGCATAGTGGCTTTGTGATCTTGGAAAAGTCTTTGATGAATCTCCGATAAAATCCTGCATGTCCCAAAAAACTCTTGATCGCCTTTATGGTTGTTGGGTATGGAAGCTGTTTTATCACCTCGATCTTGGCCCTCTCCACCTCGAGTCCTTTGCTGAAAATTTTGTGCCCCAGCACGATCCCTTCGGTGACCATAAAGTGACACTTCTCCCAGTTCAGCACTAAATTTGCCTTCTTGCATCGGATCAGAACCTGGCCCAGATGGTGCAGACAGTCGTCGAAACTGTCCCCGAATAGTGAATAATCGTCCACAAATACCTCCATATTTTTCTTGATCATGTCGAGGAATATCGTCATCATGCATCTCTGGAACGTAGCTGGGGCGTTATACAACCCGAATGGCATGCGCCGGAAAGCAAACGTACCATACGGGCAGGTAAACGTTGTCTTCTCCTGATCTTCCGGGGCTATGCAAATCTGGTTGTACCCGGAATACCCATCCAGAAAACAGTAATAGGCATGATGGGCTAGCCTGTCCAACATCTGGTCCATGAACGGTAGCGGGAAGTGATCTTTCAGTGTCGCATCGTTTAGCCTCCAATAGTCCATACAGATCCGCCAGCCTGTAACGGTGTGCTGCGCAATCTGTTCCTGGTCCTCATTCTGCACTACCGTAATACTCCCCTTTTTGGGCACGCACTGAGCCGGGCTGATCCGAGTGCTGTCTGAAATGGGGTATATGATTCCTACCTCCAGCCACTTCATGACCTCTTTGCGCACAACATCCATCATGTTTGGATTCAGTCTCCACTGGGGCTGAATCACCGGTTTCTTGTCTTCTTCAATCCTGATCTTGTGCATGCAATAGGAGGGCTGATCCCCTTAATACCCGCAATCGCCCAGAGGATTGCTTCTTTGTGCTCTCACAATACTTCTAGCAGTTTCTCCTCCTGTTCGTGAGATAATAAAGAAGAAAAAATTATGGGCACAGTACTATTATTACCAATGTACGCATACCTGAGATGGTTCGGGAGCGGTTTAAGCTCAAGTGCAGGTGGCTCCTTGAATGACGGAACCAGGATCATCTTCTGCCCGCCATCTTCGTCCCGGTGCAAAGTGGTCTAGTCTTCGGCTCTCATGGCTTGCTCGCACCGAGTCATATCCTTTTCATCTCCGTACATGCTATCAATCTCGTCCCATAGCTGATCCATCTCCTCGTTTTCCCAGCCTTCGTCAACCACGTCTATGGAAAAGATATCTTCGTGCTCATAATAATTTGACATTTGCAGATTTTTAAAGACGTTAAATTTAACCTCGTCCTCGTTAATCTGCATGGTTAATTCTCCGCTCTTGTAGTTTATCATAGCTTCTCCAGTGGCCAAAAACGGCTTGCCCAGTATGAGCTGTACCACCCCTGCCTCCATGTCCAGGATCACGAAATATGCCGGAAAAATCAGCTCGCCGACCTTCACCAAAATATCCTCGATAACTTCATATGCCTGATTTACGGACCTGTCTGCCATCTGCAACATAATTCTGGTGGGCCGGGGTTCACTGACTTTCAAACTCTTCAAAATCGTTAACAGCATCAGGTTGATGCTGGCCCCTAGGTCACACAAAGCCTTTCATGTGTAAGCATTACCTAGGGTGACCGGTATCACAAAACTGCCAGGATCCTTCCTCTTCCCCGGTAGCACATTCTTCACACAGTTGCTTACTTCTACCGTCAGGTTTGTAGTCTCTAAATCGCTCATTTGCCTCCTCCCATACAAAATATCTTTGAGGAATTTGGCGTAAGTGGGCATCTTTGCCAAACCCTCAGCAAAGGGTATGTTGATCTGTAGCAGCTTGAACATCTCGAGAAACCTGGCGTAGTCTTTGCTATCATCCCTCTTTCGTGTCCTTAGGGGGTACAACATCTCCTTAGAGACAGGAACCGTTTCTGTATCCGCCTCGTTCTGCACTGCATCCTGCTCAACCTAGTCCTTTGGCTGGGGCGGTCGACTGAGCTGTTATCTTGGCCTGACAGTTTGCGTTCAACTTCTTTGATTTTTCTGCACGAGCGTGGCTAGGATACTGTAAATTATGTAGTGCTAATCCACTCCGAGTGGTGATGGCATTGATCTGAGCACGTGGATTGTTTACTGTATTCGAGGGCCAGTTTCCTGGCTATCTCTCTGTTAGCTGCTGTGCTAGCTACCCAACTTGTACCTCCAAAGCGCGCAGTGACGTTTTGGTCGTCTGCACGTCGGCAGTCAGGGCGTCCATATGCGCGAACAGGGAACCTATGGTTTGAAACATGGACTCGATTTTCTTCATCTGAGCATCGTACTGGTGTGCAGATGGGCCTGCGTGAACCTGCTGTGCCGGTGCGGTCTGCGGAGCCAGTGGCCTGTGCTGGAATCCCGGTGCATAAACTGCAGAATTCGGGTTTCCATAACGGAACCCGGGATGATCTCTCGTACCCGGTCTGTACCGGCTCGGGTCCCACTGCTGCTGTACGTAATTGGTATCTTCGGTTCTGAGCTCCTCAATGGCTGCATCCAAATCAGATTCTCCTAGTGCTGCAACGACCTTCTTTTCCGAGTAGAATTTCTTAACCAAGTCTTGAACGATCTTGGCCAGATTATCTATTCGGTCGTCTTCCGCTGGCTTGGCTCTAGCCGTCATCCTGCGATCGTCAAACAATCGAGTGTCCTGCTTGGCTAACTACATCATCAGGTCGTATGCACGATCTTTGTCCACATGGTATAGGAAGTTTCCCCCGGCTTCTCTGTCAATCCTGTCAGCACTCTTCCTGTCTAGGGCATGGTAGAATACCTGCAGGATCTTCGCATCTCCAAAACCGTGGTTCGGACATCTTTTCACCAATCTCATCAATCTTTCCCATGCGTCTACCACGTCTCCCCCATCTTCTACTTGAGTGACAGAATCTCGCTTTGCAACTGATGACTCGGGAGGCTGGGTAAAAAAATTCCAGGAAATCCGTGACACACCCCTCCCATGTAGTGATGGATCTGGGTGGTCGGATTCGAGCCAATCTTTGGATACTCCATATAGGCAATATGGGAACAAAATTAGCATAAGTGCCTCTGCGTCTACTACCTTGTATCGGACCTTGTTGCAGTAATGCTCGAACTTCTTGATAAATTAGTTCGGGTCTTCGTCGGCTTTGCCATAAAACGGGCAGAGGCTCTGCACCGTCTGGATGGTGGAGGGTTTTATGTCAAAGTGTTATGCGGTGATCTCGGGCACCACAATAGCTCGTTCATGCCCCCCCCCCCCCCCCCCGTGGGGACTTCGAAGTTCTCCACCAACGCCTTCCTAGATCGGTTATATGTCCTCTGGTTGTTCCGGGCAGCAAAGCCTGCTGTGATAAGCTCTTCGATGTACCGAGCCATCTGGGCTGGGGTACGTGTCTCTCGTTCCTCTTGGCCGGTTGCTGGGTTTTCAGGACGGTCTCCTTGGTTGTTTGCCATTTTGCTTTCTCGGTTTCTGCGGTTCTGCTCGGTGTAAAGCTTCTATGGATTGTCGAGTGGTGGTACCAAATTGCGAGGCAATCTGGGTATCAACTATACTGTCCTGAAAACCCTGATTCAAAATGCAGTGAGATAAAAGAAAAATAACGAAACTGAAAAATAAAAAAATATGAAAACTAATTCTGATAACTAAATTAATCCTAAATAGTTCCCGGAAACGGCGCCAAAAAAATTGATGCGCAAACTAACGTGTTGTTCGCAAGTATATGAATCGAGTAATACCGGGTGTATTTCAACTCGGGTAATTGTTCCCACGAGGACTGTTTTGAGTTTTTCGAGCAATCAGTTTTAACTTGCAGAGTGTAAAAGGAGGAGTATTTATGGGTGTGATTACTAGCTACGGACTAATAAATAAACAAATAAAACGTAAATATTTTTTTGTGTCGGTTTTCTGAAAATCTCGAAGTTTGTAAATTCTAGGTTTTGAATACTAGGTCCCAGGATCCCCTAGGGTTTCTTCAGAGTTATGTTCTTTGTTTGATATGAAAACACTCAGCAGTTTTAATTACCCGTGCCACTTACCGATTGTGCAGTAACCTTTCAGATTCCACACGCTGTCACGATCCTGCAGACTTTCGGATTCCTGTTAAGCAGCCTAAATCTGCAGTCTCATTCTAAGTCTAATAGGGTTTCTAACCTGTCCTGATGGCCCGGGTCAGATTCTCTAACAGTTGGTCTAGACGTTTTGGCTAGCCCTATCTCCCTTTCTCTGGTCGGTCTATCAGGGTAAGGTACTAAATCCTGTCTTTTCTTCCTAACCCTAACCGGGCATTTTCACCTACAGGCTCGGGTCTGTAGCAATTCTGGTTTGCAACTCAGATCATGCATAAACGAGTATAATCAAAGACAGAATAAATGATAATACTACTGAATTAAGATAACGTAATCATGAATTCATAATCAAGCTGCAGAACAATGTCTGAAAACGAAACCCTAGGCTCACCGAGATCCTAGGTAAAAGGTTTAGCTACTAAACGACATAATTAACTAACACAGTTTCTGAAATTAAGAGAGAGAATAAGATCAAACTAAGTCTTCGGATCTGGATTCGCGCTTCCGTGCTCTCCGGGGATGCTCAGACTTCTCGTTGGATGTGTTGTGTCTTCAAAACGAGCCTGGACGAGTCTTTATATAGTGCTGAAGACGTTTCTGGAACTTGCATTTATTTACGAAACTGCCACTGACCGAAACCGCATCAAAATTTGTGCTGTCTGCGTAAAATACGCAGGGCTCTACTTAAAATACGCATACAGGGTCCTATCATAAGCTGATTTCTTCTATTTTTTCCTGATGTCTGCATAAAATACGCAGGGTTCTGCGTAAAATACGCAGACAGGAACCAACTCTGTGTCTTTTCTCCTTCTTCTTGCGTATTTTTCATCCCTGGCTTCGTATAATACGCAGGTGTCTGCGTAAAATACACAGACAGGGCTAAAAACTGTCAAAAATCCCCCTCTGCCTTGCTGTCTGCGTAAAATACGCAGCCCCCCTGCGTAAAATACGCAGCCAGCAAGGCTCTCTGCTATTTTTCTGCCTCTTTTGCCTCCTGCTGCATTCCCGAGCCCTGTTCCTGCATAGACAACATGAACACACCTGCGATCATATCCAATAAAAGTACATAAAATGCAGAAATTTTTGAAGAGCAAATAAACATCTCGTTCCTAAAATTGAGGCTTTCCGAGGGTGATTCCTGGCTAAAACATGACTTTCCGGCACAAAGCTACGTCAAACTGGGCTACAAGATAACCCCTATTTGGGCGTTATCATCATCAAGAAGGGGATTCTGAATCGCGTCTCCACCTCTAAACCTACATATTCTTAATTCAAACGTGAGATTCACTCTCTCTCACCCCTCAGATAAGAAACTGTATTGAAAAATGCACACAGCAATATTTAAACACACTCTCTATACTAAAGCATAATAAATACGTTGGGTTGCCTCCCGACAAGAACTTGTAATTTACGTTCGACGGCCCAACCCAGTTACATCAGGGAGAGTCAAATAGCGAGGGTCGAATGGAGCCACTCAATGACTCCAATGAAGTTCGCATCCACATACGGCTTTGCTCTCTAACCATTCACTTTAAAACAACCCCCGTTTCCATCTTCTACCTCAAGAGAAACCCACGGGTAGACTGCAGTGATTGTGTACGGGCCACTCCACCTAGACTTCAATTTGCCTGGAAACAGCTTCAACATGGCGTTGAAGACCAACACCTTCTGTCCCACTCGGAAATCCCGCGGGATGATGTGCTTGTCATGTTGTTGATTGGTCATGTATGTAAAAATCTTGGCACTCTGATATGCCATCAATCGAAACTCCTCAAGCTCTAGCAATGCCTGTTTAATTTTCTCACCTGAGAGCTTAGCATCCAAGTTGATATTTTTCAACGCCCATAACGCCTTGTGCTCAAGTTGCAACGGGAGATGGCATGACTTCCCTAATATTAGGTGGTAGGGAGGCATGCCCAAGGGGTCTTATATGATGTGCGATAGGCCCAAAGACTGTCATTCATGTGTAGGGACCAGTCTTTGCGTCCCGGATTGATTATCTTCTCTAGAATACCCTTGATCTCTTGGTTTGACACTTCAGCTTGCCCATTTGATTGCGGGTGGAAGGCCAGTGATATCTTGTGAGAATTCACCCCATATTTTCTCAAAACATTGACCAAGATCTTATTCATGAAGTGCGATCCCTCATCACTAATAATGGCCCAGGGAGTCCCAAACCGCGTAAAAATATTCTTGCTCACAAATCTCTCTACTTCAGCGCCATCATTCTTCGGACGTGCCAAAGCCTCCACCTACTTGGTCACGTAATCAACATCCAAATGAATATAGAGATTACCAATTGAAGAAGGGAACGATTTTCATGAAATAAATGCCCCATACATCGAACGATTCTACCTCCAACACGAAATTTTGAGGCATCTCATTTCGGTTGGAAATATTGCCGGTTCTCTGACACCGGTCACACTGTTGAACGAACAAATGAGAATCCTTATGCAATGTTGGCCAATAGAAACCACTCTCACGTACTTAGCTATAGTACGCGACTAAACAAAATAACCCCCACAATTCAACTCGTGGCAGTGTCTCAGAATCTCCAATGTGTCTATCGATGATACACATCTCCGCAAAACATTATCTGCTCCCAGCTTGAATAGATAGGGATCATCCCAAGAATATTGTCGTGCATCGGCGATGAACTTCTTTCTCTGTTGGGAGGACATGTCCTTGGGAAAAATGTTGAGCGCCTTCAAGTTTGCCAAGTCAGCAAACCAAGGCAGAGATCCGACCACTACCACGAGTTGTTCGTCCAAAAATTCCTCTCTGATAGGTATCTCCTCATGTTTCTCATTCTCTAGTCTGCATAGCTGTTCTACAACAACATTCTCCACCCATTTATTGTCCTTGATCTCTACATCAAACTCTTGCATCTACATCAAACTCATTCTCTACTCTAGATAGCTCCCCTGCGTAGAATACGCAGCTAGCAAGGCTCTCTGCTCTTTTTTGCCTCTTTTGCCTCCTGCTGCATTCCCGAAAAAATCCTGCTGCATTCTCGAGCTCTGTTCCTGCATAGACAACACGAACACACCCGCGATCATATCCAATAAAAGTACGGAAAATTCAGAAATTTATAAAGAGCAAATAAGCGTCTCGTTCCTAAAACCGAGGCTTTACGAGGGTGATTCCTGGCTTAAACATGACTTTCCGGCACAAAGGTACGTCAAACTGGGCTACAAGATAACCCCTATTTGGGCGTTATCAACATCAAGAAGGGGATTTTGAATTCCGTCTCCACCTCTAATCTACAAATTCTCAATTCAAACGTGAGATTCACTCTCTCTCACCCCTCAAATAAGAAACTGTATTGAAAAATTCACACAACAATATTTAAACACACTCTCTATACTAAAGCATAATAAATACGTTGGGTTGCCTCCCGAAAAGAACTTGTAATTTACGTTCGACAGTCCGACCCAGTTACCTTAGAGAAAGTCAAATAGCGGGGGTCGAATGGAGCCACTCAATGACTCCAATGAAGTTCCCGTCCACATACGACTTTGCTCTCTTGCCATTCATTTTAAAACGACCCCCGTTTCCATCTTCTACCCCAAGAGAAACCCACGGGTAGACTGCAGTGATCGTGTACGGGCCACTCCACCTAGACTTCAATTTTCCTGGAAACAGCTTCAACATGGCGTTGAAGACCAAGACCTTCTGTCTCACTCGGAAATCCTGCGGGATGATGTGCTTGTCATGTCGTTGATTGGTCATGTCTGTATAAATCTTGGCACTCTGATATGCAATCAATCGAAACTCCTCAAGCTCTAGCAATGCCTGTTTCATTTGCTCACCTGAGAGCTTAGCATCCAAGTTGATATTTTTCAACGCCCATAACGCCTTGTGCTCAAGTTGCACCGGGATATCGCATGACTTCCCAAATACTAGCTGGTAGGGAGACATTCCCAAGGGGTCTTATATGATGTGCGATAGGCCCAAAGACTGTCATCCAAGTGTAGGGATCAGTCTTTGCGTCCCGGATTGATTCTCTTCTCTAGAATACCCTTGATCTCTCGGTTTGACAATTCAGCTTGCCCATTTGATTGCGGGTGGTAGGCCAGTGATATCTTGTGAGTCTTCACCCCATATTTTCTCAAAACATTGACAAAGACCTTATTCATGAAGTGCGATCCCTCATCACTAATAATGGCCCAGGGCGTCCCAAACCGCGTAAAAATATTCTTGCGCACAAATCTCTCTACTTCAGCGCCATCATTCTTTGGACGTGCCACAGCCTCCACCTACTTGGTCACGTAATCAACAGCCAAATGAATATAGAGATTACCAAGTGAAGAAGGGAACGACCCCATGAAATCAATTCCCCATACATCGAACGTCTCTACCTCCAACACGAAATTTTGAGGCATCTCATTTCTGTTGGAAATATTGCCGGTTTTCTAACACCGGTCACACTGTTGAACGAACAAATGAGAATCCTTATGCAATTTTGGCCAATAGAAACCAATCTTAAGTACCTTAGCTACAGTGCGCGACTTACCAAAATAACCCCCACAATTCAACTCGTGGCAGTGTCTGAGAATCTCCAATGTGTCTATCGACGATACACATTTCCGCAAAACATTATCTGCTCCCAGCTTGAATAGATAGGGATCATCCCATGAATATTGTCGTGCATCGGTGAAGAACTTCTTTCTCTGGTGGGAGGACATGTCCTTGGGAAAAATGTTGAGCGCCTTGAAGTTTGCCAAGTCAGCAAACCAAGGCAGAGCTCCGACCACTACCATGAGTTGTTCGGCCGGAAATTCCTCTTTGATAGGTATCTCCTCATGTTTCTCATTCTCGAGTCTGGATAGCTGATCTGCAACATCATTCTCGACCCATTTCTTGTCCTTGATCTCTGCATCAAAATCTTGCATCTACATCAAACTCATTCTCTAGTCTAGATAGCCCCCTTGCGTAGAATACGCAGCCAGCAAGGCTCTTGGCTCTTTTTCTGCCTCTTTTGCATCCTGCTGCATTCCCGAACAAATCCTCATGCATTCTCGAACCCTGTTCCTGCATAGACAACACGAACACACCCGCGATCATATCCTCTAAAAGTACGGAAAATTCAGAAATTTATAAGAGCAAATAAACGTCTCGTTCTAAAACCGAGGCTTTCCGAGGGTGATTCCTGGATAAAACATGACTTTCCGGCACAAAGGTACGTCAAACTGGGCTACAAGATAACCCCTATTAGGGCGTTGTCAAATGCGTCTATTCGCGAAAATGCACGAAAAATGAGAAAGACAGCTGATGGATGTGAAGAAGGATCAAAAGAGGACAAATCACTCATGGACAAGGAGTGATACGTATGCGAGCACAAAGGTGGTTTCAAGATCTTCCCGGTGATAATTGAAATGCTGGCATCGATGTTCGGACGCGAAAAACGAACAATACACATAAAAGCGCGACGCAATTTGAGCTAGGACACGTTAATGGCAAGGATGGAAAAATTCCGGAAATGATGGGGGCATTTTTCCATGAAAACATGATCCGGGGGAAAATGGGGGGTTTGGAACTCAGTACGGCATGCCTCAGTACGGCATGTGGGAACAAAAAAGGGGTCTTTTAAGTTTTGGGAACAAGTTTTGTTCAGTGTTCGTACGAACACAAAACCTGTTCGTGCGAACAAGTATGGTGCACGTGTCCTTTGGCCGTCCGGGTTTAAGGGGGAGAATAGAGCTACTAAATAAGGGCAATTTTTTCATTTCGGGACCATATAAGAGTAAAAACCAGCTGAAGCCTTTCTCACTCTCATTCTCACATATCAAACACCCGCTTCCTCATCTTTTCTTTCTCTCAAGCTCAAGAACACCAAGACCCTCCAAAATCAAAACTTCACCAAACTCTTCATGAATTAGTGGGCTTCGATCCTTGTGTGAGCGCCTACAACATTAAGTCTTGGAGAAATTCTCATCTCCAAGCTTTTCTTGGCCGAAATTGGGATGCAGATGAAAGTTTGTTTTTTGTTTTTTTTTTTTTTAAATTGACCCAATCTCTTTTTCGGGTGAGAATTGTAGGAAGAGAAAGAAGGAAAGTGTGAGGGGGACTACGTGAGGAGGCTAGGAGTACCATTCAAGCGGAGCAACTCGAAGAAATTTTTCGGTGACCAATCGGTCCTTCTTGCCGGACGAATCTGAGTTTCATGCCCGTAAGACTAGCTTCGGGCACGTAGGTACGTTCTAGTCCCTTTCTTTACAAGTACTAGGCACAAATTTTCTTGAGTTGGAAATTTTTTGTTCTTAATTTCTATCGATACGCAAAGGCCTCGAGCAACATGCGAGGAATTGCGCCGTGCCTTGCTTTGTACTTGTTTACGTGCTTAAGTGCTTCATTCCGTTCACATAATCTTGTCACTATGCACATACTTGTCATTTGATATCTTGCTTGTTGCTTGAAAATGTCTAAGTGAAAGGCTGTGACCTTAGGTAACGAGGTGTTTAGTGAAACCGAGATGAATCCCAACCAAGGGACTGAGATAAACCCCGACCAAAACCCGAAGTTAGTGGTGCCGGACTTACCGCCACACTATGCTCACCAACTCGTTACCTCATAGGCCTCCTTTTAAAAAAGGTGTTGGAATTGTGCCCAAGAGGCAATCAATTTATCGTGACAAATATATACAGACTTACTATTCATTATGTTATTGATATGGAGATATATTAACATGAATGAAGTCCTTAGAATATAAATGTTATATTCTTAAATATCACTAGTCGATTATATTGATTAACAGGACAATCAACTATAGACTAGTATGGGGTTGGATTGATATGGAGATATCACGATCCAACACATGTGTATGTATTAGGAGAAATGGCATACTGGATTGACCCACAACGAGAAGGCTACATTAGATTATGTCAAAGTCACAATCGCTTCTCGTAGAACTAATGGTATTGTAATCCTTAGACTTGAAGTCACTAGATACTTTAGCTGTGGAATATCCTGATTTGATGTTATCCAACGTTGCGCCTTAACCAGGTAATTATAAAGATAACTATCGGGCATGATAGGAAGCAAGCTTAGAGATCGTAGAGATCGTAGTGACGAAGACATGATTTTTCCTTCCCACATAATGAGAGTAAATATCCATGGGCCACTCGAGGGATGGTGCTTATAGAATGTATGGCCAGACTCAGATAAATCAATATGGAGATATATTAATGTTATCTGAACGGATAAGCATATTCCCAGGATCGAGGAACTAAGGATTGGATATACGAGTGTGACTAATATGTCTCGTGTCCAATCCGGATATGGAGACAAAGGGATAACACAATACATGAACATTGGTCACAAGGTTTGTCAGATGACTATTTCTATTAGTTGGGTAGCATAAATGTCTTGCTAGAGGCCGCTCCATGTTAGTATTGTTACTACCAACTAAGAAGAAACCTACGGGGTCACATTCCCTATGGATTAGACCGGACACGGGAATTAATTAATATGATTAATTAATTAGAAGGATCAATACGCAACTACTTGCAAACTTAGTAGGACTAACTTGCAAGTTTGACTAATTCATGTATGGACATGATTAGGATAGGGGCTTTTATGCAGGAAACAAGGAGTTGTTGGACTATATAAAGGACACTCCTAGCTTCCTTCCCACAATAATGCTCATAAGACATTGAGTGGGAGAGAGAATCAGGGAGAGAGAAGTAAGGAGAGAGAGCAAGACCAAAGAGGGCCGAACCCCATGGTCCACCCCTACCCTGTCGGACAAAGAGAGAGGGCAGATCCCCTCTTCTTGTATTCGTTGCGTGATTGTGATCTTCTTCCTCTTTCTACTTCTATCCTAGCTAGCACAAAGGCTTTAAGGATCCGGATTCAATCCTAGGAGTGAACTATCCATAGAGACGTGAACGTATTTCCCATGAGAAGTCATCACAGGAGAACCCAAATGTACGTAGATACTAGAATCCTTTACAATCGTTATGTAGTCTCTTCCTGTGATCCTTGGTGGGATTTTAGCAGGATTAATTTTATTATTCCGCTGCGTAACCTGCGACAAAACCCAAAACCCAACAGTGGTATCGGAGCCACATGTCGTAGAGCATAACGTAGTTTATGTGTTACGATTTTTGTTGTTTTACACTTTAATTATTGTTTATCGCGTAAACCAGACAAATCAAGCATATTGATGCACTTTGTGACTATGATTCAAGCCAAATAATATCTAATATTACATGGCATGTATGGAGTAGTGAATTTGAAACACAGGATGTGATAACTTTGGATCTAGAAAACTAGGGTTTGGGAACAAGTTGGAAAAAGGTGTTTTTCAAACTTGGAAACAACTAAACTTGGGCAACAAGGAAGAAGTTGTTTTAGAAACAACTAAACTTGGGCAACTAGGAAGACGTTGTTTTGGAAATAACTAACTTGGGAAACAAGGAAGAAGTTGTTTATGGAAACAACTAAACTTGGAAACCAAGGAGGAAATTGTAAATGGAAACAACTAAACTTGGGAACGAAGGAGGAAGTTTTTTATGGAAACAACTCCCATGAGAGGTTCTCCCCCCCCCCTAGGGGACCGCCCCTCACCTCCTTGCCGCCCAAGAAAGCCACGACCAAGTGGCTTGACCTCCCTAGCGCACGGCCTAGCCGTGTGGGCTAGGGGCCGGCCGGCCCGAAGGCCTTGTTGTGGTATTTTAGGGTTTGGCCATAGTCATGGTGGGCCCTCTTGGACCATTTTGACCCTAGTTCATCCAAAATAAACTAAAATTGGACAAGCGCGTTAAAATTGGATTTTAACTGTTTATGTGCTTTTTGCATTGGATATGGCCTTAGGATGTGGTTTGTTGTGGATGTTTATTTTGTGGTTTGTTTTACGGCATGCGAGCTGGTAAAATTAATGTAATAGTTAATTAGGTTTTACGGCCTGCAAGCCGGTCTTCTTCTCAACTTGTGAGATTTTATATGTAATATAGATGCTAGCTAATATTAGATAAAACAGATGATAGTCAAGATGGAGAAGAAGAAGCTTAAAGAATTAAAGAACCATACGATGGAGCATTCCACAAGGCTAAGGAGCATGGAGCATTCCACAAGCAATGGAGCATGGACCAAAAGATGGAGGCACATGGAGATGAGCTTGCTATTTTTAGGGTTCATAGATATTCTCATTGGCTTGGGAATATCTTAGTTTAGAGGCCATATCTATATCAAGTTTATTTTTATTTTTGGTTTTTTATTTATTGTCTCATTATTGGTGTATGGTTGATGCATGCAAAATTGATAATAAGAAAACCAACAACCCGGATCTTTTATTTGCGAGATCGCCCAACTCAAAATAAGTAGATCAGTTGATATGGATCAACAAAACAATTAAAATCAGAAAAGCAAAATCCCTCATTGAAATATTATGTTTTGCCTTCTCTTGCCTAAACACCCTTCATAATCATGGTCTATTAAATTCGGGCTTGCCAAAGCAAGGCGTTTTAATTCACCTTGGTGTGTTGCGGATGACACAAGCAAGTAATGTGTGATTGTTGAAGCAAGGGGTTGGAGGCAACTAGGCAAAGGCAATTGGATTGATGAGTCTAGAGGCATGACAATTAGGTGTTATCTAAGGATAAAGAATAAGAAATTATTCACCTAATTGGACCAGAGTTGCATGGGATGCAATTGGAAGGCGTTCCTACCTAAATAACCAATTCTTGGATGACTTACCAAAGCAAGCTCAAGAAGAAGTGAAATATGGATCTTGGACTCACTAGAAAATATATATGATATTTTCCGCATTAATGGTGAGGGCTATTAATCAGAGAAAAATAGTGGGAGCTATGTTTAACAATTTAAGTCCTTGTTATATATAGTCAAACGTCACAATTCTTTGCATAAATCATATTGTGTTGAATACCCATGGCATTAAACAAACCAAACGTGACTTCACTTACTTAGAATGTCAAGTTGTCTGGAATCTAATTTTAGACTGGTATAAAATTGAGAATTATTCTCAAATAAAGGAAAAATATTGTACATTGTAGAGCATAAAGTTCTCTTCCCACCGACTACCTAGACACACTAAAAGCCCAATGGAAGGAACATCAAAAAATGTTTCTTTGGATGTAACTTGCTTCATGTCAGCTGCCATGAACTCTAAGATTTGGAAGCAAGATGAGAAATATGGAGGCGTATACATTGAAAGAAGCTCTTTCAAAGAGCGCGATGGACATGAAATGATTGAAGTTTTACTCCACTTTGAACTCTCTTGCTTTGCACTCGTCATGATCAAGATGGAATGAGTCCGGGCTTGCTAAAGCAAGGCGACTGGATTCATCGAGATATGACGCAACAACACAAGCTAGTGATGTGTGACTGCTGAAGCAAGAGGTGAAGCGCAACTAAGCTACTTCAATAGGATTGTAAGCTTAGAGACTGGGAGTGATCTATGAGATAGATAAAAGAATAAATAATTATTCTCTCAAATGGACCGAGAATTGCATTAGATGCAATTATAGTGTTTGTTCAAAGGTGATTACTCAATATGATTGAGAATCGCTATACAAAGCACTCACAAAGGGCTAAAGGCAAAACACATTAACGGTTAACATTATGGGTAAAGGCAAAAGGTTTGTGCCGATCCCATGGGGATAAAGCAAGCTTGTTGCTAAAATCAAGTTGCCTTATAGATCCCATAGGTGGTGTGGAGGAAGAGAGACTGCCCAAAGTACCTGGAAGGAAATAATAAAGGAATTATGAATTCTAAATTAGGTAATTTTGTTATAGAAGTCAATATGTCTATCTCATCATCATGAGTATATGATACTAGATGAGGATCTCACATTTATACAAATGTGGAGGATCTCATGAGATGTAGACAATTGGATAAGGAAGAAATAAACCTACACGTAGGGCAATGAAGCAAGGAGTTGCTGAATTAGCCATAGGGAATTATTTATAACCTATTGGAATTATCCATGAATTGGACAAATACGATTATGTCACTGTTTTGAGTAGGGACATTATCAAAGTTTCTTGTTTTGACAAGAAAAATCTTTTATTGAAATAATGGCAAATGTTGTTCCATTTATTTTGATAAAATGCATTATTGTAATGCACTTTTGTCTAAATGGATTGTATATCCTTGATCATGATAATTCCATCTATAACATTAAAACCAAGAGGTTTTCATATAATGATATGAACCTCACTTGGAAAAATACTAAAGATGCACTACTTCATCATATTTACTGGGATCAGAGAAATATGGATTTGTGTATCTTATAAACAAACGAATCAGAATCCTTCGAAGAGTTCAAGGAATTTAAGAATGAAATAGAGAGCCAGCTTGGCCAAAGTATCATGGCTCTACGATCGGATCATGGAGAAGAATACTTAAGCAAATAGTTTGAACATCTAAAGGAGTATAGGATGTGATCCCAACTCACTCTACCTAGAACACCATTATGGAATGGCGGGTCTGAGAAGGGACACGGAACCTTGTTGGACCCGGTTCGGTTCATGATGTGTCAAACACAACTCCAGTTTACTTTTAAGGGCGATGTTCTAATTACAGCAAATTTCGCCCTTAACCTCGTTCCATCTAAATTAATTATGAAAAACACCATATGAGATATGGACTAGGAAGTGTCCTAGTAGGTCATTCATACATAATTTGGGTTATGAATTTTATGTTGTTATGACAGACCACCTCACGAACGAAGAACGAATAAAAGAAGAACACGAGTATTTTACTTGGTTCTCTAGCAAAATATTTGCTAACTACCTCCACGGCAGAAAAGCACTCTTTATTCACTTAAGAGGAACAATTTCAACTTGTATTGCATACAAACTAGGACCCCAAAGAGGTCTTTATATAGTGATAGATATGGGCATGTGCACCCACCGTCCCAAAGCTTTCCAAAACAAAATTGGAAGGAAAAGCATTGCTGCCCAAGTTGTTTCCTTCCTTTGGCACTTTTGACTTTTCAACTCAAGACAAGCCAAATTTGTTTCTATAATTGCCTTTGACTTTCAAGGCACCTCCTTAACATATGTAAATAGTTTACAGATAAACTTGAACCCAAGTCGGATAAATTTACTATGTGGAATATCCTGAGGAAACAAAGGATATTATATCTACACTCCAATCGAGAACAAATTGGTTGTTGCTCGAACCGCTGTGTATCTAGATAGAGATTGTCTCTAAAAGAAACAGTGGGAGGACAGTATAACTTGAAGGAGTTCTAGAACCACAAAAGAACATTGATCATTTTAATGAAATATGAGAAGGATCACAAGGGGTTGTGGAGCAACCTACTCAGATAACACAAGAACCTCGTAGGTCAGGTAGGATATGTCAAGGGACTGGAGAAATATGGATTTCTCATAAACCGTGGTATATTACTCATCGAGATGAGCCTACAACCTATGAGACGGCCACGGCTGGGGCCATACTCTCAGAAATGGCTTGAGCCATGAGATATGAATTGGAATCCGTGTATACCAACAAAGTATGAACTTTGGTGGAACCACCTGAAAGGGTAGTGAAAGATCAGGTTGTGCAAGACTTGAAATAGCTTGGCTATTTTAAGGCCTTGAACCAGCTTTTAAAGCCTTGAATCAGTTTCAGAGGTTTGAAAATAGTTTGGCTATTTTCAAGGACTTGAAAACTGGATTCAAAGCCTTGAAACTGGTTAACCTGAATACACACTCTCAGGGGGAGTTTTGTGCAAACTCTATGAATTGATTCACTCTCTCTCTGTTTCATATGTTTGATTCTCTGTTATTAGATGATGAAAGACAAATTGTTCTTACATGTTTTAATAATAACATATCATCTGTTTGACCATGATAATGCAGGAAATTTTGTTTCAATGTTTTGCAGGATTGTTTCCTAAACTGAATTGCTGCAGATTTGGAAATACTTGGACACTTTCATCCTGTGATCAATCAGACATATATGACACCTTCTCATGGTGGTTAAATGAAAGATTACAAAAATATCTCTGAATATTGTGATCATCCAACCGTTGGAGAAGATTTCAAAGTAGTCAAACTCTGTTGCCTGCAAAATAGGAAGGTTGTTGCTGAAAATCTGGGGAGATTTGCAAAGCTGTATGAAGTATAAATAGAGCTCAAATTCGAAGCAAAAAGACAGAATTCTCAACGGGAAAATACAAAGAAAGTATTATGGATTGAAAAACATCAAAGAAGTTTTTCATTTCTTCCAATCCATTCACAGAAGTTCACTGCATTTCACTGCAGTTTTCTACTCTTAAGTGTTCTTCTGTATAGAGCTATATTGGTAGATAATTTCTGTATTATTTCTATATCCATTCTCAAGGATTGTTCAAAGTTAACAATAGAGAATTCTTAGTTAATCAGTTAGCTAGAGCAGGTACTAGACATGTTAGGGAAAACCACAAGCTGTAACAGAGTAAGGGAACTCTCTGTGCTTGAGTTCTAGGGCTTATCTTTTGATTAATAAACATTGAGTGAAAATCCTACAGGGATCTAAACCCTGAGGTAGAGACGTAGGCCCAAGTGGACTGAACTCTATAAATCACTTGTCTTGTGCATTTTCAGTTCATTTACTTTCATAGCTTTTTCAGCATACCAAAACTGTTTAATTTTTCAAGGGTTTGAACTTGTTTTCAAGGCCTTGAAAAAGGCATACTTGTTCTATACTTTTTGCATCTACTTCAAAGGCTTGAACTTGTTTTTAAGGCCTTGAATTTCATTGTTTGTACAAGTTTTTATCTTCCTAGCAAGTTTTGCAAAAAGTTGGCATACTCTATTTACCCCCCCCCCCTTCTAGAGTATCTTAGCTGCTTATACATCTGCATACTCACACTTTAAATTGGTATCAGATCTTGTATCACTGTATAAGATTTAACCATCTGGTGTTCATGAGTACTGCAGGTGATGGTGGTTTCTCACAGGGAAGAGCTGCTAACAGACCTCCTCTATTCTGTGGAGAAAAATTTGCTCACTGTGAAGCTCTCATGAAAATGTTCATCATTGATCAAGATCTAGAGCTTTGGACCATTATCCAAAATGGACCTCATACTTTCTACACAGAGAAAGATGGTATCAGAACTCCTAAAACAGAAGACTCACTCTCCTCTTCTGAATTAGAGCAATTTTCTAAGAACTACAAGGCTATTAACATTTTGTATTGTGCTTTGAGTACAGATAAATTCAACAAGATATCTGGATGCACAACTGCTAAAGAAATCTGGGATTAACTTGTGGTTACTTTTGAAGGAACCAGTCAAGTCAAGCAGACCAAGATCAACATTTATCTCAGACAATATGATCTGTTCAAGATGAATGCAGATGAGTCCATCAGAGACATGTTCAAGAGATTCACTGATATTGTCAACAACCTTGACTCACTGGGAAAATACTTTTCCAATAAAGAAAAGGTGAGGAAGATTCTTAGTAGTCTTCCAAAGGCAAAATGGGAACCAAAAACCATAGCTATTGAAGAAGCTCAGAATCTCTCAGCTTTACAACTTGATGACCTACAAGGGAAGCTCCTGACACATGAGATATCTATGAATGAAGTTGATGGAGAACTCTCAGATGGTGTCAAGAACATAGCTCTCAAAGCCAAAGAGAATGAGAGAAATCAAAGCCTTGAAACTGAGGATGGTGATGATGAAGATCCAATTGCCTTAATTTTAAAAGCCTTGACAAGGATTCTCAAAATGAAGAAAAACTTTGGAAAAAAAGATTTCAACAGAGAAAGGCATAGATCATCCAGCAGCAAAGACTACAAAGGTAAGTCCTCTTCACAGAACAAATGAAAATTTATGAACTGTTTTGAGTGTGGTGATGCAGGACACTTGGATAAGAGACTGTCCACACAAAAAGAGCAAGAACTTTCAAAATAAATATCATGACAGAAGAAAGAAATCCATGATAGCATAATGGAGTGATTCAGATAGCTCTAGTAAATCTGAATCTGAGGAAGAACATGCCAACCTATGCTTCATGCCAAGCATGATGATAGGTCTGAAAAGAACATTGAGGTAATGGTAAATTGTCTAATTTCAATACCAAAAGAAGCTATTTCAGAATATCTCAGAACAATGCTTTTAAAAGAGGAAGATTATCTGAAAGCGATTAGATTTTTGAAAGAAAAATTTCATGAGCAAGCAAAAGAAAACTTACAAATTGTTTGCCTAAATCAGAATCTTGAAATCTCTCAGAAGAAAACTGACATCGATTTCAAGGCCTTGAAAAACAGTTTCAAAGCCTTGAAAACACAAGTCAAGGAAGTAGTCACTGAAAACTCCTCAGTGAGTGACAACCTTGTTAATCTAAGACATCATGTTGATGATTTAGAGAAACAAAAGATTACTCTTACTAAGAAACTTCAAGAATATGAATTGGTCAAAGTCAAGCTTGCTGGATCAGAACACAAGTCGAACTTGATTCTTGGAGGAAGTTCACAGTCTGTTCACAAAGCTGGTATTGGATTCAACCCAAACTTTCCAAGAAGGAACAATACCATATTTGTGAAAGTTGGAAACAAAACTTCTCCTACTTGTCATTACTGCTGCAAAACTGGTCATATTAAAATGACTTGTCCTTTTAGAAGAAGAGACCCTCACATAATGAGGAACACTTTTCCTTTTCAACTCAAAGGACAAGTTAAGCAGATTTGGGTTCGTAAAGGGGTTAGACCACCTAACATGGTTGATCCTGAATATGAATCCAAATTCCACACTTGGTCTAACAGCTGGGTAAGGTAGTGATTGGTGTATGCAGGCTGTCACCAATGTCAAAGAACAGAAGTGGTTCATGGACAGTAGTTGCTCAAGACACATGAGTGGAAAAAGATCTCTATTCTCAGAATTGAAGGAGCAATCAAAAGGTTCAGTAACACTTGGTGACAAAGGAAAATGCATTCTTGGTATTGAAAACGTTGGTACAAATTCTGAAAACTCTATCTCTGATGTATATCTGGTTGAAGGTTTGAAATTTAATTTGCTTAGTGTATCTCAGCTTTGTGATAATGAAAACTAAGTTATATTTGATAAATAGAAGTGGTGGTGCAAAATAAAAAATAAGCAGATTGCATTCTAACAGCCTCTATATCAAACAATGTTTATACTTTTCAGACTAACAAAGTTGCAGGTGAAAGTTTGAAGTGTCTCAAGGCCTTGAAAGAGGATTCAAAGCTTTGGCACAAGAAACTTGGTCATATCAGTTTGCATACTT
Source organism: Linanthus parryae (assembly GCA_023055425.1). Lineage (NCBI taxonomy): Eukaryota > Viridiplantae > Streptophyta > Magnoliopsida > Ericales > Polemoniaceae > Linanthus > Linanthus parryae. Next base: position 131,863,103 of record JALGPY010000002.1, on the reverse strand, counting down.
TGAACAAGTTGATTTCCAAAGAATTGGTAAGAGGATTGCCATCCATCAAGTTTAAAGAAGATGAAATGTGCAAAGCATGTGCTCAAGGCAAGCAGACCTGAAGTTCCTTCAAGCCAAAGAAGTTTGTAAGTACAACTAGACCTATTGAATTACTTCGTACGGATCTCTGTGGTCCTATGAGGACTCCTACTCCGAAAGGTAAAAGGTATATGTCAGTTTCTGTAGATGATTTTTCTAGATATACTTCGGTTATGTTTCTCAAAGAAAAATCTGAAGCACTCTCTGAATTTTCAAAGATTTGCAGAGAACTTCAAACCTTGAAAAACTTACATGTAGCTTCAATCAGAAGTGATCATGGTAGAGAATTTGATCAGTTAGAATTTGATTTATTTTGTGATAAGCATGGTATTTCTCACAACTTTTCTGCTACAAGAACTCCTCAACATAATGGTGTTGTTGAAAGAAAGAACAGGACTCTTGAAGATATGTCAAGAACAATGCTTCTTATGAACAAGTTGCCAAAACATTTTTGGGCAGAAGCTGTGAACACATCAAACTATATTTTTAACAGGTGCTTTATCAGACCTATTATGAAGAAGACCCCATATGAACTATTCAAAGGGAGGAAGCCAAATATTTCTTACTTCAAACCCTTTGGATGTACTTGTTTTTATCCATAACAATGGAAAAGACAGTCTTGGTAAGTTTGATGCAAGAAGTGATGAAGGTATATTTCTTGGTTACTCTCTGAATAGCAAAGCTTATAGAGTTTGCAATAAAAGAACCAAACTGGTTGAAGAGGGCATTCATGTTATTTTTTATGAAAGCTATGATGGTTCTTTGAGTGAAAGTTTTAAAGATTTGAATTTGAACAAGCATGAATCAGAGGAAGAGACTGAAAATCCACTTGGATTCAAGAAAGGCTCACAAGAGAATAGTAGACATTTTCAAAACCTTGAAAATAATGCTCAAGGCCTTGAAACTAAAGCTCAAAGCCTTGAAAAAGATGATCAGAAGGAGTCAAGTGACAAAGCTACTACTTCAAGACCAGAAAAGATATATGGAGAACCTGAACCATGGTCTCAAAGAAAGATATTCAAATATCTCTCGTCCAATCCATATGATAATATCATATCAGATCCAACCACTGGTACACCAACTAGATCACAGTTGAAGAAATTATGTTCTTTTAGTGCTTTTATATTCCTATTGTAGAACCAAAAACTGTGAAAGAAGCTTTACAAGAAGAAGAATGGATCATTGCTATGCAAAGTGAACTCAATGAGTTTTAAAGGAATAAGGTTTGGAACCTGTTTCCTGCACCTTCAAACCAGTTTGTCATTGGTACCAGATGGGTATTGAGAAACAAGTTGGATGAAAGTGGTAATGTGATCAGAAACAAAGCAAGGATAGTTGCTCAAGGTTAAAATCAAGAAGAAGATATTTATTATGAGGAAACTTTTGCTCCAGTTGCCAGGTTAGAAGCAGTTAGAATTTTGCTTGCAATTGCATCTTACAAGAACATGAAACTGTTTCAAATGGATGTGAAATGTGCTTTCTTGAATGGTTATTTTCAAGAAGAAGTTTATGTTGCACAACCACCTGGCTTTGAAAATGATAAGTTTCCAGATCATGTCTACAAACTTGACAAAGCTCTTTATGGTTTGAAACAAGCTCCATGGGCTTGGTATGAAAGACTGTCAAAATTCTTACTTGAAAATGATTTGAAAAGAGGTTTAGTAGACAAGACTCTTTTCATTAAGACTCATGAGAAAGATTTACTTGTAGTTCAGATACATGTTGATGATATACTGTTTGGAGCTACTAATGATCAATTATGCAGAGAATTCTCAAGTCTTATGAGCAGGGAATTTGAGATGAGCATGATGGGAGAGTTGAACTTCTTCCTAGGAATTCAAATACATCAACTGAAGAAGGGCATCTTTCTGCATCAAATCAAGTACACAAGAGACTTACTAAACAAATATAGCATGGCTCAATGTAAGGAAGCCAAGACCCCTATGAGCTCTACACTATCTTTTGACAAGGCTGAATATGGTAAGAGTGTCAATGTAAAAGAGTATAGAGGCATGATTGGTTCATTACTCTATAAAACAACAAGCATACCAGATATTATATTTATTGTATGCATGTGTGCTAGATTTCAAACTGATCCAAAAGAATCACACTTAACTATTGTGAATAGAATTTTCAGATATCTCAATGGTACCAAAGACTTAGGGCTTTGGTATCCAAGACAATCTAACTTCTCTTTGAGTGGTTTTTCAGATGCTGAATTTGCAGGTTACAAGGTTGATAGGAAAAGTAATTCAGGAACTTGCCAATTCATTGGATCATCTTCTATTAGTCGGCATTCCAAGAAATAGAATTCAGTTGCTCTATCAACAGCTGAAGCTGAATATATAGCTGCAGGAGCATGTTGCTCACAAGTGTTATGGATTGCTCAACAGCTAAGAGACCTTGGATTTGACTTCAAGGGGATACCTATTAAGTGTGACAACGCTAGTGCAATTTCAATTACAAAGAATCTAGTGCAACACTCAAGAACCAAGCACATTGATGTCAGACACCACTTCATCAGAGATCATGCTGAGAAATGTGATATTGTTCTTGAATTTGTTGCTACTAACATGTAAATTGCAGATATCTTCACCAAACCATTAGAAGATGAAAGGTTCTCAGTTCTAAGATTGGAATTGGGAATGCTAAATAAGACTGCATTGATTTAGGGGGAGCATCAGGTAAGAAAGGTAAGCTGTATGTGTTTACAAAGGTTTGAACTAAGTTTCAAAGCCTTGAAAATCAGTTCAAAGCCTTAAATTTTACATGTTGCAGTGTTATTGTATTTGAAGACCTTGAAAGCCTTTTCAAAGCCTTGAAAATGAGTCTGCTACACTGATAGTCAATAATCTTGGATCATTCTATGTTGGGTGATATCTCTGTAGATATTTGCCTAATATAGCCCTACCCTTTTCAAAAATTTGATTTAGCCAAAAATAGTATTAGTATATTCTATTTTCCAACGGCATAGAAGTTTTGAAATTTCTCTGATCATTGCAAATCTTTTGAGAATCTGAGAGATACTATTTTCCTTTTGAAACTCAAACTCTTTCAGTATTTATCCTCTTCTCTTCTCCTTCATTCAGTATCATTCCATCTCTCTCTATTTTTCTCCCAAACCTTAATGAGCACAAGAAGAGCCTCAGATAGAATCAAGATGGCTGGAGGTTTGAAAACTGTCTTAGAGAAGAAAAGAAAAGCAGCAGTGGAAGAGGTTCAAGAAGTCAGTGGAGACTCTAGCTACAGAACTCCCAGTGCAGAGGCAGTCCAGGATCCTCCTCCACCAAATATGAAGGTTAAGAAGGCTACAACCTCCTCCTCAGAAAAGCAAAAGAAGTAAAAGGCTGTTACAGAAAAGCAACCAGAAACAGAGCCTACCAGTTCAAAGAAGGTGAAGAATGAAGCAACTAGGGCAGAAAAAGGGAAAGGGAAGGTGACAGAAGCACAACCAGAAGGACAATAAGAGAAGGCATTGCAGATCTATTCACATGCCTCAACAAAGAACACAGCGCCAGATGAGACATGGTTTTTCTCAAACATCTCTAAAGGTCAGTGGTTAGATGGTTTTGCTTCAAGATCTATTGGTTTCTGCAGTTTGGTTAATAAGTATGTGTTGTAACACATGAAACTTAAGTGCATCTCTATGTTGAAGAAGAGTTCTTTGTGGTGTACGCTGAATCCTAGAGAAATAGCCTTCCCTAGACTCACCAGACTCTTCTACCTGAACCTAACTCAAGTTAAGAGAACTGCACACTTGGTGATCAAATCTAATGTTGCTGGGATAGTAATTGAACTGGATCACTCTGAGTTTGCCAATGTGTTAGGGTATCCAAAGAGATATGATACTAGAAACCATCCATCAAAGTCAGAAACTTTGAAGCTAGCCAAAGAAGAATTCTTTCTTCCAAACATCTCAACCAAACAGTTAACACATTCTGTGTTGAATGTTGAAGAAAAAGTCCTTGATACTATACTGGTGAGATGTGTCTTTCCCAGAGAGCACTCTAGAGAGTTGGTGACTGAGAGAATGCTGCACATCATGTATCTGGTCATGCATGGCTATGAGACTGATCTTCCAAAACTAGTAATTGAACATATGCTCTTTAGCCTAACCATTAAGAGGATTCACCCTCTACCCTATGCAAATCTGCTCACTTTGTTCTTTGAGCATTTTGAGATTCCATTTACTGGAGAGGAATCAGTCACATCTGGATTTGGGGAACTTAATGAGAAAGCCATTGAGAAAATTGGAGTTGTGAGACAAAAGAGAATGTTTGGAAAATTTACTAAGACATTTACTGAAGCAGAACTAGGTGCAAAGAAGTTTTCTAAGCCCAAGACCTTGACTCCCACTTCAAGTCAGACTTCTCAGCGCACAGACAATCAGAGACTTGATGGTTTGGAGCTAGACATGGAGGATGTCAAAGCCACTGTTTTTGGACTGGAAAGAGATTTGGGGCATGTCAAGTACATGGTGGAAAGTATCTTCAGAAGCATGAATTTGATTTATGTTCCTGAGGATCCTGAAGGAACAAAGAAAGGATACTCTGACAAGGACTTGCCAAGTGATGATTCAGACCAGGAAGAAGGTACTCCAGTTTCAGACAAGGGAGAGCAGGTATCAGAACAGGCAGAAGATAAAGCCAATAGCCTTGACTCAGATGAACTGCTGATCACACTGAAGAAGAAAAAGAAATCTCCAAAGGCTGCTGAAAAGGATAAGACTGAAGAGGCAACTGTTGCAGGTGGGACTGCAGAGGAACAGGAAGAACGAGACAAGACGGATGAAGAAGACAATGAGAAAGAAGAAGGAGATCAGGATGAATATGAAGATCCAACCCCTTAAACTTGCCTATTCTTTCTTCCACATTCCCTCTTCTTTAAAGTTTTTTTTTTAAGGTTTCAAAATTTTTCAGACACTTGATCCAACATCTTCCATCTTTTTGATGAAAGTCAAAAGGGGCGAGAAAATTCTAGGTTTTTAGTTTCTAGTTCTTAGGTTTATTTGGTTTTATTTTTCTAAAACTGTTTAAGTTTTTGTTATTATTATGAATCAGTTGGATCTTTTTGGAAATATTGTGTTTTAAATTGTGGACTAATCAGTTTATTTTGCAGAGACTAAGGATCAAACAGAATTTGGTTTTGTCTTTCATGAAGGGGGAGATTAAAAGATCAGGTTGTGCAAGACTTGAAATATCTTGGCTATTTCAAGGCCTTGAACCAGCTTTCAAAGCCTTGAATCAGTTTCAGAGGTTTGAAAATAGTTTGGCTATTTTCAAGGCCTTGAAACTGGATTGAAAGCCTTGAAACTGATTAACCTGAATACACACTCTCAGGGGGAGTTTTCTGCAAACTATCTGAATTAATTCAATCTATCTCTCTTTCATATGTTTGATTCTCTGTGATTAGATGATGAAAGACAAATTGTTCTAACATGTTTTTAATAATAACATATCATCTGTTTGACCATGATAATGCAGGAAATTTTGTTTCTAAGTTTTGCAGGATTGTTTCCTAAACTGATTTGCTGCAGATTTGGAAATAATTGGACACTTTGATCATGTGATCGATCAGACGTATATGACAGCTTCTCATGGTGGTTAAATGAAAGATTACAATAATATCTTTGAAGATTGTGATCATCCAACCGTTGGAGAAGATTTCAAAGTAGTCAAACTCTATTGCCTACAAAATCGGAAGGTTGTTGCTGAAAATCTGGGGAGATTTGCAGAGCTGTATGAAGTATAAATAGATATCAAATTCGAAGCAACAAGACATAATTCTCAACGGAAAAATATAGAGAAACTATTTTGGATTGACAAGCATCAAAGAAGTTTTTCATTTCTTCCAATTCATTCACAGAAGTTCACTGCATTTCATTGCAGTTTTCTTCTCTTAAGTGTTCTTCTGTATAGAGCTATATTGGTTGATCATTTCTGTATTATTTCTATATCCATTCTCAAGGATTGTTCAAAGTGAACAATAGAGAATTCTTGGTTAATCAGTTAGCTAGAGCAGGTACTAGACATGTTAGGGGAAACCACAACCTGTAACAGAGTAAGGGAACTCTCTATGTTTGAGTTCTAGGGCTTAGCTTTTGATTAATAAGAATTGAATTGAAAATCCTGCATGGATCTAATCCCTGAGGTAGAGACGTAGGTCCAAGTGAACTGAACTCTATAAATCACTTGTCTTGTGCATTTTCAGTTCATTTACTTTCATAGCTTTTGCAGCATACAAAAATTGTTTTATTTTCAAGGGTTTGAACTTGTTTTCAAGGAATAGAAAAAGGCATACTTGTACTATACTTTCTGCATCTACTCCAAATCCTTGAACTCGTTTTCAAGGCCTTAAATTTCATTGTTTGCACAAGTTTTTATCTTCCTAGGAAGTTTTGCAAAAAGTTGGCATACTCTATTCAACCCCCCCCCCCCTTCTAGAGTATCTTAGCTGCTTATACATATGCATACTCACACTTTCAGGTAAGACCCATAAAGTGCAAGTGGGTTATGAGGAAACCAACATGGATGGTAATATGATTATTTTTAAGGGACAATTGGTTAGAAAGGGGTTTCATATGAGTTCATGGTATAGACTATGATGAAATCTTTCCCCAGTTGTGATGCTTAAATCCATTCACATCTTGCTTGTAACAATCTTTATATAGATTGAGTCAGCTTCTTGGAGTTTGATTCTTCGAATTGATGATGAAATCAAAGGAGTTTGTTTCCATCAAACTGAAAATGAGACTTGTGTTTACAATAAGGTTAATGGGAGCACAGTTATATTTCTTATCTTATATGTGGAGACATACTAATCATTGGAAATAATGTCTCTACTCTGCAATATGTTAAAGGTTGGCTAGAGAAACTGAATTTTAGTGATAGACTTAGGCAAGACAATCTATAAAGATTTATGGAGATAGATCAAGGGTAGTTGTTCAGCCTGAGTCTTCGTACATATATTGACAAGGTGTTGAAAATGGTTCAACATGTAAGAAATATGAATTCTTACCCATGTCACATGGAATTAGTCTTTGAAAGAACTATTTTTCTTTCCAATTAGATTGAGAAAGGACCGTATAAATAAGATTCACGAGGTATGCCATATTATGTACTAGGCCAGATGTGTCATATGGTATGACACAAAGATACCAGTCAAATCCAGGTGAAGTGTCACTGGATAATTATCAAGATTACCTTAGAGTACTTGAGAGTAACTTAGGATGAATTCTTGGTAAATGGAGGATAAGAAGAGTTTATTGTCACGGGTTACAGTGATGAGAACTTCTAATCGAACAAAGAAGATTTCAGACTATAGTCGATTTTTATGTTTTGCACTAGTGGGAGGGACTGTAAGCTGGAAAGGTTCCAGGCAAGATTTAGTTGCCGATTCTATCACAGAAGACTAAGTATATTAATGCATAAGATGCACTTACTCAGAATATTCAATCTCAATCATGTTGTTGATAGAGGAGATGTGAATATTTGCAAAGTACCAAGAGATGTCTCTCTTACCTTGCGCTGTAAAAGCATGAGGGCCGCGCTAGATCAATATTCATATGATACAGGAAAGACTCTAGTGCAAGTGGGAGACTGTTGGAATTGTGCACTAGAGGCAATCAATTTATCGTGACAAATATATATGGACTTACAATTCATTATGTTATCGATATGGAGATATATTAACATGAATGGAGTCCTTAGAATATAAATGTTATATTCTTAAATATCCCTAGTCGATTATATTGATTAACAGGACAATCAACTATAGACCAGTCCGGGGTCGGATTGATATGGAGATATCACGATCCAACACATGGGTATGTATTAGGAGTAATGGCATACTGGATTGACCCACGACGAGAAGGCTACATTAGATTATGTCAAAGTCACAATCACTTCTCGTACTGCTAATGGTTGTAATTCTTAGACTTGAAGTCATTAGATACTCTAGTTGTGGAATATCGTGCTTTGATGTTATCCAACGTTGCGCCATAACCGGGTAACTATAAAGATATCTATCGGGGATGATAGGAAGCAAGCTTAGAGAGCGTAGTGACGTAGACATGATTTTTCCCTCCCACATAACGGATTAAGTATCCATGGGCCACTCGAGGGATGATGCTTATAGAATGTCTGGCCAGACTAGATAAATCAATATGGAGATATTGATGTTATCTGCATGGATAAGCATATTCCCAAGATCTATGAATTGGATATACGAGTGTGACTAATATGTCTCGTGTCCAATCCGGATATGGAGACAAAGGGATAACACAATACATGAATATTGGGCACAATGTTTGTCAGATGATTATTTCTATTAGTTGGGTAGCATGGATGTCTTGCTAGAGGTCGCTCCATGTTAGTATTTGTTACTACCAACTAAGAAGAAACCTACGGGGTCACACTCCCTATGGATTTGACCGAACATGGGAATTAATTAATATGATTAATTAATTAAAAGGATCAATACGCAACCACTTGCAAACTTAGTAGGACTAATTTGCAAGTTGGACTAATTCATGTATGAACATGATTAGGATAGGGGCTTTTATGCAGTCAACAAGGAGTTGTTGGCCTATATGAAGGACACTCCTAGCTTCCTTCCTGCACTAATGCTCATAACACATTGAGTGGGAGAGAGAAGCAGGGAGAGAGAAGTGTTGGAATAGATGCCCTAGAGGCAATATGATATTTAGTATGAACATTGTTATTGGCTAGAATATTCATTTATTATTTATTGTGATATTTAATATAATGAAGTCCTTAGATACAATGTGTTATTTGTCTTAAATATCCCTAGTCCACTATATTGATTAATAGGACGATCAAATATAGACTAGTATGTGTGTAGATTGATATGGAGATATCAAGTCTAACACATGGGTATGCATTAGGAGTAATGGCACACTGGATTGACCCACAACGAGAAGGATACATTAGTTTATGTTAAGTCACAATCGCTTCTCGTAGTGCTAATATAATTGCAATACTTAGACTTGAAGTCATTAAATACTTTATTTGTGAAATATCGTGCTTTGATGTTATCAAACGTTACACCGTAACATGGTAACTATAAAGATAGCTATCGGGCATGATAGGAAGCAAGCTTAGAGATCGTAGTGATGTAGAGAGGAAACAAGCTAGAGGCGTCCCCCCCCCCTTTCCCGTTGGCTCAAATAGAGGGCCGAATCCCTCTCTTTGCTTCCTTTGGTTGCTTGATTCCTTCTTCCCTCTTCCTCCGGTCCAAGCTAGCACTTGAGATAGAAGAATCTAGAGATCACCTCTAGACGTGGATCAACCGTAGAGACAGGACTATATTCTTCGTGTGATCTCCCAAAAAAAAATGTACACAATTACTATGTCCCTTATCATGTTATGATGTCTCTTCCTGTGATCCTTGGTGAGTTTTGAGTAGGATTAATTTTTTGTTATTACGCTGCGTTACCTACGTCCAAACCCAACAAGAAGCAAGGAGAGAGAGCGAGACCAAAGAGGGTCGAACCCCATGGTTCGCCCCTACCCCGTGGGACAAAGAAAGATGGTTAATCCCCTCTTCTTGTATTCGTTGCGTGATTGCTATCTTCTTCCTCTTCCTCCTTCAATCCTAGCTAGCACAAAGGCTTGATAGATCTGAATTCAATCCTAGGAGTGGACTACCCATAGAGACGTGAATACTATTTCACGTGAGAAATCATCACAGGAGAACCCAAATGTATGTATATACTAGAATCCTTTAATATCGTTATGTAGTCTCTTCCTATGATCCTTGGTGGGATTTTAGCGGGATTAATTTTATTATTCCGCTGCGTAACCTGCGACAAAACCCAACAAAAGGGTAGGTCGGGCAAGAAACAAAAAATAGACAATGACAAGGTGGCACCGAATAAAATATGTATCTACCGTTTTGTAAGCTTTAGAGCTCACCATTCTTCTTTCTCCGACCGCTACTTACAGATCCAAGGTCAAGCTGAGAGAATCTTCCCCATTGACAAAAAGAAACTCATGCCCCAAGAGCTCATAAACCTCCACAACCGTGAAAACCTAGACAGAAGGTTTGGGATAGTTGGTCCTTCAAGTTCTCAGATTGCGCGAGAAATTTATTTCAATTTGAGGTATGGGGATGAGGGTGAGAGTAAGGATGACTGTCTTGTGTATTTTCGGGGAAAATGGGTGCTTATCACCCCTGAGTCGATTAGTGAGGCTATAAACTTCTTAGACCCGGACGAATCTGAGGACGACCCCATGGAATGTGCTTACTATGACATGATTAGGAGACTTGATGTGAGAGATATGGTAAATGCATTCTGTTTTGCGAAGGGGGCTGACTCGTGGGAGAGGAGGCCAGGTTTGCCTCGTTGGCTAGTGGCTAAGAACGAGCTGTTACCGCGTTCTAGGTGGCTTTGTGAGTTTCTTGAGAATACTTACACCTTCTACCAGTGTTGTATGGATATGTGCTTGTGGTTGGGGAAGAGGATAGATATTCCCCGGATGATTTGGGCCAACATCATGGCACGCAAGAACGAAAGGAACAGAATGGCCCCAGGTCACATGTGTATGTTGACCAAATTGGCCATAAAAGCAGGGGTAGTGGAGTACGAGCTTGATTTAGACCCTGAGAAGGAGACAGAGAGGCATTGGTTGAAATTTAAGAAACCCCCAAAAGTGTCTAAGGCTAAAAAGGACAAGGGTCAAGCGAGTGGTTCCGCTAGTGGGTCAGGTCAGGGTGAGTCGTTTGCTAACGACACTCTCTTGCAGAGCATGCATCAGCTTATGATAGAATCTAAGGGTGAGAGTGCATGACGATTTGCTCATAACCGAAGAATTCGTAGGAGGATGGGAGTGTCCCTTAAGACTACCAGGGGATGGAAAATTCAGATGGCCAAGGCGGCCAACGGGACCTTATAGCCCTCCCCAGAGGGAGGCCAGTGGTGGTATGAGTCTAGCGACTATGAGGCCCCTGATCCAGCCAAGGAGTCTGAGGATCAGGACTCCGATTCTGAATAGATCCACTATTTCCCGCGTTAGAATTGTTGCATCCTTTACTTTATCAGTATTTTGTTAAGGACAACAAAACGTTTTGGTGTGCGTGGGGGGGGGGGGGGGGTAATTTTTAGCCTTGACTAGCCAAGTCCGTATCTGCATTACCCTATTACATTTAGGATGTTTGTGTCGTATTGTGAGTCAGTATTTGAATTCCGTGTCGTTTTTATATATATTGTTCGAATCGTGTCGTGATTAGTTGATGTTTAATTTATTATTGCATGTTTAATTAATTGATTCCACCCACCCAAACTGATTCACTTATTTTTATATATATTGTTCATATAGTGTCGTGATTAGTTGATGTTTTCATTTAATATTGCACGTTTAATTAATTGGGTCCGCCCACCCAAAATGAGTCAGTTTTGAGTCTTCTTTCGTGTCTGGCCTTGCATGTAGAGTTAGGATAAAAAAAAGAATAGAAAAAGAAAAAAAATTAAGAAAATTGAAATATTTTGAGAAAGGGAAAAGGGAAAGAGTTCGAACGTGGAGACAGCTCAGTGATGAAATGTGCGTGAGTGATTTTGTAGAACTGAGCGTAGGTGTTTGAAAACCGAGAAAGCAAACCGAAAGTTGAGAATTCCCTAGAATGCACAGAGAGAGTTCGTAACTCGGGTGACGAAGCCAATTTTGACCTTAACTGAAAATTTAAATCGAAAAGTGTGTGCTGCTTTTTGAGACATTCTAGTAGTTCGCCGATAGTGCATGACTACCGTCTTAGGTAGTCGACGACCCCTCCTCGTAATGGCACAGAACAGTCGTGCGAGTGAGTTTTATTGGGGCCTCACGTCCCGTCTCATAGATTAGGCCCACTTAGTTAACCCCATTGATCTGTTTACCCGTTTATTCACATCCCTTTAAGCCTAGAAGCCATTCATTGTGACTACTATCATTCGCTAGATTGGCCATTCCTACGAGTCGTGACAGAGGGACTGAGTGAGGGAGGTTCGATGAGGGAGTACTTCATTACATATCTTGTGAATTTGATATCATTTCGTTTTACGAGGGGATGTGAGGGAGAGTGTGAGATGGCTAGGGTACTTCGGTGTGGCGGTGAGTCGTGACCATACATCACGATCACGAGGAGGCGAAGCCATGTGCGTGACATTCTTTCTGTACTACAGGGGTGGGTTGATTGATTTGAATTGGAGGGCGTGTCACGAATTTACTTTTATCTTCGGTGTTACAGAGGATAGGATGGGTAGTGACACGCGTTGACATTATATTTTCGGCTATTTTGAGAGAGATTGGGCCTCATTGAGTGTGGGGTTGGTGGCTACTTCACAGAGATCATCATCTATTACATTATCCATCCCCACCATATTTTATGACATTTAAGACTACTCGAATTTACGTGTTCAGTTGATATTCTGTCTTTTATTGTATTGTGTAATTTATATGATTAAAAAAAACAGAAAAAAAGAAAGAAAAAAAAAGCGAAACAGAAAAAAATATCCAGAGGTGCTTGTTCTTATTAGTTTTTTCTCTTTGTTTATTAGTTCATTCAATAAAAATCCGAGTAGCAGCTTTGATCACTTGTGCTTCTTCACGATTGTGGCCGCGAGGACGGCATTACACCGGTGGGGAGGGAGTCGAGGGCCGGAGTTGTGAGATTTGGGCTTTGTATTCATTCATTGTGGTGAGGGAGCGTGAGAATGGGGTTTTTGGTGAGATTTGTCACGAAAAGTAGGACTACGCTTCTAAGAAGCCTATCCTACCATCCCTAAGCCTTCAATCGATTTACCCCTTGAGATTAAAAGCTCGGATGGTGCACTAGGCTAGGCTAGGATGTCTCTACCATTTTCGGCGCACACGAGAGGTTACCTTTTTAGAGAGAGACATTAAACTTTCTATGCTTTCTAGGGGGATTTCAAGTTGAGAAACGTAAGTCTCGCTTGGTTCGCATATATTTACGTTGCTTGTTTTGCGACTTGAGAGTAACGAGGGCTTGATGACATGCCGGTCCGAATGTATTGAGATTGCCCGATCTCACCCAAAAAGATAAATTTCTTGTGTTTATAAATATATGTGTTTGTGTAGGATCGAGTCTACATTGCATTGCATCATATTTTTGCATTGTTGAGTCATGTATTGAGTTGTTGTTTATGTTGAGTCGGCTAGTCTTGGTTTGTATACAAGTGGTTTATAGAAAAGTATGCAATTAGCTAGGATTGTACCATGGATTTATGGGGAAGAAAGTTTTGAGATTTGGCCAATTTTGAAATATTGCTCGGGACGCGCAAATGGTAAGTGTGGGGGTAGTTGATAACTCCATAATTGGAGTTATATTCTTACGTGATTACTTTTCGGTTTGCATATTTTACAATGTATTTACATGTGTTTTAGGCCAAGTTTTGATAGTTTTGAGTAGGGGATGGCAATATGGTCCGATCCGATCTGAGATCCGAGCGATCCGAACTGAATGGATCGGATCCGAATCCGATCCAATTGAAAATGGATCGGATTTGGATCCGGAAAGCCAGACCCGAACGAATTTGGATATGGATTTGGATCTGAGGGCAGATCCACCAGATTCCGACCCGATCCGATCCGACATATATATGTGCTTTACAAATATACCCATATCACCTCCCCACTTACATTTACAAGAAGAATACTATAGTAATTCCAACCTATAAAGCTATTTCTTTTGTTTTTAGGCTTCATAACTTACGAATATGCCTTAGCTTATGAAATAATGTGTATTTCTTATGTTATTTTTTATATTTTGTTGTAAACTCAAGCCGGATCCTATCCAGATCCGATCCCACCACATACTATATGGATCTACGTATCGGATTTGGATCAGCTGATGGAAACCCGATCCGATCTGATCCGAATCCGGTGATGATCCGAACGGATCTGAATCGGGTCTGGATCCCATTTCTTCTGGTTGGATCTGGATCGGGAAGGGCCTGATCCAATCCGGATCCGACCCGTTGCCATCCCTAGTTTTGAGCATGTATGAGCATTTGATCGTCAATGTCGAATCTAGGCGTCTTTTTCACATATTTTACGCTATATTTATATCGTTTGATCTCCCAAAATGTTTTAGTGTTGTGGTTTTAAGGAACCGGCAGCTCGGGGGAGGATCATGGATTGGAGGCGAACTTCGGAACTTTGGAATAGCTCAAGAGATGCTCGGGAAAGAAGATGAAGACTGAAGAAGCAAGAAGAAAGAACAAAAATTGATGCTGTTAGGGGTATTAGTGCAAACAAATTTTTTGTTCGTACGAACGGAAACACTTAGACGAATTTTCGGAGTTGAAGAATGGGGGAAACAAACTGAAAATACCTGGGAACAACAAAAGTGCTCGTGGGAGCAAGGTGTTCGTGCGAATACTTTTCTGTTTGTGCGAACATATCGCGAAACTCAATTTTTTGGGGCTCTTTTGTAATATTTTAAAAGATGTAAGCTTGGGGGACTTGTTTTAGACCTAGTAGTCTGTTCCTATGGAGTATTAAACCTACATTGGAGCTTTGGACCGTGGTTGAGGGCGTTGGAGTTCATCGTTTGATTTCTATCTTCTCCCCTCTTTAGGTTTTAGTTGATGATCAATAAACCTTGTAGTTTGATCATGTCTTCTAGTAGCTAACTTCTTATTGATGGGAATTCTCATTAGGTAGTTAGGTTTGGGGTATGAATGAGAGGTTTTGAGATTATGCTCCATGTTTTGGCTTAATTAATGCGATTCTCTCTTGTTATTATTAGTTTATACTTGAATCTCCATCTTTCATGCGCTTAGCTACTGTAGGATTGATCTCAATCATGATTGGTAACTCCGTGAATTATAGTCGGTAAATTGAACTTCTCACCTAGTCGTATCATTAGTTGATAACTCGGTAGTGTTAAATAGAATCTTTAAAGTAGAATAACAAATCGTAATGCGTACTTAGAATCAAATCAATCTTGGTTACTCGGTTTGAATTGGCTCTAAGTATAGTCGACTTGTTTGGTAAATGGACGAGTTGTGTTTTGCTTAATTAACAAGAGATAGTATGTTAGTGTTTCATAAATTAAAACGTCATCCATAACTTCCCTAGTGATCCGCAAGAGAATTTCTAGTATTTCCCTTCTAATAGTAACTTTATCAACCATTTTAGCTAATCGTGCAATATTCCAATCGATTAGTATTTAGTAGTTTATTTAATTTGAGTAGCAGTAGAAAAAAAAAATCCAATTGCTAGCCCACACAAGATTATGAATCAGTAACTAGTTTATATAAAAGTCCCTTGGGTTCGACAACCCGGATTTCTTGAATTATTACTGCACCGGCAGCTGTACCATTGCAATTGGAGCGTGTCAACTTCGCAAAGCATAAGAAACTTGCCCATTTGAGGGAAGTTTATAATCGAGAATGTTTACTTCACGTAAATATTTAGCTTTATAAACACGACATAAAATGAATTCTTGTTACAATGATTTTGTGATAAAATGTTTATCAAACTTACACATAATCAACTATTGTATCAAATTTTGTAAATGGGTTCTAGCTCGGTGACAGAGCATTTGAAGGCCCTGTATGAGGTCCCGTGTTTGAACCACTATCAAATTCTTAATTCATAAGTGTTTTAAGCATAAGTAAGTTTAAATCACTTATATATATATGTCTTTTCCTTAACTAAATTTTAATTTTAGAACGACTAAAATTATAAAATGACTAATATTATGTAATTTCATGACTTAGCTAATGTTCTCATTGTGTAATCTTATCAATATGTTGGTCACTTTAAGTTTCCACATCAAATTCTAATTAATTGTATTATATTTATATAATAATATATAATTAGATTATATAAGCTACGTGCGGCTTTACCTGTTGAACTACTAGTCTAACTCTTGGTGTGGAGAAAGTATTTATTGGGGCTAGCCCCACCACTGTGGCATGCCTGCGTGGTGGGGCGCACCATTTAATTTTTGACAAACAAGCAAAATTTGGTGGGTTCCATCTGACTATTGCATATTTGAATAACTATGACATAATTATGGGTTTGGTCTCATACACAACACATTCAAACGAGGGTTTCTAGAGAGTCAAACTCGGTCAAACTCGACCCTTAGACCTTAGCTGTTATTTTGAATAACTTTATGGAAGGGTATTTTGGCCAATTATGTCATATGACAACATTGACAAGTCAAATTAAAAAGTCGAAATTGTAACCAAATCTGCTCAAACTTTTAACTTCATTGTCAGTTTCTCGTCAATTGAGGACATATTTGAGAATATGAAATTATGGTTTTGTAGATTGAAGTACACGGTTTCCAATATATATTTGATCTCTTCAAGATTCAAACTATACAAAGATATATAGCTTGTCAAAATTGGATGAAAATCATTTACCAACACTTAGGAAGTTTTTGAGGGTTCACATTTACAAGATAGCTACTTTGAGCTTCATTTCTAAGCAATCTGTTAAGAATTTGGAAAGTTCTGCTCTAGGAATGATTTGAAGTATTTCCTCCCAGCTTCAATAGAAGAAATGCGATCATGATTCTATCAAGTATTGAAGAAGTTATTACTGTCCAAAGTTGGCTGTTTCAATAGATTGTTAAACAATAGAAACTCTTAGAATGTTTTTCACAAGTTCAAGACCGCTACTTTGAGCTCGATTTCTGGTAAAAATCTGTTTAGAATTTGAACGAGGCCCGGAGAAGATGATTTAGAGTATTCATTACAATATTTTCCTTGGTTATAGAAGAATTGAGTTTCCTCAGAAAGATATGAAGGTTTGAAAATGGCACTTTTAACACTAAATTCAGTACTTTGATTATTTTTAGTTCGAAAATTATGAACAACATAGAGTTACAACTTCATCTGATTTTCCGCCCACATGGGGATTGAATTTCAAGAGAAGGTTAACATGAACTTTGTAGAGTTACAATCAGGGAAAAACTCCAGTTTGTAGGATATTTCATTAGGATTTGGTCAACTTAAATTTTTTGAAAGCTAATCAAATCCATAGAAAATTGGTATGTCAGTTTCAACAACTTTTGACAGGGGATAAATTCAACAAGTTGAAGCAACTTTGTCACCATTTCCAGAGGGTTTAGAGATCTAATTGTAGCATCCTGTCTACGTGTGGGTTGGAGCCTGAAATACAAGTAATCCACAGAGTCAAGAACCAAGTTATTCCCTCAACTAACTATGGAGTTACACCCCTGCTAATAGTGTGGGTTTAGCCTCCGGAAAATGTATG
The DNA here is from genome assembly GCA_023055425.1 of Linanthus parryae. Lineage (NCBI taxonomy): Eukaryota > Viridiplantae > Streptophyta > Magnoliopsida > Ericales > Polemoniaceae > Linanthus > Linanthus parryae. The sequence continues at coordinate 131,845,776 of JALGPY010000002.1, read as the reverse complement.
TACTTCGAATCAAAATGTGATTATAAATGGATTTGGGCTTGTTCTGAGTATTATAATGCAATCCTATGATGAAAAAAATCATCAACATTTGTTTTTCATGAAGAATGAGCAAGAAATTAAGCTTTTACCGAAGTTCCACCGTCCATGGAGGTTTTCCGACGCGGCTGATTCCGAAATTCTGCGACCTTTCAATGTTTTGACGATTGGGATGGTATTATTGGGGTTCTTGGATTCTCCTAAGTTCCACGAGCAAGAATCCATCAGTTAAATACGGTGAATTACAACGAGTTGAGAGAATCAATTAAATAACTGAGCTAGGCTTCTTGGGAACACTAACAAAAACCCAAACTCATAACATGATCGATCTTCAAATTGATTTGAGGTTATTTTCCAAGTATGTGTGTGTTTCTAGCTATAGCAGCTCTGCAAGAGATGGAGTTGGGGGGGGGGGGGGGGCTCTTTCAGTTTTGGGGAAAAGCTTCTTGAATGTGGATTTCAAAATGAGGAAGATGATGAAGAAGTTCACTGATTTTATAGGGATGGAGAGTTGTGGTGATTCAGGAGAGATGGAAGGACCAGGTGACACCTAGAGGGTGAGGTGGCATGACAGTAGAGTTTGAATCCTAGGTTAAATTCACATTACGGGGTGGTTTTGCAACTTCGAAGAAGTTGTGGTGGAAGTTGAATTAACGAAAGTGTAAGTTCAACCTGTTTCAAAGGCTTGAGACATCGTGTCTGTTTCAAGGCCTTGAAACTGCTTTAAAGGATTTGAAACAAGTACAGCTGAGACAACATGAACTTACGGGGAGTTTCTGATTTCATTACATCTCTTGATCTCCTATGTTTTATTATATGTTACTTGATGATGAAAGACAAATCATTCTACTACTCTAAACTATGATTAATCTATCTGTTTAAATCAGTTTTGTGCAGGGATATATAGTTTCCTATTTTGCAGGATTATTTCCTAATATATTTTAATGATGGATGGACATCAATCTATCAAAGTTATTGTGCACTTGATCTGCTGTACCTAAAGCTTTCCAGTCTTCTAACAAACAAGATCAAGTAAGTATCTTTGAAGATACTGAGCAACTAGCCATTGGGAGAGCTGTTAGAAGAGTCAAAGACTTGCAGCTGAATTTTTCGAAATTTTGTTAATGAAGATCCTGCATATCTTCAATTCAAACGAGCTGCATTGGGATTTTTGAATGAAGAATTTTGAGACACATCAGAGTTGAACATAAAGAGACATTCAAACACAGAGGATTTACAAAAAACAAAGAAGAAGATTGACATCACTCAATCCAATCATATGACGAACACTGCAATTTCTCTGAAGACTTAGTTCTCAGTGTTCTTCTCTTCTGATCTTCCTTTGTATATCATTTAGTTAATACTTCCAATTCTTATTCTCGTGGATTGTTCAAGGTGAAAAATAGAGAATTCTTAGTTAATGAGTTAGCTAGAGCAGCTACTTGACAGGTTAGTGAGAACCACAAGCTATAACAGAGTAAGGCATATCTCTTTTCTTGAGATTTAGGGCTTAGCTTTTGATTAATAAGAATTGAGTTGAAAATTCTGCAGGGATAAAGTCTCTGAGGTAGAGACGTTGGTATAAGTGGACGAAACTCTATAAATCACCGTGTCTCTTGCATTTACTTTGTTGCACTTTACTTTTCTTATATACTTCTCAAAACAGGTTTCAATTCAAGGGCTTGAAACTCATTTCAAGGCCTTGAAAACTATCAGCTTTCACTTTACTTTATGTTTTGATTCCAAGGACTTGAAACTCACTTCAAGGTTGTGAAATGCTTGTTGCACTTGACAAAATTCTTTGAAATCACTCTTTTAGCAAAATTTTCAAAAGTTGCGATACTCTATTCAACCCCCCCTTCTACAGTATTGATTCTGTTGTCATTCCTACATTATTTTCTTTAAATTAGTATCAGAGCTTGTATCACTGCATAGATCTAAAAATCTTGTGATTCTGAGTAATTTAGGAGATGGTGTTTTCTCACAGGGAAGAGCAGCTAAAAGACCTCCCTTGTTGTGTGGTGAAAATTTTGTGCATTGGAAAGCCCTGAAGAAATGTTCATCATTGATCAAGATATGGAATTGTGGACTTATCATTTAGAAGGGTCCTCATATATTCTACGCTAAGAAAGATGGGATCATAACTACCAAAATTGAGGATTCACTTTCAGCTTCTCAATTAGAGTAATTATAAAAACATTACAGAGCTATGAATCTCTTAAATTGTGCTTTGAGTGCAGATGAATTTAACAGGATTTCAGGTTGCAAGACTGCAAAGAACATATGGGATAAGCTTGTGGTAACCTTTGAACGAATTTGCCAAATCAAGCAGACCAAGATCAACATATTTCTTAGGCAATATGAAATGTTGAAGATGAATGGAGATGAATCAATCAGAGATATGTTCAAAAGGTTCACTGATATTGTTAACAACCTTGATTCATTGGTAAAACACATTTCCAATGGAGAAAAGGTTAGAAATATTATGAGAAGTCTTCCTAAAGAAAAATGGGAACCAGAGACTACCGCCATTGAACAAGCTCAAGATATGTCATCTCTTCAACTTGATGACTTGCAAGGAAAGTTGCTTACACATGAGATCTCTATGAATGATGATGTTGGAGATTTACGAAACATCGTCAAGAACTTAGCTCTCAAGGACAAGGAGAGTGAATCATCTCAAAGCCTTGAACCAGGAGAAGATGATGATGAAGATCCCTTTGCTCTCATTTCCAAAGTCTTAACCAGGATTCTAAAGATGAAGAATAACTTTGGAAACAAAGACTTCAGCAAGGACAAACACATATCCTCCATTAATAGAGACTACAAAGGTAAACCTATCTCACATGGTAATAAAGCTAAAGTAATGAAGTGCTTTGAGTGTGGTGATGCAGGACATTTAATCAGAGACTGTCCACACAAGAAAAGAAAACAATTTCAGAATAAAGACCATGAAAAAAGAAAGAAATCTATGGTAGCGTCCTGGACTGATTCTTATTCCTCTAGTGATTTTGAACCTGAAGAATAACAAGCCAACTTCAGCCTTATGGCCAAGCATGATCAAAGTTATGTAAGAACAATGAGGTAATGGTAAACTTTCTGATTTCAAAACCAACAGATGTCCTCACTGATTATCTTAGAACAATGCTTTTAAATGAGGAGGTCTATCTAAAAGAGATTAGAACTTTGAAATAAAAGGTTCATGAGTAAGCAAAAGATAAATTTGAACTTGTTTGTCAAAATCAAAGCCTTGAGATTTCTCATAAGAATTCTGACTGAGATTTCAAAGCCATGGAAGGAAATTTCAAGGCCTTGAAAACTCAAGTCAAGGAAGTAGTTATTGAGAGCTCTCTTTTGAGTGACATAATTGTTGCTCTAAGACATCATTGTGATGAATTGGAGGAACAAAAGACTAATCTAACTCATACACTTCAAGATGCTAACAGGATTTCATGTTGCAAGACTGTCAAGAAGATATGGGATAAGCTTGTGGTAACCTTTGAACGAATTAGCCAAATCAAGCAGATCAAGATCAACATATTTCTTAGGCAATATGAAATGTTGAAGGATGAATGGAGATGAATCAATCAGAGATATGTTCAAAAGGTTCACTGATATTGTTAACAACCTTGATTCATTGGTAAAACACATTTCCAATGGAGAAAAGGTTAGAAATATTATGAGAAGTCTTCCTAAATAAAAATGGGAACCAAATACTACCGCCATTGAAAAAGCTCAAGATATGTCATCTCTTCAACTTGATGACTTGCAAGGAAAGTTTCTTACACATGAGATCTCTATGAATGATGATGTTGGAGATTTACTACACATCGTCAAGAACTTAGCTCTCAAGGACAAGGAGAGTGAGTCATCTCAAAGCCTTGAACCAGAAGAAGATGATGATGAAGATCCCTTTGCTCTCATTTCCAAAGTCTTAACCAGGATTCTAAAGATGAAGAATAACTTTGGAAACAAAGACTTTAGCAAGGACAAACACAGATCCTCCATTAATAGAGACTACAAAGGTAAACCTATCTCACATGGTAATAAAGCTAAAGTAATGAAGTGCTTTGAGTGTGGTGATGCAGAAAAATTAATCAGAGACTGTCCACACAAGAAAAGAAAACAATTTCAGGATAAAGACCATGAAAAAAGAAAGAAATCCATGGTAGCGTCCTGGACTGATTCTTATTCCTCTAGTGATTTTGAACCTGAAGAATAACAAGCGAACTTCAGCCTTATGGCCAAGCATGATCAAAGTTCTGTAAGAACAATGAGGTAATGGTAAACTGTCTGATTTCAAAACAAACAGATGTCCTCACTGATTATCTTAGAACAATTCTTTTAAATGAGGAGGACAATCTAAAAGAGATTAGAACTTTGAAAGAAAAGGTTCACGAGTAAGCAAAAGATAAATTTGAACTTGTTTGTCAAAATCAAAGCCTTGAGATTTCTCATAAGAATTCTGACTGAGATTTCAAAGCCATGGAAGGAAATGTCAAGGCCTTGAAAACTCAAGTCAAGGAAGTAGTTATTGAGAGCTCTCTTTTGAGTGACATAATTGTTGCTCTAAGACATCATTGTGATGAATTGGAGGAACAAAATACTAATCTAACTGATAAACTTCAAGATGCTAACAGGATTTCAGGTTGCAAGACTGCCAAGAAGATATGAGATAAGCTTGTGGTAACCTTTGAACGAATTAGCCAAATCAAGCAGATAAAGATCAACATATTTCTTAGGCAATATGAAATGTTGAAGGATGAATGGAGATGAATCAATCAGAGATATGTTCAAAAGGTTCACTGAAATTGTTAACAACCTTGATTCATTGGTAAAACACATTTCCAATGGAGAAAATGTTAGAAATATTATGAGAAGTCTTCCTAAAGAAAAATGGGAACCAAAGACTACCGCCATTGAACAAGCTCAAGATATGTCATCTCTTCAACTTGATGACTTGCAAGGAAAGTTTCTTACACATGAGATCTCTATGAATGATGATGTTGGAGATTTACGAAACATTGTCAAGAACTTAGCTCTCAAGGAAAAGGAGAGTGAATCATCTCAAAGCCTTGAACCAGAAGAAGATGATGATGAAGATCCCTTTGCTCTCATTTCCAAAGTCTTAACCAGGATTCTAAAGATGAAGAATAACTTTGGAAACAAAGACTTCAGCAAGGACAAACACAGATCCTCCATTAATAGAGACTACAAAGGTAAACCTATCTCACATGGTAATAAAGCTAAAGTAATGAAGTGCTTTGAGTGTGGTGATGCAGGACACTTAATAAGAGACTGTCCACACAAGAAAAGAAAACAATTTCAGAATAAAGACTATGAAAAAAGAAAGAAATCCATGGTAGCGTCCTGGACTGATTCTTATTCCTCTAGTGATTTTGAACCTGAAGAATAACAAGCCAACTTCAGCCTTATGGCCAAGCATGATCAAAGTTCTGTAAGAACAATGAGGTAATGGTAAACTGTCCGATTTCAAAACCAACAGATGTCCTCACTGATTATCTTAGAACAATTCTTTTAAATGAGGAGGACTATCTAAAAGAGATTAGAACTTTGAAAGAAAAGGTTCATGAGTAAGCAAAAAATAAATTTGAACTTGTTTGTCAAAATCAAAGCCTTGAGATTTCTCATAAGAATTCTGACTGAGATGTCAAAGCCATGGAAGGAAATTTCAAGGCCTTGAAAACTCAAGTCAAGTAAGTAGTTATTGAGAGCTCTCTTTTGAGTGACATAATTGTTGCTCTAAGACATCATTGTGATGAATTGGAGGAACAAAAGACTAATCTAACTGATAAACTTCAAGATGCTAACAGGATTTTAGGTTGCAAGACTCCCAAGAAGATATGGGATAAGCATGTGGTAACCTTTGAACGAATTAGCCAAATCAAGCAGACCAAGATCAACATATTTCTTAGGCAATATGAAATGTTGAAGATAAATGGAGATGAATCAATCAGAGATATGTTCAAAAGGTTCACTGATATTGTTAACAACCTTGATTCATTGGTAAAACACATTTCCAATGGAGAAAAGGTTAGAAATATTATGAGAAGTCTTCCTAAAGAAAAATGGGAACCAAAGACTACCGCCATTGAACAAGCTCAAGATATGTCATCTCTTCAACTTGATGACTTGCAAGGAAAGTTTCTTACACATGAGATCTCTATGAATGATGATGTTGGAGATTTACGAAACATCGTCAAGAACTTAGCTCTCAAGGACAAGGAGAGTGAATCATCTCAAAGCCTTGAACCAGAAGAAGATGATGATGAAGATCCCTTTGCTCTCATTTCCAAAGTCTTAACCAGGATTCTAAAGATGAAGAATAACTTTGGAAACAAAGACTTCAGCAAGGACAAACACAGATCCTCCATTAATAGAGACTACAAAGGTAAACCTATCTCACATGGTAATAAAGCTAAAGTAATAAAGTGCTTTGAGTGTGGTGATGCAGGACACTTAATCAGAGATGTCCACACAAGAAAAGAAAACAATTTCAGGATAAAGACCATGAAAAAAGAAAGAAATCCATGGTAGCGTCCTGGACTGATTCTTATTCCTCTAGTGATTTTGAACCTGAAGAATAACAAGCCAACTTCAGCCTTATGGCCAAGCATGATCAAAGTTCTGTAAGAACAATGAGGTAATGGTAAACTGTCTGATTTCAAAACCAACAGATGTCCTCACTGATTATCGTAGAACAATTCTTCTAAATGAGGAGGACAATCTAAAAGAGATTAGAACTTTGAAAGAAAATGTTCATGAGTAAGCATAAGATAAATTTGAACTTGTTTGTCAAAATCAAAGCCTTGAGATTTCTCACAAGAATTCTGACTGAGATTTCAAAGCCATGGAAGGAAATTTCAAGGCCTTGAAAACTCAAGTCAAGGAAGTAGTTATTGAGAGCTCTCTTTTGAGTGACATAATTGTTGCTCTAAGACATCATTGTGATGAATTGGAGGAACAAAAGACTAATCTAACTGATAAACTTCAAGATGCTAACAGGATTTTAGGTTGCAAGACTGCCAAGAAGATATGGGATAAGCATGTGGTAACCTTTGAACGAATTAGCCAAATCAAGCAGACCAAGGTCAACATATTTCTTAGGCAATATGAAATGTTGAAGATAAATGGAGATGAATCAATCAGAGATATGTTCAAAAGGTTCACTGATATTGTTAACAACCTTGATTCATTGGTAAAACACATTTCCAATGGAGAAAAGGTTAGAAATATTATGAGAAGTCTTCCTAAAGAAAAATGGGAACCAAAGACTACCGCCATTGAACAAGCTCAAGATATGTCATCTCTTCAACTTGATGACTTGCAAGGAAAGTTTCTTACACATGAGATCTCTATGAATGATGATGTTGGAGATTTACGAAACATCGTCAAGAACTTAGCTCTCAAGGACAAGAAGAGTGAATCATCTCAAAGCCTTGAACCCGAAGAAGATGATGATGAAGATCCCTTTGCTCTCATTTCCAAAGTCTTAACCAGGATTCTAAAGATGAAGAATAAATTTGGAATTAAAGACTTCAGCAAGGACAAACACAGATCCTCCATTAATAGAGAATACAAAGGTAAACTTATCTCACATGGTAATAAAGCTAAAGTAATGAAGTGCTTTGAGTGTGGTGATGCAGGACACTTAATAAGAGACTGTCCACACAAGAAAAGAAAACAATTTCAGAATAAAGACCATGAAAAAAGAAAGAAATATATGGTAGCGTCCTGGACTGATTCTTATTCCTCTAGTGATTTTGAACCTGAAGAATAACAAGCCAACTTCAGCCTTATGGCCAAGCATGATCGAAGTTCTGTAAGAACAATGAGGTAATGGTAAACTGTCTGATTTCAAAACCAACAGATGTCCTCACTGATTATCTTAGAACAATTTTTTTAAATGAGGAGGACTATCTAAAAGAGATTAGAACTTTGAAAGAAAAGGTTCATGAGCAAGCAAAAGATAAATTTGAACTTGTTTGTCAAAATCAAAGCCTTGAGATTTCTCATAAGAATTCTGACTGAGATTTCAAAGCCATTGAAGGAAATTTCAAGGCCTTGAAAACTCAAGTCAAGGAAGTAGTTACTGAGAGCTCTCTTTTGAGTGACATAATTCTTGCTCTAAGACATCATGTGATGAATTGGAGGAAAAAAAGACTAATCTAATTGATAAACTTCAAGATGCTAACAGGATTTGAGGGTGCAAGACTTCCAAGAAGATATGGGATAAGCTTGTGGTAACCTTTGAACGAATAAGCCAAATCAAGCAGACCAAGATCAACATATTTCTTAGGCAATATGAAATGTTGAAGATGAATGGAGATGAATCAATCAGAGATATGTTCAAAAGGTTCACTGATATTGTTAACAACCTTGATTCATTGGTAAAACACATTTCCAATGGAGAAAAGGTTAGAAATATTATGAGAAGTCTTCCTAAAGAAAAATGGGAACCAAAGACTACTGCCATTGAACAAGCTAAAGATATGTCATCTCTTCAACTTGATGACTTGCAAGGAAAGTTTCTTACACATGAGATCTCTATGAATGATGATGTTGGAGATTTACGAAACATCGTCAAGAACTTAGCTCTCAATGACAAGGAGAGTGAATCATCTCAAAGCCTTGAACCAGAAGAAGATGATGATGAAGATCCCTTTGCTCTCATTTCCAAAGTCTTAACCATGATTCTAAAGATGAAGAATAACTTTGGAAACAAAGACTTCAGCAAGGACAAACACAGATCCTCCATTAATAGAGACTACAAAGGTAAACCTATCTCACATGGTAATAAAGCTAAAGTAATGAAGTGATTTGAGTGTGGTGATGCAGGACACTTAAGCAGAGACTGTCCACACAAGAAAAGAAAACAATTTCAGAATAAAGACCATGAAAAAAGAAAGAAATCCATGGTAGCGTCCTGGACTGATTCTTATTCCTCTAGTGATTTTGAACCTGAAGAATAACAAGCCAACTTCAGCCTTATGGCCAAGCATGATCGAAGTTCTGTAAGAACAATGAGGTAATGGTAAACTGTCTGATTTCAAAACCAACAGATGTCCTCACTGATTATCTTAGAACAATTTTTTTAAATGAGGAGGACTATCTAAAAGAGATTAGAACTTTGAAAGAAAAGGTTCATGAGCAAGCAAAAGATAAATTTGAACTTGTTTGTCAAAATCAAAGCCTTGAGATTTCTCATAAGAATTCTGACTGAGATTTCAAAGCCATTGAAGGAAATTTCAAGGCCTTGAAAACTCAAGTCAAGGAAGTAGTTACTGAGAGCTCTCTTTTGAGTGACATAATTGTTGCTCTAAGACATCATGTGATGAATTGGAGGAAAAAAAGACTAATCTAATTGATAAACTTCAAGATGCTAACAGGATTTGAGGGTGCAAGACTTCCAAGAAGATATGGGATAAGCTTGTGGTAACCTTTGAACGAATAAGCCAAATCAAGCAGACCAAGATCAACATATTTCTTAGGCAATATGAAATGTTGAAGATGAATGGAGATGAATCAATCAGAGATATGTTCAAAAGGTTCACTGATATTGTTAACAACCTTGATTCATTGGTAAAACACATTTCCAATGGAGAAAAGGTTAGAAATATTATGAGAAGTCTTCCTAAAGAAAAATGGGAACCAAAGACTACTGCCATTGAACAAGCTAAAGATATGTCATCTCTTCAACTTGATGACTTGCAAGGAAAGTTTCTTACACATGAGATCTCTATGAATGATGATGTTGGAGATTTACGAAACATCGTCAAGAACTTAGCTCTCAATGACAAGGAGAGTGAATCATCTCAAAGCCTTGAACCAGAAGAAGATGATGATGAAGATCCCTTTGCTCTCATTTCCAAAGTCTTAACCATGATTCTAAAGATGAAGAATAACTTTGGAAACAAAGACTTCAGCAAGGACAAACACAGATCCTCCATTAATAGAGACTACAAAGGTAAACCTATCTCACATGGTAATAAAGCTAAAGTAATGAAGTGATTTGAGTGTGGTGATGCAGGACACTTAAGCAGAGACTGTCCACACAAGAAAAGAAAACAATTTCAGAATAAAGACCATGAAAAAAGAAAGAAATCCATGGTAGCGTCCTGGACTGATTCTTATTCCTCTAGTGATTTTGAACCTGAAGAATAACAAGCCAACTTCAGCCTTATGGCCAAGCATGATCAAAGTTCTGTAAGAACAATGAGGTAATGGTAAACTGTCTGATTTCAAAACCAACAGATGTCCTCACTGATTATCTTAGAACAATTCTTTTAAATGAGGAGGACTATCTAAAAGAGATTAGAACTTTGAAAGAAAAGGTTCATGAGTAAGCAAAAGATAAATTTGAACTTGTTTGTCAAAATCAAAGCCTTGAGATTTCTCATAAGAATTCTGACTGAGATTTCAAAGCCATGGAAGGAAATTTCAAGGCCTTAAAAACTCAAGTCAAGGAAGTAGTTATTGAGAGCTCTCTTTTGAGTGACAAAATTGTTGCTCTAAGACATCATTATGATGAATTTGAGGAACAAAAGACTAATCTAACTGATAAACTTCAAGATGCTAACAGAATTTTAGGTTGCAAGACTGCCAAGAAGATATGGGATAAGCTTGTGGTAACCTTTGAACGAATTAGCCAAATCAAGCAGACCAAGGTCAACATATTTCTTAGGCAATATGAAATGTTGAAGATGAATGGAGATGAATCAATCAAAGATATGTTCAAAAGGTTCACTGATATTGTTAACAACCTTGATTCATTGGTAAACACATTTCCAATGGAGAAAAGGTTAAAAATATTATGAGAAGTCTTCCTAAAGAAAAATGGGAACCAGAGACTACCGCCATTGAACAAGCTCAAGATATGTCATCTCTTCAACTTGATGACTTGCAAGGAAAGTTTCTTACACATGAGATCTCTATGAATGATGATGTTGGAGATTTACGAAACATCGTCAAGAACTTAGCTCTCAAGGACAAGGAGAGTGAAACATCTCAAAGCCTTGAACCAGAAGAAGATGATGATGAAGATCCCTTTGCTCTCATTTCCAAAGTCTTAACTAGGATTCTAAAGATGAAGAATAAATTTGGAAACAAAGACTTCAGCAAGGACAAACACAGATCCTCCATTAATAGAGACTAAAAAGGTAAACCTATCTCACATGGTAATAAAGCTAAAGTAATGAAGTGCTTTGAGTGTGGTGATGCAGGACACTTAATAAGAGACTGTCCACACAAGAAAAGAAAACAATTTCAGAATAAAGACCATGAAAAAAGAAAGAAATATATGGTAGCGTCCTGGACTGATTCTTATTCCTCGAGTGATTTTGAACCTGAAGAATAACAAGCCAACTTCAGCCTTATGGCCAAGCATGATCAAAGTTCTGTAAGAACAATGAGGTAATGGTAAACTGTCTGATTTCAAAACCAACAGATGTCCTCACTGATTATCTTAGAACAATTTTTTTAAATGAGGAGGACTATCTAAAAGAGATTAGAACTTTGAAAGAAAAGGTTCATGAGTAAGCAAAAGATAAATTTGAACTTGTTTGTCAAAATCAAAGCCTTGAGATTTCTCATAAGAATTCTGACTGAGATTTCAAAGCCATGGAAGGAAATTTCAAGGCCTTGAAAACTCAAGTCAAGGAAGTAGTTATTGAGAGCTCTCTTTTGAGTGACATAATTGTTGCTCTAAGACATTATTGTGATGAATTGGAGGAACAAAAGACTAACCTAACTGATAAACTTCAAGATGCTAACAGGATTTGAGGGTGCAAGACTTCCAAGAAGATATGGGATAAGCTTGTGGTAACCTTTGAACGAATAAGCCAAATCAAGCAGACCAAGATCAACATATTTCTTAGGCAATATGAAATGTTGAAGATGAATGGAGATGAATCAATCAGAGATATGTTCAAAAGGTTCACTGATATTGTTAACAACCTTGATTCATTGGTAAAACACATTTCCAATGGAGAAAAGGTTAGAAATATTATGAGAAGTCTTCCTAAAGAAAAATGGGAACCAAAGACTACTGCCATTGAACAAGCTAAAGATATGTCATCTCTTCAACTTGATGACTTGCATAGAAAGTTTCTTACACATGAGATCTCTATGAATGATGATGTTGGAGATTTACGAAACATCGTCAAGAACTTAGCTCTCAATGACAAGGAGAGTGAATCATCTCAAAGCCTTGAACCAGAAGAAGATGATGATGAAGATCCCTTTGCTCTCATTTCCAAAGTCTTAACCAGGATTCTAAAGATGAAGAATAACTTTGGAAACAAAGACTTCAGCAAGGACAAACACAGATCCTCCATTAATAGAGACTACAAAGGTAAACCTATCTCACATGGTAATAAAGCTAAAGTAATGAAGTGCTTTGAGTGTGGTGATGCAGGAAACTTAATCAGAGACTGTCCACACAAGAAAAGAAAACAATTTCAGAATAAAGACCATGAAAAAAGAAAGAAATCCATGGTAGCGTCCTGGACTGATTCTTATTCCTCTAGTGATTTTGAACCTGAAGAATAACAAGCCAACTTCAGCCTTATGGCCAAGCATGATCAAAGTTCTGTAAGAACAATGAGATAATGGTAAACTGTCTGATTTCAAAACCAACAGATGTCCTCACTGATTATCTTAGAACAATTCTTTTAAATGAGGAGGACTATCTAAAAGAGATTAGAACTTTGAAAGAAAAGGTTCATGAGTAAGCAAAAGATAAATTTGAACTTGTTTGTCAAAATCAAAGCCTTGAGATTTCTCATAAGAATTCTGACTGAGATTTCAAAGCCATGGAAGGAAATTTCAAGGCCTTAAAAACTCAAGTCAAGGAAGTAGTTATTGAGAGCTCTCTTTTGAGTGACAAAATTGTTGCTCTAAGACATCATTGTGATGAATTTGAGGAACAAAAGACTAATCTAACTGATAAACTTCAAGATGCTAACAGAATTTTAGGTTGCAAGACTGCCAAGAAGATATGGGATAAGCTTGTGGTAACCTTTGAACGAATTAGCCAAATCAAGCAGACCAAGGTCAACATATTTCTTAGGCAATATGAAATGTTGAAGATGAATGGAGATGAATCAATCAAAGATATGTTCAAAAGGTTCACTGATATTGTTAACAACCTTGATTCATTGGTAAACACATTTCCAATGGAGAAAAGGTTAAAAATATTATGAGAAGTCTTCCTAAAGAAAAATGGGAACCAGAGACTACCGCCATTGAACAAGCTCAAGATATGTCATCTCTTCAACTTGATGACTTGCAAGGAAAGTTTCTTACACATGAGATCTCTATGAATGATGATGTTGGAGATTAACGAAACATCGTCAAGAACTTAGCTCTCAAGGACAAGGAGAGTGAATCATCTCAAAGCCTTGAACCAGAAGAAGATGATGATGAAGATCCCTTTGCTCTCATTTCCAAAGTCTTAACTAGGATTCTAAAGATGAAGAATAAATTTGGAAACAAAGACTTCAGCAAGGACAAACACAGATCCTCCATTAATAGAGACTAAAAAGGTAAACCTATCTCACATGGTAATAAAGCTAAAGTAATGAAGTGCTTTGAGTGTGGTGATGCAGGACACTTAATAAGAGACTGTCCACACAAGAAAAGAAAACAATTTCAGAATAAAGACCATGAAAAAAGAAAGAAATCTATGGTACCGTCCTGGACTGATTCTTATTCCTCGAGTGATTTTGAACCTGAAGAATAACAAGCCAACTTCAGCCTTATGGCCAAGCATGATCAAAGTTCTGTAAGAACAATGAGGTAATGGTAAACTGTCTGATTTCAAAACCAACAGATGTCCTCACTGATTATCTTAGAACAATTTTTTTAAATGAGGAGGACTATCTAAAAGAGATTAGAACTTTGAAAGAAAAGGTTCATGAGTAAGCAAAAGATAAATTTGAACTTGTTTGTCAAAATCAAAGCCTTGAGATTTCTCATAAGAATTCTGACTGAGATTTCAAAGCCATGGAAGGAAATTTCAAGGCCTTGAAAACTCAAGTCAAGGAAGTAGTTATTGAGAGCTCTCTTTTGAGTGACATAATTGTTGCTCTAAGACATTATTGCGATGAATTGGAGGAACAAAAGACTAACCTAACTGATAAACTTCAAGATGCTAACAGGATTTTAGGTTGCAAGACTGCCAAGAAGATATGGGATAAGCTTGTGGTAACCTTTGAACGAATTAGCCAAATCAAGCAGACCAAGATCAACATATTTCTTGGGCAATATGAAATGTTGAAGATGAATGGAGATGAATCAATCAGAGATATGTTCAAAGGGTTCACTGATATTGTTAACAACCTTGATTCATTGGTAAAACACATTTCCAATAGAGAAAAGGTTAGAAATATTATGAGAAGTCTTCCTAAAGAAAAATGGGAACCAAAGACTACCGCCATTGAACAAGCCCAAGATATGTCATCTCTTCAACTTCATGACTTGTAAGGAAAGTTTCTTACACATGAGATCTCTATGAATGATGATGTTGGAGATTTACGAAACATCATCATGAACTTAGCTCTCAAGGACAAGGAGAGTGAATCATCTCAAAGCCTTGAACCAGAAGAAGATGATGATGAAGATCCCTTTGCTCTCATTTCCAAAGTCTTAACCAGGATTCTAAAGATGAAGAATAAATTTGGAAACAAAGACTTCAGCAAGGACAAACACAGATCCTCCATTAATAGAGACTACAAAGGTAAACCTATCTCACATGGTAATAAAGCTAAAGTAAAGAAGTGCTTTGAGTGTTGTGATGCAGGAAACTTAATCAGAGACTGTCCACGCAAGAAAAGAAAACAATTTCAGAATAAAGACCATGAAAAAAGAAAGAAATCCATGGTAGCGTCCTGGACTGATTCTTATTCCTCTAGTGATTTTGAACCTGAAGAATAACAAGCCAACTTCATCCTTATGGCCAAGCATGATCAAAGTTCTGTAAGAACAATGAGGTAATGGTAAACTGTCTGATTTCAAAACCAACAGATGTCCCCACTGATTATCTTAGAACAATTCTTTTAAATGAGGAGGACTATATAAAAGAGATTAGAACTTTGAAAGAAAAGGTTCATGAGTAAGCAAAAGATAAATTTGAACTTGTTTGTCAAAATCAAAGCCTTGAGATTTCTCATAAGAATTCTGACTGAGATTTCAAAGCCATGGAAGGAAATTTCAAGGCCTTGAAAACTCAAGTCAAGGAAGTAGTTATTGAGAGCTCTCTTTTGAGTGAAATAATTGTTGCTCTAAGACATCATTGTGATGAATTGGAGGAACAAAAGACTAATCTAACTGATAAACTTCAAGATGCTAACAGGATTTTAGGTTGCAAGACTGCCAAGAAGATATGGGATAAGCTTGTGGTAACCTTTGAACGAACTAGCTAAATCAAGCAGACCAAGATCAACATATTTCTTAGGAAATATGAAATGTTGAAGATGAATGGAGATGAATCAATCAGATATATGTTCAAAAGGTTCACTGATATTGTTAACAACCTTGATTCATTGGTAAAACACATTTCCAATGGAGAAAAGGTTAGAAATATTATGAGAAGTCTTCCTAAAGAAAAATGGGAACCAAAGACTACCGCCATTGAAAAAGCTCAAGATATGTCATCTCTTCAACTTGATGACTTGCAAGGAAAGTTTCTTACACATGAGATCTCTATGAATGATGATGTTGGAGATTTACGAAACATCGTCAAGAACTTAGCTCTCAAGGACAAGGAGAGTTAATCATCTCAAAGCCTTGAACCAGAAGAAGATGATGATGAAGATCCCTTTGCTCTCATTTCCAAAGTCTTAACCAGGATTCTAAAGATGAAGAATAAATTTGGAAACAAAGACTTCAGCAAGGACAAACACAGATCCTCCATTAATAGAGACTACAAAGGTAAACCTATCTCACATGGTAATAAAGCTAAAGTAATGAAGTGCTTTGAGTGTGGTGATGCAGGACACTTAATCAGAGACTGTCCACACAAGAAAAGAAAACAATTTCAGAATAAAGACCATGAAAAAAAGAAA
The DNA here is from genome assembly GCA_023055425.1 of Linanthus parryae. NCBI lineage: Eukaryota > Viridiplantae > Streptophyta > Magnoliopsida > Ericales > Polemoniaceae > Linanthus > Linanthus parryae. The sequence continues at coordinate 131,829,655 of JALGPY010000002.1, read as the reverse complement.
GAAATATATGGTAGCGTCCTGGACTGATTCTTATTCCTCTAGTGATTTTGAACCTGAAGAATAACAAGCCAACTTCAGCCTTATGGCCTAGCATGATCAAAGTTCTGTAAGAACAATGAGGTAAAGATAAACTGTCTGATTTCAAAACCAACAGATGTCCTCACTGATTATCTTATAACAATTTTTTTAAATGAGGAGGACTATCTAAAAGAGATTAGAACTTTGAAAGAAAAGGTTCATGAGTAAGCAAAAGATAAATTTGAACTTGTTTGTCAAAATCAAAGCCTTGACATTTCTCATAAGAATTCTGACTGAGATTTCAAAGCCATGGAAGGAAATTTCAAGGCCTTGAAAACTCAAGTCAAGGAAGTAGTTATTGAGAGCTCTCCTTGGAGTGACATAATTGTTTCTCAAAGACATCATTGTGATGAATTGGAGGAACAAAAGACTAATCTAACTGATAAACTTCAAGATGCTAACAGGATTTTAGGTTGCAAGACTGCCAAGAAGATATGGGATAAGCTTGTGGTAACCTTTGAACGAATTAGCCAAATCAAGCAGACCAAGGTCAACATATTTCTTAGGCAATATGAAATGTTGAAGATAAATGGAGATGAATCAATCAGAGATATGTTCAAAAGTTTCACTGATATTGTTAACAACCTTGATTCATTGGTAAAACACATTTCCAATGGAGAAAAGGTTAGAAATATTATGAGAAGTCTTCCTAAAGAAAAATGGGAACCAAAGACTACCGCCATTGAACAAGCTCAAGATATGTCATCTCTTCAACTTGATGACTTGCAAGGAAAGTTTCTTACACATGAGATCTCTATGAATGATGATGTTGGATATTTACGAAACATCGTCAAGAACTTAGCTCTCAAGGACAAGGAGAGTGAATCATCTCAAAGACTTGAACCAGAAGAAGATGATGATGAAGATCCCTTTGCTCTCATTTCCAAAGTCTTAACCAGGATTCTAAAGATGAAGAATAAATTTGGAAACAAAGACTTCAGCAAGGACAAACACAGATCCTCCATTAATAGAGAATACAAAGGGAAACCTATCTCACATGGTAATAAAGCTAAAGTAATGAAGTGCTTTGAGTGTTGTGATGCAGGAAACTTAATCAGAGACTGTCCACGCAAGAAAAGAAAACAATTTCAGAATAAAGACCATGAAAAAAGAAAGAAATCCATGGTAGCGTCCTGGACTGATTCTTATTCCTCTAGTGATTTTGAACCTGAAGAATAACAAGCCAACTTCAGCCTTATGGCCAAGCATGATCAAAGTTCTGTAAGAACAATGAGGTAATGGTAAACTGTCTGATTTCAAAACCAACAGATGTCCCCACTGATTATCTTAGAACAATTCTTTTAAATGAGGAGGACTATATAAAAGAGATTAGAACTTTGAAAGAAAGAAAAGGTTCATGAGCAAGCAAAAGATAAATTTGAACTTGTTTGTCAAAATCAAAGCCTTGAGATTTCTCATAAGAATTCTGACTGAGATTTCAAAGCCATGGAAGGAAATTTCAAGGCCTTGAAAACTCAAGTCAAGGAAGTAGTTACTGAGAGCTCTCTTTTGAGTGACATAATTGTTGCTCTAAGACATCATTGTGATGAATTGGAGGAACAAAAGACTTATCTAACTGATAAACTTCAAGATGCTAACAGGATTTCAGGTTGCAAGACTGCCAAGAAGATATGGGATAAGCTTGTGGTAACCTTTGAACGAATTAGCCAAATCAAGCAGACCAAGATCAACATATTTCTTAGGCAATATGAAATGTTGAAGATGAATGGAGATGAATCAATCAGAGATATGTTCAAAAGGTTCACTGATATTGTTAACAACCTTGATTCATTGGTAAAACACATTTCCAATGGAGAAAAGGTTAGAAATATTATGAGAAGTCTTCCTAAAGAAAAATGGGAACCAAAGACTACCGCCATTGAACAAGCTAAAGATATGTCATTTCTTCAACTTGATGACTTGCAAGAAAAGTTTCTTACACATGAGATCTCTATGAATGATGATGGTGGAGACTTACGAAACATCGTCAAGAACTTAGCTCTCAATGACAAGGAGAGTGAATCATCTCAAAGCCTTGAACCAGAAGAAGATGATGATGAAGATCCCTTTGCTCTCATTTCCAAAGTCTTAACCAGGATTCTAAAGATGAAGAATAAGTTTGGAAACAAAGACTTCAGCAAGGACAAACACAGATCCTCCATTAATAGAGACTACAAAGGTAAACCTATCTCACATGGTAATAAAGCTAAAGTAATGAAGTGCTTTGAGTGTGGTGATGCAGGACACTTAATCAGAGACTGTCCACACAAGAAAAGAAAACAATTTCAGAATAAAGACCATGAAAAAAAGAAAGAAATATATGGTAGCGTCCTGGACTGATTCTTATTCCTCTAGTGATTTTGAACCTGAAGAATAACAAGCCAACTTCAGCCTTATGGCCTAGCATGATCAAAGTTCTGTAAGAACAATGAGGTAAAGATAAACTGTCTGATTTCAAAACCAACAGATGTCCTCACTGATTATCTTATAACAATTTTTTTAAATGAGGAGGACTATCTAAAAGAGATTAGAACTTTGAAAGAAAAGGTTCATGAGTAAGCAAAAGATAAATTTGAACTTGTTTGTCAAAATCAAAGCCTTGAGATTTCTCATAAGAATTCTGACTGAGATTTCAAAGCCATGGAAGGAAATTTCAAGGCCTTGAAAACTCAAGTCAAGGAAGTAGTTATTGAGAGCTCTCTTTGGAGTGACATAATTGTTTCTCAAAGACATCATTGTGATGAATTGGAGGAACAAAAGACTAATCTAACTGATAAACTTCAAGATGCTAACAGGATTTTAGGTTGCAAGACTACCAAGAAGATATGGGATAAGCTTGTGGTAACCTTTGAACGAATTAGCCAAATCAAGCAGACCAAGGTCAACATATTTCTTAGGCAATATGAAATGTTGAAGATAAATGGAGATGAATCAATCAGAGATATGTTCAAAAGTTTCACTGATATTGTTAACAACCTTGATTCATTGGTAAAACACATTTCCAATGGAGAAAAGGTTAGAAATATTATGAGAAGTCTTCCTAAAGAAAAATGGGAACCAAAGACTACCGCCATTGAACAAGCTCAAGATATGTCATCTCTTCAACTTGATGACTTGCAACACATGAGATCTCTATGAATGATGATGTTGGATATTTACGAAACATCGTCAAGAACTTAGCTCTCAAGGACAAGGAGAGTGAATCATCTCAAAGCCTTGAACCAGAAGAAGATGATGATGAAGATCCCTTTGCTCTCATTTCCAAAGTCTTAACCAGGATTCTAAAGATGAAGAATAAATTTGGAAACAAAGACTTCAGCAAGGACAAACACAGATCCTCCATTAATAGAGAATACAAAGGGAAACCTATCTCACATGGTAATAAAGCTAAAGTAATGAAGTGCTTTGAGTGTGGTGATGCAGGACACTTAATAAGAGACTGTCCACACAAGAAAAGAAAACAATTTCAGAATAAAGACCATGAAAAAAGAAAGAAATCTATGGTAGCGTCCTGGAATGATTCTTATTCCTCTAGTGATTTTGAACCTGAAGAATAACAAGCCAACTTCAGCCTTATGGCCAAGCATGATCAAAGTTCTGTAAGAACAATGAGGTAATGGTAAACTGTCTGATTTCAAAACCAACAGATGTCCTCACTGATTATCTTAGAACAATTTTTTTAAATGAGGAGGACTATCTAAAAGAGATTAGAACTTTGAAAGAAAAGGTTCATGAGCAAGCAAAAGATAAATTTGAACTTGTTTGTCAAAATCAAAGCCTTGAGATTTCTCATAAGAATTCTGACTGAGATTTCAAAGCCATGGAAGGAAATTTCAAGGCCTTGAAAACTCAAGTCAAGGAAGTAGTTACTGAGAGCTCTCTTTTGAGTGACATAATTGTTGCTCTAAGACATCATTGTGATGAATTGGAGGAACAAAAGACTAATCTAACTGATAAACTTCAAGATGCTAACAGGATTTCAGGTTGCAAGACTGCCAAGAAGATATGGGATAAGCTTGTGGTAACCTTTGAACGAATTAGCCAAATCAAGCAGACCAAGATCAACATATTTCTTAGGCAATATGAAATGTTGAAGATGAATGGAGATGAATCAATCAGAGATATGTTCAAAAGGTTCACTGATATTGTTAACAACCTTGATTCATTGGTAAAACACATTTCCAATGGAGAAAAGGTTAGAAATATTATGAGAAGTCTTCCTAAAGAAAAATGGGAACCAAAGACTACCGCCATTGAACAAGCTAAAGATATGTCATTTCTTCAACTTGATGACTTGCAAGAAAAGTTTCTTACACATGAGATCTCTATGAATGATGATGGTGGAGACTTACGAAACATCGTCAAGAACTTAGCTCTCAATGACAAGGAGAGTGAATCATCTCAAAGCCTTGAACCAGAAGAAGATGATGATGAAGATCCCTTTGCTCTCATTTCAAAAGTCTTAACCAGGATTCTAAAGATGAAGAATAAGTTTGGAAACAAAGACTTCAGCAAGGACAAACACAGATCCTCCATTAATAGAGACTACAAAGGTAAACCTATCTCACATGTTAATAAAGCTAAAGTAATGAAGTGCTTTGAGTGTGGTGATGCAGGACACTTAATCAGAGAGTGTCCACACAAGAAAAGAAAACAATTTCAGAATAAAGACCATGAAAAAAGAAAGAAATCCATGGTAGCGTCCTGGACTGATTCTTATTCCTCTAGTGATTTTGAACCTGAAGAATAACAAGCCAACTTCAGCCTTATGGCCAAGCATGATCAAAGTTCTGTAAGAACAATGAGGTAATGGTAAACTGTCTGATTTCAAAACCAACAGATGTCCTCACTGATTATCTTAGAACAATTCTTTTAAATGAGGAGGACTATCTAAAAGAGATTAGAACTTTGAAAGAAAAGGTTCATGAGTAAGCAAAAGATAAATTTGAACTTGTTTGTCAAAATCAAAGCCTTGAGATTTCTTATAAGAATTCTGGCTGAGATTTCAAAGCCAAGGAAGGAAATTTCAAGGCCTTGAAAACTCAAGTCAAGGAAGTAGTTATTGAGAGCTCTCTTTTGAATGACATAATTGTTGCTCTAAGACATCATTGTGATGAATTGGAGGAACAAAAGACTAATCTAACTGATAAACTTCAAGATGCTAATAATGCTATGACAAAGTTGGCTGGCTCAGAACACAATCTAGCTTATAGTCTGTTCACAAAACTTGTATTGGCTACAATCCAAAATTTCCAAGTAAGAGCAACAGCAGATTTGTTAAAGCTAGTGACAAACTTCTCCTAAGTGCCATTACTACAATAGAATTGATCATGTTAAAATGACTTGTCCTTTTAGAAAATGTGACCCTCAAATAATGAGGATTACTTTTCCAGCTCAACATAATGGACAAATTAGACTGATTTGGGTTCCTAAAGGGGTTAGATCACCTAACATGATAGTCCCTGAATATGAATCCAAATTCCACACTTGGTCTAACAGCTGGGTAAGGAAGTGAACGGTGTATGCATGATGTCACCAAGAGTAAACATTAAAGATGGTTTATGGACAGTGGATGCTCCAGACATATGTGTGGAAAGAGATCTTTATTCTCAAAACTAAAAGAGCAATCTGAAGGATTAATCACACTTATGACAAAGGAAAGTGCAACATTTTAGGTATTGGTAATGTGGGTACTAATTCTGAAAATTCTACTTCTGATGTCTATTTAGTTTATGGTTTGAATTTCAATATGATCAATGTATCTCAACTTTGTGATAATGGTAAAAAGGTTATCTTTGACAAAGACAAATGTGTGGTGCAAATGAGAAATCTGGAATTTACATTCTCACTGCCTCAAGGTCAAACAATTTCTATACTTTTACACACTAACAAAGTGGCAGGTGAAAGCTTGAAATGTCTCAAGGCCTTGAGAAAATATTCAAAGCTTTGGAACATAAAGCTTGGACACATTAGCTTGCATACCTTAAGTTGATCTCTAAAGACCTGGTAAGCGGATTGCCTTTTAACAAAATCAGAGATGATAAAGTATGCAAAGCCTGTGCTCAAGGTAAGCAGACAAGGTGCTCATTCGAACCAAAGAAATTTGTAATCACTACTAGCACCATTCAACTACTTCACATGGATATTTGGGGTCCTATGAGGACTCCAGCTCCAAAGGTTAAGAAGTATATGTTAGTTATTGTTGATGATTATTCTAGATTTACTTGGGGTATGTTTCTTAGAGATAAATCTGAAGCTCTACCTCAATTTTCAAAACATTGTAAAGAACTTCAAACTTCGAAAAACCTACCAATTGCTCCAATCAGAAGTGATCATGGTAGAGAATTTTATCATATTGTGTTTGATTTATTTTGTGCTAAGTATGGTATCTCTCTCAACTTTTCTGCTCTAAGTACTCCTCAACATAATGGTGTTGTTGAAAGAAAGGATAAGAGTCTTAAAGATATGCCAAGGACAATGCTTCTAGAGAACAAGTTACCAAAATCATTCTGGGCAGAAACTGTGAACACAGCCAACTACATACTCAACAGATGCCTGATTAGGCCAATTTTAAAGAATACCGCTTATGAACTTTTCAAAGGAATAAAGCCAAATATTTCATATTTCAAACATTTTGGCTGCACTTGTTTTGTTCACAAAAATGGTAAGGACAATCTTGGTAAGTTTGATGCAAGAAGTGATGAAGGTATCTTTCTTGGTTACTCTCTGGCTAGAAAAGCTTATAGAGTTTACAATAAAATAAATAAGATTGTTGAAGAAAGTATTCATGTCATTTTTGGTGAAAGCTATGATGGTTCTTTGAGTGAAAGTTTTGCAGATTTGAATTTGAACAAGCATGAGTCAGAAGATGAAACAAGGACTTCACATGGTTTCAAGGAAAGCTTGCAGGAAAAAAGGAAGAATTTTCAAGGCCTTGAAAATGGTTCTCAAATCCTTGAAAATGAGAAACAGAAGAATCAAAGTGATCAAGCCACTTCCTCAAGATCTCAATGGATTGAAAAGTTACCTGGAGAACCTGAGTCATGGACTCCAAGAAAGAGATTCAAATATTTGTCATCTCATCCAGTTGACAACATTCTATCTGATCCATCTACTGGTACACAGACAAGATCTCAATTGAAAAACTTGGGTGCTTTTAATGCTTTTGTTTCTCTTGCAGAACCCAAAAATGTGAAAAAGCATTACAAGAAGCAGACTGGATCATTGCAATGCAAAGTGAACTCAATGAATTTGAGAGAAACAAGGTGTGGAATCTAGTTCCTCCACCAAAATATCAGTATGTTACTGGCACAAGGTGGGTGTTAAGAAACAAGTTAGATGAAAATGGAAAGGTAATGAGAAACAAAGTCAGACTAGTAGCTCAAGGCTACAACCAAGAAGAAGTTATTGATTATGAGGAGAATTTTGCTCCTGTTGCAAGGTTAGAAGAATTTAGAATGTTACTTGCATTTCCATCTTACATGAACATTAAACTTTTTCATATATATGTCAAGTGTTCATTTTTAAATGGTTACTTGCAAGAAGAATTTTATGTGGCTCAACCTCCTAGATTTGAAAGTGATGAGTTCCAAATCATGTTTATAAACTTGAAAAAGCTCTCTATGTTTAAAACAAGCTCCAAGGGCTTGGTATGAAAGACTGTCAAAGTTTCTACTTGAAATGGTTTCAAAAGAGGATTAGTTGACAAAACCCTTTTCATAAAGACTCATGAGAAAGACATTTTAGTAGTTCAAATCTATGTTGATGATATTATATTTGGAGCTACTAATGCTTCTCTTTGCAAAGATTTCGCAAGTCTTATGGCAAGTGAATTTGAGATGAGCTTAACGGGAGAATTGAACTTCTTCCTTGGACTACATGTACAACAGATGAAGAAATGAATCTTTCTGCATCAAAACTAGTATACTACGCACTTTATTAACAAGTAAAATATGTCTCACTCCTAAGTAACAAAGAATCCTATGAGTTCTACACTATCCTTAGATAAGGATCAAGATGGTAAGAGTGTAAATAAGAAAGAGTATAGAGGTATGATTGGATCTTTGCTATATGTCACTGCTAGTAGACCAGACATTATGTTTAGTGTCTTTATGTGTACAAGATTTTAATCTTGTCCCAAAGAGTCACATTTAAATGCTGTTAAAAGAATATTAAGATATCTCAATGGTACCAAAATACTTAGGGATTTGGTATCCAAAACAGTCTAACTTCTCTCTTTGTGGATATTCAGATGCTGACTTTTCAGGATATAAAGTAGACAGAAAGAGCACTTCAGGGTGTTGCCAATTCCATATCTCATCCCTAATTAGTTGGCGTTCAAAGAAACATAATTTTGTGGCATTACCAACAGCTGAAGCTGAATATATAGCAGCTGGAGCATGCTATTCACAAGTGCTGTGGATTGCTTAGAAAATGAGGGATCTTGGATTTGACTTCAAAGAAATACCTATCAAAAGTGACAACACAGTGCTATCTCAATTACAAAGAATCTAGTTCAGCATTTCTGAACCAAGCACATAGATGTTAGACATCATTTCATCAGAGATCATACTGAGGAAGGTGATATTGTTCTTGAATTTGTTTCTACTAAGATGCAACTGGCATATATCTTCACTAAACCATTGCCAAAATATAGATTTACATCCATCAGACTAGAGCCAGGTATGCTTAATAAGGAAGCATTGGTTTAGGGGGAGTATCAGGTAAGTTTAAGGTAAAGCTTTATGTGTTTCAAAGTTTTGAACTGATTTTCAAAGCCTTGAAAATCATTTCAAGCCTTGATATTACTTGTTTCAGCAGTATAGCTTTTCAAGGCCTTGAAATTCTTTCCAATGCCTTGAAAATAAGTATGTATGCTATATAGTCAAAAATTGGATCTTTCAATAATTGGTGCTATCTCAGTAGATAATTGCTCAATACTGTATTTAGCTTTTAAAATTTATTTTCGTATAAATCATTATTTTATTTCCTTCCCCACATCACACACACATAAATTTGAATTTCATTCAAACTGTGAAGATCTTAAAGAGATTTGGAAATATTTCTGATTCCTTATCTAACTGAAACTCTCTTATATATCTTATTCTATATCTCTCTCTTCTCTCTGTATCACTCATGTCTATCTATTCTCTACCCTCAAAACCTAATGAGCACAAGAAGAGAATCCTAAATTGTCAAGATGGCTGGAGGTTTAAAGGTGGTTTCAGAAAAGAAGAGTAAGACTGCAGATGATGTGATTCAAAATATCAGTGTCACTCCAGTTCCAGAACTGCAACTGAAGAAAATGTTCCTTCTCCTCCAGCGAAGAAAAACAAGAACGTTCTTACACCAACTTCTAGCAAGATGAAGAAGAATACATATCAATCGGCTCCTGAGAAACAGTTAGAAGAACAAGTGACTAGTCCAAAGAAGTTGAAAAAGAAGAAGCCTACAATTGCTGACAAGGGAAAAGAAAATGTTGTAGAGGTTTCACAAGAGAAAAGCACTGACAAAGAACTACAGATCTATTCAGAAAAGCCTCAATCCCCTTGTAAAAAACTTTCCAGTAAGTGGTTTATATCTCAAACTGCTAGAGGTCAATGGTTAGATGGTTTTGATTCTAGAACAGTAGCCTATTGTAGCATGGTTAGTGTTAACATGATGAAAACCATGAATCTGGAGTGTGTTAAGAGGCTGAATAAAAGTTCTCTTTGAAAAGTTTTGAACCCTCCTGAAATTCCCTACCCTAGTCTTACTAGGCTTTTCTATTTGGATATGATGCAACTCAAAAAAACTGTTAACCTAGTGACACAATCTATAGTTGCTGGGATTACAATGGAGTTAGATTACTCCGAGTTTGCCAATGTCTTAGGATTCCCAAAGAGATACAACACTAAAAACTATCCCCACAAAGTTAAAGCTTTTAAACTGGCTACGGAAGAATTCTTTCTACCTCATGTCTCTACCTCCTTTAAACAGTTAACATACTCTGTGGTAACTGTAGAAGCCAAAGTTTTGTTCACTATATTGATGAGGTTTGTAGTGCCTAGGGAGAATTCAAAAGAACTGCTGATTGACAGGGTTTTATACTTGATGTATTTGATCATACATAGATATGAGATTGATCTTCCAACAATTGTGATGGAACACATGCTCTACTCTCAGACCAAAGAAAGAAAACACCCTTTAACTTATGCTAATCTTCTTTCTACATTCTTTCTTTACCTTAACCTTTCTATCGAAAGAGAAGAAACAATTACCACTGGTTTTGGCATGCTTGATGAGAAAGAATTTGAGAGAATTGGTGTTGTGAAAACCAGTGATGGGATATGGAAGTTATACTCTGATCTGTCTGAGAAGGATTTGCAATCCACAAAGTTTCATAAACCCAAGGCCTTGACCCCTCCAAACCTACCCTCTCAACCTTAAGACCTCTTAATGGTAGTTCAAAGACTTGATATTCTTGAGAAGGATATGGATGAGCTGATGGAAAATCAACATGAGTTTGACACTGAATTCAAGCAAGTAAAGTATGTGGTTGAAAGTATCTTCAAGACCATAAATGTACTTCATGTGGAAGAAGAAGTGTCTCATGATGTAGAAGGATCAAAGAGGGATGCAGAAGGTTCAACAAAGGATTTGTTCAGTGAGCATACAACTCACGATGAGGCTACATGGGTGGTGGACAAAGGAAAACAAGTAGTTCTTGAACAAGGTGATGAAAAACAGGAACAAGATAATGCTGACAGTTCAGACTCTGGGATGTTGATCAAGGATCTCAAGAAAAACAAGATGAAACATGTCATTCCACAGATAGTAACTGAAGAACAACTGTTTGAAGCAACTGGTGGTGCTAGTGGTCATGAAGATCAAGAAGAACAACAAGAAGATGAGGATGATGGAGAAGAAAGTGGAGAAGAAGATGCTGAGCCCAAGGGAGATGGAGACCCAACCCCTTAATTCTAGCCTCTTCTTTATTTATTTTTCAAGTCCTTGAATTTTTATTCAAAGTCTTGAAAATTTCTATCTTTTCAAAACTTTAGTACTCAGTTTTCCAAACATTGATCCAACATTTTTCTCATTATTTTTTTATTAAAGTCATAAAGGGGGAGAAATGTAGGTGTTTATTTGTTTACTTTAACTACTTTTTATCTGATTTAGAGATCTGATTTAGATCAATGGGGTTTCATAGACATTGCTGTATTACATTGTTGAAAAAAGTTGGATTACTTGGATATTTTGTGTTACAGTTTATTATCATGAATTCTGCTATGCTCTAATGATTTTCTTTTGCAGAGAATTAGTTCCCTAAAAGGATTTTCGTTTTGTCTTTCTTCAAGGGGGAGACTGTAAGTTCAACCTGTTTCAAAGGCTTCAGACAACTTGTTTGTTTCAAGGCATTGATACTGCTTTCAAGGGTTTGAATCAAGTACAACTGATAAATCATGTACTTAGAGGGAGTTTCGGATTTCATTACAACTCCTAATTTCCTGTGTTTGATTATATGTTACTTGATGGTGAAAGACAAATCATTCTGCTACTCTAAATTATGATTAATCTATCTGTTTGACTCATTCTTTGCAGGGATATATAGTTTTCTGTTTTTCAGGATTATTTCCTAATTTATTTGAATGCAGGATGGAAATCAATCTATCAAAGTTATTGTGCACTTGATCTGCTGTACCTAAAGCTTTCCAGCCTTCTAACAAACAAGATCGTCAGTATCTTTGAAGATACTGAGCAACAAGCCGTTGGGAGAGTTATTAGAAGAGTAAAGACTTGCAGCTGAATTTTAGGAAAGTTTGTTAATGAAGATCCTTCATATCTTTAATTCAAACAAGCTGCATAAAAGGGATTTTTGAATGAAGAATTTCGAGACACAACAGAGAAAGATATACAGAGACGTTCAAAACACATAGGATTGACAAGCAACCAAGAAGCAGATCCACATCACTCAATCCAATCAGCTGAAGAAGACTGCATTTTCACTGAAGACTTAGTTCTTAGTGTTCTTCTCTTTTGATCTTTATTTGTATATCATTTAGATAATACTTCCAATTCTTATTCTCGTGGATTGTTCAAGGTGAACAATAGAGAATTCTTAGTTAATCAGTTAGCTAGAGCAGGTACTAGACAGGTTAGTGAGAACAACAAGCTGTAACAAAGTAAGGCATCTCCCTGCTCTTGAGATATAGGGCCTAGCTTTTGATTTATAAGAATTGACTTTAAAATCCTGCAGCGATTAAGTCCTTGAGGTAGGGACATAGGTCCAAGTGGACAGAACTCTATAAATCACTGTGTCTCTTGCATTTACTTGGCTGCACTTTACTTGTCTTATATACTGCTCAAAACAGGTTTCAGTTCAAGGCCTCTTTACTTTCCATTTTGATTCCAAGGACTTGAAACTCACTTCACGGTCTTGAAATACTTGCTGCACTTCACAAACTTCTTTGAAATCACTATTTTAGCAAAAGTTGCAATACTCTATTCAACCCCCCCCCCCTTCTAGAGTATTGATCATGTTGTCATTCCTACATTACTGTCTTTCACAAAGTTTAAATTTATGATAAATTATACACCTTCCCCAATGACTTAGCGTATTCCACAATTAGCCCCTACTTCCAGTAATTATAATTTCGTCAAAAAGTAGCCTGAACTCAATTTTGATAAATTACACTATTAACCCCCCAAAATTCTAATATTCATCTTTTGCCCCTACTCTTTCTAGAGTGTCACGGAGTCATTTTTTTTAATAATGAAAAGTCTCTTCCCAACCTAATCACTAACGAGAAATCCTCAGAGCTTTATTTGTAGAATGACCCCTCAATTCTTTGTAATTACACAATGACCCCACATGTCGTAGACCTCTTCCATGTAGTTGTAAGACTACCCCAAACTTTATTAGGATCACTGCTCCGTCAAGCCCCTACTTCCAGTAATTATAATTTCCTCTTCCATGCCAGAAGAAAATTTTAATCGCACAATTTTCCAGAGTTTCTTTAATTTTCACTTAAACCCCTATAAATCTTCAGGGTATTATACTAGGTATGTGATCGTCACTCCTAACTACGTTCCATATCTTCTGAATTCTGAAAAGGGCGTCATTCTGCATAGGGTTGACCTGTTCCACTGCCAACTTCATCTTGACCGGGCTTTTACGCATAAGGCACCCGATAACCGCCTATCTTTGTCGATCTGTAATCATCATTTTGCTATAAATGTTGGAGTAGATGCCCTAGAGGCAATCTATATTTAGTATAAACATTGTTTGGCTAGAATATTCATTTATCTTATATAGAGATATTTAATATAATGAAGTCCTTACATTACAATGTGTTGTTTATTTTAAATATCCTTAGTCCATTATATTGATTAACAGGACAATCACTAAAGACTAGTATGTGGATAGATTTATATGGAGATATCAAGTCTAACATATGGGTATATATTAGGAGTAATGGAATACTAGATTGACCCACAACGAGAAGGCTACATTGGATTATGTCAATTTCACAAGTAGTTCTAGTGGTTCTAATGGTATTGTAATCCTTAGACTTGATGTCACTGGATACTCTAGTCGTGAAATTTCATGTTTTCATATTATCAAACAATGCACCGTAACTGGGTAACTATAAAGATAGTCATCGGGCATGATAGGAAGCAAGCTTAGAGATTGTAGTGATGTAGAGAGAATATGTCCCTCCCACATAATGGAAGAAAATATTTATGGCCATTCTAGGGGTAGTGCTTATGGAATGTCTAGTCATACTCAGATAAATAATTATGAAGATATTAATGTTATCTGATAAGTCTATTCCCTGGATTGAGAAACTATGGATTGGATATACGAGTGTGACAATTATGTCTCGTGTCCAATCCGGATATAGAGACAAAGGGATAGATGCAACGCGGTAACATTGGGCACATGGTTTGTCAGATCACTGACTATTCTATCAGTTGGATGGCATAGATGTGTTGCTAGACACCACTCTATGTTTGTAATAGTTTCTACCAATTAAGTAGAAACCTGTGGGGTCACACACCTTATGGATTAAACTGGATTTGGATATTAATTATAGGACTGATTAATTAAAAGGTTCAAAACGTACCCACAAGAAAAGTTACTAGGACTAGTTTTCAAGGTGGACTAATCCGTGTGTGGACATAATTTGTGTTGGGGCAAATATCTAGTTAGTAAGAAGTTATTAACTATATTAAGGCAAACTAGCTTATTATTTCTCAACACAAGTGATTTTGAGAGAAAAAATAACAAATCATGGGAGAAATACAAGCTAGAGCCGAAGCCCTAGCCGTTCGCCCTGCACCATTGTCGTCGGCCCATAGGTGGCGCACGACCTTGTGTCCCATTTTGCGTGATTTTTCCTCCTTCTTCCCTTGCTAGCACTTGACGTGGAGAATGATTCCATCTGCAATCCAAGGTGTGAATATTCATAGAGACAAAGAAATAATTCTTCAAAGTGATCACAATAACAAAGGTACATAATTCGTTATCCCTCATCATGTTATGTATGCTTGCCTCCGATCCGCGTGCATGATTAATTTTTGTTATTCCGCTACGTTACCTGCATCAAAACCCGACATTGGTATCAGAGCCACATGTTGTAGCGCATAACATGATATTATGTGTTAGCTTTATCAGTTTTTCACTGTAATCATTACTTTTGAAAAACCTGAATTTTAGCATAATGATGTAAATTGAATAATGATTCAATAGAGATTGTTCCAATTTTACATATCGTATAAAATTTGGCAAATATCGTTCACATATGATGTGAATTTTGGGTTTTGAAAAAGTTAGGGTTTGGTCACAATTGGAGAAAAGGGTTTTTTTTCATCAATTGGAAATAAGCACACAAAGAAGGAGGAAGTTTTTGGAAACAAACCCAAGGGGTTCGGCCAAGTGGTTGACCGCCCCCTTCCTTGCGCCAAGACAAGCCGCGGCCTAGCCGCCGGTTGGACCGTTCGGGCCAGGGCCGACCGGTTCAGCCCGACTTCGGCGGTCCTTCGGGGTTCGGCCAATGTAATTGGTGGACCTCTTGGACCATTTTGACCCTAGAAAATTCCAAATTCAACTATAATTAACCAAGTGCGTTAAAATTGGATCTAACTGTATTATGTGTTTATCGCATAGTGGATGGATATGGTCTAGGTTGTGGGTGTTTATTTTGTAATTGTTTTTTGGTTATGGTATATTATAATTAATGTAAATTAATTATTTTACGGCCTGCGTGTCGTCTTCTTCCTCAACCTTAGAGGTCTTTGTATTTAGTATAGATGCTAACTAGTATTAGATAGATAGATTAAAGTTAAGGCATCGCGAAGAAGATCAAAGACCACATGCATGGACTAAAGATGGAGGCACATAGAGACGAGCTTGTGACTTTAGGGCTTATAGATATTCTCTTTGGCTTGGGAATATCTTAGTCTTATGGGCCATATCCATATCACAATTATTTTTCTTGTTTATTTAGTTATTGTCTTGTTATTTATTTTGATGTATGGTTGATTCATGCAAAACGTAACTAGATAATAATAAACATGGCTGATCTTTTATTTGGGATTAACCAATCCAAATAATTAGATCATGTTGATAGAATCAACAAAACAAATAATAATGACATGGAAATCCCTCAAACGATAAATATTGCGTTTTGCCTTCTCTTACTTAAACACCCATCATGAACAAGGTCTATTAAACCCGGTCTTGCCAAAGCCAGGTATGTACGAGAGAATCCTGCAGAGAGAATTCAATATACACCAAGAGTAGGGGATAGAAAGAACACAGGAAGAGTAAGGTTGTGTGTAGGGAGAGAGTAAGACAATAGCACTGTATGAGAGAGAGAGAGGATTTTGGCAGAGCTTCCGCGTATCTCAGGTGATTCTCCCTTGTATGGAAGGGTTAACGATCCTATATATAACGGAGAATGTGACCGTTGTAGTGTGGTTAATGCGCCCATTAATGGCGGCTTAATTAGCTTAACCACAACGGCACGTTCGTCCGCGTATATAGGGACCGTTACGGCACGTTATCCGCGTATACCGGAACCGTTACGAGGTTAACCGGGTTGACCGGGTTTATGGACCTCGTGCCATAAATCTCTCAAAGAAGTTACTAGGGGTCCCGCGCGGGCTTGGTTGTCGCTCCCGCGCGACAGGACTTACTCTAGCCTCCAAACCACTAAGTCCCTACAAGTCCCGTGTGGTGGTTTGCGAGGGCCCTGTCTCGCAGCCCCCGCGTGGATCAGCGCAGCTGGTGATCCAGTGTGTGTGGAGCACAGCTAGGTGTGCTGGATGATCGCCACGTGGCTAAGATCTGCCTGTCTAGAAAGCACTATCTACATTAGCCCCCTCTCTGCGCGTGAAGACGCATAGCCGGATAGGCTTCAATGCGCAGGAACCAATGTACGCGTCGCCGCCACACACCAATTCAAATACACGCAAATTCAGCCCCCATGTGTGTCTTTAGGTCCTAAAATCCCTAGAGTCGTGCCGCCTGGTCCTTTAGGGTTTTAGGCATGACGCAGCTTGTCCTGTGATTGCGCGATTCGACGGTGACGGTTGCGATTCGACTAATGAAAGGACGCAACCCCTCATTGTTTTTGGATAAATACTATGTGCTCTCCATTGTCGCAAATCATCACTTCTTTCTCTTAAAGTGAATGATTCCCGGAAGCCTTCAAGAGCAGATCCGAGTGATTAATCATCAATTCTTTCTTGTCAATCGTCTCCTTCAACTGGCTTCATCTAAGCAAGCTTTACCAAAACAAGGTTGGCTTTGCTCCATTCCATTTAATGTACTGATATATGCTTTGAACTGTATTGGATCTGCAAACCCGTGACTATCTGAAACATATCATTCGTTGAGAACTGCAAAAAGAGACCTTGTTCTTAACCCCAGAACTGATCTAATCACGGATTGTGATGATTTTGAATGTTAGACTTCTGAAATTCCAAGCAATATAAACGCAATTCTGAACTTCCAAACCCAGAAGTGTTCATCTTCTTTTGACAAACATAGTTACTTCAAACTGAAATTCGAACTGATTTGAACTGATTCTTGAAATTCAAACTGAAAGTGTGTGTGTATTTCTCCCCCCTTTTTTCTTGCTCTTCCGCAGGAATGGCAAAGACAAAAGGAACCAAACCCGTTAAAGAGGTCGAAGAAATACCTGATCTTCCCCAAAACTTATGGCGGAAAGCCCCCTATTTGGGCGGAAAAGATTTTTACCATGCTAGGGTTAAGGTGAAGAACCTGCCGACTCCTGTTCCCTCTGGAGAGTTGCAGACATTGACCCCGCCTGTTAACGCGGCCATGCTCAAGGATGTGGTTTGATTAGGGGTTGAAAATGGGTTTTCCCCCATACTGCAATTTCTACCCAGGCATTTGTTCAGAAATTGGACTTTATGGATGAGTGGATTGACCACGTATTGACCCACCATGCCATTGCATTGAACAATGCTGGCGTCTATTTCGCAGTCCGTGCTATGAAGGGTGCTGCCGTGAAGTTGGACCAGTCCATGCTTCTAAACCTTCTTTCCCGTTATTCGCCTGCGACTCACACCTTTCACTTTGCTGAGTTCGAGGGTGCTCCCACTCTAGAAGATGTACACATGTTGTATGATCTTTCTACTGTTGGTGCGGTGGATCCTCTGAGTCCTTTGAGGACTGATGCAAAACTTACTCTGTACAAGCAGATGGAGGAATGCTTGTCGGAGGTAAAGAAAATTTCCACACGTTGGACACCTGCGAAACTCCTTCCCGATTGGCAGCTGGTTGATACATCTGCGAAGAACACCTGGGGCAAGTGGGTGCAGTACTTCTTTCGCGACTACGCGAGTAGCAGTATCACCAAGAAACTTCTAAGCCAGAACCCAAAGGCGAGGAATTATGTGAATGGGAAAGGTTATCATCTGACCCTTTTCTGGTTTTCTCTGCGCTTGGTTATCCAGGTACATAATTGACAGTCACCCTCATGATGGGGTTTTCTACCACGTCCTCCCTCTTGCTGTGAAACTGACCCTTGGTCAGAGAGTCGCACTTGGGCCGCTAGTCTTGGGCACCCTGTACCATAGGTTGGACCAATTGGTTGTGGCAACCAAGGACTCTCGCGGTCGCCTTGATGTGTTGACTTATGTTAACATCGCATTCCTAACCATGTGGGTTTTTGAGCGATGGCCCTCCTATGCTCCTGTCCCTTCTAAACCCAGCAAATGGTGTGTCCCAGGTGCGGAGGACGAACTTTCTAGTGGAAGAGCTGCTCGATGGTTTGGAACCCATTTTCCTAAGTGTACCTAGAGTCTGATATGCGATGACCGAAGCAAGTTTGCGGCTAGGCCTTATGCCACGCGCATTGAAAATGTGCGATGGTTCCCAAAGTTGTATCCTGCCAGACCTGTTTCTTTCTCGGAAGAACTTCTTTTCGAGGGTCATGAGCGCTATCGCGAATTCTTCTGCTGGTGTCTAAGGGGCTCTCTTCTGCTCTTGCAGAGTATGTTTGTGAGCTTACCCCCAAGTACGAGAGGATCATAGTGGATGTTGATCCCACTCGCGTTTCTCCCCAGTTTGGCTTTGATGCGGTGGCACCATCAGTGTGGCCTAGATCCATCGTAAGAGGCTGCTACAAGCGGCTACTGTCTGACGAGTGCCAAACGCTTCTGAGGAGCAACCTTCCTTTTGACCAACCTTCAGGTGGCTGCGCTGGGCGCTACTCTAAGAATTGGGTTGCTTACTGGACTACTCAGCATGCCAGATTTCAGACACAGTCGACCCCTGAACCCAGCAGAGCTCCTGTGATCAAGAGAAATTCCTTCCCCTTCCGTCCTAACTGCAGTTTGGATGACTCCCAATATGGCTGTTACTCATTGCTGGACCATGAGAACCACTTGTGCCCCTCCACCATCTTGGAAGAGAAGATGGCCGCAATTAGGGAAGGTGCTTTGCATGTCATCAAGTACAGCGAAGATTTTGCCAAGGTAAACAATTTCCTCTGTGCGTGTTAAGTTTCTTTCCTTTGGTATGTCGAATCTTATGCTCCTTTTCCTGTTTTAGTGCGATCTGAGGAGGTTTGCATCTGGCGAGCGTTCCAAGTTGCTGATCAACACCATTGTCGCTGCGAGAAGGCAGGGTGAGCGAATTCTTCTAGCAATGAGAATGGCTCTTGCAATTGAGGCCCGAATTCGTGAGGTAATGGATGCATTTGCTGACTCGCTGATAGACAACACTCCAGCTTTGTCTCCTCCTAGGAACGACCCTGATCCTCCCCCAGACGTTGCTCCAAGGGAGAAAAGACCAAGGCAGAAGGGAATCACATTCTCTTCCCCTAGGAGTGCTCCAGCTTCCTCTCCTGCGAAGTCCCTTACTTCGAAGGACAAAGGCAAAGGTCGCATGCCAAGCAAGGCGCG
Organism: Linanthus parryae; assembly: GCA_023055425.1. NCBI lineage: Eukaryota > Viridiplantae > Streptophyta > Magnoliopsida > Ericales > Polemoniaceae > Linanthus > Linanthus parryae. Next base: position 131,810,155 of record JALGPY010000002.1, on the reverse strand, counting down.
GAAAGAGCTCGCAGTCGAGACTTTTGTTCCGTTTGGTCAGGAGGAAGAAGAGCATGAGAGGAGAGAGGTGAGAGAAAAAGATGATGATGAAGAAGAAGGGAGAGTCGAAGAAGAAAGAGGCGAGATACAAGAGGAAGATTCGGAAGGTATGTCGAACGAACTTATCTTCTCATTACTTAGACTCTCGCACTATTTACTGAACAGTTTGTTCTTTCGCAGATGATGATGCAGAAACCATCAGCGGCCTTCTGGCCAAGAGGCAGAAGAGGGGTTCTCACTCTGGCGTTTCCAGCGAAGCCATAGACGAGGACATCCTTGCCGAGTCTAGAAGATCATCTGCGGAGTATGCTGAAAGAAGAAGGAAGCGAGAAGAAGATGAGATCGAACTCATAAAGCAGAGGAGTTTGGAAGAGAAACATGTTGATGACTTGGTGCAGCAAGCCGATGAAGAAGATGCGACTCAAGCCGATGAGGAAGATGCGGCTGCTCTGGAGCAAGCTCAAGCGAACTTTGAGGAAATTGCAGGTGGCAATCAAGGTGAGATCTTTAACCTTGCAGTAACTTACCAAGAAGTGATTGTCGGTGCATTAAAGCATGGCTTGTCGAAAGCCGATATTCGCCGATGGCTAGTAAGCAAGTGTGGTGAACCCTCAGGTAATCATCCAAGAAATGTCTGTAAACTAGGCTTAGCAATCCAATTACCCTCATAACAAATTTCTTCGCACCCCAGGTCACGCTCACCTTAAGGATGTGCTTAACGAAGATAAATTAATAGGATATGGTGTCGCGTCTTTAGCATATGATGAAGATGCTACAATCCCACCCACGCGTGGAGGTGCTCGCTCTTGGTTTATCAAAAATAATAAAACATTGAGTGATACAAATTACCTCACATTTTCCTGTCTTGTATCGCAGGCAATACTGAGGAGGCCATGCCGGAACAGAGAAGTCAACCCCCTGCACCTTATGTCCCGGAGCGAAGCTCTCATGTAGAGAAGCCTGTCGCAGCTGCCGATTATGCAGGAGAGCCCTTGGAGGATGTCATTGAAGTTTCTGATGACATCGAAGCTGACACCGTGCTAATGGAGGAAGATGCTGATGCTGCAGCTGAGGAAATGGAGACTGAGCAGGTCGTGGAAGACACAGCATCACATGCAAATGTGAATGTTCCAATGAGTGCTCCCGAGTCTCGCAAGCCCCTCTCACCCGAAGGAGTTCCTGGTCAAGCAGCTGCTACTACTGTTGCCATTCCTCCAACGGAGATAGAGCCTCCAGAGGTTCCCCAAGCATGAAGTTTTCGGAGCTCGCAAGTGGGAGCTGCAATCGCACCTATTAAGGCCTATACCCTTCCTGCCAACTATGAGGAACTAGAGCTCGCAGCTGATAGACGAGCAATGGAGCGAGGACAGACTTCAGCTGCTCCAGCAATGCGCATTCCTTCTTTGCGTGAGATCCTTTAAGGAACTGGTATGTTACCATTTTTCGCATTTTTCATCCTTATTCACAAGTTTCATGCTCTAAACTTGAATCAACATTGTTAGGATTGAGGCAAGCTGATGTGGACTGGCTAGTTCGGATGCGTCTCTCCTATCCTCGGTCATTTGCGAGATCTCTAGAGATAGAGCATTTTAACAGAAGGCTGTTCTTGACCGAAGCCATCTGGATTCTGGAGCAACTGTCTGCGGCCACTCCTGCGACCATTTCTCCTCAAAGTGCGCAGCTGCTTTTCAGCACATGCCAAGGCCTCCAAGCCAAAGTTCAAGGCAAGCTAGGCTTCGGGTATCTTCTCAACAGGGTCACCCAGATTCGCGCAGCTGTGAATTTGAAACGCGGCTTCCACAACCTCGCAGCTGAGGGGCGAAAGGTAGAGGAGCAAAGGCAGAAGGCTGAAGAGGCTGTCAAGCTCTTCCATGAGATGAGTGCCAAGTACGAGCAGATGAAGCGAGAAGTGGACCAAGTGAGAGATACATCACAGAAGTTTTCTCCTGATGACCCCCTGATCAAAGATTTATTTTGAAAAAAAAAGCAAGTATTCGTTTTGGAACAAAAGCATTATTGTAATGTTGCTAGGGTTTCTCCCCCTTTTTTTATTCAGGACTTGAATGACCGTTTTGCCCTTCCGGGGATTTGCTCAAACATTTCATGCGTATCAATTATGACGTCACCTGGTGACATATCCACCTTGATTTTCGCGCTAACTGCTTATTAGATAAGCACGCTTTCCTTGGGAAGCCCATCCGTATTATGACCTTTCGTCATTAATTAGGGCACGCCACCGAATCGCCGTAGCCTTTAGTAGGGTAATTGAATGTTACCTCTTTTAAGACGCAAGCTTACCCCTTTTCCAAGCTTTGCTGACTCAGCTGGGGAACCGAAGGGTTTCCGTAGGGTCTATATAAACCCTGCCTCTTGCTGCTTGGGTTCTTCATCCCAAAATGTGGCCTGCCATGAGTCCTTACAACTGCTGGCTTCAACGCTTGTCTTTTTTGAATTTATGGCAATTTCAAGTTGTCAAACCTGAGTTTGTGTTTTGTGCCATAGAAATAGCTTCCAAGATCTTCTTTACGAGGCTTATTGATCTTTATAACCATGTTAGAGAAGATTCACATAGTACCTCATGCTTGTTCGAAGAATTTTCTTCGTCTATTATGTTTGCAGGTCGTATTTCCGGCTCCCTTCCGGCGAGGTGCAGTGTTGTACTGACCTTCTTACCAACTTGTAATGAACGGGGTGTTTCTCCTCTAGCTTTCCCGAAGGTTAACTATTTCCCCCCACGTTCTTGAACTCGGGGTTGCGAGCCATTGTGCTCGTCTCCGTGGACAAGGAGCTTCCTGCCCCAGGAGTTGCTGCTTGCCTGTTCTTCACCGCCGCATCCGCCTGAACAGGTGGTTCATCTGACATATCTCTTGGGCAGAAGACCAGACAGAGGCCTTGTGCAGATCCGGGATCTTGAAGATGGCGTCGCATAGCTTTTGTAGCGTTTGTAGGTCGTTCGTTTTATAGTAAGATTTACCTTACCATTAGCTTTCACTTGTAATTTGCTATCTAGAGAGATAGATTGTAAGTCATTTTGACTCTTAATGAAATACAGTTTGAGTATTTGTTGTTCTTCATTTGATAGAACAGTTTGTAATATCGCATGCGAGTTGGCTATAAAACAAGTTAATGTTTCTTTCGCCTTTTGCATTTAGGTATTTGCTTGCATAATTCTGCGTTTTACACAGGATGTTGCTGCTTTAGCTGGCTATCGAATAGATAGGTTCGCAGACCAGTTAAGATCGTACATTAGAGTTGCCATCGTAGGCAGATGAGCTTTTAGATCATTTAAGATCGCATTCGCATTTTCATAGTGCTGCTATCTGGGCAGATAGGCTTCAAGATCAATTTAGATCGTGTTTGCATAGTGCTGCTATCTCGGCAGATAGGCTTGAGGATCAATTTTAGATCGCATTTGCATAGTGCTGCTATCTCGGCAGATAGGCTTTAAGATCAATTAAGATCATATTTGATTAGTGCTGCTATCTAAGCAGATAGGCTTGAAGATCAATTTTAGATCGCATTTGCATAGTGCTGCTATCTCGGCAGATAGGCTTTAAGATCAATTAAGATCGTTTTTTATTAGTGCTGCTATCTCGGCAGATAGACTTTGTTGTTAAGAAACAGAGAAGTAAATGGAGCAATAAAAGACTGCTAAAGTCATAAAATTCTTCCCATTTGGGAGAAGTCTTTTATTATAAGCACCCTCATATGGGAGATGCAAAATTACAATTCCCTCATATGGGAGAGGCCAGACTACAAATCCCTCATATGGGAGGAACGACGCATGAGTCTATCACAATACTATACATAAATAGGCATTGTAATCTGATGCATGTAAGAAGAGAAGTTAAGGATAATACTTCTTAATCCAGCGCATGTCGACTGAGCTTGGGGTTGTGGCCGTCCCATGTAGCCTCTGTATGTTGCGTGTTCGATTCACATCGGGTTCACCAAATGTGTACAAGAGAATCCTGCAGAGAGAATTCAATATACACCAAGAGTAGGGGATAGAAAGAACACAAGAAGAGTAAGGCTGTGTGTAGGGAGAGAGTAAGACAATAGCACTGTATGAGAGAGAGACAGGATTTGGCAGAGCTTCCGCGTATCTCAGGTGATTCTCCCTTGTATTGAAGGGTTAACGATCCTATATATAACGGAGAATGTGACTGTTGTAGTGTGGTTAATGCGCCCATTAATGGCGGCTTAATTAGCTTAACCACAACGGCACGTTCGTCCGCGTATATAGGGACCGTTACGGCACGTTATCCGCGTATACCGGAACCGTTACGAGGTTGACCGGGTTGACCGGGTTTATGGAGCTCGTGCCATAAATCTCTCAAAGCAGTTACTAGGGGTCGCGCGCGGGCTTGGTTGTCGCTCGCGCGCGACAGGACTTACTCTAGCCTCCAAACCACTAAGTCCCTACAAGTCCGGTGTGGTGGTATGCGAGGGCCCTGTCTCGCAGCCCCCGCGTGGATCAGCGCGGCTGGTGATCCATTGTGTGTGGAGCACAGCTAGGTGTGCTGGATGATCGCCACGTGGCTAAGATCTGCCTGTCTAGAAAGCACTATCTACACCAGGAAATTTAATTCATCATGGTGTGATGCGGCGGCACAAGCAAGTAATGTGTGATTGTTGGAATAAGAGGTTGGATGCAACTAGGTTGTTTCAATTAGGCGTTATCTATGTCATAGGATAAAGAATAAGGGGTTGTTCACCTAATTGAACCAAGAGTTACATAGGATGCAATTGGAAGGTGTTCCTACCTAAATAACTGATCTTTGGTTGATTTCAAGCTCAAATAGAAGGTGAAATATGGATCTTGGTCCACTAGAAAGTATATGATATTTTCCGCATTAATGGTGAGGACTATTAATCCGAGAAAAATAGTGGGAGCATATTTATTGATCTAGCCATTGTTAAATGTAGTTAATTGTTCGAATACTAAAATTGCATATTTCTCATATCTTAGACTTTCGAATGGCAAATAATTAACAACCATCGACTTCATCCCTACGATTTTTCCTTGAGAAGGACGAGTTGTCTGGAACCAATTTTCTGGACAGGTACAGAAACTTGAGAACTATTCTCAAGCAAGAAAAGAAATTGTTTGTCTTAGACAATCCTATTCCAGACCCACCAGCTGAGGATGTTGTTCTAGCTTCCGTAAGAGCACATCAAAAACATGTGGATGATTCTAATGATGTGGCTTGTATCATGCTTTGCACCATGAACTCCGAGCTTCAGAAGCAACATGATAACATAGTTGCGTACGATATGATCGTACGTTTGAAGCAGCTCTTCCAAGAGTATGCAAGAAATGAGCGGTAAGAAGTATCAAAAGGACTGTTCAAGTACAGTTTGTCCGAGGGGAACCCATTCAGGCCTCATGTGCTCCATATGATCGGATACATGGAGAATATTGAGAGGTTAGGCTTCCCGTTCGGCCAAGATTTGGCCACTGAAAAGGTATGGACTTTGGTGGAACAAACCGAAGGGGCTCGGCCTATAGGGTGCAAGTGGGTCTTCAAGAAGAAGACCGACATGGATGGCAATGTAGTTGCCTACAAGGGCCGATTGGTGTAAAAATTATTCAGATAGACTCATGGTATAGACTATGATGAAACATTTTCCCCAGTCGCAATGATCAAATCCATTCAGATCCTACTTGCCATTGCACCTAATCACGACTATGAGATTTGGCAGATTGGTGTCATAATAATGTTTCTGTATGGAAACCTCCTCGAGGATGTGTACGTGACGCAGCCAAAGGGTTTTGAGGATCCAAAGAACGCCAACAAAGTCTTGCAGCGATCCATTTATGGGTTGAAGAAAGTTTCTAGGAGTTGGAATCGACGTTTTGATGATGCGGTCAAAGAGTTTGGCTTCATCAAGAACGAAGATGAACCTTCTGTCTACAAGAAGGTTAGTGGGAGTTCTGTTGTGTTTCTGTTCTTGTATGTGGATGACATACTACTCATTGGTAACGACATTTCTACCTTACAATCTGTTTAAGATTGGCTAGGGAAGTGTTTCACGATGAAGAACAAGGGACGCAACTTATATAATTGGTATCAAGATCTATATGGGTAGGTCTAGGAAGTTGCTCGGCCTAAGCCAAAGTACATATATAGACAAAGTGTTGAAGCGGTTCAACATGCAAGAATACAAGAAAGGATTCTTACCCATGTCGCGTGGAGTCACCCTTTTGAGAGTCACTGAATTGCTGCCAATAATATATTGAGAAGGACCGCATGAGCAGGATCACATATGCATCGGTCATAGGATCTATCATGTACTCCATGTTGTGAACTAGACCAAATGTGTCATACGCATTCAGTATGGCAAGCAGATATCAGTCCAATCCTCTTGAGAGTCACTGAATTGCTGCCAACAATATCCTTAAGTATTTGAGAAGAAATAAGGATGCATTCGTGATATTTGGAGGTCAGGATGAACTTAGTGTAATTGGTAACGCTAACGCGAGATTCCAAACCGACAAGGAAGACTACAGATCGCAGTCGGGGCTATGTGTTTTGCCTTAATGGAGGAGCTGTGAGCTGGAAGAGTTCCAAGCAAGAGACAGTTGCTGATTTTACAACTAAATCTAAGTACATTGTTGCGGCATGCACTGCAAAGGAAGTTGTTTGGATTACGAAGTTCACTAATGATCTTGGTGTGGTTCCTAGCATTGCAGCTCCCATTGCATTGTACTGTGACAAAATTAGGGCGATCGCACAAGCCAAGGAACCCAGGTCACACCCAAATAGGAACTTAGGAGATTCCATTTTATTCGAGAGATCATCAATAGAGGAGATGTGAAGATATGCAAGATTCCAACGGACAATAATCTTTCAGATTCACAGATAAAGCCGCTTGTTGAACGCAAGCATGAAGGATACACTATATCTATAGGCATACATGATGGACCAGATTGGCTCTAGTGCAAGTGGGAGACTGTTGGACGAGATGCCCTAGAGGCAATCTATATTTATTATGAACATTATTTGGCTAGAATATTCATTTGTCATTTATGGAGATATTCAACATAATGAGTCCTTAGATTACAATGTGTTGTTTATTCAAAATATCCCTAGTACATTATTGATTAACAAGACGATCACTATAGACTAGTATGTGGGTATATTGATGTGGAGATATCAAGTCTAACACATGGGTATGCATTAAGAGAAATGGCGTACTGAATTTACCCACAACAAAAAGTCTACATTAGATTATGTCAATGTCACAAGTGCTTCTCGTAGTGCTGATGGTGTTGTAATCCTTATACTTGAAGTCATTCGATACTCTAGTTGTGAATTATCATGTTTTGATATTATCAAACGTTGCACCGTAACTGGGTAACTATAACGATATTCATCGGGCATGATAGAACACAAGCTTAGAGATGGTAGTGATAGAGAGGATTTGACCCTCCCACATAATGGGTGAAAATATCCATGGCCACTCCAGGGGTAGTGCTTATGGAATTTCTGGCCAGACTCAGATAAATCAATATGGAGATATTGATGTTATCTGTATAGATAAGCCTATTCTCATGATCGAGAAACTATGGATTGAATATACGAGTGTGGCAATTATGTCTCGTGTCTGATCCGGATATAGAGACAAAGGGATAGATACAACGCGGTAACATTGGGCACGTGGTTTGTCGGATCACTGACTTTTCTATTAGTTGGATGGCATAGATGTGTTCCTAGACACCGCTCAATGTTTGAGTTACTACCAACTAAATAGAAACCTATGGGGTCACACACCTAATGGATTAAAATTGATTTGGATATTATTACTAGGAATAATTAATTAAAATGATCAAAACGCAATCACAACCAAATTTAGAAGGACTAATTTACAAGGTGGACAAATCCGTGTATGGACATGATTAGTATTAGGGAAAATATGTAGTTAATAATAAGTTATTAACTGTATAAAGGCAACCTATATTATTATTTCTCAAGACATGTCATTATTGAGAGAAATAACAAAGCAAGGAGAGAGTGACAAGCTAGAGCCGAAGCCCTAGCCGTCCGCCCGCCCCATTGTCGTCGACCACTAGGTGGCGCACGACCTTGTGTCGAGTTTTGCGTGATTCTTCCTCCTTCTTCTGTTGCTAGCACTTAACATGGAGAAGGAATCCATCTGCAATCCTAAGTGTGGATATTCATAGAGACGAAGACATAATTCTTCGTAGTGATCACACAAATAAGGTACACAATTCGTTATTCCTCATCATGTTATGAATGCTTGCCTACGATCCATGGAGGGCTTTTGAGCACGATTAGTTTTTGTTATTACGCTACGTTACCTGCATCAAAATCCTACAATAAATTCACTAGGCAATACCATGATCCTCATTGCCACGTCTGTGCCTCCTACAGACCCTCTACTACACACTGCGGGGATACTCAATGGGAATCATTCCCCATCGAATTAGAGCATTACGTAACACTGACTGTTCCACCCGTGATCCTACTCCCATCTCTGGATCCTTTTAAGTAGTTCGTATCAAATAGACCTAGAGATGTTTCCATGTTCGCATGCTTCACTAGATTTACAAGAAACGACCATATTCTTTTCACTTGTTCTTCTAGTAAAGCGCCACTTGCACTCTTTTTTTAATCCACCCATGAATTGTATCAACGCCGCTAGATTCTAAATTCCCTTCCTCTTGATTTTGTATAATGAACTTGGATTACACCCGCAGAGGGACTCAAGTACAATGCGAGGGTCGACAAAGGTTTTACACAAAGGGAGGGAGTTGAATACAACGAGACCATCTCTCCAGTGATCAAACACACCTCGATTAGCGCTCCTCTAGTAATAGTAGCATATAAGGACTTGGAACTTGAAAAACTAGACGTGAAAACTACTTTTCTTCATGGAGAGTTGGAGGAAGAGATATACATGAGCCAACTGGATTGATTCCAATTTCCAGGAAAGGAGAGTAGAGGTGAAAACAAAGTTTCTACGGAGATATGTTCGCCAAGCCAGTTCCGGGAGCATGTTCCAACATTGCTTGGAATTTCTCAATATCACAAACCATTGAGCCATTCAGGGCTACCGGGTCAAGTGGGATCCAGTGAGTCTCTTTGATTAGAGACATCGAGTGCGCAGAAGACGTATCTTTGTTTACGAGAATGGAGAAGTTCTTGCTGACGAGGGAATTCAATTCATCATGGAGATTTGTTTGAAATATACCTTGAATAGAAGAAATTGTCAAGAGCAACAAAAGAAAGCGCGCCAAACCTACTGCTGATTGTACGACCAGGTGGGCTTGTTGTACGACCAGACACCTAGCCCCAACTAGTCGCACGACCACCAAGCATGGTCGTACAACCATGTGACCACCAAGCATGGTCGTACAACCATGTCCTGGAAGACTACGATCAGGGTTGTTTCCTTATTGTTTGGGGGAACATTTGGGTTGGGGGGGGGGGGTCTTGAGCATGATAAAAGGCAACTATTACCTGGGAATAGGTTTGCAAATCATTGTAATGTTCCCTCTTGATAAATAAAGGGTTCCACTTAGCCGTGAACGTAGTTAACGAGAATTTCATTAGTGAACCACATAAAATTCTCGTGTTCTTCTTTTCGTAAATTCGTTTGTTAGGTGATTCGACATACCAGGATCAATGGAACAAGTGTCTACTGTAAAAAAAAAAACAATGTACTCAGGTGTCTAGCGTCCGATGCCTTGGGCTGACTTTTTCTTGTATTTTATTTTTTCTGCTCGTAGCTCACAACAAACAAAAATAAGGACAAGTAGAAATATTAAAATCAAGGAAATTGGTGCTATCTCAGCGGTAGAGCGTTTAAAGCCCCTGCATGAGGTACCGAGTTCGAACTTGAGGAGAAATTCAAAAAAAAAAAAAAGAAATGAAAAACATGTTGGTGATTTTAGTGACATCGGTTATTTTGTGTAATTCGATTTACTTACGACAAAAATAGACATTGACGTACATATTGTACATGTTAGGAGGTGTGGAGTACACGCGTGTACACGACTACACTAATGTCTTGGACAACGAACACCCCGGGCGACTGCGGGGGTTCGGTGGCAGCGCCCCCGGTGGAGTCAAAGGGGCAACGCCCCTGGTGGAAAATTCGGATTTCGGACGTCTGTTACTTCACAAAACCGTCTCAGAATTTTGTTTCGTTGGAAAATAACGGACTGAAATCACAACGGTTATAACCGCCATTAACCGTCCTTCCCCTTCTTATATGTTGGCACTTTGGTCGAATGAAGAAACACAGAGAGAAACTGTGTTTGGAAATCAATAGCAAAACCATATTCGTTATTGAATCTCTGTTTTATCCGATTATTGGTTTGGTGTATACGACTGAAATACTCTAATCTTAAAGTGATCCACATGACTCAGAGATTATCCAGATCTTTTGATTCCGATATACACCATATTCCCAAGAAAACCTTCAAGTGACGGGGATCTAGGTGAAGGTTGGAAGGACAAGGAAAAAAAAACTGCAGGTGCCTGGAATTATAGCCACATAATTTTGGTGAACCACGTACCCTTATTTCTAGAGTATGAGTTGAAACATTTGCAAATTCTATTTGAGTAAAGCATGTAGCGTTCCTATCTGCCAGCCAAAGATTTCATCAACCATAGAGCTAAAACATTATTTAATTAAATAAGCGAAAGTTGATCATTCGACAGTATCGTCCAAAATTACAACTTATTTATGATTTCCGACAGTGAATCACAAGTACCAATCACTCCCAACAAGATACTTGCCACCAAGATGCCACCTATGATCACCGACTCATATTCAACTCTCCGGAAAATGCCTGAAATCTTCAAGTAGCACAAGCAAGGAATAATACTGCATGTAGTAACGACTATTAATGCTCCCGCAAGTGATACGAGGTCTATGAAAGAAGGGAAAAGCAGTGCCACTAGTACAGTGCTACTAACCGCGGTGATTCTCACCAACAGGCTCGTCCATGTTTTATTGTAGTGACTAGACTGAAAAAGATCTTCAATAAGATGAACAATTGGTCTTATTGTGAGAGGGTATTTAGCTATGGGATTGACTAAGGACGTATAAATTGCCACTTTTGAGCTTATGGTTTTAATTGGAAGGTTCAAGGTTATCTGTGACTGCACGCCAGAGCCGAACATTAGGCATCCCATAACTGCCATTAACACGCTTGTAACAGTGCAAAATAGAAAGCTGAGCTTTAGTACCTGAGTAAAGCAAGAAGCAAATTCAGAAATAATTGAAATAGTGAGTACAACTTCAAAAGATACTCTTGATCTGCCAGCCGATATGAGAGCAGTAAGTATGATTCATTACTAGTACTATAACTTCATTACTAGTACTATAACTTACCTTTGGAAACTGTGTCTGGTTTCGCATAGAAGTATAAAAGGTCGGGAAGAGCGGATGGGCACTGTAGCTAGCTGCGTATATGCTAACAGCTCTAGGAAGTCCGGTCAAACTCAGTGGTTCGATCTTTCCATGAAATCCAACCCCATCGAATGCACCGACCCAGAAGACAAAAACTATGACTATGACAGAAGCCAAAACTCCACTTGCTGACACGTAAGACAGAAGACTCATTTTTTTGAGCAATACTGTTGGCAGTATGCCCACCGCGATTAAGACGATAAACATTTGTTTCCCGTCAATTGTTGATCCAGCAATATGTAAACCTGCATGTGGGAACAGCTTGTAGAAGTTGTCTCCTAACATGATTAGATAACCCGTTGCTCCCATATAGAGCTCCACGTACACAAAAAGCGACACTAAGAATCTCCCACTTCTCCCAAACGCATATTCGCCTATGTCAGGGTAGCTTTTGGCACCGCGACACAAGTCCATGCATCTTTTGATAAGCAGACCTGTGTAGGTGGTTGCAAGGCCATTGCCAATCAGAAAGATCAAACTCCACCACCCTCCTGCCATTAGAGCGAATGGAATTGATAGCATCCCAATACCTCAACGATCCAAAAGAAAAGAAAAAAGAAAAAGGAGAAAAAAATGAGTGAACTGAGATTGAGCTGATCAGCAACTTATACATCACGATACTCATTCAGAGATAGCGATTACTATTATGGCTTAGAAAGATATGATAATTTTATAGCGCATTACTCATCTAATATTTTCAATTCCAAAAGCCACAGGTCTAGGAAGAACAAAATTTTGAGGAAATAGCCACAGGTCTAGGAAGAACAAAATTTTGAGGAAATACCTGACAAGCAGTTGATGGTGTTGAAGCAGGTCTTGAAAAAACTGGTTGTGCCCGCTTCATTCTCGTCGTCGTTGTAGTGGTCATGACATTTTGAGTAATGAACCTTTTGCCCCTCAATGTTCACCAGTAGGGCTACGTCAATGGAGCAGGCATCTCCACCATCCTCAGCCTCCATATGTGTGTGAGAGAGAGAGAGAGGAGGTATTGCTTCTGTTTAGGAGGAGGTTGAAGGAACTATATATATGCGAATCAGTCATGTTTGCCTATGTATTATGAATACTTCCGCCTTACAATTGAAGTTCAGGACTCGTGAGATAGAACTCAGGTCACGAGGTTTGTGAGTACCAACTGCCAACAGTAGCCTTTTACATGATATATTCCAGCCTGTCAAAGAAAATGGAATTGTGCGTGTGTGTGTTTTTTATTGTGTTGATGTTGTTGTTGAAGTTTTTCTTTTTGATCCGCTTGTTGTTGAAGTGATTATGGAATAGAAGGAAAAGAAAGAACAAAGAATCAAAATAATAAAGAGTCCAAATTGAAACGAAGAAACTAGCCCCAGACTAATTTTACTAGGTAGTTATGTGATATCGATTTGCCAACTACTCCCAAAAAACAGCTCAATCTGTCCCAATTCCCTGCTATCGTTCTTTATAATTCATGAGATGATTCAGTATCATATTTTAGTGAGTGGAATAACAGATTTGCCTTTCTCTACAACAACCAACAATATGCTCCAATTCCGTACATGCCTTTCTCTCTTTCTTTTCACGGAATGAGTAAGTTGGTCTTTTAGCTCGTGCAGGTATAATATGCTTGCTTCACTTTCACTTGTACTTCCACCGTCCTTTTTCTACACTTCGAATTTTTGACTCGTAATTAAGTCACTTTGACCTAGTAATTTGGTAGCAAAATATGTAATTTTGTCAAGAGTTTTTCATAGTGTGATAGAGTAACTTTTAATCTACTATCTACAACATGGTGATAAAAGTTATCAAAAAATTGGATCTTTTTACTATCCAAATTTCTGGGTAGTTATAAAAGTCAAAACATGAAAGAGGGGATACGGAGTAAGTACAAGAAATTTGTATCAATAATACCATTTTTGTAAAAGCATTTGTTTTTTTTAGGAAAAAATCATATCAGAAGTTAAAAACCCTCCCTCTTTTTACACTCTCGTGGAGGAACGATTATGTTGTCTTCCGTTGGCGTAGGTGATCCCCTATCTTGTTCTATTTCCTCTACCGACATGGGCGATCAAACAAAAATAGCAAGGTTCGACAGGCTTACCTATCGACGGACTCATCCAGCGAACAATTTTTCTTGTTCATCAACAGATAAGAAGATTTGCGATAGGTCAAAAATTGGAATACGGCTAAGATCAGTGAAAGGCCAGTAAGCGAAGGAGAACTATGAAGAGGCGCATGAGGTTCCTTTCAGTCGATGGTACAAGCCACCTCTCATTATGGTTCTTCGCTTTCACCTTCTCACTATCGATCGAAGATACTATCCCCCTTTGCAATTAAAGAAATAGCATGTATTTCTTTATAAAAAAATAGCATGTATTTTTTTTATAAAAAATAGCATTTATTTTCCTGGTGTGATAGAGTAACTTTTAATCTACTATCTACAACACAGTGACAAAAGTTATCAAAAAATTGGATCTTTTTACTCTCCAAATTTCTGGGTAGTGGTAAAAGTCAAAACATAAAAGAAAGAAAGAGGGGATACAGAGTAAGTACAAGAAATTTGTATCAATAATACAATTTTTGTAAAAGCATTTGTTTTTTCTAGGAAAAACTCATCTCAGAACTTAAAATCGATATACCCTCTCTCGTTTTACACTCTCGTGGAGGAACGATTATCTTATCATCCGTTGGCGTAGGTGATCTCCTATCTTGTTCTATTTCCTCTACCGACATGGGCGATCAAACAAAAATAGTAAGGTTCGACAGGCTTACATATCGATGGACACATCCAGCGAACGATTTTTCTTGTTCATCAACAGATAAGAAGATTTGTGATAGGTCGAAATTGGAATAAGGCTAAGATCAGTGAAAGGCCAGTAAGCGAAGGAGAACTATGAATAGGCGCAGGAACCACCTTTCAGTCGATGGTACAAGCCACCTATCATTATCGTTCTTCGCTTTCACCTTCTCACTATCGATCGAAGATACTATCCCCCTTCGCAATCAAAGAAATAGCATGTATTTTTTTTTTATAAAAAATAGCATGTATTTTCTTTGGAAACAACCGGTAACTTAAAGATATGCCCGATGGGTAAATTCTATTTGAAAAAGTAAATGCTCGTTGGAGTCGCCCCCAGTAACAAAAAAGAAACCAAGATGAAATTGGCTATAAGGATCGCAAGGTGAAATTGAGGATAAAAAGCAGTACTCCCTCCATCCCGCAAAGATAGTCCATTTTTTAAATTATAATTTTTTTTGAGACATGCAGTTCATGCATTCCACTACATGTTTTTGACATGTTATTTCCACTATTATTCTTGATTTTGTTTTCTCCAAAACTAGGTGTATTGAATATGAGTGGGTAATATTGTAACTTCATTGTATTTGTTATGACAAACCACCTCACGAACGAATAACGAATAAAAGAATAACACGAGTATTTTACGTGGTTCGCTAGCAAAATATTTGCTAACTACCTCCACGGCGGAAAAACACTCTTTATTCACTTAAGAGGAACAATTACAACTTGTATTGCATATGAAACTAGGAACCCAAAGGGTCCTTATATACTACTAAAAAAACCCACCCAAAAGAGGTCACACATGTGCCCGCCCACTTGTTTCCATATTTGATATGGAAAGAAACTTGGGGCTGCCTATTAATTGTGGCCTTTGACTTTTATTCAAAACTGGCTCCAATTTGTTTCCATAATCACATCTCCTGCTACCTTTGAGTTAGTCAAGTCAATTCAAGGCACACTGCCTCAACAAATCTCCACCTTGACTTGAATTCTCTCGTCAACAGCAGCTGCTCCCCTTCTCGTAAATAAAGCTATGTCTTCTCCGCACCCAATTGTCTCTCGTCACGGAGACTCACTGGACCCCCACCGGGTCCGACATGCCCCGAAGGGCTTCACTGGCTCAAGATGTTGAGAAATTCCAGACAATGCTGGAACTTGCTCTCCGGAACCGGCTTGGTGAACATATCCGCGGGGTTGTCAGCAGTCCCCACCTTCATCACCTTGATCCTGCTCTCGTTTCTCAGAAAATGATACCTGACGTCGATATGCTTGGTCCTTTCATGATGAACCTGGTCCTTAGTCAAGCAAATCGCACACAGGCTATCACAGTAGACTATCGCCTGATCTTGAAGTAGCCCTAGATCATTGAACATTCCCTTAAGCCAAATTGCCTCCTTTGCTGCGTCCGTTAGAGCCATATACTCCGCCTCCGTGGTGGACAAAGTCATCGTTGGCTGTAGCGTCGCCTTCCAACTCACAACAGATGCTCCCAGAGCAAATACGTAGCCTGTCATTGATCTTCTACTGTCAATATCCCCTGCATAGTCCGCATCCGAGAAACCAGCTACCAAGATGTTTTCACGTGACCCATAGCATAGGCCAATGTCTGACGTACCCTTAAGGTACCTGAATATCCGCTTCACCGCCTGCCAATTGTCCCTACTCGGATGAGCCATAAAACGACTAACCACACTAACAGCAAATGCTATGTCCGGTCGAGTGCAGACCATAGCATACATGAGACTTCCAACTGCGCTAGCATATGGAACCTTGGACATTTACTCCTTCTTCTCCTCAGTCTGAATGGTGTACATTCCTAGCTTGCTGTTAGTTGCCATAGGAGTATCTATAGCTTTAGCTGATAACATCTCGAATCTTGCCAAGATCTTCCTGATGTATCCCTGTTGTGATAAGAAAAGCTTTTTCTTCTTCTTCCTGTCTCTATAGATATCAACTCCTAATATCTTCCGAGCAGCTCCCAGATCCTTCATCTCGAATTCCGAACTAAGGGACCTCTTCTGTTCTCTAATGTCCTTGATATTTCGAGTTGCAATCAAAATATCATCCACATATAGAACTAGGTAAATACGTGATCCACCATGCAACTCTTTGTGATACACGCAACAATCCTACACGCACTTGTGGTAACCAATCTTCAACATGAAGCTGTCAAACCTCTTGTACAATTGCCTCAGCGACTGCTTAAGTCCGTAGAGAGATCTCTTCAACTTGCACACGTGGTTCTCTCTTCCGGGAACTTGGAACCCCTCCGGTTGGCTCATGTATATTTCCTCCTCCAACTCTCCGTGCAGGAAAGCTATCTTGACATCCAATTGCTCAAGCTCTAGGTCGTTGTGTGCCACTAAAGCTAGTAACACCCGAATAGAAGTATGTCTGACCACTTGTGAGAAGATCTCGTTGTAGTCAACTCCCTCTTTCTGACTGAACCCTCTTGCAACTAGCCTTGCCTTATACTTGATGCCCTCTCCAGATGCAGTTCCTTCCTTTCTTCTGAAAACCCACTTGCATCTGACTATCTTCCTTCCCGCTGGCAGTTTAGCAAGCTCCCAAGTCGAGTTCTTGCTAAGAGACTCCATCTCTTCTCCCATTCCGGCAATCCATTGTGCTGACTCAGAACTAGATATAGCGGCGTTGTAGGAGGATGGCTCGTCCTCTACCTCTTCCGCTACCTGCAATGCATATCCCACCATACCATCATCTCTGTATCTCGCCGGAGGCTTTATGAATCTCCTTGGTCTTCCTTCAGCAATACTTTTATGAACCGGTTCCTCTGGTGTAGATGCATCCTCACTATCAGACTTTTCTGCTTCTTCCTCTTCTGCTTCTGGCGGCGGTGTAGGGATTTCGGAATCCTTAGGATCAGTAGGATCCGAATCTCCCTCCACCTTTTTCTTTGCACCTCCAAGATCCACTTCCACGGAGTTCTTCAACATTTGATTCTCATCAAAGACTACACTTCTGCTAAGTATAATCTTGTTGTCTGCCCATATCTTGTATCCCTTCACACCTGTTCCGAAACCCATGAGTACTCCCTTCTTAGCTCTTGGTTCTAGTTTGCCATCCTCAACATGATAATAGGCAACACAACCAAAAACTCTCAAATCTGAGTAATCCACTGCATTACCGGTCCAGACTTCCATAGGAATCTTGCATCCTATACCTGTGTGCGGGCTCCGATTTATGAGATAGCATGCCATGGAAACTGCCTCTCCCCAGAAAATTCTAGAAAGACGTGCATTCGAAAGCATGCACCTTGCTTTTGCTAAAAGTGTCTTATTCATTCTCTCGGCTACACCGTTCTGCTGCGGTGTGTGCCGAACGGTGCGATGGCGTGCTATTCCCTGATCCTTGCAGACTCCATCAAACTCTGATGAACAAAACTCTAAGCCGTTGTCTGTGCGCAGCCTCTTCACCTTCTTTCCCACCTGATTCTCTACTAGCGTCTTCCATTCCTTGAATCTTGCGAAGGCTTCACTCTTGTGCTTCATCACGAATATCCAATTCTTCCTGGAGTAATCGTCTATGATGCTCAGAAAATACCTATACCCGCCAATCGCCTCGACTCGAGATGGACCCCAGCAATCCGAATGGATATAATCAAGAGTACCTTTAGTTCTATGAACCGTCTTAGGGAACTTGCTACGCTATAGATTCCCATACACACAGTGCTCAAAAAACCCTAGGCTCTTGGGCGCATGCCAGGTGACATAGCCTTTCTTGTGAAGTTCCTGCATTCCACGTTCACTCATATGACGGAGCCTCATATGCCACAGCTTGGTTAGATCAGCTTCCTTAATCTCGGCTGAGACAACTCCAGTAGAACCTGTGATCGTCGAACCTTGCAACATGTACAAAGTCCCATTCTTGACTCCCCTGAGAATCACCTTAGAACCCTTGCAGACTTGTAGATCTCCACCTTCACCTTTGAAACTGTATCCCTTGCTGTCTAGTAGACTCAAGGAGATCAAATTCTTCTTAATAAGTGGTGCGTGCCTGACTTGCTCTAAAGTACATAACTTCCCTTCATTCGTCTTCAATCTAACTGAGCCGCTCCCAATCACCTTGCAGACGGCTCCGTTTTCCATGTAGACAGACCCTCCATCCGTTTGGTCGTACGTCGAGAATAGCTCCCTGTTAGAGCAAATATGATAGGAAGCTCCGGAATCAAGGACCAACGCATCTTGAGAGTGCGTGACAACATCCTCCATTAGAACGTAATCATACTCCGATGAGTTACCTTGTTCTGCTACGGCTGCAGATCCATTCTGCCCCTGTTGACCTCGTTTCGGACAATCTCTCTTCCAGTGCCCCTTTTCCTTGCAAAAGGCACAGACATCCTTGGGTAACTTAGAACCTGAGAATTGCTTCTTCTTGTTCTTCTTACCCTTCTTGCTTCCCCCCTTCGCCATTAATCCGGAAGCATGGTCCTCTGTACCTATGCTTGCACCCTTATGGCGCAATTCCCTAGCATGGAGCGCCGATCTGACCTCCTCTAGGGTTAAGTCGTCCTTGTTCACAATGAACGAATGAACAAAGTTCTCGTATGAAGGAGGTAACGAGATCAATAACAAAAGTGCGGCGTCCTCATCATCCACCTTCTCGCCAATATTACACAAATCTAACAAAATTGTGTTTAACTGATCAAGGTGGTCCTTGAGAACCGTACCTTCGAGCATCCGCAAAGTGAAGAGCCTCTGCTTTAGCATCAACTTGCTAGTGAGACTCTTTGTCATGTAGAGACCCTCTAACTTGAGCCAAAGCCCTGGTGCTTGCTTCTGATCTGCGACCTCGATGATCACGTCATCCGATAAGCACAACATAATCGTTGTGTGTGCCTTCTCCTCCATCGCCTTGAACTCCGCTGATGCAAAATTCATGCCTCCCTTGTCCGCGGTCAAAGGTGCCCACAAGCCTTGCAATTTGAGAAAAGCCTCCATCTTTATCTTCCACAGACTGAAGCTGTTCCGTCCTGTGAACCTGTCGATCTTCAACATCGATCCGGACATCGTTCTTGGTGCATCTTGAACTCTAGTTGCGTGCTCCACCTAGATCACAAAACCCTAGCTTTAATTTCACCAAGTTGTGAAACCCTAGCTTTGCTCCGCCTTGATCTTGATCTTGAAACACCGCCAACCTTGGCTTTGATACCAGTTTGTTATGACAAACCACCTCACGAACGAATAAAGAATAAAAGAAGAACACGAGTATTTTACGTGGTTCGCTAGCAAAATATTTGCTAACTACCTCCACGGCGGAAAAACACTCTTTATTCACTTATGAGGAACAATTACAACTTGTATTGCATATGAAACTAGGAACCCAAAGGGTCTTATATACTACTAAAAAAACCCACCCAAAAGAGGTCACACATGTGCCCGCCCAATTGTTTCCATATTTGATATGGAAAGAAACTTGGGGCTGCCTATTAATTGTGGCCTTTGACTTTTATTCAAAACTGGCTCCAATTTGTTTCCATAATCACATCTCCTGCTGCCTTTGACTTAGTCAAGTCAATTCAAGGCACACTGCCCTAACAGTATTTTTTACCTTGAAAATGTAAGTGAAAAACCATTCTGGAACAAACCAAAATAGTAATATGGACTATCTTTACGGGACGGAGGGAGTATATGGAAATCAAAGAAAGATCCCCTACCCACAAGTCATTTGCGTATTTTCCCCTTCAGATTCCTATCGATACAAACTCGAGGGAGCATCATATTTTTGGTCCATTTTCTTTTTTTTGAATTACATCAAATCCTACGTCTATTCGGGTTCAAACCCTGGACATCGTATATGACTTCAAATTCTATACCACTGAGCTAACACCCATTGCGGGTCTACGTAGTTTGGGTGAAAGACTCGGCTCTATACACACACACACACACACACACACACACACACACACACACACACACACACACACACACACACACACATATATATATATATAATAAAACAGAACGGTATGGGTCCCATGCATATTTTTGAAAGACATTTTCAAAGAGACATTTTGAGGAGACATTTTGAACCGTCCGATTAGATTACATTAAAAAAAATTCACCATTGGATTACAACTTCACACATCCTCATTAATGCTACTACTGGCCACGTTTACCTCCCACAGTTCATCCTCCCCAGACTAGGGTTTACCTCGCACGGTGGTTTCTCCTCTTGACGCAGCAGTCTACAGGCTTCGTCCTTCTGTTTATCTTCTTCATTCGATTTCTCTTCTTTCTCTTCTTCATCTTCGATTTCTCTTCAACGCACAGTTACATCACTCGAAGGATCGCCTCTTCGCCATCCAGGTACGTTTACCTCTCTTCTTCGATTTCTCTTCTTCAATCGGGCTAGGTAATAGCATGGGGTTTCGGTGATTTATGGTTGCAGGGTTGGTTATGGTGGCAGTTTGATTGGTGTTGGGTTGTATTTTAGGTCAGGAGGTTGTAGGTGGCTGTGGTGGTTTCAGTGTTTCAGGTGGGTTTGGAATTGGAGGTGTATGTGGTGAAGGCAGAGGCTGTGGTTAATGGTGATGTATTGTGGTTGTGGTAGTGTGGTTGTAGGGGCTGTGGTGACTGTTGGTTGTAGTGTTGTGGTTGTAGGGGCTGTGAGGCTGGTAATGATGGGTCTGCTATGGTTTCATGTGGCATCGATTGGTGTTTGGAGGTTCTGTTAATGGTGGTGAATGGTGGTGAAGCTAAAGAGGTCATGGGTTTAGGGAATGGCATTGGTGAATTTAGGTGGTGTGTTAGCGGTTTTGATCAGGAATTGAAGGAGGTACTGTGGCTGTTAGGAGCTGGTGATTATGGTGATTGCAGTAGAATTGGAGGTGTTGTATGATTCAGAAGTAGAAATCAGGTGGTTTTTGTGGCAAAGAGTTGTTGTATTGGTCTGTTGAAGTATTAGTTTTGGTCTGATGTGGTGAATTGGGTGCTGGATGAGAAGGAGTTGGTAGCAGATATTGGGTTAAATTGGCTATGGGTATTCATGTTGGTTAATGGTGAAGGTAGTTGTGTTGGTCTGTGGCAGTGGGGGTGGAGAAGATAACACTTCCAATCTTTTATATTCACTTATGACTTATGATTGCGATTAACATATGTGATCTTTTTGGAAACCAGTTTCCAGAGTTAATGGCTTATTTTTCACTTTTTTGCAGGTTTGTATACCATTGGAAACAAAATGCAGGTTTGCAATTTAAAGTTCTTGCCTGGATTCGTCGAGGTAAACTCTGTCTTCTTAGATTGTAATTATGTATCAGTTCGTTTCTCTTATTTTGATTCTAATTTTATGGGCTTAGTATTGTAAAGTATTGGCATCAAAGCTCTAGAAAACATCTTCATCACCATCAATACCAGTCTCTGGCAGCCAGGGGTCGAATGAGACCTCCCTGGGTGGCTTCTGCTCTTTGTTGTTTTCCTTATTTGTATTTCTGTAATTGAACTTCTGATTTTTAATTATTTTCCGATGGATCAAAAAAAAAAGAAAAAGAAAATACCAGTTTCTGGATTTGCTTCAAAAGATACACTTCTAATAGCCTCATAGATTAACAAAATTTGTTACTGCATGAAGGTTCCTGACCGTAGTAGTAAACAAATCCCTTTTTAGTTTCAACTTTCAAACATAAATTGTTTGTAACCACCAATTCATTTATGTGAATTGCAGATTTTTGCTTAGTTTTCATTACTATCTGCTCATGCATTGTGAAATTTTTCTGTCCAGAATCACATCAAGTGTTCTTCTGTTTCAGCCCATCACTGCTATTTTTTGGGTCGAAATGTTATATTTCTAATTGACACTCTTAAGGTACTAGATGTGGTTAGGAAGCATGGTTGGAAACTTTGTTATCAAGTTTTTTGCGGTTCCACTGATGATACAATTTAGTCAATTTGTATGTTCTACATTTGAACTGTTTGTGTCAATACATCACCCTACCTACGCAGATCACAAGGCGGTTCTCTAACACCTATAGACCTCAATAGGAAGGCTACTGCGAATAAATACTACTATGATGGCTTAATTATTCTGAAAATGAATATTTAAAAAGTCAAAGGAGGGTTCTGATTAAGGAATTCCTATTTAGGGACTGAGGGGTAGTAAGTATGAATGTTTTTAGACACATATTATTAACAAGTCAAAGTGTCAAATAAGATTGTAATTAAGGGATTCTGACTATTGTGTATGTGTGTATGTTGCAGGAATATCGTGCTGTTTTTAGCCTGGCGCATGGTTGTTTGAATTGTGAAATGGAGATGTTTAACTAGGGAGTACAGACCCATGGGTAAGATTCCAGTGTCGTGCATTCAATTTTTCACAGCCTCTGGTCTTGAAGCAATGTCTATAAGGATGACGATTTTATGTGCAATTATGCATTAGTGTTATTCCTTAATTGAGCCTTTTGCTTGCTGTAAATTTTCATTTACTAGCCTAAGCTTAGACTTTGCTGCACACTTCTCTGCTAATGTTTTGATTAAGTGGATTTGTTATATTGTGTCTTTTGTATTCAGGCTTTGATACATTATTGGTTTTTCTTTGCTTAATGAAATAATTCATATTTGCTCTTTAAAATTAAGGGTTACTTTGTAGAACTTTTTCTTCAACATATTTCCTTGACTCTTTTTGTAGTTGAGCGTACTTTTTAGTGCTATCAATAATGTATTTGATTATTTTTATTTTTTCGTTCGTGTCTTTAGGCACGGGCAATACCTAGTATATATATAAAAGCTTTGTACTTGTGTTACATGGAATTTAAAAGTGTTCCCTGTATGTCATCCGTCAAACATTCTTTTCCAAGATGCATTTATATGGCGTATGTGTGCCAATTAAAAGTTTTTAAGTAATATTTGATTGTCATATAGTGCATTGTGAATACAACTTTTGAATTCAAATTTTTTTTATTAATGAATAAGCCGACTAATCATTTATTTTATATTCATGTGGTAAAAACTCTCATTTCTAAAAGTTAAACTGAACTTACGTTTCTGAAAGAAAAAGACAAGGATAACTAATCTAAACAGTAAAAAATTAAAAACGAGATATTTAGAAGAAGTTTTGGAGTACCACATTCAAGTTTTGATTCGCTAAACAAGATAGATATATATGTTACAAGAAAGGGTAAAAGAAAATGACCACCCCTGAGTTTAGGACTAATTCTACCCTACTACCCTGTGATTCGAAAAAAGACTGTCTGCACCTTTTTTTGGATGGAGGCCGACGGTTGACTAACAGCATGGGAGAAAAGACTTTATTAGAACTAAAATATGATAAAATTGCCTCCTATATATTACTCTCATTTCTCATTCTCCTTCATTTCTAACCCTAATCCCTCTTTCTCGCTTACCCACTTTCTCTTTTTCCCTCTTGCTGTGAAACAACGGCCCTTTTTTTCTTCTACTTATTTTCTTCTTCTCCCATCTTCAGATTAGAAGATGAAGAAGCAGAGGTGTTAATGTTTCATATTTCATCAACGAAAACTTCATGTCACCACTCCCTCCTCGCATTCATCCTCAAGTTCCTAAGTTTTCTCCAGACCTTCATTAGTCTCTCAATCATCGTCTACTCTGCTTACATGCTCAATCAGTGGAACAACCACCCTGTTCCTCATGCGTCGCTGGCAAACATCCCCTACCAGGACGGCGTCGAGGAGTCCGATGACTGTTGAGATCCAACGAATCTGTAGAAGTCCTTGACAGATCTGAAGAGAACGAAGACGAAGCAACCTGGGTGGTGGCGAGGCGGCGCTGACGGAGGAGACCCCGACCACTCCGACAGACCAGATCGACATCGCCGCGACTACAAACCTCCTTCGCCCAGATCCGCAACATCCAATGGACGGTGTGGTTAATTTCGGCGAGAGATTCTATAGGCCGTTCGAGAGATGCCAAGATTCGTGGGGTTTAGGAGCGGCGATGGTTTACTATGGAACATGGACTTGAAGCCACACGCCTCCGTCGACTTCTTTATCGCCGTTGTTCAGGCCAATTCCAACCTCGAAGATCAAAGTCAAGTCTTCACCTCGCCGTCCGCCACCTATGTAGGGGTCTCCTGCTTTGTCAGTTTCATGCAAGAGTAACTGGGTATAATTTTTAAATGTTTGATGTTGGTCTCTTACCCTCTTCTTTATTTGACAATATTAGGATTGGGATTCTTTTTGAATTCCCTCTCAAATCCTTGCAATATTCTACTCCATATTAATTTGTACCCTCTTGATCATAGCTTGAGGTTGTGCTATCAGTAGAGATTTTGGATGAATTTGGATGTGTGATGTTGTCAGTTATATTCTTATATTCTTACAGTAATTTTTGTTGTTATTGGATTCAAATCGAAGATGTTTTGTTGATATGTTTTGGTTGTGACGTTCTTGGTGATAAACATGGGCAAAACGTCTAAAATTCTCACAGGGACAATATCGTCCGAAAAATTCAATCACCCACTTTTATAACGAACCTAACAGAAGGGTGCAAACAGTCCACATAATATTCCGTTAATTGGTTGCGGAGTGTCTTTTTCCAAAACACGGGGTAACGAGGTGGAATTAGTCATAAACTCAGGGGTGGCCAGTGTCTTTTACCCTACAAGAAATTGTTCTCCCAAGTCTCGGTGTTTATATTAAATCACATGCTCTGCAATAATTATACACACATATGTACATGTAAATATATTAAAGCAGATGCTAATCTTCCAATTATCACTGACGTATCCAATATCGATGAATTACCTACCCACTAGATGATACCCCTCGCTGCGCGCGAGACTATTTCTAACTTTTTGTACCTTCATGTTATATGAATTAAAGTTTTGAATAAATTTCCTTAACCACGTTAATAGATCAAATTAAGTTATCACAAAAAGGTAATAAAAAAGTGAAAGGTAAAATGTCTTTTGACATGTCTTTTGGACTATAATTTTGCAACTTAAATGGCATAAGAAACCATCTACAAATACATGATTTCCTTTAGTACATACACACACAAAAAAAAAACAAATTAGGGGATACCATTGCATAACAATTTCACTTTCAAATTCAGTACCTTTCTAAAACTATGTAGAAAAATGATTTGAGGGACTCCAGACGAAGTTTTCAATTTTGTTCCGTTCTACACCTAAACGTGCGGATCGACCCATTTTGGAACAAAACAGGAATGAATCCGGTCCGCAACATTGGAATGCCGAAACACCACATGTCATGATGTTTTAGTTTTCATTTTTTGGTATCCTTTTAGGACTTACTATTACGTTCGTTAGTGTTTCGGCATTCCAATGTCCCGGAGCGGATTTCGATTTTGTTCCGAAATGGGTCGTTCCACACGTTTAGTTGGGGAACGATTTTCTTTTTTTTTTTTACTTCTTAATGCATCCCTTAAATATTTTTGGTATCCATCTAGGACTTCTATTACGTTCGTTAATACTGAAGTCTTCAAAAATATTACCTTCTGACATAATGTGACTCTCGGAATCAAAGAACTTCCTCCCTTTTTGTTCATAAGACCTATTTAGAAACAATTCTCACATATTTTAATGTTATTATTTTACCTATTCTTTTGAAGAAACTTGTAATGTCATTTTAGCCACTTATAGAATGAGGAAAATTATTCAACAAACGAAAAATTAAAATATGAAGAAATAGATGAAAAATCAAAAGATAAAAGATTAAGTTAAAATTAATATTAATAGCTAATGACTTAATTACAAATAATAATATCATATTATTATCATATTATTTGGGGGGGGGGGGGTTTAATGCATTTGGATTTCAGTCTCAAATTCAGTACATTTCTAGAGCTATGTTGCAAAATTATTTAAGGGATACATGACGAAGTTTTGAAAAAAATTCGTTCCCCACCTAAACGTGCGAAACGACCCATTTTGGAACAAAATGGAATGGAACCGCTCCGGAACATTGGAATGTCGAAACACTACACATCATTATGTTCACATTTTCATTTTTTGGTATCCTTTTAGGACTTTGTATTACGTTTTTCGTTACTACCGACGTCCTCTTCTAATTAGTTTACGTTTCCTTTTTATTCAAACGAATTATTCAACAAAAATTATCAAATATATTACTATTATTTTAACTACTCATAGAATGGGGATAATCATTCTACAAATGGAAAATTAAAATATAAAGAATAGATGAAAATAAATAAATACAAAAAGATTAAGTTACTTAATTGCTTATGGCTTTTTTAGAAACAATTCTTACGCATTTTGATGTTATTTTAACTACTTATAGGCCGAGGAATATTATTCAACAAACGGATAATTAAAATATGAAGAGAATATGAAAAATCAAAAAATATATTAAAAGATTAAGTTGAAGGTCATGCTAGTTGCTTATATTACATCTTTTCTGTTCAAGTTTTATAATTGAAATCTTAACATTGAATATCACTCTTGTAGGTTTCAAAACTTTGTTTATTAATAATCTTTGTAGGATTTTATAAGTGACGTGGATTCTTTTAATTGGCTATTGATGACATGTACTCAATGAGCTTGATGCCAAATGTCGCAATTGATTAGTTTGGAGCCAAACATCGCAAGAATAGGTGGCTTTTCTGCTTTTATAAATAATATAGATTACTTGCGTTCTTTTTTAGAGTTATTACTTAATTACCTTCAATGTATAATTGAATGTGCCGATTTAAAGGTCATAATTAGACTTTAGAGGAAAGTAAAATACGTCTTTTGGGTTATTTAAAAAGTTAAATATCTATTTAAACAATTACTTAATATCTATTGTAAATGGGTTCTAACTGAGTGCCAGAGGGTTTGAAGTCTAACACAATGAAATGTCTATATGCCGAATTGTAATAATTTAAAATTTTGAACTAGTTGTGTAAATTTATTCAGCAATACTTGTTGACACCCACATAGCAGGAATTATCTAGATTGTGAACTCACGTTGGGCCTCTATGCAATTTTCGAGGAAACTGGGGCTCATTTGTATTTTATTAAAACTTGAATTTCTGCCTGAAACTTGGCGAAACTCATATTACTCGGAATTGTGAGAAACTTGTAGATTAATTATAAATGCTCAGGCAAGTTTATAATTTCCAGAGTCTCTCATTTTCCCTCTAATCCTACTTTTATCCTAAACTCTTGGAAGCTGCCGAAACACCCCCAAGTGCATGTACGACACTTGTGAAACTCATTTTCACACCCCATTCCTTAGGTAGAAGCACTTCCTTCACCCCATTCCCCAGCTGGATTTCATGTGTGTTCACTAATATTCAATCCATCTTCATCTTCTTCCTCCTCTACCAAGAACTACCACCACCATAACACCACCAAACCTGCTGCAGCTGGAGCATCTCCTCAACCTTTATCGTAAAATCTCTCTCCCATTAATTATTTTAGTCATCCATAGGTTTGGAAAAACAGTGAGAACTTCTGATCCTATGGATTTTGATCGAGCAATTCCCTTCCAATTTTGTATTCAGCTTTGCTAATAAATGAAGTGGTTTTCTTGGGTTGATTGCACACCTGAGGATCCATTTGCAACCTCTAACTCGTCGAATTTGAAGTCGATCTCCGTGTTCTGCTCCTCTAACCGCCGAAAAAATCATTAGCTGCTGGAGACATGGTAAGCCTTCATCCCCGCATCAAAATAAATATTCTTTGGATCATTTTGATCCTTGTTTAACCTTGAACATGGATGTGGAATCCATATTTACCCATATCATATATGTTCTCATGGATGTATCTCCCTCTCAAGGTAATGGCTTTCGGTATTTTTGAGACATGTGTAAACTTCATCTCTTAGGCTAAAACTTTCACGTTGACTATATCACATGAATTACCCTTTAACTAGCTAAAATTTTGATCAATAGATGCTAAAATTTGCATGTTTCTGAGTATCCCATTCATGAACTATGATTTTTTTCAACTTGCAACCCTTAAACCATGCTCTTCACTCCATGAAATTTCATGAGGTTACTTCCTGCTTAATCCTTACTCTTCAAACTCCATATTCCTTTCAAATTGTTTCATGTGAGAATTGATCCCCAGCTACGTGAAATTGTAGCTAAAGTTGTCTGCAAGCAAGTTTCAAACTAACTTGTTCTTGTTCTTTTTTTCGAGTCAACTTGGAACTTGAATTTCTCCTTCAAATGTTGATGTAATAAGATCATTCTTGGGCCTTTTTACTCTCTGATGGGGATAAAACTGTGTGTTAGTGGTTAGGTTAAAGAAATCTTTAATCTCTCGGTTTTTCTTCTCCAAAGTTGAGAGTTGTATGTGTCCTAAATATGTCAAAGCTAGTGAATTGACTAATTACTAACTTGAAACTACCTAAATTTGACCCTTGATTAAATTCAATTTCTAAGAGTAAAAATATGGTCTGGAATCTTTGATCAACATTTTTTAAATCCTATCTCAATATTCTTGAAACTCTTCCTCAATTGATCTTAAATTAGCTCTAAAGTTGGCTGGTTGTGCTAATTTCGCTCGTACCATGAATTTTAGTTTGACAGTTGTATACAATGAAATGGATAGGTAGGGTTTTAGACTATCGGATAGTGTTCGGATTATAGCAAATGAGAGATAACAACATTATAGCAAGAACTTAGATTAACCGGAGAGCAAGGAGAGATATAGTAAAGGGGTGGAAATTAAAATTATTGTCCTGTTGAAGTAGATAGACAAGTTTTTGGCAGCAATTCTTCTATTCAGTAGAGAGGAATCCGTGTGGAAGAAATATAGAATGATTATAATTTCCACAAGGATATATCTGAGTGTGCAAACGTATTATGTTGTGTGTGTTTATGTGCTGGAAGGAAGTAATAAATGTCCTATTTATTCTTGTCTGGATAGGGAAACCAATGAATAAATGTGGACGTACGAATGGCCCACGACCCATTATGATAGCAGCGTACACTAAATCCGTGAAGGATTTTCACGGATGATGTCAAACCCAATATAAAGAGGACAACTAAACTTGCATCGTGAGTACAATACTAGTCGCACATGGGTCAACACCACATGCGACGGGCTTTATTCCAGCCTCCAAGTCACTGAACATCGCATCAGTGTTTCTTAATAATAGACAGCCGGTAGTAACCCTAGCAACCCCAACGAGGAGTCTTGATATCTGTCTCCCTATTTGATCTACAAACATTCAAACTAATTGCATTTGCAAATTATAGATTTAATTTACTTTCAATATTTTAGAATTAACATAAACTCAATCTTCTGCTGCATTAGGGTTACTAAAGTTTAATAAATAAACGAAGTATTGTGGGTTCGATACATCAGACTTTCGTAACAGTACTGCACCGACAACCGTGCACTTGTGATTTGAACGTGTCACCCTTCACTTCCTTCGCTTTTGTTTTTCCTCTACTGATCTGGTCGTGCTGGAGCTTCTTCTTGCTGTTCCTACTCTTTTTATTAAGATGGTTCGTCTCGTAGGCTCACATTGCTTCTGGCCCATTATCTTTACTAGCTTTTCATGCATGCACATTCCCGGTTGGCTCAAGTACCGTTACATTTATATTAAAAATGGTCTTACATATTAACTAGTTAATTACTGTAATACCCCGTATTTTAATTAGAGATTATTTGGTAATTCTGGAAAAATATTTGAAGATTTTAAGAAATTAATATTTCAAGCTTATTCTCGACTTTTTTTCTCTCTAAAGTATAGGGGTATTATGTGGCATTTATGATTATCTGATATTATGCTTTGGGGTTATTTTGTATTTTATAAAAGTTTGATATCTTTGAGTACACTTGCTATTTTTATTATCGGAAGTGAAAATATGTTAATGTTTATTACTTATGTGTAATCTTGTACTTATCATTAATTTCCAATATTCGCATCTCAACCCTCATTTTCTTGATATTCTAATTTCTACCACAACTAACTGGTTGGGATATTTGTAATTGCACTCCATACTCTTCCCCACTATCAAAGTCAACACCATTAAGATGTATTCTGTTTATGACTACTCTTATTAAATTAAAACAATGTCAATTTCTATGTAAATACTACACCCTATACATACACAAACCATCATGTCCATCAACATCTCCACCAACCCCTCACTATATCTCTTCCACTCTCATTTCTTTCATCTTCTCCTCCATTGAGGAACACTCAATATCTCCATTCTCTCTCCTAAAATCTCCATTCGCGGATTGGAGTGTTGACCTCACAAAACACCTCCAAAACTTCATTTTCCACCTTCTAAGTGCATGTTTGGCATCCCTGTTTTTAATCAACTTTGATTAAAAACATGGTTGTTTTTTTAAACTCATTTGGTATGCATGTTTTTCTGCCTGTTTAAAAACAAAAATATGTTGAAAAACAGTTGTTTAAAAAAACAGCAAATGTGGTGTTTTTTTGGTGTTTTTTCCATACTATTGGTGTTTAAAGACATTTCAACTATGATTAGATGCAACAAATATCAAATATATGTCGGTATGTACGTAAAAATTATTTTTAAGCAAATTAATATTGAAATTTAGTAATGTTGCCAAACGTGTTTTTGATTTTAAACACTGTTTTTAAACGGATACCAAACAGTTTTTTGATTCTGTTTTTAAACGTGTTTTTTCGATACGTTTTTTTTGCACTGTTTTTCTTGTTTTTAAACGGATACCAAACAAGCTCTAATTCATGAAAAACTGAGGTCTAAGGTCATGCTATGCATGGGGGGGAGTCATTTCCTTCATCTTCTTCATGATTTTAATATTTTTAAGTTCTTGTAAGCATCTCTTTTCTCCTTTCATTTGTGCATTTTGATGTTAGTTTAATCATCATGATAGAAAATTACTTGATCTTTACTTGCATGCGTGTTTCTGTTCTTGAATTGCAACTTTTGAGCATGACTTCCACATATCCTTTACTTGATTCTTCGACCATGATGCTAGTCTCTATTTCATGTTTGAATTGATTGAATATTCAGTGTAAAATCAAGTTAATTTTAGTTGCATGTGTCATACAATTGATTCGATCATCTTTTGAGTGTTTTAGGTAAAAATTGTATATTTTTACAATCTGACCAGTTTGTGAAAAACGAATATTATCTCTAATTTTTTCTCTGTGGAATTTTTAACTCTTTCATATACTGAAATTATACTCAGATAGGGTCATTTTGAGTGAAAAATAAATTTCATAGCCTTTTTGGTTAGGGAGATATGCTCATTGTAAGCTGCATGTTTTCTGAAACCCGGTTTTTGGACAAGTCTTGCCATTTTTGTTAAATGTCATATTTCTTGTGATAAAAATAGACACATAGTGGATTCATTCTAGAGAAGATGGACATTTTTCCTATTCTCCAAGTAGTAGTAATTGTCCTTCAAAGTTGAAACTTTCTTCCTAACTTGTCTCTGCACAACATTGTTTGTTTATTTTGTAGCTTGAGTTTTACAATAGCTATGCACGATTTTCTTGAGGTTTTTGAAAGTATACACATTTATGTTGATCATAAATTAATTTCATGATATTAAGAGATGTTTTTATATGGTAACTGTGGCTCTAAACTCAGAGCTACAATTCTGTCCAGAATTGTAGTTTCACAATTTTTAGAAAACTTGAATTTTTGAAATTCTAAGTGTTTTTTCGGATTTATTTTGATACTTGAAAATCATTATATGTGCATTTTTAACATATAAGACTATGTGGCATGTAAGTTGGTCGTAATGAATATGCTATACGTGTGATTGTAGACCTCGACCTCGTAGGAGAGAGTGGTTCTCGTTCGAGTGCTCCACTTACTTTATTATTTTTGCTTGTGATTCATCTCACTGGTATGTACATATGTGGTACCCTTATCAAAATGTGAGTATATGTGTGATTTCTCAAATTAATATGTTGTTGATTGAAAATGTATGAAAAACATAATGTATCCTCGAAAGTTGTTTGGATACTCATGAATCCTTCATGAGAACTCTTGAAAATTACTTGTGAAATCTGATTTGGTCATGGTAAAGAGAAGAACTTAAAACACTTCTAATAGATTTAGGACGATGTACAGTGTTGCGTTATTTATGGCTCCGGCCGGAGGCTCCAAGCGATCCTCCCATTACTTATGGCTACTGCCATCGAAGCAATGCTTCATATTATAGGATAAAACGTTAATGTTTACAAATCCTCCCCCGACGAGCCAAAATGTACCAATTTATTGTGGCCAAGGGGTTTGTAGAGCTAAACAATGCTACTTATACTTGTAAGGGTCACTACGGTATAGGGTTGTCGACACTTAAGGCCTTTTTGCTAATGTTTTGAGCAAGGATTGACGTATGGGCTCCCTTAACGCTTGGGTGAAATAGGGTTTTATAGAACCTAGAAGGTACCCTTTTATGATTATTTTGTGATCCCTCAGTCTACATCGATCCTGCTGGTGGCTCTGGACATGCCTCGACTAAACTTAACAGTTAACTGAACATGAAAGAAAGTTGAATACTCTATTGATGTTGTCTGTGGCTCTGGATATGACCTGATCAAAATGAAACGATTTGAAAAGCATTGGATACTCGTGATTTAGTATCGTTTTCAGTTCAAATGGACTTGTTTAATGAAAGTGTGTAATGAAGGTATAAAACGAGATCAATACACTCTAGAAGGGGGGTTGAATAGAGTATGCAAACTTTTGATCAAATTTGAACTTTTGAACCTTAAACACAAAGATCTGATGAAACCTCAAAGCTTTGGAAAAATATAGAAAAGATTCAAAATAGTTTGAGACAGTCTGGAGGTTCAAAGATTGAAGCAGGAAATCCTCTAAAGCTTTGGAGCTTCTCTCTGTTGTACCGAATGAAATGCAGAACTGTAAAGAAGTTGAACATAGTGAATTTTTACGATGTTCAGCCACCAATGTCCCTATTCTACACCTGAAGGATACTATCCCTCTAGGATTTGAACAAATTATTATTTATCACAGTCTTAGCCCTTGATCACAAGCCTAAGTGAATTCCCTTACACCTATACAAATTGTGGTTCCCAACCTATCTAGTTTCAGCTACAATCTGATGAAACAATAACCTCTTGTTGTTAACTTGAACAACTAAGTTAATAAATTTTATGTGGTATATAACTCAAATGAAATATACAGATAAAGCACAATACAGAAGAACACACGAAGTAGAATAAGAAATGATGCTGAGAAGTGTTCTTCAGATCTGGAATGATTAATCTTCTGCAATGTTGAATCTTCAATGTGATTGAATGGATGAAGAGTTGATTGTTGATCTACCACGAATATTCTCTCTTCAGTTTCTCTGTTAATCAGTCATCTTCAATGCTTGGAATTCAATCCAGTATATAACCACTTGCAGTAACAACCTCAGAGATTTTAGGAACATATTTCCTACAAATCCTCAACCTATAACAACTTCATTCAACAACTATATTCGAACAACTGATTTGATTTTATTAGGAAGGTTTGTCCAACGACTAGTCCTACAAAACTTGAACACAATATCAAACAAAATCCAGACAGAATAGCACAAGCATAGTGATCTGTTTGACATATCACATTATCCAATAAACTTAGCTATTTTCTGAGATAATAAAAAATATATAGAACTCAGTATATATATAGCCAACTAATATCAATTAATAAGATTATGGCTAAGAATAAGTATATAACCAAACACATAGCTAGATAGATTAATCTGGAACAAGAATTGATTAGCCAGAAAAACCTAGCAAAGAATCCAGTATGAACTCCAAAGCTTTCGAGCTTTGGTTTTACTTCAGAGCTTTGGCCTCTGTGACTCTTAAGGCAACAAATCTTCATACTTGTATATCAATGTAAGCACAATATATAAGTTCAAGAATACTTGAGAGAGACAATATAAAGATTTATAAAATAGCATTGAACCCAATGCTAAGCCTGCAAGACAGAAACTATCAAATCAGTCATGTCTTTCATCATATTCTCCCCCTGATTTTATACACCACATAATTCAGAAGGGATTGAATTATCATTTACTGTTGATAGTTTACTTATTTAAGAATATCTTGAATACTCCTGGTTTACTAATGTTTTAAAGATGAGAAGTACTTGATATGCGAATACTAATATCTTTTCAGAAATCCCGAACTCCTTTACTTGTTAAGTTTTACAATATCTTGATTTATTTAAGTTTATGCTTGTGTGTCACTCATGCTTTATATATCGTTGTGTGTATTTACACAGTTTTTACTTATTATTTAAAACTGTGTGCGTTTGTTCTTTGAAAACTACCACATGGTAATGCAAGTTGGGATGAGATTGTTGAACGAGAGGAGGTCTCCGAACATAAGATTAGATCACTTCGTAGAAAATATTTTTTTTTAAACATACTACATTTGTAATGTTTATTGTATACTTTAATCGTCATGTAACATTAATAGTTAATAGTCTACTTTTGTTTATCGATAGTCGCTTTAACCCTGAACCGAGATCCCGGGTTGTTGAAGTTGGTATCATAGTATTGGTTCTCTGGTTAAAGTGACTTTTCAATTTCCATTAGTAGTGAATAAGAAAGATAACACATTTTTTAAAATTTCAAAATTAACCTGGATAACTGAATTTGGGAATAAATGGAGTAACCAAGCCGTCGGAAAGTTTGGGTACTTAAGTGTTGTTAAACTCAATTTTTATCGTGTTTGTTGATTAATTGTTTAGTGCTAATTGAAATGTGATCACTGTGGAAGCTTTATAACTCTCTTTTAGGAGTTATTATTATACTTTCTTAGTACTTGTATTAGTCTTATTTCACATGATTTATATGTTATATTTGCAAAAATATGTGAATTTGACGATTTATAAGGCTAAGAGTGAAAAGTTGTGTTTCTAGCTTATTTGAGCATGTTTTCTCTTATATTTGCGATGATAATTGCACGGGTTGTTTAGTGTTATGTATATCAGGTATAATAGGTGAAATGGAGCTTATGTGGGGCTTGTATATGCTTGATATGGAGCTAGATGAAGAGGAGAAAAGAAGACGCAAAAACGAAGCAAAGTTGAAAACGTCACACAGGACCAGCCTGCACTCTTTTCGATGCTCAAGAAAATCTACAAACAATTTTGGAGCAAGTTTTGCGGCATTGGAAAGTATAAATCCGTAGATTTCCAACGATATATGGTAGGCCCGAAGATGACTCCGTATGAGGGAGATACAGCCCGCTAAAGATCAGCAAATAATTTTGGCCGAGAATTACAAAGTAGAGTGGCTTAAGTGCAAATTTCGGCAAAATCACTTAGAAGTTCGTGCCCAGGCAATAAACCACGATTCTCAGACCTAAAACAGAGAGAAGAGGCTGCTGGGGAACGATCAAGGAAGGCTTGGGAGCACGAGGGTGATGGAGAACCACACCGGAGTCGCCGGAACGCGAATTTCGTCACGAGTTTGACTATCCCTCCTATCTTTTCTATCGTTTCTCAATACTATGAACTTGTTAGCTCTTATTTTCAGCATATTGAGTAGTTTTCTTTTCTAGGATCTATGGAGAGCCTAGGGTTTTGTTAGACACCATTCCAGATTTGTTTTTTTAGTTCACGCTTATGGATTCACGTTATTGATTAATTTTCTTCTCTATTGGTGTATTGTTGACCTAGAACTATTGACACGTTTTAGGTAGGATATGAGTGATCATATGAGATGTTTCAATACATATCGTGTTATCTTAGCTTAATGTAATAATGAATTTGCATCCTCTAGTAATCTTATTCTTAATTTTATGCTACCTTAGCGTCATGAACTAGGGTATCTACTTGGTGAAAGATCGATGGACTGACAAGTGAAGATTAATTAGCTTGTGAATCTAAGATTGCTAGCAACCCCGTATCATGATGGACCGAAAAGCGAAGTGTTAGGGTTTGGATCAAAACGTAGGATTAATCTTATTGCTTGTTAGGTGATATAGTTTATGGATCGACGGATGACGACTATTGAATCTAGTATAGGCTTACTTGAGATCGACAGAAGATTGTGAGTATTGAAACGTGATCAAGAACATATTCGTTACGCATTTCAAAGAAATATCCGGAATTTTCTATTGCCCTAGGTGATCCATAGATCGCCTAGTTACTCTCCATATTTGATAAACCGTTATTAAATTCATAAAATACAAAAAATATAGTAGTCTAGTTAGTTTAATATAGTCACTTGATTGGGGGTGACAACTTCTTAAATCAACAACTTTTCTCCTGTTATTTCAGTTACACTCTTTAGATTTAATCTCTAATTAATAATAAACCTACTATCTGTCCTCGTGGGATCGACAACCTGAGTTTCAATACTCACTCTTTATTACTTTGACCGTGCACTTGCGTATACACGTAAGAAATCGTGTCAAGTTTTTGGCGCCGTTGCCGGGGACAGTGGTTTATAGTTAAGAAGATTTTAGTTTAGGGAGTTTATTTTATTTATTTATTTTTTATTATCTATTCTTATCACCTCACGGTATTGCTTGAGATATTTGGTGTGCAGGTTATCTATAGGCATGGGGGATGAGAAAGATCATCGTTTTGCGAGCATAATTGAAGTATGCAACCTTGCGGGTTGGAAAATCGTGAAGGAGGGCCATGTGGATGGCACTAGAGAGAGGGTTGCCATGGAGATACAACGCTATATCTTTCGGCCTAATGACCAAACTCCTCCTACTAGCTTAATGTTCTTCCTTAGTTGGATGCTTGAGGAGATGATTCCAAATGTTAAAGAATGGAAGCAACGAGCAACCCAATTGGGAATGGAAACGACACTTGTGGACGCACAACTTAGTCTCTATTCTAATGTTGAAGATGCTCCAACCTTCCCAACGTCCAAAGAAGATGATGATGAGCCATTGTGTATCCCAACATGTCCAAACATCGATTCATGGCTTGAATCAAGTATGGGGGAGAAGCATAATGCTGTTTTCGGTGAGATTGAAAGTCTTCTTCATGGATTCAATATTGACGAACTTGACTCTCCAGTTGTGAATGTGATGGACCATCTCATGTGTGAGCTTGATGAAGATGAGAAAGACGTCTAAATTGAAGTAATTGATGATTCGGGTGCTTCATATGAAGGAGATGAGGGTATTCAAACCTTCATATTTTGTGGCTTACCGTTTAAATCTTTATTGAAAGTACTGCGAATTGAGAAAACAATCAAGGAGGACATTGATCTACTTTCACGACATGGGAGACTTGAGATTATTTGTGAAATAGTTATGATGTCGATTCTTATGAATTGGAAGAAGAAGAAAAAGTTTCTCACGATTTTTTACTTTCTCAACACGTGTTCGTTGTTATTAAGATATTCAATCCTTGTGAGAGATGGTCTTTGCTCAAGTGAAAAGAAGGCGAAAGAGAAAAGATGGTGGAAGAAGAAAAAATGGAGTGAAAAACTTTTTCCGCGCAGCAGGGGTGGTTTGTGCCGATATAACAAAGTGTTGAAAACGTCATTGAAGACCCTGTCAAATGTATTTTTTTGGCACCAGGGGAGGCATATGCAAATTACCAAACCCTACCCCCTATCGTCTTCTTCCTCTTCTCTGTTAATCAAACCTCGGCGCACTCGGCGTTCGACCACCATCTCCTCGCTCTCTCCCATCGCCGGCGAGCCCATAAACCACCCACAGTTTCCATTCGAACCCAGTTTTCCAGACCCCGATCTTCCCCGTGGATTCCGACTGAAACACCAACACCGCCTCTCTCCACAACCACCGGCCAAACAACCCCAACTCCGACCACCATCTCTGCAATCGAACACCACCCAGCCTTCTTCCCCGATCACGACGACCCACATACGAAATCAATGAAACCCGAACCGACCCAGACATCTATCGCACCCTTCTCTCACTGCCTTCACCGGACACCACCCACAACCACCGAAATAACCGCTCAGGCCCTCACAGTGGGACCTTGCCGACGGTGATTCTCATAACAAAGCCCCACCGCTGTAATTCCCGATCCTTCACCCTTCGCATCTCTCCAAATTCCCTTTCATAACCATCGCGACCCAGTGATTCAAGCACTAGCCATTGATTCTTTCAGCCGAACCCCAATTGAATTGTTTCTTCCACCATCACCGACCTGAAACAACAACTACCACTATCAGCGCTATCTCTTTCTCTGTGCTTCACCCGACCCAATCCAGAACCACGGTGGTGACACGAACGAGGAACCAAGCAACCCAGTTCGTGAAAGCATAAACAGTGATTGAAACCCACCCAGCTGTCCTTGATCAGCCATTAATTCCGACGAATCCGAGCGAGTCTAAGGCCTTGAAACCGAGATCAGATTTTGAAGAATCAGAGAGGCTATGCATCAGAGTTTTGAGGCTGAATTTCACGCTTGACGGGTTGATTCACAATTCTACGTGGCGTTTTGACATGTCGGTGGCTTCAATTGCTGAAGTTGATTTAGTGTGGGGGTAGATTGCTGTTTTTTTGTCCTAAGTACTGTTAATCGTGGAGCTGATGTGATTTTGGCTTGTAGCTACCAATTGGGTACTGAAATTTTGGGAATTCAATGAAGGAGGTGAAATGATTTTTCAGAGTTAAAAAGATGAGCAAATGGGACGAAGTAATCGACCCCGGTGCGCTACGGCGCACTCGACCGTTATGGGAGCTCGCATTGGCGTACGCAATTTGAGTTCGGGGATTCTTCGTTTCTTTTTCATGAGCAACAACAAATCAATCGACCCCGGTGTGTTTCACACTCGACCGTCATGGGAGTTAGCATTGTTCCGGACAATGTTTACTTGGGGATTGTTCTAGCTATCTCAGTCAGCAACTATCGGATTTCGTCCCCGACCTTGTGTCGGTTGTGAGTACTCTTTTCTCTCTCTTTACTTACCGTTTAGGCACATCGTACTTGCTCTAGGATTTTTATTTTGACTACTTTTTCACGGTGCATAGTCGCCGCTGGGATTAGTTGTTAGAATCTTAGGGAATACTTGAGTACTTGCTTAATTTGGTACACACAACTTGTCACGTGCAGGTAGCTTGAATTATCTCAAAATTTATTGTAGCTACCTTCTTGTGCCATGACTTTGACTCCGAGTAGAATCACCGCCCCTTGCAGTTGAATGCCGAGTCTTCTTGGTTGATCTCTAAATTCGTTGAGGACAACGAAGCACTCCAGTGTGGGCGGATGTTTAGCTATTTGCTAGCCAGTCAGTGTCTGCATCGCCATGTCTGCATATAGTTTGTTCGTGTCGTATTGTGTCTAATTATATAGTCCGTGTCGTGTTTTTGTGATAGTATGTCGTATTGTGATGTGTTACTCGTGTAAGTACTTGTTTGTGTTTGTGTTTAATATTGCACGTTTTCTTATTTGAGTCTACCTACCCTATCGAATGTTTTGTGTAGTTTCGTTCATGTCGGCTTGCATGTAATGTAGGAATTATATGAAAAAATCAAAAAATCAAAAAAATTGAAAAATCCAAAAAAAAAATTAACTAAAAAGAGAAATTTTTGAGAAAAGGGCAATCAAAAGCGGCTAAAATTTGATAAATCGCGAAGTGAGGATTTTAGGCGTAGAACATGATTTGCGACCGAGAGTGACGACGTGAGTCCCCCCTAGTAGGTATAGAGAGACTTTATTTACGGGAGTGCCTACCTATTTCTAACACTTACGTGCCGTGATTTTCAAAGCCAAAGTGTGAGCCTATTTTCTTACAAGATCTGAGCTAGGTGTGAGCTAAACAAGCCGAACATCCATGTGTACGTCTTAGGTAGTCGCCAACCCGCCTCGTAGTGGCACACGAAATAGCTGTGCGAGGTCGTGTATTAGAGCACTCACTGCTTTTAGAACTCACCTTGTAGGACCATTAGACGCCCCAATTTGAACCTTGGATTCTTTAATAGCCTTCGGACCTAGGGTGACGATTCTTGGCCTTCATCAAAAATTGATTAGAATCACCACTTTAGTGCATCACGAGGGGGTTGTGTAGTTGAGGGGGTTCGATGAGTGAGTGATTATACAATTCGTTGAGTTCTACATCTCGCTTTCACTTCATTGATTATCTACGAGGGGATGCGAGGGTGAGTGAGTAGGCTTGCGCACTTCGGTGTGGCGGTGTTCCATGCCATTACATCACGGACACAGTGGTGGAGAACCGTGAGTGCGTGAATCTAATACGCACAAAATTGGGTTGGGAGAACTTAATTGGTGGATCGTGCTAGGGACCGGTTTTGATTACTTTGGCGTAGGAGGATCGCTTGGATTAGGCACGAGATACATTCATCTTCGGGACTACTTGAGAGGGGATATGGTGACATTCGAGTGTGGGGGTGAAGACTTTTGACTCTCGACATTGAGTGTGAGCTTGCGACGACTCCACTCCCACACATGTACTTCATTGATTTTGCGGCTTGGATTTGACATGGACTTTGATTGAGTTACGAGGAGATTATATTTTTATGTGATATTCATTCTTCGATTTACGTGTTTCCTTATCCTAGCATATTTGATTATTATTTGAATACCACTCGGATATTATTGTTGGATTTTGATGGTATTTTGAGAGAATTGTGAAAAAAAAAACAGAAAATGAAAAAAGAAAAAAAAAAAAGAGAGAAAAAGAAAAAAGAGAGATGAAATAAAGTTGAGTTGGAACGAGTGGTTGAGCTACTTTGACGACGACGGCTCACGTTTCATGCACGACAAACGACGATGGCCACGGAGATCACTAGTGTAACGGGGTTTGAGGGAATTGAGGGCCGGAGGTGGTGAGCTTCGGGTTTCGGTTTCTACCATCGTGGTGAGGGTGTGTGAGATGTGGGATTCGATGTGAGAATGTGACGCTTAGGACTTGATTTCGACGAGATTATCTATATGTCCCTAAGCCTCATCATGTGAAAACCGTTAGCGGATTTGGAGCTCGGACCTTTGATGTGGCTTTGCCTAGCGTAATATCTTATTTCGTGGCACACGCGAAGAGGTAGCTTACTCTTGTACTTAGTAAAGTTAGGCTTTCTATACTAACTAGGGGAGAGTCTCGTTGTCGAGTTTAGTTTCAACTCATGCTTTGTTCCTAGGATTCTCATCACTTCATCAATATCGATTTAAGCCAATGGAGATTGCCCGATCTCAACCAAAAAGATAAAAAGTGTGTTTTGTGTATATATGTGTTTGTGTAGGATCGAGTCGTAGTTTTCATTTGCATCATATTGTTGCATTGTCGAGTCTTGTGTCGTTTGCGTCTTGAGTCGGCTAGTAAATAGTGGTTTTACTCGGGACGAGCAAAAGGTAAGTGTAGGGGTATTTGATAACTCTCTTTTAGGAGTTATTATTATACTTTCTTAGTACTTGTATTAGTCTTATTTCACATTATTTATATGTTATATTTTCAAAAATATGTGAATTTGACGATTTATAAGCCTAAGAGTGAAAAGTTGTGTTTCTAGCTTATTTGAGCATGTTTTCTCTTATATTTGCGATGATAATTGCACGGGTTGTTTATTGTCATGTATCTCACGTATAATAGCTGCAATGGAGCTTATGTGGGGCTTGGATATGCTTGGTATGGAGCTAGATGAAGAGGAGAAAAGAAGACGCAAAAATGAAGCAAAGTTGGAAAAGTCACACAGGACCAGCCTGCACTCTTTTCGATGCGTAGGAAAATCTATAAAAAATTTTGGAGCAAGTCTTGATGCATTGGAAATTAGACATCCGTAGCTTTCCAATGATATATGGTAGGCTCGAAGACGACTCCGTATGAGGGAGATACAGCCCGCGCAAGATCAGCAAATAATTCTGTCCGAGAATTACAAAGTAGAGGGGCTTAAGTGCAAATTTCGGCAAAATCACTTAGAAATTCGTGCCCAGGAAATAAATCACGATTCTCAGACCTAAAACAGAGAGAAGAGGCTGCTGGGGAACGATCAAGGAAGGCTAGGGAGCACGAGGGTGATGGAGAACCACACCGGAGTCGCCGGAACGCGAATTTCGTCACGAGTTTGACTATCCCTCCTATCTTTTCTATCGTTTCTCAATACTATGAACTTGTTAGCTCTTATTTTCAGCATATTTTAGTAGTTTTCTTGGCTAGGCTCTATGGAGATCCTAGAGTTTTGTTAGACACCATTCCGGATTTGTTTGTTTGATTCACGCTTATGGATTCACGTTATTTGATTAATTTTCTTCTCTATTGGTGTATTGTTGACCTAGAACTATTGACACGTTTTAGGTAGGATATGAGTGATCATATGAGATGTTTCAATACATATCGTGTTATCTTAGCTTAAAGTAATAATGAATTTTCTTCTTCTAGTAATCTTATTCTTAATTTTATGCTACCTTAGCGTCATGAACTACGATATCTACTTGGTGAAAGATCGATGGACTGACAAGTGAAGATTAATTAGCTTGTGAATCTAGGATTTCTAGCAACTCCGTATCATGATGGACCGAAAGGCGAAGTGTTAGGGTTTGGATCAAAACATAGGATTAATCTTAGTGCTTGTCAGGTGATATAGTTTATGGATCGACAGATGACAACTATTGAATCTAGCATAGGCTTACTTGAGATCGACAGAAGATTGTGAGTACTGAAACGTGATCAAGAAAATATTCGTTACGTGTTTCAAAGCAATATCCGGAATTGTCTATTGCCCTAGGTGATCCATAGATCGTCTAGTTACTCTCCATTTTGATAAACCGTTATTTAATT
Source organism: Linanthus parryae (assembly GCA_023055425.1). Classification (NCBI taxonomy): domain Eukaryota; kingdom Viridiplantae; phylum Streptophyta; class Magnoliopsida; order Ericales; family Polemoniaceae; genus Linanthus; species Linanthus parryae. The sequence continues at coordinate 131,767,284 of JALGPY010000002.1, read as the reverse complement.
CATAAAATTCAAAAAATATAGTAGTCTAGTTAGTTTAATGTAGTCACTTGATTGGGGGTGACAACTTCTTAAATCAACAACTTTTCTCTTGTTATTTCAGTTACACTCTTTTAGATTTAATCTCTAATTAATAATAAACCTACTATCTGTCCTCGTGGGATCGACAACCTGAGTTTCAATACTCACTCTTTATTACTTTGACCGTGCACTTGCGTATACACGTAAGAAATCGTGTCAAAGCTGCTTGATTATTTATATGTTGATTATCCTATGAACATGCTTAGTTTTGATATCGAAATGATTTGTCATTGTCGTGTGATGTGTATCCTTGTTCCCTTACTTGGTTATATTACTTTGTCGACGAGAGAGTAACGATGGTTTGACCTCGAAGACACTGAGAGCATTATTTTCTAACCTTAGAGCGATGAATTTTAAGACAGTTCTTTATTTTGTTTCATTTTGAGTTAATTCTACACAGTCTCCAAAATTAGAAAGTTTTGACGATAAAGTATTTTTTTTAAATGGTTTCTGAAACTTGTTGGCGTGTCGAGCTACCAAATGCCAAGTGATATGGACCCTTTTGTTTATCAGTCCGCTAGCGTGACTCTTAGTACGACGTTACTATAAGTTGTACCCGTTGTGTAGACTAAGTTAGAACATTTGAAACACATGCGAGTTGTGATGGAGAGACACGTTATGTGACGACACATAGTGTTCTTTTCCCCCTTGTATGCGTGAAACAAATGAGGTGATTGGTTTACCTAATCCTATATGGGAAGACAACATTTTTTAATGTGGATGAGCCAAGTAACATGGCCCGTTAGTTTTGATCGAAGTATTTTTTTTAAAATTTTTGAGATTTATTTAAATGCTACAAAATTTTCGAATCGCTTATGAAATTACGAACTTGTATGTTGGTGTAGACCTTTCAAAATTTGGTGTCGACCTTTTACTTAAATTAATTTTATCCGAATCCCTACTATGGTACGAGTGAGATGAGACGTTACTGAACGAGAGCGGATTTCATATTAATAAAAGTGTTGCATGTGCATTAGCATTACATACAATTCTCCTGTGCATTAGTTGCATCCTCGTAAAGCATGTTGTAGTTTTACGCAATTTTTTTTTTAAGTTTCAGGGCGAAGCTTCTTTTTAAGGAGGATATAATGCAATACGCCGTATTTTAATTAGTGATCATTTGGTAATTTTGGAAAAATATTTGACGATTTCAAGAAATTATTATTTCAAACTTATTCGTGACTTTTTTTTTTAATTTCTAAAGTATATGGGTATTATGTGGCATTTATGATTATCTAGTATTTTGTTTTGGGGATATTTTGTAATTTATAAAAGTTATATATCATTGAGTACACTTACTATTTTTATTATTGAAAGTGAAAATATGTTAATTTTTATTACTTCTGTGTAATCTTGTACTTATCATTAATTTCCAATATTTGCATCTGAACCCTCATTTTCTTGATATTCCGATTTCAACCAAAATTATCTAGTTGGGATATTTGTAATTGCAACCCATTCTCTTCCCCACTATCAAAGTCAACACCATTAAGATGTATCTTTTTACAACTACTCTTATTAAATTAAAATAATGTCACTTGCTATGTAAATACTACACCCTACACATACATAAACCATCATGTCCATCAACAACTCCATCAACCCCCTCACTATATCTCCTTCACTCTCATTTCTTTCCATCTTCTCCTTCATTGAAGAACACTCAATAGCTCCATTCTCTCTCTAAAAATCTCCATCCCCGGATTGGAGTGTTGACGTCACAAAAATACCTCCAAAACTTCATTTTTCACCTTCTAATTCATGAAAAACTCAAGTCCAAGGTCATGATATGCATGGGGGAGCCATTTCCTTCAACCATGATGTTAGTCTCTATTTCATGTTTAAATTGATTGTATCCAAGTGTAAAATCAAGTTAAATTTAGTTGTATGTGTCATATAATTGATTTGATCATGTTTTGAGTGTTTTAGGTAAAAATTTCATAGTTTTACAATATGACCAATTTTTGAAAAGCGCATATTATCTCTAAATTTTCTCTCCGGGGAACTTTTAACTCTTTCATATTTTGAAATTACACACAGAAATGCTCATTTTGAGAGAAAATAAACTCCATAGCCTTTTTTGTTAGGAAAATATGCTCATTCTAAGTTGCATGTTTTATGAAACTCAGTTTTTGGACAAGTCTTGCCATTTTTGTTAAATCCCATTTCTAAACACTTATGGCATCGCATATTTCTTGTGATGAAAATAGACACATAGGGGATTCATTCTGGATAAGATGAGCATTTTTCCTACTCTCCAAGTAGTACTAATTGTCCTTCAAAGTTAAAATTTTATTCCTAACTTGTCTCTGCACAACATTGTTTGTTGATTTGGTAACTTGAGTTTTACAATAGTTGTGCATGATTTTCTTGAGGTTTCTAAGAGTATACACATGCAGGCTGATCATAAATTAATTTCACGATTTTAATAGATTTTCTGAAATGGTAAATATGGCTCTAAATTCAAAGCTACAATTTTGTTCAGAATTGTAGTTTCATAGTTTTTAGAAAACTTGAATTTTTTAAATTCTAAGTTTTTTGTCTGATTTATTTAGATACGTGAACATCATTATATGTGCATTTTTGACATATAGGACTATGTGCCATGTAGGATTTCATTTGACTTATCGATGTGTAAGTTGGTTGTAGTGAATACACTATACGTGCCATTGTAGACCTCGACCTTGTAAGAGGGAGTGCTTCTCATTGGAGTGCTCGATTTACTTTATTGATTTTTCTTATGATTCATCTGAGTGGTAAGTACACATGTGCGACCCTTACTTATCAAAATGTGAGTATTTGTGTAATTTCTCAAATTAATATGTTGTTGATTGAAAATGTATGAAAAACATGATTTATACTCTAAAGTAGTTTCGATATTCATGAATCATTTTTGAGAACTCTTGAAAATTACTTGTGAATTCAGATTTGGTCATGGTAAAGAGAAGAACTAAAAACACTTCTAATATTTAGGACGATGTACAGAGTTGTGCTATTTATGGCTCCGGCCGGAGGCGCCAAGCGATCCTGAAATTACTTATGGCTACTGCCGTCCAAGCAATGCTATATATTATAGGAAAGAACTTTAATGTTCATAAATCCACCCCAGAGGATCCATAATGTACCAAGGTATTGCGGCCAAGGGATTTGTAGAGCTATAGAGTGCTACTTATACTTGTAAGGGTCACTATGGTATAGGGGTGTCGACACTTAAGGCCTTTTCGCTAATGTTTTGAGCAGTGATTGACGTATGGGCTCCCTTAACGCTCAGGTGAAGTAGGGTTTTATAGACCCTAGAAGTAACCCTTTATGATTATTTCGTGACCCTTCTTTCTACATCGATCTTTCTGGTGGCTCTGGATATGCTTTTGCTAAATTTAACAGTTAACTGAACATGAAAGAAAGTTGAATACTCTATTGATGCTGTTTGTGGCTCTGGATATGCTCTGATCAAATTAAATGATTTTAAAAGCATTGACTACTCGTGATTTAATGTCGTTATCAGTTCAAATGGACTTGTTTACTGTTGATACCTTACTTATTCAAGAAAATCTTGAATACTAGTGGTTTACTAATGTTTTAAAGATGAGAAGTACTTGATATGCGACTACTAATAACTTTTCAGAAATCCCCATCTCCTTTACTTGTTAAGTTTTCAAATCTCTTGATTTATTTAAGTTTATGCTTGTGTACCACTCATGTTTTACATGTCGTAGTGTGTATCTACTTATTTTTTACTGATTATTTGAAAATGTGGTGTATGCGTTTGTTATTTGAAAACCACCACAGTGTAATGCTAGTCGGGATGGGATTGTTGAACATGAAGAGGTCGCCGAGCATAAGATTAGATCACTTCGTAGACCACGTAGTTTTTTTAACATACTACCTTTGTAATATTTGTTGTATACTTTAACCGTCATGTAATAGTGATAGTTAATAGTCTAATTTTGGTTATCAATATTCACTTTAACCCTGAACCGAGATCCCGAGTTGGTTAAATGATCAAGTCTAGAGGGCGCTACCTGAAAGGTGTACGTCTGGTGCCCTCGAGCATGGGCATGTAGTACAAATAAATAGAATTCATTGTGTTATTGTATGAATGACCCACTTTTTTCTTTCTTTCTTTTTTTTTAATGTGGGTGTAAAGAAATATAATCCAATAAAGATGAGAGATGGTTTACTAAAGTCCTAATTATTTCTCATCTCCTCAAAAATTTAGATGAAAATATTGAAAACTCAAGTTGGGATGTAGAGAATAATTGAACATTATCTTCTATGTAAGGGAATCAAATTGCAATTATTCTTAGTATAATCGTAGTTTGTGACCTCTAAACAAATGAAAGATCCGAATTTTGAAATGATGACATAACAGATGAACATGTTGACATAAAATTATTATTTTACTGGCTACTTTAATTGTACTAATGCATAATTTTCTCACATCATGTGGCAAGAAAGCTATGTCTCTTGACTGATAGATACAAAGCTTGTCATTTTTTTTCTCAATTCTTCGGAGATGGAATACAAAGAAGTCCAATTTTATTACATTTGCTGGAATATAACGTGTAGAGCGTCAGTGCGGTGCTTCGTAATGTGCCACAAACCCCATGGGGTGGTCTGCAGAAAGCTAAAATTTTGTATATAAACAGAGACAGCTTCTCATTAATTTTTTGTGTGGGAATAAATCAGTTTATTCACAGTTTTAGGAACCCTAGCCTTTCTCTCACATTCATCCAAAGGGTGAAAACGTGGTGTGAACCACAGTGTTCATCCTAGAGATTCGCAATAGACTGCTGGGATCGCGAGGAACGTGAGCATAAATGACATGTTTTAACCACAAGTGTATGGTCGTCGTGTTTAGTAATAACCGGAAAGTCGGGAATGTAGATCCTAAGGGACTTGTTGTGAACTAATTATAACTATCAACTTCTTATGGGCAAGCAGTTTGAGTTGATTTCTAAACTAAATAATGGAAAAGACAAACTAATTATGAAAATTGAGATTACTTATGATAGACGAGTATCAGGAATTCTCTAGGATCACCAGGTATTCGCCGTTAACGTATTACGTTTTGAAACACAGACAATGAATCAGTTTTCCAAACGAGCAATAATACTCACCGAGTTACCAAGTTCTCATTATCCCTAAATTATATAATGACGTATAATTCTACTCTATTGTTCTCTGTTAATTTGTTCGATCTACTAAGTGATTAATTCAACTATCCGGGTAATTTGTTGGTTTCACGAACCAATCACCTATGATCTTCATATTTTATCAGACAATACTAAGATAGATTAAGAACATGAATTAAACATAGCAAACTAGAGCATAATCAATTATGTTTAAGAAAAACGTGTATCAAATTCATAATTCGCCAAAGCGGCTTCAAACCCAAGATACCGTTGAGAAATCCTGATAATGAGTTTAGCTACTTCTTCTCATGATCATAACGACAAGAGTACTCATGATCATGGGTAAAAATAATAAAAATATAAGAACATATAGATCAAACTGTAGAATCCTCGCTTCCACGACGAGATCTAGCTCCAATTCTCTTCTCCAACCTTGTCCACACCGTCTTCTTTATGAAAATACCAACTAACATTTCTTAAATACGTTTCCCTAAAGTCTCGAGCCTTTTAGGAAAAGTTTCCAAAATTTATGGCCGTTCTCTGCAGATTGTTTTTGCGAAGAGCACGAGTGTTTGTGCAAAGTACTTCGTGCGAACAACTTCCCTTCTTCATGCGAAGGTCTTCCCAGAATAAGACAAAATGCTTGTTCACAAACACCTTTGAGATTTTGGCTAAGGCAAGGTCTTCATGCGAAGACACTACGGTCTTCATGCGATACCACCTGGGTTCTAGGATTTTCTTATTTACTTCGTTCGTGCGAACACTGCATTGTCTTCGTGCGATGACATGCAAAACATGCATTCTTTCTTCTTCTTCTCTTCTTGCTTTCCCTCTGATCTGAAGCTCATTTCTCCTCTCCAATTTCTCTCCTCGTTCATCATTTCTGAAAATCACTGCACGGACACTGCCGCAATGATCAAATGTGATGAAATATTCAAACCATACGTAAAAATATTCAAGATTCGTCCGGATGTACGTTAAATCTCTAAAACATCCAAAAACTCATTATCTTATTTTGGCATAAATCTCATCACTTTGCACCGATACGCACACAAATTACAATGTAAAATGTACTAAGGATAACTCTTATGAAGGAGTTATCAAATACCTCCATACTTGCCATTTGCGCGTTCAAACAACATCTCATCTACTACATCTAACTGTCCGCTGCCAATGAGAATAAAGCGAATCTAACACGAATCATGACACAACAATGCAACAAGATGATGCAAATGAAATTCTAAACTCGATCTTAGCACAAAACTTTCTTTCCTTTTGCAAGATCAGACAACATCAATACACATAGAATTGTGCTCATGGAGTGATGAAAAATTTAGGCAAGATATGTGAATCGCAACTAAACTCGACAAGTAATTCCCTATAGTTGGTTTAGATTATCTAAATTTAATATTAAGAATAACCTACATCTTCGTGTATGTAGAAAAAAATAAGAGGCTATCCAAGTCTAATCCACATTCATAGTCCCAGCTCCTCTTCCCCTACAGGTCTAAATATGATGAGACTTAAGGACACAAAGGATCAATATGAAGTAATCAATTCTAAAGTGTCGCATAATCTCACAAAACCCCATGTCTCACACACTCTCACCACGATGATTTGAATTCTGAACCCGAACCTCACCGAATCCGGCCCCAATCCCCTCAAAACCCGTTATCATGTCAATTATGTGGCCATCGCAGAGAACAATGTGTGAAACTCAATCAATCTATAATCTGGAACTAGGAACTTTCACCACTAGTTTTTTCCAATATGCACAGATTTATCTCTCTCTCTCTCTCTTTCGCTTTCTCTCTCTTTCTCTCTCTCTCTCTCCCTCTCTTCTTTTCTATTTATTTTTTTCTTCTATCTCAATCAAATATCAACAACAATATAATCACATATGTACGAGTGGTCGTCCACCAAGAATTAAAGCAACAATACAAATGTAGGGAGAGGAAATAAACAATCCAATGAATAAGTATCACAATCAAAATTCATTTCCCCTAACTTAATGAAGTGCACAATGCCACAAAAAATGCAAGTAAGTCAAAACGCATATGGGGGTGGAGTCATGGAATCCGCAATTCAATGTCCGTAGTCAAATGTCGACACCCACACACTAGAATGACTTCACATCCCCCTATCAAGTAACAAATAGGATATGTCACATGCCTAATCCAGCCAAACCTCCTACACCAGGATGACAACAAAATGGTACCTAGCATGTTCCACCAATTAAACTCAATCAACCCCGTTTTAGTGAGAATTACACGTCACACACTCAGGCTCTCCACTACGGTGCCCATGATGTAATGAATGGAACACCGCCACAACCTAGTGGGCAAGACAACTCACTCACCCTCACATCCCCTCATTAATATCAAATTAAGCATACACAATCTATAGAACTCACATAAATATGTAATGACGCACTTTCTCAATGAACCCCCTAAACTACTTGATAGCGCCTTTTAAGAGCTATATATTACTGTCATTTCCACATAAATATGAGATATTTTAGCATGATTACAAATAATATAATTCGTTTGGTCACTTGATGCTTCATATGCGCTATATTGTTAGTCCGGATGTTTCTGTGCATGCTTCGATGTTATTTGTCAAATATAATCGATGGGTATATTTTTTCACGTTGTCTTGACAGGAACGAATGCTAATCGATTTTTAGGAGGCATAAAAAGAACTTCGGAAAAAAAGGGAGCTCAAGCGGAGTGAAGAAAAGCGAAGTTGGAGAAGCTAGTATGACCAGTCAGCACCCATTTTGATGATAACTAGAGTTCTACAAAGCATTTGGGAGTGAGACCGTTGCCAAATGAAATTAGACTCAAAGAGCTCTCCAACGAGAGGTCACAAAGCTTGTAGGATTTTGATGCAAGTTATGCAGCAGAAATACAAAAAAAAAAAAAAAAAAAAAAAATTGCTCAAAACCCTCCATGAATCGCCGGTGAAGCATTCATAACGTGATATAGAGATAAGGTTTCCTTGTTAATGTACCTGATCACTACGTAGAATTGATGTCCACGTCTCTGCAAATTCCCATACTGTAGTATGAGCAATTGGATTTTCCTCTACTGTTTGTGCCAGCAGTGTAGGGAAGGAAGCATTCAAGAGCTTGATCCAATTAAGCAGTACACTCAACAATGGAGAAGAGAGGTGGCGCCTCCTTGATGTCGTCAGCCTCTAGGGGGGTTCGTCCTCCTTGTTCTTTTCTTCTCCTTGCTCTAATTATATCAACTAATGAAATAATAGGTCTGGACTAGCCTTCTATAATTAATAATTCTTTATTAATTACAAAACTGCCCCAATACTAATCCGATCCATACTAGGATTAATTAGTAGTTTAATCCTTTGCTGTGTAATCCTGTAGGTTTCTATTACGCTGGCAGTAACAATTACAAACATTGAGCGGTGTCTAGCAACACATAAATGCTACCCAACTAGTAGGAATAATCAGTGATCTGACTAACCTCTGTGACCAATGTTACCGTGCTGTATTTTCCGTTTGTCACATTATCCGGATTGGACACGAGAAACAAATGTCACACTCGTATATCCAAACCATAGTTTCTCAATCCTGGAAATAAACTTATCTGAACAAATAACAGCAGTATCATATATTGATTTACTGAGTCTCACCAGACTTTTATAAATACTACTTATCGAGTGGTCGCTTACACATACTCCCGTTATGTGGGAGAGACAAATCCTATCTACATCACTACCATCTCTCAGCATGCTTCATATCATATCCGACTATCCCTTTTATAGTTACCCAGTTATGGTGAAACGTTTAACGATATTAAAACATGATAATTCACAACTATAGTATCTAGTGACTTCAAGTCAAAGGACTAAAACACCATTGTCACTACAAGAAGAACTTGTGACATTCACATAACTACCATGTAACCTTCTCGTGGTGGGTCAATCCAGTATGCCATTAGTCTTAATGCATACCCATGTCTTAGATATTGATATCTCCATATCAATCTATCCACATACTAGTCTTCATGCATATTGATCGTCCTAATAACCAATATAGTTGACTAGGGATAAATTAAGATAAACAACAATTGCAATCCAAGGACTTCATAATATTAATATCTCCATATATAATAAAATAAATATTCTAGCGAAAACTGTGTTCACACTAAAATAGATTGCCTCTAGGGCATCTACACCAATAGTCTCCCACTTGCAATAGAGCCAATCTGGTGCCTGTTGGTATTTTGCATATCTTCGCATCTCCTCTATCGACGATTAATCAGACTAATATATTGTGAATAAACGTGCAAAATAACCAACTTCAAATATTCTCATATCACACGTTACTGTGACTCGAGAGTCGAACCTAAGGGATCAGGGAAAATGCAAATACACAAAGCGAGGTATCCTAAATAGATGCAAGAGTAAGAGTGATTGAGTTTTAAGTGTTCCGAATGATTAGCTAAAGATTAATGTGAACTATCTAATTACTTTCAAGAAAAAAACTAAGAAGAATGCAAGACAATTGATTCGAGTTTAAGAAATAAGGAAGAATGGTGGGTTAGTATATTGAATCATGCTAAAGTATCTTGGGCTGATGTTCAGTTCAAGAGTTTCAACCCGACTAGGTGATAAACACGATGCTTTATACCAGCGGCATAGAATAACGAATATATGTCAGATTAATCCATCTCATAGGTCATAAAACATTTTCTATTTATCATAAGTTCACAAAGAAATTGAATAAACTACGTTGACAGAATAGTTCATCTCGCGACGTGAACTATCAGATCATGAAGTTAATCACTGTATTTAGCTCGCAAAGATTCATCCTGCAAATCAATATATGAACTTAAAATATGATGCATCAATTTCAACTCACGCACAATTCATCACAGAACTACACATGAAATTGGACCGCACATCAAATTTGTTCTAAACTAATGAATCTGTATTTGCAATTAGAGAATTGAAATATTAACTTAACAATCAATCCAATCACTCAAAAATTCCTTAATATCCTAAATCCAATATGTTTTGTTGCTGGACATGGTAATTAAAATAAAAGACTAAAATTGACATGATAAAGGTCGAAAGTTGCTCATTGTTAGGTTCTTTTCCGTCGAATCTCAGTGCAAATCAGGAAGCCGGAGCAGCCCCTGTGTTTCCCTTCTCTTCTCAGCCCTTTGCTACTGCTATTGGTCGCGTTTCTGTACTCAATCAGTCGCTGTCCAGGTCTGCAAATAAGCGCCGTCCATGCTTGATCGTCTTCTTCTCTTCTCATCTACGCCACCTCTTTTTTTCTTCTCTTTTCCGATTTCTTCTAGTTTTTTTCTTTTTTTTTCTTTTTTTCCATTATGTTCGTGGCCCCTTTTTTTGCTGCCCAGAACTAAGTTTCAACTCATCCCCAATCAGGCTTTATAAAAAACATCAAAACAGCCCCTTGAGTTTTAGCAATCACTAAACAGCCTCATTCATCCTCTTGTTTGCAAATAGGCATCTTTATTCGCGTTCACTTTGCATCTGAACCCGCCTTGAGTTTAAGTTGCTTCTAACACATCGCTCCATTCATTCCTGCGGCAAAAAAACCTAGCAATAATTATTCTGAACACGAATAGCACATTATTCAAAGCAACTAAGTGTACAAGAATAGCACATTCTTATGCAAAAATCGCACAAACTATGTACTTCAAAATAAGCACGGAAATGCATCATTTTCTGAATAATTACTCCAACAAATACACCGAATTAGGCGTAAAATAGCTATAAAATAGATAGCTATCAACAATCCCTCGAATAAGCGCGAGAGTATGAGTTTGGATTTCAAGTATGACCTGGGTTCCTTGGCTTGTGCGATCGCTCCAGTGTGTCACAATACAACACAATGGGTTCCACTATGTTAAGAACCACACCTAGTTCAGTGATGAATTACTTAATCCAAACAGCTTCCTTGATGCACTAAATGCAACAATGTACACAACCTCTGTTTTAGAATCAGCAACTGTCTCTTTCTTAGAACTCTTCCAGCTCACAGCTCCTCCATTTAGGAAAAACACATAACCCGATTGCGATCTTTAATTATCCTTGTCAGTTTAGAAGCTCGCGTCCGTATAACCTTTTATACTGAGTTCTTCCTCCCCTTATATATCAAGAATGTGTCCTTAGTCCTTCTCAATTATCTAAGGATATTTTTTTACGGCAATATGGTGACTCTCACCCGGACTGTGCTGTTATCAACTTGTCATACTCAAAGCATATGACACATGTTGTCTAGTACATAACATGGCGTACATGATAGATCCAATAGCCGACGCATATGGGATCTTACTCATGCGATCCTTCTCAATCTGATGGGAAGGACAGTCAATATTCATAAGAGTAACTCCATGTGACATGGGCAAGAATCCTTTCTTTGATTCTTGCATGTTAAACCGTTTCAACACCTTGTGAATATATGTACTATGAATTAGGCCAAAAACATTCCTTGATCTATCCCAATAGATATTTATACCGAGTATATAAGTTGCATCCCCCAAGACTTCCATTGAGAAGCAATTCCGTAGAAATCCATATCAGATTGCAAGGTAGGGACATCGTTTCTAATGAGTAGTATGTCATCCACATAAAAGACCATAAATAATACAGTGCTCCCACTAATCTTCTTGTAGACACAAGGTTCATCTTCTCCCTTGAAAAAACCAAGATCTTTGACTGCATCATCAAAGTGAAGATTCCAACTCCTAGAATCTTGCTTCAACCCATAAATGGACCGATGCAAATCCTAGAAGCTTACACATCTTGCTGGCATGCTTTGGATCCTCAAAACCCTCTGGCTGTGTCATGTGCACATCCTCAAGGAGGTTTCCATACAGAATCGCTGTTATGACATCCATCTGCAAAATCCCATAATCGTGATAAGCTGCAATAGCAAGCAAGATGCAAATCGATTTAAGCATCACATTTGGGGAAAATGTTTCTTCATAGTTAATAACATGAATCCTTCTGAATCCTTTTGCAAAAAAAATTCCGCTTAAAGGTAATCACATTGTCAATTAAGTCGATTTTCTTCTTAAGAACCCACTTGCACCGTATGGGCCGAGCCCCATTGGGTGGTTCCAATAAAGTCCACACTTTGTTGGTATAAATGGAATCCATTTCGGATCTCATGGATTTAATCCACTTATGAGAGTCTGGCCCCTCCGCAGCCTCAGCATAGGTTGTAGGCTCATCATCATTCATGAGAAATACGTCACTGGGTTCTGTCACGAGAAGTCGGTACCTCTTTGGCCCCTATCGTATCCTACAGACCTACGAAGCTCTTGTGTTACTTGAGAATATTGCTCCACAAAATCTTGTTGTTTCTGCTCATGTTCCATTGTAGGATCAGTGCTTTGTGGTTCTTTAACCTCTTCAAGTTCTACAGCCCTCCCACTTACTTCTTTAGATACAAACTCTGTTTCTAGAAACACACCGGTCCGAGCAAGAAACACATTGTTCTCAGTTGGATTGTAGAATGTAAGTTCAACTCAGTTTCAAGGGCTTGAAATAGTTCAAGGCCTTGAAACAGCTTTCAAAGCTTTGAAACTAACTATGCTTTATATGCATAAACTTAGGGGGATTTTCTGATCTTCATTCAACTCGTAAAACCCTTTGCTTGATCAGTTGTTATTTGATGATTATAGACAAAGTATTTTGACACTTTAAACTGTATCTATTCCATCTGTTTGAATTCTTTTTTGCAGGGATATTATGTTTCCTACATTACAGGATCTATTTCCAAACTTGAGTTTTGCAGGAAAGGAAACTAAGTGTTGATTTGATTCTGTGATCAATCTGCTGTGTTTGAAAGTTTCCCAACATGTGTTTACACAAGATCAAATCAGTATGCTTGAAGATACTGAGCAACTATCCGTTGGAGAAGTTGTTAGAGAAGTCAAAGCTGAAGCTACAAAATAGGGAAGTTTGTTAAGAGGAGATCTTGAAGATCTGCAATTCAAACTGCTCCATAAAAGAGGGAAAGCTGAAGAAATACAACGGGACATTCAGCAGAGACACTCAAACACATTCACAGATTGACAAGCAACAAATAAGCATATTCATTTCTCTCAATTTAGGCATCTGAAGAACAATGCTACTCACTGCAGATTCAGTTCTAGTGTTCTTCTATTCAGAACTTAATTTTTATATCATTCTGATAAAACTTTTAGTTCTTATTCTCGTGGATTGTTCATGGTTAAAGATAGAGAATTCATAGTTAATCAGTTAGCTAGAGCAGGTACTAGATAGGTTAGTGAGAACCACAAGCTGTAACAGAGTAAGGAATCTTTCTGTGCTTGAGATATAGGGCTTAGCTTTTGATTAATAATAATTGAGTTGAAAACCCTGAATGGAGAAGACCCCTTTGGTAGAGACGTAGGTCAAAGTGGCAAGAACTCTATATCTTGTGTCTCTTGCATTTACTTTTCATGTCTATACTTACTTCTTTTGCAGCAATAAAAATAGTTTCATTTCAAGGGTTTGAAACTCATTACAAGGCCTTGAAATAGACTTACCCTTTTATACTTCAACCGTTTTCTTTCCAAGGGCTTGAAACTCATTTCAAGGCCTTGAAATACGCTTCACTCATTATAATTCTTTTTGAAACCACTCTTCTTGCAAGTTTAGCAAAAGTTGGCATACTCTATTCAACCCCCCCCCCCCTTCTAGAGTATTGATCCTGTATTTATACCTACTGTACACCTCAATTGGTATCAGAGCTTGTATCACTGCATAGATTTAACTATCTTGTGATTATGAGTACTGCAGGCGATGGTGGTTTCTCTCAGGGAAGAGGTGCTAACGGACCTCCTCTCTTCTGTGGAGAAAATTTTGTTCACTGGAAAGCTTTGATGAAAATGTTCATCATTGATAGAGCTTTGGACTATCGTGCAGAATGGTCCTCACACTTTCTACACAGAGAAATATGGGATTAAAACTCCCAAATCTGAAGACTCACTTTCTGCTTCTGAACTGGAACAAAACTATAAAGCTATGAATCTCTTATATTGTGCTTTGAATGCAGATGAAATTAATAGGATCTCAGGTTGCAAGACTGCCAAGGAGATCTGGGATAAGCTTGTGGTGACTTTTGAAGGAACCAGCCAAGTCAAGAAAACCAAGATTAACATATATCTCAGGCAATATGAGCTATTCAAGATGAATGGAGATGAGTCAACCAGAGACATTTTCAAAAGATTCACTGACATTTTCAACAATCTTGATTTTTTGGAAAACATATTTTCAATGAAGAAAAGGTTAGAAAGATTCTGAGATGTCTTCCAAAGGAAAAATGGGAACCAAAGACTACTGCTATTAAGTATGCTCAAGATATTTCATCACTTCAACTTGATGAACTTCAAGGAAAACTCCTTACACATGAAATATCCGTGAATGAAGTTGATGGAGAATTACCAGAAGGTGTCAAGAACCTAGCTCTCAAGGCAAAGGATAATGAGCCATCTCAAAGTCTTGAAACTGAAGAAGACGATGAAGATCCTATTACTTTGAGTTCCAAAGCCTTGACCAGAATTCTCAAAATGAATAATAACTTTGGAAACAAGGACTTCAGAAGAGATAGACAAAGATCCTCCAGTAGCAAAGACAACAAAGGTAAATCTTCTTCACATGGTAATAAGTCTAAAGTTATGAATTGCTTTGAGTGTTGTGATGCAGGACATTTGATCAGAGACTATCCACACAAAAATAGCAAAAACTTTCAGAAGAAAGATCATGATAGAAGAAATAAAGCTATGATAGCTTCCTGGAGTGATTCAGAAACCTCAAGTGACTCTGAATCTTAAGAAGAACATGCCAACCTATGATTTTTGGCCAATCATGATAAAAGTTCTAAAAAGAACATTGAGGTAATGGTAAACTGCCCGATTTCAAAAGCAATAGAAGCCCTCTCTGATTATCTTAGAACAATGTTTTTAAATGAAGAGGACTATCTAAAAGAGATTAGAGTTTTGAAAGAAAATTTTCATGAGCAGGAAAAAGAAAACTTGCATCTTGTTTGTCTGAATCATAACTTTGAAATTTCTCAGAATAAAACTGACAGTGATTTCAAGGCCTTGAAAAAGATGTTTCAAAGCCTTGAAAACACAAGCCAAGGAGGTAGTCACTAAGAACTCTCTTCTGATTGACTTTATTGTTAATCTAAAACATCAACTTGATGAATTAGATAAACAAAAGACTACTCTAACTGTGAAACTTCAAGAATCTGAATCAGCCATGAAAAAACTTGCAAGCTCAGAACACATCTTGAACTTGATTCTTGGAGGTACCTTAATGTTTGTTCACAAAACTGGTATTGGATACAATCCAAATTTTCCCAGAAAGAACAATACCAGATTTGTGAAAGCTGGAAGCAGAACATCTCCTAAATGCCATTACTGCAATAAAATTGGTCATGTTAGGATGACTTGTCCTTTTAGAAGAAGAGACCCTAACATAATGAGGAATACTTTTCCGTTTCAACTCAAAGGACAAGTTAGACATATTTCGGTTCATAAAAAGGGTTAAACCACCTTACATGGTTGACCCTGAATGTGAATCTAAATTCCACACATGGTCTAACAGATGGGTAAGCAGTGAATGGTGTTTGCATGCTGTCACCAAGACCAAAGAACAAAAATGGTTTATGGAAATTTGTTGATCAAGACATATGAGTGGAAAGAGAACTTTATTCTTAGAATTGAACGATCAATCTGAAGGTTCAATTACACTTGGTGACAAAGGCAAATGCAGCATTCTAGTTATTGGTAAAGTTGGTACAAATGCTGAAAATTCCATTTATGATGTGTATGTAGTTGATGGTTTGAAATTTAACTTGCTTAGTGTATCTCAGCTTTGTGATAATGGTAATAAGGTTATATTTGACAAAGATAAATGTGTGGTGCAAGATGAGAAATCTTTCAATTGCATCGTCACTACCTCTAGGTCAAACAATATCTATACTTTTCAAACTAACAAAGTTGCAGGAGAAAACATGAAGTGTCTCAAGGTCTTGAAAGAAGATTCAAAGCTTTGGCACACAAATTTGGGACACATTAGCTTGCATACCTTTAAGAAGATAGTTTCCAGGAAATTAGTAAGAGGTCTACCCTCTATCAAGTTCAAAGATGAAGAAGTATGCAAGGCATGTGCACAAGGCAAGCAAACTAGAAGCTCATTCGAACCAAAGAACTTTGTAAGTACTACTAGACCCATTGAATTATTGCATATGGATCTCTGTGGTCCTATGAGAACTCCAACTCTAAAGCGTAAGAAGTACATGCTTGTTATTGTAGATGATTTTTCTAGATATACTTGGGTTATGTTTCTTAGTGAAAAATCTGAAGGTCTCACTGAGTTTTCAAAGCTTTGTAGAGAACTTCAAACCTTGAAAAACCTACCTATTGATTCAATCAAAAGTGATAATGGTAGAGAGTTTGATCATCTTGAGTTTGATATATTATGTTCTAAGCATGGTATCTCTCACAATTTTTCTGCTCCTAGAACTCAACAGAATGGAGTTGTTGAAAGAAAGAACAGAACTCTTGAATACATGTCAAGAACAATGCTTCTTGAAAACAAATTGCCAAAGTACTATTGGGCAGAAGCTGTGAATACAGCAAACTATATTCTCAATAGGTGCTTGATCAGACCTAGTCTGATGAAGACCCGTTATAAGCTGTTTAAAGGTAGAAAGACAAACATTTCTTACTTAAAACCTTTTGGTTGTACCTTCTTTGTTCACAATTATGGTAAGGACAATCTTGGTAAGTTTGATGCAAGAAGTGATGAAGGTATTTTTATTGGTTATTCACAGACAAGCAAAGCCTATAGAGTTTATAATAAGAGAACCAAGCTTGTTGAAGAAAGCCTTCATGTCATATTTGATGAAAATGGTTGAGTGATGGTTTTGCAGAAGCATGAATCAGATACTGAAGAAGAATCCTCAAAAGGTTCCAAGGAAGTCTTACAGGAACAAAGAAGGAAATTTCAAGGCCTTGAAAATAAGGTTCAAAGCCTTGAAACAAAATCTCCAGAGAAGACATCAGATCAAGCTACTACTTCAAGTTCTCAAAGACTTGAAGAAAAAAATTGGAGAGCCTGAACCTTGGACCCCAAGGAAGAGATTTAAATATCTCTCATCTCATCCTGCTGATAACATTATTTCTGATCCAACCAATGGTACACAAACCAGATCACAGTTGAAGAATCTATGTGCTTTTAATGCTTGTATCTCTCTTGTAGAACCTAAAATTGTGAAGGAAGCATTACAAGAAGCAGACTGGATTATAGCTATGCAAAGTGAACTCAATTAGTTTGATAGGAAAAATATTTGGAATTTAGTTCCTCCACCAAGAAATCAGTCTGTTACTGGAACCAGATGGGTATTGAGAAACAAGTTAGATGAGAGTGGAAGGTAATCAGGAATAAAGCTAGATTGATAGCTCAAGGCTACAATTAAGAAGAAGGTATTGACTATGAAGAAACTTTTTCTCCTGTTTCCAGGTTAGATGCAATTATAATTCTACTTGCATTTGCATCTCACAAGAACATGAAACTCTTTCAAATGGATGTGAAGTGTGCTTTTTTAAATGACTATTTGCAAGAATAAGTTTATGTTGCTATCACAAGAATAAGAAAGGCATATTCCTATCAAATCAAGTAAACAAGAGATTTTCTAAACAAGTATAATATGTCTCATTTCAAAGATATTAAGACCCCCATGAGTTCAACACTGTCTTTAGACAAAGATGAATCTGGTAAGAGTGTGAATGTGAAATAGTACAGAGTAGAGTTGAGCATGGACCGGTATGGACCGGTTTTTCCAACTATTTTCACCCGACCCAATATGTACGGGTTGGAGAATGTTCAACCCAAACATATCCAATGATTTGTGATACCCAAACCAATCATAATTTGTCGACTCGGACCGGTTCGGACCGGTTAAACGGGTTGAAAAAACATTAATTTTTCTTGTAAAGATATATTTATTTGGTTAATTATCTTTGTAATATATGTTTGTATAGAATTTGAATTTGTAAACATAAAATAATTTTCTACAAAAGAGAAATAACGTGAGAAAAATAAAGTATTAAGATTATGTTAAGTAGTAAAACTTAATTTATAAACCATCTGTCTAAAAAAAAATTGTAATTTTTACATTAAAAACGTTAGTCGGACCGGTTCGGTTTTGAACGGTTTTTCCACTTCCAAACCCATGTTCGATCGAACTTTGACCGGGTTGACGAATTTATACCCATAATCAATCAATTAGCATTTATCGGTACTAAATTCAGACCGATTTGGTGCGGGGCGGTTCGGGGAGGCGGGTTGGACCGGGATTTGCTCACCCCTGGTATAGAGGTATGATTGGATCATTATTATACCTCACAACTAGCATACCAGATATCATGTTCAGTGTTTGCATGTGTTCTAGATTTAAAGCTGATCCTAAATAATCACACTTGACTGCAGTTAAAAGAATCTTTAGATATCTCAATGGTACCAAAGAGGCAAAGACTTAGGGCTTTGGTATCCTAAACAGTCTAATTTCTCTTTGTGTGGCTATTCAGATGCTGACTTTGCAAGATATAAAGTTAATAGAAAGAGTACATCAGGATGCTGCCAATTCATTGGATCATCTTTAATCAGATGGCATTCAAAGAAACAAAACTCAGTTGCACTATCAACAGCAGAAGCAAGGTGAGTACATAGCAGCTGGAGCATGGTGTTCACAAGTGTTATGGATAGCACAACAAATGAGAGACCTTGGATTTGATTTCAGAGATATACCTATCAAGTGTGACAACACAAGTGCAATATCAATTGCAATGAATCCAGTTCGCATTAAAGAACAAAGCATATTGATGTTATACATCACTTCATCATAGATCATGCTAAAAAATGTGATATTATTCTTGAATTGTTTCTACTAACATGCAGTTTGCAGATATCTTCACTAAACCATTTCCAGATGAAAGATTGTCAGCCTTGAGATTAGAATTGGGCATTCTAAATAAAGAAGAATTTGTTTAGGGGGAGAATCAGGTAAGTACAAGGTAAGTATTATGTGTTTAAATGGTTTGAACTGATTTTCAAAGCCTTGAAAATCTTTTTAAAGATTTGAGTGTATGTGCTTTAACCATATAGCTTTTCAAGCCCTTGAAATCCATTCCAAAGCCTTTAAATAAGAATGTGAGCTATTTAGTCAATAATATGTATCTTTCAATGTTGGGTGTTATATTTGTAGATAATTACTTAATATTGCTCCTCAATTTTCAGGTACTGATAACTCTTTAATAAGAGTTATCCAACGTACGTTTCATATTGTTATTTGTATGCGTTTCGGTGCAAAGTGATGAGATTCTGGCCAAAATATGAAGAAAATGCACTTTTGGATGTTTTTGAGCTTTAAAGTACAATCCGGGCGTTTCTTCATGGTTTTGAGTATGTTTTTGATAATTTATCACATTTGATCTTCGTGGTAGTGTTCGTGTTGTTGTTTGACAGGAATTACGCATGCGGGAATCAATTGGATAGAAGAAACGAGCTTCGGAATTGAAGAAAAAGACGGATTTGGGGCGTTTTGGATGTTTTCGCCAAATTTGGGCAATAATTGAGAAAATGGGAAAACAGTCCGGAAACGGGAATTTCTCTACATGGACAAAGTCTACGTCACTAAAGGAATCCAAAGGGGCAAAAATCGCGGTCATCGGAGTTCGGGATCAAAATCCGGATCCTTATTATCTTTCCCGCAATCTTAAAATATCCTGAAAATCCTGGTTTTATCCTGAAATATCCTGAACCATCTCCCGAGCATCCTTTTTAGCTCCAATGCAACCAACTCAGACCAAACATACCTACAGCCATGACCCTCAAAGCAAACTGACCACCTACCTAAAAACTACCAGCTCCATCTCAAAAACCACCATTACAACCTGAATTTATGCTCCTAAACCAACTACAAACCTATTTCGAATCCATCCAAACACCTAAAATACCAGCAGCAGTAGCTGCTTATGACCACCTGAAACTACACCCTAAATCACCACAATATTCCTATTCTACTCCTCCAATACAACCTGCAATTAATCACAGTACCTCCCAATTAAGACCACCAATACCACCTACTACCTTCACCACCTGAACAATGCCTAAGCCAATACCCTGCACCATTATCACCTCCATCTTTACAAACTGTTAACTCCTTGACATTACAACATGTTATAGCCAGCACCAACCAATGCACCACAGTAGCTATAACCTGCAATTACCCTCACTGCCAATACCTAACCTCAAAAAACCTGTTACCATTGCTTCAGCCTACAAAATCTCCACCTGCAACAACTAACTCCACCTAATACCCCTGCTCTCTACCTTCTTCACCTCCATTCAACATTCAACTAATTCAGCCATCACCATTCCCTCCACTGCCACAACAAACTGAAAACCCAGCTCTGAAACTCCACCTGAACTACACCAATCATCGAACCCAGAGGCTAAATCATCGCAGCACCTGCTAGTAACCTGAACCAACCCAGCAACTTTCACCAGCTTCTAACAAACTATAACCTCACAAACCACCTACAAACTCTCCATTTTAACCTATCAAAACCTGAATTTAACTACCATCCTTAACCTCCAATTAAACACCCGTCCAACCAATTTAATTACCACAACCAAACTGCCTATCTCCTTCCCAAACACCCATGTCCTTATACAAACCCATATTACACAATAACAACCTAGACCTCACTGATCTCAACCATTTACAAACACTAACAATGCACCATTACACCACAACTACACCTCAGACCTGCACAAGCTAGCCTTGACCCCCACCTGATTTCAAACGGTTACAACCACCATTCTGTCAGGTATGTGGCTGGCAGGGACTAAAGTGAACTGGTATTAAAACTAGTGACCTATAATTAGGACCAAAGTGAAAACAGCTCTAAACTAATGACTTGTAATTCGGAAGAGCAGCTACCGTTGGATGGAGTAGGGTGATGGATCTGGTCCGTTGATTAGGATTAGCCGTTAGGATTTGAATGGCTTAAGTGGGACGTCGTCGTTTGGATACTGGGCTGGCGTGTGTGGCTGAGCTGGCAGCATGGCGCTTGTTGATTGGTTGGAGGGTGTCATCTCAGCTGAGTTGGCGTCCAGTCAGCCATGGCCGTTACCAAGTTTAGTTAATTACGTTGTGGCCCAAAAGTATTTGTAATTTTTTTTCATTCTGTGTATAAGAACATTTGTTCTTCATCAATTTAGGGTTATGAAATCAGAAATTTCCCAATTCAATTCCCTCTTCTCTCTCAAATTCTCTCTTCTTCTTCTCAAATTCTCTGTAAATCAGGTCAGGAACTACTCGGTTCCTGACAAATTGGTATCAGAGCCTCGCTTCCTTCGGCGAATTCCGCAGAAATGGGGCAAAGAAAGCCAGCAGCAACGGTGGAGATGGAAACTATGGACGGAGTAATCGGCCACCTGCACGCGGTGGATGAAGCGATCATGGAGCTCCGACGAGAGTACGGAGAGCTACGGCATGTCCAGGAGGAGTTCAGGCATGGACAGGACCTAATCTATGGCCAATTGACAGAGCTAAATCAGATTGGAGAGTTGAGACAAAGTTAGGAGGAGCTCAAGGAAGAGTTGAAGAAACTGACAAATTGTATGAATCTCATGGCAAACAACAAAGAGAAGGAGCGAATGGAGACCTCTAATCCTGCTAGCAGAACTTCTGCAAGTCTCTTAGGCAAAGGAAGGCCTCAGAACCAGAGTACTGGACCTCAAATCAACACTAGAAGAGGTAAAAAGGTGGATGAACTTCAAAATGAGGTAACAAGGACTCCTAATCACTATGTGTTGCCTATACCTAAGATTGAGTTTCCAAAATTCACTCGCCTAGATCCTTTGGGATGGATTTTGAAGGCTAATAGGTATTTTCAGTTACATAACTTGAATGATCTTCAGAAACTCAAACTAGTTTCACTAAATTTGGTTGATGAGGCTGAGAGTTGGTTTAGTGCTGAGTTTGAATCACTTGAGGACATAACATGGAAAGATTTCTGAGAGATGGTTTTTGTTGAGTTCCTAGAGCCAGGACATGAAAATGTGTTTGCAGAATTACAAAAGCTAGAACAGAAGGGAAGTGTGACAGAATATCAAGCTCAATTTGACAAGCTTAGACCTAGAGTCAAGGCTCTTTTTCCCTGGGCTGATGATAACTATTTTATGAAGACATTTTTGGGAGGACTGAAATTAGAAATCAGGAGTCAAGTTCAACAACTAGCACCTAGTTGTCTTGCTCAAGCCAAGGCCATGACTAAGTTGCAAGAGGTGTATTACAACCACCAACACCAAAATGTCATGCAAACTATCACTAGTATGATGAAGAGTGGTACTAAAACTACTCCTCTCAAGACATACACACCTTTTGTATCTGATAAAAAGAGCTCAGCAGCTCCAAATGTGCCTTTCAAAAAGCTCACTCAAGAAGAGATGAGAGCTAGAAGAGCTAAGAACTTGTGTTACTTTTGTGAGGAATCTTATGTTCCAGGACATAAATGCAAAAAACCTCAACTATTTTTGATAACTAGTGAAGAGGAGGTGGAAATTGTAGAAGAACCAGAGCCAGTTTTTAGTGTGCAAGAAGAGAAAGACAGCACTAATGAGGATGCACCTGAAATGGAGATCTCCTTACATGCCATGACTGGTAATTGTGGAGCACAAACAATCAGATTACAAGGTCTGGTAGGGAAGCATAAGGTGCACATACTCATAGACTCTGGGAGTACACACAACTTCATAGACAAGAATGCTGCTGCTAGGCTTCAATGTGTGATCAATCCTAGCCAGTCTATGAGAGTGACAGTGGCTAATGGCAGCCACATTGTAAGTGTTGGAACTTGTCCAAAAGTGAAGCTCAAAATCCAAGGACAGAAGGTGGAAGCTGACATGAGAGTGATACCACTTGGGGGTTGTGATATGGTGCTGGGGGTGCAATGGCTACAAGAAGTCAGTCCTGTGGAAATGGATTTCAAATAGATGACTGTCACAGTGAATTTGAATGGATCTCCAGTTCACTTCAAAGCTCACAAAGAGGCTTGCCAGTACAAAGCTGCTAATTACAATGCAATTCAGTCTTATTGTGCTCCGAATGAAGGGGTCACTGTGGGACACCTCTACAGTATTACTATGACTGAACCTGGTGGAATTACTGACTTACCCCTGAGTTTTCAGCAAGTAATAGAGCAATATCACAAGGTGTTTGAGGAACCTACAACATTGCCACCACAGAGGAGTCATTATCATCACATTCCACTCAAACCAGGGTCACATCCAGTTTGTTTGAGACCTTATAGGTACCCCCATGTGAAGAAGACTTAGATTGAGAACCTAGTACAGGAGATGTAGATAATGGTGTCATACAACACAGCTCTAGCTCAGTTGCCTCCCCTGTGTTACTAGTCAAGAAGAAGGATGGCTCCTGGAGATTTTGTGTGGACTACAGGGGTCTAAATGACATAACTATAAAAGATAAGTTCCCTATTCCTGTCATTGATGAACTCCTAGATGAGCTGAATGGAGCTAAGTTCTTTTCCAAGTTGGATTTAAGGTCTGGATATCATCAGGTGAGAATGGCAGAAGAGGACATCCATAAGACAGCTTTTAGAACTCATGAGGGCTTGTATGAGTTCAGGGTGATGCCCTTTGGGTTAACTAATGCTCCAGCCACTTTTCAAATCTTGATGAACAAGGTCTTTAAACCCTACCTCAGAAAATTTTTATTGGTCTTTTCTGATGACATTTTGATTTACAGCAAGACTGCAGATGATCACTTACAACATTTAGAAACCACTCTTGGGGTAATGCTACAGAATGAGCTCTATGCTAAGTTGTCCAAGTGTTGTTTTGTGCAAACTTCTATTGAATATCTGGGGCATGTAATCAGCAGAGAAGGGGTACAAGCAGATCCTAGCAAGATTGCAGCCATGGTAGCTTGGCCTAGACCACAAACACTAAAGGCATTGAGGGGATTTCTGGGTCTTACTGGCTATTACAGAAGGTTTGTGAGAGGTTATGGTGTGTTGGCTAGGCAACTCACAGTCTTGTTGAAGAAGGGTGCTTTTGGGTGGACTGAAGCTGCACAAGGTGCATTTGAAACTCTAAGGGCAGCTATGACCTCTACCCCAGTCTTGGCTTTGCCAGATTTCACTAAAATGTTTGTACTAGAGACTGATGCCAGCCATTATGGTATTGGTGCTGTATTGATGCAGGAGGGTAGGCCCTTGGCCTATTATAGTAAAGCTCTAGCTGATAAACATTTGGGGTACTCTACTTATGAGAAAGAGCTGCTAGCAGTTGTTCAGTCAGTCTCTAAGTGGAGGTCATATCTAGAGGTGGGTAAATTTCAAATCAGAACTGATCACTACAGTCTTAAATTTTTACTAGAGCAGAAGATCAGCACACTCTTACAGCAGAAATGGGTTAGCAAGCTTATGGGATTGGATTATGAAATTGTGTTTAGGAAAGGGAAGGAAAATGTGGTAGTTGATGCTCTATCTAGGGTGAAGGATGAAGGTCAATGCCAAGCCATCACTGTGGCAGTCCCTAAATGGATAGCAGAAGTGATCAGCTCTTATGAAGGGGATGTGTGGGCTGCTACCCAAATAGCTCAGCTTACTGTGGATCCAACACTTGGCACTGAATTTCAGCTAGTTGATGGCTTGCTTAAGAAAGGAACCTGCATCTATGTAGGCACCTCCACTTCTTTGAGGTCCACTCTTATAGCTGAGATGCATAATAGTGGCATGGGTGGTCATTCTGGGATCAGGGGTACATTTAAGAGGTTGGCTGCTGTGTTTTTCTGGCCTCATATGCACAAGGAAGTGAAGAACTGGGTCAAGAATTGTGATGTGTGTCAGAGAATGAAGAGTGAACATGTCCCTTACCCTGGTCTTCTGCAGCCACTCCCTATTCCCAATAAACCATGGATTCATATAAGTCTGGATTTTGTGGAAGGCTTGCCTAAGTCAGCTGGAAAGAATTCCATTTTGGTGGTGGTGGATAGGTACTCCAAATATGGTCATTTCCTAGCTCTAACTCATCCCTATACAGCTGCTGATATAGCTCAAATATTTTTGGATAACATACATAAGTTACATGGCCTCCCTGAGACCATAGTCAGTGACAGGGACAGCATATTCCTCAGTCAATTTTGGAGTGCTTTATTCAAGCAATTGGGTACTAAACTGCACTATTCCACTGCTTATCACCCCCAAACAGATGGCCAGACTGAGAGACTAAACCAGTGTTTGGAGAACTATCTTAGATGTGTGACTTCAGAGAGGCCTCATTTGTGGTCTAAGTGGTTGCCATTGGCTGAGTTCTGGTATAACACTTCATTTCACAGCAGTTTGCAGGTTACTCCTTTTGAGGCTCTCTATGGGTATTGTCCCTCTATTCCCTCCTTTCATCAACTTGACAAGAGTGGAATCCCTCAGCTTGATCAGTTTATGGAAGACAGAAAGAAGATGGTGTTGCTTCTCAAGGCAAACCTAGCTAAAGCTCAAGAAAGGATGTGCCATTATGCCAACAAGAACAGAAGTGAGAGGGAGTTTAATGTGGGGGATTTGGTGTTTCTGAAGCTGCAACCCTACAGACAGGGTACTGTGGTTCACAGAAGTAATCAAAAGCTAGCTGCAAGATATTATGGTCCATTTCCTATTCTGAAAAAGGTGGCCTATCAGCTTCAGCTTCCTCCCCAGTCTCAAGTTCACTCAGTCTTTCATGTTTCTCAACTCAAGAAGGCTCATGGTAATGTTGCAGCTCATTCTCCTACTTTGCCTGACATTGGACCTGATGGTCAGTTACTGGTTGCACCAGTAGCCATTTTGGCTAGAAAGCTGGTGAAGAAGAATAATGCTCCTGTGGTTATGGCATTAGTCCAATGGGCCAATTCACTTCCTTCAGAGGCCACCTGGGAGGATTACCTGTCTCTCAAACATAGGTTTCCTGAGCTGGATTCATGAGGACATGAATTTCAAAGGAGGGTGCTTTGTCAGGTATGTGGCAGGGCAGGGACTAAAGTGAACTGGTATTAAAACTAGTGACCTATAATTAGGACCAAAGTGAAAACAGCTCTAAACTAATGACTTGTAATTCAGAAGAGCAGCTACCGTTGGATGGAGTAGGGTGATGGATCTGGTCCGTTGAGTAGGATTAGCCGTTAGGATTTGAATGGCTTAAGTGGGACGTCGTCGTTTGGATACTGGGCTGGCGTGTGTGGCTGAGCTGGCAGCATGGCGCTTGTTGATTGATTGGAGGGTGTCATCTCAGCTGAGTTGGCGTCCAGTCAGCCATGGCCGTTACTAAGTTTAGTTAATTACGTTGTGGCCCAAAAGTCTTTGTAATTGTTTTTCATTCTGTGTATAAGAACGTTTGTTCTTCATCAATTTAGGGTTATGAAATCAGAAATTTCCCAATTCAATTCCCTCTTCTCTCTCAAATTCTCTCTTCTTATTCTCAAATTCTCTGTAAATCAGGTCAGGAACTACTCGGTTCCTGACAAATTGGTATCAGAGCCTCGCTTCCTTCGGCGAATTCCGCAGAAATGGGGCAAAGAAAGCCAGCAGCAACGGTGGAGATGGAAACTATGGACGGAGTAATCGGCCACCTGTACGTGGTGGATCAAGCGATCATGGAGCTCCGACGAGAGTATGGAGAGCTACGGCATGTCCAGGAGGAGTTCAGGCATGGACAGGACCTAATCCATGGCCAATTGACAGAGCTAAATCAGATTGGAGAGTTGAGACAAAGTTAGGAGGAGCTCAAGGAAGAGTTGAAGAAACTGACAAATTGTATGAATCTCATGGCAAACAACAAAGAGAAGGAGCGAATGGAGACCTCTAATCCTGCTAGCAGAACTTCTGCAAGTCTCTTAGGCAAAGGAAGGCCTCAGAACCAGAGTACTGGACCTCAAATCAACACTAGAAGAGGTGAAAACGTGGATGAACTTCAAAATGAGGTAACAAGGACTCCTAATCACTATGTGTTGCCTATACCTAAGATTGAGTTTCCAAAATTCACTGGCCTAGATCCTTTGGGATGGATTTTGAAGGCTAATAGGTATTTTCAGTTACATAACTTGAATGATCTTCAGAAACTCATACTAGTTTCACTAAATTTGGTTGATGAGGCTGAGAGTTGGTTTAGTGCTGAGTTTGAATCACTTGAGGACATAACATGGAAAGATTTCTGAGAGATGGTTTGTGTTGGGTTCCTAGAGCCAGGACATGAAAATGTGTTAGCAGAATTACAAAAGCTAGAATAGAAGGGAAGTGTGATAGAATATCAAGCTCAATTTGACAAGCTTAGACCTAGAGTCAAGGCTCTTTTTCCCTGGGCTGATGATAACTATTTTATGAAGACATTTTTGGGAGGACTGAAATTAGAAATCAGGAGTCAAGTTCAACAACTAGCACCTAGTTGTCTTGCTCAAGCCAAGGCCATGACTAAGCTGCAAGAGGTGTATTACAACCACCAACACCAAAATGTCATGCAAACTATCACTAGTATGATGAAGAGTTGTACTAAAACTACTCCTCTCAAGACATACACACCTTTTGTATCCGATAAAAAGAGCTCAGCAGCTCCAAATGTGCCTTTCAAAAAGCTCACTCAAGAAGAGATGAGAGCTAGAAGAGCTAAGAACTTGTGTTATTTTTGTGAGGAATCTTATGTTCCAGG
Source organism: Linanthus parryae (assembly GCA_023055425.1). NCBI lineage: Eukaryota > Viridiplantae > Streptophyta > Magnoliopsida > Ericales > Polemoniaceae > Linanthus > Linanthus parryae. The sequence goes on along the minus strand of JALGPY010000002.1, from coordinate 131,739,286 downwards.
ACATAAATGCAAAAAACCTCAACTATTTTTGATAACTGGTGAAGAGGAGGTGGAAATTGTAGAAGAACCAGAGCCAGTTTTTAGTGTGCAAGAAGAGAAAGACAGCACTAATGAGGATGCACCTGAAATGGAGATCTCCTTACATGCCATGACTGGTAATTGTGGAGCACAAACAATCAGATTACAAGGTCTGGTAGGGAAGCATAAGGTGCACATACTCGTTGACTCTGGGAGTACACACAACTTCATAGACAAGAATGCTGCTGCTAGGCTTCAATGTGTGATCAATCCTAGCCAGTCTATGAGAGTGACAGTGGCTAATGGCAGCCACATTGTAAGTGTTGGAACTTGTCCAAAAGTGAAGCTCAAAATCCAAGGACAGAAGGTGGAAGCTTACATGAGAGTGATACCACTTGGGGGTTGTGATATGGTGCTGGGGGTGCAATGGCTACAAGAAGTCAGTCCTGTGGAAATGGATTTCAAAGAGATGACTGTCACATTGAATGTGAATGGATCTCCAGTTCACTTCAAAGCTCACAAAGAGGCTTGCCAGTACAAAGCTGCTAATTACAATGCAATTCAGTCTTATTGTGCTCCGAATGAAGGGGTCACTGTGGGACACCTCTACAGTATTACTATGACTGAACCTGGTGGAATTACTGACTTACCCCTGAGTTTTCAGCAAGTAATAGAGCAATATCACAAGGTGTTTGAGGAACCTAAAACATTGCCACCACAGAGGAGTCATGATCATCACATTCCACTCAAACCAGGGTCACATCCAGTCTGTTTGAGACCTTATAGGTACCCCCATGTGCAGAAGACTGAGATTGAGAACCTAGTACAGGAGATGTAGATAATGGTGTCATACAACACAGCTCTAGCTCAGTTGCCTCCCCTGTGTTACTAGTCAAGAAGAAGGATGGCTCCTGGAGATTTTGTGTGGACTACAGGGGTCTAAATGACATAACTATAAAAGATAAGTTCCCTATTCCTGTCATTGATGAACTCCTAGATGAGCTGAATGGAGCTAAGTTCTTTTCCAAGTTGGATTTAAGGTCTGGATATCATCAGGTGAGAATGGCAGAAGAGGACATCCATAAGACAGCTTTTAGAACTCATGAGGGCTTGTATGAGTTCAGGGTGATGCCCTTTGGGTTAACTAATGCTCCAGCCACTTTTCAAAGCTTGATGAACAAGGTCTTTAAACCCTACCTCAGAAAATTTTTATTGGTCTTTTTTGATGACATTTTGATTTACAGCAAGACTGCAGATGATCACTTACAACATTTAGAAACCACTCTTGGGGTAATGCTACAGAATGAGCTCTATGCTAAGTTGTCCAAGTGTTGTTTTGTGCAAACTTCTATTGAATATCTGGGGAATGTAATCAGCAGAGAAGGGGTACAAGCAGATCCTAGCAAGATTGCAGCCATAGTAGCTTGGCCTAGACCACAAACACTGAAGGCATTGAGGGGATTTCTGGGTCTTACTGGCTATTACATAAGGTTTGTGAGAGGTTATGGTGTGTTGGCTAGGCCACTCACAGTCTTGTTGAAGAAGGGTGCTTTTGGGTGGACTGAAGCTGCACAAGGTGCGTTTGAAACTCTAAGGGCAGCTATGACCTCTACCCCAGTCTTGGCTTTGCCAGATTTCACTAAAATGTTTGTACTAGAGACTGATGCCAGCCATTATGGTATTGGTGCTGTATTGATGCAGGAGGGTAGGCCCTTGGCCTATTATAGTAAAGCTCTAGCTAAAAACACTTGGGGTACTCTACTTATGAGAAAGAGCTGCTAGCAGTTGTTCAGTCAGTCTCTAAGTGGAGGTCATATCTAGAGGTGGGTAAATTTCAAATCAGAACTGATCACTACAGTCTTAAATTTTTACTAGAGCAGAAGATCAGCACACTCTTACAGCAGAAATGGGTTAGCAAGCTTATGGGATTGGATTATGAAATTTTGTTTAGGAAAGGGAAGGAAAATGTGGTAGCTGATGCTCTTTCTAGGGTGGTGGATGAAGGTCAATGCCAAGCCATCACTGTGGCAGTCCCTAAATGGATAGCAGAAGTGATCAGCTCTTATGAAGGGGATGTGTGGGCTGCTACCCAAATAGCTCAGCTTACTGTGGATCCAACACTTGGCACTGAATTTCAGCTAGTTGATGGCTTGCTTAAGAAAGGAACCTGCATCTATGTAGGCACCTCCACTTCTTTGAGGTCCACTCTTATAGCTGAGATGCATAATAGTGGCATGGGTGGTCATTCTGGGATCAGGGGTACATTTAAGAGGTTGGCTGCTGTGTTTTTCTGGCCTCATATGCACAAGGAAGTGAAGAACTGGGTCAAGAATTGTGATGTGTGTCAGAGAATGAAGAGTGAACATGTCCCTTACCCTGGTCTTCTGCAGCCACTCCCTATTCCCAATAAACCATGGATTCATATAAGTCTGGATTTTGTGGAAGGCTTGCCTAAGTCAGCTGGAAAGAATTCCATTTTGGTGGTGGTGGATAGGTACTCCAAATATGGTCATTTCCTAGCTCTAACTCATCCCTATACAGCTGCTGATTTTTGGATAACATACACAAGTTACATGGCCTCCCTGAGACCATAGTCAGTGACAGGGACAGCATATTCCTCAGTCAGTTTTGGAGTGCTTTATTCAAGCAATTGGGTACTAAACTGCACTATTCCACTGCTTATCACCCCTAAACAGATGGCCAGACTGAGAGACTAAACCAGTGTTTGGAGAACTATCTTAGATGTGTGACTTCAGAGAGGCCTCATTTGTGGTCTAAGTGGTTGCCATTGGCTGAGTTCTGGTATAACACTTCATTTCACAGCAGTTTGCAGGTTACTCCTTTTGAGGCTCTCTATGGGTATTGTCCCTCTATTCCCTCCTTTCATCAACTTGACAAGAGTGGAATCCCTGAGCTTGATCAGTTTATGGAAGACAGAAAGAAGATGGTTTTGCCTCTCAAGGCAAACCTAGCTAAAGCTCAAGAAACGATGTGCCATTATGCCAACAAGAACAGAAGTGAGAGGGAGTTTAATGTGGGGGATTTGGTGTTTCTGAAGCTGCAGCCCTACAGACAGGGTACTGTGGTTCTAAGAAGTAATCAAAAGCTAGCTGCAAGATATTATGGTCCATTTCCTATTCTGAAAAAAACTGGCAAGGTGACCTATCAGCTTCAGCTTCCTCCCCAGTCTCAAGTTCACTCAGTCTTTCATGTTTCTCAACTCAAGAAGGCTCATGGTAATGTTGGAGCTCATTCTCCTACTTTGTCTGACATTGGACCCGATGGTCAGTTACTGGTTGCACCAGTAGCCATTTTGGCTAGAAAGCTGGTGAAGAAGAATAATGCTCCTGTGGTTATGACATTAGTCCAATGGCCCAATTCACTTCCTTCAGAGGCCACCTGGGAGGATTACCTGTCTCTCAAACATAGGTTTCCTGAGCTGGATTCATGAGGACATGAATTTCAAAGGAGGGTGCTTTGTCAGGTATGTGGCAGGGCAGGGACTAAAGTGAACTGGTATTAAAACTAGTGACCTATAATTAGGACGAAAGTGAAAACAGCTCTAAACTAATGACTTGTAATTCGGAAGAGCAGCTACCGTTGGATGGAGTAGGGTGATGGATCGGGTCCGTTGATAAGGATTAGCCGTTAGGATTTGAATGGATTAAGTGGGACGTCGTCGTTTGGATACTGGGCTGGCGTGTGTGGCTGAGCTGGCAGCATGGCGCTTGTTGATTGGTTGGAGGGTGTCATCTCAGCTGAGTTGGCGTCCAGTCAGCCATGGCCGTTACTAAGTTTAGTTAATTACGTTGTGGCCCAAAAGTCTTTGTAATTGTTTTTCATTCTGTGTATAAGAACATTTGTTCTTCATCAATTTAGGGTTATGAAATCAGATTTTTCCCAATTCAATTCCCTCTTCTCTCTCAAATTCTCTCTTCTTCTTCTCAAATTCTCTGTAAATCAAGTCAGGAACTACTCGGTTCCTGACACATTCCACCTCCATTAAAACCACCTGAGACTAATACCCAATTCCTTCAATCACTTGAATCATCCACAATCCAATACCCAGTTCAAAACATCCACCTGAACCTCCAAAACCACCATGAAACCTGCGACCTAAGCCATCACCAGAACCACTTCAATACATCAGCCACGGCCTTCTCTGCAACCATCGATCAAGAACAGGGAGCAACGACAAGGTTCAGAAGCGAAGAAGAGGAAGATCAGAGCAGCGATTCTAGGGGTGTTCGTGCGAAGAGATTAACTCTTCGTGCGGACACAATTCCTTGGCCAAAATCTGAGAAAAGAGAGAAAGTCTTCGCGGATTGCCTTGCTGTCGCATTATGCGAAGGCCTTCGTACGAAGGTCGCGATCTGTTCGTACGAACAGAGTGTTTCAGGCGACTGATTTAGCAGGGAGAAGCTGGGGCTTTTGTGTAATATTTCTAAAGATGTTCTAAGCAATTATAAAACACATAAATAGTCCAAAAAACGTGATTTACCAGGGGGGACGGATCAGAGACACAGGAGGAGCACTGTTTGGAGCTTAGAGCACTGTTTGGAGCGCGGAGATTCATCGTTTGAATTCATTTTCTCCTCTTCTCTTTATTTTTGTCTACGATCATGAAAAACATTGTATTTGTAATCATGAATCGTAGTAGCTAAACACTTTATATCAGGATTTCTCAAACGGTAGCTAGGGTTTGAATTCGTGTTCGGCGAATTATGAGTTTGATTCATGTTTGATTGAACTTAATAGATGATGAATGTTTTTGCTATGTTTAATTCTCGTTCTTAATCCATCTGTGTGTTGTTTGGCCATCAATATGAAGATTATAGGTAGTACGTTAGTGAAAGCAACGAACTACCCGGATAAGTGAATTAAGCACATAGTCGCAGGTTAGAGATATCAACCATTGACTGTGAACTTGGAGTAGAATTATACGTCATTATATGTTTAGGGCTAATTAGAACTTGGTAACTCGGTTGTAATTTGACCTAGGCATAGAAAGCTAGCTTGGTAACTCGGTTAGTATTATTGCTCGTTAGGCAAAATAAAACATTGTCTGTGTTTCAAAACATAATTCGTAAACGGTATTCACCTATTGATCCTAGAGAAATCTTTATACTCGTATCTCATACTTAATCTTAATTTTAATAATTGCTTTGTTATTTCAATTCTTAGACTAATAATCAACTCAAACTGCTTGCTCGCATAAATTTAATCGTCCTAATTAGTTCACGACAAGTGCTCTGGGATTCGACAACCCTCTTATCACATTATTACTAGCACGATAACCGTACACTTGCGGAGATCGTGTCAAGTTTTTGGCGCCGTTGCCGGGGACTTCGGTTGAATTAATTAGAATTGTTAGCTCTAGGGATTTTATTTTTCAGTTATATTTTGTACTCACCTGTGTTCTAGTGTTGTTGGTATTTTCAGGTGATTCTCTTCGTGCATGACCCATTCTCAAGACGAGCCATTGTACCCACCACTTGATAATCCAGAGAAACTGTTGCGTAGAGACTCGAGGGAATTAGTTCCAATGGGTGACCAACAAGGTACCGAGTTGGAAAGACTCCGCAAGCTTGCGGAAGATGCAGAGACCGCTAGAGTTGCTGCCGAGGCTTGAGTCGCTGCCGAGGCCAGAGTGGCCAATTCATTGAGGGAAACTGAGTTGCTCAGAGTTCAGTTAGCTGCTGCACTGGCTTTAGTTGCTAACCCTCCTATACCTGCGATTCCACCTAATGGGGCTCAGCAAGTGGTTCAAAGGAACAATGTGGCACAGGAAGATGATCGTCCTTTGGTGGACTACTTCAGAACCACGCCAGCTGGATACCAACCTACCATTGTGAGGCCACAAATTAATGCTGCTCACTTTGAGTTGCGCCAGCATCTGATTGATATGGTGCGCACTGAGTGCCTATTTACAGGAGCTCCGGGAGATGATCTGAATTCCCACTTGCTTAACTTTGGGCAAATTACTTCAACATTGCATAATAAGCAAGTTCCAGATGAAACAGTGAAGTTGATGCTATTTCCTTTCTCTTTATCTGGGAAAGCCAAGACATGGCTCATGGAGCTTCCAGCAGGATGTATTACTACATGGGCAGAGTGTTGCCACGAGTTTCTGAGAAAGTATCTACCGCCATCCAAAGTTGCTCACCTCATGGCTGATATTAGGAATTTTACTCAGCAAGAGGATGACTCTCTAGGAGATACATGGAGGAAATTCAACCAACTTCTTCGCAGATGCCCTAATCATGGAGAGCCATGGTATAAACTCCTCCATTATTTCTATAATGCTCTAGACAGGGAAACATCACATGAACTAGATATGTTAGCTGGAGGCAATTTTATGGGATTGAGAGTGCAGCGATGCCAAGATCTGCTAAACACTGTGGCGAAGCGTGAGTCTACGAGGTCTGAGACTCGTAGATACTCAGAATCCAATGCAGCTCTCGTCAACAGGATTGAGCCAATGGTGGAGCAGAAATTTGAACAGCAAATGGCAGTCATGACCTCAGCTTTTAACAGCATAAATCCATTAGCACAAGTGAAGTCTGTGGGAGAGATGATCGCGGATGAGAATCAGGGATATGGGATTGATGACGTAAATTACATGGGGCCTCCTAGACAGCAACAAGTGTGGGGGTATCAGAATCATCAACAAAATCAGCCTAACTGGTATGCTCAGCTGTCCAATGTTCCTTACCAATCTCATAATCATGCTACTCAGCAACAACATGATCCGGAAATGAAAGCCTTGTCGAGACAATTGGTTACTCAGCAACAACATACAAATGAGAAGATGGATAGGATGGAGCACAAGTTTGTAGCCATGGAAGCCACTATTAAGAGCCATGAGACACATATTCAGCAAAATGCAAATCAGCTTACTAAATCTTCACCTGGCATGCTTCCTGCTAATTATATTGTTCCTACTGAGCAGCTCAAAGCTATTACTACTCGCACTGGCATTACTACTCAGGATCCACCATATCCTAGCCATGCGAGAGCTGAAGCTACAAAGGCCACAGAGAAGGAATTGGGTGAAGAGTTTCCCAAATCCGTGAGTCCCCAATCAAAGGAAACAGTTGAGAAGAAAGAAGAGCCCAAGAACACTCCAAATCCGGCCACTTATGAGCCACGGGTACCATATCCGGAGGCAATAAAGAAGGATGATGAGGAACACTTCGGAAAATTTCTGAACATATTCAAGCAGCTGCATATAAACATCCCATTAGTGGAAGCACTTGCTCAGATTCCCAAGTACAAGAAGTTCTTGAAGGAAATTTTATGGGGTAAGAAGAGCATAGACCCTTATGCCACGGTGAAGCTGACAGAGACATGTAGTACTGTGATTCAGCGAGATATTCCCAAGATGAGAGATCCAGGCAGTGTCATCCTAGGCTGTACTCTTGGGGGTGGATATCACACGCATGGGCTTTGTGATTTATGTGCGAGTATTAATCTCATGCCATTTTCCCTATTTCAGAGATTGGGCATTGGTGCGCCAACCCCTGTGAAGATGGGTCTGCAACTGGCAGACAATTCTATTGTTACAGCAAAGGGGGTTATTGAGAACTTGCTTGTTAAAGTGGGTGCATTTGTCTTTCCAGCTGACTTTGTGATAGTGGACATCAAGGAGGATCGCGATCTTCCACTTATCTTTGGAAGACCTCTTTTGAAGACAATGCGCGCAAATGTGGATTTAGAGACTGAGGAGCTCACTATCAAAGCTCTAGATTCATCACTTGTGTTTAAGGCATTTGTTCCGGGCAAAGGGAAGAATAAATTGGAAATGATCAAATTTAGATAGAAAGATGTGCGTCCTATACCTGAGTTGTCTACAGTTTTGCCATCCGATCCACCCGATTCAGAAAAGAAGCCAACTATTGTTGGTGCGCATGATGTGGTGCAAAAGATCAAGAGCAAGAAACTGAAGGAGGAGGCACGTCGTGCTAGACCTCCTTGACATATTTTGAGGTAACTGGGTCGGGTCGTCGACCTTAAATTACAAGGCGCTTGTTGGGAGGCAACCCAACTTATTTATTTTCATTAGATTAGGGAGTGTGTTTTTAATTCAGTTGTGTTGTGTTTTATTTATATTATTTATGGAGAGATGAGAGAGAGGGACTGATGATATTTTCTAGTGACATACTTGAGCAGGAGATGGGAGAGTCTACCCAGGTGTGCCATGGCACACTTAACCTTTAGAGGGACTCGTCCTTGCGAGTTGGGGATTCTCCAGACACAAATTTCAGCAGAGGAGGGCAGTCGACCCCGGTGTGCGAGTACACACTGACCGGATGGGAGCATAGTGGCGCACCACTGCTTGGGGATTGCTTGGCGTTGTATTTCGTCCCCACCCGTGAGGTGGTTGTGAGTATTTCTTCTCTCTAGTTGAAATTTGTGTTTCTTTTATTATGTATGTCAGCTCCATATCATCTACTGGCCTACGCATTTGATTGCTGAGTTCTCAACATGATCTCCAAATTCGTTGAGGACAACGAAGCATTCAGTGTGGGGGTAGTTTAACTGTGTACTAGCCAAATGTGTTTTGCATAGCCAGTTACACGTAGAATGTTTAGGTTGTATTGTGAGTCAGTATTGTAGTTTTTGTTATGTTTTTACTTATATTGGTGTATTGTGTAGGATAAATTTACATATTGTTTGCACTTTTACATAATTGAGTATACCCACCAAAATTTTAAATTGTGTAGAGTCAAATTTTTTTTCGTGTCAAAGCCTTGCATATAGATTAGGATATTATGAAAATCCATAAAAAAATGAAAAAAATCGAAAATTTTGAGAAAAGGAAATTGAAAGAAGCATAGACTTGGTTGATTTAGTGAGATGTGAAAACTTTAGGCATAGGGTGTGAATTTTGACCGAGAGTGACATTTTTAGTTCCCCCTAGTAAGTATAAAGAGAATCTCATTACGGGAATGCCTACCTATTTTCAAACTAAAGTTAAATTTTCAAAGCTAAAGTGTGTGCTGTTTTTCTCTTAAAAGAGTTGATCTTGGTGTTTGCTAAACAAGCCCAACGTTCATGTTGTCCGTCTTAGGTAGTCGCCAGCCCGCCTCGTAGTGGCACACGGAACAGCTGTGCGAGGATGTGTATTAGAGCACTCACTGCTTTTTAGATCTTACCTTGTAGGACCACAAGATAACTCTTATTGATCCTTGGATTCATTGTTAGCCTCTATGACCTAGGGAGACGATTCTTGGCCTTCATCATATATCGTTAGAATCACCTTTCTAGAGCATCACGAGGGAACAGTAGTTGAGGGGGTTCGTTGAGGGAGTACTTCATTATATATTTTTGTGCGTTCTACATATCGCATATGCTTCATTTGATATTTACGAGGGGATGCGAGCGTGAGTGAGTTGGCTTGCACAGTAAGGTGTGGCGGTGTTCCATGTCATTACACCATGGACACGGTAGTGGAGAGGCTAAGTGCGTGACGTCTAATCCGCACAAAAATGGGATTGGTTGTTCTTGATTGGTGGAACGTGCTAGGTACTGGATTTTTATCATCTTGGTGTAGGAGGTTCGGTTGGATTAGGCACGTGACATATATCTTATTTGACTACTTGAGAGGGGGATGTGACTGCATTCTAGAGATTGTGCAGTGATTGTGCAGTGACGACTCGACCCCCATACATGCTTTGACTTTGACGGTCTGTGGCATCATGCGCTTCATGGAGTTAGGGGGAGATGAACTATTCTTGTGATACTTATTCATTATTTTGTTTATTTCCTTCCCCTGACATTATTATACTGCTTGATTCTTGGAGGAGGACCACTCGTACATTTTTTTTATTGTATTATTGTTGTTTAACTGAGAGAAAAAAAATAGAAGAAAAAGAAAAAGAAAAAAAAAAGAAAAAAAATGAATGAAAAAAAAAAGAGAGAAAAAAAAGAGAGGAATAAAGAATATAGTTGTGCTTATTGGAAAACGAGTGGTGAAAGTTCCTAGTTCCAGATTGAAGATAAAGACTTGAGTTTTACACATCATTCTCTGCGATGGCCATGGGATTGACATGGTACCGGGGTTTGAGGGGATTGAGGGCCGGAGTCGGTGAGATTCGGGTTGTGGATTCCTATCATCAGGGTGAGGGTGTGTGAGATGCGGGTTTTAATGTGAGAATGTGACGCTTTAGGACTTATTGCTTCATACAAGTTATATCCTTTTTGTCCCTAAGCCTCGTCATATTTGACCATTAGCGGAATAGGAGCTCGGACTGTGAATGTGGCTTAGCCTTGGTTAGCCTCTTAATTTTATCAGCACACATGAAGAGGTAGGTTGTTCTTTATAGTAAAGTTAAGCTTTCTATACTAACTATGGGGAATTACTTGTCGTCGAATTTAGTTGCGCTTCACACCTCTTGTCTAATTTTTTTTCATCATTCATGAGCACCAGTCTATGTTATTGAAATTGCATGATCTCACAAAAAGAAATAATTTAAAAGTTTTTATGTGTTTAAGATCGAGTCTAGATTTGCATTTGCATTATCTTGCTGCATTAGTTGTGTCTTGAGTCATGTGAGAGTCGCTTGAGTCTTGTTGGCTAGTAGACAGTTAGATGCAGTAGATGAGACTTTGCTCGGGACGCGCAAATGGCAAGTGTGGGGTTATTTGATAACTCTTTAATAAGAGTTATCCTACGTACGTTTCATATTGTTAGTTGTATGCGTTTCGGTGCAAAGTGATGAGATTCTGGCCAAAATATGAAGAAAATGCACTTTTGGATGTTTTTGAGCTTTAAAGTACAATCCGGGCGTTTCTTAATGGTTTTGAGTATGTTTTTGATAATTTATCACATTTGATCTTCGTGGTAGTGTTCGTGTTGTTGTTTGACAGGAATTACGCATGCGGGAATCAATTGGATAGAAGAAACGAGCTTCGGAATTGAAGAAAAAGACGAATTTGGGGCGTTTTGGATGTTTTCGCCAAATTTAGGCAATAATTGAGAAAAATGGGAAAACAGTCCGGAAACGGGAATTTCTCTACATGGACAAAGTCTACGTCGCTAAAGGAATCCAAAGGTGCAAAAATCGCGGTCATCGGAGTTCGGGATCAAAATCCGGATCCTTATTATCTTTCCCGCAATCTTAAAATATCCTGAAAATCCTGGTTTTATCCTGAAATATCCTGAACCATCTCCCGAGCATCCTTTTTAGCTCCAATGCAACCAACTCAGACCAAACATACCTACAGCCATGACCCTCAAAGCAAACTGACCACCTACCTAAAAACTACCAGCTCCATCTCAAAAACCACCATTACAACCTGAATTTATGCTCCTAAACCAACTACAAACCTATTTCGAATCCATCCAAACACCTAAAATACCAGCAGCAGTAGCTGCTTATGACCACCTGAAACTACACCCTAAATCACCACAATATGCCTATTCTACACCTCCAATACAAACTGCAATTAATCACAGTACCTCCCAATTAAGACCACCAATACCACCTACTACCTTCACCACCTGAACAATGCCTAAGCCAATACCCTGCACCATTATCACCTCCATCTTTACAAACTGTTAAATCCTTGACATTACAACCTGTTATAGCCAGCACCAACCAATGCACCACAGTAGCTATAACCTGCAATTACCCTCACTGCCAATACCTAACCTCAAAAAACCTGTTACCATTGCTTCAGCCTACAAAATCTCCACCTGCAACAACTAACTCCACCTAATACCCCTGCTCTCTACCTTCTTCACCTCCATTCAACATTCAACTAATTCAGCCATCACCATTCCCTCCACTGCCACAACAAACTGAAAACCCAGCTTTGAAACTCCACCTGAACTACACCAATCACCGAACCCAGAGGCTAAATCATCGCAGCACCTGCTAGTAACCTGAACCAACCCAGCAACTTTCACCAGCTTCTAACAAACTATAACCTCACAAACCACCTACAAACTCTCCATTTTAACCTATCAAAACCTGAACTTAACTACCATCCTTAACCTCCAATTAAACACCCGTCCAACCAATTTAATTACCACAACCAAACTGCCTATCTCCTTCCCAAACACCCATGTCCTTATACAAACCCATATTACACAATAACAACCTAGACCTCACTGATCTCAACCATTTACAAACACTAACAATGCACCATTACACCACAACTTCACCTCAGACCTGCACAAGCTAGCCTTGACCTCCACCTGATTTCAAACAGTTACAACCACCATTCTGTCAGGTATGTGGCAGGCAGGGACTAAAGTGAACTGGTATTAAAACTAGTGACCTATAATTAGGACCAAAGTGAAAACAGCTCTAAACTAATGACTTGTAATTCGGAAGAGCAGCTACCGTTGGATGGAGTAGGGTGATGGATCTGGTCCGTTGATTAGGATTAGCCGTTAGGATTTGAATGGCTTAAATGGGACGTCGTCGTTTGGATACTGGGCTGGCGTGTGTGGCTGAGCTGGCAGCATGGCGCTTGTTGATTGGTTGGAGGGTGTCATCTCAGCTGAGTTGGCGTCCAGTCAGCCATGGCCGTTACTAAGTTTAGTTAATTACGTTGTGGCCCAAAAGTATTTGTAATTGTTTTTCATTCTGTGTATAAGAACATTTGTTCTTCATCAATTTAGGGTTATGAAATCAGAAATTTCCCAATTCAATTCCCTCTTCTCTCTCAAATTCTCTCTTCTTCTTCTCAAATTCTCTGTAAATCAGGTCAGGAACTACTCGGTTCCTGACAAATTGGTATCAGAGCCTCGCTTCCTTCGGCGAATTCCGCAGAAATGGGGCAAAGAAAGCCAGCAGCAACGGTGGAGATGGAAACTATGGACGGAGTAATCGGCCACCTGCACGCGGTGGATGAAGCGATCATGGAGCTCCGACGAGAGTACGGAGAGCTACGGCATGTCCAGGAGGAGTTCAGGCATGGACAGGACCTAATCCATGGCCAATTGACAGAGCTAAATCAGATTGGAGAGTTGAGACAAAGTTAGGAGGAGCTCAAGGAAGAGTTGAAGAAACTGACAAATTGTATGAATCTCATGGCAAACAACAAAGAGAAGGAGCGAATGGAGACCTCTAATCCTGCTAGCAGAACTTCTGCAAGTCTCTTAGGCAAAGGAAGGGCTCAGAACAAGAGTACTGGACCTCAAATCAACACTAGAAGAGGTGAAAAGGTGGATGAACTTCAAAATGAGGTAACAAGGACTCCTAATCACTATGTGTTGCCTATACCTAAGATTGAGTTTCCAAAATTCACTCGCCTAGATCCTTTGGGATGGATTTTGAAGGCTAATAGGTATTTTCAGTTACATTCAACTAATTCAGCCATCACCATTCCCTCCACTACCACAACAAACTGAAAACCCAACTCTGAAACTCCACCTGAACTACACCAATCACCGAACCGAGAGGCTAAATCATCGCAGCACCTGCTAGTAACCTGAACCAACCCAGCAACTTTCACCAGCTTCTAACAAACTATAACCTCACAAACCACCTACAAACTCTCCATTTTAACCTATCAAAACCTGAATTTAACTACCAGCCTTAACCTCCAATTAAACACCCGTCCAACCAATTTAATTACCACAACCAAACTGCCTATCTCCTTCCCAAACACCCATGTCCTTATACAAACCCAGATTACACAATAACAACCTAGACCTCACTGATCTCAAGAATTTACAAACACTAACAATGCACCATTACACCACAACTTCACCTCAGACCTGCACAAGCTAGCCTTGACCTCCACCTGATTTCAAACAGTTACAACCACCATTCCACCTCCATTAAAACCACCTGAGACTAATACCCAATTCCTTCAATCACTCGAATCATCCACAATCCAATACCCAGTTCAAAACATCCACCTGAACCTCCAAAACCACCATGAAACCTGCGACCTAAGCCATCACCAGAACCACTCCAATACATCAGCCACGGCCTTCTCTGCAACCATCGATCAAGAACAGGGAGCAACGACAAGGTTCAGAAGAGAAGAAGAGGAAGAAATCAGAGCAGCGATTCCAGGGGTGTTCGTGCGAAGAGATTAACTCTTCGTGCGGACACAATTCCTTGGCCAAAATCTGAGAAAAGATAGAAAGTCTTCGCGGATTGCCTTGCTGTCACATTATGCGAAGGCCTTCGTACGAAGGTCGCGATCTGTTCGTACGAACAGAGTGTTTCAGGCGACTGATTTAGCAGGGAGAAGCTGGGGCTTTTGTGTAATATTTCTAAAGTTGTTCTAAACAATTAGAAAACATATAAATAGTCCTAAAAACGTGATTTACCAGGGGGGCGGATCAGTGACACAGGAGGAGCACTGTTTGGAGCTCAGAGCACTGTTTGGAGCGCGGAGATTCATCGTTTGAATTCTTTTTTTCCTCTTCTCTTTATTTTTGTCTACGATTATGAAAAACATTGTCTTTGTAATCATGAATCGTAGTAGCTAAACACTTTATATCAGGATTTCTCAAACGGTAGCTAGGGTTTGAAGCCGTGTTCGGCGAATTATGAGTTTGATTCATGTTTGATTGAACTTAATAGATGATGAATGTTTTTTCTATGTTTAATTCTCGTTCTTAATCCATCTTTGTGTTGTTTGGCCTGTAGGGTTTTGATTCATGGGTGCGCAACGGAAACACAAACAATCATAAAACCATGCAAAACCCTCCAAGGATCACAAGTCAAGAGACATAACGATGGTAAAGGAAGAAATCAATTAACACACCTTAGGGTTCTCCTTTGATGACTTCAAACGCGAATAGTGTCACGTCTCTACGGTTGATCCACGCCTAGAGGTGAGATCTAGATCCTCCAAATCCATGTGCTAGCTTGGAAGAATGGAGGAGGAAGAAGGAATCGCCAACAATGGAGTGCCAAAGGTGGGGCGGCTCTCCCTTTGGCCGACGGGTAGGGGGCGGTCCCATAAAAGGGGGTTCGGCCCTCTTTTTGGGACTTGCTCTCTCCTTGCTTTATTCTCTCATTTCTTCTATCAAATAGATGTGTGGTGTGTAGAGAGAAAAATAAGCTAGGAGTGTTCTTTATATAGTCCAACAACTCCTTGTCCTACTATATAAAGAACCCCTCATAATCCTACTCAAGTTCGGATTAGTCCCTTTTGCAAAATAGTCCTTATCATGTCAATACATGGATTAGTTTTATTTTCAAATTAATCCTAATCATGTCTCTACATGAATTAGGCCACCTTGGCAAATCCTAATCATGTCTATACATGGATTAGTCCAACTTGCATATTAGTCCTACTAAGTTAGCAAGTTGTTGCGATTTGATCCTTCTAATTAATTAATCATATTAATTAATTATTTCCCATGTCTAGTTCACCCCTATATGGCGTGTGACCCCATAGGTTCATTTTAGTTGGTAGTAACAATTTACTAATATGGAGCGGCCTCTAGCAAGACATCCATTCTAGCCAACAAATAGAATAGTCATCATGACAAACCTTGTGCAAGTAATTGTCTCATCCCTTTGTCTCAATATCCTGATTGGACACGAGACATACAAGTAACACTCGTATATCCAATCCATAGTTTCTCGATCATGGGAATAGCCTTATTCGTGCAAATAACATCAATATCCCATATTGATTTATTTGAGTGTGGCCAGACATTTTATAAGCACTATCCCTCGAGTGACCTAGGATATTTGCTCCCGTTATGTGGGAGGGACAAATTCTATCTACGTCCACTACGATCTCTAAGCTTGCTTATTATTGTATCCAGTACACGCCTTTATAACTACCCAGTTACGGTGTAGCGTTTAACGCTACCAATATCACAATAATCCACAACTAGAATATCTAGTGACTTCAAGTCTAAGGATGACAATACCATTGCACCGCGAGAAGCGCTTGTGACTTAACATAACGTGTATGTAGCCTTCTCGGAGATGGGTCAATCCAGTATGCCATTACTCCTAATGCATACCCATGTGTTGGATCATGATATCTCCATATCAATCCAACCCCATACTAGTCTATAGATGATTGTCCTATTAATCATTATAATTGACTAGGGATATTTAAGAATATAACACTTATATTCTAAGGACTTCATTCATGTTAACATATCTCCATATCGATAACATAATGAATCGTAAATCCATAAATGTCACAATTAATTGATTGCCTCTAGGGCACAATTCCAACAGTCTCCCACTTGCACTAGAGTCAATCTCCTGCATCATATGCCTATTGATCTAGCGCGGCCCTCCACGCTTACACTGCGTAGGGGCGAAACATATGCTGGTACCTTGCAAATATTCACATCTCCTCCATAAACAATTTGATTGAGATTGAATATTCTGAATAAATGCATCTTTTGCATTAATTTACTCAGTCCTCTATGTTAGAATCAGTGACTGAATCTTTCCTGGAACCTTTCCAGCTCACAGGCGCTCCTACTAAGGCAAAACTCAAAACTTGACTTATAATCTGAAATCTTCTTTGTCAGATTTGAAGTTCGCATCACTGTAACCCCTTACAGCAAACTCTTCATATTATCTATTTATCAATAATTCATCCTTAGTGCTTCTCAAGTACTAAAGGATAATCTTGATATTTTATCCAGTGACTCTCACCTGGATATGACTGGTATCTTTGTGTCATGCTTTATGACACGTCTGGCCTAGTACATCTCATGGCGTATCTCGTGAATCTAATTCATACGGTCCATTCCCAATCTAATTGGTAAGACAATTAGCCTTACAAAGACTAATTCCATGTTACATGGATAAGAATCAATATTCTTTTCACGTTGAACCATTTCAACACCTTTGTCAATTTGTGTACTATGACCTAAGCTATACAACCATCTTGATCGACCTCAATAGATCTTCACAAGTTGCTTCGCTTAAGTCTACCATTAGAAAGTCAACTCCCTAGTCAATCTACGTAAGACTGCCAAGTAGGGGCAACATTCCCAATGATTAAGTATGTCTCCACATACACGACCAGAAACATAACTGTGCTCCCACTAACCTTCTTGTAGACACAAGTCACATCTTCAAGTTTGATGAAACCAAACTCCTTTGATTACATCATCCATTTGAAGAGTCCAACTCCTAGAAGCTTGATCCAATCTATAAATAGATTGCTACAAGCAAGATGCGAATGGATTTAAGCATCACAATTGGAGAAAGATTTTGTCATAGTCTATACTATGAGCTCGCATGAAATCCCTTTCTTATCAATTTTCCCTTAAAGGTAATAATATTACCATCCATGTTGGTTTCCTCATAACCCACTTGCACCCTATGGGTCCTACCCTTCAGGTGGTTCCACCAAAGTCTATACTTTGTTGGTATACATGGATTCCATATCGTATCTCATGGCTCCAAGCCATTTCTGAGAGTATGGCCACACGTGGCCATCTCATAGGTTTTAGGCTCATCTTGATGAGCAATATATCAGGGGTTATGAGAAATCCTTATTTCTCTAGTCCCTCGATATATCCTACCTTACCTACGAGGTTCTTGTGTTATCTGAGTAGGTTACTCCACAACACCTTGTGATCCTGCTCATGTTCCATCAAACGGATCAATGTTCTATTGTGGTTCTTGAACTTTTCAAGTTCTACTGTCCTCCCACTGTATCTCTTAGAGACAATCTCTACCTAGAAACACTGTAGTTCGAGCAACAAACAGTTTGTTCTCGATTGGATTGTAGAAATAATATCCTTTTCAGGATATCCCACAAAACATTTATCCGACTTGGGTCCAAGTTTATTTGTAAACTCTTTTACATAAACTTCATAACCCCAAATCTTTATGAATGACATACTAGGACACCTTCCTAGTCCATATCTCATATGGTGTTTTTCATAATCTTTTTTGATGGAACAAGGTTAAGGGCGAAATTTGCTGTAATTAGAACATAGCCCCAAAAAGTAAACTGGAAGTTCTGTTTGTCTCATCATGGACTGAACCATGTCCTACAAGGTCCGAACTCTCCTCTTAGACACGCCAAACCCATGTGGCGTGCTAGGTGGAGCGAGTTTTGGATCATATCCAACACTCCCATAGATTCTTGTCAAACTCTTGGCTCAAGTACTCTCCTCTATGATCCAATCGTAGAGCCCTAATACTTTTTCCAAGCTGGTTCTCTACTTCATTCCTGAATACCTTGAACAATTCAAAGGATTCTGATTTGTTTCTTCATAAGATACACAAATCCATATTTCTCTGATCCCATCAGTAATTATGATGAAGTACTGAAAACAATCTTTAGCATTTGTGCTTAGTGGCCTTCATACATCGATATGTATGATTCCCAAAAGATCATTTCTTTGCCTAATAAGTCTTATATGTCTCATATGATTCAATAATCAAATGAGTTCTAGAAATCCATCCTCATGGGGTTCCAGATATGTATCTCTTATTTATGGGGCCTAAACGATAATGCTAAAGATAAGTGAAGTTCATATCATTATATGCAAACCTCTAGGTATTAATGTTATAGATGAAATTATCATGACCATGGATATAGAATCCACTTAGACAAAATTGCATTACAATAATGCATACCATAATAAATGGAACAACATTTGTCCTTTTATTATGATAAGGAGCTTTCTTGTCCAAACAAGAAACTATGATAATGGTCCTACTCATAGTAGGGACATTATTGCTTTTGTCTAATTCATGAACAATTTCATGAAGGTAGAAATAATTCCCTACGGCTTTTCATTAACCCTTTGCTTCATAGCCCCACGTGTAGGATTATTTCTTCCTTATCCAATTGTCTTCGTCTCTTGAGATCCTCCACATTTCTATAAATGTGAGATCCTCATCTAGTATCATATACTTATGATGATGAGATAGACACATTGATTTATATAACAAAAATATCCAAATCGGAATTCATAATTCCTTCATTATTTACTTCCAGGTACTTTGGGTAGTTTCTCTTCCTCTACACCATCTATGGGACTTCAAGGCAACTTGGTTTTAGCAACAAGCTTGCTTTATACCCATGGGGTCGGCGCAAACTGTTTTTGCCCTTACCCATGTTGTTATCTATTAACAACTTTGCCCATGCCCATTATAAGTGTTTTGTTTAGTGATTTTTCAATCATATTGAGTAAATTAATTTTAAAACAAAACTATAATTGCATCCAATGCCATTCTTGGTCCACTTGGGTGAATAACCTTTTATTTATCTCATAGATAATGCATATTCTCTAATGTTTCAATCATATTGAATTAGTATATTTGCATAACCCAAAGTAGAGCAACACTTCAAACCTTTCATGTCTAGCTCCCTCTTTTGAAAGAGCTTCTTTCAATGTATGATCATATCATACTTCTCCATGTCTCTCTTCTTGCCTCTAGAGCTCAGAGTTCATGGCAGCTAACATGAGGCAAGTCACATCCAAAGAACCATTCTTTGATGTCCCTTCCATTAGGTTTTAGTGTGTTTTGGTAGTTGGTAGGAAGAGATCTTTATGTTCTACGATGTACAACAATTTCTCTTTTATTTGAGAACAATTCTCAATTTTATACCAGTCTAGGAAATAGATAGGTCGCGTTTTTATTTGTTTAATGCCATGGGTATTCAACATAATAGGATTATGCAAAAGTTTGTGACGTATAACTATATTCAACAAGGATTTAAATTGTTAAATACAGCTCC
This sequence comes from Linanthus parryae, assembly GCA_023055425.1. NCBI lineage: Eukaryota > Viridiplantae > Streptophyta > Magnoliopsida > Ericales > Polemoniaceae > Linanthus > Linanthus parryae. Next base: position 131,719,606 of record JALGPY010000002.1, on the reverse strand, counting down.
CACTATTTTACTACGGATTAATAACCCTCAAGATATTAATGCGGAAAATATCCTTATATATTTTAGTGGGCCAAGATCCATGTTTCATCTCCTTATGAGCTTTCTTAGGCAAGTCACCCATAATTTGACTACTTTAGGTAGGAACAATTCCAATTGCATCCCATATGCAACTCTTGGTTCAATTTTGCAAATAACTCCTTATTTATCCATCCATATGGATAATCCCAATTGATTAGCTCTAGGTTTCTTAATCATATTAATAGCCCAGTTGTGTTCAACCTCTTATCTAAACAATTGCACATTGTTACGTGCCATCGCATTCCATCATGATGAACCAAGTCGCCATGCTTTGGCACGCACGAACTTGATAAATAATGATGATAATGATCGTTTAAATAGCGAGAAGGCAAGAACACAGTATTTAAATTTTGAGGGATTTTTAAATTCAATTTTAATTGTTTTTGTTGATCAATATCAACTAATCTATCTATTTGAGTTTGGGCACAACTCCAAATAATAGATCCGGGTGGTCTAATTATCTTATTATCCTAATTTCATGCATCAACCATACACCAACCACAAAATAATGAGACAATAAAGTAAACAACCACAAAACAAAAATTAAACGTGATGTGGATATGGCCTTTTCTAGACTAAGATAATTCCAAGCCAATGGAATTATCTATGAACCCTAAAGCAAACACATCTCCATGCGTCTTGATCTTTTGGTCCATCCTTCATAGTCTTGTGGAATGCTCCATGCTCCATGCTCCATCTTTTGTGGCTCCTTTTTGGCTTTGGGCTTCTTTTCTTCAATCTTGGCTAACAATCTACTTTATCTAGCACTAGCTAACTTCTATACTAAATAAAATAAATCTCACAAGTTGAGAAAAAAAATGGCACGCAGGCCATAAAACCCTAATTAATTATTACAATTAATTGATCAGCTCGCAGGCCGTAAACAAAACCACAAAAATTAAACATCCACTTCAAACCACATCCTAAGGCCATATCCAATCACCATTCGAATTTCACATAAATAGTTAAAATCCAATTTTAACGCGCTTGGTCAATTTAATTGATTTTAGAATGTTCTAGGGTTAAAACGATCCATGGGCCCAACAATCCAATTGCCCAGGCCCAAAAAGGTGAACCGCAAGGCCCTAGGGCCGGCCCGGCCCCTAGCCCACGCGGCTAGGCCGCGGGCTAGGGCCGCCCGGCCCCTAGGGCGGCCAAAGCTTGGGCGGCAAGCAAGAGGGGCGGTCCCCTAAGGGGGCCGAACCTCTATAGGGAGTTGTTTCCAAAACAACTCCCTTGCTTGGTGCCCAAGTTTGGTTGTTTCCTTGTATTGGAAGAACTCCTTCTTCCCCAAGGATGCCCAAACCCTAGATCTAAGATCCTAAAATTTCTCAAACTCACCAATTCATGAATCCAATGCAAAAATTAGATCTTTTTATGATAGATTATTGACAAATTGCATCCCATGCTTGATTTGTCTGGTTTTACGCGATAAACAATCAATTTAAGGTGTAAAACAACTAAAACGTAACACATAAACCACGTTTATGCTCTACGACCTGTGGCTCTGATACCCCTGTAGGGTTTTGATTCATGGGTGCGCAACGGAAACACAAACAATCATAAAACCATGCAAAACCCTCCAAGGATCACAAGTCAAGAGACATAACGATGGTAAAGGAAGAAATCAATTAACACACCTTCGGGTTCTCCTTTGATGACTTCAAACGCGAATAGTGTCACGTCTCTACGGTTGATCCACGCCTAGAGGTGAGATCTAGATCCTCCAAATCCATGTGCTAGCTTGGAAGAATGGAGGAGGAAGAAGGAATCGCCAACAATGGAGTGCCAAAGGTGGGGCGGCTCTCCCTTTGGCCGACGGGTAGGGGGCGGTCCCATAAAAGGGGGTTCGGCCCTCTTTTTGGGACTTGCTCTCTCCTTGCTTTATTCTCTCATTTCTTCTATCAAATAGATGTGTGGTGTGTAGAGAGAAAAATAAGCTAGGAGTGTTCTTTATATAGTCCAACAACTCCTTGTCCTACTATATAAAGAACCCCTCATAATCCTACTCAAGTTCGGATTAGTCCCTTTTGCAAAATAGTCCTTATCATGTCAATACATGGATTAGTTTTATTTTCAAATTAATCCTAATCATGTCTCTACATGAATTAGGCCACCTTGGCAAATCCTAATCATGTCTATACATGGATTAGTCCAACTTGCATATTAGTCCTACTAAGTTAGCAAGTTGTTGCGATTTGATCCTTCTAATTAATTAATCATATTAATTAATTATTTCCCATGTCTAGTTCACCCCTATATGGCGTGTGACCCCATAGGTTCATTTTAGTTGGTAGTAACAATTTACTAATATGGAGCGGCCTCTAGCAAGACATCCATTCTAGCCAACAAATAGAATAGTCATCATGACAAACCTTGTGCAAGTAATTGTCTCATCCCTTTGTCTCAATATCCTGATTGGACACGAGACATACAAGTAACACTCGTATATCCAATCCATAGTTTCTCGATCATGGGAATAGCCTTATTCGTGCAAATAACATCAATATCCCATATTGATTTATTTGAGTGTGGCCAGACATTTTATAAGCACTATCCCTCGAGTGACCTAGGATATTTGCTCCCGTTATGTGGGAGGGACAAATTCTATCTACGTCCACTACGATCTCTAAGCTTGCTTATTATTGTATCCAGTACACGCCTTTATAACTACCCAGTTACGGTGTAGCGTTTAACGCTACCAATATCACAATAATCCACAACTAGAATATCTAGTGACTTCAAGTCTAAGGATGACAATACCATTGCACCGCGAGAAGCGCTTGTGACTTAACATAACGTGTATGTAGCCTTCTCGGAGATGGGTCAATCCAGTATGCCATTACTCCTAATGCATACCCATGTGTTGGATCATGATATCTCCATATCAATCCAACCCCATACTAGTCTATAGATGATTGTCCTATTAATCATTATAATTGACTAGGGATATTTAAGAATATAACACTTATATTCTAAGGACTTCATTCATGTTAACATATCTCCATATCGATAACATAATGAATCGTAAATCCATAAATGTCACAATTAATTGATTGCCTCTAGGGCACAATTCCAACAGTCTCCCACTTGCACTAGAGTCAATCTCCTGCATCATATGCCTATTGATCTAGCGCGGCCCTCCACGCTTACACTGCGTAGGGGCGAAACATATGCTGGTACCTTGCAAATATTCACATCTCCTCCATAAACAATTTGATTGAGATTGAATATTCTGAATAAATGCATCTTTTGCATTAATTTACTCAGTCCTCTATGTTAGAATCAGTGACTGAATCTTTCCTGGAACCTTTCCAGCTCACAGGCGCTCCTACTAAGGCAAAACTCAAAACTTGACTTATAATCTGAAATCTTCTTTGTCAGATTTGAAGTTCGCATCACTGTAACCCCTTACAGCAAACTCTTCATATTATCTATTTATCAATAATTCATCCTTAGTGCTTCTCAAGTACTAAAGGATAATCTTGATATTTTATCCAGTGACTCTCACCTGGATATGACTGGTATCTTTGTGTCATGCTTTATGACACGTCTGGCCTAGTACATCTCATGGCGTATCTCGTGAATCTAATTCATACGGTCCATTCCCAATCTAATTGGTAAGACAATTAGCCTTACAAAGACTAATTCCATGTTACATGGATAAGAATCAATATTCTTTTCACGTTGAACCATTTCAACACCTTTGTCAATTTGTGTACTATGACCTAAGCTATACAACCATCTTGATCGACCTCAATAGATCTTCACAAGTTGCTTCGCTTAAGTCTACCATTAGAAAGTCAACTCCCTAGTCAATCTACGTAAGACTGCCAAGTAGGGGCAACATTCCCAATGATTAAGTATGTCTCCACATACACGACCAGAAACATAACTGTGCTCCCACTAACCTTCTTGTAGACACAAGTCACATCTTCAAGTTTGATGAAACCAAACTCCTTTGATTACATCATCCATTTGAAGAGTCCAACTCCTAGAAGCTTGATCCAATCTATAAATAGATTGCTACAAGCAAGATGCGAATGGATTTAAGCATCACAATTGGAGAAAGATTTTGTCATAGTCTATACTATGAGCTCGCATGAAATCCCTTTCTTATCAATTTTCCCTTAAAGGTAATAATATTACCATCCATGTTGGTTTCCTCATAACCCACTTGCACCCTATGGGTCCTACCCTTCAGGTGGTTCCACCAAAGTCTATACTTTGTTGGTATACATGGATTCCATATCGTATCTCATGGCTCCAAGCCATTTCTGAGAGTATGGCCACACGTGGCCATCTCATAGGTTTTAGGCTCATCTTGATGAGCAATATATCAGGGGTTATGAGAAATCCTTATTTCTCTAGTCCCTCGATATATCCTACCTTACCTACGAGGTTCTTGTGTTATCTGAGTAGGTTACTCCACAACACCTTGTGATCCTGCTCATGTTCCATCAAACGGATCAATGTTCTATTGTGGTTCTTGAACTTTTCAAGTTCTACTGTCCTCCCACTGTATCTCTTAGAGACAATCTCTACCTAGAAACACTGTAGTTCGAGCAACAAACAGTTTGTTCTCGATTGGATTGTAGAAATAATATCCTTTTCAGGATATCCCACAAAACATTTATCCGACTTGGGTCCAAGTTTATTTGTAAACTCTTTTACATAAACTTCATAACCCCAAATCTTTATGAATGACATACTAGGACACCTTCCTAGTCCATATCTCATATGGTGTTTTTCATAATCTTTTTTGATGGAACAAGGTTAAGGGCGAAATTTGCTGTAATTAGAACATAGCCCCAAAAAGTAAACTGGAAGTTCTGTTTGTCTCATCATGGACTGAACCATGTCCTACAAGGTCCGAACTCTCCTCTTAGACACGCCAAACCCATGTGGCGTGCTAGGTGGAGCGAGTTTTGGATCATATCCAACACTCCCATAGATTCTTGTCAAACTCTTGGCTCAAGTACTCTCCTCTATGATCCAATCGTAGAGCCCTAATACTTTTTCCAAGCTGGTTCTCTACTTCATTCCTGAATACCTTGAACAATTCAAAGGATTCTGATTTGTTTCTTCATAAGATACACAAATCCATATTTCTCTGATCCCATCAGTAATTATGATGAAGTACTGAAAACAATCTTTAGCATTTGTGCTTAGTGGCCTTCATACATCGATATGTATGATTCCCAAAAGATCATATCTTTGCCTAATAAGTCTTATATGTCTCATATGATTCAATAATCAAATGAGTTCTAGAAATCCATCCTCATGGGGTTCCAGATATGTATCTCTTATTTATGGGGCCTAAACGATAATGCTAAAGATAAGTGAAGTTCATATCATTATATGCAAACCTCTAGGTATTAATGTTATAGATGAAATTATCATGACCATGGATATAGAATCCACTTAGACAAAATTGCATTACAATAATGCATACCATAATAAATGGAACAACATTTGTCCTTTTATTATGATAAGGAGCTTTCTTGTCCAAACAAGAAACTATGATAATGGTCCTACTCATAGTAGGGACATTATTGCTTTTGTCTAATTCATGAACAATTTCATGAAGGTAGAAATAATTCCCTACGGCTTTTCATTAACCCTTTGCTTCATAGCCCCACGTGTAGGATTATTTCTTCCTTATCCAATTGTCTTCGTCTCTTGAGATCCTCCACATTTCTATAAATGTGAGATCCTCATCTAGTATCATATACTTATGATGATGAGATAGACACATTGATTTATATAACAAAAATACCCAAATCGGAATTCATAATTCCTTCATTATTTACTTCCAGGTACTTTGGGTAGTTTCTCTTCCTCTACACCATCTATGGGACTTCAAGGCAACTTGGTTTTAGCAACAAGCTTGCTTTATACCCATGGGGTCGGCGCAAACTGTTTTTGCCCTTACCCATGTTGTTATCTATTAACAACTTTGCCCATGCCCATTATAAGTGTTTTGTTTAGTGATTTTTCAATCATATTGAGTAAATTAATTTTAAAACAAAACTATAATTGCATCCAATGCCATTCTTGGTCCACTTGGGTGAATAACCTTTTATTTATCTCATAGATAATGCATATTCTCTAATGTTTCAATCATATTGAATTAGTATATTTGCATAACCCAAAGTAGAGCAACACTTCAAACCTTTCATGTCTAGCTCCCTCTTTTGAAAGAGCTTCTTTCAATGTATGATCATATCATACTTCTCCATGTCTCTCTTCTTGCCTCTAGAGCTCAGAGTTCATGGCAGCTAACATGAGGCAAGTCACATCCAAAGAACCATTCTTTGATGTCCCTTCCATTAGGTTTTAGTGTGTTTTGGTAGTTGGTAGGAAGAGATCTTTATGTTCTACGATGTACAACAATTTCTCTTTTATTTGAGAACAATTCTCAATTTTATACCAGTCTAGGAAATAGATAGGTCGCGTTTTTATTTGTTTAATGCCATGGGTATTCAACATAATAGGATTATGCAAAAGTTTGTGACGTATAACTATATTCAACAAGGATTTAAATTGTTAAATACAGCTCCCACTATTTTACTACGGATTAATAACCCTCAAGATATTAATGCGGAAAATATCCTTATATATTTTAGTGGGCCAAGATCCATGTTTCATCTCCTTATGAGCTTTCTTAGGCAAGTCACCCATAATTTGACTACTTTAGGTAGGAACAATTCCAATTGCATCCCATATGCAACTCTTGGTTCAATTTTGCAAATAACTCCTTATTTATCCATCCATATGGATAATCCCAATTGATTAGCTCTAGGTTTCTTAATCATATTAATAGCCCAGTTGTGTTCAACCTCTTATCTAAACAATTGCACATTGTTACGTGCCATCGCATTCCATCATGATGAACCAAGTCGCCATGCTTTGGCACGCACGAACTTGATAAATAATGATGATAATGATCGTTTAAATAGCGAGAAGGCAAGAACACAGTATTTAAATTTTGAGGGATTTTTAAATTCAATTTTAATTGTTTTTGTTGATCAATATCAACTAATCTATCTATTTGAGTTTGGGCACAACTCCAAATAATAGATCCGGGTGGTCTAATTATCTTATTATCCTAATTTCATGCATCAACCATACACCAACCACAAAATAATGAGACAATAAAGTAAACAACCACAAAACAAAAATTAAACGTGATGTGGATATGGCCTTTTCTAGACTAAGATAATTCCAAGCCAATGGAATTATCTATGAACCCTAAAGCAAACACATCTCCATGCGTCTTGATCTTTTGGTCCATCCTTCATAGTCTTGTGGAATGCTCCATGCTCCATGCTCCATCTTTTGTGGCTCCTTTTTGGCTTTGGGCTTCTTTTCTTCAATCTTGGCTAACAATCTACTTTATCTAGCACTAGCTAACTTCTATACTAAATAAAATAAATCTCACAAGTTGAGAAAAAAAATGGCACGCAGGCCATAAAACCCTAATTAATTATTACAATTAATTGATCAGCTCGCAGGCCGTAAACAAAACCACAAAAATTAAACATCCACTTCAAACCACATCCTAAGGCCATATCCAATCACCATTCGAATTTCACATAAATAGTTAAAATCCAATTTTAACGCGCTTGGTCAATTTAATTGATTTTAGAATGTTCTAGGGTTAAAACGATCCATGGGCCCAACAATCCAATTGCCCAGGCCCAAAAAGGTGAACCGCAAGGCCCTAGGGCCGGCCCGGCCCCTAGCCCACGCGGCTAGGCCGCGGGCTAGGGCCGCCCGGCCCCTAGGGCGGCCAAAGCTTGGGCGGCAAGCAAGAGGGGCGGTCCCCTAAGGGGGCCGAACCTCTATAGGGAGTTGTTTCCAAAACAACTCCCTTGCTTGGTGCCCAAGTTTGGTTGTTTCCTTGTATTGGAAGAACTCCTTCTTCCCCAAGGATGCCCAAACCCTAGATCTAAGATCCTAAAATTTCTCAAACTCACCAATTCATGCATCCAATGCAAAAATTAGATCTTTTTATGATAGATTATTGACAAATTGCATCCCATGCTTGATTTGTCTGGTTTTACGCGATAAACAATCAATTTAAGGTGTAAAACAACTAAAACGTAACACATAAACCACGTTTATGCTCTACGACCTGTGGCTCTGATACCCCTGTAGGGTTTTGATTCATGGATGCGCAACGGAAACACAAACAATCATAAAACCATGCAAAACCCTCCAAGGATCACAAGTCAAGAGACATAACGATGGTAAAGGAAGAAATCAATTAACACACCTTAGGGTTCTCCTTTGATGACTTCAAACGCGAATAGTGTCACGTCTCTACGGTTGATCCACGCCTAGAGGTGAGATCTAGATCCTCCAAATCCATGTGCTAGCTAGGAAGAATGGATGAGGAAGAAGGAATCGCCAACAATGGAGTGCCAAAGGTGGGGCGGCTCTCCCTTTGGCCGACGGGTAGGGGGCGGTCCCATAAAAGGGGGTTCGGCCCTCTTTTTGGGACTCGCTCTCTTCTTGCTTTGTTCTCTCCTTTCTTCTATCAAATAGATGTGTGGTGTGTAGAGAGAAAAATAAGCTAGGAGTGTTCTTTATATAGTCCAACAACTCCTTGTCCTACTACATAAAGAACCCCTCATAATCCTACTCAAGTTCGGATTAGTCCCTTTTGCAAAATAGTCCTTATCATGTCAATACATGGATTAGTTTTATTTGCAAATTAATCCTAATCATGTCTCTACATGAATTAGGCCACCTTGGCAAATCCTAATCATGTCTATACATGGATTAGTCCAACTTCCATATTAGTCCTACTAAGTTAGCAAGTTGTTGCGATTTGATCCTTCTAATTAATTAATCATATTAATTAATTATTTCCCATGTCTAGTTCACCCCTATATGGCGTGTGACCCCATGGGTTCTATTTAATTGGTAGTAACAATTTACTAATATTGAGCGGCCTCTAGCAAGACATCCATTCTAGCCAACAAATAGAATAGTCATCATGACAAACCTTGTGCAAGTAATTGTCTCATCCCTTTGTCTCAATATCCGGATTGGACACGAGACATACAAGTCACACTCGTATATCCAATCCATAGTTTCTCGATCATGGGAATAGCCTTATTCGTGCAAATAACATCAATATCCCATATTGATTTATTTGAGTCTGGCCAGACATTTTATAAGCACTATCCCTCGAGTGGCCTAGGATATTTTCTCCCGTTATGTGGGAGGGACAAATTATATCTACGTCCACTACGATCTCTAAGCTTGCTTCTTATTGTATCCAGTACACGCCTTTATAACTACCCAGTTACGGTGTAGCGTTTAACGCTACCAAAATCACAATAATCCACAACTAGAATATCTAGTGACTTCAAGTCTAAGGATGACAATACCATTGCACCGCGAGAAGCGCTTGTGACTTAACATAACGTGTATGTAGCCTTCTCGGAGATGGGTCAATCCAGTATGCCATTACTCCTAATGCATACCCATGTGTTGGATCATGATATCTCCATATCAATCCAACCCCATACTAGTCTATAGATGATTGTCCTATTAATCATTATAATTGACTAGGGATATTTAAGAATATAACACTTATATTCTAAGGACTTCATTCATGTTAACATATCTCCATATCGATAACATAATGAATCGCAAATCCATAAATGTCACAATTAATTGATTGCCTCTAGGGCACAATTCCAACATGGCCATCAATATGAAGATTATAGGTAGTACGTTAGTGAAAGCAACAAACTACCCGGATAAGTGAATTAAGCACATAGTCGCAGGTTAGAGAAATCAACCATTGACTGTGAACTTGGAGTAGAATTATACGTCATTATATGTTTAGGGCTAATTAAAACTTGGTAACTCGGTTGTAATTTTACCTAGGCATAGAAAGCTAGCTTGGTAACTCGGTTAGTATTATTGCTCGTTTGGCAAAATAAAACATTGTCTGTGTTTCAAAACATAATTCGTAAACGGTATTCACCTAGTGATCCTAGAGAAATCCTGATACTCGTATCTCATACTTAATCTTAATTTTAATAATTGCTTTGTTATTTCAATTCTTAGTCTAATAATCAACTCAAACTGCTTGCTCGCATAAAGTTAATCGTCCTAATTAGTTCACGACAAGTCCTCTGGGATTCGACAACCCTCTTATCACATTATTACTAGAACGATAACCGTACACTTGCGGAGATCGTGTCAGGTACCCCTTTTCAGCCAAAATAGTATTATATTATTTACTTCCAACAGCATACACAATTTTGAATCTTTTTTATTCAGCAAATCTTCAAAGATTAGAAATAATATTCAGTTTCCTTTTCAAACTGAAACTCTTTAATATTTATCTTCTTCTTTCTTTCTCTCCTTCGTATCTATCCTTCCTTTCTCATCTACTCCCCAAACACTAATGAGCACTAGAAGAGACTCTAACAGAATAAAAATGGCTGGTGGTTCAAAGGCTGGTACAGAGAAGAAAAGTAAGGCCAATGTGGAAGAGGTTCAGACCATCAGTGGAGATTCAAGTTCAAAGACTCCTACTGCAGAAGGCATGGCCCCTCCTCCTCCCAAGAAGAAGGAAAATAAATATTAGACACCAGTATCCAGCAAGAAGAAGAAGACAATGGAATCCGCTCAAGAAAAATAGAAAGGGATTCAGATTGGTAGCCCTAAGAAGGTGAAGAAGAAGGCTGACAAATCAGATAATGGAAAAGGAAAAGTAACAGAGGATGAATCAAAGTAGAACATTGAGAAGGCATTACAGATCTATTCAGAGAAGAAGAAATCCACTGGTAAGAAATCAGCCCTTGATAACAAATGGTTCATTGCTCATGTTGTTAGAGGTCAATGGATAGAAGGATTTGCTTCTAGATCAGTTCCATTATGTAGTATGATCAGTGTTTCTATGTTGAATGGTATGAATCTGAAGTGCATTAAAATGTTGAAGAAAAGCTCTCTTTGGTTTGTTCTAAACCCTCTAGAGATAGCCTACCCCAGACTCACTAGATTATTTTACCTAAACATGAAACAACTAAAGAAATCTGTGAACCTGGTGATTCAGACCAAAGTTGCTAACATTGATATGGAACTAGACCACTCTGAGTTTGCCAACGCTCTAGGTTGTCTAAGGAGGTATGAAACCAGTAATTCACCTCCTAAGAGTGAAGCCCTGAAACTGGCTAAAGTAGAATTCTTTCTACCCAACACCTCTACCACATCCAAGCTAGTTAACACACTCTGTGCTAACTGTTGAAGCCAAAGTCTTGTTCACAATTTTGATGAGATGTGTGGTACCAAGAGAGAAATCAAAGGAGCTAATAACTGAAAGGGTGTTGTACCTAATGTATTTGGTTATGCATGGTTATGAGATTGATCTTCCAGAAACTGTGATGGAACACATGCTTTATCGCCAAACCAATCAGAGAAAGCATCCCTTTCCATATGCCAATCTGCTCACCTCATTCTTTCAACACCTTGAAATTACAACTGATAGGGAAGTAACTATCACTATTGGGTTTAGAATGCTTGATGAGAAAGCATTTGAGAAGATTGGTGTGGTGAAAACCAGTGCTAAGACTTGGAAGTTGTACTCAAATTTGACAGAAGAAAAGCTGAATTCCAAGAAGTTCCTTAAACCCATTACTTGACCCCTACTTCAAGCCAAACCTTTCAGCCCCAAGATATCTCCTTGGTCCTTCAGAAACTTGATGGACTTCAAATCGACATGGATGAACTGAATAAGAATCAACATGAGTTTGAAACTGAATTTAAGCAAGTGAAGTACATGGTTGAAAACATATTCAGGAGCATGACTGTGTTTGATATGCCTAAATATGTCTCTCAAGCTGCAGAAGCAACCAAAAAGGATGGTTTAACCAATGATTTTCTCAGTGAACGCTCAACTCAGGATGAGACTGCTGTGGTAAAGGATAAAGGAAATCAAGTGGTTGAGGAACCAATTGATGAAGATCAAGAAGAAGAAGTTGACAGTCCAGATTCAGGAGCACTGCTTAAATATCTCAAGAAGAAGAAATCAAAGAAGATAGCCATTCCAGAAACTGTGACTGCTGCTGATTTGTTTGAGAAAGAAGGTGAAGCTGGTGATAATGTGTCTCAGGAAGAAGAACAGATTGATTATGATGTTGAAATAAATAATTAGGAAGAAGTTGCAGAACAGCAAGGAGATGGAGACCCAACCCCATAACTCTTGCCTACTCTTTCTTCAAGGCCTTGAAATTCTTTTCAAAGTCTTGAAAAATTCTATCTTTTCAAACAGTTTTCTCAAACTTTTTCCAAAAATCTGATCCAACATTTTCTCTTTCTTTTTTCATGAAATTAAAAAAGGCGGAGAAATTTAGGTTATTATTTGTTTACTAGGGACATGGTTTTTAGTCAGTAGGATTATCTGAACTTTGCTAATATTTTGCTGTTTTTCAGTAAGTTAATAAGTTGGATTTCTTTTGGATATCATGTGCTATGATTTACTATACTATGTGCTAATGAGTATTTTTTGCAGAAATATAGTACCAAACAGATGGTGGTTTTGTATTTCATCAAGGGGGAGATTGTAAGTTCAACTCAGTTTCAAAGGCTTGAAATAGCTAGTCTATTTCAAGGCCTTGAAACAACTTTTTCAATGTTTTGAAACTGACCATGATTTATATGCATAAACTTATGGGGAGTTTTTGATCTTCTTTCAACTCCTAAACCCCTGTGCTTGATCAATTGTTTTTTGATGATGAAATACAAAGTATTTTGACACTTTAAACTGTATCTAATCCACCTGTTTGACTTAATTGTTGCAGAGATATTATGTTTCCTATATTATAGGGTCTATTTCCTAAGTTGAGTTTTGCAGGAAAGGAAACAAAGTGTTATTTGATTATTTGATCGATCCGATGTGTTTGAATGTTTCCAAACATGTGTTTACACAAGATCAAATCAGTATCCTTGAAGATACTGCGCAACTATCCGTTGGAGAAGCTGTTAGAGAAGTCAAAGCAAAACCTACAAAATAGGGAGGTTTGTTAAGAGGAGATCTTGAAGATCTGCAATTCAAACTGATCTATAAAAGAGAGAAAGCTGAAGCAATAAAACGGGATAATTAGCAGAGACACTCAAACAGATTCAGAGATTTACAAGCAACAAAGAAGAAGATTCATTTCTCTCAATCCAGGCATCTGAAGAACATTGCATACTCACTGCAGATTCAGTTCTAGGGTTCTTCTATTCAGAACTTCATTTGTATATCATTCTGATAATACTTATAGTTCTTATTCTCCTGGATTGTTCAAGGTGAAAAATAGAGAATTCTTAGTTAATCAGTTTGCTAGAGCACGTACTAGATAGGTTAGTGAGAACCACAAGTTGTAACAGAGTAAGGCATCTCTCTGTTCTTGAGATCTAGGGCTTAGCTTTTGATTAATAAGAATTGAGATGTAAATCCTGCAGGGAGAAAATCCCTAAGGTAGAGATGTCGGTCCAAGTGGACTGAACTTTATATATCTTGTGTCTCTTGCATTTACTTTTCAGTTCTATAGTTAGTTCTTTTGCAGCAATCGAAACAGTTTCATTTCGAGGGTTTGAAACTCATTTCAAGGCCTTGAAATAGACTTATCTTGGTATATTTTAGCTGTTTTCTTTCCAAGGTATTGAAACTCATTTCAAGGATTTGAAATACTCTTCACTCATTATGATTATTTTTGAAACCACTCTTCTGGAAAGTTTAGCAAAAGTTGGCATACTCTATAAACCCTCCATTCTAGAGTATTGATCATGTATCTCTACCTACTGTACACCCCTTCATAGAAGTAATATCGTTTCGTTTCCTTAGGATATACCACAAACTTACACTTTTCCGACTTGGGTCCGATTTTATCTGAATGTAAATGCTTTACATAAACCCCGCAACCTTAAATCATCATGAACTACACAGTAGGAAACCTCCCAGTCCATATCTCAAATGGCGTCTTCATGACTGATTTGGATGGAACACGGTTAAGGGTAAAAGAAGTTGTTAATAGAGCATGGCCCAAAAATGAAATTGAAACATCGGTCTGGATCATCATAGATGGAACCATGTCCAACAGGGTTCAATTTTTCCTTCCAAACACACCATTCCATTGTGGTGTTCCAGGTGGAGTGAGTTGGGACAAGATCACACACTCTCTAGATGTTCATCGAACTCTTGGCTTAAGTATTCTCCTCCACGATCTGACCGTAGAGCCTTAATACTATTGCCAAGATGGTTCTGCACTTCATTCTTGAATTCTTTCAACTTTCAAAGGATACGGATTTTTTCTTCATAAGATACACAAATCCATATCAACTGAGTCATCGGTAAATGTAATGAAACAAGGATAACCACCTGTGGTGGTGTGGAGAATGGTCCACACACATCAGTATGTATGAGTGCCAATAGCTCACTAGTCATCTCACCTTTCTACGTGAAAAGGAGACTTACTCATTTTTCCCAATTAACAAGCTTCACATGTGTCATATGATTCATGATCAAATGAGTTTAAAAAACCATCCTTATGGAGCCTATAAATGCGTTTCTCATTTATATGGCCTAAATGAGAGTGCCATATGTATGTGGGATTTAAATACTTATATTTAATCCTCTTAGTATTTATGTTTTAGATGAAATTATCAGATCAAGGATATACAACCCATTAGACAAAAGTGCATTACAATAATGCATACTATCAAAATAAACGGAGCAACACTTGTCCTTCATAATAATTGAAAAACCTTTCTTGTCCAAACAAGAAATAGAAATAATGTTCCTACTCATTGCATGTACATAAAAGTAATTGTCTAATTCTAAAATAAGTCGCGAAGGTAAAGATAACTCATAAACTCCTACAGATAATGTCACACCCCTCTCCCGTCGACCCCGATTAGCGGGAGGGAAGTGCGACAGGCGCCGGTGAGGCCTTAACTCATCAAGGGGCTAAACAAGTAAGTTATGAAAAAAATAGATTTAATAATGATATTTATATTTCTTTTTTTGTTAGCGGAAGCGTAACTAAGAAAACGTTTAGGGGTCGTCAAGGATAAAAATGAGAAAATTAATTTGTAAGATAAAAATAACTATTGTTTCGGATGAAAAGTCTCAAAACTTGTACTTGTAAATAAAATATTATTTAGCCTGCTCGACTTGTGACATGACAGAGCATAATTCGGGGGTAGCGAGGGATAACAACAAACTTAGTCCATGAGTCATACATACATAGTTCCACTTTATACATAGCCAAAAGCCTCCTTATGCCAAAATATGCTAACATTGCTTACACATTCAAAAGAAAGTTCATACATATCCTACACGACATAGCTTAGGTAACCAAAACAAAGCAGCCACACCTCATGCAAGTTAATCACTCTAGGGCGTTCTCGGTCTCCTTGTTACCTGAAAAAAAATAAAGTCCCAAAAGGGTGAGCTCAACTAGCTCAGTGAGTTACGGTTAAGTCCCTCCGTAGGTTTGGAAAACGAAAAGGCTAAACTTATTCCATGGACATGAATTAAATCGTTTCATAAACTTCAGAATAATATTATTTCATATAAATCAAAAGCATAACATGTGTAACTGAGAACATACTTGCATGAATCATACTAGTTTTTCTTAGGCCCGTGATAACCATCATGACATAACATAACGTAGGGACATGTCCAACACGACGGCTCGTGAGGCGACGCGTGCCTGCTTATATTGCCCCGGCAAAAGGGCCATAGCCTGCCTATACCCGACAGGGGGTTTCACTCCGGTATCGTGGCCTTTCTAAAACGTGTCTTGAGTCCTAAAGAATCATCTTAAATCGTTTATTTTGTCCATGGGGTCATAACAATCGTTTATGAGTACAAATCGTGTTGCAAATAACAATTGAACATTTATAATTTGGAGCATTTCATCATAAACATTGAAACATGTAAATCATATCATGGGACCAATTTAAAACGTATACATATCGAAACAATAAGTGAGGCTGGGTACAAACTTTGGGAAGTAAAGTAACTCACCTCGCTATGCCCGAATTAGTCTCAACTCTAAGAATCTTACCGCGGAGCTTAGCTAGGTCCTAACTTGATCTAGATACACATAACACAAGAATATAAAAGAATAACATAAGTGTCGCGAATCACATATACTTCCTAGTACTACATGCTTTGCAACCTAGGGGATTCATAACGTGCCACTTACAAAAACTATAGAATTTACTAACTAAAATGGTAAAAATATATTATAAACATAATAAAATTTAATTTGGACCCAAACTTAAAGTTTGTAAAACTTATATTAAAAAGTTTCTACATTTTACTTGTAGGCAAAGTGTAACCATCGATAGTTCACAAATTCATATCTAATTCAAAATAATTATCCGGGACTCGAAATTTTTACGTTACATAGATAAAGAGTTCACCTATAACATACTGTAATATCAAGAATTATAAAATTTTCTAAATATTGTTAAAGATAATATTTCGGATCAGTTTTAGTACAAAAACATGGGCTGGTAGCAGCCTTGGAAATAAATTCATAAAAATATTCATATAAATTCCAAAAATTATAAAATTTTTACAGTAGGTAGAGAACATGTCTGCGAACAACATATAAAAATTTGGTATGAATTGAAGTAGTTTAAGTACATGAAATTGATGATTTACCGGACTGGTTCAGAGTTGAATAGAGTATCAAAACAGATCCGGTTTTTGGTGGATTAAAAACTCAATTTAGCTCCATTTGTTCTGAAATTTTTACTGTATAAACAACACATGCAAATACACATACTGTAAATTTTTCATAATTTTATGAAAATTCTAAATATTTTTCCTAATTTTGTTAAAATGGACTCAAAACATGAGTTTTGTGATTTTTCATACTCCAAACTTGATGCATGATGAAATTACTCTACTAAAACCTAAAATTACACCAAAAAACTCTAAATCACTTACTTAAAACTAGTCATAACATATTCCTACATGATCCTAAGGGTGATTACCCATAAAACTTAATTTTGTTGACATGCATGGCTAATCTATATGAATGGGAGTGAAAAAAAATTAAACCCACAAGATGAATTTTACCTCAAGTGATTATGATGAGGTTGTTCTTGAATCTCCTAGCCTCCTAAGATGAAGCTCCTAGCATAACTTGGTGGAAATTGTGAAGAATTGAGGGTTGATCTTCTAATTTGGGAGATTTTGAGAGAATATAGGAGTTGTGCTAGAGAATGAAGAAGTTTTTTTGCGGTAAAAGTAGAACTTCATTAGGTAGCGATTAAGAAAAGTACACATCGAACAGAAAACATCGGACTAAAGTACTAAAATCTACCAGCCACAAACCACTAAAACTGAAACATCAAGACTTCAAGCTAGCTGAGGGAGCCTAGCCAAGAACATTTAGCAGCAAAACAGGGACTAAAATTACACCATCTTGATAACATTCATACCAATACTAAAACATGATAGATAAAGAAACTGAGGGAGAAACTGAGAGCTATCCACATAGAACCAGTGTTGTTAGACGTCAATGAAGGGGATGACTGCAGACATGAGCTCACTGTCTGGAATGGGAGGGAATTCTTCTCCAGAAACAGCACCTGAGGCACTAACACTTGAAGCTTCAATGGAGTGAACCACATCTGGAGCACCAGAACTTCCTTCACCTCCTCCTCCTCTGCCCTTAGCAGATACATCAGCAGAGACTGCATTCTTGAGATTGAAAGCTCCATGCACAGGGGGGAGCACTGCTAGAGGGACTGCTTGAGACACCTCCACCAAAGCCTGGGGGTAGAACTGCACTTGTCCTGGCAACCATTCTGGCCTTCCCTTTTTAACTTCTACCTCCACCCAACCTTCATTAGCTAAGAAAAACTTACAAAGTAAATCCCAAAAGAAGATCAACATAAAGTAAGAAAGTTTGCAAGAGCCTCTGTCTGAAGGAGCAAAGAACAAGGAATGGAAACTTGTTTATCAAATAAGATTTTGTTTCTGGTAGTCTAAAGGATCCAGAAAATGGCTGGGATCCAATGCCAATTATTCTGATTTTGAAGTTTCTTTTTCTTATTTAGCCATCTCAATAACCATTTACTAATATCTGAGGAAGAGTGTGTTGGTTTCTGATTAGGGTGAAGAGGGGCTCTACCCCAAAGCTCCTGAGCCTTAGGACAAAGAAGGAAAATATGATTAGTATCTTCAATGTGGTTAGGACAGTGAGGACAGCAGGGATTTGATATGGAAATTCTAGAGTTAATATTGGAAAGACAAGGCAGAGAGTTAGTGCAGATTCTCCAGAAGAGGTGAGTAATGTTAGAAGGGAGACATGAGGACCAGAGTCTTTTCCAGTTGTACCTAAGATTTATGGGATTAAAGTGGATGGTGGCTGCTATTGATAATGGTGAGGAGTTATTGTAGTTTAGCAGGGAATAGGCAGATTTAACTGTGAAAATTCCATTGGAGGAGGCTCCCCAGTAGGGGGTATCTGTGCTTTCAAGCATTTCTATTGGAGTGTCAGGGATTCTATCTCTCAACCAGGTTGGGAATAGCTCATCTACTAGTTCAGCTTTCCACACCTTTTGCTGCTGGTTTATCAAGTGGCCAACCTTATGGGGAGTGTTATGGTGATGTGTGTGTTGTAAGCATTCCTTAATAGAAGCACCAGGAACATCTTTAATCCATCCATCATCACCCAGATCAATGGCCTGTCCTGAAGCAATTTTCCACTGCAGCCCCATTCTCAAAGTACTTCTGCCTTTACAAATGTTTTTCCAAGCAGAAGAAGAGGAAGAAGCAGGATTGAGGCTCCAAAAAGTTTTCCTTTTGCAATATTTTGTAGAAAAATATTTTGTGAAAAGAGAGTTTTGATCCTTGAGAATTCTCCAGCTGCTTTTAGCTAAAAGAGCATTATTAAAGCACTGTAGATTTTTAAATCCCAAACCCCCATTCTTGGGCTTATTGCAAAGAAAGTCCCAAGAGAGCCAATGAATACGCTTTTTAGTGCAATCCCCAGACCAGTAAAATTGTGAGAAGACAGATTTAATATTGTTACAGTCTTTCTTTGGGAAGAGGCAAATAGACATGGGATAGACAAGGTAGCTACTAAGCACAGATTTAATCAGAGTGGCTCTTCCTAAGGGGTTAAGAAGAAGACCCTGCCAAGAAGCACACTTATTTCTGATTTTGTCTATGGTATTCTTGATAATAGTCTTGCTAGAGCCTTTAGAATCTAAAGAGATGCCTAGATACTTTCCTATGCAGTCACTTGGTGCCAATCCTAGGCAGTTAAGAAAGTGATTTTTATCTGCAGAGGAGCAATTAGGACTAAAGACTAGAGAAGACTTGTCTAGATTGATAGATTGGCCTGATTGGGTGGCATAGAGATCAAGAATGAGCTTAATGTTGTTACTGGTTTGGGGGCAAATTTTGAAGAAAAGAAGTGTGTCATCAGCAAACTGAAAATGAGAGATTGATTGATGATTGGAAAAGGGGATGCCTTGGAGGAGCCCATCTTCTTCAGCAGCTGCAAGAGAGCTTGAGAGGACTTCTGCACAGAGTGAGAAAAGGAAGGGGGAGAGTGGATCACCTTGCCTTAGCCCTGTATTAGGCTTGAAGAATTTGGACTGAGATCTATTGAGTATAATGGAATAGGAAACAGTGGTGATGCATTGCATAATAAGATTAATAAAATGGGAGGGAAAGTGCATCTGAACCATTACTTGTTCAAGGAAGTCCCATCTAATACGATCAAAAGCTTTCGAGATATCTAATTTTAAAGCTCCTAATTTGGGTTGAGAGTTATTTTTAGCTTTATGGATGGTATGAACCAGATCCTGGCCTATGAAGATGTTATCTTGGATTAACCTTTGGGGGATGAATCCATTCTGATTAATAGATATGAGGGAGGGAAGGACATGCTTAAGCCTATTAGCCAATACTTTGGCTATTATTCTGTAAAGGACATTGCATAAGCTAATAGGCCTAAAGTCACCAACTTTTAAAGGGTTATGGCACTTAGGAATGAGAATGATATGGGTTTTGTTTATCTCCTTGAGCAAGTGACCTGAGTTGAGGAAAGAAAGCACAGCTGATATGATGGTGGTGGAGCAAAGGCTCCAATTTTTTTGAAAGAAAGCTGGCTGAAAACCATCAGGGCCAGGGGCCTTTAGGGGAGCCATCTCAAAGACTGCTTGGGTGACTTCAGAAGCAGTGAAAGATTTTGAAAGGAAAGTTTGTTGATCAGGAGTTAAAAACTTTGTAACGTTGAAAAGAAGGGAGAAAGAAAACAAATTATCATTTTGGGCTGAGAGATCTGCTAGGCTAGGAGAGGGCTCAGAATAAATTGATTGAAAATGATCAAGAAACAGTTTCAAAATGTCATTTTGATCAGTAAAAAAAGAGCCATCAGAGAGTTGAAGATTCCAAATTCCATTAATGGTTTTATTAATTTTGGTGCATGCATGAAAAAACTTTGTATTTTTATTTCCCTCTTTTAGCCATTTACATCTAGCTCTATGAGCCCAATAGATTTCTTCTTGATTAAGCAGATCTTGAAGCTGATGATGGAGCTGAATAAAAGAGGAGATGGCTTGAGGATCAGGAAGGAGAGACTGCTGGGTAGCGATTTGGTTTTTGACATAGTTTATCTGGTTCTGCAGGGAGGGTCTAGCAGAGGCCCAAGTTCTAAAAGCTTTAAGAGTGATAGCTAGCAGCTTGGCCACTCTAAAGCAAGGCGATCCTGGAATGGGGAGGCTCCAAATATATTTTAGGAGCTCCTTAGATTCAGTTGAGTTTAACCACCAAATCTCAAAACGCCTGGGAGGGAAACTAACGGTGGAGGGTTGGGAGAATATTAGAACCATGGGAGAGTGATCAGATGATCCTATGCCAAGGTTCTGAATAGTAAGGTCAGGAAAAGAGCTAATAAGATGCACATTACACCAAGCTCTATCAAGCCTCTCAAAAGTAGGAGAGCTACTTGATCTATTATTAGTCCAGGTGAACCAAGGGCCAATGTTTTTAACTTAAAAAAGAGCCCACTTGTTTAAGAAGTTTAGAAGAGTATCAGAACCTCTAATATTAGAAGCACAAGGCCCCATTTTATCATGAGAGAAAAGAACCTTATTGAAATCTCCTATTAGCACCAAAGGACAATTAACAGGGAGAATAGAATCAAAAAGGTTCCAAACATGCAGACGCTGATCAAAATTTGGGTTACCATAAACTAAACCTAAGAACCACGAGGGGAGTGCTGGAATAGGATTTGCTATTTCAAGGAGAATGAGATTCTCCGATGACCATTTTAGAGAGGCAGAAAGAAGAGAAGAATGCCAAGCACACCAAAGGCCACCACTAGAGCCTATAGGATCAACAAAACATTGCTTATCAAAACCTAATTTACGAAATTTTCTTTGAGTGAAACAATTTTTTTGCTTAGTTTCAGAAAGAAAAAGGAGAGCAGGCTTAAATTTACGAGACAGAGAAAAAACTTCTCGAATTGCAGAGTCCTGTCCCAAACCTCTGCAATTCCAACTGATAAGATTCATGGCTCTCTTGGGGGTTGTTTTGGGACAACCACCCTAAACCCAGAACAAAGTTTTTTGTTGGGATGCAAAACAGAAGGACCAGTGTCTCCCAGTGATCTAGATCTTTTTTTGAACTTAAAGTTGAAAAAATGTTTGGAGAATGGATTGAAATTAAAAGACTGAATCATATCATGAAAACTTTTAGTGATACCTTTTTGAGCCTCCAAACTGGTAGTGATTTTCTGCTTCTTTCCTTTCCCCTTGATATCCGCCATCGAGGCCACTGGAATCTCCCTCTTCTTCGCCACCTTTTTCAACGCCGGGATTTGCAAGGCTCCTCTTGGCTTGCTGATGAGCTTGTCCTTTCCTTTGCCCAAATTTTTCCCCAAACCTTTCTTACCCTCTTTTTTCTGCATGATCTCTTCTCCTTTTTGGTTTCACCTCTTCTCCCTCTGGTCTTCTTTGGAATCAAGGGGCTAACTTCCTTGAGCATTTTGTCAATATCAACCACTTCTTTCTTTCTCTGTTCCAAATCAGTGTCAGCCTCCGAAGTGTTTGTGGGAGTAAAGTCAGGGGCTCTGATTGAGAAGCCAGAACGGGAAGAGAGCATTTTATAGGTGGTGGGTAATTGCCTCATTTGGGAGGTGTGAGTTTGGAGGAGGTGAGGATTGGGACAAGAGAGAGATAAAGTTTTGGATGGAAACTGCTGAAAAGGGGTCCTTGTTGATTGGTCGGAGGGTTTTATAGTGGAAATAGGGGGAGGCTTTTCAGATCATGAATTAAAGAGTCACCCGTTTCAAAAAGGGGGTGCATGGTTCTATTGAATGAGTTGAAGACCATTTCTGAACTTGCACCTTCATTCATTGGAGGCGGTTGAGATGCCTTAGACTGGGAACATGCACCACTATTGATTGTGGACGGTTGGGATGGGTGAGAGAGAGTATCAGCCATAACTGCTTCAGAGACATGTGCATGAATTGGCATGGAAGAGGAAGGGAGTTGCTGGGGAAGAAGAAACGCCTGAGAGTGTTGGATTAAATGGTGAATGTTAGGGAAACAGCTTTGTATAAAAGCAGAGGTGGCGTTCATTAGGGAGGTTTGATTGGAGGGTACACTTTCTGGGTTGGAGGGTGGGGTAAAAAAAGCAGCAGAGTCATTAGATGAAGGTGAGTGATCTACAGATGGTTGTTGTGGTGGCAGGGGGGGCCTTGGTTTGGGTCATGGGAGATGGATAGTTCCTGAAAGTTGTAAACAGGGCTAACACTAGAATCGAATTTCATGGTGCGGTGAGGGCCATGCTTTGAGTGATACTTCAGAAGGTGAGTGAAAGAATGAAGAAGTTCATAAGAGAAGAATGAATAGGAGGCCGGATGGGGTTTGGAGGAGGAGGAGATAGTGGAGAATGAAGTGGAAGGAAGATAGACGTGTGGCCTTGAGGGGGTGTGACAAGTGTTGAGGGGGGAGTTACAAGTGGAAGAGTTGTTCATGCACATGGGGGGAGTGATTTGGTGCAACAATTGTACCATTCTACCACTCTATGAGTTTCTAAATTCGACACGTATAGACATGTGGTTACGCGTGTGGCAAAACTACTACGTAATACTTGTACAATTACAACACACTATCATACATACTAAACTAATTTTTAATTATTCTCTTAACCCTACTCCAACTTATTTCTTGGTTATGCCAAACACCCAAAATTTAGCAAATAACAAAATTTAGTACCCAACAATTAATTTTTTTATCAAACATAGTCATTTAACATAATTAGGCACATATTAATAGTAATACTATTTAACTAACACAGTTAATAGAATTTAAGAAATAACTTCATGACTTAAATATTAGAGTTACCACATCCTACCCACCTTAGAAAGAGTTTGTCCCCAAACTCGAGCTTCCTCAGTTGAAAAGGTGCGGATACTTTGTCCTTATCTCGTCCTCATGCATCAATGTTGCTTCTTCAACCGCATGATTTCTCCAAAGAACCTTCACCAACGGTATGAATTTACTCCTCAAAACTTGATCCCTTCGCGCTAAGATCTCCACGGGCACCTCTTGGTAGGTAAGATCCTCTTGCACGTTCAGTGGCTCATACTCTATCACATGGCTCGGATCGTACACATACTTTTTAAGCATGGACACGTGAAATACATTGTGTACTTTCTCCATTTCAGGGGGTAACGCCAAGCAATAAGCAACTGGTCCTACCCTTTCTAGAATCTCAAACGGTCCAACATAGCGAGGGCTTAGTTTTCCTTTCTTACTAAAACGCAACACACCCTTGGTTGGAGACACTTTCAGAAACACGTGGTCTCCCACACCAAACTCTAGTTCCCTTCTTCGGTTGTCACTATAACTTTTCTGGCGACTTTGAGCTGTTTTAGACGGTTCTGGATAGTTCGAATCTTTTCGGTTGTCAGCTGCACCAACTCTGGACCATACAATTTTCTTTCACCCACCTCTGCCCAACAAATAGGTGACCTGCACTTCCTTCCATACAACGCCTCGAAGGGAGCCATCTTGATACTTGCTTGGAAGCTATTATTGTAAGCAAATTCGATCAAGGGAAGGTGTTCCTCCCATCCTCCCTTGAAATCCAAAATACAAAGGCGAAGCAAATCTTCAAGCGTCTGAATAACCCTTTCCGATTGACCATCTGTCTGAGGATGAAAAGCTGTGCTAAAGTTCAACTTCGTACCTAAAGCCTCCTGTAGTCCCTTCCAAAACCTTGATTCAAACCTCGGATCGCGGTCTGACACAATAGAAACCGGTATCCCATGCAGACGAATAATTTCTTGAATATACAATTGAGCCAGCTTCTGTAGTGAATGAGTCGTCTTCACAGCCAAGAAATGAGATGATTTAATCAGTCGATCGACTATAACCCAAATAGAATTGTTGCCACATGACGATCTTGGAAGCCCAGTGACAAAATCCATTGTTATATGCTCCCACTTCCACTCAGGAATAGGAAGGGGTTGTAGAAGTCCTCCTGGTTGTTGGTGTTCCGCCTTGACTTGCTGGCAATGAAGACATCGAGCCACGAAGTCTGTAATCTCTCGCTTCATTCCCGTCCACCAGAAAAGCTCGCGAAGGTCTTGGTACATCTTGGTAAATCCTGGGTGTACTGCGAAGCTGGAGTGGTGAGCTTGTTGGAGTACTCTATGCTTGATCTCTGGATCATTTGGGACACATACACGACCATGGTACTTCAGGATTCCATCATGGATAGAGAAATCAGTATTTCTTCCTTCAGTCACTTCATCTCGAATCTTTACAAGAGTAGGATCATTCTGCTGTGCTTCTCGAATCTCGTCTATCAATGCGGGTTGGACCGTGAGTGCATATACGCAACTAGATGTTCCATGAGGGATTACTTCCAGTTCTAGCTTCTCGATTTCCTCTTTCAGCCTTTCTTGTGTAGTGAGGAGGTAAGTGAGGTTTCCGGAAGATTTCCTACTCAAGGCGTCTGCCACAACATTAGCCTTCCCCGGGTGATAGTGAATGGTGAGATCGTAGTCCTTCATTAACTCCAGCCACCTCCGTTGTCTCATGTTCAACTCCTTCTGAGTGAATAAATACTTAAGGCTCTTATGATCCGTGTAAATCTCGCAAGACTCCCCATACAGATAGTGCCGCCAAATCTTAAGAGCAAAGATCACCGCCGCGAGTTCTAGGTCATGCGTTGGGTAATTCACTTCGTAGAGTTTTAGTTGCCTTGAAGCATAAGCAATCACCTTTCCATTCTGCATTAGAACACACCCTAAACCTTTCTTTGAGGCACCACTATATATAACAAATCCTCCTGATCCTCTAGGCAATGCCAAGATGGGAGCTGACACCAGTCTATTCTTCAATTCCTGAAAACTATTTTCACACTCATCAGTCCATTGAAATGGCACTTCCTTCCGCGTTAGCCTGGTTGATGGGGACGCCAACAACGATAAATCCTTTACAAATCTCCGGTAATAACCCGCTAGTCCAAGGAAACTACGAATTTCTGGAACATTGGTCGGTCTAGGCCAGTTCACTACTGCTTCAACCTTCTGCGGGTCTACCGATATCCCATCCTTTGACACGACATAACCTAAAAATGATATATGTTGCAACCAAAACTCGCACTTACTAAACTTTGCATACAACTTCTTTTCCCGTAGGGTCTGCAGAACAACTCGCAAATGTCGGTCATGATCCTCTTCGCTCTTAGAGTAAACCAAGATGTCATCAATAAAGACTATAATGAATTCATCTATATACGGCTGGAATACCCTATTCATTAAATCCATAAACGCTGCAGGGGCATTGGTCAAGCCGAATGGCATCACAAGAAACTCATAGTGGCCATACCTAGTGCGGAATGCACTCTTGGGTACATCATCTGCTTTGATGCGCAACTGGTGGTATCCTGACCTCAAGTCAATCTTAGAAAATACCTTAGCTCCCTGTAACTGGTCAAACAAGTCATCAATTCTTGGCAACGGGTACTTATTCTTTATGGTGACCTTGTTCAGTTCCCTATAATCAATGCATAACCTCATTGTACCATCCTTCTTCTTGACAAATAAAACAGGTGCTCCCCAAGGCGAGGTACTAGGCCTTATAAACCCCTTATCAAGCAGTTCCTAAATATGTACATTTAACTCTCTCAATTCCGCAGGGGCCATTCTATATGGGGCTTTCGAGATAGGTGAGGTCCCGGGAAACACATCAATACTAAACTCAATTTCTCTCTCTGGAGGTAAATTGGTTAAGTCATCAGGGAAAACATCTTGGTATTCATTTACTACAGGAATATCCTTAGGACTGAGCTCTTTAGAGGATCTGTCCGAAATCCAAGCAAGGTAACCCTGACACTCTTTCTTGAGTAGCTTATTCGCTTTCATAGCGGACAACACATAAGGTGGGGATACTACTCCATCTCCTGAAAAGGTAAACTCTGGCATCCCTGGAATGCAAAATACGACCTTATTGTTCGAACAATCTATGGTGGCATGATTTAAGGTAAGCCAATCCATTCCCAAGATAACGTCAAAGTCATGAATTACTAAGGGTATCAGGTCGACAACTAAAGGGATCCCATCTACCACGATTCCACATTTACGATATACAGAGGAACTACCCAAGGTTATGCCAGCAGGTGTAGACACACTAAGCGTAAAGCCTAATGGTTCCGGATACTTATGGATATTACCAACAATATGAGAAGCAACAAAAGAATGGCTAGAACCAGAATCAATTAACACATGAGCAGGAGTTGCTTCAATAGGTAAAGTACCTGCCACGACGGATGCAGCTGCCTGAACGTCTCCAGGAACTAGGGCAAAAGCTCTACCATGTCGGTTCTGTGGGGCTCCAGTAGGTTGAGGCTGGTGAACTGAAACACTTGGTGCGCTGGAGGGAGTTGTCTTAGCAGTTGGGCATTCTTTCAAAACGTGTCCTGGCTTCCCACATCGATAACACACGTTGGAACCAAAGTAGCATGCACCCCTATGAAGCTTGTTGCACTTAGAGCATCGTGGGTAGCTACCACTTGTGTTGGATGAAGCGCTCTTACTGAAGTTGGAACCGCTGCCCTGCTTCTTGAAAGACGTGCTTTGATTCGGCCCAATCCTCTGTGTATTCTTGCTCGTGTCATTCCTCTTTTTCTGCTCCCTATGTTTGTTATACTCCTCAGTTCCCCTTTCAGCCATTATTGCCCTTTCCACGACTTCATTGTAGGTTGGAAGCTTCAGTAGTTCAACCCTATTCCTGATGCCCATGCGAAGACCGCTTTCAAACTTGCGTGCTTTCTTCCCCTCGGTATCAACCACATACGGAGCGTAACGAGACAACATTGTGAACTGAGCCTCATACTGAGCGACTGTGAGGTTCCACTGGGTGAGAGTCAAGAACTCGTTTACTTTCATATTCTGTAACGCGGGTGGGAAGTACTTATCATTGAAGGCCTCCACAAATTGGTTCCAGGTGAGGTTTGGTCGATTGAGCTTTAACATCAACCACCACCTATATGCTTCATCCTTAAGGGTGTATGTCGCAAAGTTGACCTTCTGCTGATCATCGCACTGTAAGACATCAAAGTTCTTCTCCATCTCTAGAAGCCATGATTCAGGGGCTGCCGGATCTTCTGCTCCATTGAACGATGGGGGTCCCAGTGCCTTGAACTTGTCAATCGTCACCCTTGAACTACCCGAGAGCATTTGCATAAGTCCTTCAACGGCTCACTCCAATCCATGAGAGTTTCCTCCAGCCGATGATCCTCCGCCCTCGTTTCCGGTGTTTGTCTCACGTTGCACGTGGCCAGTGGTTCCGTCACCCATAGCGTTGTTGCCGTTCCCGTCTCCCAAACCAATCCTGCTTAGGTTGTTCATCGTCCTAGGTGGAAGTTATAAAATTTTCTTATAACATACTATTATCCCTAAACCAAGGAGCTAACATAATACATGCATACATAAGCATAAATTTAAATACGCATAATGATGGTACCAAGAACTTTACTATCATACTTATCTAGTAAACACATAAAAGGTTTCCTAGTATTAATAACTACGGTCTCTATAACCTATTGCTCTGATACCACAAACTGTCACACCCCTCTCCCGTCGACCCCGATTAGCGGGAGGGAAGTGCGACAGGCGCCGGTGAGGCCTTAACTCATCAAGGGGCTAAACAAGTAAGTTATGAAAACAAAATAGCTTTAATAATGATATTTATATTTTTTTTGTTAGCGGAAGCGTAACTAAGAAAACGTTTAGGGGTCGTCAAGGATAAAAATGAGAAATTAATTTGTAAGATAAAAATAACTATTGTTTCGGATGAAAAGTCTCAAAACTTGTACTTGTAAATAAAATATTATTTAGCCCGCTCGACTTGTGACATGACAGAGCATAATTCGGGGGTAGCGAGGGATAACAACAAACTTGGTCCATGAGTCATACATACATAGTTCCACTTTATACATAGCCAAAAGCCTCCTTATGCCAAAATATGCTAACATAGCTTACACATCCAAAAGAAAGTTCATACATATCCTACACGACATAGCTTAGGTACCCAAAACAAAGCAGCCACACCTCATGCAAGTTAATCACTCTAGGGCGTTCTCGGTCTCCTTGTTACCTGAAAAAAAATAAAGTCCCAAAAGGGTGAGCTCAACTAGCTCAGTGACTTACGGTTACGTCCCTCCGTAGGTTTGGAAAACGAAAAGGCTAAACTTATTCCATGGACATGAATTAAATCGTTTCATAAACTTCAGAATAATATTATTTCATATAAATCAAAAGCATAACATGTGTAACTGAGAACATACTTGCATGAATCATACTAGTTTTTCTTAGGCCCGTGATAACCATCATGACATAACATAACGTAGGGACATGTCCAACACGACGGCTCGTGAGGCGACGCGTGCCTGCTTATATTGTCCCGGCAAAAGGGCCATAGCCTGCCTATACCCGACAGGGGGTTTCACTCCGGTATCGTGGCCTTTCTAAAACGTGTCTTGAGTCCTAAAGAATCATCTTAAATCGTTTATTGTGTCCATGGGGTCATAAAAATCGTTTATGAGTACAAATCGTGTTGCAAATAACAATTGAACATTTATAATTTGGAGCATTTCATCATAAACATTGAAACATGTAAATCATATCATGGGACCAATTTAAAACGTATACATATCGAAACAATAAGTGAGGCTGGGTACAAACTTTGGGAAGTAAAGTAACTCACCTCGCTATGCCCGAATTAGTCTCAACTCTAAGAATCTTACCGCGGAGCATAGCTAGGTCCTAACTTGATCTAGATACACATAACACAAGAATATAAAAGAATGACATAAGTGTCGCGAATCACATATACTTCCTAGTACTACATGCATTGCAACCTAGGGGATTCATAACGTGCCACTTACAAAAGCTATAGAATTTACTAACTAAAATGGTAAAAATATATTATAAACATAATAAAATTTAATTTGGACCCACACTTAATGTTTGTAAAACTTATATGAAAAAGTTTCTACATTTTACTTGTAGGCAAAGTGTAACCATCGATAGTTCACAAATTCATATCTAATTCAAAATAATTATCCGGGACTCGAAATGTTTACGTTACATAGATAAAGGGTTCACCTATAACATACTGTAATATCAAGAATTATAAAATTTTCTAAATCTTTTTAAAGATAATATTTCGGATCAATTTTAGTACAAAAACATGGGCTGGTAGCAGCCTTGGAAATAAATTCATAAAATATTCATATAAATTTAAAAAATTATAAATTTTTTACAGTAGGTAGAGAACAAGTCTGCGAAAAACATATCCAAATTTGGTAAGAATTGAAGTAGCTTAAGTACATGAAATTGATGATTTACCGGACTGGTTCAGAGTTGAATAGAGTATCAAAACAGATCCGGTTTTTGGTGGATTAAAAATTCAATTTTACTCTATTTGTTCTGAAATTTTTACTGTATAAACAACACATGCAAATACACATTGTGTAAATATTTCATTATTTTCTGAAAATTCTAAATATTTTTCCTAATTTTGTTAAAATGGACTCAAAACATGAGTTTTGTGATTTTTCATACTCCAAACTTGATGCATGATGAAATTACTCTACTAAAACCTGAAATTACACCAAAAAACTCTAAATCACTTACTTAAAACTAGTCATAACATATTCCTACATGATCCTAAGGGTGATTACCCATAAAACTTAATTTTATTGACATGCATGGCTAATCTATATGAATGGGAGTGAAAAAAAAATTAAACCCACAAGATGAATTTTACCTCAAGTGATTATGATGAGGTTGTTCTTGAATCTCCTAGCCTCCTAAGATGAAGCTCCTAGCATAACTTGGTGGAAATTGTGAAGAATTGAGGGTTGATCTTCTAATTTGGGAGATTTTGAGAGAATTTAGGAGTTGTGCTAGAAAATGAAGAAGTTCATAAGAGAAGAATGAATAGGAGGCGGGATGGGTTTTGGAGGAGGAGGAGATAGTGGAGAATGAAGTGGAAGGAAGATAGACATGTGGCCTTGAGGGGGTGTGACAAGTGTTGAGGGGGGAGTGACAAGTGGAAGAGTTGTTCATGCACATGGGGGGAGTGATTTGGTGCAACAATTGTACCATTCTACCACTCTATGAGTTTCTAAATTCGACACGTATAGACATGTGGTTACGCGTGTGGCAAAACTACTACGTAATACTTGTACAATTACAACACACTATCATACATACTAAACTAATTTTTAATTATTCTCTTAACCCTACTCCAACTTATTTCTTGGTTATGCCAAACACCCAAAATTTAGCAAATAACAACTTAGTACCCAACAATTAATTTTTTTATCAAACATTGTCATTTAACATAATTAGGCACATATTAATAGTAATACTATTTAACTAACACAGTTAATAGAATTTAAGAAATAACTTCATGACTTAAATATTAGAGTTACCACAGATAATGCAGCAACTCTTGCTCCATTCCCAACGCGAAGGTCAATGTCCCCTTTAGCCAGTCGCCTACTTCTCTTTAGATCCTGCGCATTTCGACAAATGTGAGATCCACATCCGGTATCCAATACCCATGAAGAAGAGATAGAAAAATTGACATTTATAACAAAAATACCTGGATTTGGAATCGCTATTCCAAGCCATTTATCTTCCACATACTATGGGCAGTTCCTTTTCCAATGGCCTTGTTGACTAAAATGGTGGCATGGTCCCTTAGAAACTCACCAATAGGTTTCATGGAAACTTCCGTGGGCTTTGCAACTACCTTGCTCTTCCCCTTAGAGTTCTGAGAAAATTTCTTGCTCTTCCCCTTATTGATCATTATTATGGCCTTGCCTTTAAATTTATTTCTACTCTGTTCAGGGGTCCTCAACATATTGAGAAAATATGGAAGAATTTTGTTGATCTCATTCATATTGTAGTTAATGATAAACTGACTATACTGGGCGGTAACGATTGCAGGATCACATCATTCGCCAACTCTTGGCTAAATAGGAAGCCTAACCTCTAGATTCTCTCTATGTATTCGATCATACGGAGTACATGAGGTCTGACTGGGTTCTCCTCTGGCAGACTACACTTGAACAATGCTATTGATACTTCGTACCACTCATGCATTTCTTGCTCTTGGACAAGCTGTCTCAAACGTATAATCATTCCATAGGCCTCCATGTTCTCATGTTGCTTCTGAAACTCATTTTTCATGGTGCAAAGCATTAGGCAAGTCACATTAGTAGAGTCATCAACAATCTTCTGATGTGACTTCCTCACAATAATAGTAGAATTTAAAAGGTAGTGCTTCTGGAATTGGTTTCTCTAGAATGTACAACTTCTTTCTTGCTTGAGAGAAATTCTCAAGTTCCCATACCGGTCAAGAAAATTCATTCCATATAATTTTTCCTTCTCAAGGACCGAACACAATGATAGTGTTGATGTTTTTTGATTGTCATTAGAAATCTACAAAAAAATGAGAAATATACAATTCGTATCATGAACAATTTTACTATACTTAACAATGTCTAGGTTAGTAAATATAGATCCCACTATTTTTCTTGGATTAACAGCCCTCACTATTAATGCAAAAACCATCATATATTTTCAAGTGGGCCAAGATCCATGCTTCACCTCCTCTTGGGCGTGCTTTGGCAAATCACCCAAAATTCGGCTATATAGGTAGGAACAACTTCCAATTGCATTGAATGAAACTCTTGGTTCAATTAGGCGAATAACTCCTTATTCTTTATCTATTTAATAGATAACTCCTTATTGCCTTGACTCTAAGACTTCAATCCAATTGAAATAGCTTAGTTGCGTTAGAACTCTTATTTCATCATTCGCACATTCCTTGCTTGTGCTGTTGCGGAACATCATGATGAATCAAGTCGCCTTGCTTTGGCAAGAACGAACTCAATACATCTTGATCATGACGAGTGCTAAGCAAGAGAAGGAGAAAATGCTATATTATCGTTGGGGGTTTTTTCTTATCTTTTTAATTTGTTGATCATATCAACTGATCTACTCATATGGATTGCGCAATCCCAAATGAAAGATCAAAATCGTTTTATTAGTATCTTGTTATCTTTTTTCATGCATCAACCACACATTAAAATAAAACAAGATAAATAAACAATAAATAAATGTGGTATGGATGTGGCCCCTAAAACTATGATATTTCCAAGCCAATGCGAATATCTATAAGCCCTAAAACAGCAAGCTCATTTCCATGTGCTTCTGTCTTTACTCCATGCATCGTAGCTTGTGGGTCTTCACCGTCTTCTGGTTTCTTAGGTCATTGATCTTCTCTCCATGCCTTGCCTATATTCTATCTATTAGATTCTAGCTAATAACTGTAAACTAAATAGAGGAACCTCACAGGTGAGGGAGAAGACAACACGCAGGCCGTAAAATAAATTACATTAATTACATCAAAACCAAACCACAAAATTAAAACATCCACATAACTAAGGCAACATCCAACAACCATGCGATAAAACACATAAAATAGTTAAAATTTAGTTTTGTCGCCCTGGGTCAATTTCAATTGAACTATGATAATAGGGTTAAACTGTCAAACTGTTCAAAACAGTCGGACCAGTCAAACTGACCGAACTGTCTAACTGGTCAGAACTTTCCAAATTGATCAGTATCGGTCTAACCAGGCCTGCGCATCAAGGGGGGCAAGTTCGGCCCCCTTGCCCAAAACCCTAGGGTCAAATTCAAAATTTTCAGCCCCCCTTATTCGCTGGCCGAACCTAGGGGGGACAGAAAACCCATTTTCTTCATAATCTTTTTGCTAACCCTAGTTCATCACCAATTACTTGAAAACTCATTATTTTCACATCATATGTAAATTCGTGAACTTCCACATGAATCATATTCTACACATATAAGTTTTATTACTTTTTACGGTCAAACTGACATATATGGTGTAAAATTGATAAAACAGATAACCATATAAATCACATTACGCGCTAGCGACCTGTGTTTGATACCACTGTAGGGTTCTAATGCAGGTTATGCACCGGAAATAAAAAATCGACTCAAAACCCTCCATGAATCGCAGGCGAAGCATTCATAACGTGATAAATGAGATAAGGTTACCTTGTTAATCTGACTAATCACTAAGTAGAATTGATGTCCACTTCTCTACAGATATCCACACCATAGGATGAGCAATTGGATCTTCCTCTACTAGTTGTGCTAGCAGTGTAGGGAAAGAAGCAATCAAGAGCTTGATCCAAACAAGCAATACACTCAACAATGGAGAAGAGTGGTGGCGCCTCCTTGTTGTCGTTGGCCACTAGGGGGTTCGGCCTCCTTGTTATTTTCTCCTCCTTGCTCTCATTATTTCATCTACTGAAATAATAGGGCTAGACTAGCCTTTTATAACCGATAACTCTTTATTAATTACAAAACTGCCCCAAGACTAATTTGAACCATACTAGGATTAATTATTAGTTTAGTCCACTTTGCCATTTAGTCAAACTAAATATGCACGTCGTTGAAATTTGATCCTTAATTATTTTAACTGTTAATTAGTCAAACTAATTAACATCTAGATCCAGTTTAATCCTTCGGTGGGTGACCCCACAAGTTCCTGTTACGTTGGCAGTAACAATTACAAACATTGAGCGGTTTTTAGCAACACACCAAAGCTACCCAACTAATAGGAATAGTCAGTGATCTGACAAACCTCTATGACCAATGTTGCCTTTCTGTATTGTCCCTTTGTCACGATATCTTGATTGGACACGAGACACATATGCAACACTTGTATATCCTATCAATAGTTTCTCGAGCCTGGGAATAAACTTATTTTAACTGATAACAACAATATCATATATTGAATTACCTGAGTTTGCCCATACATTTACAAGTATTACTCATCGAGTGGCAGCTGATAAATACTCCTGTTATGTGGTAGGGAAAAATTATATCTACATAACTACCATCTCCCAACTTGCTTCATATCATGTTCGACTATCACTTTTATAGTCACTCAGTTACGATGAAACATTTAATGTATCAAAACATGATAATTCAGAACCAGAGTATCCAATGACTTCAAGTAAAAGGACTACAACACCATTTCCACTACGAGAAGCACTTGTGACATTCACATACCATGTAGCCTTCTCGTGGTGGGTCAATCCAGCATGCCATTACTCATAATTCATACCCATGTGTTAGACTTTATCTCCATATGAATCTACCTACATAGTAGTATCCATGCGTAGTGATCGTCCTACTAACCATTATCTTGACTAGGGATACTTTAAGATAACCAACAATTGCAATATAATAAATTCATTATATGAATATCTCCCTACATAATAAAATGAATACTCTAGCCAAAACTATGTTTAAACTAAAATAGATTGCCTCTAGGGCATCTACACAAACAAAGTTAAATCGGAGGTCGGTTAAAGAAGATATGGCCTGGACAAGTAAGGGTTCAGATTCCATTCGTACTAAAGGAATTCGCATTCGCATGAAAGCATTCGTACTAATGCCCGAAGCATTTGCACGAATGCCACTGACACCAAAAAACTATTTTTAGGGTTAGAATGCAAATATTGAAGACTATTGACAGGAATTGACTAAAGAACATCCTAGGGGACAGGAAACGATCGTTCACGTGCAGATGCAAGGACGAAGAATGGAGGAAAAAAGACACCATTGGAGATCATTGTTTGTTTTTCTTCTTCCCTTTCTACATTCGAGACACCTATATTTTCTCCCGTTATGTGGGATGGAAAAATATTCTCTACATCACTACCATCTCTAAACTTGTTTCCTATCATGCCCGATCACTACCTTTATAGTTACCCGATTAAGGCGCAACGTTTGATAATAACAAAGCATGATATTTCACAACTAGAGTATCAAGTGACTTCAAGTCTAAGGACCACAATACCATTTTCACTATGAGAACCACTTGTGACCTTACATAACTTGTATGTAGCCTTCTCATGGTTGGTGATTCCAGTCTGCCATTACCCCTAATGCATACCCATGTGCTAGACTTGATATCTCCATATCAATCTACACACATACTAGTCTATAGTTAATTGTCCTGTTAATCAATATAATCGACTAGGGATATTTAAGATAAACAAAACATTTTCAATCTAAGGAATTCATTATATTAAATATCTCCATAAATAATACAATGACTATTCTAGCAAAAATAATGTTCATACTAAATAAGATTTCCTCTACGGCATCTATTCCAACAATTTGTCCTTGAGAATGACAAGTTGTCTGGAATCAATTTTCTAGGCTGATACAAAAAATTGAGAATTGTTCTCAAACAAGAGGAAAACAATGTATATCCCAGAGAAAAAGTTTCTTCTCAACCAGCTGTCAATGCCACTAAAGCCCAAGGGAAGGAACACCAAACGATGATTATGTGGATGTGACTTGCCTCATGTTAGCTGCCATGAACTCTTGGCTTTAGAAGAAATATGAGAACATGGAGGTATATGATATGATCATATCTTTAAAGGAGCTCTTTTCAAGAGAAAGCTAGACATGAAAAGGGTTTGAAGTGTCAAAAGCTTTATTCGAAAGCAATTTACTCAATATGATTGAGAACTGCTGAACAAAGCATTAATAATGGCATCAGCAAAGCCATATTGATGGTTAACAATAATGGTAAGGGAAAAAGGTTTTCTCAGAACCCCAAGAGCGTACGAAAATTTGTTTCTAAAGCCTAGGAAGTTGCCTTAAAGCTAAAAAGGTGGTATAATGGAAGAGAAACTGCCCAAAGTACATGGAAGAAAATATATGAATTGTGAAATCCTTGTAAGGTATGTTTAGAATTCAATATGTCTATCTCTTCATCATGGGTATTAAATACGGGATGAGGATCTGATATTTATATCAATGTGCAGGATCTTAAGAGATGTAGACCATTGGCTAAAGGAGAGATACACCTACGCGTGAGAAATGGAGAAAGAGTTGTTGCATTAACTGTATGAACGGAATTATTCATGAATTAGACAAATGCTATTATGTCCCTTCTATGAGTAGGAACATTATCTCGTTTTCTTGTTTAGACAAGAAAGGTTTTTCTATAACAATAAAGGACACATGTTGTTCTATTTATTTTGGTGATACGCATTATCATAATGCGCTTTTTTCTAATGGATTATATATCCTTGATCTTGATAATTCCATATAGAACATTAATACTCAGAGGTTTAAATCTAATCATACGAACCCCACTTATCTTCGGCATTGTCGTTTAGGGCACATATATGAGAATTACATTTCTAGACTCCATAAGGATGGACTTTTGGGCTCATATGATTGTGAATCATATGAGGCATGTGAGGCTTGTTCATTGGGCAAGATGTGATCTTTTGGGACTCATGCATACTGATGTGTGAGGACCACTGAGCACAAGTGCTAGAGGTGGTTTTCAGTACTTCATCACATTCACCAATGACCTCAGTAGATGTGGATTTGGGTATCTTATGAAGAACAAATCAAAATACTTTGAAAAGTTAAAAGAATTCAAGAATGAAGTAGAAAAGCTGATTTGCAAGTATCAAGGCTCTATGATCAGATCATGGAGGAGAGTTCTTAAGACAAGAGATTGACGAGTATCTAAAGGAATGTGGGATATTATCCCAGCTCACTCCTCCTGGAACAACACAATGAAATCGTGTGTCCTAGAGGAGAAATCGAATGTTGTAAGACATGGTTGGTTCCATGATGCGTCAAGCAGAACTTCCTGTTTCCTTTTGGGTCCACGCTCTACTTACAATAATTTTCACCCTTAACTGTGTTCCATCTAAATCAATAATGAAAACTCCATATGAGATATGGACTGGGAGGCGTCCTAGTATTTCCTTCATGAAGATTTAAGATTGTGAAGTTTATCCAAAGCGTTTACAGTCAGATAAACTTGAACCCAAATCGGATAAATGTATCTTTGTGGGATATCCTAAGGAAATGAATGGATATTATATTTACTGATCGAGAATAAAGTATTTTTTTCTCGAATAGGTTTGTTACTAGAAAGAGATTTTGTCTCTAAATGAACCAGTGGGAGAACGGTGGAGCTTCAAGAAGTTCAATAACCACAACAGAACGTTGATCCTTTGATGGAACATGAGCAGGATCCACAAGATGTTGTGGAACAACAACCAACTCAAGTAACACAAGAACCTTGTATATCAGGTAGGATACATTAAGAGCCAGAGAAATACGAATTTATCATAACGAAACAAGGTGATGTATTGATCATGGATCAAGATGAGCCTACAACCTACGAGGAGGCTGCAAATGGGCCAGACTGTCAAAGATGGCTAGAAGCCATGAGATCCGAAATCGAATCCATCTATAGCATCAAAGTATGGAATTTGGTGGAACCACCTGAAGGGGTAAAACCCATAGGGTGCTAGTAAGTTTTCAAAAGGAAAACCGACATGGATGGTAATGTGATTTCTTTTAAGGGACGATTGGTGGCTAAAGATTTCAGACAAGTTCATAGTATACACTATGACAAAACATTTTCCCTTGTTGTGATGCTTAAATTCATTCCCATCTTGCTTGCAATTGCCGGTTACCACAATTTTCCAGATGGACGTCAAAACAATGTTTCGTATGGAAACCTCTTTGAGGATGTGTACATATCACAGCCAGAGGATTTTTGTAAATCCAGAGCATGCAACAAAGGTGTGTAAGTTGCAGCGATCTATTTATGTATTAAAGTAAGCTTCTCCAAGTTGGAATCTTCGATTTGATGATGAATCAAAGGGTTTGGTTTCATCAAGAATGAAGATGAACCTTGTGCTTACAAGAATTTTAGTGGGACCACAATGATGTTTCTGGTCATGTATGTGGATGACATAATACTCATTGGGAATGATGTCCCTCCTCTACAATATGTTAAAGATTGGCTAAGGAGTTGCTTTTCAATGAAAGACTTAGGCGAAGCAACCTACATACTTGGTATAAAGATATATAGAGATAGATCAAGAAAGTTGCTCGGCTTAAGTCAAAGTACATAATTGACAAGGTGTTGAAACGGTTCAAAATGCAAGGATCCAAGAGGGGATTCTTACCTATGTCACATGGAGTTGATCTTTAGAAGGATAATTGTCCTTTAAATCAGATTGAGAGGGACCTTGTGAATAAGATTCACAAGATACACCATGTTATGTACTAGGCAAGACACGTTATATGCTATGAGCATGACTAGTAGGCTCAGTCAAATCTCAATGAGAGTCACAGGAATAGCTGTCAAGAATATCCTTAAGTACTTGAGAAGAACTATGGACAAATTCCTGATATATGGAGTGAAGGAAGACCTAACTTTAAAGGGTCACACTGATGCGAGCTTCCAAACCGACAAAGATGATTTTAGATTGCAATACAGTTTTGTGTTTTTCCTTAATGGAGGAGCTATGAGCTGGAAAGTTTCCATGCAAGATTCAGTTGCCGACTCTACCACAGACTCTGAGTGTTTTGATGCATCAGATGCACATACTAATGAGACTCCGTCTCATTCAAGTGATCATCGATTGAGGAGATGAGAAGATATGAAAAGTACCGATAGTTGACAGTCCTTGCTGGCACACTTACCAAACCCCTTGCTCAGCGAAATCATGTGGGCCACGCTAGATCAATAGGCACACGAGATGTACCAGATTGCCTCTAGTGCAAATAGGATACTGTTGGAATATGTCCTAGAGGAACTCGATTTATCATGATATTTATATGGACTTACTATTCATTATGTTATCGATATGGAGATATGTTAACATAAATAATGTCCTTAGTATATAACTTTTCTATTTTGAAATATCCCTATGCGAGTGCTACAGTTAATTAGGATGACTGTATTGCATCGAGACTAGTATGTGAGTAGATTGATATGGGGATATCAAGTATAACACATGGGTACACATTAGGAGTAATGACGTACTGGATTGACCCGCCATGAGAAGGCTACATGGGAGTTATGTGAATGTTACAAGCGCATCTTATAATGACAATGGTTTTGTGATCCTTCGACTTGAATTCACTACATTCTCAAGATGTGAACTATCATGTTTTGATGTCGTCAACGTCACCCGTAACAGGGTGATTATAAAAGCTATAATTGGAAATGCTATGAAACATGCTAAGAGGAGTGAGTGATGTACAAAGGATTTATCCCTGCTAAACAACATGAGTAAATATCCATTTTCACTCGATGACTGAGACATATGGAAATGCATAGCCATGCTCAAATGAGTCAATATGATATATTGTGTCATTTGTTTGTCTAAGTCTACTCAAATAACCGAGAAACTATTGATTGGATATACAAGTGTGACACTCCATGTCTTGTGTCCAATCTGGATAGAAGAGTCAAAGGGATTATACAACACGGTAACATTGGTCACAGAGGTTAGTCAGATCACTGACATTCCTATTACTTTGGTAGAATTGATGTATTGCTAGATACCTCTTAATGTTTGCAATAATTATTATTACTGCCAATGTAATTACGTGCCTACAGGTTCACACGAAAGAATGGATCAAACTCAAATTAGTTGCTCATTATTTGGACTAAAGAGAAATAATGAATATTGGACTAAAGTGTAAACTATGCTTAATAGTTGGACTAAAGAGTAACTGTGGACTAGAATGCAAACTAATCATAATTGTTAGGATTAAAGGGCAAAGATGAATTCGCTAGCCTATAAATAGGATTCGTAGGCTATGAAATTCATTTGAGAGGCATTCCCACACTTACATACACGCAAGACAGAGAAAGAGACCAAAGAGTTTGGCCACCTAAGGTTCGTCACAACAAATGCCACCCCCTCCTTGTACCCCACAGCCCAGATTAGATCTGGCCATTGTGCGTTTCCAAGTTTGTTCATCTTGTGAGACAAGATCTTCCTTATTACTTAGGCTAGCACCATTGATGAAGAAGAAGTCCATTTCAGATCTATTCGTGTGGATACTGTAGAGGCCCCATTCTTCAGTTCTCTGCTCGTGATAGTCACGAGTCAGTTTGACTGAGGTAAACCTCTAATCATCAGATTATGCTCATTCAAATGGGTCCTTGGTGGATTTTTTAGGCAAATAAATTTTTATTTTCGATGCGTTTGATTGACTAAAACCCACCAAGACGTACATGGAGCGTTATTGGAGCTAGGGTTCATCAAATATTTGGATTTTTTCGTGTTTGATCATTCTACTCTCTACTCATGTTCTTATACTCACAAAAAAATGGTATTATAGTATGAGTTTCAGTAGCTAAATCCTTTTTCTAGGTTCCATAGTGAACCTAAGGCATGATTAGAAAGTTTTTCCAGATTTGTTCTTCGTCAAACTTCATGATCTTCTTGATCTTAATCTAGTATTATTTTTCGTTATCAAGTTATATTTTATGAGTTATATTTTATGCTTGAAATGTTTCATCACCTCGAATATCTAGTTTTTTAGGTTGATGAGCGAGATCCATTAACCCGGATGCGAAGAAGACAAGTTATTTAATCCCTAATCGGGAAGAACTGTTAGTCGTTAGGATTAGCCAAAACGTTGAATCAGTTATATGTACAACTCGATCGGTAGGCGCGATATATCGTTACGGTTTTAGATTGAACTAGATTAAAACTGTTAGGTGGTGGACCAAGAGGCCCGGTGTTGACCAATACGTAACAGTATACATTACAAAGAGGGATTTACATTAGCTAATATACGTGGCTTAGATAGAAACCACACTTAGTGTTGTTTGAAAGAATTAACAGAATCGTTAATGCCCTACGGGATCCGTATGAAACCAAGTTTGTTATCACTCTTGTTAAGTCACAATCATTATAAACCAAAAATACTTAAAAAAATAACCGTCTTTCATTATTATCTTAGGTTTTAGCTTAGAAACAAATAATCAATCACCACTCCTCCTCCTCCTGGTTACTTGAATACTTTAGATTGCTTTTCTAGCTAAACTATCATGACTTATCCCCATGAAAATTGTATTCTGAGTTTAAAACTCGAACGTTATTATTCTGACAGTGCACTTGCGTACACACGTAAGAAATCGTGTCAGGATTAAAGAGCTACCATACCCTTGCGCAACACATCTAGTTGACTCGTAATGTTACCAACAACTACCTTTTCCTATCTTTAAGTGCTCTACTGAAACTTTTTTGACTTGAAAGAAAGTTGAAATCCTTTCTCTTTCAATATCCTTCACTTATGACTTTGCAATCTCCATACTTCTTTTAGACAGTCTCAAACTTAGAACTTCCGTGGCTTTTCTATCCCACTTTTAGGCATCCATAGAATAATGATTGGATTATGATCTGACACTAGGGCCACTAGATGATTAATCCTAGAAAATTGAAAAAGCTCCATCCATTCTATTGTGGCTTCTGCATGATCTAAAGGCTCCCAGTGACTTCGTTATTTGTTGGATTACTCGTCATTGTAAACACTTGTCAACCCAGATAAATGATATTGTTTCCTTGCACGACATTTCAAAAATCCAAAGAATCTCTTTTATCAAACTCACTTCTCTCCTTTCTTTCTCAGTGACTGATACGAGCGTGTAGATGTATAGAACACGTGAGATTTGGCTACGTCGTCAATCGACTTGGTGGGGCGACTGTGCAAAATAGTTAATTAATTAATTAATTAGTTTATTTGAAGTTTTATTTTTTCAGCGGGTCTTAGTGATATTACTTAATTAGCAGTAGTTGAGTGTATTTATATGCTTGTGAGTTCAGACTTTTATTTTGTCAATGGATATGAATTAAAGTGGAAGAAATTCTAATTTTGGAGATCATAGCCTCTCGAAGTGCGGTAATTGGAGAAGGTGGCCTCTCGAATTGCTACTACGAAGATTGAAGCTTCTCCAATAGCTTCTTTATTGATAGCTTATGCTATCAATTGGTCCTTTCATCATGTCAATCACAACAGACAATGATGTGCTCACAAAAGTTGTGAAAATATTGGACAACATATGCTTCAATGAACTTGAAACCAAGTTCGATAACCGGATTACCGCCCTCGTGACCGACCTGGAAAATTGATTTTTGACAGTTGAGTCGCGCCTTCCGTCGCTTCCCGCTGGGACGCAACCACTGTCGTCAGCTCTGGATCCGGAAAACTCATAGCCGGAACTAGACACACGACAACAAGTACACATGGGCCTCCAATCCTATTTCGCAGCGCTCCATTAGATGCAGCAGTAGCCACAGCAGCCGCCACGACCGCAATGGTTACCGCAGGAACAGCCGCCAGAGTAGCAACTTGTCCTTGCACAACTGCAGCCACTGCTGCTCCAAATAGACGTCCAGGCATGTGTTGCCATCAGCGGTGTGGACCCGGATCCAACCACCAGCCTTCCTTCCGGCCACTCTGACGCAGATTCAGCAGCAGCAACAGTTGGGCTACCAATTTCCGACCTCCAATTTGCGTCTTAGGCCATTGACCGTCAACAACAGCCGGCCTCATACCGCCGCTTGACCCAACCAGCAACATTCGACCGACGACCTGACCAAAGTGTTGATTCAATCATTTCAGGATAGACCCGACTTGGTTCAGCCGTCGTGTTGAATTTGGCTGGGTTCCGGCTTCCAACCGTCACCTTGGATCTGACTTAGTTCGATCTGTCGGCTTCCTCACGACTCCACTTAGCCGACCGCTTCCTTTTGGAACATTCCTAGCCATGGATTCCTTGTCGTCGTCTCTATTATGCGCCACAACTTCATTCTTGACCCACTGCCCATTGTTGCTCTAAATTTGACACAGATCTCGTCGATTTCTATGGTTCTTTACCTTCATAATCTGTTTTGGCCTTCGTTTTTTCATACTCGACCCCTCACGTGCACTTATTCAAACCTGGATTGGTGGGAGGTTCAA
Source organism: Linanthus parryae (assembly GCA_023055425.1). Lineage (NCBI taxonomy): Eukaryota > Viridiplantae > Streptophyta > Magnoliopsida > Ericales > Polemoniaceae > Linanthus > Linanthus parryae. The sequence goes on along the minus strand of JALGPY010000002.1, from coordinate 131,676,080 downwards.
AGAGTTATTGTTTGGCGATGATAATACAGATTTTACAAGACTCGTTCGTTGCTAGTTTGATCCACGCATCACTCCAAGCATCACCTTGAGGACAAGATGATTGCGAACATGTGGAGGATGATATGAGCACGTGTATGTGTCATACACGTGGGACTTGGATACGCCATCAACTTATCCGGTGAGGTAATTGTTCAAAGTAGTTAATTAATTAAGTATTTTATTTAAAGTATTATTAGTCCAAGGGTGTTAGTGATATTAGTTAATTGTTTAGTGGGGTTGTGGGTATTAGCAGTAGTTCAATTAATATGTATGTGACTTTCAGTTCGTTCTTTTATTTTATCAATAATTATGAATTAAAGTGGGAGAAACCCTAATTTTGGACATCACAACCTCTCGAAGTTCTGTAATTGGAGGCCATAGCCTCTCGAAGTGCTACCATGTACATAGAAGCTTCTCCAATTAATTATTTACCGATAGATTCTGCTTTAAGTGAACCTTGTAATTCCATTAATGTCTCCCACCATACACGAAGGTCTTATATAGTTTTTCCTTATGCATGTCCAGAGTTCCTGAGAATGATGTTTTTCTCTTGCAACAAGATTGCCGTAAAACCTGTTAACTGTCCTTTCCTCTTTCACGCTAAAATTGAGTAGGACAAGAATGTTAGCTTGAAATTATCCCACTACAAGAGCGTTGGACCTCCACTACAACCTCAACGTCTCAAACTAAAATCCATCGGTCTTTTTCCATCAGAAAAGACTAACCTTGGGTAGGTGCGCTCTTTACAAGATTGTTATGATCTAGAACATTATGAGGGTTTTCCAGCCCTCGCATGTTCAGAATATGAAGACTCGTCACTTCAGGCTGAGCCGCTCCACATCCTTCGCCTTTCCATGGGTTGTATTTGTCCTGTTTATAGGGTTGACCATTCCCACTTCACTATCTCTAGGTAAGCCCAGTTGATTGCTTCGACTCGATTTTTATGTAAACCAAGACCCCACCTCTTTGGAACAGGGATGGGCAGGGATTCATCTCCAACCCCTTACACCTGCTTTTCCTTAGTGATTTATTCAGTATGTCCCTCTGGTTTGCATTTGATTTTTTGTTGTTCCCTTTTGCTGTTGTCTGTCCCATTACAGTTTCCTTCCCCATGTTCTCCCTTGGGTGTTGTTGATCTTTATATTCCTTACAGTTTTCGATATCTTCACCATCTTCTTGTGAGCCCACATACCTTGCACATAATAGATTTGACCCAACCATCGTCTTTATATCGTCCCCCTCTTCTATATTTTCCTCGTCCATTATTGCGCTTGTTCCCACTCATCTCTACCTTCACCATCAACCTTTGGGGATACAGATTTGGCATAAGCTTCGCAAAAACCTCACAATCGGTGCCTTACCAGTGGTTGGAACGACATCCAGTTCTCATAATCAGACTACGTCTCGAATTCTTGTTCATCTGTCTTGATACACTCTAAGCTATCATGCGTTACATAAGCATATCACTATCAAATATTTGGGTTTCTTTCATACTTGTAATCTTACCATATCTGTTCTGACATTACTTGTATGAAGAAACAGTGATATTATGGTTCATTTAATAGCGCACAAACCCTAACTCTGGCATAGCCTGACCGATCCCCATTCTCGACCCTAGGGTCCGTTACAAGAAATGTACACATAGTAGAAACTTATTTTTTACCCATTCTCGGCCCTATGGTCCGATTCCATACTTGCACTCAAACATAAATAAATAACCTGTCCATGCACTCGATGACGGGGAACATGAAAATAAAATTGTTATTGCCTATCTTATAGATTTTTATTTTCTCACCGTCTGCCCAGATCTTGCGTAATAGGATTTCATAGTCCACCCATTGATCGGGACTTGGGCTAGAACACTCCAATCTTGCAGCGCTTGAAACATTTCTCAGCCGCTTCACATTATTCATCCTCAAAAATCATTTCCTGATCTTCCTTGGTTGTGTATGATGACCTTCCCCACGTGGTTTGGTTTCCGCAAAGACTATTGTCAGTCTACCCTTATTCGAATTTTACTTTTCAGTCATTTTCAATTATAAATTTGTACTAAATCATCAATCAAACATTGTAAAATATACTGACTTACCAATCAAATATCATAAAAATTGTAGTTTGCAAAAAAAAAAAAAAAAAAAAAAAAAAATCATAAAATTTGTATAATTTAGTTTAAATAAAAATAACCATATTTCTCAAAAAAAAAATAACCGCGAAATTACATGTAACAAAACTTCTGTTGTTGAAGTACTCTAAAAACTGCTTGTAAAATCTTATAAGTAGCTACTCGAACAAGAGGGTAATTTTAGGGTGACTTTCCAATGATTTGAAAAATATAGGTGTACAAAATATCATAAATACAAACCTTGGGGTTATTACCACTATCGTTGTCTAAATAGAACATGATTGCCTGGAGCGCCGTAATGTTACATCGATCTTACCTAACACCCTGACAGTGACAGAGACGAGGAAACATCGGACATCTTTACCGCCGAGGAATCAACTTCTCTCTGGTACAGAAGGTTTGATCTGCTTCCTAAATTTCGCTTACTACTGACAGAAAATGATCTCATACATACATCGTAGAGAAGTGATGTTCATATACTCCTACTCTAATATGCTTCTAGTATGTGTGCGGAAAAAAATTGTGCATGCAATTGATGTTCTGATACGAGGTTGCGCTTTCCTCAAATCTCGTCGATTTGATTATTCTTTTGGCAAAGTCTTGATTGCCCATTTTATGATAGATGATATCTAATTATGGTAATCTCGTGTCTGATTGACCTAATTTCCCTATAAAGCCACTTGATAGCTAGAGAGGCATTATCGTTTCAATTTGGAGTTAATTTTTTTTCTTTCTTACTTTCTTTTTTGTAGAGTGGAAGAAATGGGAGGCGAATCGCCGTTTTGTCACAATGGAAAACCTGTTGATTAAGATTGCATAATTTAGGTATGTTTTGAGTCATGAAATTATTTCTGGAATTAACGAGTTGAAAATTTTGATATAAGACGGTGTCAGTCCTATGGAATGCATGACTTTTATGTGCTTGTTGTCGTGAAGGCAGTAGTTGGTCTTTTTCGTAGTCGGTTCAATGGTAGTGAATAGACTATTTATGGAGATTGACAGTGGGAAGAAATTAATTCTGATTTAAAAATGATACGAGAATCTGTTGAAACAAAGGTTTTTAAAATCTAGATCATACGTAGGATCAGGGCGGACAAAGAAACTTTTCATCATGGGGGCAATTTTACTAAGGTTAAGGTAGTTTCTTAACTTTAAAAAAGACTCAACGAATTATTGTATTCCAAATGGAAAATATCCCTTGTATGTTAATGATAACTAGCACGGGAAAGAATAGTCATTGCATGTGTTATATATACCTTGTCTATAGAGGTATTAAATGCTTTTCAGTTTTACACATGAAAGATTATTTATAAACAAACTTTGGGATCAATGTGAAGAAATGTTCAAAAATTGTACTATGAATAGCATAAACAATAAGTGTGGTGGGGAAAGGGAACCCACAGGGCTCTTACTGTGTCCGGCCCTGCGTAAGATCATGGCATGTCCTACATGATAGCTGTGTAGAATCATATCATGCATAACACATAAGACTTTACAATTCTTTATAAAATTTGATTCCATAACTACTACAAAAGTTTTGTTCTTCACAAGAAGCATGCGAGTTCATGTACTTGAAACCTCACATTCCAATTAAAAAGAATTTGGTCGATCAAAGACGAGTCGGCCACAATCTTGATAGTGAAAAGAGAAAGGGATTCAGATTGTGGGAATGATCCAAACATGGAGAAAAGCTAACTCCAGCAATTTCCGCTCCTTGTCTCTCATGGAAACAGATATAATATATGATATAAAATCTTAATTTACGGGTACATAAAAGAAACTCTGGTTTGATTGTTGCCACTTATATAAACAAGACCTCATTAAAGTTTGGGCCCATTCTTTGTTTTTTGAAATATCCACCCCAAAGGTAATTTTGGAAATTCTTTTTGGATTGTAAAATCGAATGAATTCTATATTCTATGAGCAGAATCAGGATTCTACATGTGATCCTATAAGTTTGGGAGTTCACATGGGATCCAGATCAGCCATGCCTTGAAGGATCGCAATATCCGGACCGGGATTTTCACACCCTTGGTTGAAACTTTTAGAGTATCTCCTCAAAAAATATATATATATATATAAAATAAAATAAAATAAAATAAAATGGAGTAAGGTCCCCTCCTTTTTCAAAATTGGTTGTTGTGGTACAAAGTATTAGCATCACTGCATACCATTGCCAATGTGCCTAAATCTTTTTGGCAGTCTCATGCCTCACTTTCTGCTACCGCAAAATTTGAGCGATTGGTGGATTTTTAAGAATTTAATGTTGCTATATATATGAATATGTAAAGAGGTATGTGCTTGATTGATTTGGAAAACTCTGAGAGTAGCATTTCCATTCCATTTCTAGCTACCGTCTTTTCTAGTTACTATTTCCCTTATTTTCCCGAATTTTTGACATGGTACCTGTAAACTTTGCGGTGTGCTTTAGCTCTGATTTTGCTAATCCACAGTGAATTGAAGTTGTTTATGATTAGGAAATCTTTTATCAAATGTGTGGTCTCTTCACCTATTAGAAGTTCACTTGGAAAGTAGATTGGTCATGATCCCCCAAAACTTATATTAGAAACACAACTACAACTGCATACCTTTTGCGTTTCAAGTTTTTGCAAATCTCATGCTCGAATTATAGTCATAAGGTAGTTGAATGAAAGCAGACGTAGCATCAATGAAAGCATGACTGCCTCCAAGGACAAGCATGCCTCCAAAATCTTCGTAAAGATATTAAAACTCAAATTGAACGCTCGGTTTTCGAAGGTGGAGCTCAGTGCATGAAGTCCTAAAAGAACCCATATGTAGTACTCCTGACTTCAAATCTGTAAAATTACAATAGAAAGCACATTCCAGGATTTTCCAGGGTGCCTTATTATCATTGTTGATTCGTTTTACTGCCCAATTTGTGATTGATTTGGGACTTGACTTGATGAATGTCCTGGCCCAATTCCAATATAGAAACCACTTGATAGAAAAGCTGCATTGGGTTTGAAAGTGTTGCTCCTTTATTTATTCGCCGGAATTTTCGAATTGGAAGTGGAATAAACCGGGGGTCCAGGGCAACTAATCATTGTCAGTTTATCACATGAAAAAAACCATTAGAGTTTATGTCAGTTTTGGGATTTATCTAGAAGTCTAGCTGGAGTTTATAAGTGGTTGTTGAAATCAATATCTTTTCAAAGTCAGCCCCTCTCGTTTTGAAGCTACTTAATTCTCTTTGGAACAAAGAAAATTAAGATGATCCAAAAATTTAGGTTAATAAATGTACGAGGTGGTGAGTGTTCTGGAATTCGTTGTTACAGTTACACCATATACCTATGTCACAACATAATTTGGCGCTTCATTCAGTATTTCCTTCCTCTATCAACCACCTCAAATGCATCCCTCATGGAAAATTTTCTTTACCTCCTACCTTCTACCAATTCAATTCTCTTTTCGTATCTGCTACTATATTTGATAGCATAACTCGTATTTTGGTTAGAATCATTTGTCTCATTAAATGTAGATTGGTCATAAAGCGCATGGTCTGACTTGCTCCCTGAACCGTTCTGATTACCAGTTGAAGTAGCTGATATATTGAGCTTTTCCTTTCATATGTGCTACTATATTGACAACATCATTTGTATTTTTGTTAGAATCATGCGTCTCATTTTATGTAACAAAGTGTATAGTCTGACTATTCTCTCTGAACCATTCAAATTTCCAATTTTCTCTCTGAACCGTTCGGATTACCAATTGAAGTAGCTAATATATCAATTATGTGTGGCCTCTCTCTTCAAATTACATGTTTGGAATACAAAAAATATCTATAAAAACTAGGTTAGGAAGAGGGGCACAATAATGTTTCATCGGTAGGGGTCTTATGAAATGTATGTGTAAGGGTTCTTCAAAAGAAATATTTCAATATTTGGAACATAACTGGGATGTTTTGGAGGCACACTTGCAAGTTGCAATAAAAAGGGAACAGAACTGAATAAATCTTTAATATTTTGCGGTGCATATGTAGGTCTTTAAGATGTTGGGGGTAATTGACCCCCTTGCTCCCCATGCCTCCGCCCCTGCACATGTCGCCAAAATGTTCTGAAATTTAATGCTCTGTTCCGAAATTGTAAATCATTATTTTCCCTTATATGTCTTGGTTTCTCTCTTCTAATTCTGTACTCCAGCTTGTAATGTCATTAGTAATTTCTTAATATTATCTTTTTCTTATATGATACAGCTGCGTTCGTCCATTCAACGGTGAGAACCGATAGGAAAAGTATAAGAGGTACTTGATTGAGCCTTTTCATTGATGATGGAATCGAAGCGCAGAAACCCAACCAAGTGTGATGGTCAGTTGACTTTGAAATTACCTGACTTGCCTTGTGAGATACTTACTGACATCCTGCTAAGACTTCCAATAGAACCAATATTGACATGTCGTGCTGTATGCAAGACACTGTGCTCCATCACACATTCTCCATATTTTATCAAAAGGCTTGGGATTCCCCAAAACCCGAAAACTCAATTGATCCTTAAACAACTTCCTGGGGGAGCCACTGCGAGCCACCTAGTGTTGCTAGATACAAAAGAGATCACTAAAACTAAACTAATTCCCCTTAAGAGAGATATAGCTGAACTCCATATCATGTCTTCATGCAATGGCTTGCTTTGCATGGCCTCTCCTAACAATTTGGATCCTGTTGTTATATACAACCCTGCTACAAGAGAGACTGTCACTTTACCACCATCAAAAAAATTCAAAGGTCTTCTTACTCATTATCAGGTTGGTTTAGGGTTTGACCCCTCAAGCCACAAGTACAAAGCACTGCGATGTTACACTCTTTTTTACAAGGATCGTGGTCCAGTGACGAGTTTTGAGATTGTTTCAGTTGGGGATCGTTCGTGGAGAGAAGTGAGTGGTCCGAAGAAAACAGATCCCTTTGTTAAAGTTGTTGGTAGCTTTGTTTTCTGGAAGGGCGCACTTTACTTTACAATGGGTTGGCCAGATGACCCTTTCCTTTTCCAGTTCAATCTTAGAGATGAAGGATTTCATTACATCCCTTTTGAGGATGGTGTCCTGTCCAGAGAAGGTTTCTCAATAGGTCTGATAGAAGCTGGAGGTAGCTTACACTTTATAAAACATTATCGTCGTGTCATCTGTGTATGGAGGTTAATCGTAGACAACAATGATGGAGGACGAGGTATGTTGCTTGTTCGTGAAGGACCTACAGTTTTAACAGGTGTTAATTGGGCCACGAAAATCGCGACGTTTGTTTGTCAACAGGACGAAATACACTACGTGGCACAGGTTGGTTACATTGGTCGCGATGGTCAGCGCAGGGATAAGTTAAGCATGTTTTCTACCGAAGATTCGACTATCTTGGATCTTCTCATTCCTGGAATTCCCTATAATTTTGAAGCCATCTGTTTCAATCCTAGTCTTGTTTCTCTCCAGGCTGCTTTTTCTGATCCTTTGGCTAGGGAAGGCTGAGCGGGTTCCATTTTGTTTACTTCATTTGAGCATTAATCCTAATAGCATGTATGTTATCTAATTGCTTTATTTGCTCATCATCAATTTGTCGAGAAGCAACAGCTATGTCATTTTATTTGAGACTGCAATTTTGTGTTTTCAGTTTTCGGATTCCAGTTTTGTAGAAACTTAAATATTTGCGTGAAATTAGCAATGGCTAAACTGACCAAGTTCTGTTTTTTAGTCTCGTTCTGTCATAATTTGTTCACTGTGTATAAAGTCTGCAGATTGAATAACTTTACTGGTATGCACAAGTTAGATAAGATCTTTGCTGAAAGTTTTTTCGTCATCTCAATCTAAGATATGATGGCGTGAGTTATATTCTCCCGCGATCTTGCAAAAGGTACAAAATCTAGACTTTCTCCTTTTGTTCTCAAATTTTGGTCTTATAATTTTGTATGTTTTAAATCAGCGAGTTACTAGCGATTTGCCCGTGCGATGCAAGGCATCATGTACTTAAAATATGTAACCTAAACTCGCTCTCTTTTTATACATTGCAAATTGTAGTTCGAATATATTTGCAAATTATAAATAGACTTAATTACTTAATGCATACCTCAATATAGCGAAACCATCACATTGCATTACCCACTTTCAAAATTTGCTAAAAATGTACCCCATTTGCAATTAATTAGTCAATGTGAAACTGGGTTAAATTTTTTATCCATCACTTAACGGATTGATCCGTTAGTTGAAAAATAAATCATATTGTTCCAAGACAAAATGGTAAAAGAAAGTCTCATGAGCAATATAAACTTGGTCATTTGATCAAAATCCTTAATATATAGCAAAATTCTCAAGAACATTCCAATTGTTCTTCAATCATCAAAAGTGAAACACTCCAGTTCTTCTCTTTGTTTGACCTGCTACTATTGAAGTATCTCCATGGAATGGGGAGGAAAAGAACCAAACCAATTCAGCAATTCATCAAGCCAATGATTCGCCATTCAGCGAAACTCTCAAGAACCCTATCTACAAATTTATCCAATTTCTCAACTTTAGTTGAAATTCGGTCCAATTAACCACTTCCACGTTTTTCCAGAGGTCGAGACGAATTCGGGAAGGACAAGCACGACTCTATAATCGCCGAAACGTGATGTTGTTGCCGGATTCTGGGCATAAAGCTCACCGGAAAACTCCATGGCTGCCAGAGCTCCGTAAACCATCTATTCTCGATGGTCTCTCATTTCGAAATAGAGAGAGAACCTCGAAACGATCAAATTGGGAAGAGACAAGGGATGGGGACGGAGAGGTGGTTTGTTTCTTGCCAGGCCGGCTTCTTGTTGGACAATCGACATGTTCGCGAAGAGAGAGATTCCGAGGGGCAGAGACGAGAGAGAGGGTCGGATATTTTCGATGATGAGGGATGTGTTGGAGTGTTAGGTGAACCACAGAGCCGAGGGAGAGATGGAGAGTATTGGAGATAGAGATGAAGGAGTGCGTTTGTGAAAGGGGTTAGTTAACACAGGGGAGAAGAGAAGATGATTCTTTTTGAAAGCCAGAAGATGAGGGTGACCAGGTTTTGTTTTTTAGTATAACTTTTAGGATGAGAGTGCTCCGTGAAAGTCGGAGGGTAGAAAAGAGGTGGAAGAAAACTCTAGCTTCGCAGACATGGAACAACCTGCAGAAACTCTCGCGCATAGCTTTGATTTTATGAAGCTCACAGAGAAAGAGTCCATGGAGATTAATTTTGACGATGACTACTGCCTAGAAGCCGAGAAAGGGTTCGAATGGTGTCTCATTGGCCAGTCCTGACCTGCGATGAGATTAATCCTTGGTCGAGAAAGAGTTCGTGTGGTGTCTTATTCCTTCTTTGTAGTGAATTCCTATCGAGTGCACTATCTATGGCGATCAGGGAGGATAGGTTGGAAGGAGTTACGACGTCAAGGGGAGGACCAGTGGTCTCCCACCTTTCTTTGCTGACGATTCGTTGTTTTCACAGGGGCATCTCAAGAAAGTATGGATTGCTTGCTGAACATTTTACACGACTATGGTAAAGCCACGAGTTAACATGTCAATATGGACAAGTCCGCGCTTGTTTTTTCCCCGGGAAATCCAGCAGATGTCCGACCTGCCCTTCTAGCAGCAACTGGGGTTCAGGAGGTAGACAAGTATGACAGGTATCTTCATCTGCCTCCTATGATGGGCCGCAACATGGATATTACTTACAACTCCTTGACAGATAAATTTGGCGGCAAGCTCAAAGGTTGGAAAGAGTAGTCCCTGTCAGTTGCAGGTAAAGAATTTCTAATTAAAGGGTAGCGCAAGCCCTCCCCACATATACCATGAGCTGTTTCTTCTTGCTGGATGGTATTTGTGAGAAGCTGGAAGCACAAATCAGACAATTCTCATGGTCCAAAATAGATAGGGATCGAGGTATTAACTGGCTTGCTTGGAATAAGATGCAAGATAATAGAAGACAAGGAGGTTTGGGTTTCAAAGATATGAAGTTTCTTTATCAAGCTTTGCTAGAAAAACAGGCGCGGAGGATCATGCAAAATCCCAATTCGTTGTTAAGCAGGGTTTACAAGGCAAAGTATTATGCAAACTCGCACTTTTGGTTGGCAGAGTTAGCTAAAAATCCGTCTTATGCCTGGCGAAGTATTCTTCATGGAAGAAAACTACTAAAACTGGTTTCTAGATGGAACATTGGAGATGGTACGACTGCGGCGTTAATGGGTCCCTGGATACCCTCACACAACAATTTTAAATTCATCACTCCAAATCTGGTGGTGAAACCCTCGGTGGGATATTTCATAAACACAGATCGCTCGTGGAATATGCCGTTACTTAGGAACTTCCTATGGGAGGTTAACATCCTAGCTATAGCTACTATCCAACTTCCGTCGCACTCAAGACCGGATAGAATCATTTGGAACTACGAGAGAAAAGGGAACTACACGTTCAAGTCAGGTTACGAACTAGCCATGAAGATGAAGGGGCTGCCCAATTCAAACTCTACAAGGGATCAATGGTCGAACTTATTTGAGACTTTGTGGAAGAGTAAAGGTCCTAATAAGATTAATCATTTCACGTCGATATGTTTCCATGATGTTCTTCCTACAGCCACAAACCTTGCGCGAAGAAACATTGTTGTTAACAGTTGTTGCACCATGTGTGGAAGACATGGATACACTGAGCATCATATTTTTGTGCAATGTAAGAGGACTAAGAAGTTATGGGAGCTTCTGGGGTACAACCCCAAGCTACTAGATATCAGTCTGGGCTACAAATTATGGTTAGCAAACTTGATTATCAAACCAACTTCCTGTGATAGCAGCAAAAAATATTTTCTCTTCTGGGAAATATGGAATTTAAGGAATTCCTTGGGGTTTAAGAACGATCCAAAATCAGACTCACAAATATGTCAAAGCATTGAAAACAGGCTACTGGAGATGGAGTCCATCGAGAGTGAAAGATTTAATGGAAACCTAAAACCCCTTTAGCAACAATGGAAGAAGCTGGTAAATGGTTATGTCAAAATAAACTTCGACAGTGGTTTCAGCAACTCTTCTAGATGGGGAAACAGCGGCTTTATTATCATAAATGATAAAGTGGATTTTTGTGCGGCTAGAGCAATTGTCGGTCCATCGGGCAATGACCCAAGAAATGCAGAAGCAGCAGCTCTAAAATATGGAATAGCGATGGCAAGTCTCCTGGGATTTCGGCGTCTGGAGATTGAAGGTGATGCCAAGGTCTTGCTCAATGATTTGAAATGGTTTAGGACTCAAGAAAACGATGGAGACAATTCAAATACAGGAGATGTTCTAGTGGAAATCAAACAACTGCTAGCCCTCTTCGAAGATGTAAAAGAATATTGGATTCACAGAAGCATCAATCATGTGGCTCACGAACTGGCACCAAGAGCAAAAGGGAGGTATTTATTAGAACAATGGGTGTCATCATGCCCTGCTTGGCTTTATAGCCTGCTAGAAATGGATGTACCCTTCTCTATTTCTTAACTTGGCTCTTTTAATACAAGTTTTTTCCCTAAAAAAATTTTGTTTTTTAGTCTTGTTCAGTCATTATTTGTTCACTGTGTATAAAGTCTGCAGATTGAATAACTTTACAGGTACGCACAAGTTAGATTAGATATTTTCCACAAGTTTTTTTGTTCGTCCGAATCTAAGATATGATGGCATGAGTTATATTTTCCCCCGATCTTCCAAAAGGTACAAAATCTAGACTTTCTCCTTTTGTTCTCAAATTTTGGTCTTATGATTTTGTATGTTTTAAATCAGCGAGTTACTAGCAATTTTCCCGTGCGATGCACGGCATGATGCTCTTAAAATATGTAAACCCTCTCTTTTTATACATTGCAAATTGTAGTTCGAATATATTTGCAAATTATAAACAGGCTTAATTACTTAATGCATACCACAGTATAGCGAAACTATCACATTGCATTACCCACTTTCAGAACTTGCTGAAATGTACCCCATTTGCAATTAATTAGTCAATGTGAAACTTAACGGACAGATCCGTTAGTTGGCAAATAAATCCTATTGTTCCAGGAAAAAATGGTAAAAGAAAGGGGGCAATTGGAAAAATGTCAGTCTCTGAATTGGTGTTTGAATTCTGCACTAATAGCTGAATTGCTATTTGAAAAATGCCCTTTTTTTTAACAGATGCTTACAAGAGTTGTTAACAAACAAGTGGGGCAACTGGGTGTGACATGGCTGATGACATGTACCCTAAAGTGGGTGAGAAACCATTGAATTACCCTGCTACCCTTGTCAGTGAGAGTGATATTCAAACTGAAAAACAAACCCTAACAAATGTGTAGCTCTCTGCCTCTAAAAACATTGAATGATTCCATCTACCCTAACCTACCAAAGTACAGTTGAATTAACTCCAACTGTAAACTTAATGAACCACCTGCATTACAGCCTCAAAACTGGTTCATTTTTCACTCTCATTTGCTCTGGTTCTCCCACTTTGGGTATAGAAGTCTCTCTCTTTCGCCATTGTTGTTGATGTTGGAATAGATGCCCTAGAGGCAATCTAGTTTAGTATGAATTTGTAATTGGCTAGAAATTCATTTATTATTTATTGGATATTTAATATAATGAAGTCCTTAGATTTACAATTGTGTTGTTTATCTTAAATATCCCTAGTCAAGTATAATGATTAAATGGGACAATCATCTATAGACTAGTATGGGGTTGGATTGATATGGAGATATCACGATCCAACACATAGGTGCGCATTACGGAATGTTGCACTGGATTGACCCATCACCGAGAAGGCTACATACACGTTATGTTGAGTCACAAGTGCTTCTCGGGTACAATGGTATTGTCATCCTTAGACTTGAAGTCACTAGATATTCTAGTTGTGGATCATTGTGATCTTGGTAGCGTTAAACGCTACACCGTAACTGGGTAGTTATAAAGGCGTGTACTGGATACAATGAGAAGCAAGCTTAGAGATCGTAGTGGACGTAGAGAGGATTTGCCCCTCCCACATAACGGGAACAAATATCCAAGGCCACTCGAGGATAGTGCTTATAGAATGTCTGGCCAGACTCAAATAAATCAATATATGGGATATTGATGTTATTTGCACGAATAAGGCTATTCCATGGATCGAGAAACTAGGGATTGGATATACGAGTGTGACTTGTATGTCTCGTGTCCAATCCGGATATAGAGGCAAAGGGATGAGACAATTACTTGTACAAGGTTGTCTAGATGACTATTCTATTAGTTGGCTAGAATGGATGTTTTGCTAGAAACCGCTCCACATTAGCAAAGAGTTGCTACCAACTAGATAGAACCTATGGGGTCACACGCTATATAGAGTTATACTAGATTGTGGAATTAATTAATTGGATTAATTAATTAGAAGGATCATTTTGCAAACCCTTGCAAACTTAGTAGGGACTAATTTGCAAGGAAGGGACTAAATTGAATTCTAGTAGGACTAGAATAAGTCCTTTAGGTAGTTAACAAGGAGTTGTTGGACTATATAAAGGACCCTCCTCCTTCCTTCCCTACAACACATTATGCTCTAGAGAGAACATAACAAGAGTAGGGGAGAACCCAAAGGTGTGTTTATGATTTCTTACCTTCACTATCGTTATGCATCTAGACTTGTGATCCTTGGAGGGTTTTGCATGGTTGTTTGTTTGATTATGCTTCCGTTTGCGCGATCCATGAATCAAAACCCTACAGTGGTATCAGAGCCACAGGTCATAGAGCATAAACGTAGTTTATGTGTTACATTCTTGTTGTTTTACACCTTAATTTGTTGTTTATCGCGTAAAACAAGACAAATCAAGCATTGGATGCAATTTGTCAAAGAATTAATCATAACAAGACCCAATTATTGCATTGGATGCATGAATTGGTGAGTTTGAGAAATTTTAGGATCTTAGATCTAGGGTTTGGGCATCCTTGGGGAAGAAGGAGTTCTCCCACAACAAGGAAACAACCAAACTTGGGCTCCAAGCAAGGAGGTTGTTTTGGAAACAACCTCCACAAGGAGGTTCGGCCCCCTAGGGGACCGTCCCCTTGCTTGCCGCCCAAGCTTGGAGCCCTAAGGGGCCGGGCGGCCCTAACCCGCGGGCCAAGCTTGCGGGTTTTGGGCCGGGCCGGCCCTAGGGCTTTATGGTTCACTTATTTGGGCCCGGGCAATTGGATTGTTGGGCCCATGGACCGTTTTAACCCTAGAAATCCTAAAATCAATTAAAATTGACCAAGCGCGTTAAAAATTGGATTTTAACTGTTTATGTGCAATCGCATGGTGATTGGATATGGCCTTAGGATGTGGTTTGATGTGGATGTTTAATTTTTGTGGTTTGGTTTTACGGCCTGCGAGCTGATCAATTAATTGTAATAATTAATTAGGGTTTTATGGCCTGCGTGCCATTTTTTTTCTCAACTTGTGAGATTTATTTTATTTAGTATAGATATTAGCTAGTGCTAGATAAAGTAGATTGTTAGCCAAGATTGGAGAAAAGTAGCCCAAAGCCAAAAGGAGCCACAAAAAGATGGAGCATGGAGCATGGAGCACACCACATGACTATGAAGGATGGACCAAAAGATCAAGACGCATGGAGATGTGCTTGTTTAGGGTTCATAGATAATTCCATTGGCTTGGAATTATCTTAGTCTAGAAAAAGGCCATATCCACATCACGTTTAATTTCTGTTTTGTGGTTGTTTATTTATTGTCTTATTATTTGTGTGGTTGGTGTATGGATGATGCATGCAATTAGGATAATAAGATAATTAGACAACCCGGATCTATTATTTGGAGTTGTGCCCAAACTCAAATAGATAGATTAGTTGATATTGATCAACAAAATAATTAAAATTGAATTGAAAAATCCCTCAAATTTTAAAATATTGTGTTCTTGCCTTCTCGTTATTTAAACACTCATTATCATCATTATTTATCAAGTTCGTGCGTGCCAAAGCATGGCGACTTGGTTCATAATGATGGAATGCGATGGCACGTAACAATGTGCAATTGTTTAGATAAGAGGTTGAACACAACTAGGCTATTAATTTGATTAAGAAACCTAGAGGCAATCAATTGGGATTATCCATATGGATGGATAAATAAGGAGTTATTTGCCCGGTTGAACCAAGAGTTGCATATGGGATGCAATTGGAATTGTTCCTACCTAAGAAGTAATCGAATTATGGGTGACTTGCCAAAGCAAGCTCATAAGGACATGAAAAAGATGGATCTTGGCCCACTAGAAAATATAAGGATATTTTCCGCATTAATATCTTGAGGGTTATTAATCCGTAGAAAAATAGTGGGAGCTATATTTAATAAACTAGCCATTATTAAATATAGTCAAAAATTCACAAATACTAAAACTTGCGTATTTTCCTTTTTGTAGAATTCCAAATGGCAAACAACTCATCGAGTTCACAACATTCCCTACGATCTGTCCTTGAGAAGGACAAGCTCTCTGGAACCAACTTTCTCGATTGGTACAGAAACTTGAGAATTGTTCTCAAGCAAGAGAAGAAGCTGTACGCAATAGAGGAGCATGTTCCAGAAGGTCCAGAGAATCAGACACCTGCTGCCTTAAAGGCGTATCAAAAGCGTGTTGATGACGCTAATGATGCGGCCTGCCTAATGCTTTGCACCATGACCTCTGAGCTTCAGAAGCAACATGAGAACATGAATGCTGTCGATATGATCGAACATCTAAAGCAGCTCTTCCAAGAGCAGGCGAGGGTAGAGAGGTATGAGGTCTCAAAGGCACTGTTCAAATGTCATCTGGCAGAAGGGAACCCGGTGGGACCCCATGTACTCCGAATGATCGGGTACTTGGAGAATCTCGCCCGGCTTGGGTTCCCGGTCGGCCAAGAGTTGGCAACCGATCTCGTGTTGCAATCGTTGCCCGAGAGTTATGGACAGTTCATTATGAACTATAACATGAACGAGATCGTTAAACCACTGCCAGATTTGCTCAACATGTTGAGGACGGCTGAACAGAGCATCAATAAGGGTAAGGGCAAAGCCATTATGATGGTGCATAAAGGAAAGGGTAAAAAGTTTGCCTCTTCCTCCAAGGGCAAAGGCAAGTAAGTTGCTAAGTCCAAGGAACAAGCCCTTAAGCCTATTGGTGCCACTGCCAAGGTCGTGACTAAGGGTGAATGTCACTACTGTAGTCAACCTGGACACTGGAGGAGGAACTGCCCAAAATATCTGGAGGACAAGAGGCTTGGAATAGTGATTCCACCACCACCAGGTATTTTTGTTGTAGATGTCAATTTAACTGTCTCTACATCATGGGTATTAGATACTGGATGTGGATCTCATATTTGTCGAAATATGCAGGATCTAAAGAGAAGTAAAAGATTGGCTAAAGGGGAGGTAGATCTGCGCGTTGGGAATGGAGCAAAGGTTGCTGCGTTGGCCATAGGCGTGTGCGAGCTATCTCTGCCTTCAGGATTAGTTTTAGAATTAAATAATTGCTATTTTGTGCCTGCTATGAGCAGAAACATTATTTCTATTTCTTGTTTGGACAAGGAAGGTTTTATTATTTCAATAAAGAACAATTGTTGTTCCTTTTATTTGAATAATATTCACTATTTTAGTGCGCAATTATTTAATGGACTTTATGTCCTTGATCTAAGTAATCCTGTCTACAACATTAATACCAAGCGGATTAAAATAAATGATTTAAATCCTGCTTATTTATGGCATTGTCGTTTAGGCCACATAAATGAGAAACGTGTATCTAGACTCCATAAGGATGGATTACTAGACTCATTTGATTTTGAATCATATGAGACATGTGAGGCTTGTTTATTGGGAAAAATGACAAAGTCCCCTTTCAATAAGAAAGGTGAGAGGACTAGTGAGCAATTGGCGCTCATACATACAGATGTGTGTGGGCCATTTGCCACGCCAGCCAGGGGTGGTTATGTCTACTTCATTACGTTTACTGATGATTACAGTAGATATGGATTTGTGTACCTTATGAGGGCAAAATCCGAATCCTTTGAAGTGTTCAAAGAATTCAAGAATGAAGTAGAGAAGCAACTTGGCAAAAGTATCAAGGCTCTACGATCGGATCGTGGAGGAGAATACTTGAGCCAAGAGTTTGACGACTATCTTAGAGAGTGTGGGATCGTGTCCCAACTCACTCCACCCGGAACGCCACAATGGAATGGCGTGTCCGAGAGGAGGAATCGAACCCTATTGGATATGGTTCGGTCTATGATGTGTCAAACCGATCTTCCATTATCATTTTGGGGCTACGCTCTATTAAGTGCAGCTTTCACCATTAACCGTGTTCCATCTAAATCAGTCATGAAGACACCATATGAGATGTGGAGTGGGAGGCGTCCCACATTGTCGTTCATGAGGATTTGGGGCTGCGATGTCTATGTAAAACGTTTACAATCAGACAAGCTAGGGCCTAAATCGGATAAGTGTAAATTTGTGGGGTACCCTAAGGAAACTAAGGGATACTACTTCTACAATCCAACCGAGAACAAAGTGTTTGTTGCTCGGACCGGCGTGTTTCTAGAAAGAGAGTTTGTCTCTAAAGAAGCAAGTGGGAGGAATGTAGAACTTGAAGAAGTTCAAGAACCACAAAACACAGAACCGATTATGGAACATGAACAGGAATCACAAGCGGTTGTGGAGCCACCTGTTCAAGTAACACAAGAGCTTCGTAGATCTAGTAGAGTGCGCCAGGAACCCGAGAGGTACGGACTTCTCGTAACTGATTCCGGTGACACGATGCTCATAGATGATGAGCCTACTACCTATGAGGAGGCCATGAATGGCCCAGACTCGCAGAAGTGGCTTGAAGCCATGAGATCCGAGATGGAATCCATGTATACCAACAAAGTATGGACTTTGGTGGAACCACCTGATGGGGCGCGGCCCATAGGGTGCAAGTGGGTCTTCAAGAAGAAGATCGACATGGATGGTAATGTGATTACCTATAAGGGCCGATTGGTGGCTAAAGGATTCAGACAGATTCATGGTATTGACTATGATGAAACCTTTTCACCAGTCGCTATGACCAAATCCATCTGAATCCTACTTGCGATTGCAGCATACTACGACTATGAGATTTGGCAGATGGATGTCAAAACAGCATTCCTTTATGGGAATCTCCTCGAGGACGTGTATATGATACAGCCGGAGGGTTTTGAGGATCCAAAGCAAGCCAACAAAGTCTGTAAACTGCAACGATCCATTTATGGATTGAAGCAAGCTTCTAGGAGTTGGAATCGACGTTTTGATGAAGTGGTCAAAGAGTTTGGCTTCATCAGAAACGAAGATGAGTCTTGTGTCTACAAGAAGGTTAGTGGGAGCTCTGTAGCTTTTCTGGTCTTGTATGTGGATGACATACTACTCATTGGAAACGACATTCCCATGCTGCAATCTGTGAAAGATTGGCTAGGAAAGTGTTTCTCAATGAAGGACTTAGGGGAAGCAGCCTATATACTCGGTATAAAGATCTATAGAGATAGATCTAAGAGGTTGCTAGGCCTGAGTCAAAGTACATATATTGACAAGGTGTTGAAACGGTTCAACATGCAAGATTCCAAGAAGGGATTCTTGCCCATGTCACATGGAATCACTCTTTCGAAGAGTGGATGTCCTTCCAATGAGATTGAGAAGGAACGCATGAGTAGGATTCCCTATGCCTCGGCCATAGGATCCATCATGTATGCCATGTTATGTACTAGACCAGATGTGTCATATGCCTTGAGTATGACAAGCAGATACCAATCCAATCCAGGTGAGAGTCACTGGATTGCTGTCAAGAACATCCTAAAGTACTTGAGAAGAACTAAGGATGCTTTCTTGATGTTTGGCGGTGAGGAAGAGTTGCGTGTAAGGGGTTACACTGATGCAAGCTTCCAAACCGATAGAGATGACTTTAGATCACAGTCGGGATATGTGTTTTGCCTGAATGGAGCAGCGGTGAGCTGGAAGAGTTCCAAGCAAGAGACGGTAGCTGATTCTACAACAGAGGCTGAGTACATTGCTGCAAATGGCGCAGCAAAGGAGGCTGTTTGGATCAGAAAGTTTGTTTCTGAACTTGGTGTGGTCCCTAGCATTGCGGATCCAGTGGAGTTGTTCTGTGACAACACTGGGGCGATCGCGCAATCAAAGGAACCAAGATCGCACCAGAAGTCCAAGCATGTGCTCAGGAAGTTTCATCTGATTCGAGATATTATCGATAGAGGAGACGTTCGGATATGCAAGATTCCTACAGATGATAATCTGTCAGACCCGCTTACGAAGCCTCTCACGCAGTGGAAGCATGAAGGGCACACTAGGAGTATGGGCATACGAGATGCGCCAGATTGGCTCTAGTGCAAGTGGGAGACTGTTGGAATAGATGCCCTAGAGGCAATCTAGTTTAGTATGAATTTGTAATTGGCTAGAAATTCATTTATTATTTATTGGATATTTAATATAATGAAGTCCTTAGATTTACAATTGTGTTGTTTATCTTAAATATCCCTAGTCAAGTATAATGATTAAATGGGACAATCATCTATAGACTAGTATGGGGTTGGATTGATATGGAGATATCACGATCCAACACATAGGTGTGCATTACGGAATGTTGCACTGGATTGACCCATCACCGAGAAGGCTACATACACGTTATGTTGAGTCACAAGTGCTTCTCGGGTACAATGGTATTGTCATCCTTAGACTTGAAGTCACTAGATATTCTAGTTTTGGATCATTGTGATCTTGGTAGCGTTAAACGCTACACCGTAACTGGGTAGTTATAAAGGCGTGTACTGGATACAATGAGAAGCAAGCTTAGAGATCGTAGTGGACGTAGAGAGGATTTGCCCCTCCCACATAACGGGAACAAATATCCAAGGCCACTCGAGGATAGTGCTTATAGAATGTCTGGCCAGACTCAAATAAATCAATATATGGGATATTGATGTTATTTGCACGAATAAGGCTATTCCATGGATCGAGAAACTAGGGATTGGATATACGAGTGTGACTTGTATGTCTCGTGTCCAATCCGGATATAGAGGCAAAGGGATGAGACAATTACTTGTACAAGGTTGTCTAGATGACTATTCTATTAGTTGGCTAGAATGGATGTTTTGCTAGAAACCGCTCCATATTAGCAAAGAGTTGCTACCAACTAGATAGAACCTATGGGGTCACACGCTATATAGAGTTATACTAGATTGTGGAATTAATTAATTGGATTAATTAATTATAAGGATCATTTTGCAAACCCTTGCAAACTTAGTAGGGACTAATTTGCAAGGAAGGGACTAAATTGAATTCTAGTAGGACTAGAATAAGTCCTTTAGGTAGTTAACAAGGAGTTGTTGGACTATATAAAGGACCCTCCTCCTTCCTTCCCTACAACACATTATGCTCTAGAGAGAACATAACAAGAGTAGGGGAGAACCCAAAGGTGTGTTTATGATTTCTTACCTTCACTATCGTTATGCATCTAGACTTGTGATCCTTGGAGGGTTTTGCATGGTTGTTTGTTTGATTATGCTTCCGTTTGCGCGATCCATGAATCAAAACCCTACAGTTGAGCTACGGTAAACCCTAAACTCTGGTTCTACTTTTGCTATGATTCTAATATTCTCGTCATAATTTTGTAGAATGTGTGCTAGTTGAGTGTTTTTATTAAATTTGATCTTCAGTTGTGTTTCTGATTAAATTTAGGTTCATTATATTGATGTTGTGTTCTTCATTCTGGGTTTGATGTGTGTTGTGGATTGTGTGGAGACTGGAACGAGTAGATGCTCGTCCCTGTATTGTCTGAAAGGACTGGGACGATGCATCTGCCCGTCCCAGTCTATGAAGTGAACAACTAAGTTGTGGATGGAACATTGGTTACACGACTTAGTTGTTCACTTCATAGACTGGGACGGGCAAATGCATCGTCCCAGTCCTTTCAGACAATACAGGGACGAGCATCTACTCGTTCCAGTCTCCACACAATCCACAACACACATACTGTGACGAGCATACCCTGAACCCTAAACCCTAAACCCTAAATCATTACAAAATGTTTTTAAACCTTGTCAAAAATGTTTAGTGTAATTACTAAACCATAAAATCATGTGAGGTGAACTTTTAACCCAAAAATCATGTAATCTTGAACTGTTAATCATGTAATCCTAACACTTGGATCATAACCCCTATATCATACAATTGTGAAGTACTACCTTCAAACTAACTTAGGAACCATTACAATGATCACTACAAATGTTATTCAAACCATGTAAAACACCTCTAATCAATAAATCATGATTTCCAAAATCCTAAATCCATAAACCCAAGTCTTGTAATCCCTTAAACCATAGATCATCTATTCTAAACCCTATAATTGTAGTCAATAAACACTTAAACCAACTAAATACCATCAATATGGTTACTAAAAATGTAATTCATGTTGGAATAGATGCCCTAGAGGCAATCTAGTTTAGTATGAATTTGTAATTGGCTAGAAATTCATTTATTATTTATTGGATATTTAATATAATGAAGTCCTTAGATTTACAATTGTGTTGTTTATCTTAAATATCCCTAGTCAAGTATAATGATTAAATGGGACAATCATCTATAGACTAGTATGGGGTTGGATTGATATGGAGATATCACGATCCAACACATAGGTGTGCATTACGGAATGTTGCACTGGATTGACCCATCACCGAGAAGGCTACATACACGTTATGTTGAGTCACAAGTGCTTCTCGGGTACAATGGTATTGTCATCCTTAGACTTGAAGTCACTAGATATTCTAGTTGTGGATCATTGTGATCTTGGTAGCGTTAAACGCTACACCGTAACTGGGTAGTTATAAAGGCGTGTACTGGATACAATGAGAAGCAAGCTTAGAGATCGTAGTGGACGTAGAGAGGATTTGCCCCTCCCACATAACGGGAGCAAATATCCAAGGCCACTCGAGGATAGTGCTTATAGAATGTCTGGCCAGACTCAAATAAATCAATATGGGATATTGATGTTATTTGCACGAATAAGGCTATTCCATGGATCGAGAAACTAGGGATTGGATATACGAGTGTGACTTGTATGTCTCGTGTCCAATCCGGATATGGAGGCAAAGGGATGAGACAATTACTTGTACAAGGTTGTCTAGATGACTATTCTATTAGTTGGCTAGAATGGATGTTTTGCTAGAAACCGCTCCATATTAGCAAAGAGTTGCTACCAACTAGATAGAACCTATGGGGTCACACGCTATATAGAGTTGTACTAGATTTGGAATTAATTAATTGGATTAATTAATTAGAAGGATCACTTTGCAAACCCTTGCAAACTTAGTAGGGACTAATTTGCAAGGAAGGGACTAAATTGAATTCTAGTAGGACTAGAATAAGTCCTTTAGGTAGTTAACAAGGAGTTGTTGGACTATATAAAGGACCCTCCTCCTTCCTTCCCTAAAACACATTATGCTCTAAAGAGAACATAACAAGAGTGGGAGAGAACAAAGGAGAGAGAGAGCAAGCCACAAGAGGGACGCCGCCCCCTTGCCGCCGCCCCTTGTCCCCGACGCCACAAAGGGGCCGAAACCCCCTTTTGTGCTTCGTTTTGCGTGATTCCTTCACCCTCCTTTCATTCCGGGCTAGCACCAAGGAGATTGGAGATCTAGGAACAACTCTAGGCGTGGATCAACCATAGAGAACGTGACACTATTCGCGTTTGAAGTCATCAAGGAGAACCCAAAGGTGTGTTTATGATTTCTTACCTTCACTATCGTTATGCATCTAGACTTGTGATCCTTGGAGGGTTTTGCATGGTTGTTTGTTTGATTATGCTTCCGTTTGCGCGATCCATGAATCAAAACCCTACAGTGGTATCAGAGCCACAGGTCATAGAGCATAAACGTAGTTTATGTGTTACATTCTTGTTGTTTTACACCTTAATTTGTTGTTTATCGCGTAAAACAAGACAAATCAAGCATTGGATGCAATTTGTCAAAGAATTAATCATAACAAGACCCAATTATTGCATTGGATGCATGAATTGGTGAGTTTGAGAAATTTTAGGATCTTAGATCTAGGGTTTGGGCATCCTTGGGGAAGAAGGAGTTCTCCCACAACAAGGAAACAACCAAACTTGGGCTCCAAGCAAGGAGGTTGTTTTGGAAACAACCTCCACAAGGAGGTTCGGCCCCCTAGGGGACCGTCCCCTTGCTTGCCGCCCAAGCTTGGAGCCCTAAGGGGCCGGGCGGCCCTAACCCGCGGGCCAAGCTTGCGGGTTTTGGGCCGGGCCGGCCCTAGGGCTTTATGGTTCACTTATTTGGGCCCGGGCAATTGGATTGTTGGGCCCATGGACCGTTTTAACCCTAGAAATCCTAAAATCAATTAAAATTGACCAAGCGCGTTAAAATTGGATTTTAACTGTTTATGTGCAAATCGCATGGTGATTGGATATGGCCTTAGGATGTGGTTTGATGTGGATGTTTAATTTTTGTGATTTGGTTTTACGGCCTGCGAGCTGATCAATTAATTGTAATAATTAATTAGGGTTTTATGGCCTGCGTGCCATTTTTTTTTCTCAACTTGTGAGATTTATTTTATTTAGTATAGATATTAGCTAGTGCTAGATAAAGTAGATTGTTAGCCAAGATTGGAGAAAAGTAGCCCAAAGCCAAAAGGAGCCACAAAAAGATGGAGCATGGAGCATGGAGCACACCACATGACTATGAAGGATGGACCAAAAGATCAAGACGCATGGAGATGTGCTTGTTTAGGGTTCATAGATAATTCCATTGGCTTGGAATTATCTTAGTCTAGAAAAAGGCCATATCCACATCACGTTTAATTTCTGTTTTGTGGTTGTTTATTTATTGTCTTATTATTTGTGTGGTTGGTGTATGGATGATGCATGCAATTAGGATAATAAGATAATTAGACAACCTGGATCTATTATTTGGAGTTGTGCCCAAACTCAAATAGATAGATTAGTTGATATTGATCAACAAAATAATTAAAATTGAATTGAAAAATCCCTCAAATTTTAAAATATTGTGTTCTTGCCTTCTCGTTATTTAAACACTCATTATCATCATTATTTATCAAGTTCGTGCGTGCCAAAGCATGGCGACTTGGTTCATAATGATGGAATGCGATGGCACGTAACAATGTGCAATTGTTTAGATAAGAGGTTGAACACAACTAGGCTATTAATTTGATTAAGAAACCTAGAGGCAATCAATTGGGATTATCCATATGGATGGATAAATAAGGAGTTATTTGCCCGGTTGAACCAAGAGTTGCATATGGGATGCAATTGGAATTGTTCCTACCTAAGAAGTAATCGAATTATGGGTGACTTGCCAAAGCAAGCTCATAAGGAGATGAAAAAGATGGATCTTGGCCCACTAGAAAATATAAGGATATTTTCCGCATTAATATCTTGAGGGTTATTAATCCGTAGAAAAATAGTGGGAGCTATATTTAATAAACTAGCCATTATTAAATATAGTCAAAAATTCACAAATACTAAAACTTGCGTATTTTCCTTTTGTAGAATTCCAAATGGCAAACAACTCATCGAGTTCACAACATTCCCTACGATCTGTCCTTGAGAAGGACAAGCTCTCAGGAACTAACTTTCTCGATTGGTACAGAAACTTGAGAATTGTTCTCAAGCAAGAAAAGAAGCTGTACGCAATAGAGGAGCAAGTTCCAGAAGGTCCAGAGAATCAGACACCTGCTGCCTTAAAGGCGTATCAAAAGCGTGTTGATGACGCTAATGATGCGGCCTGCCTAATGCTTTGCACCATGACCTCTGAGCTTCAGAAGCAACATGAGAACATGAATGCTGTCGATATGATCGAACATCTAAAGCAGCTCTTCCAAGAGCAGGCGAGGGTAGAGAGGTATGAGGTCTCAAAGGCACTGTTCAAATGTCATCTGGCAGAAGGGAACCCGGTGGGACCCCACGTACTCCGAATGATCGGGTACTTGGAGAATCTCGCCCGGCTTGGGTTCCCGGTCGGCCAAGAGTTGGCAACCGATCTCGTGTTGCAATCGTTGCCTGAGAGTTATGGACAGTTCATTATGAACTATAACATGAACGAGATCGTTAAACCACTGCCAGATTTGCTCAACATGTTGAGGACGGCTGAACAGAGCATCAATAAGGGTAAGGGCAAAGCCATTATGATGGTGCATAAAGGAAAGGGTAAAAAGTTTGCCTCTTCCTCCAAGGGCAAAGGCAAGTCAGTTGCTAAGTCCAAGGAACAAGCCCTTAAGCCTGTTGGTGCCATTGCCAAGGTCGTGACTAAGGGTGAATGTCACTACTGTAGTCAACCTGGACACTGGAGGAGGAACTGCCCAAAATATCTGGAGGACAAGAGGCTTGGAATAGTGATTCCACCACCACCAGGTATTTTTGTTGTAGATGTCAATTTAACTGTCTCTACATCATGGGTATTAGATACTGGATGTGGATCTCATATTTGTCGAAATATGCAGGATCTAAAGAGAAGTAAAAGATTGGCTAAAGGGGAGGTAGATCTGCGCGTTGGGAATGGAGCAAAGGTTGCTGCGTTGGCCATAGGCGTGTGCGAGCTATCTCTGCCTTCAGGATTAGTTTTAGAATTAAATAATTGCTATTTTGTGCCTGCTATGAGCAGAAACATTATTTCTATTTCTTGTTTGGACAAGGAAGGTTTTATTATTTCAATAAAGAACAATTGTTGTTCCTTTTATTTGAATAATATTCACTATTTTAGTGCGCAATTATTTAATGGACTTTATGTCCTTGATCTAAGTAATCCTGTCTACAACATTAATACCAAGCGGATTAAAATAAATGATTTAAATCCTGCTTATTTATGGCATTGTCGTTTAGGCCACATAAATGAGAAACGTGTATCTAGACTCCATAAGGATGGATTACTAGACTCATTTGATTTTGAATCATATGAGACATGTGAGGCTTTTTTATTGGGAAAAATGACAAAGTCCCCTTTCAATAAGAAAGGTGAGAGGACTAGTGAGCAATTGGCGCTCATACATACAGATGTGTGTGGGCCATTTGCCACGCCAGCCAGGGGTGGTTATGTCTACTTCATTACGTTTACTGATGATTACAGTAGATATGGATTTGTGTACCTTATGAGGGCAAAATCCGAATCCTTTGAAGTGTTCAAAGAATTCAAGAATGAAGTAGAGAAGCAACTTGGCAAAAGTATCAAGGCTCTACGATCGGATCGTGGAGGAGAATACTTGAGCCAAGAGTTTGACGACTATCTTAGAGAGTGTGGGATTGTGTCCCAACTCACTCCACCCGGAACACCACAATGGAATGGGGTGTCCGAGAGGAGGAATCGAACCCTATTGGATATGGTTCGGTCTATGATGTGTCAAACCGATCTTCCATTATCATTTTGGGGCTACGCTCTATTAAGTGCAGCTTTCACCATTAACCGTGTTCCATCTAAATCAGTCATGAAGACACCATATGAGATGTGGAGTGGGAGGCGTCCCACATTGTCGTTCATGAGGATTTGGGGCTGCGATGTCTATGTAAAACGTTTACAATCAGACAAGCTAGGGCCCAAATCGGATAAGTGTAAGTTTGTGGGGTACCCTAAGGAAACTAAGGGATACTACTTCTACAATCCAACCGAGAACAAAGTGTTTGTTGCTCGGACCGGCGTGTTTCTAGAAAGAGAGTTTGTCTCTAAAGAAGCAAGTGGGAGGAATGTAGAACTTGAAGAAGTTCAAGAACCACAAATCACTGAACCGATTATGGAACATGAACAGGAATCACAAGCAGTTGTGGAGCCACCTGTTCAAGTAACACAAGAGCTTCGTAGATCTAGTAGAGTGCGCCAGGAACCCGAGAGGTACGGACTTCTCGTAACTGATTCCGGTGACACGATGCTCATAGATGATGAGCCTACTACCTATGAGGAGGCCATGAATGGCCCAGACTCGCAGAAGTGGCTTGAAGCCATGAGATCCGAGATGGAATCCATGTATACCAACAAAGTATGGACTTTGGTGGAACCACCTGATGGGGCGCGGCCCATAGGGTGCAAGTGGGTCTTCAAGAAGAAGATCGACATGGATGGTAATGTGATTACCTATAAGGGCCGATTGGTGGCTAAAGGATTCAGACAGATTCATGGTATTGACTATGATGAAACCTTTTCACCAGTCGCTATGACCAAATCCATCCGTATCCTACTTGCGATTGCAGCATACTACGACTATGAGATTTGGCAGATGGATGTCAAAACAGCATTCCTTTATGGGAATCTCCTCGAGGACGTGTATATGATACAGCCGGAGGGTTTTGAGGATCCAAAGCAAGCCAACAAAGTCTGTAAACTGCAACGATCCATTTATGGATTGAAGCAAGCTTCTAGGAGTTGGAATCGACGTTTTGATGAAGTGGTCAAAGAGTTTGGCTTCATCAGAAACGAAGATGAGTCTTGTGTCTACAAGAAGGTTAGTGGGAGCTCTGTAGCTTTTCTGGTCTTGTATGTGGATGACATACTACTCATTGGAAACGACATTCCCATGCTGCAATCTGTGAAAGATTGGCTAGGAAAGTGTTTCTCAATGAAGGACTTAGGGGAAGCAGCCTATATACTCGGTATAAAGATCTATAGAGATAGATCTAAGAGGTTGCTAGGCCTAAGTCAAAGTACATATATTGACAAGGTGTTGAAACGGTTCAACATGCAAGATTCCAAGAAGGGATTCTTTCCCATGTCACATGGAATCACTCTTTCGAAGAGTGGATGTCCTTCCAATGAGATTGAGAAGGAACGCATGAGTAGGATTCCCTATGCCTCGGCCATAGGATCCATCATGTATGCCATGTTATGTACTAGACCAGATGTGTCATATGCCTTGAGTATGACAAGCAGATACCAATCCAATCCAGGTGAGAGTCACTGGATTGCTGTCAAGAACATCCTAAAGTACTTGAGAAGAACTAAGGATGCTTTCTTGATGTTTGGCGGTGAGGAAGAGTTGCGTGTAAGGGGTTACACTGATGCAAGCTTCCAAACCGATAGAGATGACTTTAGATCACAGTCGGGATATGTGTTTTGCCTGAATGGAGCAGCGGTGAGCTGGAAGAGTTCCAAGCAAGAGACGGTAGCTGATTCTACAACAGAGGCTGAGTACATTGCTGCAAATGGCGCAGCAAAGGAGGCTGTTTGGATCAGAAAGTTTGTTTCTGAACTTGGTGTGGTCCCTAGCATTGCGGATCCAGTGGAGTTGTTCTGTGACAACACTGGGGCGATCGCGCAATCAAAGGAACCAAGATCGCACCAGAAGTCCAAGCATGTGCTCAGGAAGTTTCATCTGATTCGAGATATTATCGATAGAGGAGACGTTCGGATATGCAAGATTCCTACAGATGATAATCTGTCAGACCCGCTTACGAAGCCTCTCACGCAGTGGAAGCATGAAGGGCACACTAGGAGTATGGGCATACGAGATGCGCCAGATTGGCTCTAGTGCAAGTGGGAGACTGTTGGAATAGATGCCCTAGAGGCAATCTAGTTTAGTATGAATTTGTAATTGGCTAGAAATTCATTTATTATTTATTGGATATTTAATATAATGAAGTCCTTAGATTTACAATTGTGTTGTTTATCTTAAATATCCCTAGTCAAGTATAATGATTAAATGGGACAATCATCTATAGACTAGTATGGGGTTGGATTGATATGGAGATATCACGATCCAACACATAGGTGTGCATTACGGAATGTTGCACTGGATTGACCCATCACCGAGAAGGCTACATACACGTTATGTTGAGTCACAAGTGCTTCTCGGGTACAATGGTATTGTCATCCTTAGACTTGAAGTCACTAGATATTCTAGTTGTGGATCATTGTGATCTTGGTAGCGTTAAACGCTACACCGTAACTGGGTAGTTATAAAGGCGTGTACTGGATACAATGAGAAGCAAGCTTAGAGATCGTAGTGGACGTAGAGAGGATTTGCCCCTCCCACATAACGGGAGCAAATATCCAAGGCCACTCGAGGATAGTGCTTATAGAATGTCTGGCCAGACTCAAATAAATCAATATGGGATATTGATGTTATTTGCACGAATAAGGCTATTCCATGGATCGAGAAACTAGGGATTGGATATACGAGTGTGACTTGTATGTCTCGTGTCCAATCCGGATATGGAGGCAAAGGGATGAGACAATTACTTGTACAAGGTTGTCTAGATGACTATTCTATTAGTTGGCTAGAATGGATGTTTTGCTAGAAACCGCTCCATATTAGCAAAGAGTTGCTACCAACTAGATAGAACCTATGGGGTCACACGCTATATAGAGTTGTACTAGATTTGGAATTAATTAATTGGATTAATTAATTAGAAGGATCACTTTGCAAACCCTTGCAAACTTAGTAGGGACTAATTTGCAAGGAAGGGACTAAATTGAATTCTAGTAGGACTAGAATAAGTCCTTTAGGTAGTTAACAAGGAGTTGTTGGACTATATAAAGGACCCTCCTCCTTCCTTCCCTAAAACACATTATGCTCTAAAGAGAACATAACAAGAGTGGGAGAGAACAAAGGAGAGAGAGAGCAAGCCACAAGAGGGACGCCGCCCCCTTGCCGCCGCCCCTTGTCCCCGACGCCACAAAGGGGCCGAAACCCCCTTTTGTGCTTCGTTTTGCGTGATTCCTTCACCCTCCTTTCATTCCGGGCTAGCACCAAGGAGATTGGAGATCTAGGAACAACTCTAGGCGTGGATCAACCATAGAGAACGTGACACTATTCGCGTTTGAAGTCATCAAGGAGAACCCAAAGGTGTGTTTATGATTTCTTACCTTCACTATCGTTATGCATCTAGACTTGTGATCCTTGGAGGGTTTTGCATGGTTGTTTGTTTGATTATGCTTCCGTTTGCGCGATCCATGAATCAAAACCCTACAATTCAACCATGTAATACCCCTCTAATCAATAAACCATGAATTCTTAAATCCTAAATCCATAAACCCCAAGTCATGTACCCCCCTAAACCCTATATCATGCAACCTAAATCCTATTTGTAAGACCTCCAAGACTGAGATGATGGACAGCTCGTCTCAGTTTTCAGATCCAGACGAGGTTGTTACTCGTCTCAGTATTGGAGGTCTTCCACGTCTTAGTTTTCACTTCATAAACTGAGACGTGCATGTTCACAATACAGGGACGAGTAACTGCTCGTCTTAATTTGTAGTCATCGTCGTCCCTGTTATTTAAAGGTTCTTACTTGCCTTATCTTGCAAGTCACCAGGTGTCACTGTCCCCACACAATGAACAAATGTGACACCAGTAACCCTAATATTGTAAACAGTAAACCCTAAAATGTTACCTATACCCTTTTTTTAGAATCTTTAAAATCTTATTTTCATAAATAAAATGTTTTTCATATAATTTAACCTGAATCTTTAAAACCCAAACATTGTAAAAAGTAAAACCTCAAGTAAAACCTAAAACTACTAAGTACATGGGTATCAAAAATATTATTCAATAATTTTAAACCCCTTAATCATAGATTATCTAACGTAATAATGTTAAATGTCAGGAATGCCTCGCAGAGATTATTATTACGTCGTATTTGTGGGTCGTCAAACGGGCATATATACCTCTTGGCGAGCTTTTCAGGAGCAAACGACAGGATATAAGAACGCTTGCTATATTAAGTATGAAACATATGAAGAGGCTGCAAATGCGTGGTTTGAGAACGAGCAACGCCTGCGTGAAACCGACCGTACCAAACAACCAACTTCATACGACGGTCCATCCACTTCTCTAGACGTAGGTGCTCATACGCCTCAAAAAGCTAACTTGTTCCTTGTTCTCCTGATTGGTTTTGTTGTTGGTTTCGGTAATTGCTATATAATCATGTCGTAGGTATGCGTTCGTGTGTTTGTAATTGTTGGTAGTTGTTGTTTGTCCGTTGTTTTCCTATGTAATCAATTTGTACTAATAAAAAGAAATTGAAAAACAAAAACCTCATTCAACACCAACATAAGTTTTATCTCATTACAAGTTTTGTACACCAAGTCCACCTACTTACGCACCATCTTGTCTTTCCTGTTACCCTCTCCATCGCAAACCGGAAAGTGAAAAGGAACCATCCAAATTAAAATACAATAATTTTACTTCATCTGTTTGATCGCCTTTTTGTCTAGTTCAGTCCAACCCCTAATGGGATTACATTCCATAAGGTGCTCCATCATTCTGACGACATAGAAGCCCGAATCTTTCTTCATATATGTTGCATATCTCCATTTATCATGGGGCTTGAAGTAGTGCGCCATCTCTAACCCATTCCTTTTAATTAACAACCTGTTTGGCGCTCTGCATTGACCGGACGCTTTTAGCATCTTAGGGAATTCCTTGCGAAGAGCACCAAGGTCCCATTGCATTTTTCACATTCCTATCAATGGATCGAAGACTTGAACAACCATATCTTCCACTTCAATGTAAACGAGCAACCAATGTCCTGCCCCTCCCTTAACTGGCATTTTTGAGAACCATGGCATGAGCCACTTACGTGCTTTGGCGATCTCTGTCCCACGGTACGGCCTACTCCATTCAAAATAAATAGCCAACTCCTTCTGCCGCGCTTCCTCAGTCAAGTTCTTTTTCACCCATGTGTGGTACCACTTACCGTCGGTAATGGCTATGTCGGTCCTGGCTTCGGGACATTCCTTCGAGTACAACTGTCTAAGCACATAAGTCATCTCATCCATTTGACCCCATCCCAAAGTACATTTATCCGAAAGTAAATAACGGAAGAATTCTCATCACAGTACCTTGCAACCACAGTTTAACCCCTGGTAATCTTTGTATGGATCGTCTAGCCAAGCATAGAATGCTTTGCGAAATTCTGGGCCAGGCGTTGTCTTATTCCTCATAGCAAAATCTGGAACATACACACTCGTGAGCAACTTCTTTGGAATACAACCGTTTTGTGCCAGTGCAACCCCATACGACGTAGTCTCCCAATCAATTCTAGCACGATTACGGCTAAAGTAACGTTCCTCACCACTCTCATAAATAATTGCCATCTCATCCCGGCCGTATATGTCATGTAACTCATGTCCTCTCTTATAATCGTAAAGCGGTTGGGGAGACCAGCCCTCATCCAATCTTTCCCTTTCAACCGCGTCATACTAGGCATCCCAATCCTGCGGTCCAAACTGATCAATCGCAATCGCTTCAGGCTCTGGATCTGATTCTTCACGGAGTTCCGAGTAATTATATTTCATCCATTCCCGTAATTCGTCATCGGTGGCTGCATCCTCATCTTCCTCCAACCCACCTGCTTCTGCTGCCATGGACGGTCCTGCTTCGGTTTCTACGATTGGGGGTGCTTGGACTTGCCTGGAACCCCCTGCTTCTGTTTCTGTTGTGGGGTTAGCCTCAACTGGATTGGAGCCATCGGTTCCTTCTGTTTTAGTGACTTGGGTTGACTCGATTGTCCTGGAACCCCCTTACGCTGTTTCTCTAACTGTGGTTGGCTCAATTGGACCGGAACCCCCTGTCGCTGTTTCTCTAACTGCGGTTGGCTCGATTGGACCTGACCCCCCTTCTGGGTTGGAATCAATGAAAGCTTCTCTTTCTGTATCCTAACAATAGGATGAATAGATTTATTAGGTCACAATTACCTTAAATTACATAAGTCAAACACCGTAAATAAGAACAATATGCGTACCTTGCTAAGGAACCGAATGCCGGACGTTGGGTCTACTCGCACTTCCTCCCAAGAGGTGTGGAGATTTGTTACCATCTTGTGCGTTGCTTGTATCCAAACACCGAGCTGGCTCAGTCGTTCATTCTCTTTCGTGTCGTGACGGTTGATCTTTTCACGTACACGAGTGAAATCGGTCTTACATTCCTTTTTTAAGGCAACCAATTCTTCCTCCATCTTACCCACCCTACTGCTCATTTCTGTCATTTTCTCACTCAAATGGATCTGGTTTTCTTTGATAGGAACCAATGCCTCTTCAAAAGCTTTCTGCATTTCCCACTTCAAGTCTTCTAAGTCAACTCCCACAGTTCTCGAAGGTTCGGGTCGACCGGCAGGTGGAGGTGTTGCAGACACCGAAGGTTGGGTTCTTTGTGGAGATGGAGGTGGGGTTGAGGAAATCACAACTGCACCCTTTCTCCGTCTCGAGACAAGACTAGCATCCTCCTCTCCCTCTTCTTCTTCCGCATCAACAAGAGCAAATTCTTTGCGCCTCTCCGTCTTCTTCTTAGTCTTCTTGGACTGTGGGCCAGGCTCGTCCTCGTTAACTGTTTTTTTCTGTTTCTTCTTCTGGGGCCCGACACCATCATCCTTTGCAACATCCTTCTTCCTCATCCTCTTCTGCGGCTTATCCGAATCCACTACCTCCTCCGGTTGCACTCCCTCAAAGTTTTAGCTGGGTGTGAATTTCCGATTACAACTCATGTCATCCTCAAGCACTGTCCTCTTCTCGAACAGAGCAGTCCACCTGGGGTGAAGTGGTTGGTCGGGGTGAGTCCTCCTATGCTCAATGAAGCTAATCCAGTAGTGTTGTTTCTTCTCTTCCTCCGTTGGGACGAGGGTAGGATTAACAGACTTTATCTCACTCCAGCATTCCGCTGCTTCTTCCAAGCCCAATGCGCATCCTCTCCACGTCCAATTAGCCAAGCGCGGCAACTTCCTTTCCTTACCAACCCTCGGTTTTCCCAGCTGATCACCAAGGTGGGGTATGGCCTCGCAAATCCATGCCAGAAATATGTGCGGAAAGTTCAACATGTTGTACTTCCGACGACCGAGGCCATTCGTACCTTTATTCCAAGCCTCTTGAGCCACTTGCTCAGCGAAACCAGGCCACAAGTACCTGGCCCATCCGAATTTTTTTACCCATTCAAAATCCGAAAGCACGCCAAACGGTGTCATGGATATTGTGTCCGCATAGGTTTTCACAAACGTCATTCGTCCAATCAGGCATACCATTTGCAGTCTCGCATAATCAAATTTCTCCTCCTCAGTCAAATCTTTGATTTTGGGCTTGAGGCCATGCAAAACCTTTTCAATCTCCGATACGTTGATGTTGTTACCGAGCCTGTGATCAGGTAAATACTTTGCAGCCCACCCATATGCATGCTCTTTATCACCAAAACCAGTTGTTTCGTTGAAGCTCAACCCCGAAACTAAACAAAACTCCTGCAATCCAAACCGAACTGGCATGTTGTTTATGTAGAACCAAAACTCAGGATCTTTTTTCTCCGTGTTCATCTTTGCGTGCATGACAAGATTCACAACCATACTAGTAAAGGTAACGTTGCTCGCGCAATGGATGTCCAACAAAAACTTCAGCTGTGGGAGCCTTTCTTCAATCACTTCCTGAACCTCAGGGCAGACGTATTGCAAACTCTGCTTGTACCCTTTCAAGGCTACCCTCGTAGTGATGTTTCCTTTCTCGACTTTAATCTGGCACAATGGAGGCGGTACATCTCCCAACTTCTCGTCGAACTCCGAAACGTTGATTATTTGCTTCTACAATTCAAATTAAACTTTCATTAATAATGTCAGATAAATAATGAAATACTTCAAAGTATTTATAATGGTCTGTTACTTAAAAGTTTATAAGTTTTTTACTTATTATAAGTGTTACTGAATTTTTTTTTAGGGTACAAGTGTTACTGAATTTAGATTCAGTATAAGTGTGTCACATTTTTTTTTTACGTGAAGTGTTGATGTGAGATCCATTACTGTTCAAGTCTACACAGATAAATAATTTTAAGTTTTCAAGTTGCAGGACTGTTCTAAGTCTGGAATCAATAGGTTTTTTTTCATCTTCTAACTGCTGAGACGAGCAGTATAAACTTGATATACTGAGACGAGGATGTTTCTCGTCTCAGTATAAGCTGGTCTCTACCGAGACGAGAACATTGCTCATCTCAGTATAAGCTGGTCTTAACCGAGACGAGAGTCATGCTCGTCTCAGTATAAGCTGGCTTATACAGAGAGGAGCGTGAAGTTCTCGTCTCAAGACGAGTAAACTGCTCCTCGCCAGGGTCTTGCTTTCTCCTCGTCCCAATTTTATAGGTTCTCGTCTCAGTATTCATCTCGTGATACTGAGACGAGAACTACTCGTACGAGTTCCACGATCTAGAATAGGTCATCGTCAGATTTCTAGATCTGGATCTCGTCCGAGTTTTTGATTTGGTGGAATTATGATCAAATTTTACAGGTGACAAGATATTCAAACATTGATTTGATTTTTTCTTTGATTCAAACATCAATTACAAACATGTACACGGAATCATCAAGTAAGTTACAGAATTGAGAAAGGGGGTATTTGAAAAGGCAAACCTCTTCGTCGACGGTGGGTGTCTCAGTGGCGACGGGGTTGGGAAGGGGTAAGTGGGCGGCTAGAGCGGAGGAAGAAGAAGAAACAGTGGAAGCCATGGGTTGCAGTTGCAGCGAGCGACGGTGAGTGAGTTGCAGAGAAGAACGAGAGAGAGAGTGAGTTGCAGTTGCAGTTGGAGTGAATTCGAGGGGGTGGATGATGATGTGTATTGGTTTGTTTTATTAATTTGCCTGACTAAGTGTTAATTTTAGTTGATTAAATTGTGTAACCCCCGCTTGGGTTACACACGCCAAACATAAGTGAGAGACGGGTATTTTCAAAGACCAATTCACCAGACGGGTAGGACGCCAATTCTTTCAAAAGAAAGTCTAACACCAATATAAAGTTGGTCATATGATCAAAATCCTTAATATAGAAAAATTCTCAAGAACATTCGAATTGTTCTTCAATCCTCGCAAGAGAAACACACCAGTTCTTCTTGTTTGTTCGACCTGCTACTATTGAAGTATCTCCACCGAATGGGCATCAAAAGCCCCAAACCAATTCATCAAGCCAATGATTTGCCATTTAGCGAAACTCTCAAGAACCCTATCTACCATTTTATCCAATTTCTCAACTTTAGTTGAAATTCGGTCCAATTAACCACTTCCACATTACTCCATAGGTCGATTGGGGAAGAACAAGCACGACTCTCTAATCGCCGAAACCTGTTGTTGTTGCTGGATTTTGGGCACAAAGCTCACCGGCAAACTCCATGGCTGCCAGAGCTCCGTAAACCCTCTATTCTCGATTGTCTCTCATTTCAGAAGAGAGAACTAACCTCAAAACGGTCAAATTGGGAAGAGATGAGGGATGGGGATGGAGAGGTGGTTTGTTTCTCGCTAGGTTCCTCCCCGGCTGCTTGTTGGTCAGTCGACATGTTGGCCGTAGATAGAGATTCCGAGGGGCAGAGACGAGAGATAGGGTCGAGGTTGTGTCGATGATGAGGGATGTGTTGGGGTGTTCGGTGAACCACAGAGCAGATTGAGAGACGGAGAGTATTGGAGATAGAGATGGAGGAGTGTGTTTGTGAAAGGGGTTAGTTAACACAGAAGCGAAGACAAGATGATTTTTTTTGAAAGCCAGAAGATTAGAGTGACCAAGTTTTCTTTCCTAGTATAACTTTTTGGATGAGAGTGCTCCGTGAAAGTCGGAGGGGAGGAAAGAGGCGGAAGAAAACCTTAGCTTCGCAAACATGGAACAACCTACAGAAACTCTCATGCATAGCTTTGATTCAATGGAGATCAGAGAGAAAGAGTCCTTGGAGATTGATTTTGACGATGAATACTGTCAAGAGGCCGAGAAAGCGTTCGATTAGTGTCTCATTGGCCGGTTCCTGACCTGCGATGAGATTAACCCTAGGCCTATGAAGGCCTTCTTCTGCAAAGTGTGGAATAAGGGTGATAGGGTGAGTTTCCTCAATGTCAGCCGCAATACTTTTATTTTCAAGTTTCCTAGCAAGGATATTATGGATCGTATAACCTCTTGGGGTACATGGGTGTTTGATGAAGCTATGCTCATGCTGAAAACGTGGACAATAGGGGCGGAGATGGAGAACCTAAAGTTCGAAACCATGGATGTGTGGATTCAAGTTCGCCTCCTACCTCTACATCTTGCAAATGAAAGGTCGGGGAGGAATGTCGTTCAGAATGTAGGTGAAATCCTGGGATCTGACCCTAGGGTGGATAGTGAAGGGGTGAGAAATTATGTTCGAGTGAGGGTTCTCCTTTTGTTCTGAGAATCTACTTTACGCACAAGTTGCTTAGAAAACCCGACGCTTGGCTGCGCTGGATCTGAAGTATCACAGGGCCTTTGATCGGGACTTGACGCCCGCATTCGAGACCCGATACAATTGTGGTCGGAACGAGAGTTATCGAGGAGCAAGTTTGATGAATGATTTTCCTGATTATTCGGATGAGTCATAATCCAATAACTTTTCCAAGTTTCATAACGAATAAAAGGAACTTTGGACGAAGTGGAACATATGTCCTATAATGCAATCTTTAATGAGGGTATCTCATCATCATGTGAACATGAAGTGGATTCGACAAACCCTCCCATTAATGACGGTTATGGAGACGAAGAGGAAGCATTGATTATGGAGGATTGCGAGCAATCTTTTGATTTTCCCAATTCCTATGAGATAATTTCAAATTCTTCGTAACTTTTTTTTAATAAAAAAATTATATTGAGGATTAAGTTGAAGACATGGGAATTAAATTACAGAAGTCCATGATCTTTTCATACAAGTTGTCATCTTGCTATTATGATCCATTGTTGGAGGAGCCTATCTTTCATGAGCCTGAAATGAACTCGAGGACGAGTTCCATTGCAGATGGGGTGAACGATACATGAAGAAATTTGTCGAATGCAGAAAAATTGTTTCGGTCCAAAATCAGAATCAAAGGCAGAATTTAAAGGTTGAAGATTCCGAACAAGTTGCACATTATTTTGAATAGAAACAACATTCTAAGAAGATATTGTGACTATGTCAAGAGCACCACACTAATTCGGCCAAAATCATTTGTTTTAAGAATTTTCAAATTCTAAAAACAAATTTTCAAATTTGTTATTTTCAAATTTTCAAATTTACTATTTTCAGTAATAACCTTTTGTTAATAAGAATTCGTTTTAAACCCAGTTCTGATCAATTTTTTCAGCACGTGTTCCTTATTTGGACCTTTTTTTGGGGCTAATTTTGTATTTTTGCCATTTTTAGTAAAATTTGACATTTATGGCTTTTTAGTCCGTCTTGCGGACTAGTTTTGATTGTTTAGGGATTACTGATATTTTTCATAATAATTGGAGAGATCTTCTCTTGTTTTGGTTACCTCCTTCCCTTTGCTTGTGCAGCTTGATCAGTCCGGCATGGTAATCGCTACCGATCCCGGGGTCATGAA
Source organism: Linanthus parryae (assembly GCA_023055425.1). Taxonomy (NCBI): domain Eukaryota; kingdom Viridiplantae; phylum Streptophyta; class Magnoliopsida; order Ericales; family Polemoniaceae; genus Linanthus; species Linanthus parryae. The sequence goes on along the minus strand of JALGPY010000002.1, from coordinate 131,637,663 downwards.
CTCAGTGTTTGTGTGTATTAGTTAGATGAGACAAGAAGCTGGCGAGAGTAAGCATCATTATTATGATCATTTTGGTTCTACAACAGCAAGTTGACAGCATAGAGAAGTGGATACAGAAACATAATCTCATGCAAGGACCACAGTTTCAGTAACTACTGCTTTTGACTGGATAATTGGTTCTTCATCATCAGCATCACTACCTTCCCAAATTCCAGGTAATGCTTCTTTGATGTTGTGGATGCTACTCAAGGCATAGTCTGCTCCAGGAACCAGGGTTGAGCTGCCTACCTGCAATTATCAATAGCTTGATTGACACTTCAGAAATTCCAAGCTTCTATTTAGCACAAAGTACAGATTATTCCTCTAAAGTGCACACGGAGTCCCAAATAACTTGATGAACCTTACAAATTTCATTGTATACAATTTCGGAGGAAAACTATTGAATTTAGTCTAAAACTTCATATACTGATGTGTATGAGCATAGCCCAACTAAACTTTGTTTTACTCAGCGCTTTAAGAAAAACAAATCTGGATGTGGGCTCAGGTTTGAGTCTTTAACAATATCAATTGAGCATTAAACGAGCCGAGCTTTTGACTGAACAAGTATCTAATTTTTTTGGACTAAAAGAATGTAAGAATTGTTGACCAAAATGTACATTCTAAGTGCGACGACTTTCCTGGCAGTTTGTTAAGTATTCCGTGTTCTGTGAAACTTCTGTGTGAGAAAAATATAAATAAGGCAGATATTTACAATGACTGTTTGAAGTCCAGCAGCTTTTCCACTAACAATATTCCTTGCGCTATCATCAAAAAATATCTGTCCAGAAGAAAGAAACAGCGCTTAGATAACAGTTATCCCACATCATGTTACAAGTTTTATGTGGTAGTGCCTGATAAAAAGATTTGAAAACTTTAATTCGTACTGTTTTCTTTGGATCAACATTCGCAATCTCTACAGCAACTTCAAACGCTGTCACTGAGGGTTTACAGAGAATCTGTGACCTATTGGAGCTGAATCCATTATCAGGAGGATTAAGGGATTCAAAGCATATAACACCTTGAAAACAATCTGCAAGATCCATTCTGCTGAGGGCTCGATCTACATGGCCTTTGTCAGCATTAGTAAATATCTGAACAAGACATAGAAGGATCGATTATTTCAGATTAAAGCTGCTTTCTGAATACTTAGTTTTCTGTTAAACTTTCTGATCAATTTCTTGAATTATAGATATCCATGATGTGCCATATCTTCAGAATTAAGATCATACCGTAACATCAGTTTCAGTATCCATTAATTTGATTAATTACTAGGTTTTTTTGTATTGTATATACTCGAGTTATAATGATGGCTTCCAGTTCCTGTGGTGTAAATGTAAACACAGAAACATGGTAGGTATTTTTCTCTTAAATATTAGTCTTGGAATTATGGGAAGGGTCTTTTATGGAGAGAAAGATCATATTTTTCTTTGGTTTTCTCAGAAGTTGATATAAAACAAATCGTTGGAATTTGGATCTGATTTGTAACCTTCGATGAGCAAAGAAGAATAATCTGTTAAGAACTATGAAGAATTATGTTTGGTAACGGTACAAAATATTAAATAATAGCTTGTGTGAAATAACACCACAATATGCTTTTATTTTAATGAGCATCTTAGCGCAAAAAGACTATTTGAAATCACACCAGAGAGATGCCTAACTAAATCAAATTTTATTTGAATCTCTGTTTTCCAACAAATTTGTTTAAAAAGGGTTATAAACATGCACTATAAGAGATTAATATAAAGAAATTAATCTACAACAATTCTGAAATGTTGGTGCAGAATGGACAGAAAAAAGTATGCTCCACTTACTATTTTGCGCTGTGGCATAGAAAGCAAAAGGTTTCTTAGTACTGGATCGGTTTTCAGATTTTCATACGGTAAGCTCCCATGAACTTGGACATGGAATTCATCATTATCAAATTCATAACCCAGAGCCTGAAATTGAAAAGATATCACATACACACATAACTGATGGAAATGATTACAAGAACGGAGAAATTAAAACAGAGTTTGGGATTTCACCTTTAAGCCTGCCATGGTTGTCCCGTGTTCCCTGTACAAATCCAAACACATCCGAGGGACCTCATTCTCATCAATATGCAATTGTTGCAACATGAACTCTGCATAGATAGAAATGCCACTAGAAAATGTTATCAATCAATTCATGCTAGATTTTCTATCATTCCCAGAGGGGATTAATTATAGATTGCAAATGCTAGAATTACTGTTGTACAAACCTTCAATATTCTTGCGACAAGCAAAGTTGATACCGGAGCTCAAAGGGTACAAAGTATCATCCATATCTGGATGGAAAATAAAATTGAAGATTTGTATTTGAGTTGGTTATAACTAACGATATACTAACCAAAACGGAATGTCGATGGAATATGAAGATGTACCGAAGAGCAAACAATCGTATTTGGCGCTAGAACACCTTCTACCGGCACCCATAGTCAATAATGAACCTGCAAAATCGATTTTGTTTTGTTGTAGGATTCATTCATTGTAAGGCTTCATCAGTGAACGGGACAGCAAAAACTAGATCTTTATTAGGCCATCAGTTGATTATTTGTCGTTATTAACAAAACAGTGTATTTATTCCCACCTCTGTACCTAAGCAAATATTAGTTTTGATAGTGTGGTGTGCTTTGTTTGGTCGACAAACACACTTGAAACAGAAACAATGCATAACAAATTTACCTTGTTATAGAGTAAGGATTTGACACTTCAACGCTAGCTTCGATATCTTGTGATGCGGAATGTGTCTCCAGCGGGCTTATTCTTATAGTACTCGGAAAGAAGAAGGAATTCAGAATAGACGCCATTAGACTAATAATAATATTCGATGCCTTTGTATCATAGTGGATAATTACATATGTTGTTATAATTGATGCACTAATTAAGTGCATGGCATGCTAGTGGAGGTGGTGCTGCTGATGGTGGCAAGCAGAACAAAGATTCTGTCGCAGATTAGTTGAAGAATCCTCGTGTCAATTACCATAATATATTCGAGTTCTTTTATTTTGTTTTCAAGAAAAAACAAGTAATAAAACTAACCATCAAGATGGTTTTGTGCAAATTCATTTCACAATTAGTGTGTCTCGTCAGAATTAGTCCATGACGATCTGCTACTTATAACACTCGGTGGAACCATGGGCGGATTCGTAACAACACCAAGTTTGTAAAATACAAAATGATAGGGGTTAGTATCTAATTTGAGTGGGTGCTTCTGGTAGACATAATGTAAGTAAATCGCAGTTTAAAACTTGAGGGAAACTATAGAACCACAACTGAAGGGGTGGATCTGCCCATGCGTGGAACCAAATAAGAACAAATACATTAATTCTTTTTATCAACCGAAGACACGACACTTCGGAAAATTTAGAGAAATCGCTTCATTCCTTCTGGGCATGTAGTTAAATCGCAGGATTGACTTAGGTTTTGTTTAAATAAATTTCTTTATACCGCATAAAATTGATGTTTTTTCTCCTTTTTCTTTGAGCACTATATTTTTTCTTCATTGTAGCCTCAAACTATTATTATCTGCTCAAAGCCAATTATTATTATTATTATTATTATTATTATTATTATTATTATTATTATTATTATTATTATTATTATTATTATTATTATTATTGTTGTTGTTGTTGTTGTTGTTGTTTTTTTTTTTTTTTGCAAACTTGTTGTTGTTGTTGTTGTTGTTGTTGTTGTTGTTGTTGTTGTTGTTGTTGTTGTTGTTTGATTACTATTATTATGGATATTTGTATAATATCTTTTCTGGGTTCTTCTTCTTCTCTTTTTTTTTTTTTTTTTTTTTTTTTTTTTTTTTTGAGGAAGATCTTTTCTGGGTTCGGAATATATAACTTACAAGGATATGTCGCCCCAACATTCTAATTCTGCAGTTGGAATATGCTAGGGGCATGATCCTCTGCAAATGCGAATGCCATGATACGTTTGATTTAATTAAATTACTTATATACCTAACATTGCGTTTGGTATCAGGAGTTAACAAAGGTCCACAACTTTGGAATAAAGTTATTATTGTGCTTAGTGATGTCAATTAACATCATTATCTGTTCAGACAATTATTGGTAATTTGGTACTGCATGCAACATAATTTCTGTGAAGTCACCGATAGTGAATTATAGGGACACAAACTAATTTCTGTTAAGTCACCGAGTAGATCAGCCAGACACAAGTATGGCAGAGTACTAGTCAGTCCCTCTTTTTCGCCCAAAACTAATTTTATCACTATTCACTAGATCACTTTGACCAGGTTGCTCTATGATAAAGTGAAAAAATTATCAAAAAATTACATCATTTTACGTTCAAATCACCTCGTCAAAGGGAACCAGATACGAGTAAATAAGTCAGAATGAGTAGAAAGAGAGGAACAGAGGTGGTATGCGGTTGGAATTCTTTTGTGTAGGATTTTGTGCAAGAGTACACGCGTGATGTATGATACAATGGAGGTCAGCGACCCCATAAGTGATGATGACGAGGGTCATGAGGCTACGGACAACGAACAAAACGTGCGACCCAAGCGCAACGTTGGTCCATCGACGTATTTGCGCGACTACGTGCAGCCGAAGGTTATAAGTTAGTCATGTCATTTTATTTAGCAATGAATTATAATATTTATTTCATTTTATCTGTGGTTTCTTTACGGTTCTTTACTCGGATTAGGACTAGGGTCCAACCGTCAGAGTCTAGAGAGTAATAAAAGTTGTAAATTTTTCAAAACAATATCAATAAGAAAATTTCAACCCTAACTCCTATCTCTCTCTCTCTCTCTCTCTCTCTCTCTCTCTCTCTCTCTCTCTCTCTCTCTCTCTCTCTCTTCCCTGTTTAGCAGTGCCTTGCGTGGCCACTGTTACCGGCTTGGTAACAAGTTGTGCATTCATCGAGTTCGTCCACCGGTCCTTCCTTGGTCGCGACGATCTTCGAATTCTCCTTTCCTCAACCGCCATCAAATGTGGACACCGAGGGACCCCCATCGGCCGCCCAACAGCTCCTATCACAGTCGAATGTCATCAAAGCCGTCATAGCTCTCCAACAGGATGTCAGCGCTGGGGAAAAGCGTTGGGAGGCCGAGCATCTCGCTCGCGCTAAGCAATTCGAGACATAATTCGCCACCATCAATGACTCCATTCGGCAGCTTAGCCATCAGATCGCCAACCGTAGCAACGCTTCCTCCACCCGTCCGCCAAGCCACACCCACGAACCAGCTGTCCGCTTAGCAACCTCCACCATCGCGCACCGGTTCCAACCACGACTCTGACAATAACCCTCGTACGCGCGTTGATTCACCACGCTTTAATGGTGATGACCCGGTTGGATGGATATTTCTCGTACATAAATATTTTGACTATTATCGAACAACGAAGACAGACCGTTTAAAGATAGTTTCCATGCTTGTTGATCACCCAGCGTCAAAGTGATTCTATTATTATCAGCCGAATCACACAACAGCCACATTGATGGATTTTCTAGCAGCAGTTTAACAGAGATTCGATCCAGGTCATTATGAGGATTATTTGGACATATTTTCAAAGTTGTAGCAACAAAACAACGGTAGTGGCGTAACCCGCGGACGTTGGCAGAGGCATTCTTCTTGGCCCGAGAGCTTTCATCTGGTCAGGAGGAAGTACTTCAGTCGTACGTTCCACGTTGCTCATGGACACCATCCCAGAATCGGGCAGCGACAACAAATGCCTCACAACCCGTGGCACCCTTGGGTATCACACCGTTAGACACGGCCAAGACAGAAGGGTTATCGATTGCTCATCTTTCGAAAGAGGAACGTAACGAACGAACTAGTAAGGGGCTTTGCTGTAACTGTGATGAGAAATTTGTGTGAGGCATAAATGCAAGTCCCAATATATCGCTCTTTTGGGAAACGATGACGATGACGTCCCAATCCCCGCTGAGGAAGACGATTCGGGCATCATCATCGATAATTTGTCACACTTACACACTTTGGAAGGTAATCCTCACCCTCGCTCCTTAAAATTGACTAGTACAAATGCGGATGTCACTGTGCAGAATCTGATTGACGAAGGCAGTTCGCATAACTTCATTCACCCCACTATGGCTGAGAAACTGTCTCTTTTGCTACACCCGTTATCACCTTTTTGATTTTATATGGGGAACGGAAAATCACTCTACTGTTTTTATTATTGTCTAAAAACGCCATTGGCACATGCTTAAATTTCCATCTTCTGAAACTCTTCGCAGAGCTTATATGGCAAAACCCACATAGTATTCATCGTGTGATCCGTCTTTCGACCCAATGCATCTGCCACTACAGTGGCCTTCCCTTCGTGGTATTGGATATGGAGGTCATAATCTTTCACCAACGCTAACCACCTCCTTTGGTGCATGTTTAGCTCCTTCTACGTGAATATGTACTTCAGATTTGTGTGATCAGTGAAGATCTTCCAAGTCGTACAGTACAAGTAATGTCTCCATATCTTCAGAGAAAACACTATAGCTTCCAACTCCAAGTCATGAGTGGGTAGTTCTCCTCGTATGGCTTTAGCTGCCTGGAAGGATAAGCAATCACCTTCCCACCTTGCATCAAAACACATCCCAAACCATGCTTCGACGCATCACTATAAACTTCAAACTCTCCTCCTTCTGTGGGCAAGGCCAACACGGGTGCTGAGGTCAACCTATCATTGAGTGTTTGGAACGCCTCCTCACACTTGCTGTCCCACACATACTTGGTTGTCTTCTTTATCAGATTATTCAGAGGATTTTGCGATATGTGACAAATATTTGACAAACCTTCGGTAGTATCCTGCCAGTCCCAAGAAAATTCTTATCTCTGTTACGTTATTCGGTGCAGGCCAAGCTTTTACTGCCGCCACTTTTCCTGGGTCCACCTATACACTTTCCTTGGATATGATATGGCCTAGAAAAGGCACTCGATCGAGTCAAAACTCGCACTTCGACAACTTCGCGTACAACTTTTCTTCTCTGAGAGTTTCCAAAATCTTCCTTAAGTGTTGTTCATGCTCTTCCTTTCCCTTGGATTAGATCAGGATGTCGTTGATGAAAACCACCACTAATCTTTCCAGGTACTACTGTAAGACGCGGTTCATCAAATTTTTGAACGCCGATGGTGCATTAGTCAAGCCGAACGACATCACTGTGTACTCGTAATGATCGTATCGAGTTCGGAATGGTGTCTTAGGGATATCAAGTTCTGCTATCCTGAGTTGGTGGTATCCTGACCTTAAGTCGATCTGTAAGAACGTATTGGCTCCTTGTAATTGGTCTAACAAGTCGTCGATCCTGGGGAGCGGATACTTGGTCTTTTGGTTACGCTGTTCAATTTGTGGTAGTCTATGCAAAGCCTGAGACTACCGTCCTTCTTTTTCAGAAACAAGACTGGTGTTCCCAACGGTGAGACACTAGACCATATGAAACCCTTTTCTAACAGCTCTTTAAGTTTATCCTTCAACTCCTTCAACTCTACTGGGGCCATCCTCTTCTGTTTCATAAGCTTCATGGAGTGTCTCAAAGCGAGTCACACCCAAAGTCCTCCGAATTTGGAAGTTTAGGCCCTCCACAAATCTCTTGACTGCCTTTGCTTCTTTCGGTACGATCTCTGCTCCAAACCTCATAAGTTCTCTGAAATGATTGTAGTAGACTGAGAGACTGTCATTCGCTTTTCTTAGATTCAAGAACTCCTTAAGCTTCTGAGACTTGACATGACCGGGGTAAAATCATTCACGCAGTGCTGCCTTCAACAGTTCCCAAGGTCGTCGGATAATCAGTTCCGTAGAAGTAGTTGGGGCAATCCTTCTCATTACGTCTTCTCCTCCAGCTGAGGTGTTGTGCATGATTTGCGTCAGAGCGAGCGTCGCCTGTTCCATATTTTGAAACCGAACTGGGTCGTACTGTCGAGTTGGTTCGCCTTGAGTCGGCTACTCTCCTTGATTCATTTCTACTTGTTGAGTTCTATGTATCCTGAGATAGTAGCGATGAGGGTTGGAATATAGCATGGTATCCTATGAATATAATTTTAAAAAATATCATAAATTTTGTCGCACGTATGTAACACTCGGGTATGATGTCATAACATCAAAAAGGATGTTATGAGGTTAACGTGTAATGCTTATCAGCTCGAAAAACAACAGAATAAATTAATGATCACATTCCGAGACATCAAAAATAACCTCATCAAAGCAAGTAGTTCTCCTGAAAGTAAGGCATTTCAAAGTGTATCAGGTAATTAGGGATCAAGCTACCCTGCGACCCCCCGGTTTGTCAACTTTTTTTTTCTCATTTTGGTTTTCCTATATTAATCTTAATTCCAAAAATATTTTATCTTAATTTAGTAGATATCGTAGGTTCGTACTAACTTAGAACTGTCGGCTCTGGTACCATCTGCAGCACTCCCCAAATCACACGGCCCACCAAACCGCATTTTTGGAAATATGCCTCCGCTCAAGGAGATAAACCCCATTGGGTACGGAGTGGGATCGCCGGTTCACAGTTAGAACAACCATCGAATACCCCAAATATAATTATTATACATTCTAAATAAACTAATGACATTGTCTGGAAGAAATAAGCACATTAATTTAAAAAATGAAAAAACATGCTTGGCGAAGTACTAAACAACATTATACCCTATCCAACGGCGTTGTAAACGTCTCCCACTTTATTCGTAACCTGCAGGTTTTGAAATGGCAAAAGCTGATCGCAAAAAAATATTTAATCATTAAAAACTGAGTAAATTCATACTGCAATATGTAAAACGATATTTTGCACAAAAGCATATATAATCATATGACATTTAACAGGGTATCCAAATGAGCTATCAAATAGTAATTTATTCCATTCTCATTTTTTTAGTTTAGCCAGCGTAATGGTTCCCAGCGGGTAAAGAATGCCCAAGAGAGGTGACGATTCCACTAATAATAATGAGGGTGCCTCTTGAGATATCCAGATCCCAATTCACCCGAGCGTTATGGGACCCAATACGTCAATCCCCGCTCATAAACAAGACTATGAGAACTTAAGTGTCGACACCCCTATACTGTACTAACCCATACAAGTATATGTAGTACTCCACAGTTTCACAATAAAGGGGAGATATCTTACTAACTCTCCCGGCCGTAGCCATAATAACAAAGGAGGATCGTTTACTGGCGCCTCAGGAAGGAGCCATAACAAAATGGGTGATCGCTTACTGGCGCGCCCGACCCTAGCAGTAAATCCTGCATCCTCTGTGCATTACACCAATTATATTATCGTGCATTTATTCATTTACATTTCCCCATAATAACACAAGGTCCGGTCACTTCTCAAAATTATCACTTTGATTTCCAACTGTCATTCCACATCCATAATAATAATTTTTGTTTCAAGATTCAAGATTTCCAACCGTAATATTTAAAAGAAAAATTTCTAAAAATATAGTTCACAAACGTTTGATCAATCCCATGTATCGAAAGTTATAACAATTCATTTCTTTACGCACATAAATCACATTTTGACCGTTCAGGTATTGGAAATATGAACTCACCAGTAGCAAGTAGATCAGTATTCGCACGACAAGGGAAGTCCTAGTACTCGTTCTCGTACACAACAAACTCGTCGCCTATGAACTGAGAGTGTAAAAATACGCAAGTAGTCCTAATTAACACCATGATGTATGATACAGTGGAGGTCAGTGACCCCATAAGTGATGATGACGAGGCTCATGAGGATACAGACGACGAACCAAACGTGCAACCCAAGCGCAATGTTGGTCCATCGACGTATTTGCAGGACAACGTTCAGCCGAAGGTTATCCGTTAGTCATGTCAATTTATTTAGCAATGAATTATAATATTTATTTCATTTTATTCGTGGTTTCTTTACGATTCTTTACTCGGATTAGGATTAGAGTCCAACCGTCAGGGTCTAGAGAGTAATAAAAGGGTGTAAATTTTTGAAAACAATATCAATAAGAAAATTTCAACGCTAACTCCTCTCTCTCTCTCTCTCTCTCTCTATCTCTCTCTCTCTCTCTCTTCCTTCCGTGTTTGGCAGTGCCTTGCGTGGCCACTGTTACCGGCTTGGTAACAAGTTGTACCTTCATCGAGTTTTTCGAGCGGTCCTTCCTTGGTTGCGACGATCTTTAAATTCTTCTTTCCTCAGCCGCCATCAATTGTGGACATCGAGGGACCCCCATCGGCGGCCCAAAAGATCCTATCACAGACAAACTTCATCGAAGCCGTAAAAGCTCTCCAACAGGATGTCAGCGCCGAGGAAAAGCATTGGGAGGCCGAGCATCTCGCTCGCGCTAAGCAGTTCGAGACAGAATTCGCAACTATCAATGACTCCATTCGGCTGCTTAGCCATCAGATCGCCAACCATACCACCGCTTCCTCTACCCGTCCGCCAAGCCACACCCACGAACCAGTTGTCCGCTTGGAAACCGCCACCAACGCGCACCAGTTCCAACCACGGCTCTACAATAACCCTCTTAAACGCGTCGATTCATCGAGCCTTAATGGAGATGAACCGATTGGTTGGATATTTCTCGTACAGAAATATTTCGATTATTATCGAACAACGAAGACGAACCATTTAAAGATAGTTGCTATGCTTATTGATCACCCAGCGTCTATGTGATTCTATGAAGTTGATTTTTTTCCAACTCTCATAAAACCCTCTCTCTCTTTCTCTCTCTCTCTCTCTCTCTCTCTCTCCCTCACGTCTCTCTCACCCGTCCCTGTCTCTCACTCTCTCGGCCTCTCTCTTCCCCGACGGCAGCAGCTGCAGCCACACCACCGCCGCCGCCGCCTCTCTCTCTCATCCCGTGCAAGTAATCTCTGTCTCTCTCTCTCTCTCTCTTTCTTTTTCTTCTTTCTCTTCTTTTCTTTTTCTCTCTCTTCGTCCGATTCTCTCTCTCCGTCCGACCCTCCATGGGCGGCGAGTTTGGTTTTTGTCTTCTTTTGTTTCTCTTGTTATCTTGATATCTTGCCTACAATTCATGTACGTAGCATGCAATCGTAAAATTTCATATTTATTATCATCATCTTTTTCTTAGATTGATTTCATGCTATTCATCTCAAATCATCAAAACTATTCATGTTCATGTTAACCCGTAAACCCTAGTTTATGTAAGAGGTAAAATCAAGCCAAAACACCAGGGTTAATTAGAAGTCATCACTTGTTGATGTGTTGGGTTGGTTAGGTGAATGGTAATCACCGGTTAATTGAATTGAAGTCAAAATTGTGACTGTTGGACACTTAATTTGATGTTCTAGGGTTAATATACAATCTGTCCGGTCGTTAAAAGGTTGGAATTTGTCGCTATAGGACTATTTTTAGTCGCCAAAATGTGCTGAAATTGTCACTAATGCTGGTGGGTTTGTTGAAGAGAGTCTAGACATAGATATTAGTTGGATTTTTGGAGTTTTAACACTTGTTTTGAAGTCTTGAACCTAAGTACAAGTGTTGGGTGAATTTGTGTGTTGTGACTATGGTAAAGTGAACCTAGTTATGTGATGTGACATGCAATATGTGATTTTTACTTGCTAAATTTCTTTCTTGAAAATGTCCCCATGATAATAATAATGAACTATAACGTAAAGTGGAAGAGTTGTGCGGGGACATTTATTAGTGGTTACTATTGGCATTGGGCGTGTTGACTTCGGTCTTCCGTTCAATTTATTTTTATTTAATCCGGTTGCAAGTCCCCGGATAGCTCCCTGTACTCACTCATCTGGCCGCTAGAGTCTTTGGGGGGTGTCGACACTTAAGGTCTTGGATGCTTGCGAGATGGTTGGTTTCGCGCGTCACAACAAATTATTAATGATGGATTTTGGTTTTGTTAATGGAAAAAGAACTAATGTGTGATTTTGGATTTCCTAATGATTATGGAATTGGTTTGGATATATTATGGAATTGGGAACTCACTTGTTTTATTACAAGAGTCAAAACTTTATTTCCGTTGTGTTTGAGAAAAACTCCTACTTGTAAATGAGTCATTGTTTTATAACTATCCTATCATCATTTCACATGCTTGGGTGTTTTCTTACCAGTATTTTATGCTGATTTTGTACAGTGGTGTTTCTTTTTTATTCCGCACCACCGGTCTAGAGGATGGTTATCTGGCGTAGGAGGGGACGCGTTTCATCATTTGGATTTTCATTTTTTAATTAGAACTCTTTAAACACTTTAGTTGATTTATGTCCGGTTTGTGGCCATAACAGTTGGATTGTAATAATGGATAGTTTTAATTATTTTAATGGATGTTTTTATTTGAGAACCATGTTATAAAATCTCTTTGTATCCGGGTTTAATATCGGGTACGGAGTGACATCCCCGGGCCTTCGACATGGGCCATTTAGGGGTGTTACATACACGTTCGAACGTGTCGTTGGGGGTCTATCATTAAGCCACCATTTATGGTGCATTAATCCCCTCAACGGTCACTTTCCCACTATATGTAAGATCGTTATCTTTCCATTACAGACTAGAGGAGCACAGACCGATATCACTCAGTCCTTGGAACGCTAAGCAACTACTCTCTCTCAACCTACTATCTCTCGCCCGAACAGTTACATGTGCTTACCCTTTCCCTACACATACCTTACAACTCTCTGTGTTCTCATTCTCTACTTGAGGTGCACACTTGGATCTCTCCGCGGGATTCCTGTGTTCACAACAGGCATGAAAAAGAAAAGAAAATACTTCATGATCCATAATTGACTTTATAACTCCAACACTCATCTACCAATTTGTTATGGCTCTAACCAAATCAGACTCCACTTTACACGAGTGACTCTATACTTTAGGATACACTGGTTATTAAATTCTCTGTATATGCATCCAAGTGGTTTGTTTGACCAACAACCCCACACTTAATAGAAAAGCTTGACCAACTGCCCTACGGCCAAAGCCTGCGTCAATGGGTTCTTAGACCTACCAGTGTATGTTTATGCATCTCCTTTTATTTATTTATTTATTTATTTATTTATTTATTTATTTATTTATTTATTTATTTATGTTCTCTGATGAAAATACAGAGATAGAAAGGAAGCTGCTTCATTTTCTTGATCTCAAATAATGAACAGTTTGTAGTACTAGATACTTTCTGCAAGGCATATAGTCACTGCTTATGTATTTTTTTTTGAGTAAACTTCTTAAGTATATGTATGTGCTCCTTTCACATTCTTCTATTTTTTACATGTCTAAAGACGAAGAGGGTTTATCGAATAACCATGTATTGGTTTAAACTATCGATATGTTACGATATCACGTCTTCACACCTGAAGTTGTGAACTACACGACTTGTCAATCGTAACCTGAAGTTACACACTATTCTGTATGACCTGAAGTCATAGGTAATATCACTACATCCCTTGAAGAGATGTCTGAAACGCCTAAAACTCTTGTTATTATCAATCTTCCTGAAGAGGTAGCGTTTCTAGTTATTTAATATATTTTACTTTTATGAACTTACATTTTTAGTACTCATTTTTTTTATGAAAAAAAAGGATCTCCCGAAGAGGTTCGTAGTGGCTATTGACATTCATGTATTGTTCTTGGAGTAACGAATGGCATGAAATCACTCATAACCTGAAGTTATGAAATATTAGAAATCTCCTGACGAGATTGTTACAATTTAAATAATGACCAACCCTCCTGAAGAGGTTGTATAATGTTTACGCATTTTTTTTGGGTAATTCGTTCTATTATTGTGGTTGTTTATACGCTTATTCAAGTAGGGCATCCAGAAGATGTTCTTAGTCCATGACTGTTTATTGGACAAACACATTTTATATGTGTAAAAAGTGATTTTCATACCAGAAGTTATAAAAATAAAATTATAACATGGATTAAATAACGTCAAAAGATCTCCCTCAAGAGAGAATCTACAACCAATCATTTTTGAATGAAAGTGATTGACATTTATGTCTCTTTTTGGGTTTCCTGAAGAAACTTTGATTAGAGAACTATGACGTCCAAGAGATTGCTTACTGTCAATGTTTTTATTATAATTTGAGGATTGGTTACACAAAGTACATATGAGACAAATTGATGCCTGAAGCATCAACAAAGTATCATTATGGTTATGATCGTATTGCTCACGCCATGAGGGGGAGAATGGGTCATATTGCATGACGTGAGCCAAAATATCATTGTCTCTTCGGGTATGTACTAATACAAAATCACAACAAAATGGATAGCTTCTCAACTAATGGGTATTTTGTATGGGTATACACATTAAGCATAAAAAATTTGCTTGTGTAAATATTTTTGATCCTCCAGAAGAGGAATATTAAATTCAAAGCATCCAAAAGAATGTTGGGATATGGTTAAAAATGCTCTACAAATTAAGAACACAAGATTCTGGAGAAATCTTGGGGGTTCATATATGCATCATCATATTGGATCAAAACCAACGTTTGTAATTGAATAGCCCTGGGAGAGGCTCATAGCTCTGGATTAGCTAAAGGTACCTTAATACAATTATATGATCCTACTAATAATGATGATAGAATTGAGGAAGCGCTATATAAATCATATGATTATTTTATGGTAAGAAGGTTGACTAAATAGGTATTGGCCAAATTAAAGTCAACAAGTGCATAGAAAATTGCTCGGGTACAATCATATTGAATATGTAGAGCATACAAACAACCCGAAGCAGAAATTACATACTATGCAGAGATTACATATCCGTCGGTAAGCGTGAGATTTATGCAGTTATTATATGTCCGCTATAAAGCGTGAGACTCATGTTAAGGTTCAAAATCCGCTGTTATGCGTGGGATTTGTCTAGAGGTTCATGTCCGCTTTTAAGCGTGTGACTTGTAAAATGAGAAACATGAGATATGGGTCATGATAAATTCTCATATATATAAAATCATCTTGTGGTAAAAATGATAATAATGTTGTTTTAGTCTTGGGGACTAAGGAACAACAAAATTTGGGTTGAAAAGTAACTAGTTACAAATACGATCGTATGAATCACAAATTTGTGAATTCCAATGGAGGTTGGTTCCCATGAGAAATAATATTTGTCTGAACCAAATCAAAAGTGTACACTCGCGGGTAGTTTTAGGTGCATATGCATTTTATTATGTTTTAGTAATTATATATTATTAGATTGTGGTCTTGCAATGATTTTGTTTGCCAGGTACAAAGGTGTTACCAAGAGGGGGAGAACCAATCCAGATGCAACACTCTTTTTTCTTCGCTATGGTTTTTGTCCCTCAGGGGTTTTCCAAGCAAGATTTTAACGAGGCTGCAAACATTATTAAGATGCGTTCTTGAAGAATGTAATCATCAAGGCTGAGCAAATAGAATTCACTGGTGTACTATTTTTCCTTAGTCATTGATTTTTTTCCCACTGGGTTTTTCAGGACAAGGTTTTAACGAGGCATCGTAGTGGTGAATATTCAAGGGGGAGTGTTATGAAATATGTAATTGGACTGATGTGAATATCCACCACATAGTTGGGTGTATTTTGTATTATTATATTCTGGTCCACAAGCCCACCTAATGCCTATATAAGGAGGCTTAGGGTTGGAGAATAATACACCTCTCAATATTCTTCTCCCTACATCTTGTCTCTCTTTAGTTTCTCGTCTCTCTCGTCTTCTCTCGGTTCACAACAGGTGTTAAAATTTTAACAATATAATTATTAAAAGTTTCAGGAGTACAATTGAGTGTGCATTTTCTTACCAAATTTGAAATTTAGAATCAGATGTTTTTTAGAAGCGTAAAATCACATGTTAAATAGATTAAATAATATAATTATAATTGAATATAATTGAATTTGTACCTAGTGAATCAACATTGACTGATCTTCTCCAAACCATACTGAAGGGCAGGAAGGATCTAACACATTAAGATCTACAACATGAACTAAAGCGGAATATTCATGTGTTTACCTTGTCTTCCTTAGCTCCTTAATGCAGCGGATGATCGTTGTGTTGCTTGCTTTCACGCGCCTTCTCCTTGATCTTGCTCCCACCAATCTAGTGTGAATCTCGAGGACGAACACTGATTTCCACACCACGTTCCACCTCCTTGGATGAAGTTGGAGAGAGACTAGGGTTCTCTACAACTAGTATGAATCTAGACAGAGTAACTTTATTCTCTGGAATAGCCAATGATATTGTATATCATGTGTAGGAGTCTACCTCTTTATATAGGCAAAACTTCTCCTAGGTTTGCACATAAACCCCTAGGGTTTGAGCCTTAGCTACTAACCCTTCTAGTTTGTGCATTAGTGCAACTAAACCCATAAGTTACAATAATTACATTGGGCACCCCACATGGGCGCACCAATTGCTAACATCTCCCACTCGCACAGTGGGGTTGCACAATTCATCCAGTCTCTATCAATCTCCAACTTTCTATCATCTACAAAAGAGTATTGTGTGGCCGTGGCGTGTGACCGGTGAGAGTACCTGCATTTCGGGAGATCCGTACACCAAACTCGTATAGCCATCATGGGAAGGCACCCTCTCGGGAGATCCACATACCAAACTCGTATAGCCAGCGCAGGAAGGCACCCTTAAAACATAAAACAGTGATAATGCTCTCCGTAACTCTTGTATCCCCCAGATTCCTCCGATTGTCATCTCGTGGATCATGAGCACCTGCCTTGTCCCGAAGGCCATGCTCCAATGAGTCCACATCTCCTTTATATTTTCATATCCTACATGATCCCATAAGATCTTGCAGGTGGGCCCAATGAAAGATAATAAAGAGCGATGCAACGAGAATCTTTCCTTACATACATGTGTCACTCAGATTCGGCTCAGCTGCTTTCCCAGCAGTGTCCGGAAGGCCGAATCATCCATAGCCGTAAGGTGTCACGCCAAAGTAGCACCACCGACCGTGTCCTCATGACACAAATGTAAGTACAAAGGGTATACAGTGTCAATCATCCTCATACGATCGACGAGGCTCACACGATGAGGAATCCCAGGGACTAATTCTACTCATCACCTCATGGTCACTCATAAGCGCGCGTTATTCAAGGGGGAATATGCGCCATAGTTTTTAGACTCTGATCAGAGCGCATGTCTTATCCTTGCAAAAAAAGGACCACTATGCAGATGTCTATCCGGTAGCCCTTATGGCCACCAGCCCGAGTGCTGCCATGTCACACTATTGTGAACAATTATCAGCTCTCGCATCTGGCTTCTTCTACACAGACTATACATGGTTCGGGGTAGTAACCATGTTCGATTGGCCATAACCAACCTTACCTTGGAACTTATTTCCAATGCGACAGTCGAATCCGTCTGACAGGCTCCTAGCTCCACTGATAGACTTCAAGCTCTTATCATAGGCCATATGCTCATATGAAGAAGGCATCTCATATCATATCGCAGGCTTTCAGCGCTTATCTGGATTCTGTCTCATCTTCCGCCACACCCAGACATATCCAGGATATTGCGAAGGCGGCCGCTCGTGTGAGTGAGCCGACCTAGTGTCTGTGTGACATGCTCTATGCTAGTACAGGAAATGTAACATATCATACATGTATCAAAAACAACATGTTGCTTAAAACAAATCCAATTAAAATCCAGTGAATCAATGTTTTGTATGCTCATCAATCATATTGCTAGTTATCGACTACAAAGTCCCAATTCTCTAAAGCAGTCCACAAAGACAATTCCTAAGTGGTTTAGGAATGGGATGAGCCAACATTCTGGCCCATAGTCGATCCACTCCAGGATTACTCTCTAGGTAGTTATTTCACCTTTTGCGAAATAGTACCCTTGACTATGTGTTTGTCTTTACCGCAGTGTTGTAGCCGTATGCTAGCACTACTCATGGTAATAGGTTTGTTGATAGCTCATAAGCTTACAAGAAACCTTTTCAGGTAAACACATTTCTGCCCTATGGCAGAATAGGCAATCGTTCTACGCTTCCATGGTCAATGGGGCGGTCAAATACGATCATGCAACACTTATATTGCATTTCTTCCATGCGAGTCTATCATCGAGCATGGACGAAAACCTGAGTTGGATCCATGTGCATCTAGGTCCCCACCCTAGTTAGCATATGTGGCTAACTAGTCGAAGCATCTTCTTCGATAGTCATGGCACGTGATCCATCATATAGAGTATCCTGGTTACAATCTTGTGTCTTAAATTGGAATATCCTGAAAACCAATTCTTCCGATTGCATAGCGTTCGCTAGGTCTGAGTACACACCATAGTGCATATGAGACTCATACTGCATCAGGCACTCTGGTCACTTGGTCATTCTTTTATGGCGTCTTTTAGGGCACATGCCTAGGCTCGTAAAGTCTTGCGCTGAGCTACAGGAGTACAATTACTCCTTAGGGGACTCGAACAATCCCTAAGCTCCACTAGCCAATAGTGTGTCATCGATATTAAGTGACGTGATCTTCAACTCTATACTAGCAAGAGTGATATACAACGGTTTCCACTTGTTATCGTAAACATATAGTAAACGATCCCTGATGAAATACCACTGTCCAGAGGACCAGCTAAGGTCCCATATGGTCTTAGTTAGGTTGCACACATTCTGTGCATTTGACCTTAGTCACCTCTAGGATTTCTCCATTGAGAAATTCAGTCGTCACGTCTATCGAGAATGGATCCACAACTATTGATGCTACCAAGCGAATCAACGTAACCCTTACCACCCAAAACCTTGGGAAGGATACCTCGTTGAACCAACGCAAATTCGTCGGATCGACTCGAATTCGTCGATGTCTATTCTCAGAATGAGTGTAGACTTATTCGCTTCTACGCAAGTCATATGCCTTACCACGCTTCCGTCTGGGTCTCTGATTGACCTTGGAAATCCATTAATCTCCAATAGTCTTCCATCCAGTTGGAAATCCAACCTAGCCTTAAACTTGGTTGGCCCTTTATAGACTCTAATTTATCCTGTAAAGCTTACTATTCATTCTTCATAATTAGGGTACGATAAGGACTAGGATTCTATCCTATCGTTTATGCAAGATGATCCTTAAGATCATCCCTTCGATCTCAAGTAGTCGATGGGGTATGCTCCTATGAGCAATTCCTTTGCATAGGATGATCATCATTTGCTTTCATCCCTTATGGATGGAGCACCCTGCTTGGAAAGTCACTCCCACTGTTCAAAGGATCCTTGAGGGACTAATTCCTCATAATCGATTTGATGAACGGGTATCTTCCAGCGGTATCCTCCATGCTCGTGGAGATTGTCATCTCTACGAACATATCCCTTAATTATGGACATCTCCTATGAGAAATCATATATCTCGTGAATCCATTTATGTTACACTACTTATCGGCTATTGCGTTTCAAATACGCAACCCCTAGAGTGCTCCGAATAGCATAAGAAGGTACGTTACTCCATGAAGATACGTTTCTTCCGTCTAGGGTCTAACTTCAAATTCTTTCTTTTCAGGTGATGAAAAATCCTGGGACAATATCCTAGGTTTGTCATTCTCTTGCGTGATGACCCTTATGGTCTTCCTTTCGATGTCAGTTCATCGACGGGGTACGCTCCAAAGAACGTTCCTTCGCAAAGAGGGTTCCTCCTCATAGTCATAATCTATGATGGGATTGTTCACTAGGCAAGTTACTCCCACTGTCCTGAAGATCCGTAGGAACTATTTCCTGTTGATCATTCAGGGATGGGGTGTCATCCAGTGAAACTTTTGTTTCGTAGAGACTTATTTCTCAACGAACCTCTTCCTGACTTGAAATTTAGTTAGTACATAAGCTGCCGATCCCACATGGCCTGAGGTGACCTCATTCAGGTTGCCTTTTGGTCCACATCTCGTAGGGTGTAGTGGCTACAGACTTGGTGGACTTATGGTTGCGTATATTGATAGTCGTTTAGCAAAGTGTCTCCTCCGAATAGGGAACTTGTACTTTGCACGCTCTATCATACATCAGACCATCTCTTACAGTAACCTATTCCTCTTATTCTCTACAGCACCCTGCTGAGGCGTGGGAATAGCCAACTGCCTTACTATTTCTCCATCACATAGCTCTTGCTAAGATAGATACTTCCAGTCTCATTCTGGCCAAGGACATATCCTTTTATCCAGACGGTTGTTCTACCTTTTGTAAAGACCTGTCTGAAGCACCCTTGTGCCTCAGACTTATGTGGCCCAAGCACACATAGTTGAGACGTGGACAATAATCTACAAATGTGATGGAACAGTAAGCACCATGTCTTAGCTTTAACAATTTTAATGGAACACAACAACAGAATGAATAAGATACAAAGACTCAGTAGTCCTTAATGCTCTACTGGATAGTTTGCGTTTTCGCATTTCTTGTCCGGCAAGAACCACACACAGGTAAGGGTACCTTGGGCAAAATCCAAGCAGGCCTGCCCTAGCTAGCCTGAACATCCTTTCCTGTCAACGTGTGTCTTAATCTAGCGCGCCACATATCAGAATCTTAAGTCATACTCTTAAGTTGACATCCAAGAATTCTGAGGCATCATTCATGCTAGAATCTTAAGAACGCAAACACCATGATATAACCATATCCAAAGTTAAAACTGTGACCAAAAAAAATTTTGGTGGCTTCTCCCTCAAAGATAATCTTTTTGGATCCTTAGACGAAAAGTTAGTGCCAGGTCTAGCCTTTTCTCTTAGTCTTAGGAAAACTCCTTTGCTCCTTTTGCGTTTGTCAGTCTTGGGTAATACTGGTCTTATACCAACATTTCCCTTAAATTCATTTATCCTTGCCCCACCTGTTGCCTTGGTCCTAATACCGGGCTAGGGACTATATCTGCCTATCATACTTCATTAAGTATGATTATACTTCTCCAACAGCCTTTAGCAATCATATATTGCTTAGACATCCGAAGTATACTGGACTAGTATTCTTAGCAAACTCTTTTTGCTTAGATCCTAGAACAGGGTGATGTTTTGGTCTTATCCAAAACATCCTGACACGTGCAAGGTGTGTCATGTGACGTTCCATGAAAGTTCCATGAAGCGTGGCAGAGATTGCAGCAAATTGCAAATCGGATAGCTTGTACCTGACAACCCTTAACTCTATTATCATACATGGCATCAATCTCAGACGGTAAAGTCGAGTGCTCAATATCATGACATGAGCCATAACTCATAGTAGAGGTAGGATTATTATGAGCCAATGCTCAGAATTTATGTACGCAAATGGTTAAGATGGATCCAAGATTCTTCTTTGGCTTCCTACAATTTTAAACGTGGTCTAGAACATGCTGATGAGGTCATTTCCCCACCTTTTCATAGCATGCTCTATGACATTATCTTGACTGCTGCTTCCCACTATTGGTGAGCCTAAAGATAATGTCTATGTGCTGCTGTGACAACTTATTCATCACAGGTTCGACCATGTTTGTAGGTGGCTGACAACCTATGTCCAACGGATGGTTACATAGTACGACGGCTTATCATGTCGTTGTTGTCACCATTTAGCCTTTACAGTTTTTGACTTAGACACGATTGATAGAGACATTGTGGAAGTTAATCACTAGCATTTACTTAGCTCCAAAGTAACATGTGACATCGATTAAAACTTAATAGTTCCTCACAAGGACTCCACCAAAACCTAGCGTATATCCTAGGAATCAAATCTCATCACTTGTGATTTCCTATCAATTTTAATCATGTCATCATGTGAGCTCTTTTGTTTTAGTTCTTTAGCATGCGAGGTTAAACATATATATCCAATCACACGCAGTTATAACATAAAACAAGCATAAGCATAAATAAATATGCAATGGATGTGGCCCCTAAGGTGCACTCCCACTATTGAGAGCACTTCTTGAGCAAGTCCTGAACTCCATCTCACGCCATCTCGCCTACTTGAGGACTCCAAGCTTGAGGCTCCATTGGACCGTCTAATTGCTCCATGCACCTTGCGCCATAGCTTTTGGTTTGGCCACCTCTCTTGAAGCTTCAATCTTCAATCTCTACTAACTATCTTATTTCTAATAAGAAGTAACCTCATAGAGGCGAGTGGATGAGAAGAGAAGACACTAGAGTATAGAGAGGCACGACACGCAGGCCGTATTTTGATTACATATTCAAAAACCAAAACCAAAACCAAAATATAAAACATCTATGCCACATCCATGCACCAAACACATCCATTCAACCCACAACAGCATGTATAACAATATAATAAACATACTGGAATTTTTTGGAAATTTCCGGAATTAAGCAATAATTACTGGAAATTAATAAGCAATAATCTAATCAACTAAAAAGATCGAAAATTACTCCCTACCACTTAGGGTCTCACCACCTATGGCAAAACGTAGGGAAAATTGACCTAAGTCTCCAAAAAAAATTTGGGCTCAAAACAGTGTGTTTAAGGTCGTCAAACTGTCTCGGGAAGTGTGCTAAACACTAATTAATTAATCTGGAAATTACTAAAATTTTTCGTCGCTCCAAAAATTATGAAAAAATATCCACAAAATAGGAAATTTAATTTGGAGTCCCTAGGAAAAAAACCGGACGAAAAATGACGGCGGGAGGAGGCCGCACGCGCCCTCACGAGCCGCCGCGCGTGGGCGCGTCCGCCTCCGCCACGCGCTGACGTCGGCCCATGTGCCACGTCAGCATGCCACGTCAGCACCTATGCTGACGTCAGCTGCCACGTCAGCTCGCCACGTCAGCTGCCACGTGGCTGCCACGTCATCGCCACGTCAGGCACTAGCTGACGTGGCACCGCCACGTCATCTGCCACGTCAGCCCTAGGGCCACGTCAGCACCCGCCGCCAGCCCTTGGGCGCGTGCGGCGCGTGGCCGCGCGTGGGGGCGGCGTCGGTGGCGCGTGAATCCCACGCGCCGCCTTCCCGTGCTCCGTTCGCGACGAAAATAATTTTGCCGTGATCGTCTCTTCGTCCTGATCCCGATTATGTGCTCAAAATCCAATTTTAACAAGTTTTTGAAAAACGTGTTCTAATTATTGGATCTAGCAGTCCAGATTAATACAGTTCCGAAACTTTGAAAATTCATAACTAATTCACCGTAAATCCAAAAAATATAAAATTTATATATCTGGAATCCTCGTGAAAAACCCTACCTAACCATATAGGTTTCGTCTACTGGTTATGAAATTTCAGAAACGCGATTTTTAATACAGGTTCGGGAACGCTTATCGAGGCACGAAAAACAAGCCTATGGCTCTGATACCAATGAAGGGCAGGAAGGATCTAACACATTCAGATCTACAACATGAACTAAAGCGGAATATTCATGTGTTTACCTTGTCTTCCTTAGCTCCTTAATGCAGCGGATGATCGTTGTGTTGCTTGCTTTCACGCGCCTTCTCCTTGATCTTGCTCCCACCAATCTAGTGTGAATCTCGAGGACGAACACTGATTTCCACACCACGTTCCACCTCCTTGGATGAAGTTGGAGAGAGACTAGGGTTCTCTAAAACTAGTATGAATCTAGACAGAGTAACTTTATTCTCTGGAATAGCCAATGATATTGTATATCATGTGTAGGAGGCTACCTCTTTATATAGGCAAAACTTCTCCTAGGTTTGCACATAAACCCCTAGGGTTTGAGCCTTAGCTACTAACCCTTCTAGTTTGTGCATTAGTGCAACTAACCCCATAAGGTTACGATAATTACATTGGGCACCCCACATGGGCGCACCAATTGCTAACACATACCTTTGATCCAAACCCAGCAGACTCGGTTAATTCAAACTCAAATTAGAACAGCTTTAATTTGAACCCAGCAAACTCAATTCTTCTATGCCCAACGAAAATTACTTCAATTGGAGTTCGACATTTAGGGGAATTGAAAAATTTGGCTGTGGTAGTGATGTACGATCGTTGCTGATTTGGGATA
Organism: Linanthus parryae; assembly: GCA_023055425.1. Lineage (NCBI taxonomy): Eukaryota > Viridiplantae > Streptophyta > Magnoliopsida > Ericales > Polemoniaceae > Linanthus > Linanthus parryae. The sequence continues at coordinate 131,613,803 of JALGPY010000002.1, read as the reverse complement.
TACATAAGAAGAAAATAGAACCTCAACCAAATCAGTCCTTCACCCAATACTATTCACAAGTGAAGCCCAATGCTGGGTTAGGATCTTGCCCCTTCATCCCTGTCACTCTGCATTGAACACTTCTATAATAGAGGTGCCGAATACTTTCTGTATCGATTCTTCTTCACACGGTAACTTTTTGGTAGTACTGAATTTACATATCGTAGGCAAGTACCAAATCAGTCCTTCACCCAATACTTTTTGGTAGAACAATTCAATCTTGTATTTGGTTCATTTGTGGGAATGGTTTTTGATGGTGATCCTGGGGATGGAGGAGGTAAACTAAGGAATTTAATAACAAATTGACTGATTTTGCAATTTACATCCTTTGACTAACTGGGTTGTTAGTCCAAGGACTCTTACGGTAATTTTTTCTACAGAAATTGAGGGTGTTTTTGATATATGGCAAACAGTAAGGTGTATACGTGCCTATTTACCAGAATACGAGGCTGATTTCAGTAAATTACCTACAAAAATAGCCATGGTAAGTTCGTTTATGGCAGGGTCATGGATCTTTCACTTATTAGTTGAACAGTACTAGTGCATGCTTCAAAGGAAGACAAGTACTTCAATTGGGCTTCACTTGTGAATAGTATTGGGTGAATAGTACATGCCAACGTAATGCTGCATCTCTGTTTATTGTTGGCCCGAAAAGGAAAGAAATGGAGTGCTCTGGGTGAAACCCAATAAACAGAAATGGCTCAGTGGTCCATTGTCACCCCACCTGATAAAGGTCTTAGTAAAAGAGCTTCCAGCGGCAGTCCTCGTAGTCCAACCCCTCTCTCTCTCAACAGAAGAATCTGCGACAGCTGCATGTCTAATATTATCTACAGTGAGTGATTTGACATTGTCTGATGACTCTCTAGGTTTTTGTAGTACTAGAATCTTGAACTTTTGGACTGTCAACAAACAACATTATGTATTGTCATAGAATTTGTTGATCATAGGATGTTTAGTCCCGTGGTTATTTTTTGGCTGGTTTTTACATTTCAAAGTTCTTCATTGATCGCAACATTATTCAAAGAATTTTTTTAGGAATTGGGACGGTCAAAGTTGAATAAACACTGTAATATATCTTAAACGTGAATCATTTGTGTGCCCACATGCGAAAGGTTTCCGGTTTTTTCTCTTAATTCCGCCGTTTTGGTACTAATGGTTATTTATTAATTTTAAAAACGAGTAGAATCCGGAATCTATTAATATTCCTTATTAATTTACTTCACATTATTCAGTAACAAATCTCAACTGCGCCCAATACCAAGGCACAATTGAGATTCTCATCTAGAAAGTCTTCTCTGATTGGCACCTTATCTTTCACCCCATTTTCATACCTAGAGAGGTAATCCGCTACCACATTCTCTACACCCTTCTTATTACGGATCTCAACATCTAGTTCTTGCATAAGAAGAACCCACCGCAAGAACCTCGGGTTGACATCCTTCTTGTCAAGTAGGTATTTGAGAGCAGAATGATTTGTAAAGATAATCACCTTCGCTCGAACAAAATAGAGGCGAAATTTATCCAAAGCAAATATGACAGCAAGAAGTTCCTCTGTAGTGCCATAATTGAGTTGTGCCTTATTAAGAATCCTACCCGCATAGTACTTCACGTGGCATACCTTGTCTTTCCGCTTTCATGCACTGCTCCAATGACAAAATCGCTTGCATCACACATGAGCTCAAAAGGTAGATCCCAATATGGAGTAGTGAATATTGGCGCAGAAGTGAGGCTTTCCTTCGGATTATCAAAGGCTATTTTGCAGGCATCGTCGAAAATGAAATGAACATCCTTCCCCAGCAGTTCACACAGTGGCTTGCATATTTTGGAGAATCTTTGATGAATGTGCGTTAGAACCCTACATGTTCTCGCACCTTTCATTGAAGTGGGGTAAGGAAGCTATTTGATGGTTTTAATCCATTCATGATCAACCTCCAATCCTCTACCCGAAATCTTGTGGCCCGGAACAATCCCCTCGGTAACCATGAAGCGGCATTTCTCCCAATTGAGCACTAGGTTGGTGTCTATGCAACGGCTAAGAGCACGACCCAGATGGTGCAGACAATCTTCAAACCGTCACCAAATAAGGAGAAGTCATCCATGAAAACCTCTAAATTCTTCTCAATCATATTTGACAAGATTGCCATCAAGCACTGCTGATATGTAGTCGGCGCATTACATAGCCCAAACGGCATGCGGCGGAACGTAAATGTGCCATATAGACATGTAAAGGTTGTCTTATTCTGATCTTCTGGTGCGATAGCTATCTGGTTATACCCAGATTAGCCATCCAAGAAGCAATAGCACTCGTGGTGGGCGAGCCTGTCCAGCATATGATCAATGAATGGAAAATAAGAGTGATCTTTGAGCGAGACTTCATTCTGCTTTTCTGTAATCCATGCACTAACACCATTTGGTAACTATCCGTTGAGCAGTCTGCTCATTGTTGTCATTCTCTACCACGGTAAACCATCCTTTCTTTGGAACACATTGGACAAGGCTAATCCATGTTCTGTCTGCAATAGGAAAGATGATCCTAGCTTCTAGCCACTTCAAAACTTCCTTCTTCACTATCTCTTTCATGTTTGGGTTTAGTCTCAGCTGAGGTTGCACCACCGACTTCTTCCCTTCTTTAATCCAAATTTTTTACTGACAGTATGCGCGTTGATCCCTTTGATATCTGTTATTTCCACCCGATAACTCCTCTGTGCTTCCTTAACACTTTCAGAAGCTGCTCCACTTTTAATTGTGACAAACTATGCGAAATAATTACGGGAACATGTTATTAGAACTAAGAAAAGCATACCTGTGATGGATGGACAATGATTTCAGCTCAAGCAATTGTGGTAACTTTATTGAAGGAACAAGAGTCAAATTATTTTCTTCATGCTCGCTTGACTCTAGCTTTATTCAGCTGTCTGTGTAACGTACGTCCTTGGGGGTGAGGCTCCACCTCTTCTATGTTCATCCTGTCAGTCTCTTCCCACATGAGATCAGCTTCTTCATCCTTGTCTTCCTCCTCAAAAACTTCCACACCATAGCAATCCTCAGAGTCATGGTAAGAAGGTATCTTCATTTCCTTGAAAAACTCAACGATAACTTTGTTCTCACTCACTTACAGGGAGAGGCGCCCACTTTGGACATGAATGATGGCTTCTCTTGTCATAAGGAATGGTCTCCCCCCGAATAAGTGGTACTTCACCCACCTCCGTGTCAGGAATGACAAAATCAAAGGAAAAGATGAGTGATCCCGCCTTCACCAGTACATCCTCAATTACCCCATGTGCCCGGAGAATAGACCTTTCTACCATCTGCAGTATCACACGTGTGCCATTGGGCTCCCCCACACCTACAACATGAAACTACACCCCGCAATTAAATCCAAAAAAGATTAAGCTCAATTAACTATAAAAAGTGCCCGAACTTGCAGTCTAATTGCTCAAAATACAAGTGATAAAATAGTAAGTCAACCCCAGTAGTATGATCACAAATTCCACAATTATACTAAAAATGTTAGCCATTCATGCTCAAAGTATAGCACCTAAACAGGGATATCAAACCCCATAGGCGTTAAAAGGATTTACCAACGGTAAGACTGTAACACCCCCATCCTAGAGTGCTGGAGAATTACACTCGGATCCCCCAGAATCTCCGGAGATGTCCTCCACTAAGCACGGAAATGCTCAGCAAGGAGTCTAACCCTAACGGTTCTGTTACAAGACAGAATCAAAGAAACTGAGATTAAAAGAGACTTACTATTATAGCTTGTATATAGTGATGTGTCAACCCTCGAAATGACGGCCTATCCCTCGGTCTACCGCGTACTCACCTGCCAAGTATAGAAGGAAGTGACGTCACGACATCAGTTTTGAACAGACAAAACAGACTTCACTACACAAATGGCTATACGTAGTTGTGGAACGTATAACCTGCTTGTAAGGCTTATGTCTCAGTAACCTCACCCACATCAATCGTAAATAGAATGTTATACCAGTATTTCAAATTATCTGATAACACAGTACAACAAATCCATATTCTTTTTACCATTCATGTACCACCCATTAATCCACCAAGACAAACTAGACCTTAGGTGTGCACACCCCCTACTGGATCGTCAGTCTAGAGGGTAGTACTAGTTGCCTACAAGTCGGGAGCTAGCAATGTACTGACTTAGGCCGTAGGCCATGAATATAAAGCCCGAAGAACGGGTCCCATAATTGTGTTAAGCCCGTAGACCGGGTCCCAGAAATTTATCAAGTCTGCAGTCCGGGTCCCATAAATATTTGACCATACAGAGGTCTAGGGTACATGAATCAATTACGAAATAAGTATTCAATACCATCATAAACAATACTCATACTTTCCTATTTCATGTGAATAAATGTCCAAGATCAGCCCTCTGTTATCCCATGGTGTATGTATCTCTTACAATGTCAATGCAGCAATACAATCATTGTAGCTGTCTAGCCCAGAATGTCTATTTAGCCCCCGTGGACGTAGTCTTATCCGTATAATATGATTGTTCCTGAACCCCTTAGTTATGCAATACCGGCTAGTCTCAAGAGTTACTACAGTCTTCAAGTTGTCTACTTAAGACTATCTCTCATGTTTTGACTATTTACACTCAAGTCCCTGAAGTTTGTCTAAATTGCATTTTAGCCCCTGATCAAACATGAACTCGTCAAATAAGTTAAATTATGCCCAATAGTGTGAGATCATCATTTTGACACCCACAAGTAGTCATAGAGTTGGAAAAAAAATAACTTTTAGTTATTTACACCCAGGACCCTAAATTTAGCAATAATTGCACAAAAACTCCTTGACATTTGTCTCGGCCATTATTAACCCAAAATAGCCTATTAGGAATCCAGCTATTCATATAGGAAATGTTGATGATTCCAAGACATCATTTAGGCTGAATACAACTTTTATGCGAAATTGTTATTTTACCCCTCCTACACAGTTGGGTCGATTCAGAATTTTCCTAAGAGATCAAACTTGTCAACTTTGACAGGTGAACACAGAGATACCAGGTGAGCATATTTGCTCAAGATTGTGAAGGCTAGATAGATCATTTTGACTTTCAAGCAAGAAGTCAAAGTTTGGGTGAAATCAACGCAAACAGCTAATTTCATAGTCAATCGATGAGCAATTCATAGAGAATTTGAGAAAACTGGAAAAGCGGTATTGAAGATGGCTGCACAAGGATTCCAAAATATATTCGAGCTCTTCGGAACTCAAAATATCCAGAGAGATGTTATAGTCCAAATTTTGGCAAAATCAAGTCAAGTTCAACACTTGGCAAAATTTACTAACTGGACAGATTTAGACACATTTTACTGCAACTTTAAGTAATTATATTTTTGCTCATTTTTCCTAATAATGGCATACTTGCCTCTTGATATTTCTTGCTAATCAGATGTGCTCAATCAACGTTGAACCAGTGATTTTACACGACTTTCTTAGACTTCTAATTAGTTACAACTTAACCCCTATCGAAATTGCTGGGTGTTACATTCTACCCCCCTTAAAATAATCTTCGTCCCCGAAGATCATGCATCCTTACTAACTCCTCATATACTTTCCTTAATATGTCCTCGATTCGGCCGATTCTCTCGCCTGATAGCTCGTGCCCCTATGACTCCTATCTGACCTTGATACCCAGCCTAGCTAAATCTTAACCTCCTATAGTCATTCCCCAAGTCCTTCTGAAGCTGATTAGTTTTCTTATTTCTTCGATCATCCAAATCTTGGCTAACCTGACCCACCAGTATTCCAGCTTCCTGAATATTACGTATCTTGAACCTTTCTATTGTTATGCTACATATAGATCTTTATTGAAGTACTCATACTCATTCTCATTTGCTTTAGCAGCCAAACTAACGTGAATCCATCCCGCGACTTCCCTTCATTCTCCAGTGTGGACCACCCGCCTTCCAAGCGACATTCCTCCACCCTAGTCCTTTGGCTTCCGGTTCATTTCTAACTGTTAACATGCTCTTTCTATTATAACTCTGTTTATGCCTCCAACTTCCAAGGTTGTTTCATCTTTCACTGTCTTTGTTGGTCTTAATTGTCGCCACCATTACTTGTCGTTTCCTATCTTGACACTTCTATACATTGCCCAGATTCTTTAGTATAAATACTTTTCTAGTTTTAAGGTAGTCACTCCTGATAAGTTCATGTATCACATCTAAAATTCAATATGATCTACTACCCTGAAGGAATATGTCACGTTGTATAAGCAAGCCTAACTAGGTAACCAATTTAGGTACACATTCCCATCGTCCGTCGAAGACTATTCCTTGGGTGTCAACTTTATAGTCCATACCCTTCCTTTTTGTGATACTTTGGTTGTCTCCATTCAGTTTTTCATGGTACCTTAATCCCTCTGCTACTGCTTGTACCGATTTGTACTATTGTCTAACTTAAGACATCGTTCCTCCACTTTCTTGGTTTAGCCAACTCTAATTAAACCCGTTTGATTTCGCTCTATTGCTTCCCTGTACCTTTCCCCACAATGGCTTATTTCATTCATGATGTATTTACATTACTTAGTTTTTACAATTTCTAACATACCGCTCATAACATGTACCCACAATCCTGCTTCTTAATGACCCCCCGAAGCTTCTATTCAGTCCATCCTCACACTAGCTCTCTTGTCTTGCCAAGGATATTATGACCTCTTGCCATATAACACTCAAAAGTTAACCGGTACCTTTCCTTTACTACTACTACTACTACTACTACTACTACTACCATGATCCATTTATTTCCTCTACCCTGGTACAATATACAGATCTTTAAGCTCTCACCCATAATCTAATGAAAAAAACTCCTCTGATACCCTAACTCTTCATACTTAAAACTTTTAACAATGTCATCGACTATCTCCTCATAAATTTACCGGTACCCCGCCAACCAAACTTTTTTCATTTATAAACGATCCCCTGCTTCGTTATTCCTGTCATTAAACAAAAGTTTTCTTTTTGTCTCTATCATCCCCTGGTTCTACATCTTATCCAAAAGATATACCTGAATAAGTATCCCCAACCTCCCGATTACTCCATAACTCTTCTTACAATATTCAATGTTCTCAAGTACGTCTATCTCGTCTCTTATCCTACAGGTAACTCTAATTCATCTACTAACGGAACCCATCCATTACTTATTTGATTCCCTAACATATATCGTACCAAACCCTAGGATGCCTAACGAGGCCATCCAGCTACTAGTCTGTATCCCAACTTACCGCTTCAATTCCTTTTTCTAGTGGTACGTTTAATGTTGGATAAGTTTCAGTAGGATCTCTTATCTTCTTAAAAATTTGTTTTTCTGGCTGACCAAAAATAATCTTAAATAACGTCGTTGCTATACTAGCATGATTCCTATAGAACATACTTTATGCCTCCCTTTTATCCCATTTTTGGATTGTCCCGATATTAGTAACATCCATGAAATATCTTCATAACCAGCGTTATTTCCCACTAATATGCTATTTTCCTCTTTACGCAAAGAAATGCAATACCTATGGATCTCAGCCAGAGATTTCAGCTACTAAGGCTTATTTGGCCCAATTTTGCACATTCAACCCTCTCGCATGTGTTCTCCCCAACACTCCTATTTCAGTTTTAATCTTGATCATATCCAGTTTAGTTTTGCAAACACTATCCACCTATTATCTGGAGTTTCCAGTTCTGTCTTTTCACAGAACCAATGCTCTGATACCATTTGTAACACCCCCATCCTAGAGTGCTGGAGAATTACACTCGGATCCCCCAGACTTTCCGGAGATGTCCTCCACTAAGCACGGAAATGCTCAGCAAGGAGTCTAACCCTAACAGTTCTATTGCAAGACAGAATCAAAGAAACTGAGATTAAAAGAGACTTACTATTATAACTTGTATATAGTGATGTGTCAACCCTCTAAATGAAGTCCTATCCCTCGGTCTCCCGCGTACTCACTTGCCAAGTATAGAAGGAAGTGACGTTACGACATCGGTTTTTAACAGACAAAACAGACTTCACTGGCTATACGTAGTTGTGGAACGTATAACCTGCTTGTAAGGCTTATGTCTCAGTAACCTCTGACCCACATCAATCGTAAATAGAATGTTATACCAGTATTTCAAATTATCTGATAACACAGTACAACAAATCCATATTCTTTTTACCATTCATGTACCACCCATTAATCCACCAAGACAAACTAGACCTTAAGTGTTCACACCCCCTACTGGATCGTCAGTCCAGAGAGTAGTAAAAGTTTCCTACAAGTCGGGAGCTAGCAATGTACCGACTTAGGCCGTAGGCCATGAATATAAAGCCCGAAGAACGGGTCCCATAATTTTGTTAAGCCCGTAGACCGGGTCCCATAAATCTATCAAGCCCGTAGTCCAGGTCCCATAAATATTTGACCATACAGAGGTCTAGAGTACATGAATCAATTACGAAATAAGTATTCAAGACCATCATAAACAATACCCAAACTTACCTATTTCATGTGCATAAATGTCCAAGATCAGCCCTCTGTTATCCCATGATGTATGTATCTCTTACTCAGAGAAACGTGCATACATATAATCTAGATTCTTCAATATCAAATAAGCATTCTTATGCTTACCTGTTAGCCTTCCTACTCCGGACCAGCAATGCTGATTCTTTGTCCCCACAACTTCTACACATACAAGTGTATAAATACTTATTAGTACACGTCCTCAGTAGTGAGGTACAATGTATATGCAGCAATACAATCATTGTAGCTGTCTAGCCCAGAATGTCTATTTAGCCCCCGTGGACGTAGTCTTAACCGTACAGTCTCTGATTGTTCGTGAACCCCTTAATTATTCACGATCGGCTAGTCTCAAGAGTTACTACAGTCTTCAAGTTGTCTACTTAAGACTATCTCTCATGTTTTGACTATTTACACTCAAGTCCCTGAAGTTTGTCTAAATTACATTTTAGCCCCTAATCAAACATGAACTCGTCAAATAAGTTAAATTATGACCAATAGTGTGAGATCATCATTTTGACACCCACAAGTAGTCATAGAGTTGAAAAAAAACAACTTTTAGTTATTTACACCCAGGACCCTAAATTAAGCAATAATTGCACAAAAACTCCTTGACATTTGTCTCGGCCTTTATTAACCCAAATAGCCTATTAGGACTCCAGCTATTCATATAGGAAATGTTGATGATTCCAAGACATCATTTAGGCTGAATACAACGTTTATGCGAAATTATTATTTTACCCCTCCTACACAGCTGGGTCAATTCAGGATTTTCCTACGAGATCAAACTTGTCAACTTTGACAGGTGAACACAGAGATGCCAGGTGAGCATATTTGCTCAAGATTGTGAAGGCTAGATAGATCATTTTGACTTTCAAGCAAGAAGTCAAAGTTTGGGTGAAATCACGCAAACAGCTAATTTCATAGTCAATCTATGAGCAATTCATAGAGAATTTGAGAAAACTGGAAAAGCGGTATTGAAGATGGCTGCACAAGGATTCCAAAACATATTCGAGCTCTTCCGAACTCAAAATATCCAGAGAGATGTTATAGTCCAAAGTTTGGCAAAATCAAGTCAAGTTCAACACTTGGAAAAATTTACTAACTGGACAGATTTAAATACATTTTACAGCAACTTTAAGTAATTACATTTTTGCTCATTTTTCCTAATAATGGCATACTTGCCTCTTGATATTTCTTTCTAATCAGATGTGCGCAATCAATGTTGAACCAGTTATTTTACACGACTTTCTTAGACTTTTAATTAGTTAAAACTTAACCCCTATCGAAATTGCTGGGTGTTACATAGACAGAGTGGTTGCAAATATTGAATGGCTTTTAAATGGGCGCGACAAGGATAAACTACTTTGTCAGCTTTGTTTCGGATCATACTCTCATTGAGTTCATTCTGGATTAAAATAAAAATAAGAGATCTCGTTTTCATTTCGAGTTAGTGTGGCTTCAACATGGTGAGCGTGCTTATGTTATGAAGAATTTCTTGTATAATTTCTCTGGTCTTGGTTTTCCGCTGAAGATAGGGAAATTTGGCGGATAAGTAAAATGTTGGGATCGAAATGTGTTCGACAATGTCAGATATGATCTAATTTTTAAGTAGAAAGATTGATAACTAATCCTCTATTGGATATATGAGATATTAATGGAAGGTGTGAGATTTTGACAAGAAGACAAATAAATGAGCTTCATGCCGGTGAAGAGGAGTTGTGGAAACAGAGATCTAGGATCCAATGGCTGCACAAAGGCGATCGTAATACCAACTTCTTTAACCTGAAAGAAACGATCTGGATTGAGAGAAACACCCCTAAAGGGATTGGAGGCCATTATGGTCTGTGTAGGAATAATGATAGTGAAGTGGTAACTATACTTTGAGAATGGTTTCTCTAAATAATTTTAATCTAATGCGCCAAATTTAAACAAAATAGAGGACATGATGCAACATGTTGTTGTAACTATTGCCGCTACCCACAGAGCCCAGTTGGATTTGGCATTCTTTCGAGCTAAAGTTGAGGAAGCACTTTGGCAAATGGCCCCTATGAAGGCTCGTGACGAAGAATGATTTCTAACACTATTTATCAGAAGTTTTGGCACATTTTCAGGGATGAAACAAGTCAATCATTCTTAGACATCTTAAACGGTAGCCGAATTGTAGGTTATGTTAACCATACTTTTCTTTCCTTGATCCCTATTGTTAAGCAGGTATGTAAGCCCAGTGATTTTGGACCTATTAGTATTTTTTAGGTTATTTATAAGATTCTTGTTAAGGTGATTGGAAGCAGATGAAGACACTTTTACAGTTTATAATCTCAGAGTATCAGAGCGCTTTTTTGTTCCTAGCAGGCTTATTAAAAACAATACCGTGATTGCCTTTAAGTTGCTGCATACTATGCCTAGAAGGAAGAAAGGCACGATTGGATAGATGGTTTTCAAGCTTGACATTGATAAAACATATGAGAAAGTGGAATGGAGATTCCTTGAAGCTACACTGAGTAAAGTGGGTTTAACGATAAATTAATTTGGCTTATAATCGCTTGTACTAGAACAACTACGTACTCGTTAGCTTACAAAGTTGAATTTAAAGGGTGTATCATACCAGAAAGGGGTCTCAGGAAAGAGTTCCCTATATCTTCCTACATATTTCTCTTGACACGAGAATCCCTCCCTAGAACACTTATGGAAGAAATGCAGCAAAGACAGATCACATGCCTTGCGACCTCGAGAGGGGACCCAAATAATTGTCATCTCTTCTTCGCTAATGAGAGTATGATTTTTCTGAAAGCTACCCCTATAGAATCTACAACTTCACAACATGCATTACAAAAACACGAGACAACTTCGACAAAAAGGAAGTTACTCTTCATCTGCAACACGTTTTCCTCTATTTTCTATCAACAGATAAAGAGTCCCTCAACCCGCTTCTGAGTTTCCAAATAGCAGCAAGCCATGAAAAATACATGCGCTCCCAACGGAAATAGAAAAAAGAAGAAGTGCATAATTTTTTTGGACCTAGAAAATAAAGTGGAAAATAAACTCAATAATTGGAAGAAAATGTGTCTCTCAACTGCAGGAAGTGAAATCCTCATTAAAGCAGTTGCTTTGTCTATACCAGTTTATACCATGAATTTCTTCAAGTTGCATTAAATTCTATGCTCAAAGTTAGAATTTCTCTTTAATAATTTTTTTAGGGGGGGGGGGAGGAAGTCTAGAAAGGAGGTCAGTGGATTGCCTGGGAAATTTCAAATAAAGCAAAGGAGCACAGTGGTTTGGGCTTTAAAGATCAGGAGGATTTCAACTCAGCTCTTCATGACAGACGGCTTTTGCGTATTTTGCAATCTAAAATTTTTTTAAGTCATGTTTACAAGCAAAAATATTTCCCTAATCAAGATATTTTTAAGACAAAGTCTCCCCTCACTCTTCGTTCGTGTGGAAAATCATGCAAAAAAAATTATAGCAAGAGGTGTCAGGTGGAGAATTGGAAACAACATGGAACTGGATGCATTCTTATAGCCTTGGATCCATCACCCAACCTCCTTCAAACCCATCACCCGAAACACACCGAACCCAAGCCTCAAAGCTCATTAGCTTAGTAACAAAGATAGACAATGGAACCAATATTTTCGCAGAAAACTTCTGGATAATCAATCAAGAAGAAAAAGAAGCTACCCATCCCAAGTTTACCAAGATTAGACACAATAATTTGGTGCCACACAAAACCAGGGCAGTATACCACAATCTCTGACAATACAGTGGCCAAACAGATTCGTAAGGAAAGCAAATCAATGACATCAGTTTATCATAAATAAGAATAGAACCTGGTTGAATAAACTGTGGTGATTACAAATCCCCAAAATGTGTGTATTCACCATGTGGAGAGCCTTGCTCTATTATCTTTCCACAAGAATTAAAATCCACATATTCAACAAAGAAATTAACCGTTCATGCCCTTTCTACAATCACGAAGCGAAATCAACAAGTCATCTCTTTTTAAGGTGCCAGACTTCTTTACAAGTATGGAAAATACTCTTTTCGGAAAAAAAATATTGTAGCAAATCAAAGCGGGACTCAGAACATGGTTACCAAATGCAGTTTTGGAATTAAATTGGGATTATCTGAAAATCCTTGGAAATTAAGGATGGATGATGTGGAAGAATAAGAATCAACTTAGTTTAAAAAAAATCTCTCTAGACCTAGTGAAGAAATGGAAAGAAAGATCAACGAATACCTATTCGAATTCAAGGAAGCAAACGGTTTAAAGAAGATCACGTCTCAGGCAAACCCTTCAGCTTCCCTTCCCGTCGAAAAATGGAGACCACCGCAACCCAATTGGGTAAAAGTGAATAGAGATGGTTCATGGCTTGAGGCTGGCATTGCAGGATTTAGAGGATTGATTTGTGATGATAACAGAGCCTTTCTTGCTGGTTGCGCCTGTTGGGTTTTGACGTAGGTAACGCAGCGGAATAACAAAATTTAATCCTAATCAAAGCCCACCAAGGATCACAGGAAGAGACATCATAACATGATAATGGACATAGTAATTGTGTACCTTTTGGTTTGGGAGATCACACGAAGAATATTGTCCTCGTCTCTACGGTTGATCCACCTCTAGAGGTGAGATCTAGATTCTTCCTTCTCAAGTGATAACTTGGACCGGAGGAAGAGGCAACCAAAGGAAGCAAAGAGAGGGTTTCGAGCTAACGGGAAAGGGGGGCGGAAGGGCTAGGGGCGCACGCCTCTAGCTTGTTCTTGCTCTCTCTTTTTCTCTCTCCCACTCTCTTGTGTTATGTCTAATAACATTAACATTAGTGGGAACGAAGCTAGAGCCTCCTTTATATAGTCCAACAACTCCTTGTTAACTACATGAAGGTCCTTCCTAGTTTTACATGAACTTGGATTAGTCCCTTCCTTGCATATTATTCCTACTAAGTTTGCAAGGTGTTGCACTGTGATCCTTCTTATTCATTAATCATATTAATTAATCCCAAATCTAGTTCTACTCTATTTGACATGTGACCCCATAGGTTTCTACTTAGTTGTTAGTAACTTGTTACTAACATGGAGCGGTGTCTAGCAACACATCCATGCCACCCAACTAATAGAAATAGTAAGTGATCCCGAGAAACCTCTTGTGCCCAATATATCATATTGCACTTTCTTTTTTTCTCCTTATCCGGATTGGACACGAGAGATATATAGTCACACTCGTATATCCAATCCATAGTTCCTCGATCCTGGGAATATGCTTATGCTAGCAGATAATCATCAATATCACCATATTGATTTATCTGAGTTTGGCCAGAAATTCAATAAGCCTCATCCCTCAAGTGGCCGTGGATATTTACTCCCACTATGTGGGAGGGACAATTCCTCTCTAGATCACTACGATCTCTAAGCTCGCTTCCTATCATGCCCGATAGCTATATTTATAGTTACCCAGTTATGGTGTAACATTTGATAACATCAAAGCACGATATTTCACAACTAGAGTATCTAGTGACTTCAAGTCTAAGGATTGAAATTATATTAGCACTACGAGAAGCGATTGTGACTTAACATAATCTAATATATCCTTCTCGTTGTGGGTCAATCCAGAATGACATTACTCCTAATGCATACCCATGTGTTAGACTTGATATCTCCATATCAATCTACAAACATACTAGTCTATACTTGATCGTCCTATTAATCAATACAGTGGACTAGGGATATTTAAGATAAACAACACATTGTTTATAAGGACTTCATCATATTAAATCTCACAATATATAATAAATGAATATTCTAGCCAATAAAAATGTTCATACTAAATATCATATTGCCTCTAGGGAATCTATTCCAAAAGTCTCCCACTTGCACTAGAGCCAATCAAGCGCATCTCGTATGCCTATAGATAAGGCGTGCCCTTCATGCTTTCGGTGCGCAAGCGTTTTTGTGAGCGGATCTGGAAGATTGTCATACGTTGGAATATTGCACATCTTCACATCTTCTCGATCGATCATATCACGAATAAGATGGAATCTCCCAAGTACATGCTTTGATTTCTGGTTTCATCTTGGTTCCTTGGCTTGTGCGATCGCCCCGGAGTTGTCACAGTACAACTCTATGGGATCCACGATGCTAGGGACCACACCAAGCTCAGTGATAAACTTATTTATCCAAACTGCCTCTTTTGCTACTTTCGCAGCAGCAATGTACTCAGCTTCTGTTGTAGAATCAGCAACTGTCCCTTGCTTGGAAATCTTCCAGCTCACAGCTCTTTCATTCAGGCAAAACACGTATCCAGACTGCGATCTGTAGTCATCTTTGTCTGTTTGGAAGCTTGTATCAGTGTAACCTATTACACTTAGCTCTTCCTTACCTCCAAATATTAAGAACGCATCCTTAGTTCTTCTCAAGTACTTTAGGATGTTCTTGACAGAAATCCAGTGACTCTCACCCGGATTGGACTGATATCTGCTCACCATACTCAACTCGTATGATATGTCTGGTCTAGTACACAACATGGCGTACATGATGGATCCTATGGCCGAAGCATAGGGTATCCTACTCATGCGGTCCTTCTCAATCTCATTGGAGGGACAGTCATTCTTGGAAAGAGTGACTCCATGCAACATGGTCAAGAATCCCTTCTTGGAATCTTGCATGTTGAACCTCTTCAACACCTTGTCTATTTATGTACTTTGACTTAGGCCGAGTAGCTTTCTAGATCTATCCCTATAGATCTTTATACCAAGTATATAGGCTGCATCTCCTAAGTCCTTCATTGCAAAACACTTTCCTAGCCAATCTTTAGGATGTCGTTGCCAATGATTAGTATGTCATCCACATACAAAACAAGAAATACTACATAGCTCCCACTAACCTTCTTGTAAAGACAAGGCTCATCTTCGTTCTTGATGAAGTCAAACTCTTTGACCGCGTCATCAAACCGTCGATTCCAGCTTCAAGAAGCTTGCTTTAATCCATAAATGGATCTTTGCACCTTACAGACTTTATTGACATTTCTCTGGATCCTCAAAACCCTCCGGTTGTGTCATGTACACATCCTCGAGGAGGTTCCCGTAAAGGAACGCAGTTTTGACATCCATCTGCCAAATCTCATAGTCATAGTATGCTGCAATAGCAAGTAAGATTCGAATGGATTTAGTCATGGCGACTGGTGAAAAGGTCTCATCATAGTCAATACCATGAATCTGTCTATACCCTTGGCTACCAATTTCCCCTTATAGGCAACTACCTTGCCATCCATGTCGGTCTTCTTCTTGAAGACCCACTTGCACCCTATGGGCCGAGCCCCTTCGGGTGGTTCCACCAAAGTTCATACTTTGTTGGTGTACATGGAATCCATTTGGGATATCATGGCTTCTAGCCACTTCTTAGAGTCTGGGCCTTTCATGGTCTCATGTAAGTTGTAGGGTCATCATCCATGAGTGGTACGTCATCGGGCTCAGTCAAGAAGTCCGTACCTCTCTGGCTCATGACGCACTCTTCCTGATCTACAGAGTTCCTGTGCTACCTAAACAGGTTCCTCCACGACGGCTTGCGGTTCTTGTTCATGTTTCATCATCGGTTCAGTAGTTTGTGGTTCTTGAATTTCTTCAAGTTCTACAGCCCTCCAACTTGCTTCTTTAGAGACAAACTCTCTTTCTAGAAACACGTCGGTCCGAGCAACAAAAACTTTGTTCTCGGTGGGATTGTAGAAGTAATATCCTTTACTTTCCTTAGGATATCCCACAAATTTACACTTATCCGCTTAGGGCCCGAGCTTGTCTTTTTGTAAACACTTTACATAGACATCGTAGCCCCAAATCCTCATAAACGACACTATGGGACGCTTCCCAGTCCATATCTCATATGGTGTCTTCATGACTGATTTGGATGGAACACGGTTAATGGTAAAAGTTTTTACGTCATTAGAGCATGTCCCCAAAATGATATCGGAAGATCTGTTTGAGACATCATATATCGCACCATATCTAATAGTGTGCGATTCCTCCTCTAGGACACGCCATTCCATTTTGGCGTTCCTGGTAGAGTGAGATGGGATACTATCCCACACTCCCTAAGATACTCGTCAAACTCTTGGCTTAAGTATTCTCCTCCACGATCCGATCGTAGAGCCTTAATACTTTTACCAAGTTGCTTCTCTACTTCATTCTTAAATTCTTTGAACAATTCAAATGATTCGGATTTGGCCTTCATAAGGTATACAAATCCATATCTACTAAAATCATCAGTAAACGTAATGAAGGAGGTGTAACCACCTCTGGCAGGCGTGGGGAACGGCCCGCATACATCAGTATGTATGAGTTCCAATAACTCACTAGTATTCTCACATTTCTTATTGAAAGGGGACTTTGTCATTTTTTTCTAATAAACAAGATTCACATGTCTCATATGATTCCAAATCAAATGAGTCTAGAAGTCCATCCTTATGGAGTCTAGATATGTGTTTCTCATTTATATGGCCTAAACGACAGTGCCATGGATATGTAGGATTTAAAGCGTTAGTTTTAATCCTTTTTGTATTTATGTTATAGATTGGATTATTTAGATAAAGGATATGCAATCCATTATACAAATGCGCACTACAATAGTGCATATTATCAAAATGAATGGAGCAACACTTGTCCCTTATTGATATAGAAAAACCCTTCTCGTCCAAACAAGAAATGGAAATAATGTTTCTGCTCATAGCAGGCACATAAAAGCAATCGTATAATTCTAAAATAAGTCCGGAGGGCAAAGATAGCTCATAAACGCCTACAGCTACTGCAGCAATTCTTGCTCCATTCCCAACGCGCATATCTATCTCCCCTTTAGCCAATCTTCTACTTCTTTTTCAAATCCTGCACATTTTGACAAATGTGAGAACCACGTCCAGTATCCAATACCCAAGATGAAGAAATAGAAAGATTGACGTCTATAACATAAATAGCTGGTGGTGGTGGAATCACTATTCCAAGCTTCTTATCCTCCAGATATTTAGGGCAACTACTCCTCAGTGACCCGGCTGGCTGCAGTGGTGACATTCACCTTTAGCCACGCCTTCACTAGGCTTTAGGGATTCCTTGGGTTTCGCAACTTTCTTGCGCTTTCCTTTGGAGGTAGAGGTAACTACTTTTCCATTCTTCTTATGCACCATCATTATGGCCTTGCCCTTTCCTTTGTTGACGCTCTGTTCAGCTGTCTTTAGCATGTTCAACAAGTCTGGCAGAGTCTTACTGATCTCGTTCATTTTATAGTTCATGATGAACTGATTATAACTATCAGGCAACGATTGCAAGACAAGATCAGTTGCCAAATCTTGGCCAAGTGGGAATCCCAGTCTTTCAAGGTTCTCAATGTGCCCGATCATTCGGAGTACATGAGGCCCTACTGGATTCCCCTATGCGAGACTGCTCTTGAACAATGCTTTAGACACCTCATAGCGGTCATGGCTTGCCTGTTCCTGAAACAATTGTTTCAAGTGTATGATCATATCATAGGCCTCCATGTTCTCGTGCTGCTTTTGAAGCTCAGCAGTCATGGTGCAAAGCATGTGGCAAGTCACGTCATTAGAATCATCAATATGTTTCTGACGTGCCTTTACTTCCGCTAGAACAGACTCATCTTGTGGTGGTTCTGGAATTGGAGCGTCCAAGACGTACAACTTATTTTCTCGCTTAAGGACAATCCTTAAGTTTCTGTACCAGTCAAGGAAATTTGTTCCAGAAAGTTTATCTTTTTAAAGGACAGATCGTAGGGATGAAGTCGATGCGTTGTTGTTTGCCATTTGGAATTAGACAAAACGAGAAATGTGCAATTTTAGTATTTTTAACTATATTCAACAATGGCTAGATCATCAAATATAACTCCCCATATTTTTCTCGGATTAATAGCCCTCACCATTAATGCGAAAAATATCATTATATTTTCTGGTAGGTCCAAGATCCTTTTTTTACTTCTTCTTGAGCTTGCTTTGGCAAGTCATCCAAGAATAGGTTATTTAGGTAGGAACCATTCCAATTGCATACATGCAACTCTTGGTCGAATTAGGTGCATGACTTTTTATTCTTTATCCCATGGATAACGCCTAATTGTCATGCCTCTAAGTTCATCAATCCAATTGAGTCTTACTTAGTTGCGTCCAACCTCTTGCTTCAACATACACACATTACTATTTTGTGTCTTCCGCAACAAACCATGGTAAATTAAAATCGCCTTGCTTTGGCAAGCCCGAATTTTAATAAACCCTGATCATGAAGGGTGTTTTGGCAAGAGAAGGCAAACCGCAATATTTAATTGAGGTATTTAGTTTTCTTAATTTGTTTGGTTGATCCAATCAACATGATATACTTATTTGGATTGGGCAATCCACAATAAAAAACCATCCGTGTTTATTATTATCTTGTTAACGTTTTGCTAGTATCGCCATACACACAAAAATAAATAACAAGACATATATAATAAATATCCACAAAATAAAAAAAATGTGGCATGGATATGGCCCATAGACTAAGATATTATCAAGACAATTATAATATCCAATTGCCCTAAAGTGACAATCTCATCTCCATGTGCTCCACCATAGCCGCGCGCCTAGGAGGGTCTCTTCTTTGTCTTTTTGGCTTCTTTGGTTCTCCGGTCTTCTTCTCCATGCTCTTGGCTATCATCTAAATATTTATAATTTTAGCCTAACATCTAGAATAAATAATTAATAAAAGCCTCACATGTCGAGGAGAAAAGTCGACTCGCAGGCCGTAAAATCTAATTAATTATTACATTATTTTGATCAGCTCGCAGGCCGTAAACCAAACCACAAAGCAATAAACATCCACATCCTAGGCCATATCCATCCACCATGCAACAAAGCACATAATACAGTTAAAACCAATTTTTAACGTGCTTGTTCAATTTTAATTCAATTGGGTAATTAGGGTTACAACGGTCCAAGGGGTCCAACCTAAGCCTAGGCCGAACTCCAAGGACCGACACCCGCCACTTGGGCCCGGCCCAAGGCCGGCCGCCCTATGTGACCCGCGGCCATGCTTGGCGCGCAAGGAGAGGGGGCAGACAGCTAGGGTTTCGGCTCTAGTCTCCTTCCTTTCTGCCTTGTTGCCCAAGTTTGGTTGTTTAATTTATGGATGTTTTCGTAAAATTGTTTCCATAATTGAAAAATCCTTTTCAACTATTTGCCCATGAACCCTAATCTTCAAGAACCCAATAATTCACATCCTATGTGATTAAACTCACCAATTCTAACATTCAATGGTAAATTAGATCTTGTTTATGTTGAATCAAATTCAACTTTGCATCTACTATGCCAATTAATTTCAGTTTTCGCGTAAAATAAACAATACGGTGTATAAAATGAAATCGTAACACATAAAATCATGTTATGCACTACGAACTGTGGCTCTGATACCACTATTGGGTTTTGACGTAGGTAACGCAGCGGAATAACAAAATTTAATCCTACTCAAAACCCACCAAGGATCACAGGTAGAGACATCATAACATGATAAGGGACATAGTAATTGTGTACCTTTTGGTTTGGGAGATCACACGAAGAATATTGTCCTCGTCTCTACGGTTGATCCACGTCAAGAGGTGAGATATAGATTCTTCCTTCTCAATTTATAGCTTGGACCGAAGGACGAGGGAATAAGGAATCAAGAAACCAAAGGAAGAAAAGAGAGGGATTCGGCCATCACTTTGAGCCGACGAGAAAGGGGGGTGGACGGGATACGGCGCACGTCTCTAGCTTATTCTTTCTCTCTCTTTTGCTCTCTCCCACTCTCTTGTTTTATGTCTAATAACATTAAAATTAGTGGGAAGGAAGCTAGAGCCTCCTTTATATAGTCCAACAACTCCTTGTTAACTACATAACTTGGATTAGTCCCTTCCTTGCATATTATTCCTACTAAGTTTGCAAGGTGTTGCACAATGATCCTTCTTATTAATAAATCATAGTAATTAATTCTAAATATAGTTCTAATCTATTTGACGTGTGCCCCCATAGGTTTCTACTTAGTTGGTAGTAACTTATTACTAACATGGAGTGGTGTCTAGCAACATATCCATGCCTCCCAACTAATAGAAATAGTCAATGATCCCGACAAACCTATTGTGCCCAATATATCATATTGCACTTTCCTTTTGTCTCCATATCCGGATTGGACACGAGACATATATAGTCACACTCGTATATCCAATCCGTAGTTCCTCGATCCTGGGAATATGCTTATGCTAGCAGATAATCTTCAATATCTCCATATTGATTTATCTGAGTCTGGCCAGACATTCAATAAGCCTAGTACCTCGAGTGGCCGTGGATATTTACTCCCATTATGTGGGAGAGACAAATCCTCTCTACATCACTACGATCTCTAAGCTCGCTTCCTATCATGCCCAATAGCTATCTTTATAGTTACCCAGATACGGTGTAACGTTTGATAACATCAAAACACGATATTTCACAACTAGAGTATGTTGTGACTTCAAGTCTAAGGATTGCAATTATTTTAGCACTACGAGAAGAGATTGTGACTTAACATAATCTAATGTATCCTTCTCGTTGTGGGTCAATCCAATATGCCATTACACCTAATGCATACCCATGTGTTAAACTTGATATCTCCATATCAATCTACACACATACTAGTCTATATTTGATCGTCCTATTAATCAATACAGTGGACTAGGGATATTTAAGATAAATAACACATTGTATCTAAGGACTTCATTATATTAAATATAACAATATATAATAAATGAATATTCTAGCCAAAAACAATTTTCATACTAAATATCAGATTGTCTCTAGGGCATCTATTCCAACAGCGCCAGCCTTAAATAAACAACGGCCTCTCCTTTGGAGGCTGAAGCAGAGGCAGCGATAGAGGGTGCTCGCTGAGTCCTATTGATATCGAAGAGTGATCTTAGACTCAGACAGAAATAGTAAAACGGTCCAAGATAAGTTGTTGAGAAATTCATATGGGATCGTGGAACCTACGATAATAGTGGAGGACATGTGTCGTTCATTAGGAAACATGGAGCAATTTGTGATCTAACACAAGACGTACATGTAATGCAGTAGAACATATGTTTTCCAAACAAAGACTTTTATTAATTGAGTTTATATTTATGGACAAACTTATAGCCCAATTGGGCTAGAGAGTATCTGCAAATTGATGTAACGGGTTTGGACCCAATCTCTGATTAATGATTTTTATTTCTGGTTCTCAAAAAAATGTTGAAATATGTTTATTTTTATATTGATATTTAATTTTTTTTCATATTCCAAAAAAAAAATCATTGTTTATATCTTTAAACATATTTTACGTCATTTTATTCATTTTTTCCTTTTTTAAGAGTTATATATTAAAATATGCAATCCTAGATAAAAAGTAATTCAGCGAAAGATTGAGGACTTACCCTTGAGGCGTGCCTTAACCCTTAAATTATGGATTGTCTTGAATCAGTACTCCTATCCTCTTGATTTCGTTAGAATGATGGCTACAAGAGCTGATTGTGTGGTCCACAATCCATGATTTCAGTGCGCACAAACTGAGAGAGAGAAAGTGTGCGTTTCAGATGCTTAAGGGCGTATGCAAGAGTGTATCAAAATATGTGTAGGGGGACGTCTATTTATAGAAGACCCTAAACTTACTAATTGTGCTTAAGCGCACCCAAATTTGCTTGCATTATGCACAAACAAAGTGAGAGAGTGTGTGTGTTGGAGTATCCGAACTGCGTATGTAAAAGTGCATCCAAATATGTGTAGGATTCATGTCTATTAATAGACGAACCTAAACCTGCCGTTGGCATGGATGGCGGATTAAGGTTGGGTAGTTTGACATTATCACCTCCTCGGATGATTGGTTATGATTAGAATTTTATTCTAATTAGTATGCTCCAGATTTGCTGGATTATCCTAGCTTGGAGACCAAGCAATGAACCTGGACAAGATTCAAGAAAGAAGTTTTTGAATTTCTACTATTGGTGGATTCATTTCCATATGTTTAGAGGAGGTGTTGGGTGCCTAGAAATATGATCCTTCTCTTATGATTTTACATACACTAAGAATGCCATAATGGAATTTCATACATAGATGAGAGCAAGTAAAGAGTGATTTTAGAGAGAGAATTCATGCTCCACCTTGGGGCCGAATTCAAGAGGACTATGGTCCATTTTACTCTTTTTCTTCTCAAAATTTGAATACAAGATAGTGCCTTGTACCCCGTGGATGTAGGCCTATTGCCGAACCACGTTAAGTTTTTGTCTGATATATTTATCTTTCCGAGTTCTTCACATTTTGAGTACAATATGCTTCCACCACGCACAACAAGTGGTATCAGAGCCTGGTTGGATCTGAGGAGTAGAACAACGAAGGAGATCAAGAACTTTGTGGCCACGATGCATAGAATATGGATCCAAAAATGTGTGCATCGTTTTCTTATTTATCGGTACTTTATTTTAAAGTTTCTCCTATTCTCTAGGGTAGCCTACCAATGTAGGATATTTATTCCAATGTGCTTCTAAGTTAAAGGCAGCCCATATATTTATTTGAAGCAGACCAAACACTATTCCCGCATAAAGCCTAGAATAGGCGACCATAATTTGTTTGGGACGTTACTCAATATCTAGGATTTTGATCGTGTTTCTCAGACATTCTTAATCCATTACTATGGTTGGATTGCTGAGATTTTGTACATATTTTCACAAAGAATCAGACAGCCACATAGGAGATGTCAGTAGAACCTAAGAACAAGTCGCAAGAGGTAGGAAATCTATCCGATTGTTGAAACGGTACTAGAAGAATTCCTATTAATGGAATGAAGTTCGAGATTGATAAGTTTGATGGGAGCAAAAACTTTAGCATTTGGTAGAATGAGGTCCAAGACATACTAGTCCAACATAGATTACATATGACGTTGCTCCTGAAACCTGAACATATAGAAGAGGATGAATGGATCCTTTGAATTTGATGGCTTGCGAATCTATCGGACTTAAATTTATTCGAGACGTCAAGTATGATGTCATGAAGGATACTGTTGCAAAGATGCTATGGAGAAGACATGTATATGATGAAGCGCATCCAGAACCGACTACACATGAAGAAGAGATTGTTTCTCTTCGCGTATAGACAAGGTACCTCTATGATTGAACACCTTAATTACTTTATAAAGTTATTTATTAAGTTACTAAATTTGATGACGATATTAAGGATGAGAACAAGGCGTGATTTTTTTTAGGTTCTCTACCTGATGTTTATGACACTTCATCGACACACTGATGAATGGGAAGGATACATTGACGTACAAGATCATTTCTAATGCGTTGTTGAAACCATGAAGTTCGTAAGAAGGTCAAGGCTATCACAGAAGAAGGATCCCATACCACGATGATGGTAAGAGGAAGAAAAACAAGAAATCAAGATAAGAGAAACAAATCTTAAAAGAGAGGAGTTCCAATAAATACAAGATAATTTCCAGTGCAAAAGGATCAATGTGCTCATTGCAAACAGCGAGAACATTGGAAGAATGTTTTCCCTAAGTTGAAGGGCAAAAAGAATGCAAATGTGAAAGACGATGTTGAAGATGAGACTGTGGAGAATTTTATACTTATAGAAACATGCATTTTTTCAATGAAGAGCAGGATAATAGATTTAGGTTGTTCTCATCACTAGTAGACATCTACACAAAATGGCAAGAATATACAAACTTTCGCGCCGCAAGAGTTTTTATCGCTCTTTTTATATCACAAACGGCGAGAACAATTGTTCTCACTTAAGATAGTCTTATACAGCGATAAAATAGTGTTCCCGCATATAGTTTATAGAAAAACGGCAAGGGTTTTATTAAGAAACGACGATAAATGTTACTCTCCGTTAATACTTTTTCATAAACCTCGAGAAACTATTATTAACGGTGACATATTATTATCTCAATAAATAATTTTTAAAAGAAACAGCGCGAGTTAAATAAAGCCGTTAGTAAATATATTATATGATGAAAATTCTCGCTGTATATTTTCTTTTTACAAGTGTCACATTATGCCCAAGTTATTTGATTTGCCCGAAAAAATTTGGGGCAAAAATTCGCATAACCCGCGCTGAAAGAAAAAATAGATCTAGACAGAGGCAAAAGGGTCGAGGGTGGTTTGAAGAGAGAGAGGAAAGAGGATATCGAAGGCGAACACAAAGGTTTAGGCGAGTTCGGTGGTTTCAGCGAAGTCTCCCCAGTGCGTTCACGGGGCTTTTCGTTTCTGCGTGAGCAGCAGTATGAGTTCTCCTTCTCTTTGTTGTTAATTAGGTGAAGTAGGTTAATTTCAGTTCTTCATTTTGCTTAAACTTCTTCTTCTTGAATGTTTTTTGAATGTCGTATGAAACATTTTGGCTGTGTTGCTAATTAGGTGAAACATTTGATTAGTTTGATTGTACAGTGAAATCGATTAATTAGTAGAAAATCTATTTAGTGGGTTGTATGAGTTCTTATTGATGTCTCGTATTTTTTTAGATGGTGCTACCTTCTGGGTTAGTCTCATTCTTGCTTTAAATAAACACTGTAATAATATGCCTTGGTATGTTTGGTGTGTTTGAATAATAGGATGGTGGGAGTGGAGGTTCAAAATAAGTTTGTTGTACTTTGTTAAAGGTGCTGGGTATCATGTGCCTTCAATTTTTTCATACTAAAGGTTAATTTTGTGTAGCTATAGCCACACATTGTCATATGGTGAACTACTGAAGTTAACAAAGCTAATGTTTGTTTGATTTTGTTTGAGGGTCCTTCTTCTGGTAAGATGTACTATCGAAACACAATTTGTATCAAGATATGTACAATAATGAGACTGAATATTTTTTTACTATGTCCCGAATTAATGAGAAGTGAAGCACATATAAAGGGTCAGTCTTCGTAAAGTAGATATTTCAAAAAGACTAACTGTCACTAGCTAGGGGAACGATTCGCCGGGGTAGGCTTGTTCGGGTCTTCTCTCAAGTTTTGAACACTCATTTGTGTTCATTTTAGTAATGTTTCTAATATGTGATTAAAATTATTTTAGTAATGTTTCTAATTTGTCCTTGTAATCTGGAGTTGTTGAATTTTTACTTTTGTAGAACTGATGTATAAATTTGTCGTCAACTTTTATTATAGTTCAATTCTCGATGGATAAGAGTTAGATACATATTACCCCAAGGTGTGAACCAACATTTATCGATGGTTGTGAAAAATTCTTAGACATTTCGTACATGGGCATGAAAGATGGAGCATAAATATGTCTTATCCCGTTTTACAAGACAAGAAGCGTAGTTATAGGTCATATAACATGTAATGGATTCCAGCCTAATTATTTGCAATGGATTTATCATGGAGAACCGTCTAAACTAGTTGAACCTGATTAGGGTAATGAAGAAATAATTGGGGGAGATGACATGATTGGTATGGTACGTGGATCATTAGGGGCTCGAACCGAGCAATACTTTATTAGTTATAATGAGACACCTTCATTGCATGACGAAGATACTAGGAAACTCTGTAAAATACTGGAACAAGCTAAGAGTGGGTTGAATTCAGGATGTAATAAGTTTACGCGCTGTCGTTTGTAGTTCGAATGTTGCACATGAAAGTGTTATATAACCTACCGAATGTATGCTTCGATGTTATGATTCCACTATTCCTCCCTAAGAATGATAAGTTACCAAATTCGTACTATGAAGCACTTGTTGAAGGATTCCTTAGAGTTTACCCACGTAAAGTTTGACACTTTCCCCCAAAATTGCATGTTATACTGTAAAGACAAGGCGCATTAAGAGATATGATTTTTTTAGAGAAGACTGAAGGGGTGTACATTAGGTCGAAATACAGGATCAATACTCTAGAAGGGGGGGGGGGGGGTTGAATAGAGTATGCCAACTTTTGCTAACCTTGCAAGAAGAGTGGTTTCAAAAATAATTGTAATGAGTGAAGAGTGATTCAAGGCCTTGAAATGAGTTTCATTCCCTTGGAATGAAATAATTTCAAGTATAAAAAGATAAGTCTATTTCAAGGCCTTGAAATGAGATTCAAACCCTTTAAATAAAACTGTTTTGAATGCTGCAACAGAACTACGTATGGAACTGAAAAGTAAATGCAAGAGACACAAGATGTGTAGAGTTCTGTCCACTTGGACCTAAGTCTCTACCTCAGGGATCTTCTCCCTGCAGGATTTTCAACACAATTCTTATTAATCAAAAGATAAACCCTAGATTCAGGCACAGAGAGATGTCATACTCTGTTACAGCTTGTGGTTCTCACGAATCTATCTAGTACCTCCTCTAGCTAACTGATTAACTAAGAATTCTTTATTATTCACCTTGAAAAATCCTTCAGGATAAGTAGAAGTAATATCTGAATAATATATAAATGAAGTTATGAATAGAAGAACACAAGAACTGAATCTGCAGTGAGTATGCAGTGTTCTTTAGATACTTGGATTGAGAAAAATGAATCTGCTTCTTTTTTGCTTGTCAATCCCTGAATGTGTTTGAGTGTCTCTAATAATTGTCCCGTTGTATTGCTTCAGCTTTCCCTCTTTTATATAGCAGTTTGAATTGTAGATCTTCAGGATCTCCTCTTAACAAACTTCCCCATTTTGTAGCTTCAGCTTTGACTTTTCTAACATCTTCTCCAACGGATAGTTGCTCAGTATCTTCAATGATACTGATTTGAGATTGTGTATAAACATGTGGGGACACTTCCAAACACATCAAATTAATCACATAATCAAATCAACACAAAGTTTCCTTTCCTACAAATCTCAGGTTAGGAAATAGATCCTGTAAAATAGGAAATAAAATTTCTCTGCAAAACTAAGTCAAAAAGATGGATTAGATACTTCAAATGTGTCAAAATAATTTGTCTTTTATCATAAAGTAACAACTAATCAAGCACAGGGTTTTAAACAGAAACTCGCCCTAATTCATGCATGTAAAGCATAGTCAGTTTCAAAGCTTTGAAAGTTGTTTCAAGGCGCCTTTGAAACTGAGTTGAACTTACACGGAGTCTTTCCATCTCAGTCCCTTGGTCATCCATAGGAGTTGTATTACTCGGATCTCTACGCTCGGTGCGCCAAAGTGATCCGGATATTTTAACTGTGGGTATAATAGCTCGTTTGAGAACAGGTCCTACACTGAGAGATTCACCTTAAACACAAGTCACACTAGAGTGCACATGAGTAACAGATATAAACAAAAAAATAAAATACCTAAAGCTAATAATTCTAACTAATTCAACCGACGTCCCCGACAACTGCGGTGAAAACTTGACACGATTCACCGCAAGTGCACGATTGTTGTGTGTATTAATATCCGAAAATCAGGGTTTATCGAACCTAAGGACTTGTTATCACTATTAGTTTTGTGTTGGAAAATCTTTGAGTTTGTTTTAGCTAAACTACGAACTTCAACAACTACTAAACTACTAATTTCACGATTAACACAAAGTGAAAGATGACTGAAATTTGATTAAGATACAAATACGGGGATTCCCTCTTTGGATCATTAGGGTTACTACGGACACTTGTTTTGATTTATGAAACACTGATACGATTCTCTTGTCAGTCGAGCAATTGTGACTTGTGGAGTTACCAAACAAGTGTTCCACGCCTAATTTCATTTCAAACCGAGTTAACAATTTTATATTAATCCTAGACGAGCATTAAGATTATCGTTCTACTCTATGATCCTAGTTAACGCTACTGAGTTACAAAATAACAATAAAACTGGGTGAACGGTTCAATTTACCGACTAACGTTCATGGAGTTACCACATAAACACCAATTATAATCAACTCTAACGTGAAGTAAAACGCAAGAGATATAGAATTAAGAACATAAATCATTCATAACAAGAGAAAAACGCATCAATTAAGTCTAAACGTAAATCATGATCGCAAAACGTGCAATCCGTGACAAGCCCTAGCTACCTAAAGAGGATCCGATGGAGAAAACTTAGCTACTCATATTTCTTAACATGATAACAATTTTTCTCATGGAAAAAAACAATAATAAAGTAGAAGAAGAGAGTTAAAGGATTAAAATGATATAATCCTTGCTCCAAGCTATGCTCCCGATGATGTACTGTGAGTCTCCAACGTGCCAAACTGTTAAATCACGTTTTGGCTGCTTTCTATACGTTTCCTAACAGTTTAGACTTAAACAAGCAAGCCCCATGAGTTCCTGACCCGTTGCTGCCCAGTCCAGGTCGTAGGATCTCAAATTCCAGGTCCTATGACATCTGGGTTTGAGCGCCCAGGTCGTACGACCTCTCAACGAGGTCCTGCAGGACCTCTTATTAACATGCTGAAGTTATGTTTGCGGGCAACTAGGTCGTGCGACCTCAATTTGAGGTCGTGCATCCTCCCTGGCAATTTTTCCAGGTCCTGTGACCTCATTTCCAGGTCGTGGGACCTCATGCAAGACCTGGAAAATCTCTGTTTTGATCCGAAATGTTATGTTTTCCTTCAAAGCCTCCGTTTATCTTCTAACTCTTCCTCTTGCCTTAAACCTCTTTCTCTTGTGTCTGAAATATTTCCCGATCATCAACTCGTCACTTTCAGAATATTTTCTAAGTAAAAGTGATCATACATACACCTATCATGGAAAAGCAACTAAGTTTTTTGAAAAGCAAATAAGGACCCGAATTTTGATCCCGAACTCCGATGAACGTGATTTTTGCACCTATGAAGTCTTTTCGCGACGTAGACTTCGATCATGTAGAGAAATTCCTGTTCCGGACCTTTTTCTAGTTTTTCTCCATTATTGCCTAACTATCAAGAAAATATCCATTTGCGCCAAATTCTCCTTTTTCTTTTATTCCGAAGCTCGTTCCTTCTTTCCACTTGCTCCCCGCATGCATAATTCCTGTCAAACACAACACGAACACTACCGCGAAGATCAAACGTGATAAAATCATGCAATTCATATGTTAGATCGTGCAAGAAACTCCCGGATTGTACATTAAAGCTCAAAAACATCCAAAAGTGTATTTTTTTCATATTTTGGCTCGAATCTCGTGACTTTGCACTGATACGCGCACAAATAACAATGTAGAATGTACCTTGTATAACTCTTATGACAGAGTTATCAGAGATCACAGTAAAGATGTCAGTGTGGTGGAGCTAAACGTCCAAAAAACCTCAAAGCTTCCATGTTTTGATCCACCTACAACAAAAGAAGAGAGTTATGAGAATTGAGTTGAGGTTGCCCTACCTGAATGTCAACGTCCTTCCTCAGTTTCAGAGGCAATACCTAGAATAGAGATGCAATATCCTGTATGGCACAAAGATTATTTGGCATGTGCACTTCCTGTGACAGATGACGGAGTTCCAAGTACTTATAAATATGCATTAAGTAGCTCCGAGTCACATAATTGTTTAGGTGCCATGGAGGAGGAGACACAATCAATCTACAAGAACAAGACATGGGAAGTCGTGAAGTATCCTTAAAAATGAACAGCGATTGGTTACAAGTGGATCTATGCCAAGAAAGAAGGTCATGCTAGCTAAAACAGTGAAGGCAAGATTGGTTGCAAAGAGAGAAGGGGTTGATTATGATGAAGTCTTCTCACTGGTCGTGAAACATGTATCAATCGGTGTTCTAGTGGCCTTGGTAGCATAGTTTGAACTTAACTTGGCACAAACGGATGTCAACACAACTTTTCTACATGGGGATTTTGAGGAATAGATCTATATGACTCAGCCAGAGATATACAAGATCACGGGAAAGGAGAATTGAATTTCCAAGCTCTAGATCTCTTTATGGATTGAAGCAAGCCCCACGACAGTGATACAAGAGAGTTAATACCTCTATGAAAGATCAGAACTATTCTTGGAGTCAATAATTATGTTTTTCACAAAGTTGAGAGGTAATTCTTTCATACACTTGCTCTTGTATGTGGACAATATATTGATAGCTTCAAAAGATGAAGAAGATATTAGTAAGCTAAAGACTTAGCTGAAGAAAGAGTTCGAGATGAACGATCTCGGTGAGGCCAAGAAGAATCTCTGCATGGAGATTAAACGAGATCGATATAAAGAGACAATTAGCTTCTATCAGAAGCAATATATGGGGAAAGTACGTCGCAAGTTTCGTTATGATAGCAACACCAAACTTGTGAATGTTCTTCTTAGATCCCACTTCAAGCTAAGTGCCCAATTATCCCCCACAGATTGACGATGAGAAGAACTACATGCTTCAGGTACCATATGCCAGCTTGGTTGGAGGTCTCATGTATATGATGGTGTGCACCAGACCGGATATTGCTCAATCTGTTGGAGTTGTTACCAGATATATGCATGATTCATTTAGGAAGCATTGGGAAGTTGGAAAATGGATTTTGAGGTATCTTCACAGTACCAAGGATTTGGGGTTGCATTTTGAGAAGAAATCATAAGCTAAGAACAAGTTACTTATGGTTTATGTGGATGTTGATTGTGTTGGTGATCTAGACCGTTGTTCTACAACTCGGTGCTTATTCAAAATGGCGGTTGGACCCATTTGCTTGGGGTCTACGCTACAGCAGGTTGTAGTACAATAGAGGCCGATTATATGGCGGCCGCAAAGGCTATGAAGGAAGCCATTTGGACCAAAGTTTTGATAACGGATTTGAGGATTGCTCATAAGTAGGTGGAGGTATATTGTGAAAATCAGTGCCATTTATCTAGCTAAGATCCAAGTTTATCATGCAAGAACAAAGCACATTGACGCGAGATTTCATTTTATCATAGGTGTTGTGGATGAGGGTGAAAATATTATGCTCAAGATTGACACTTCGACTGATATGTTGACCAAGGTGGTCATAGGATCCAAGCTTCCTTTGTGCAAGGAGTTGGTTCAGATTGAAGTCGTATAGAAGATTTCCGGAGGGCAACGGGTACCGAAAACCAGATACGGACATGAAGAATTAGGATCAAGATGGAGAGAACTCATAGAACCAAAAGATGTGAGCAATTCTTTCACCAGGGTAGAGATTGTTGGCTTGGCCGGCCCAATAGGGTCATGCCATTTGACTGTATCACCTCCTCGGTGATTGATTCGGATTAAGTTTCTTTTTATAATTAGTTTTCTCAATATTTGCTAGAATATCCTAGCTTGGAGACGAAACAATGAACCTGGACAAGATTCAAGCAAAAAGTTTTTCACTTTATCCTATTGGTGAATTTGTTTCCATTCGTGTTGAAGACGTGTTGGATGCCTATAATTATATATCTGCATCTACGGATTTACATACACTACGAATGCCAGAACAGAGTATGCATACATAGAGAGCGAGTAAAGAGAGAGTTTAGAGAGAGAATTTGTGCTCCACCTCGAGGCCGACTTCTAGAGGACTACTGCCATTGTACTCTTCTTCTTACATTTTGAATAACTGATAGTGTTCCTTGTCCCGTTGATGTAGGCATATTTCCGAACAAAGTTAAATTTT
Organism: Linanthus parryae; assembly: GCA_023055425.1. NCBI lineage: Eukaryota > Viridiplantae > Streptophyta > Magnoliopsida > Ericales > Polemoniaceae > Linanthus > Linanthus parryae. The sequence goes on along the minus strand of JALGPY010000002.1, from coordinate 131,581,797 downwards.
GAGTCTGATTTTTTTTCCCAGTTCTTCACTTGTTTAGTACAAGACGCTTCCGCCAAGCAAACCACCCCCCACCCCCCTATATTTTGGAGAAGTAATAATTAACGACCAATGGGTGTAATTATTTCTAGCACTAAAACTGGTACAAGGTAGCTCTGAATACAACATTTTTTTTGGGAGCGAAACTACAACATAAATTTGGAGTAGCAAGTTAAAGTTAATTGATTGTAAAAGCAATTTCGATAAACATAATCTGACTGCCACTTCAACATTAATGTACAGAAACTAAAGATTCACTCTTTGTCTTCATCCTCTCTCTTTTGGCTGATACTAGACTAGTGAGTCTCACACTCTCTGTCTTAGGTACAACCAACAAATCTACAGTAGTAGTTTCACATGCCAACGAAACAGTACTGAACCAACACTGCTACCACCTGCCACCACCAGCAACATAATGACCATGAGGCCCATGACCATAACCATAACTATAACCGTGATGATTATGATCATGATTAGGGTAATGTTTATCATCTTCTTCTTCATTACAATCGTCAACCTCACAAACAGTCATGTTTTCACTATGTGGTGCATGGCCATTCCCAAAGGCAGTGACATGGTCCTTTAACGACCTCTTGTGTTTGAAATCAGACCCACAGATACAGAACCAAAGCTTCCCACAATTCTTCTCGTGTGTTCTCCAATCTCCTTTGACTGCAAAGCACTTGTCACATTTACGACAAGCAAACGGCTTCACGCCGTGCTTGCGCCGGTAATGTGTTTGGAGGGTCCTGAAGTCCTTCAATGGCTTTGATCTTGGGTGGTCTATATTGTTCTTGCAACCCTCAGCACAGCAATAGCAGGGGAGTCTTAGGATTGATGACGCTGGTTTTGACCCTTTTAGTGACTCTGCACCTTTCCTGTACTCTGATCCATGTCCCCACATATGCATCTACACAAGAAGATGAGTAAAAATGTGACTTACCGTATAAAAGCAGATATATTTAGGTTAATCTGATTTTAACTGATGCATTTTTTTTTTCGAATTACAGCATATTGCCGGGTTCTGACCCAGGACCTCATGCAGACGGTTCACATTCTCTAGCACTGAGCTATGACCCATTTACATATGCAAAATTTGTGTCGCCATGGTGTCAAGTTATATAAAATTTTATGAATAGACTTCACTTCTTCAAAACTGCTAAATGCAATTATGTTTACTTTTAACTTCCTCTTCAAGTCCTCGTAAACAGCGAACAGTTTATCTTATCCGGGAATGAAGTAGCTAATCTCCTTTACCAAACTAATTTATATCACCAGAAAAATTATTTGCTCACTAATAGTTTTTTCTTTTTTCTATAGAAAAATTAGGAAATTGTTAAAGATGTTGTGATTTTGTATATTACAAGAAAGAAAGCAATTGTAAAAAAAATCAATGAGCCTTTTTCCGATGAAATGAGTAAATGAATGAGAAAGTGAAAGTTATGGCTGGTCAAACAAGTTGTTCAAAAACAAGTTGTACAAAATTAGAGGACATCTCTGAGACACGTTTTTGGAACGCCTTGTGACAACATATTTAAATATTGTTTCGTGCATGTGCTTCAGTGCTTGTTAGTTGTATAATTGCAACCAGATACCACTCTGTCCCAGCTCTTTCTTCCCAATTTGACTTTTGTCACTATTCACTAAGTCACTTTGACCCGGTGATTTGATTAGCAAATCAATATAATTTTTTGATAATTTTTCATGGTGTTGTAGAGTAAATGTTGCTCTATAATATGGTGAAAAAATTATCAAAAAGTCGTATTATTTTGCTATCCAAATCACTCGGTCAAGGTGACCCAGATACGAGTCAAAAAAGTCAGATGGGAAGAAAGAGCTGGGACAGAGTGGTATATCTTACTGCGCAAAAGAACACATTGTAGTTACTACACTATTTTCCTAAATAGGTTAAAACAAACTTTCATATGAGTAGTTTACTCTTAAGAAAATCAACGATATTGCGAATTAAAAGTTTTGAGACAAGGGGCTAACCTGCATGTTGTTAAAACGGCTAAAAGTTTTGCTACATACAGTACATGAGAACTGTGTTGGACCAACAAGGATTTGAGCTGGAGTTGGAATCCAGTATTGTTGTACTTGGCTGCTGTTGTTGTTGTTGTTGTTGTTGTTGTTGTTGCTGTTGATGATATTGTTTCCAGTCCGAGAGCAGTTGTTGTAGTTGGACGTGTCTGGTAGACCAATGTGAAGAGCCACTGTAACAGAAGCCTCATCTTGGTCTTGACTGCAGCTACTTGTTGTAGCCAAACAGGGACTTACATTCTTATAATGTGGATTATGAAGATGATGGATGTGTTGGCCTGGAGGACCAAGTGACAGTAGTGTTGAGGAGTCTTCATCCTCTTCTGCTTCAGCTAATTCTAAGCAGGCACTTCCACTTGAAGATATGTTTGTCAAGCAGTGCTCATCAGCTCTTAGCATGGGGACTAAGAGAGAGTGAAAAAGAGAGAGATGAGGGATTTTGTGGAGAGGTGAGTGTGGAAACAAAGCAAATAAATAGAAGACCAAGACAAGGTATTTTAACGTTAGAGTTTTTGGGATTTCCAATGAGAAAAAACAAAAACTGGCCATGTGTTTGGGAGTATCACATCAGAGAATTGACACAGCTGATTTTCAAATGAAGCTCTAAGTAGACACAATGATAACATATTGATGCACAAGTACAATGCTTCTCATCTTTATTTATTGGAATAAACTTTCGCACTAATTGTGTAGATTTTGAGCAATTTACGAGAAGTAATTGATGTGTTAAGAGGTTACAAAACGCAAACTCACAGTTCATGCAGTTTAGATCCTTCGATAAAAAGACGTCTTCATACAAGGCTAAAGTTAAATCCTTCAGTCAGAATGCACAATACATCAGCTGGCATTTGCACTTACTTTGATTTAAAAGGGATTTTACCTAACAGTGCTTGGATTATAAAGTTACAACTTGGTGTACTGATAATTTGAATTTTACTACGTATATAACATATACCATGAAACAAAACAACTCATCATAGAGACAACTATCAGATATATTCTTTTTCCTGATCAAATTCTATTAATCAAACTTATTATTTCGTACATTTGAGAAAAAAAATACACCCTTTCAGCCATATATATTTCATCGCTTAGAAAATCCCAAAATTGACCCAACCGTTTGGCCTTATTGAAAAATATACGTATGCGAAAGTTTGACCCAAAACTGGTCAAAACTGAGGTCTTAATAAGTAATGAAAATATTAACAAAAATAGTAAAAAATAACTAAAAACGTTCGTACGACTAGTTAAACAGAGGAATTTGGGGATGAAAATAGACCCCGTAGCTCTATCGGTCCTTCATGCGTCTCGTGGGGAGCTTTCCGAATTGGGGTGGCTCGCGTCATTATGATGTCTGTAGTCAAAGTTATGGCACAAACAGTGTGGCGACACCAAAAACTGCAATTTCTTCCGTCCCTTGCTCTTAACTTCCATCTTATGGTAGAGAAGCGTCAAATTAGTCGCATCTGACTGTTGAGCATCATCCGAATTATCCGCTCCTGCATCACATTTTTCATATGAAATAGAAGCAAAATCATATATAATAGACCGAATTTTGTTCATCATCGGACACTCCAAACTGAAACAAGGGAGAATAAGCTAGAATTATACAAAACTTTTAGTCTACCCGCTGCAGTAAGAAGTGCAATGACGTTACTCGTAAATATTAATTATGATAATTCTCTGCAAAATAATATTACGTATTTACGTTGGAACATGTTGAGGTAAAAGATTTTGTCAAAAGTAAAAGTGAGACTGACAAAATAAATTGTAGGTAGATGTCATTAATCCAGGTGGAGTCTTCAGCAGTTTTGAGTAGAAGGCGTGAGTGTCTCTTTCCACTTTTAAATTAAAGACGACAACGAAAGAGACTTGCTAACTCATCTCTTATACAAACATGGAAGATAGTTCCACTGTAGAGGCCTCCCCATGAAGTCACACCTTAGACACATGGAATCTATCCAAGTAGATTACAAACAAGTCCCTCCGAATATTATTTGTAAAGTTGCTCAGCAAATGTACACTACATTGAGGATTATTAACAAAAACAACTATTGTGATATGTAAAGTATCAATAAGCTGGAGAAATAGTTGGAGACATAGTCTGATTCCTAGTGAGAGAAGTTTCTAGTGAGAGGTTTTCTCTTTAGGATTTGTTTTATCTTAGAGTAGTAGTCCTCGTCAGGGGTATTATCCAGATCTCATTCTGGCCTAGTCACCGGAGTTGCTTCACTCTGATGGATTCGAAACGTACCCCAAGAATGCTCTCTCTCAAGGACGGTGATGAGGCGGTAGAGACTCTAAGGAACAGATGTCTATATGCAAAGATCATAGCAAAACATGAGATAAGGCCGGTGAGTGTGGAGTCTATTTTCCGATCTATATGGAAAATCCGTGAGGACTTCAAATCTCCTCAAGGGGGAATAATATCTTCGTGTTTTAGTTCGGAGACAAAGAAGACTGTGAAAGGATTTGGGGAGGAACTCCTTGGACGGTCCAAAACAATCAGATGGTCATGAGGAGGTTCGAGCCGGAGAAGACGCCGGAAGAGGTGGATTTCACCTTATGTGATTTTGGGTTCAAATATGGCGACTCCCACTGGAGAAGCTCACAGTGGGGAACGCCAAGAAGATAGCAAATACCATCGGGAAACTTGTACAGATTGACGCTGAGGACGAAGACAATGATGCTGAAACCCTGATGAACCCGATCCGTATTCGGGTGCAAATTGATACAAAGCTTCCATTAGAACGGGGTTTCTTTCTAAATACCAGATATGGGGTTGCTGATTGGATCCCCTTCCAATATGAAAAGCTTGGATCCTTCTGTTTCCGATGTGGGCGTATAGGGCACGAAATGACAGAGTGCAAATCCCTATCGCAAGAAGAAGGTTTGAATTCAGGTTATGGCACTCAATTGAGAACAAAAGAACGAAAGAGGATTAACTCAAAGAAAACAAGTCCAGGAAGGGACCGGAAGAACAACCCAGAGATTCAGAGTATTCAAGACGTACTGCCGGTTAAAAGGCCGCCGGAAAAGTTTCTGCTAGCGGTGCGTGACCAACAGACGCAAACAAACCAGATGGAAAGGATAGGAAGGCGCGTGGAGGATTCAAGAAGATCCGCTAAGGACATCTGGGAAAAGGACAAGATGATGATACCAGCTGTGTTACCCCAGAGAGCTCGGGGAGGTACGATTCTGGTATGAGACGATGAGCTGGATGAAAAGGAAGGAAGGAACCTCGAAGGTGGGTCTAGCAGATGGAAGGCAGAAAAGGTAGGGCAAACAAAGATTTGGGTTGGGCTTGAAAAACTTGGTGGGCTGGGAGTTAAAATCTACCGCCCAATTCGTGGAAATAGCGTGGTGGACATGTTAGGCCCAATAAATCATTTTGATGCCCCTACAACAAAGCCCATATAAATTACAGGGGAGAGTACTAGTAATACGACGACATCGTTATCCTTGAAGGAATTGGGAACGTTCTGTTATGAAAACTCATATGAGGAAGAACTGATTAACCCTACTCGCAAAAACTCTAAGGAAGGAGAGAGCAGTCAAGGAAAGTTTTTTACAGAGAAGGAATTTGTGGAAGATACAAGAAAGATGGTCATTAACAGATTAATCGCAGAAAACCTTTCGTATCCAACTCCAATTGAAAAGAGAATTACACAAAGTGATGTATCGGGAGGTTCCAAGAATCAAAAGAGGAGGTGAACGGTGGACTCCGGACCGCCTAATGGAAATCATAGAGGTTCCAAGAATCAAAATATGATTGAAGCCAAGAAGTTTTATCATAGAGGGAAGGATGTCATTTTTAGGAGAGCTATTGTAAGGGCTGAGGATTTTATCATCAAAGCTCAAAATACTGCGGCTGAGGAGGCGGGCCTTATCACGCCCCCCAATTCTCCATGAGAGGCCTCGTATGGAACTATCGGGGGTTGGGACAGACCCCGACAGTTCACCAATTAAAGTCTCTAAAAAATCAATAAGAACCAGACTGGCTTTTTCTAGCAGAAACGAACGTTAGTGCAGAAAAATACAAAAAAAAAAGTCTTTTGGTTATGCATTTTTACAACTTTGATTATGTGGATCCATGTGGAAAAAGAGGAGGTCTATGTTTTGCCTATAAGAATGAAGTTGACTGTGAAGTAGTTTTCAAAGACAAAGCATTGATGGTGATTCTGATGAATGGGAAAGATAATGTGACTAGTTGGCTGATTTTCTGCGTTTTATGCTCCTTGCCAAAAAAGGAATAGAGATAAGCTATGGAATAATATTACTTACATCCTTGACACATGTTCCCTTCCTGCTTTCCTAGTTGGTGATTTTAATGATGTATGTTTTCAATCTGAGAAGAAAGGAGGAAGAACATTTAGTCAACGCTCTAGTGGGGGCATTCTTAACTTCCTAAATGAGGCAGGACTGATAGATCTTGGGTTTGAAGGTGAAAAATTCCCTTGGTCTAATGGGAGGGAGAAATCTAGAAATATTAGACAGAGATTGGATAAGTGTTTCAAGATTGGAGGATTCTTTTCCCATTTGCTAGAGTCATCCACAAAACAGCTAGTGAATCTGATCATCTTCCACTAATTCTTGACGCCGAGTTAAAGAGGGAAGCTGTGAAAAGACCATTCAAGTTTGAAGCTATGAGGATAAGGGACCAATCTAGTATAGATGTGGTGGCTAGCAACTGGGGCAGGAAAGTTATTGATATGGATGGAAAAGCTTGTATCATGAAGCAAAAGAAGACCAAAGAGGCTTTGAAAAAGTGGAATAGAGAGCAAATTGGACACATTGACACTCTAATCATGGAAACTACCAACAAGCTCCGACAGGTTCAAGAAAAAGGAGGAAGAGTATTGCCCACAAGCTGAGAAGGAACTTAAGCACACATTACAAGAACTTCACAGGAAAGAGATCAATTGGAGACAAAAGTCCATAATTCAATGGTTAAAGGAAGGTGACAGTAATACCAGATATTTCCATAGTATTGCAACAATAAGGGGGAAAAAGAACAGAATTAGAGCTATTTCCCTGGATGATGGCTCTGTCATTAAAAAAAAGCAAATAAGATAGGCTTTGCCTTCTCAAACTACTTCAAATCACTATTTACCACTACTAGTAATGAGGTACCAAGCTGGTTGCAGCAAATTGTACCACCAATTATTGATGAAGAAGAATGGGGCAAGCTGGAAGATATTCCAACAGATGCTGACATCAAGGATGTTCTATTCAATATGGGTAGCCACAAATCTCCAGGTCCAGATGGTATGTCTGTCTTGTTCTATAAGCACTATTGGGGTATTGTGGGTAATGACTTTTGCCAAGTAGTAAGAAAATTCTTCATCTCAGGAAAAATGCCTCAACATTTGAATGCCACATTCATAGCTCTTATACCAAAAAAGGAAGGTGCATGCAAACTAGGTCATTTTAGACAAATTAGTTTATGCAATGTCACTTATAAGGCAAATAGAATGAGGCCTTTTCTGGATAGGTATGTGAACCCCAATCAAGCTGCCTTTGTCCCTCAAAGGAATATTCATGATAATATTATCATACTTAATGAGAAAATTCATTCTATGAGTAAGAAGAAAGGGAAAGGAGCTCTCATGGCTATTAAAATTGATATGGAGAAGGCCTCTGATAGGATAGAGTGGCATCTAATTTTTAGTCTGCTAAAATGGTTGAATTTCCCTGAAAAACTTATTATGTGGTGTGAAGGAATGCATATACACTGCCTCATACTCAGTATTAGTCAATGGGGGCCCTGTGGACTACTTTCAAGCAACTAGGGGGCTTATACAAGGTGACCCCATGTCACCAACCTTGTTTATTCTGTGCTCTGAGATTCTCACAAGGATTGTCACTTTTGCTGAAGCTAATGGTTGGATTCATGGTCTGAAATTGGCTAGAAATTCTCAATCTATACATAGATTAATATTTGCAGATGATGTAATACTATTCTCCAGAGCTAATCAAGAAGAAGCACATTATTTTCCACTCTTCCTTCAGCTATATGAGGAAGTGTCTAGCCAAAAAGTCAACAAGGAGAAGAGTGCTATTTTTTATAGCAAAAATGCCTCTAAAACTACAAGAAAACAAGTAAAGGAGGAACTCAATCTGGAGAAAGGGAGTAAAGAGTCTATTTATCTTGGCCTCCCCATGTTCCATAAAAAGTCCAAGAATGTCACTTTCAAACCTGTGTTGGACAAAATGGACAAGACAGCTGGGTGGCAAGCAAAATTTTTTTCTTTTGCAAGTAAGAAAGTCCTGATTAAATCTTCTTTGAGTTCTATTCCTTCTTATGTGATGTCCATTTGTTTGCTGCCTAAGAACATGTGCCAGAAAATTAATTCTTATTATGCTAGTTTCTGGTGGGGTGGTTCCAAGGAAAAGAAAAAAATTGCACCTTGTGTCCTAGAATAAGCTATGCAGACCCATAGATAAAGGTGGGTTAGGTTTCTAGGAGGCAAGTGCTTACAATACTGCTCTTATTGCAAAACTGAGCTAGAAATTGTGGGTGGAGGAAAAAAAATGGATTCATCTGCTCTATGATAAATACTACAAAATACTGGAGTTTAAAGATGCAGAAGCCAGAAAAAAGGGGATTCCTTCTTTTGGAAATGGGTGTTAAAGGCTAGAGACAGCATATCTCCAAAAATGTGTAAATCTATTGACAATGGAAGAAGTGCTAATATATGGCTAGACCCTTGGGTCCCTAATCTGAAGAGCTCTAAGACTAAGCCCCCAGATGATCTGTTACATGCCCTAAATCTGGTGGAAGACCTAATTGAAACTGTAAATAAATGCTGGAGAATCGATGTCTTATTACAATGGTTCATGACAGATGACGTGACAGAGATTCAGAAGATTAAAATCCCCATTTTGGACACTGATGACTCTTGGGTATGGACTGGAAGTGAGAATGGGCTCTCAAAAGCAAAAGATTTATATAGAGAGGAAACAATGAGGAAAATTACTACAGCAGAAGATGGAGTCTGGAAAGTAATCTGGAGGTTGAAGATCCACAACAGACTCAGAATGATGCTTTGGAGAATCTATGCAAAAGCTATCCCTATCATTGAGACAATTAAGTATAGAGTGAAAGAATTGGATGGAAGCTGAAAGCTGTGCAGATGTGAGTTTGAAACTATTTCTCATCTCTTCTTCTATTGTGATTATGCTAGGTCCATCTGGTTTGGTACTGTGGGCCTCAGAACTGCTGTTTTTCCACATAAATCATTTAAATTTTGGATAAAGTATTTGCTGATAGAAGGTGAAAATGGAAAGAACGGAGACTTTTGGGGGTTATGGTTAGCTCTTATATGTGATCATATATGGAGAATTAGAAATGAACTTCTGTTTTCCAATCATGAGCTGGGAAGATCAAGTGAAGGCCAGAGGTATAAGATTTGCACTGATCTAAAAAGTCTTTTTCAAAAACATATAGGTGGCTACTTGGATTACTATTCTAATGTTGAAGTGATTAAGAAAAAATGGCTCAAGCCTAATGTTGATCAGATCAAAATCAACTGTGATGCAAGCTTGAAGAATGGTAGACTGGGTATTGCTGCTATAGCCAGAAATGAGGAAGGATTAGTAATAGATTGGAAGGCAGAGAACTCAATGTCCAGCTCATTATCAGTTTTGGAAGCAGAAATCAAAGCCATTGAGCTAGCTGTGAAGATGGGGATGGCAGGTGAGTGGCACAATGTGATTATTGAATCTGACTGTCAAGAAGTGGTGAATAGCATAAGTGATCCCACAAAAGCTCCTTGGAAGATCAGGAACAGCTGCATATGCCTCAAAGAGCTGATCAGGAAATGGAAGTTTACATTCACTCCTAGAGAGACTAATTTTGTTGCTCACAGTCTTGCCAATTGGGTTAGAGTTAATATGAGTTTTGATAGAGATAGGATTCCATATTTTGTCATGTTAGCTCTAGATAGAGATGTTCAGGACATTTTGTAAGGTTTCCCTTTGTTTATTATATAAGTCTATTTCATAAAAAAAAATAAGCTGGAGACATATGAGATCCTCATGTGGTCTCCACACGATACGGACAGACACTGAAAATAAAAATAAAAAATAAAAAAAATTAGACACTGAAGGGATAGGCTGATCTAAACATGTATAGATCTAAAAACTTAATTAAATCGGAAGATTCACGTGTTACCTCTTCGCATATGCTCCTACGCAGCGGATGATGATCGTAGTTGTTGCTTGCTTTCACGAGCCTTTACCTTCGTATTGCTCCCACCGGTCTAGTATAAATCTCGAGGACGAACACATTGTTTCACCGCACGTTTCACCTTTTGGATGCAACTTTAGAGAGAGAGGCTAGGGTTTCCAGAACTGTCTTTGATCAACACATGATCTCTACACAATTGTTTCTGGCACTAAAATATGTGGGAGGCTGTCTCCTTCTATAGACAAAAGTTCTAGCTTGTTTGCAACTAACCCCTTAGGGTTTATGTCTTATTGTAGCTAACCCCTTTGGGTTTGTGACTAAATACATTTTCACCCCACTGGGAGCTACACGTAATTTTTCCATCACCTCCCACTTTTATAGTGGGGCTTTGCATAGCTCTTCTAGTCTCTCTCAATCTCCAAACCAAATCATCTCCAAAAGCATTTTGTTGCTGTGGCGTGTGACCGATGAGAGTACATGCATTTCGGGAGATATTTACACCAAACTCATATAGGCAACGCATGAAAGCTCAACCTCTTAAAAAAATGCAAAGTCAGAAAACTCTCGTATCCTCCAAATTCGATCGAACTGTGATCTCGTGGACCATCAGTACCTGCCTAGTCCCGTGGCCAGGCTCCAATGCGTCCACATCTCATTTATTATATTTGTATCCTACATGAACCCAATGGATCTCGTAGGTGGGCCCAATGAAAATAACAAAGAGTGATGCAGTGAGAATCTTCCCTTCATCCATGTGCCATTAAGATTCGGCTCAGTTGCTTTCCTTGCTGTGTCCGGAAGATTGAATCATCCATAGACGTAAGCTGTCACGCCAAAGTAGCACCACTAATCCTTCACCTCACGACACAGTTGGAAGTACTAAGGGTATACAGTGTCAATTATATGTGTATGCTCGACGACGCTCACATGATGAGGAATCTCATGGACTAGTTCTACTCATCATGTCACTCATTAGCTTGCGTTATTTTGAGAAAATACGCGCCATACTGTTTCAACTCCGATCGGAGCGCATGTCTTATCTCATAAGGACCACTATACAGATCTTATTCCAGTATCCCTTTTGGCTACTGACTCGAGTACTGAATTGTCACACACTTGCGCACAGGAATTTATTCTCGCGTATGGCTTTCTTTACGCAGACTATACATGGTTTGGGGTATTAACCATATTCGAATGGCACATATACCAATATCACCTTGGAGTCTATCCAACGGGACAATATGAATCCTTCTAACAGGCATTTTTCTCTAATGATAGGCGTCTAGATCGTACCATAGGCTTCTAGCTCTTATAGGGAATCTGTCTCATCTTTTTCTCACCTAGACTATCCAGGATATCGCAAAGGCGTTTGCTTGTGTGAGGGAGCCGACCTCGTATCAATCAAAAGGGAGCATAATCAAAACAAATCCAATTAAAATCAAATCATCAATGTCTGAAATCGTTTATCAATCTGAAATCTAGAAATTTCTCTGCACTTGCCGAGTCCTATATTCCTAAAATGACCAACAAATGTCGCCTTTACCAGGGATTTGGTCATTGGATCAGCTAACATCTGACTCGCAGGAATATGCTCTAGGGAAACATCTCCTTTAGCTACCACCTCTCTTATGAAGTGATACTTTATCCCTATGTGTTTGGCCTTCGTGTGGTACTTCAGATCCTTAGAACAAGCTATGGCCACCATACTATTGTTGGAATAGGTGCCCTAGAGGCAATCTTTATAGTATGGATATTGTTTTTGGCTAGAAACATTCATTGTATTATTTTTGCGGATATTTAATATAATGAAGTCCTTAGATTGCAAATATGTTATTTATCTTTAATATCCCTAGTCAATTATATTTATAAACCGGACGATCAACTATAGACTAGTATGTGGTTGGATTGATATGGAGATATCACGATCCAACACATGGGTACGCATTAGGAGTAATGCATAATAGATTGACCCATGACGAGAAGGCTACATACATGTTATGTAAGGTCACAGGTGCTTCTCGTAGTGGCAACGGTATTGTCATCCTTAGACTTGAAGTGACTAGATCCTCTACTTGTGGAATGTTGTATTTTGACATCGTCAAACGCTACACCGTAACTCGGTAGTTATAAAGGCGTTCTTCGGATACAATAATGAAGCAATCTTAGAGATGGTTGTGACGTAGATAGGATTTGTCCCTACCACATAACGAGAGCAAATATCCACGGCCACTCAAGGGATGGTTCTCATAGAATGTCTGGACAGACTCAGATAAATCTATATGGGATATTGATGTTATCTGCAAGGATGAGACTATTCCCAAGATCGAGAAACTATGAATTGGATATACGAGTGTGACTTGTATGTCTCGTGTCCAATCCAAATATTAGGACAATGGGATTAGACAATACTTTCACAAGGTATGTCGGATGACTATTTCTATTAGTTGGGTAGCATGGATGTCTTGCTAGAGGCTGCTCCATATAAGTAAATAGTTACTCCCCACTAAGTATAAACCTATGGGGTCACACACCCTATGGATTAGACTGGACTAGGGAAGTAATTAATATGATTAATTAATTAGAATGATCAATACGCAACTACTTGCAAACTTAGTAGGACTAATTTGCAAGTTGGACTAATCCCTACATGAGTAGAATTAGGATAGGGGCTTTAATGCAGTCAACAAGGAGTTGTTGCACTATATAAAGGCACTCCTAGTTTCCTTTCCACATAACTTAATGCTCATAACACATTGAGTAGGAGAGAAAATCAAGGAGAGAGAGAGAAACAAAGAGGGCTGAAACCCCCTTTGCTGCCCTCACTCGTCGGCCTCCAAAGGAAGGACCGCCCCTTCCTTTGCTCCGTTTTGCGTGATTTTGATCTTATTCTTCTTCCGACGTTCCTAGCTAGCACTTGGTGTTGGAGGATCCGGGTTCTAACCTAGGAGTGGACTAACCATAGAGATGTGAACACAATTTCACGTGAGAAGTCATCAAAGGAGATCTCGAAGGTGCTTTTGATCTTAATCCCTTACTATCGTTATGTTGTCTCTTCCTGTGATCCTTGGAGGGTCTTGAACGGATTATTTTATGTCTATTCCGCTGCGTATCCGTTATCAAAACCCCACATTGGTATCAGAGCCACATGTCGTAGAGCATAACGTAGTTTATGTGTTACGATTTTGTTGTTTTACACTTTAAATTATTGTTTATCGCGTAAAACGAACAAACTAAGCATAATTGATGCAATTGAATATAATTCAATCAAACAAGATCTAATTTTACGTGAGATGCAGGAATTAGTGAGTTTGAATCACATAGGATGTGAATTGTGGATCTTGACGGCTAGGGTTTCGGCACATGCTTGGAAAAGGGGTTTTCCAAACATGGAAACAACTAATCTGGGGCAAAAAGGCAAGGAATTGTTTTGGAAACAACTCCATAAGGACGTTCGACCCCCTAAGGAACCGCCCCCTTGCCTTGCCGCCAAAGCTGGGGCATGACCAAGGGCTCGGGCCGCCCTAGCGTTCAACTTGGCCGCGCGTGGAGCTCGGCCGACCGACCCAAGGCCGTGCCTTGGTCCTTTAGGGTTTCCTCCAAAGCCATGGAGGACCTTATTGGACTGTTTTTACCCTAGCACATCCAAAAACAATTAAAAAATTGACCAAGCGCGTTAAAATTAGATTTTAACTGAATATGTGCTTTTTGCATGGTGATTGGATATGGCCTTAGGTGGTGGTTTGTTGTGGATGTTTATTTTGTGGTTTGTTTTACGTCCTGCGATCTGTTCAAATTAATGTAATAGTTAATTAGGTTTTACGGTCTGCGAACCGGTATTTTTCTCTTAGCTTGTGAGATTTTTTTTTATTTTAGTCTAGATGCTAGCTAGAATTAAAAAAAAAAAAAAAATACACAATAGTCAAGACCTGGAGAAAAAGAAGCCTAAAGAAACGAATGACCACGAGAAGGCAACAACCCACAAGAGCTATTGAGCATGGACCAAAAATGGAGAAACATGGAGATGAGCTTGCTATTTTTAGGGTTCATAGATATTCTCATTGGCTTGAGAATATCTTAGTTTAGAGGCTATATCCATATCAGTTTATTTATTTTTTTCTTTTTGTGGTTGTTTATTTTATCGTCTTATTATTTATTATTGGTGTATGGTTGGTGCATGAAAAATTGATAATAAGATAAATTAACAACCTGGATCTTTTATTTGTGAGTTAGCCCAACTCAAAATAAGTAGATCAGTTGATATGGATCAATAAAAAAATTTAAAATTAAAAAAGAAAATCCCTCAATTTAAATATTGCGTTTTTGCCTTCTCGTTACTTAAACACTCGTCATGATCATAATTATCAAGCTCGTGCGTGTCAAAGCAGGGCCACTTTATTTGTCATAATTGTGTTGCGATGGCACAAGCAAGTAACGTGCAATTGTTTAAGTAAGAGGTTGGACGTAACTGGGTGATTTTAATAAAATTCAAAGCCTAGATGCAACCAATTGGGATTATCCATGGAATGAATAAATATGGATTTATTTGCTCAATTGAACCAAGAATTGTATAAGGATGCAATTGGAAATTGTTCCTACCTAAATAACTAATTTTGAGTGACTTGCCGAAACAAGCTCAAAAAAAGTGAAATATGGATCTTGGCACCCACTAGAAAATATAATGATATTTTCCGCATAAATATTTGAGGTTATTAGTCCGAAGAAAATAGTGGGAGCTATGTTTAATAATCTAGCCATGATTAGATATAGTTATTAATTCACTAAATACTAAAACTTGTATATTTCTCATTTTGTAGAATTTCAATGGCAAACAACTCACCGAGTTAAACACATTCCCTGCGCTCTGTCCTTGAGAAGAACAAGCTTTCTGGAATCAACTTTTTAGACTGGTATAGAAACTTGAGAATCGTTCTCAAGCAGGAAAAGAAACTGTACGCTCTAGAGGAGCAAGTTCCTGAAGGTCCGGAAAATAATACTCCGGCAGCCCTAAAGGCGTATCAAAAGCGTGTTGATGACGCCAATGATGAGGCATGCCTAATGCTTTGCACCATGTCCTCTGAGCTTCAGAAGCAACATGAGAACATGAATGCAGTTGATATGATCGCACACTTGAAGCAGCTCTTCCAAGAGAAGGCTAGGGTTGAGAGGTATGAAGTTTCAAAGGCATTTTCAAATGTCATATGTCACGGGGAAACCATGTGGGGCTGCACGTGTTGCGGATGATCGGGTATCTTGATAATCTCGGCCGCCTAGGGTTTGCGGTAGGTCAAGATTTGGCCACCGATCTCATTTTGAAATCGTTGCCTGAGAGTTATGGACAGTTCATCATGAAATATAGCATGAATGAGATCGTGAAACCTCTGTGCTTATTATGTTGAGGACAACTGAATAAAGAATTAACAAGGATAAGGGCAAATCTATAATGATGGTGCAGAAAGGATAGGGAAAAATGTTTGCCTCTACCTATAAAGGAAAAGGAAAAGCAGTTGCTAAAAACAAAGAAGTTGCTCTTAATTCCGTTGGTGGAGTTTCCAAGGGCTAGACTAAGGGTGATTGTCAGCACTGCAGTCAGCTTGGACACTGGAAGAGGAACTGCCCAAAGTATCTGGAGGATAAAAGGCTTGAGATAGTGATTCCACCACCACCAGGTATTTTTTTTTATAGATGTAAATATTACTTGCTCTCCATCTTGGGTATTGGATACTGGATGTAGATTCACATTAGTCAAAATGTGAAGGATCTAAAGAGAAGTAGGAGATTGGCTAAAGGAGAGATAGATCTGCGCGTTGGGAATGGAGCAAAGGTTGCTGCATTGGCTATAGGCATGTACGAGTTGTCTCTACCTTCAGGATTAGTTTTAGAATTAAATAATTTCTATTTTGTGCCTGCTATGAGCAGAAACATTATTTCTATTTCTTGTTTGGACAAGGAAGGTTTATCTATTTCGATAAAGGACAATTGTTGCTCCATTTATTTTGATAGTATTCACTATTGTAGTGCGCAATTATTTGATGGATTATATATCCTTGATCTAAATAATCATGTCTATAACATAAATACCAAGAGGATTAAAATAAATGATTTAAATAATGCATATCTACCGCATTGTCGTTTAGGCCAAATAAACGACACACGTGTATCTAGACTCCATAAGGATGGATTTCTAGACTCATTTGATTTTGAATCATATGAGACATGTGAGGCTTGTTTATTGGGAAAATGACAAAGTCCCCTTTCAAAAGAAAAGGTGAGAGGACTAGTGAGCAATTGGCGCCCGTGCATACTAATGTGTGTGGCCCATTTTCCACACATTCCAGGGGTGGTTATATCTACTTCACTACATTTACAGATGATTTCAATATATGAATTTGTATACCCTATGAAGGCCAAATTCAAATCCTCTGAAAAGTTCAAAAGCATTCAAGAATGAAGTAGAGAAGCAACTTGGCAAAATTTTTAAGGCTCTACGATCGGATCGTGGAGGAGAAAACTCGAGCCAAGAGTTTGACGACTATCTTAGAGAGTGTGGGATAATATCCCAACTCACTCCACTCGGAACGCCACAATAGAATGGTGTGTCCGAGAGGAGGAATCGAACACTGCTTGACATGCTTCGATCTATGACGTGTCAAACTGATCTTCCATTATCCTTTTGGGCCTTTGCTCTATTGTGTGCAACTTTGACCATTAACTGTGTTCCATATAAATCGGTCATGTAGACACCACATGATATGTGGGCAGGGAGGCGTCCTACAGTGTCTTTCATGAAGATTTGGGGCTGCGATGTTGTTCGCGATAATTCCCGAGTATAGGAATATCGTTCTAAGTAGTACCCGAGTAAGAACGGGGTCGATTTCCACAAGAATTGAGCAAGAGAGATCTCACACTTGATTAGCAAGAGACAAGCTAAACTAAAACTAACTAGTGCAATGAAAGTAAATTTCTCAAAGGTTTAAGCTAGCCAAGCTTCTAAATCCACCAAGAGAAACTTGATTTAGCAAGGATTTTTGTTGAACAATTTAAAGAAACTAAGCAAACACTTAAAGAGAATCTAAAACTTGAGAAGAGTTTGTAGGATTGAGAGAAGAGTTCGTCTTAGTTGAATCATCTAGGGTTGATGTGCATGAATCCAACACCCAAATGATATTACAAGGAGATGTGTGGATTGTAATGTCAAATCCAAGTATGATTCATGACGAACACTAGTGGAATCCAAAACTAAGTCGTATCAAATATCAAGTATGTGCATTCAAACATGAATCCACATACAAGATGAAGCTACAAATCGGATTTGTATTCCAACACTTGTTCAATCATGAATCACGAGAGGACCTTCTCAACTCATTGATTTAACAACTGAATCCACACCCAACACACCTAGATTCAGCAACTTTTTTTGAGGAAAAAACCAATCTTATTACGGGGAAGTCACTCCCATGAGATTGCGTTTGAGAAAAATAGCTAATATCGTCCTCGTCTATCGCTTTAGAGGCTAAAAGATGTGCAAAACTATTTCCTTCCCTAAACACATGTAGAAATTCGACTGAGTGAAAGGTGTTTGCTATCGTTCTACAAGTAAACATTAATTCTCCAAGGTCTGAAATCATTTCTAATTCTTTTAAAGCCCCAGTTGCGCCATCTTTGAGAAAAGATATTGCAGAAATGTTGTCAGACTCTAAATGCACCTCCTGGAAACCCAGTTCTGATGCAAATTGGAGCCCTACTTTAAGAGCCTCCATTTCCGCCATTAGAACCGACATCTGCCGCCTGATACGCCGCTGCCTCGCTGCAGCAAAAACCCCTGAAGCGTCTCTAATCACCACACCGACCCCTGAGGTTGGACCGAATTCTCTCCACGAGGCGTCTCCATTGATCTTCACTTTCCCAGTAGGAGGAGGGCTCCACCTTCCGCTGCTGGTGCTATTGATCGCAACTGATAGTTCTTGAAGAAGCCCAGCCACCTTAGTTTCGATACACCACCGTATATGATCTCGGCTAAAAGTTGAAACCTTTTCTGGGGAGGCACAACGAGAGTTGAACACAACATCATTTCGGTTTCTCCATATAGCCCAAACTGTAGTTGCGAAAATCTCACAATCCTTCTTACTCTCCTTGCCGTAAAAATCAGCCATCCAATCTCGAAAATTTGATGTCTGGATTCGCGAAAAACAGTCTCCCAGGGTGATTCTCCACACATTGGTCGAATGAATACAATTTGCAAACAAATTCTCTATGTTTTCAACCTCATTCTTACACAGTGGGCACAACAGGGGAACTTGCACCCCTCTTATTGTGGGATTTGTTGCAACCAGTAGAGAAGAATGCCAAATTCTCCAACAAGGAACGAGGATCTTTTTGGGAATTTTCAAGCTCCATAACTTCGAGAGCCATGAGGAGCTTTTATACAAACCCGAAGAAGAAGGAGGGGGGTTAGATATATTTCATTGTGCCTTGTATCCAGTCTTAACATAATAATTCCCATCCTCGGAATAGACCCAGTAGAAAGAGTCAGCTATACCCTGTGTTTCAATTGGAACCGCGAGTACTTCTTCAACATCGATCGGCCATACTACATCCTTCACTCTATCCTCGTTCCACTTACTTGTTTCTTCATCAATACGCTCACTAACCAGCATGCTTTCCCTACCAATCGGACAAGGGGTAATGAGGCTGAAAGTATTCGGCCTTGTCAGCCATTTGTCCCCAAAAACTTTAACTTTGTGGCCATCTCGAATCTTCCACACCAGCCCCTTCATGATAAGATCGCGACCCGCAAATATGTTTCTAAAAGCGTAGGAGATTTGGGCATTCGATTTCAGTTTGTAATCAAGGATTGAGCAATCTCTTAAATACTTCGCTTTAAACATTCTGCACACCAAAGAATTTGGATTTGTGAGAAATCTCCACGTCTGCTTTGCCAACATTGCCTTATTGAAATCTTGGAAGTCGCGAAATCCCAAGCAACCGTTTTCATTATACTCCTTCAACTTGTCCCAAGCAATCCAGTGAATCTTGCGTTTCTGTTCGTCTCCTCCCCACCAAAATCTTCGGATTATTCTCTCTAAATCCTGACAAGTTCTTGCCGGCAACGAAAAAAAACTCATAGTATAATTTGGTACAGCTTGAATAACCGCTTCAATCAAAACTTCCTTACCGACATAGGATAGAGATTTTCCTTTCCGCCCCTTCATCTTGTGATAGACCTTCTCGACCAGCGGACTAAAAGTAGCCGTTCTGCTTCTCCCGATCAGTGTTGGGAGACCCAGGTAGCTGTCATGATGTACTTCAAGCTGAACACCGCATAGGCCACTGAGCACCACCCGATCCTCTGTTCTCACATTATCAGAAAAGATGACTGACGACTTTTGGAGGTTTAGCACCTGGCCGGACGCTACCTCATAATCATGTAAAATACTTCTCAAAACCGAAATCTCTTCTGCCGTAGCCTTTGTGAAAAGAAGGCTATCATCTGCGAAAAAGAGGTGTGAGACAACTGGGCCCCCACGAGAGGCCTTAAGCCCTGAAAGTCTTCCTTCCTGCACCGCAGCTGTTAGACTTCTAAATAGAGTTTCACTAACTAGCAAAAATAAATAAGGAGAGAGAGGACACCCTGTGGAAGACCTCTTTCCGGCTTTATAAAACCTTGAACCTCCCCATTTACTATGAGACTGTAGGAGACTGTTGAAATACACTTCATAACAAGCTCAATCCAACGAAACCCGAATCCCATTCTTTCCATGACAGCTCGGAGAAAGTCCCATTCCACTCTATCATAGGCTTTACTCATATCTGCTTGCAACGCCATAAATCCAGTCTTCCCCTTCTTACGGTTCTTCATGGTATGCAAAAACTCAAATGCAGTCAAAACATTGTCAGAAATCAATCGACATGGAACAAAAGATGATTGATTTTCCGATATAATAGAGTCAAGAACAAACTTCAGCTGATTAGCCATTGCCTTTGTGACAATCCTATAAACCGTAGAGCATAGACTAATAGGCCTCAAATCAGTAGAATTTCGTACCTGCTTGACCTTGGGAATCAATGCAATCAAAGTATGGTTGTAATTTGAGACATCACCATCATTAATAAGAATCCTCATACACAAATCTTCAACTTCTCCACCTACCAGATTCCAAAAACGCTGAAAGAAAGCTGCTGGAAAACCATCCGGGCCAGGGGCCTTGGATGGAGCAAGCTGCCGTAATGCTGATCGAACCTCTTCCGGCGTGAAAGGTTGATTTAAAGCAGCCCTTTGCTCAAGTGAGACCAGTTCTTCAACCCCCGTAAAAACAAATTCCATTTGAGCTCGATGTGGATCATTTGTCTTGAAAATATCTTTAAAATAACTCTCCAAGAGGATAATAATCTGATTCTTTTTCGTGACCCAGTTACCAGCTTAATCTTCCAACCCTTCGATAAATTTTTTGTTTCTCCTAATGGAGGCCTTGCGGTGAAAAAAGTTTGTATTCTGATCTCCTTTCCTCATCCAAAGTTCTCTAAATATTTGTCTCCACATCTCCTCTTCTTTTAAAAGAAGCTATAGAATTGAGTGACGTATCATCTTCGATTCAGCTATTGCCGCTGCTGTTTGCACTTCTTCGGCTATTTGCATCAATCTTGCACGCAACTTTTTCAACTGGGTCTTTACACACCTTAAAATTTCTTTGTTCCAAATTGACAAGGCCGAATCAAGGCCTTTAAGTTTGCTCTCCACTGGTCCGATGTTCCCCGTCCACTTCTCATCAACAAAGGGAGGTAGTCGTTGATCCTGCATCCACATTGTTTCAAACTGGAAGCGTCTTTTAACATAAAAATTTCTCAAAATACCTTATTGCCATGAAATCTGAATTGGAACATGGTCTGAAACCTCTGCTATTAAATGGTCAACCTTTCCCCATCCAAAGCTGTCCGTCCAACTGTCAGTAACTAAACATCTGTCAAGTCTTTCTCTGATTGACATGTCATCCCCTTGATTATTTGTCCAGGTGTAGCGAGTTCCCTAAAAACCCAAATCACGCAACTGAAGACGATGAATAACACCATTAAACCCTTCTATTTGACTAAAGGAGACTGATCTTCCTCCTTCCTTGTCCGAGACGAACGAAAAGGCGTTAAAATCGCCAACAACACACCAAGCCTGCCCAACCGGGCAACGCCGTTCAAGCAGGGTCCAGGAGTTGTGCCGTTAACTCCTATCGGGATCCCCATAAAACCCCGTCAAATATCCATGCTTAGATTCACTAGGAATATAATAAAAGCCATGAATATAATATTTTGACATTCTGGCCAGAGCAAAACTGACCTCATCATCCCACATCAATGCGAGACCACCTCTACGATCCTTACAGTCATAGAAAATCCCATTACGAAAACCCAGTCTGTTCCTGATACGAACCATCTCCGTTGCATACTGTTTCTTCTCCATCAAGAAGACTATATTGGGCTTCTGTCTCCTCACTAAATCGCAAAGAGAAGTAACGCTACAGGGGTTCACAAGCCCCCGCACGTTCCACCTTAAAATACTCATTGCGAATGGCTGGGCTGTGTAACAGCCTCAGCCAATAGAGTTGTTGGGTTCTTTAAGGCTCCCCCATCCTGTGTTGGAATCCGCACGGTAGAAACCTGATTTTGAGACAAAGAATTATCATTTACCTCTTCCTTCTGGCGAGCAATTGGGTTACTATGAGCTTTGTGAGTAGCTTGCACATTAGCCCGAGTGTCTGACTTATTACCACGACCAGCCACGTTGTTTGTGTTGGATTTCCACCCCTCAAACCTCCTCTTCCCCACCCACGGCCTCTCGAACCTGCTACCCCATTGCCCCTGCCACTGCTTGTGATCCCCGTCCCTTTTCCTTGACCTAAGGGCCTGTTCTTCGCTTTTTCAGTAGGATTGGGGCTAAGATTAGTCTCACTTACTTTCCTCTTGGATCCAGTCGAAGGTTGGATCAAAGCTATAGCAATTCCTTTACCTTTGTCCTCAGTAGAGAAAAGTGGGGATTTGAAGCTACTTGCAAGTGGATTGTCAAAAAGTTGCATTGACACATCATCCCCTGGGCCCTTTGATTCATGTGAGTCCATTGTTTTTGTATTCTGATCATTCCCTCCATTAGAGCTATTTTCAGAGCCATGCATGGACTTCATGTCATCATCTTCAATGTCTTCAACTGGGTTACCTTCATCTTCAGCAGCCATAGGACTCTTAGGACCCTGTTCCCCATCCTTCACTGTGTCACCTTCATCAAAAGCGTCAAACAATCGCTTTCTGAGGGCTGGGAAATAAAGTAACCATTCGCCGAACCCCACTTGTTTCTGCTTCTTCTCGATATCAGTCTTCATAATACATTCTTCGGCGTTGTGAGTTACCCTGCCGCACCATGAACACAAACAGGGAACCCTTTTAAATTTGTAATCCAACCAAATCTTTTTACCCAAGGCTTCTATATACCTTCCTCGACTTATAGGTTTGTCGATGGCGATACTGACTCGAGCACGCATATAATCTCCTCCCGGCCCCGATGAAATATTTGGATCGGTTTGGAGAACTGTAACAGCTGTTCTCAGTGCTCTACGAAGATCAGCCTCAGTCTGGAGGTATACGAGAAGATTTCGTACTTGAATCCAAACATCAAAGGTCTCAAAAGACATAGTATCGGTGTCCGCCGCCAAATCCCAGGGCTTCAAGATTAGCATGTTTTCGTCGAAAATCCACGGTCCTCCGCTTTGAACCAACTCCATCGACTCTCTGGAGGGAAATTGGAAGATGAATTTGTTAGACCCAACCTCGTGTATACTGACTTCATCCCCTTCCGGCCAGATTTTCTTGAAAAGCAACTTCATAGCCCATAAATTAAACTTGACCGTGGATTTTCGACGAAGTTTAATTTATGGGCTATGAATTGCCCCTGATCGCAGCCAAACAGTACTCTGGGTTGAATACTTCTACTTCTTCCTCTTCTATCGAGAGCATACCGAAGTCCAAGGACGAGCATGTCCCCAAAGCCATCGTCGAAGAGAAGCAAACAGAGGGTCGTCGAAAACAAGCGTCGCTTTGCTAACCCTAGATCGTCGTTCAGAAAACTAGGTCGTCTCCCAGCTCTCTCCGACAAAATCGGAGCTAATTACCTAGCGTAACAAATCACATTACAGATTCAGCAACTTCAACCAACAAAAAACTTAGCTACTCATGTCTAAGAGAGAAACACAAGAGATATCAAGCATATTCATGAACATTTTCATTCAATCAAGTTCCAACTCAAGAATACACAAGCTATTCTCCAATTTCAACTCAAAAAATTGCTTCAAATACCCAAAATGATGAAAAAAAGTCACTAATACTTGATTCAAACTACACTATATCAACTACTAACAGCTAATTTCACCAATATTATAACCTAATAGCAACTAAAATGAAGAAATATGAAGAAAAAGTGAAGAAAAAGATGAAGAACAACCTTGAATTCGTCCTCTCTCCCTATATGGTTTTCTTGGCTCTGCAATAGCTCAGAACGAGCTCAGAAACACCAAGAACAACCCAGAATCCGGCAGGTACTGAGAGAGAAGAGAGAGAGACAGTGGTTCGAATCAGAAAAGTCGTGAGGGAGGAGATAGGCTCTTCAGTCTTCCATTCGCTTATATATAGACCTCAAGACCTGATTTCGTAGCCTCAAAGACTCCATCCTCACCCTCCTATTCGTCTCAGCACTCTTGAATTGGTACAATTTCTGCACATGAACCCTATAATTTGGGTTTTCTTGATTGGATCATTCTAGGGCCGAATTAAGGGCTGTAGTAGAGAGAGATTGGGCTGGGGAGAATTTTAGTACCGGTGTGACGCGATTTGGTGTCGATCGGTTTTGAGCTTCGTCTGAAGCTTCTTCAAGCTTCCATGGCCGCCTCATCATGTTGCGTCGCGAGGATGGAGAAGATGACCCGTCTGGTGAGTTGTTTGATGCGAAATTGCATATTCGGCCCCCCTGTTTTGCTGGGGGCTTTAAAAATGCCCCCATTCCGTTAGAATCTCTTCAAAAGGACCCTTACAAGTTCCCGAAAACTCCAATTAAGCCCCTATTCCGTTAGAAACTTCACTCTTTGGCCCGTACATTCAACTTTTGACTTTCTCTTTGGCATCTTTTCTTTTAAATCTTCAACAATTGTCCAAAATTCTTTTCAAGTCTTCTCAAATAGGCCCTTAAATCTTTAAATCAGCTTGCACTTTAGTCCTCGAACTTGCTTTGTCTTCAATTTTGGCCTCTTTTTCACTTGATCTATTCTAAATAAGCTCTTCTAACTTTTTCTTCATGTCTATTGGCCCTCCTAAGCGCCTAAATTCATCATTCAAACTCCCACTAGCTAGCCTCTTTCATTCCAAAGCATGTCTTCAACTACAAAATGAGATAAAAACAACCAAAACTACGAAAACAAGCATAAGTCTAGAGAGAGATAAAATAGATAAATTACACATATTACCAAGTTATGAAGAGTTCATTAACATACTAAAACATGCAATTCTAAGTCACTAACACCCCCCCCCCCCAACTAGCCTTTCGCTGGTCCTCGAGCAAAGAGAGCGATATAAGTAGTTAACTTGAGAAGAACCAATAATGAGAGACACACACTCAGCAAGACAAGGCTTGACTCAATTCTAAACTAGACTCATATATTTACAAAAACACACACACACACATTATCTAAGTGAGAACCCAAAGAAAAAAAATCCTAAAGATTACTAGCTAATTTTTATTTTTATTTTATTTTTTTGTGGGGGAAAAAGAAGAATGCACAAATGTCTCCTCAAATAAATTCTCAAAGTCCAAAAAGATTGAGAAAGAAGCCTATGGACGTCTAAGCATATACTCATACAAATGTGGGCGGAGTTTGGTAGAAGTTGACTCATGCGAACCATAAAACTTGTTAATTAAGTCCAATTTGCGAGAAAGTATGCGTTCAAAAATAAGGATCACATGAAACTAGCATTCTCATACTTATTCAAAAGCACCCATGTAGGATGGACCTCCAAAGCTTTGAACAAAAACGAGTTTTATAGTGGGGGATGTGGTTGTGGGCTTGTATGATCCTTTTGTGCATTTTTTTCGGAGGTGGTGCGACTTTTCCTCATTTTGGAGGCTTTAGCATTAACATGTTTTTTTCACACATGTCCACCTCTAATCCAAGGTTCTCCAAGACCCACAACAAAATAGAGGAATAAACAAGCGAGTGTGATTTTTAAGCTAAACCAATGGGGCTATCTAGGTGGTGGTATGACATTAATCCCCGAACACCCCTCTAGTTCTTAGGCATCGCATAGGGTGTCATGGTCACCTCCACCCCCAATGGGCCACAAGTTTCCACCGCCAAAAAAATGAGAATTAAATATTTTTGTAGAGTTCAAATAGCTTTAGAGAATACACCCTTTTTCAAAAGTAGTAAGACGTCAAAGTTTATGTGATCAACTTAGTTTGAAGGACTTAAACATGAATCGTAAATTTAGTGTGTCGCTTTGTGAGAACGCATGATATCGCGGAATGTGGGATATTGGTGTAGATGTATTGAGTATAAGCAAAGAATTACTTATTAAAATAAAAATAAAAAGAACACAGACTAAGAGATTTCATTATTTGAAAACATTTAGCTTTCCAAAATTCCCCCTTTTCACTTTTTCTAATTTTTTATTTATTTATTTATTTTTTATTTTTTGAAATAAGTGACTCAACTACAACTTTCTAAGACTTAATAAAGCTATCAAAGAAGAAAATGAAATCGAGACTCAAGATGAAAGGCTAAAATAAATAAAGCTACCAAAGAAAGAGAAAAAAAAAATCTATGGTTTGACACGAGAAAAGAGTGATGCTTCTCATGAAAGGTTCACACACTTTTTTTTCAATTTTTTTTCAACTTTTTTTGGATTTTTACTTTCTTTTATTTTTTTTAATATTTTTCATGTAAATCACTAATGAAAGAATAATCATGCAAGTAACCATTTAACCAAGAAATAAGTCTACTCCACCCCCCAACTAAAATATCACATTGTCCTCAATGTGTGAGAAAAATGGAAGAGCATACAAATTCATTAAGAGACAAGGGATAGGAGAACCTCATTTTGCATTCTTGGCCACCAAGCACAAGTCCTCCTCCAAGAGAAACATACAAAATTTTCATAGAAAAGAAAATAAAAAAAATGCAAGAAATAGAGATAAATTAATTTATTTATGTAAAAGACGTGACTTCTAAGTGGGAGAAGTCAATTCATGGAACGTTTAATTTCTTAAGGTCTAGGCAAGCTTGCCTATGACTATGAGCATGTGTAGCGTCAAAGTAACCCTCTTTCATTCTTTGCATTCTCAAATCTTCTTTTAACTCGACCTTTGTCACATTCTCAAGCATAGAACTTGGGTAGCCAATACCGGGATCAAGTAAATCAAAATGCATGGATTTGATATCTTTCTTCTTGATAAAAATAGCACATTCTTGTTTCTCACATAAATCTTTCAAAGTGATATTTTCAAAGAAAGTACAAGACACACTTGGACAAGTAAACTTGACTTCTCAATGAAACTTGAAGTGATAGATAAATCATGAGAAAAATTGATAGGAGGATCTTTGCTACTAGTTACTTGATACCTTCAATGAGAAGAACATTTTCACTACAAAAATTAATTTTAAGATCCTCTTTTGACATATGAACGCAAGACTTCTCATTCATGAATTTCATACATTCATCTAAAAAAATTCCAAACACATATTTCACAACATGGAATTCATTTTCATGGTGCTCAATAGGAGGAATGTGAGAATAGACATCAAAGTTTTCAAAACCTTCACTTGGACCCCCCCCCCCCAACTTGCTTGAAGGTCCATCCACAATCTCTAGTGGAGGGGGTTCTCCTAGAATATCCTCTAAGTCATCATAAAATAAGTCATCTTCATTAGCCATGCAAGAACGATTATCCTCAACCCCTAATAATGTGTTTCTTAATTTTAAATGAGGGGGTTTCAAATCACATGTTGGAGTTTCCCTCATTTTGGAAGGAAACTGCTTTCTATCATGCAAATCACTCTCAATGCTAACATGCTCATGAGGTGAATCTTGGTCAAGTTGTGCAAAGAATTTCTCCTCTTCCTCCTCAAAATCAACATACCATTCAAAGAGAAATGATGTAAGGGACTTACAATCATGCAAAAAATTTAACTCTTCCAAAGTAAGCTCGCTTGACTCTTGGTCAAGTTGTGCAAGGAATTTCTCCTCCTCCTCAAAATCGACATCCTCTTAAATGAGAAGAGATGAAAGGGACTCACAATCACATAAAAATTTCAAATCTTCCAAATTAAGCTCGCTTGACTCTTTGGAACATGTAGAAAGAGTATAAACATCTTCAACACATGATTCAACCCAACTCACTTCACATACATCATCGTCATCTTGTGACTTTGGGTGAATACATGAATTAAAAATATTAAGCTCAAGAGTCATGTTCCAAAATGTAATATTCATCATACCACTCCTACAATTTATAATTTCATTAGTTGTAGCAAGAAATGGTCTTCCTAAGATGAAAGGAATGGAGGATGTACCACTAGCCAAAGGAGAGGTGTCTAAAACAATAAAATCCACCGGAAAGTAACATTGATTCACTTGAACCAACACATGCGCAATGATGCCTCTAGGGATTCTAGTGGACCTATCCGCCAATTGGAGAGTCACTATTGTGGGTTTCAACTCACCCAACCCCAACTTCTCATATACCGAGTATTGAAGAAGGTTTACATATGCACCCAAATCTAACAAAGAATCATGAATTTTATGATCTCCAATGGTGCAAGTGATAGTAGGTGAAGCCGGATCTTTATACTTAGGAGGGAGGTTATGTTGGAGAATTGAGATCACTTGCTCGGTGAGAAATGTATTCTTTCTTACTTGAAGAGTTCTCTTGAAAGTGCACAAATCCTTGAGAAATTTGGCATAAGCCGGAATTCGCTTGATAGCATCCAAGAGAGGGATGTTTATCATAAAATTTTGAAATGTCTCAAGGATGTCTTGGTGACTTGATTTCACCTTATTGGCCACCAATCTTTGGGAAAATGGTGGAACAATCCAAATTTCTTCATTATCAACCACATATTTCCCTTCGTTAAGACTCTCTTTAGACTCTTGCAAGTCAACACCTCCCTCTTGGTCATCACTCTTCTCACACTCCTCTTCTTCCTCATTTTTATTGGACTCCCCACTTAAAAGTCAATTATCAACAACCTTCCCATTTATCAAAACGGTGATGGCCTTAGCATGCTCCACATGGTTGAAGCTTTGGCCACTTAGATTTTGTTGAGCTTGAGATGGGAATTTTCCCTTCTCTTGAGCATTTATGTAGACTCCAACCTAGCCAACGCATTTTTTAACTCTTCGTTGGTTTGGTTTTGAGTAGCCATGAATTTCTCAAAGGGGTCATCTAGACTCCTTTTGTTAGGAGGGACAAGAGTAGAGATTGAGGGATTTACTTGGGCCTCTTGGCCTTGTCTCCACCCAAAATTAGGATGATTTCTCCAATTTGAGTTATATGTGGCCAAGTATGACGAATTGTCATATGACATCCCATAGTTGGCATTGATCATATTCACTTGCTCACCCATGAGCTCTTGGACTCTTAGGAACTCGGGACAATTGCCTAACTCATGGTAATCACTACAAAAAGGACACAGGGTCTCACTCTTAGACTTAAGGTAATGCATGCTACCTTTAGGTTTAGAAGACAATTCTTTTACAGGCTCATTCATGTCCAAAGATTGGATTTTTTCACAAATCTCATCTAAAAAATCTCACCCCTCATCTTCACCTTTTTAAAAGAAATCTCCTCCACTCAATGACTCGATTGTGTGCTTTTGGTTGGATGACAAACCATCATAAAATGAGCTAATCAATCTCCATGTCTCAAATCCATGGTGAGGGCAAGCACTGAGGAGATCCTTGAAGTGTTCCCAAGCTTGGGGAAGTGCCTCTCCCTCCTTAGCACAAAAAGCCACAATTTGCCTTTTTATGGCATTTGTCTTGTAAGTAGGGAAAAATTTCTTGAGAAACACTTTCTCTAATTCTTCCCATGTGCCTATGGTCCTAGGTCTCAAAGAGTGAAGCCATGCCATGGCTTTGTCCCTCAAAGAGAAAGGAAACAACCTAAGCTTGATAGTGTTACTAGAGACACCATTGCAATTAACTGTTTAGAAAATATCATTGAAGTCCTTAAGATGAGAGTAAGCGCTCTCAGACTCTAGGCCATGAAACTTAGGAAGAAGTTGAATTGCGCCCGGCTTAACATCAAAGTTCCTTTAATTTAAGGGAAACACAAAGCAAGAAGGTGAACTTTGTCCAGAAGGATGCATCAAATCTCTAAGTGTACGAAATGACATCATCTCGTTGTTGCTACTATGCCCATCACCTCCATCCATGATTTCAAAGCTATTAAGAGAGCTAGAATCGTTGGATTGGACTAGACTACTACTTCCACTAGTAGAAGTATTTTCACCAAAGGGATTTCCACCCTCTTCTTCAAGCAAGTGCTATGCAATCTATGAGTACTATCACGTTGCCACACACTCATGCAACACAAGCTGAAATAAAGTTCAGAAGGGTTACCTAACACTAGCTATGAGTATGTTTTTGTTATTTTTTTACTTTTCGCTTTTTTTTTCAAAGTTCAAATATGAACCCGGAATTTTTCTTCGAGCGTATCTAAAAAAATAAAAACTAGCAAAATAAGAAGCAACTAAAGAGTAAGTCTCTTAGCACCAATCCCCGGCACCGGAGCCAAAAACTTGTTCGCGGTAATTCCCAAGTATAGGAATATCGTTCTAAGTAGTACCCGAGTAAGAACGGGGTCGATTTCCACAAGGATTGAGCAAGGGAGATCTCACACTTGATTAGCAAGATACAAGCTAAACTAAAGCTAACTAGTGCAATGAAAGTAAATTTCTCAAAGGCTTAAGCTAGCCAAGCTTCTAAATCCACCAAGAGAAACTTGATTTAGCAAGGATTTTTGTTGAACAATTTAATGAAACTAAGCGAACACTTAAAGAGAATCTAAAACTTGAGAAGAGTTTGTAGGATTGACAGAAGAGTTGGTCTTAGTTGAATTATCTAGGTGTGATGTGCATGAATCCAACACCGTAATGATATTACAAGGAGATGTGTGGATTCTAATGTCAAATCCATGTATGATTCATGAGGAACACTAGTGGAGTCCAAAACTAAGTTGTATCAACTATTAATTTGTGTATTCAAACATGCATCCACAAACATGATGAAGCTACAAATCGGATTTGTATTCCAACACTTGTTCAATCATGAATCACAAGAGGCACTTCTCAACTCATTGATTTAACAATTGAATCCACACCCAACACACCTAGAATCATCAACTTCAACCAACAACAAACTTAGCTACTCATGTCTAAGAGAGAAACACAAGAGATATCAAGCATATTCATGAACATTTTCAATCAATTCAAGTTCCAACTCAAGAATACACAAGCTATTCTCCAATTTCAACTCAAAAACTTGCTTCAAATACCCAAAATGATGAACAAAGTAACTAATACTTGATTCAAACTACACAATATCAACTACTAACAGCTAATTTCACCGATATTATCAACTAATAGCAACTAAAATGAAGAACTATGAAGAACAAGTGAAGAAAAATATGAAGAACAGCCTTGAATTCGACCTCTCTCCCTCTATGGTTGTTATTGGCTCTGCAATAGCTCAAAACGAGCTCAGAAACACCAAGAACAACCCAGAATCCGACAGGTACCGAGAGAGAAGAGAGAGAGAGAGACAGAGGTTCGGTTCAGAATATTCGGGAGGGAAGAGATAGGCTCTTCAATCTTCCATTCGCGTATGTATAGACCTCAAGACCTGATTTCGTAGCCTCCAAGACTCCATCCTCACCCTCCAATTCGTCTGCACTCTTGAATCGTCGATTTACAACTTCTGCACATGAACCCTAGAATTTGGGTTTTCTTGATTGGATCATTCTTGGGCCGAATAAGGGCTGTAGTAGAGAGAGATTGGGCTGGGGAGAATTTTAGTGTCGGTTTGACGCGATTTGGTGTCGATTTGGGTCGGTTTTGAGCTTCGTCCGAAGCTTCTTCAAGTTTCCATGGCCTCCTCTTCCTGTTGCGTAACGAGGATGGAAAAGATGACCCGTCTGGCGAGCTGTTTGATGCGAAATTGCATATTTGGACCCCCTATTTCCCTGGGGCCCATTCCGTTAGAATCTCTTCAAAAGGACCCTTACAAGTTCTCGAAAACTCCAATTAAGCGCCTATTCCGTTAGAAACTTCACTATTTGGCCCGTACTTTCAACTTTTGACTTTCTCTTTAGCCTCTTTTCTTCTAAATCTTCAACAATTGTCCAAAATTCTTGTCATGTCTTCTCACATAGGCCCTTAAATCTTTAAATCAGCTTGAACTTTAGTCCTCGAAGTTGCTTTGTCTTCAATTTTGGCCTCTTTTCACTTGATCTATTAAAAATAAGCTCTTCAAACTTTTTTTTCATGTCTCTTGGCCCTCCTAGGCGCCTCAATTCATCATTCAAGCTCCCACTAGCTAGCCTCTTTCATTCCAAAGCACGTATTCATCTACAAAATGAGATAAAAACAACGAAAACTACGAAAACAATCATAAGTCTAGAAAGAGAGATAAAATAGATAAATTACACATATTAGCAAGTTATGAAGATTTAATTAACATACTAAAACATTCAATTCTAAGTCCACAGTGTCTTACATGAAGATTTGGGGCTGTGATGTCTATGTAAAACGTTTACAATCACACAAACTCGGGCCTAAGTCGGAAAAGTGTAAGTTTGTGGGATACGCTAAGGATACTAAAGGGTAATACTTCTACAATGCAACTGAGAACCAAGTGTTTGTTGCCCGGTCCAGCGTGTTTCTAGAAAGATAATTTTTCTCTAAATAAGCAAGTGGGAGGACTGTAGAACTTGAAGAAATTCAAGAACCACAAACTACTGATCCTATTATGGAACATGAACAGGAACCGCAAAGTGTTATGGAGGAACCTGTTCAAGTAACACAAGAGCTTCGTAGGTCCAGTAGAGTGAGCCTGGAGCCAGAGAGTATGGACTTCTTGTGACTGAATCTGGTGACACGATGCTCATAATGATGAGCCTACTACCTATGAAGAGGCCATTAAAGGGCCTGACTCTCAGAAGTGGCGCAAAGCCATGGAATCATAGATGAAATCCATGTATACCAACAAAGTATGGACTTTGGTGGAACCACCCCAAGGGGCGCGACCCATAGGGTGCAACTGGGTCTTCAAGAAGAAGAACGACATGGATGGTAATGTGAGTTGCAATGACCAAATCCATCCGAATCCTACTTGATGTTGTAGCATACTACGACTCTAAGATTTGGCAGATGGATATCAAAACAGCATTTCTGTATGGAAACCTCCTTGAGGATATGTACATGACACAACCCGAGGGTTTTGTAGATCCAGAGCATGCAAATTAAGTCTGTAAGCTACAACGATCCATTTATGGGTTAAAGCAAGCTTCTAGGAGTTGGAATCGACGTTTTGATGAAGCAGTCAAAGAGTTTGACTTAATCAAGAACGAAGATGAATCGTGTGTCTACAAGAAGGTTAGTGGGAGCTCTTTTTCTTTTCTAGTCTTGTATGTGGATGACATACTACTCACTGAGAACAACGTTCTCATGCTGCAATCTGTGAAAGATTGGCTTGGAGAATGCTTCCCAATGAAAGACTTTGGGGAAGCGGCTTATATACTTGGTATCAAGATCTATAGAGATTCATCGAGGAAGATGATATGCCTAAGTCAAAGTACATATATCAACAAGGTGTTGAATCGGTTCAACATGCAATTTTTCAAGAAAGGATTATTTCCCATGTCGCATGGAATCACTCTTTCGAAGAGAGATTTCCCTTCCACTAAGATTGAGAAGGCACGCATGAGTAGGATACCCAATGCCTCGACCATAGGATCCATTATGTACGCCATGTTATGTACTAGACCAGATGTGTCATACCGTTGAGTATGACAAGCAGATATCAGTCTAATCGAGGTAAGATTCACTGGATAGCAGTTAAGAACGTCCTCAAGTACTTTAGAAGAACTAAGGATGTGTTCTTGATCTATGGAGGGAAGGAAGAGTTGCGTGTAAGGGGTTACACAGATGCAAGCTTCCAAACCAACATAGATGATTTCAGATCGCAGTCGGGATTCGTGTATTGCCTGAATGGCGGAGCTGTGAGCAGGAAGAGTTCCAAGCAAGTAAAGGTTGATGATTCTACCACTGAGGCTGAGTACATTGCTTGAAGTCACGCAGGAAAGGAAGCTGTTTCAATTAGGAAGTTCATTACCGAACTCGGTGTGGTTCCTGGCATTGTGGATCCAATAGAGTTGTACTGTGACAACACTGGGGCGTTCGCACAATCAGAGGAAGCCAGGTCACACCAGAAATCCAAACACGTACTCAGAAAGTTCCATCTTATTCGAGATATAGAGGAGATGTGAAGATATGCAAGATTCCTACAGATGAGAACCTTTCAAATCCGCTTACAAAGCCGCTTGTTCAGCGCAGGCATTAAGGACAAACTAGGGCTATGGGCATATGGGATGCGCCAGATTGGCTCTAGTGCAAGTGGGAGACTATAGGAATAGGTGCCCTAGGGGAAATCATTTTAGTATGGATAGTGTTTTTGGCTAGAAACATTCATTGTATTATTTATGCGGATATTTAATATAATGAAGTACTTAGATTGCAAATATGTTGTTTATCCTAAATATCCCTAGTCAATCATATTGATAAAAAGGACTATCAACTTTAGACTAGTATAGGGTTAGATTGATATGGAGATATCACGATCCAACACATGGGTACGCATTAGGAGTAATGGATACTTTATTGACCCGTGACGAGAAGGCTACATACATGTTATGTAAGGTCACAAGTTCTTCTCGTAGTGACAACGAAAGTGTCATCCTTAGAATTGAAGTCACTAGATCCTCTAGTTGTGGAATCTTGTATTTTGACATTGTCAAACGCTACACCGTAACTAGGTAGTTATAAAGGCGTTCGTCGGATATAATAATGAAGCAAGCTTAGAGATGGTAGTGACGTAGATAGGATTTTTCCCTACCACATAACGGGAGCAAATATCCACGGCCACTCGAGGGATGGTGCTCATAGAATGTCTGGTGTAGATAGTGCGTTCAAGACAGGTCGACCATCACCCACGTGGCAGCCATCGAGGAGGTATGATGGTACTTCATTACTACTCTAACATTGTCTTTATATATGCACTTATCTATATCTTTATCTTTATGCTCGCACTTACATGTATGGGGGCTGTGAGACAGGTTCACCCTCGCATACTAACCGCACGGGATTTGTAGGGTTCAAGTGGCTTGGAGGCTAGAGTAAGGCACGTCGCGCGCGATCCTTGTCAATTGTATAAGAGACTCGACGATCGCACACCCTATGTATACGGTCGCACGTGCGAACTTGCCCTATATGTACGGACGATCCTGCGAACGTTCCCTATATATACAATCGATCGTGCAGCGTGCGAGGCAGTTACGTAGCCCTCATATGCGGCAACGTAACTCCTCTTAACCACCACTCTAAGACCATGTATATAGGAACACTTGCCTCCTGTTATCGGTTTGACTCTTTTGCTAATGATCATACTGTCTCTCTCTCAAGAAATAGCAAAGGCTTACTCTTTCCCCTACATCTTTACTCCCACTCTCTCTGCTTTTGTTCAGTTTTCTTGCCATCTATTTCAGGTGTACATTCAGATCTTCCCTACAGGATCTCCTTGTCCACATTGGTGAACCTGACGTGAACACAACCTTCAAAGCTCTCAAACCAACCACTCTGCAACCATGTCTCACGACGGCGACTGTAGCGAAGGCCACCAGTCTCCTTCAGGGGAACGAGTCTCAAGAGGGGAGGCTCCACCCAACATCACTACCGACACCAACGCCCAGACAAAAATAGCCACCGGAAACAACCAAACCTTGGAGATGCTGAAAGCAACAATCCAGAGCCAAGATAGGGCTATGCAGGCCCAATCTGCGCTAATAGCCCAAATCATGGCAATTCAGGGATGTCTTTGGCAGAATTCCACCCAAGGAGCTTCTGCCCCTCCAGGAGCAGCAGCGACACCCAAGCCGCACAACTCTGCACCACCATTCCCACCATCCTCATCCCAACCACCTCTTCCTTTGGCACCCTCACCAGGACTGCCACCACCACCCCACTCGCGCGTGGCTTACCGCCAGAGCGCGCAGCTGTTGGAAATCCTCCCACTTATCCATCTTCATACCCAGTGCTGCCATCACGTGCGAATGGAGTTCAAGCAAGTTCCACACCCCTGCTCCTTATGACCCTAACATCTCTTACATACCTCGATTTGCTGCTACCCCATCATCAACCCCATGAGGAAGTGCTCCTGCTAACGTGACAACCTTGGAGCAGTGCTTGGACATTCTCGTTGCGAATCAATGTTTCGCGGACACTGTTATCCCAAGGGTCAAATGCACGCCATCAATCCCACGCGACATTTACCTGATGCCTAAGCCCGTCGGATACAAGGCGCCGAAGTGGGGAAAGTTTGATGAGATCAACAGAAACGCGCAGGATCATGTGATGCATTTTGTCTACATGATGGGCCCAAATGGGATCGATCCACGCTTGCTGATGCGCGAGTTCCTAAAGTCTCTGGGACACGTCGCATACAAATGGTACAGAACTCTAGAGGATGGCTCCATCAAAACCTTGGAGGTAATGGTCAAGAAGTTCTACACCAAGTTCTTCCAGGTTGAAGAGAATTCCACGACAATAAGCCTATCTCGCATGCACCAGAAACCTGACGAAGAAGGTGTCTCATTCATAAAGAAGTTCAGGAAAAAATCATTGGAATGTGTGGATTAGGTAGTCGAAAGCCGCGTAGTTGAGATATGTCTCCAAGGAATGCGAGATGAGTACAAAGGTATGTTGATGACGCGATTTACTAACGCGTTTAAACGCAAGCGCAAGTAATATAGGGGTGGTATTTCAACCCCGAGTTATCGATCCCACGAGGACAGACTTGAGACTATTTAATTAGTTTATTAATTTAGAGTACGGTACAAGAGGAAGGATTTGATTGATATATGAATAAAAATAACAACTAAACTAATATTTTTTTTATTTTTTTATTTAAGAAATATATATTGAGGAACTAGGCAATCTCTAAATCACCTAGGGCTATAGACGATTTCCAGTTCAGCTATGTAACATGTCTATCCTATTCTAGTTCAGCCGGGTAATATACTATGACAATATCCTGTCGGTCTCATGTTGTCTACCCGTCGTTCTAGCAGGTCATCTACTGGTACGATAACGGAGCCTGTCGGCCCACCGTTTCAAGGAACAGCTAAATAATCCTACTGAATCTACCCACACTAGGCCAATCCTAACACTTCTCCTTTTCGGTCTTGGTGATTCAGGATTGTGTTCAAATTCTCTACACAATTAGGTTGAGTCACTGTCGTGCACTCATCTAATTTAGCTAGTACATCCGGGTAGCTACTCCATTCATACTAAAGATTAAGCATAGAATAAGAACATGTAACTAGAACGAATATTAACTTTAAGCAAGAAATTGATTCACAAAATAAACCCTAGTTTCGTTGAATATCAAATCATATCCTAATTGTGTCAATAGACTAAGATCAACAAGTTCAAGAAACTAACATTCAATTAAAGAAGCAAATCCAAATGCATGAAACAAAGTCAGAAATCAGGAAAATAACCGTCTACATAAACCCTAGGCTCTCGTAGAGATGCCTAGCAAAGTATTTAGCTAAGAAGAATAAACCAAACACGGTGCAATAGTTTCTCCTTACAAAGATTGAGTAAGAAGAAGAAATCAAAAACCTAGCTCTCCAATGGTGGCTTTTGTGTTCTCGTCGTCCACATCTTCGTCCTTGTCGTCCTCCCTTTGTTTCCTGCTCCAAATATGCGTGAATCCCCTCTCAAGGACGGACTCCTAGGTTAGAAGAAGTCCCCAAAGCTCAAACTCTTTAAAAATTACAAAACAGTCCCAAAAATTGCGATTTAGCCCTCTGTTCGCACGAACAGAATTGTTGCTCGCACGAACAGCTTTTTTCTCTCTGTTCGCACGAATAGAAATCTTGTTCGTACAATTTTCTGTCCCTTTTTCATCCTTTTTGGCCAACTGAAAAATATTCTAAGGCATTTTGTTCGCACGAACACAAAAGTGTTCGCACGAACACAAAAGATGAACTCAGATTTTCACCCTCTTCGACGGACAATAACTTTCTCTTCCGATCTCCGTTTTAGCTCCGTGACCTATCGTTGGAAAGCTCTTTGAGTCTAATTTCATTTGCCACTGATATCACTCCAAAATGTATTGTAGAACTCTAGATAAGGTCAAAATAGTTGATATTGGTGACACTTGCTCTTCTAACTTTGCTTCTCTTGCTTCCTCTTGAGTTTGCTTTGTTTCCGAAGTTTTTTTATGCCTCCTAGTCATCGTTTAGCATCCGCTCCTGTGAAGACAACATGAACAACAATATACCATTCAGATATCTAAGAAATCTTTTTAACTGTAGTCGAGTGTGATTCTTTGGGACCAGCTTGAAATCTAGCACACATGCACACACTGAACATGATATCTGGTCTACTTGATTTGAGGTAGAATATGCATCGAAACGCCCAGATTAACAATAAAGTGCTAAAAACTCAACTTTCTACGTTTTCTCAACATTTGTAGTGTAAAACTCATATTTCAACCCCGGAATCACGCAAAATGATATAAAATGTGCAAGAAATATAACTCTAATAAAGAGTTTTCCAATTCCCCCACACTACCCTTTTGCGCGTCCCGAGCAAAATCAATCCTCACACTACGTTTTAATCCACTGAATTGCATACAACTACACTAGCCATGTGACACAAACAACACACACACCCAATGCAATCTACATGAATATAAACAATGCAACTCGATTATCAAACAATGCAAAATTGAAACAACACAAATATGTTTTTCCTTTTTCGTTAGAGATCGGGCAATCTCGCTATCACTAACCAAAAACATCAAGTTCTCACAAGTCTCTTTTGCAATTCACACAACCGCAGTGAGGAATTGAAAATACAATGATCCTACGCAGAAGCTCACTAAGGGGTCCCCAAACATCCACCAAACTCAATCCAAGATCCGGGCACGTCCTTTAGCTCAGAGGGTCTAGGCACCCTTAGTCCTATAGTAGTCTTTCGTCGCCAAGTCATATGAGGTTTTCAGACCCTCTTAGCCGTTATTGCATTGAATGAAAGTTGTACCGGTGATGGGAGACACAACTCCGTGTAATACGGCTTGACTTTAATTTTCCTTAGACGCTCTAATTGGATTGAATCCGAATTCTCCGCGCAAACGGAGGCACATTAGGTTGTTCACTGTATCTAATCCAAGAGAAGATTTTTGATTCTTTTGTTTTGCATTCTCTTCTAGTTTTTTCAACCGTGCATTTAGAGCAACTAAGTGTGGTCTTTTTCGAAATTTCTCTTAGAACCACCTTAAGGGATGGTGGTGTACGCTCCCCGACTTCGATTAGGCCTAAGACTCGTACCACATAGAACCGACTCTACACGAAGGTCCACCCCATATTCTAAGAGTCCACAAGTTTCCACTCGAAAACAGACTATTCGACTTCTTAGGAATAAATCCTCCTAGCACAATATAGGAACTAAAGGTATTCCCTCGTCTACATTCCCCTTATCCCTGAATACCCGGGACATCCTTTCGTGAAACCGGTGTGCAGGATACTAAAAGTTAAGGTTTTCCCCACTACAGTGCTTCCTATTCATTGAGACTCTTTCACTGAACTCTCTCTAGTTTCAAGCTTCATCAATTGCCCAACTCAAAATTTTTAAATTTTTATGGATTTTCGCTTTTCTAATTTTCTTTTCTTATATTTTCCTAAACTCTATATGCTTTTGGCCAACTCGATAATCACAACGATTGGGTAGGGGACTCAATAATTAAATGTGCAACAATGCAAAAATATTAAACTAGCACAGTACGACACTGAAACACCACTCTACACTAACCACATTAACACAATACTACACAAACTACATGTAACAAGGCTATGCAAGACAAAACATGGCTGGTGAAATTATACACAAACTCCCCCACACTTAAGTGTTTCGTTGTCCTCAGCGAATTTAGGGATCAAGTAGGAGGTGTCCTCGCTTAAATGTGTTGGCGGTTGATCTACACAATTATGGCTCAAAACGTAGAAACAAGAGACAGAGTTCGAGGTACCTGGGTGCCCGGACCTACATGGGCACCGTTGCCGCAAAAATGCAACAAGAAGGGGTCTTGTGGACCGTTGACAGTTTCCGGAAAAGTCTCACCTCGCGTCCGGATTCTGATGCGCCTACTCAACATTCTCTATCGCACGCATAAAGAAGAGGAATCCGGAGCGTCTTTTGTACCTTTTTCCCTTCACACGGATTGGAAGAATTAAAGCAACTCTCTCTCACCCCTCAAAATCAAATATGGAGAACTAAAAGCAAAAACAGAAACAAATTGCATCCTATTCTACATTGGGTTGCCTCCCAAGCAGCGCTTGTAATTTAATGTCGACAGCCCGACCTGGTTACCTCAACCGAAAAGTAAAGTGAAGACTGTTTTATCCCTCCACTTCTTCTTTTTCCACCATCTCTTTTCCAGAATTTCACGTTCACCCTTGTGCTGCAAAGACGGTGGAGAGTTGTGGAAGCTGACTCCTTTCATTTTGCAATTGATCTTCTTGAGAAACTTCCACCAAGTACCACTGGGCTCAAATGAATCTTTGGCCATAAAATCATCCCAGTAATACCTCATCTGTGCTAGATGCTCTTCACATGACCCATTCAATTCATCCACACACCCACACTTTTTTGTTTTCAACTCCTTGACTATGGCGTTTGGATCATTAATATAATAGCCAATATGACACGAAATTGAAATTTTTTCATGATGCTCTTCACATTAAGAATCTTCATACACAAGTATTTCCAACTCATCACAGACTTGATTAATATGAGATAGGGAGAATTCTTCGAAAGTATGAGTAGGGGCTTTTACCTCAATAGGTATGGGCACGAGTGCTTCATCAGCTTCATCATTAGCACTCCATAGGCTTCCAATGCTGGTGTCTTCCCATTCAATGCAAGGATGTGAGGGCGCATGCGGTCTTGGCTCGCAATACTGAAGATCTTCCCATCTTGGGCACACAGGTCCACCCCAGTCTGAATCAGAGTCTGAGTCCTCATAAATGGCAGAGTCCACCAATGGTTCCTGGACATTGCAGTCTTCACTCGGCTCAGGTATCTCTTCTTCCACTTGTGGTGGTGATGATGAAGGTTCAATATGAGGCTCACTGTCATGTGGCAAGGGCTCCTCTTGGCTCTTGAATACTAGATTCCCCTGCTATTGACAGTTTTTCTATTCATTTCTTTTTCCTCTCCATCATCTCCCTCACGTATTCCCTACCTGTGGCAGAATCCTTTTGTGGCACTTGTGCAGCTATGGACAAAAATTTGGCGCACACTTCGATGTCCTCCATAATACTACATCGTTCTGCCATAATTGCTGATGAGTCTTCCTGGTGCTGATGAAGCTGGGGGCATGTACTTGACATGAGTATCTGCGGTCATGCCAAATGCCGCATCCGTAGCACCAAGTTATGCATGAGTCCTCGTCTTCATGGTTACCCCTGCAGTGGAGACAGTAGGGGGAACCCGAATAACAGTCTTCGCTCCACATGCTTATATTGTCTCTTACTTCCTACGTTCCTGAAAAACAAACTCACAAGATACCCGTGAAGCACAGAGATAGATAATATAACAAAATAAAACTAAAATGAAAATAAAAGTAATATAAACTAATTCCTAACAAAACAATCTACCGCAGTCCCCGGCTACGGCGCGAAAAAATTGACGCGATTTACTAATGCGTTTAAACGCAAGCGCACGGTCAAGTAATATAGGGGTGGTATTTCAACCCCGAGTTATCGATCCCACGAGGACAGACTTGAGACTATTTAAT
The DNA here is from genome assembly GCA_023055425.1 of Linanthus parryae. Lineage (NCBI taxonomy): Eukaryota > Viridiplantae > Streptophyta > Magnoliopsida > Ericales > Polemoniaceae > Linanthus > Linanthus parryae. The sequence continues at coordinate 131,540,369 of JALGPY010000002.1, read as the reverse complement.
TAGTTACTTAATTTAGAGTGCGGTACAAGAGGAAGGATTTGATTGATTTATGAATACAAATAACAACTAAACTAATATTTTTTTATTTTTTTATTAAAGAAATAGATATGGAGGAACTAGGCAATCTCTAGATCACCTAGGGCTATAGACGATTTCCAGTTCAGCTATGTAACACGTCTATCCTATTCTAGTTCATCCGGGTAATAAACTATGACAATATCATGTCGGTATCGTGTCACTTTACGTCTCGGTTAACTACAATCTTCACTCAGTCTCATGTTTTCTACCGGTCCGTTCTAGCAGGTCATCTACTGGTAGGATAACGGAGCCTGTCGGCCCACCGTTTCACGGAACAGCTAAATAATCCTACTGAATCTACCCACACTAGGACAATCCTAACACTTCTCTTTTTCGGTCTTGGTGATTCGGGATTGTGTTCAAATTCTCTACACAATTAGGTTGAGTCACTGTCGTGCACTCATCTAATTTAGCTAGTACGTCCAGGTAGCTACTCCATTCATACCAAAAATTAAGCATATAACAAGAACATGTAACTAGAACGAATATTAACTTTAAGAAAGAAATTGATTCACAAAATTAACCCTAGTTTTGTTGAATATCAAATCATATCCTAATCGTGTCAATAGACTAAGATCAACAAGTTCAAGAAACTAACATTCAATTAAAGAAGCAAATCCAAATGCATGAAACAAAATCAGAAATTAGGAAAATAACCGTCTAAATAAACCCTAGGCTCTCGTAGAGATGCCTAGAAAAGTATTTAGCTAAGAAGAATCAACCAAACACGGTGCAATAGTTTCTCCATACAAAGATTGAGAAAGAAGAAGAAATCAAAACCCTAGCTCTCCAATGGTGGCTTTTGTGTTCTCTTCGTCACCATCTTCGTCCTTGTCGTCCTCCCTTTGTTCCTACTCCAAATATGCTTGAATCCCCTCTCAAGGACGGAATCCGAGGTTAGAAGAAGTCCCCAAAGCTCAAACTCTTTAAAAATTACAAAACAGCCCAAAAAATTGCGATTTAGCCCTCTGTTCGCACGAACAGAATTGTTGCTCGCACGAACATCTTTTTGATCTCTGTTCGCACGAACAGAAATCTTGTTAGTACAATTTTGCAGTCCCTTTTTCATCCTTTTTGGCCAACTGAAAAAATTCTAAGGCATTTTGTTCGCACGAACACAAAAGTGTTCGCACAAACACAAAAGTGTTCGCACGAACACCCCTGGAGATGAACTCAGATTTTCATCATCTTCGGCGGACAATAACTTTCTCCTCCGATCTCTGTTTTAGCTCCGTGACCTGTCGTTGGAAAGCTATTTGAGTCTACTTTCATTTTCCACTGGTATCACTCCAAAATGTATTGTAGAACTCAAGATAATGTCAAAATAGTGGATATTGGTCATTCTCGCTCTTCTAACTTTGCTTCTCTTGCTTCCTCTTGAGTTTGCTTTGTTTCCGAAGTTCGTTTCATGCCTCCTAGTCATCGTTTAGCATCCGTTCCTGTCAAGGCAACATGAACAACCATACCAAGCGATTATATTTGACAAATAACATCGAAATATGCATCGAAACGCCCGGATTAACAATAAAGTGCTAAAAACTCAACTTTCTACGTTTTCTCAACATTCATAGTGTAAAACTCATATTTCAACCCCGGAATCACGCAAAACGATATAAAATGTGCAAGAAATATAACTATAATAAAGTGTTATCATTTGATTAATTTGCAGATTGTTGGAATAGATGCCCTAGAGGCAACCTAGTTTAGTATGAACAATAAATTGGCTAAAATATTCATTGTATTATTTGTGGAGATATTTAATTAATGAAGTCCTTAGATTTACAATTGTGTTTTTTATCATAAATATCCCTAGTCCATTATACTAATTAACAGGACAATCATCTATAGACTAGTATGGGGTTGGATTGATATGGAGATATCACGTTCCAACACATGGTTATGCATTAGTGTAGTGGCATACTGGATTAACCCATCTTCGAGAAGGCTACATACAAGTTATGTAAAGTCACTAGTGATTCTCGCGTTGAAAACGGTATTGTCATCCTTAGACTTGAAGTCACCACTTGACCATCAAGTTGTGGAATATTGTGTTTTGGTAGTATCAAACGCTACACCGTGATTGTGTAGTCATAAAGGCACGTATCGGACACAATATGAAGCAAGCTTAGATGTCTTAGTGATGTAGATAGAATTTGTCCCTCCCACATAACGGGAGAAAATATCCACGACCAGTCGAGGGATAGTTCTTATGGAATGTCTGGCCAGACTTAAATAAATCAATATAGGATATTGATGTTATTTGCATGAGTAAGGCTATTCCCAGGATCGAGGAACTATGGATTGGTATGTCTCGTGTCCAATCCGGATATAGATACAAAAGGATGAGACAATACTTGCACAAGGTTTGCCGAATGACTATTTCTATTAGTTGGGTGGTGTGGATGTCTTGCTAGAGACCGCTCCATATTAGTAAATGGTTACTACCAAGTAAGTAGAAACCTATGGGTCACATGCCATATGGATTGAACTAGACTTAGTAATTAATAAATATGATTAATTAATTAGAATGATCAAAACGCAACAACTTGATAACTTAGTAGGACTAATATGCAAGTTGGACTAATCCGAACTTGAGTAGGATTAGGAGAGGGTCTGTATGTAGTATTAAGGAGTTATTGGACTATATAAAGGATGCTCCTAGCTTCCTTCCTACATACTGATGTTCGTAACATAAGTTGAGTAGGAGAGAAGCAATGAGAGAGAAAGACAAACAAGAGGCCGAAGACCCTTGTCGTCCGCCCCCTACCCGTTGGCCAAAGAGAGAGGCCGAACCCTCTCTTTTTGGTCTCCGTTGCGTGATTTCTTCTTCCTCCTCCATCATTCCTAGCTAGCAGAAGGACATGGAGGATCAAGATCCTAGGAGTGGATCAACCGTAGAGACACAACAATATTTGTGTTTGAAGTCATCACAGGAGACCCACAAGGTACTTGTTATGAATCATTTACTATCGTTATGACACTACAGAAATTTCTGCAAAAAAACGGCGGGGACAAACCACCGTTAAAAGCTTAAAAACCACCGTTAAAAGTGTAAACGGCAGTTTGCAGCTCGTCGACGATCTCGGCGTCGGGAATAGTAAACAACGGTTTACAACCGCCGTTAAAGTAAACGGCGGTTGGTAAAAATGTCGTAAATTTAACGACATTTGACGTCGTTTATTTTATTAAAATTCTTTATTTTAATTTTTAATTCTATTTTTATTTAAAATATTTTGATTTCATTTTTTTAGAATTTTCGACAGAAAACCACCTTGCAGTTTCAGTATCCTGACATTCCGCACCAACAGTTTCTATTTTGACACATAACTCCACCGCAGTTTCTTTTTTGCTGACAGCCCGCACCAGCAGTTTCAATTTCGACACATAACCCCACTGCAGATTCTCATTTGCTGACATCCCGCACAAAAACAACTACTAACGACCGTCCAAATTTTGATGCGGGATGTCAACAAAAAAGAAACTGAAATTGAAATTGAAATTGCTGATGTGGGATGTCAGCAAAAACATATTGCAATGGGGTTATGTGTCAAAATTGAAACTGCTGGTGCGGGATGTCAGGAACTGAAACTGCAAGGGGGTTTTCTGTCGAAAACTCTTTTTTTAATTGATGGGTCTGACATGTTCATTTTTTATACACAAACAAATTTTCTTGATTATTCGTCTCTTCCAAATCTTCATCACCCATAATTAGTCTCAATCAATGTCCTTCCCAGAATCAACCATTTTAAATCGAACTCGTCACTTACAGATTCTTTAATACCCAATTCAACCTTTGTTGATCAAGGAAGTTAAAGTGGGAGGAAGGGAAGATAGATACAGAAATAGATCTAAATGAGGAACAGAAGGAGAGAGATGGAGGACGAACAGAGAAACTAAGAGAACCAGAGAGAGAAAGATGAGAAAGGAAAGAGAAACACGATCAAAACAGAGAGAGATAAGATAGAAATCAGAAAGAAAAAGGAAAACAGAGGAAGGGGGAGGACGATGATAGAAGCAAAAAGAGAGATGGAGAAAGAGAAAGAGATTGGCATTATCACCGTGAATCTGAAGTTGTCCGACACCATCATCGTTGGCGAGGAAGAGAGTGGGAGGTAGGGAGGAGGAGAATTCGATGGAGGAAGAGATCATACCCGTCATCACCTTGCCGGCACCGTCACCATGAGATCTGAAATGAGAGGTTGCAGAGAGAGCGGGAGAGGGAGGAGGCAGAGAAGGAGAGGCGCTGAAGTGAGGGGATGAGATAGGCTCGTGAGTTATAAGGATATGGTTTTTTAATCTACGGCTGAGATTGCATCAGAGTAAACGGCTGAGATGGGATCTGAAATAAACGGTTTTTTGTTTTCTATTAATATTATTTTTAATACGGCGGTTTTGAGAAAACCGTCGTTTCTGAGTTATCTAATATGACGTTCGTAAAAGCGTGGTATTTAAAATATCAAATACGACGGTTTTGCTCTGGTCATCGTTTTTGATGTATCTAACACGACGGTTTGACACTAACCGTCGTTTTTGGTATCTTTAATACGACGGTTTAATGCCAACTGTCATTTATGTTGCCATTTGCGACGGTTTTCTCTAAACCGTCATTTTAGGTACCTTTAAACGGCTTTTTAACTAGATTTATAAAAACCTCCGGGAAAGGGCAAATTTCTAGTAGTGTGAATTCTCTTCATGTGATCCTTGGAGGGTCTTGATCGGATAAATTATTGTTTATTCCGCTGCGTATCCATGATCAAAACCCTACAGTGGTATCAGAGCCACATGTATTAGAGCATAACGTAGTTTATGTGTTATGATTTTGTTATTTTTCACCTATAATTATTGATTATTGCGTTAAAAACGACAAATTAAGCATATTAGATGCATGTTGAATGTGATTAAACCAAAAAAGATCTAATTTTTACATGGGATGTATAAATTAATGAGTTTGAGAAATTTTAAGATCTAAGATCTAGGATTTGGGCACAAATTGGAACGAAGTTCTAATTTTGAAACGTTCTGGACTTGGGGAACAAGGAAGAAGTTGTTTTGAAAACAACTTCTAAGAGGTTCGGCCACTAGATGGTTGGGCCTCTTGGACCGTTTTGACCCTAGTAGTCCTAAAATCAATTAAAAATTGACTAAGCGCGTTAAAATTGGTTTTAACTGTTTATGTGCAATTTATATGGTGATTGGATATGACCTTAGATGTGCTTTGTTGTGAATTTTTAATTTGTGTGGTTCGTTTACGGTCTGCGAGCTGATTAATTTGATGTAATAATTTATTAGGGCTTACGGCCTGTGAACCGCTATTTTTTTTCTCAGCTTGTGAGATTTATTTATTTAGTTCAGTTGCTAGCTAGTACTAAATATAATAGATAGCCAAGATTGAAGAAAAGAAGCCCAACGAATTGAAGAAGCCACAACATGGAGCATGGAGCATTCCACAAGGCTATGGAGGATGGACCAAAAGATGGAGGCACATGGAAATGCGCTTGCAATTTTTAGGGTTCATAGATATTCTCATTGGCTTGTGAATATCTTAGTCTAGGAGGCCATATCCATATCACGTCAATTTATTTTGTGGATGTTTACTATATTGTCTTATTATTGTTGTTGGTGTATGGATGATGCATGCAATTTGATAATAAGATAATTAAACAGCCCGGATCTTTTATTTGGAGTTTTTCCCAAACTCAAATAAGTAGATCAGTTCATATAGATAAAAAAAATTAAAATTGAAAGAAAACTCCATCAAAAATAAATATTACTTTTTGCCTTCTCGTTACTTAAACACTCATCACAAAATTGATTAATCAAGCTCGTGTGTGCCAAAGCAGGGCGACTTGATTCATCATTATGTGGTGCGATGTCACATGTAATGTGCAATTGTTGAAGTAAGAGGTTGGACGTTACTAGGTAATTTTAATAAGGATTAAAACATAGAGGCACTCAATTGGGATTATATATGGGATAGATAAATAAGGAGTTATTTGCCCAATTGAATCAAGAGTTGCATGTGATGCAATTGGAATTGTTCCTACCTAAATAACTAACTTTTGGGTGACTTGCCAAAGCAAGCTCAAAAGGAAGTGAAATATGGATCTTGGCCCACTAGAAAATATAATGATATTTTCCGCATTAATATCTTGAGGGTTATTAATTCGTAGAAAAATAGCGGGATCTGTATTTAATAATCAAGCCATTATTACATATAGTTAAATCGTTCACAAATACTAAAACTTGTGCATTTCCTTTTTGTAGAATTCCAATGGCAAACAACTCATCGAGCTCATCACACTCCCTACGCTCTGTCATTGAGAAAGACAAGCTCTCTGGGACCAATTTTCTAGACTAGTACAGAAACTTGAGAATCGTTCTTGTAGACACGCAAAATTTGCGGCCAATTAAATAGTGCCACGTGTCTATTATTGCTTAATTAAATGGTGGGATCAAATAGCACTCGTCTTCAAATTAATCCCCTTAAGCAATAAATAATAGAGGACTAAACTGTAAATGAGGCAAAAATTTATTTACAAGCAAGGACTGCTTATGGCGATGCCACGTCACTACATGACATGGCTATAAGTCAACAAGTAAGGCCAATCACATTGCGCCACTTGTCAAAATGATGCAGCTGTCAAGACTAACGAGTTCGGCCAATCACATTGTGCCACTTGTAAAATTGATGCAGAAATTAAATAAATAATAAATATTATTTATTTTCTACCTTGGCCAGCAAGCCAGCCCATGCCTATATAAAGGAGCCATCCCTAGGCATATGGGACACACAATTACATCTTGTAAGGAGAGAGCTCTGAAGATCAAGCTGCTAAAGCCCTGAAGAGTTCGTCCATCCACAAGATCATCAACGATCTTCGAGACCTTCGAAGATCCTACCCACACACAACTACATCTTGCAAGAAGGAGAGAGCTCTGAAGATCAAGCTTTTCAAGCCCTGACGAGTTCATCCATCATCAAGATCATCATCATCGAGCTCTTCGAAGTTCTTCATCAAGTTCTTCGAATATCATCATCGAGTTCCTCAAGTCGTTGAAGATCTCCATCCGCGTTCGTCAAGACACTCGAAGACCTTCAAGCCGTTCTTCGTGTTCTTCAAGGCGTTAATCGTGTTCTTCATCAACATCGAAGACATTCATCCGTCTGATCCGAGATCAAGCCTCTAAAGCCCTCGTTCGACGTTTGTGTTCTTTGAGAATTTCATCGCGTTCTTCGTCAAAATCGAAGGACGCTCATTCGTTCGATCCGAGATCAAGCTGCTAAGCCCTCGTTCGAAGTTTCAAGAGAAGAATCAGGGGATTTAATTTCTGTTTAGAAATTTATTATCAGAGATTGTAATCCACTTCATCAAATAATCAATAAAATATATTTGTTTCACCGAATTTCTCGCATTTGTTTCCAATTGCATAAATTTGTGTGTACAAATTTTGGCACGCCCAGTGGGACCTCTCTGCCCCTCATCTCTTCTCCTCAAGTACAAGTGTTCGTAATGTCTCCTACAAAGAACAACGAATTTCCATCTCTCAAGGCTGGAGACTCCAAGTCTTCAACTTCAGAAACAAACTCCAGAACCCAAATCACTGGTCCAATAACTCGTAGTATGGCTAAGGCCATAAAGAATCTCACAGCTGCATGGGGCAGGCAAGATGGTTCACTAGATGTTGTCTCACAGAAGTCACAGCCACATGTCCCCACCCCTCAGGAGTCTTCTGCTGCCAACAAGTCTTGCGAGGAAAGTTGCGAAAGCAACTCTAAATCCGGCACTAAGGGTAGTCAGCATAAACCAACATGTGATCAAAATGATGATATTAGCATGCATGTCATGACTACTAGTACGGTTCCCATCGAAGAGCAAGTTGCAAACCTCACCAAGGGCTTTGACGACTTAAATAAGATTGTGGAAGAACGTGATGTGCAACTTGCAAAGCTAATAAACAAGCTCGAAAGTCGTGAAGAAGCAAGTCAAATGTTCGAACACACCCCAAAGACTCCGGAAGAAGTGAGAACAACAAACAGCGGGCAAGAAGCACGACCTAGTGTACAATTGTCAGCCAATGGTTCCATTCCTCTTGATCAACTACAAGAGATCATCCTAAACACTATGAATGGGAGGCCGGGAGTACCGTCAACGTCATCTAAGTCCTATGTTAAGCCTTACACAGAAAGGATCGAGAAGTTAAGCATGCCAGACGGTTACAATCCTCCTAAGTTCCAACAATTCTCGGGCAAAGGAAACCCTAGGCAACATGTTGCCCACTTCATCGAGACATGTAACAATGCTGGGACCGATGGAGACCTTCTCGTGAAGCAGTTTGTTAGGAACCTTAAAGATGATGCCTTCGACTGGTATGTTCAGCTGGAGCCAAGGTCCATTAATAGTTGGGGGCAAATGGAGCAGGAATTTCTCAACCGTTTCTACAGCACACGACGGACTGTCAGCATGGTTGAATTGACTAACACTCGCCAATGGAAAGATGAAAAGGCCATTGACTACATCAATCGCTGGAGGAACTTGAGTTTAAACTGCAAGGATCGTCTTTCCGAAGGTTCAGCAATCGAGATGTGCATCCAAGGCATGCATTGGGGTTTAAGGTATATACTTCAAGGAATCAGGCCAACATCATTCGAGGAACTTGCTACGCGTGCCCACGACATGGAGCTTAGCATCGCATCTAACGGGAGCCAAGTACCACCTCATTTTGACGCGTGGAAGGGAGGACATAGGGAGGACAATCGTAAAGGTGGGAAGTTCACCATCAAATCCAACAAAAAGGAGTCCATGGCCGTCACTACGACACCCGTGAAGCTCTCAAGCAAGGCAAAGAATAATAACGCCGACCAAGTTAATTCCACCGCAATGAATTTAAGGTCTAGACCAACACTCAAGGAGTTGCAGGCGAAGGTATACCCATTTGCCGATAGCGAAGTTCCTACGATGCTCGAGCAATTGATGGAGATGAAGATTCTTGAACTTCAAGACTCGAAGCGACCCGAAGAAGCCAACAAGGTGAATGATCCCAATTATTGCAAATTCCATCGCTTGCTTGGTCATCCTACGACAAAGTGCTTTGTTCTCAAGGAAAAGATCATGCAACTTGCAAGAGAAGGGAAGATTGTCTTGGAAGAAGAAGTTGATGCAGCAACAACACATATGACCTCCATATCCCTTGAACCCGAGTCGAATGTGTCAGGATCTCAAGAGATAACTTGCGACGCTACAACCTTTGAAGACGATGAAGAAGAAGTAGATACACCCTCTTCACCTAAGCACCCCGACAAGACAACTTTCCAAGGTTGCGGCGATGCGGCCATTGTGTTCACCGACGAAGACTTACTACTGGGTCGCAAGAACCATAATCGACCTTTGTTCATCAGCGGGTATACTCGCGAGCAGAAGGTTAATAGGATATTTGTAGATGGAGGATCAGCAGTGAACCTCATGCCACTCGCAACATTGAAGGAGTTGGGGATAACCACTGAAGAACTATCACCTAGTCGTATACTTATCCAGGGATTCAACCAAGGGGGGCAAAGAGCATTGGGGGCAATATCTCTAGATCTCGTCACCGGCAATATGGTTTCAAGAGTTTATTTTAGCGTCATCGAAGCAAAGACCTCCTACAAAACTATTCTTGGACGACCATGGATCCATGAGAATGGCGTCGTACCGTCAACACTTCACCAATGCCTAAAATATTGTAGGAATGGTGTAGTGGAGAAAATTGTAGCTGATGAAAATCCTTTCAGTGAAGCCGAGTCCTATTTCGCCGATACAAAGTTTTACTCTGCGCAAATTATCCTTCGGGAAATTGAACCTGTGAAAACTCATAAACTCGCTCCTCATAAAGAAAGTGGTTCGTTAAAGGATGTCAAGAAGCGCGAGGAAGAAAAAGAAGTTGAAGTAGCCGCAAAGAATAGTGAGACAATGTTGGATGAAGCAAAGGAGATCACGAAAGCTATCCCCGTCTTGCGCTATAAGGCACGAAAGAGCAAAGACCCGACACTAAGGGATTTAAACTGGCCTCTTACAAGCATGTAAAAGGTTAAAGTTGAATCCACCATCGAAGGTTTTGTTCGACCAAAAGAAGGCCCAAAGGAGGAACATGGAGAATGGCCATCAAATAGGACCATAGAAGGTTTTGATCCAAATGCCTACAAGCTTATGGAAAAAGCTGGATATAAGCCACATGAAGTCCCTTCCGCAAGAAAACTTCCTACGGAGGCGTATGATCCAACTTTGACAACAAAGAATTTGAATCCAAAAGGACGTGTGATGCCCGTACCTCGCATAGGTTTGGGATACACTTCACCATCTCCCGCAAAAATCTTCATCAAGAAGGCGACTACTCACTACATCACGGAAGAAAGTGAGCATCCCGCTACTAAAATAAGTACATCCGTCTTTGATCGCCTTGGAAAAGATGATGCACGACCATCGGTGTTCGATCGACTGGGAGATCCAAAAGTATCAAGAATCCAAGAAACTTCGCGAAAGCCCGTTCATGAAAGGTTGGGTGTACAAAGAAGTGTTCGAATGAAGGCTTTCCAGAAAGATAAGCATGACTCTTCCGCACCGGCTGATGTCAAAGATATAAAGAGCGCGATCCCATCTCGGATGAAAAGGCGCACAATGATTGTTGTTGATGTTTCTATGGGATTAAAAGTCAAACAACAAACTATCATCGACACTGGGACCCCAACAAAGCTAAAGGAGTTCTCTTTCGACGAAGAAAGTGTTGGTTCATCACTTCACATCACGGTTGTGGAAGATAAGATACAAGTGGAAGAAGACGCCGAAGAAGCTCCTCCAGAACTTGAGGAAGGCGTAAAATCCACGGTGGATGAGCTGAAAGAAGTCAACTTGGGGACGACGGAAGATCCACGACCAACCTATGTAAGCGCCCTACTCACTCCGGAAGAAGAGAAATTGTATGTTAGTCTCTTAAAAGAGTACAAGGACATCTTTGCTTGGAGCTATAGAGAAATGCCTGGACTAGACCCAAAGGTGGTCGTACATCACTTAGCGGTCAAGCATGGCGCTAGGCCTATTAAACAAGCTCAAAGGCGTTTTCGACCGGAGCTCATCCCTAAAATAGAAGAAGAGGTGAACAAGTTGATCGAAGCAGGATTCGTTCGAGAAGTCAAGTACCCGACATGGATATCAAGCATAGTCCCCGTCAAAAAGAAGAATGGGCAAACAAGGGTTTGTGTCGGCATCCGAGATCTCAATGTCGCATGTCCCAAAGACGACTTTCCGCTGCCCATAACCGAACTCATGGTAGATGCAACCACAGGCCACGAGGCGTTATCATTTATGGACGGAACTTCGGGATACAATCAAATTCGCATGGCCCCAAAGGATGAGGAATTGACGGCGTTTCGCACACCCAAAGGGATTTACTGTTATAAGGTGATGCCATTTGGTCTAAAGAATGCTGGAGCGACGTATCAAAGAGCCATGCAGAAGATTTTCGATGACATGCTCCACAAAAACGTTGAGTGCTACGTTGATGACCTAGTGGTCAAGACAAGGGAAAGGAAAAATCATCTTCAGGATTTGAAGAGTGTTTTTGATCGACTTCGACGTTATCAATTGAAGATGAACCCGTTGAAATGTGCGTTTGGTGTCACCTCCGGAAAGTTTCTCGGTTTCATTGTTCGCCATCGGGGAATTGAAATTGATCAGGCCAAAATTGAAGCTATTCTTATGATGCCGGAGCCTCGAACCATCCACGACCTTAAAAGTCTCCAAGGGAGACTTGCGTACCTCCGGCGTTTCATTTCCAACTTAGCTGGGAGATGTCAACCATTGAATCGGCTCATGAAGAAGGGTGTACCGTTCGAGTGGGATGATGCTTGCAGAAATGCTTTCAATAGTATCAAGGCTTACTTGATGAAGCCTCCTGTGTTGGCAGCCCCTATCCCAAGGAAAGCCTTTGATCCTATACATTACAGCTCAAGAACGATCCGTTGGAGCCTTACTTGCCCAGGAGAATGCCGAAGGGAAAAAGAACGCTTTGTACTACCTCAGTAGAATGATGACTCAATGCGAACTCAACTATTCTCCAATAGAAAATATGTGTTTGGCCTTACTGTACGAAATACAAAAGTTGCGGTATTACTTTCAAGCTCACACGGTGCATCTCATCTCCAAAGCGAACCCGGTTAAACACATAATGTCAAAACTGGTTTTGTCCGATCGACTCGCGAGATGGTCACTACTATTGCAGGAATTCAAGATTATCTATGTTCCACAAAAGTCCATCAAAGGGCAAGCCTGAGCGGACCTTCTAGCGGACCATCCGATACCAGCCGAATGGGAGTTATCGGAAGATCTTCCTGACGAAGATATCTTCTTTATCGAGGAAAGCAAGCCATGGAAGATGTACTTTGACGGGGCATCTCATCGCAATGGAGCGGGGGCAGGAGTGGTATATGTTTTTCCTGAAGGTGACGTCCTTCCATACGCCTTCACCTTAACGCAAAACTGCTCAAACAATGAAGCTGAGTACCAAGCGCTCATATTGGGGCTTGAGATGGCTATTGAAGCAAAGCACCACAAACTTCATGTGTATGGAGACTCACAGCTGATCATCAACCAGCTCCTCGTAGTTTATGAGGTTAAGAAAGCGGAATTATTACCTTTCTACAACTATGCCACTCGAATGATAGCATGGCTCGGAGAGGTATTTCTACACCATTTGCCCAGAAGAGAAAATAACCAAGCCGACGCACTAGCCAAACTCGCGTCTAACTTGACGCTCCCGGATGCAGAAGCCAAGGTCCCCATATGCCAAAAGTGGGTGGTTCCCCCAATATTTGACGATGATTTCCAAATCGACCAAGATTCCAATGTTGTCTCGGTCTTAGAGATTGAAGAAGAAGATTGGCGCACACCTTTAATCGAGTTTCTAAAGGACGGGAAGTTGCCCGACGATCTGCGTAAAAAGACAGACATAAAGCGGCGCTCTACACGCTTCATATTTTACAATGATACTCTCTATCGGCGCTCATTCGAAGGAGTTTTCTTGCGATGCTTGGGAGAAAGTGAAGCCATGCAAGCCGTTGAAGAAGCTCACTCAGGAATATGTGGGGCTCACCAATCAGGACCAAAACTCCACTTTCGAATCAAGAGGATGGGGTACTACTGGCCAACTATGGTCAAAGATTGCATGGATTATGCTAAGAGATGTCAACCGTGTCAATTCCATGCAAACTTCATTCATCAGGCGCCCGAGCCTCTCCATCCCACTGTAGCATCTTGGCCTTTCGAGGCATGGGGACTTGATGCTATAGGACCCTTAACGAAATCTTTTGGTGGACACTTGTACATTCTCGCTGCGACCGATTACTTCTCGAAGTGGGCTGAAGCTGTACCATTAAAGGAGGTGAAGAAAGAAACGGTTGTGCAATTCATTCGCAACAACATCATCTACCGCTACGGTGTGCCTCGCTACATCATCACGGATAACGGGAAGCCTTTTGAGAATAGCCTAATGAGAAACCTAGGTGAGCAATTTGGCTTTAAGTAACATAACTCCTCCATGTACAATGCTCCAGCAAATGGTCTCGCCGAAGCATTCAACAAGACCCTTGGCAACTTGTTAAAGAAAGTGGTCTCCAAGTCCAAGCGAGATTGGCATGAAAGGATTGGAGAAGCTCTTTGGGCGTATCGTACGACCTTTCGCACAGCTACACAGGCTACTCCTTATTCCTTGGTGTATGGAGTCAAAGCGGTACTACCTCTCGAGCGTCAAATTCCTTCACTTAGGATTGCAATTCAAGAAGATCTCACTCAAGAGGACAATGCACGCTTGCGCCTTGAAGAGTTAGAAGCACTCGATGAGAAGCGGCTCGAAGCACAACAACGCTTGGAATGTTATCAAGCTCGTATGTCGAAAGCATTTAACAAGAAAGTCAGAGTACGATCCTTTCAACAAGGGAACTTGGTACTTGCAGTAAGAAGACCCATCATCACCACTCATCGGACCGGGAACAAGTTTACTTCCAAGTGGGATGGTCCATATGTGGTACAAGAAGTTTACACTAATGGTGCTTACAAGATCGTTGCAGAAGATGGCTTAAGAATTGGTCCCATAAACGGGAAATTCTAGAAGCGTTATTATCCTTGAAGACCCGCATGACTGCTCCTTTAGTACGAGCATTAACTGCTTCACAGCTCTGGCACGAGCATAAACCGCACCACCGCTCCTTTAGTACGAGCATAAACTGCTTCACAGCTCCTAAGGCATGAGCATAAACCGCTTCACTACTCCTTGCACACGAGAGTATAAACTGTGACCACACCCAAATTGAACTACGTTCGACTTGATCCTCAAAAGGGTACGTAGGCAGCTTGGGGTACCCCCTCGAGTGCAGTCGTAACCATCAAATACAACCCCGCACCCCGGAGTAGGTGTTATCTGGAAATTACCTAGAAATTCAGGATATTAGCTCAGATAACATCCGGAAGTTCAGAATTATATGTAAAAAATTACCTTGGAGTTTAAAAGTATCATTCGGAATGTTACATAGATCTTGAGAGGCCACTCAGAAGATTACGAAGGTGTTATCCATGAAATTCAGGATTTTTCTAGGATATCGCCTAGGAGATTATCCAAGATATCACCCAGGATATCATCCAGGATAATATCCAGGATGATTTTATCTAGGAGCTTTGGATAAATTCTTAGGATGTCACCTAGGAGTTCCTATGCCATTGAAAACATTATTCGCATATTCATATGCATATTCAAAATATTTCCAAGATGCTAGTCAAAGTGCTACCGCGGATGCCGCCTAAGGAATTTCAAGATATTAATATCCCCCAGAATGTTATCCAGGATGTTATCCAGATATTCTCTAGGATATTATCTTCCGGGATGTTATTCAGAATATTACCCACAAAAATTCAGGATGTATATTAAGAATATTATCCTGGGAACATCCGGAGATTTAGAATTTTACTTATAATATTACATTGGGGCTTGAATACGTCTTTCAGGAGGCTGCTTGGTGTTCACGGTGTTATTTGGAATATCTATAAAGAGAATTAAGGTGTTTTCCAGGCTATTACCCAATGTATCATCCAGAGGATCGTCTAGGATACCACTCAGGATAATATCCAAGATAACCACGATATTATCCATGTTGTCACAGTTACGTATGCGTGTTGAGTAATGTCAGGTGTATATCTTCATATTGCGCAGAAAATAGTTGAAATAATATTAGAAGGATTGAAGGATTGTCTTGCGGCACCCAAAAAGGAAAAGCAAAAGAGAAGAAAAATATATTAAAAAAATCGGAGTGGTACTCTGGAATTCAAAAACTTCTTGTGTGCTCTATTTCTCACTCGCGTGCAAAATCTTTGCTTCTCTTCACAATCAGCATCGGTACTGTGCCCCCTCCAGAAATTTTAAAAAATGAAATCCATAACTACAACCATCTTCATAAATGCACAGTGGCAAGGAAATTGACTCCAGGATTGAAATGTATCGTGGTCATATTTGCACAAATTTGTCCTAAACTCCATCATGTTGTGTATGGTTCCAAGTCCCCATGGATGCAATGCAGTGCAGTAAATAGGCGTCCTATGACCTTGGTGCATCGTTACAAACACAGGAAAATGATAGAAATTTAGCTCATGAATATGTGGAATTTCAAGCCATTCACGCAAAGTTCTACGTATATGCAAGCAGTGTAATGTCATTATGGTTTTCAACAAAAATGAGTTCCAACAAAAAAAAGGAAAAAAAAAAGTATAATATTTCAGGATACTTCTCGGGATAACATCCAGGACTTATCAAGATATTTGCTAAAACATTGCCTGGGGTATCTCTACGATGTTACTCATGTCGTCATGAGATCCACCATTTAAGGATTCAAGCCTAATACGGTGATATTGTGGTTCTGGATGGTTGTGGAAAGGTGGAAGATTGTTGCTGCCCGGGAACTTTTCTCCAACCTCTTTGTCAAAAGACTGAAACTTGACTTTCAAATATTCAGTATCATAGGATTTGTAAAGAAATCTTAGTTGATAATGCAGACAAGATGCCAACTCAAGGCAAAGAAAATGGGTGTTGTCCACATAGTTGTTCCATAGTTGCTGAATCATATTATGGAATGTTGATTCCAGGAGGTCACCTGATATATCCAGGATGTTTCTTGGGATGTAATTCAAAATTGTCATCCGCGATTTCACCACAATTTCCCAACAACTTTCAGGACTTTACTTAGAATTCCTATGACGTTGAGATGTTACTCGCGAATTTTAGAGGTCTTCACAGGAAATTTCCCCAGCTCAGGATGCTATACCAGATGCTCTTTTGATAATATCCCATGAATTCAGAGTGATTCACGGTGTCAGAAAAAAAAACAGATAAATAAAAAAAATCAGTATGTTGTTCAGGAAATTCGTTCCTAAGGTGTCCTTGCTTTGATTCAACTGGGATGATGACCTTTCCCGATGAAAGTAACATGTGAATTGAACCCAGAATTATTACCATTCTCAAAGAGGCACCAGCCACGTACTCGAAAACACAGTAGCGATTTCGGGAGCAAGTGGCTCTGAAATTGAAGTGCATTGGGATCCAGTTTGCAAAATTCGGATTCATCATAGAGTGGTTGATCGCTTTGATTACGTCGGGGAGGAGGATCGCCATATATCATGTCTCCCCGAAATAAAAACTTTGCCCACGCAATGACGTGCTTGTTGTTTTGATTCGCCACCTTGTAGGTGTCAGCAACTCGAGGGAACTGTGTTGGTAATACCAGACACAAATCCCCGATGAAGTGACAACCTCGCCGTCTTCGCCGCAAATGGGCATTAAATAGGTGTCGGCAACTCGAGGGAAGTGTGCTACTAATACCAGACACAAATCCCCGATGAAGTGACAACCTCGCCGTCTTCGCCGCAAATGGGCATTAAATAGGTGTCGGCAACTCGAGGGAAGTGTGGTAATACCAGAAAATTCCCCCGATGAAGGGACAGCCTCGCCGTCTTCGCCGCAAATGGGCATTAAATAGGTGTCGGCAACTCGAGGGAAGTGTGCTGGTAATACCAGACACAAATCCCCGATGAAGTGACAACCTCGCCGTCTTCGCCGCAAATGGGCATTAAGTAGGTGTCGGCAACTCGAGGGAAGTGTGCTGGTAATACCAGATAATTCCCCCGATGAAGGGACAACCTCGCCGTCTTCGCCGCAAATGGGCATTAAATAGGTGTCGGCAACTCGAGGGAAATGTGGTAATACCAGATAATTCCCCCGATGAAGGGACAACCTCGCCGTCTTCGCCGCAAAATGGGCATTAAATAGGTGTCTGCAACTCGAGGAATGTGCTGGTAGTACCAGACAATTCCTTCGATGAAGGGACAACCTCGCCGTTGCTACCATAAATAGGCAGACGACCATTCATATGCAAATCCCACAGGGATATGCCGTCGTCGGGCCAGAAAATTCTTCGTCAAGGAACGTCAAATTCCATAGAAATTTCTGGAAGACGGTCAGCGTGATCGTGATGATCAATAGGTGCGCAGGTGCATTATCGTATATGCATATATTGCATAGAATCGTCTGGATTTCTCTGATTATGCACTAGAGATACTCACGTATTCTGGGTGAGTTGCAAGATACAGTAAGCCGCACGAATAAATAAAGTAGCTCAGCGGCTGACCAAAGGTCAGAGCAGCATCAATCCACTATGAAAGAAAGAGCACATTGTGCGAAAGTCGGAACGACCACATTGTCAATGACGAGACTAATAACAAAGTATTTGCCATAGCACTGAGTTGGAGATTAAGCTGTGATACTAGCACATGTAGTAGTCACTGTTGTTAACATGGCCATGTCTCTTTGGTAAGCAATGAATAAATAGGCGCTTCTTCACACAGTGGTAGCATGAAAACGACGATGCGGCATACGACATACCTTATTTTGTTTTCTCTGATCGAAGCAGGAAGAAATATCAAAACACCGAGTTGGAAGCCCCTACTCCGTACCAAACGACACAAGTACGGCGCAAACAATGAATCTTTATATGTGTTGAAAGTCTCTGCGGCGGCTGGTGCAGCCCCTTTCAGTCCTCAACTGACAAGAGGACAACACCAATCCAGCACATTACTTGGTGCATGATCTTCATGTTGACATAGCGGATTCACGAACAAAGTCTGATACAAGAAGGGTCCCTCTATAATAACATTGTCGTTTCAGAAAAGAATACATGGGAACCATGATGATCGATGCAATATATTGTAAAGGAACATCAGTAAGTTGGATTTAAGAACGTCACATAGAGTTCCTGCCAAACCACAATATATCAAGGTTTGAGATAGAAATCTCGTGTTAAAATACCAGAGATCCAACAAGGCAAATTAATTATATGTGCATGTATAAGGAACAATTTATACTGTGTATGCATGTATGCTTGGTGCAAACATAATTAAAAAAAAAGAAAGAAAAATAAAGAAGACAAGAAAGCAAGCTGCTATTAGCAAGTCCAGACCCTCTTCTTTGCTGATTCAAGCCGCAAGAGAGGATAAAACGCCGAGCTGGTAGCCATGAATCCTTAACTAGAGCTGCTTCTCTCTGGGCAACATGATACTGTGACAGTAGCAGAGGCATTAATAAACTAATTGCCAGAGTGAACAAGATGATTTTGCGTGATAGCATCGGATTTCCCCAGTGATTCCAAGCGGCCAAGATAAAGAAGATGGCGGCTTGGTGAACGCGACCATGTTCTTTCTGCAAAGCGAAACAAAAAGAATTAGAAGAGAAGCTATAACAGAGGGCAAGAACAAGGAACGTTCACAGCAAATCTTAAAAACTTTGAATGCTGTTTTTTTTGGGTGTGTCTTTTTTCTTTTATAGATGGATGAAGGTGGCAAAGAAAATTCTAGAAGGTACCCGCTACAAAGGAAGAAAATTGTCTTAGAAATTATTTCCATAAATATCATGGGTCCTGCTGTTGCCACCGCCACAGCCAAAGGGAAGTTTCTTTCCCCTTTGTTTTCCACAACACTCCAGTGAGCAAATTTGACGGATCAGCCCAAGGAATAATTGGCTTAAAACAAAGATAGCCCTTTGGACTTGTCAAGGCTTAGGCTAGTAGCACCGTGGCCAGCCATGTGGTGATCAAGAATAATTATAGCTTGTGACGGTTATGCCGTTTATTAAGACATTTTGCAAACATGCTTAAAAAAAAAGAAAAAAAGAAAAAAAATGAATTCAACCCGAGCATTGAGAAATACGAAATTAAGAGAACAAAGAGAGGGGTTGGGATGTCTCTATTCCATTCAAAAGTGGTGTACTCGTGCATAAATCAAGATCAAAGTCGAAGTAGTCAAGATAAACTTTTATCGAGACTCGTCACGCCAACAAGCATAAAAGCCGGCGAACAAGTCTCGAGGGGGCATTTGTAGACACGCAAAATTTGCGGCCAATTAAATAGTGCCACGTGTCTATTATTGCTTAATTAAATTGTGGGATCAAATAGCACTCGTCTTCAAATTAATCCCCTTAAACAATAAATAATAGAGGACTAAACTGTAAATGAGGCAAAACTTTATTTACAAGCAAGGACTGCTTATGGCGATGCCACGTCACTACATGACATGGCTATAAGTCAACAAGTAAGGCCAATCACATTGCGCCACTTGTCAAAATGATGCAGCTGTCAAGACTAGCGAGTTCGGCCAATCACATTGTGCCACTTGTCAAATTGATGCAGAAATTAAATAAATAATAAATATTATTTATTTTCTACCTTGGCCAGCAAGCCAGCCCATGCCTATATAAAGGAGCCATCCCTAGGCATATGGGACACACAAATACATCTTGTATAGGAGAGAGCTCTGAAGATCAAGCTGCTAAAGCCCTGAAGAGTTCGTCCATCCACAAGATCATCAACGATCTTCGAGACCTTCGAAGATCCTACCCACACACAACTACATCTTGCAAGAAGGAGAGAGCTCTGAAGATCAAGCTTTTCAAGCCCCGACGAGTTCATCCATCATCAAGATCATCATCATCGAGCTCTTCGAAGTTCTTCATCAAGTTCTTCGAATATCATCATCGAGTTCCTCAAGTCGTTGAAGATCTCCATCCGCGTTCATCAAGACACTCGAAGATCTTCAAGCCGTTCTTCGTGTTCTTCAAGGCGTTCATCGTGTTCCTCATCAACATCAAAGACATTCATCCGTCCGATCCGAGATCAAGCCTCTAAAGCCCTCATTCGACGTTTGTGTTCTTCGAGACCTTCATCGCGTTCTTCGTCAAAATTGAAGGACGCTCATCCGTTCGATCCGATATCAAGCTGCTAAGCCCTCGTTCGAAGTTTCAAGAGAAGAATCAGAGGATTTAATTTCTGTTTAGAAATTTATTATCAGAGATTGTAATCCACTTCATCAAATAATCAATAAAATATATTTGTTTCACCGAATTTCTCGCATTTGTTTCCAATTGCATAAATTTGTGTGTACAGTTCTCAAGGAGGAAAAGAAATTGTACGCTCTAGAGGAGCAAGTTCCCAAAGGTTCGGAAAACAATAGTCCTGCAGCCCTAAAGGCGTATCAAAACTGTGTTGATGACGCTAATGATGCGGCCTGCCTAATGCTTTGCACCATGTCCTGCGTTTCAAAAGCAACATGAGAACATGAATGCAGTCGATATGATCGCACACTTGAAGCATCTCTTCCAAGAGAAGGCTAGGGTTGAGATGTATTAAGTTTCCAAGGCATTGTTCACATGTCATCTGTCAGAAGGGAACCCGGTGGGGCCGCACGTGTTGCGTATGATCGGCTATCTTGACAGCCTCGGCCGCCTAGGGTTTCAATTGGTTCAAGAGTTGGTCACCGATCTCATATTGCAATAGTTGCCTGAGAGTTATGGACAGTTCATCGTGAACTATAACATGAATGAGATCGTGAAACCTCTTCCAGATATACTCAATATGTTGAGGACAGCTAACCAAAGCATCAACAAGGGTAAGGGCAAATCCATAATGATGGTGCAAAAAGAAAAGAGCAAAAGGTTTGTGTAAGTTCAATGCACATTCAAGACTTGAAATAGCTAGTCTATTTCAAGGCCTTGAAACAACTTTCAAAGCCTTGAAACTGACTGAGCCTTATATGCATGAACTTAGGGGGAGTTTCTGATTCTGTTTGAATTCCTAAACCAATGTGCTTGATCTATTATTACCTGATGATGAAAGACAAAGTATTGTGACATCTTTAACACTATCTAATCCATCTGTTTGACTTAGTTTTGCAAGGAAAGTTTATTTCCTATTTTACAGGATTATTTCCTATTTTGAGTTTTCCAGGGAAGGAAATTCTGAGATGATTTGATTCTGTAATCAATCTAATGATTGTAACAGCTTCTCAACATGTTGACAAGATCAAATCAGTATCTCTGAAGATACTGAGCAACTGTCCGTTGGAGAAGACTGTTAGAGACGTCAAAGTTGTTGCCTACAAAATAGGAAAGTTCGTTTCTGAATATCTTGAAGATTTGCAGATCAAATGAGCTGTACATAAGGAGCTGAGTTTGAATCATTTCAGAGACAACACAACGGGAAAAATCTAGAGACTCTGAAAGTACATTTAAGTATTGTCAAGCAACAAAGAAGCAGATCATTCTCTCACAATCCAAGCATTTGAAGAACACTGCACTCTCATTGCAGTTTCACTCGCTGTGTTCTTCATTTCTGAACTTTATTTGTTTATCATTTTTATACTACTTCTGTCTACATTCTCAAGGATTTTTCAAGGTGAAAATAGAGAATCCTTAGTTAATCAGATAGCTAGAGCAGGTACTAGATAGGTTAGTGAGAACCACAAGCTGTAACAGAGTAAGGTATCTCTATGTGCTTGAGATCTAGGGCTTAGCTGTGGATTAATAAGAATTGAGTTGAAATTACTACATGGAGAAGATCCTTGAGGTAGAGACGTAGGTCCAAGTGACTGAACTCTATATATCTTGTGTCTCTTGCATTTACTTTTCAGTTACAAACTTAAACTCTTGCAGCTTTCAAAACAGTTTCATTTCGAGGGTTTGAAACTCATTTCAAGGCCTTGAAATAGACTTATTATTCTGTTTACTCTAACTGCTTTATTCCAAGGGCTTGAAACTCTTTTCAAGGCCTTGAATCTCTTTAGAAATCTTTTGAAACCACTATTCGTGCAAAGTTTGGCAAAAGTCTGCATACTCTATTCAACCCACCCCCCTCTTCTAGAGTATTGATCCGGTATTTCTACCTACTGTACACCCCTTCAATTGGTATTAGAGCTTGTATCACTGCATATATTTAACCATCTTGTGATTATGAGTAGTGTAGGTGATGGTGGTTTCTCACAGGGAAGAGCTGCTAACAGACCTCCTCTCTTCTGTGGAGTCAATTTTGTCCACTGGAAAGCTTTGATGAAAATGTTCATTATTGATCAAGATATGGAACTCTGGACTATCATCCAGAATGGTACTCATACTTTCTACACAGAGAAGGATGGGATTAGAACTCTCAAATCTGAAGACTCTCTTTCTTCATCTGAGCTAGAGCAATTTTCAAAGAATTATAAAGCTATGAATCTCTTATATTGTGCTTTGAGTGCAGATGAATTTAACAGGATCTCAAGTTGCAAAAATGCAAAGGAGATCTGGGATAAGCTTGTGGTGACTTTTGAAGGAACCAGCCAAGTCAAGCAAACCAAGATCAACATATATCTCGGGAAATATGAGCTATTCAAGAGGAGATGAGTCAATCAGAGACATGTTCAAAAGGTTCACTGACACTGTCAACAACCTTGATTCATTGGGTAATCATATTTCCAATGAAGAAAATGTGAGGAAGATTCTAAGAAGTCTTCCAAAGACAAAATGGGAACCAAAGACTACTGCTATTGAGGAAGCTCAAGATCTCTCATCACTCCAACTTGATGACCTGCCAGGGAAGCTCCTTACACATGAAATATCCATGAATGAATTTGATGGAGAACTACCTGAAAGTGTCAAGAACTTGGCCCTCAAGGCTAAGGAGAATGAGACATTTCAAAGCCTTGAAATTGAGGATGATGAATAAGACCCAATTGCTTTGATTTTTAAAGCCTTGTCCAGAATTCTCAAAATGAAGAAAAGCTTTGAAAACAAGGAATTCAAAAGAGATAGATACAGATCCTCCGGTAGCAAAGACTACAAAGGTAAATCTTCTTCACAAGGTAATAAGCCTAAATTCATGAATTGCTTTGAGTGTGGTGATGCAGGAAACTTGATCAGAGACTGTCCACACAAGAAAAGAAGGCTATGATAGCTTCATGGAGTGATTCGGTCACCTCAAGTGACTCTGAATCTGAAGAAGAACATGTCAACCTATGCTTTATGGCCAAGCCTGATGAAAGTTATGAAAAGAACATTGACGTAATGGTAAACTAATTGATTTCAAAACTAACAGAATCCCTCTCTGATTATCTTAGAACAATGCTTTTAAATGAAGAGGACTTTTTGAAGGAAATTAGAGTTTTGAAAGAAAAAGTTCTTGAGCAAGCAAAAGAAAATTTACATCTTGTTTGCCTGAATTAGAATCTTGAAATCTCTCAGAAGAAAACTAACAGTGATTTTCAAGGCCTTGAAAACCATTTTCAAAGCCTTGAAACACAAGTCAAGGAAGTAGTCACTGAGAACTCTCTCTTGAGTAACATCATTGTTAATCCAAGACATCAAGTTGATGAATTGGATAAACTAAAGACTACTCTAACTGAGAAACTTCAAAAATATGAGTTGGTCAAAGCAAAACTTGCAGGCTCCCAACACAACTTGAACTTGATTCTTGGAGGTAGCTTAAAGTCTGTTGACAAAACTAGTATTGGATACAATCCAAATTTTCCAAAGAAGAACAATACCAGATTTTTGAAAGCTGAAAGCAAAACATCTCCCAAGTGCCATTACCGCAATAAGATTGGTCATGTGAAGATGACTTGTCCTTTTAGAAGAAGAGACCCTCACATAATGAGAAACACTTTTCCCTTCCAACTCGAAGGACAAGTTAAACAGATTTGGGTTCCTAAAGGGGTTAGACCACCTAACATGGTTGACCCTGAATATGAATCCAAATTCAGCACTTGGTCTAACAGTTGGGTAAGGCAGTCAAAGATAAAAAATGATTTATGGATAGTGGTTGCTCAAGACACATGAGTGGAAAGAGATCTCTATTCTCATAACCGAATGAGCAATCAGAAGGATCAATCACACTTGGTTACAGAGGCAAATGCAATATTCTTGGTATTGGTAAAGTTGGCACAAATTCTGAGAATTCATTTTTAATTTATATCTAGTTGATGGCTTGAAATTTAATCTGCTTTTGAATGACCATGAAAAGTCGTATTTTGTGCATATGCTAACTTTGTAATGGATCTTAAATTTGTTCCTCAAAATTACTATAAGTAGAAATTTACACAATTAAACTAAGTAGACAATTATTAAAACTACAACAAAAAAATTCTACTAATTAAGACTTACAAACTTTTCGAAGATGTAAGATTGGAAGAGGTTGTAGCCTTGTAGGAGTGGAAGAAGTTTGATGAGACGAGGACGAGGCAAAGCGCTTGATCTTCAAAAATGATAAAGTTGCAAAATACTGAACAACTTGAGAGAAATTCATAGTAGTAGAATTGTAGTTGTTGTTGGAATGAGTATGAAAAAAAAATTTACTAGAGGAATTGATAATTTTCATTTTCTCCATTTTACCCAAAAAAAAATAATCGTTTGATGGCAGTTTAGGGGTTAAAAATGTCTTTTAAACCCAAGTGGACACTTCTACCCCTCCAACTAGCATTTTTTTTAAATGAAGGAAAATGTCATTTGGTATTCATAGCCGTTAGGAACAAAAATAAATAAATAAATAAAAGTAAACACCGCGGGCATCCCAGCACGTGCCGAGATCAACCCACGCGGGTCACGTCTTGTGCGGGCCGGGCTCGCTTGCGGGGAATACCGATACGTGAGTGCCACGGGATGGGCATCCTTTTAAGCGGGTCGTGCACGGGCTGGGTATCCTTTTGAGCGGGCCATGCGTGGGCGGGGTTTACCCATGTTGGGCGCGGGCCGGGCCATTTTGGCACACGGGTCGAATCGGCCTTCCACCATGAGTCAGATCTACCAACGGGGAATTAAAGTGAAGAGTTTAGGGGCAGTCAAAGAAGATATGAGATTCCGTTTCTTCCCTAGATTTACAAACAACATTAATTTGGTAAAAAATTACCCTTTTCTAAAATATTACTTTTGGTTGCTAAGCAGTAATGGTGCAATTTTCAAATGAAACTTTTATTATTTTCTGAAATGTATGAGCTTTCAGATGGATATCCAAAAAGGGTCATTGCTAGAATTGCAACTGTCAGCATGAAGGCCAAAACCGTAGGGTTTATAAGGAAACAGCTACAACATCCGTTTCTTCTCTTTCAGTTTCGCTAGACTTTTTAACCCGTAATTGGGTCACTTTGAGTCGGTGATTTGAATAGCAAAACGATGTAATTTTTTGAACAAATTTAAAAGTGAAAATGAATAGTACAACAGTCCATTTAAATTAGTCCGTTCAATATGGATAAAAAGTTAACGGAAGCTGAACAAATTTCAAAATATGGGGGTTGTGGTGCATGATTCTAAAACAAATTTGGGTACTCACTTGTCGGAAAAAAAAACAAACTTTAGATATCTGGGGTGCAATTTTGCCTAACTCCAAGTCTGCAATGAGAAACTTCAACGGGTAAAACTTATCCCTATCCCCAATTTATCCCTTACCCAAACAACGCCTGATTCGTGAAGGATGCAGCGGCAAGATCTCGGCGACAGAGGCTTTATCGGAGATGAAGTCAATAGTTAAGGACTGCCGCCAAACTCTACAATCTTTTCCTGAATCGAATATTAAACATGTTGGTAGAGAGGGTAACAAATTTGCTCATAGTTGTGCTAAAAAAGGAGCAGTAGAAGATGACATTTCTTATTATTCGATTGTCCCTGAATGGGTGGGCTTCTACTGTATTTTCCGATGATCTTGAGGGTGTGACGTCGCTCTTTTAATGAAATCTCTTAAAAAAAAAAAAAAAAAAAAAAAAAAAAAAAAAAAAGAGCCGCCCAAGTGATCTCCAAAGAAGGTATCGGATCGGGATTCGGGTTTGGACCTAAGAGCCGTTCTGCTGGGTAGACAGAAACTTTAAAAATCCCGGCTCTTGATTACCTACAGACGTGCTCGCCTTAATGCCTGCCCCTCCTCCTCCTCCTTCAATCATCATTTCTTCACTCCCACTTCTCTCTCTCTCTCTCTCTCTCTCTCTCTCTCTTAGGCAAGAGTACATGTTTCTCCAATTTCTGTTCTGGCTTTTCCCATACTTAAATAATCATCTGCTTTTCGTCAATCAAATCCTCAACACCCAAACTAGCATTTTTATAGCCTCTTTTGTGTGGGTGAGCCTATTTATGTCTTCAGCGCCTTCTTCACCATGTGGGTTCGATCAATTCTAAATGTGAGATACTAACTGTTTGTGGGTCTAGCGGCTTCAGCAAAAGAAGAAGAATTCCAGGTTAGGTTTTGTTTCTTTCAATTCTTTTTGGTTTCTGAGAGAAAGGCTGTAAAAAATTGAGGGTTTTTGAAGCTCTATTCACTTGCCCCTGCACTCTTCTGGTGAAAGGTGTGGTCTTTGATCCTTCAAGAATTGTCAAGTTTGCCCTTTGCTCTCTCTCTCAGCCAACTGGGAATATGCAGTTATTGATGGTTTTAAGGATAGTAGTTTTCACTTTTCCGTTTGGGAATGTGCCTCTTTTGGAATAAGGTGGATTGAGGGAGTGTTTAGCATCCCAAATTCCAAAAATGCTAAATAAAATCATTCTTATAATTTTTCTACTATAGTCTTCACAAAATAATCTCTGGGTTAGTTGCAGAAGTATGAAGTAGTAGTTCTCTTCATCTCTTATATTTCTTTGAGTAGCTATGGTCAACAATGAAGCTTACATGCCCCATCCTCTCCTACACACACCCTTTTGCCATACACTAACTGAACTCATGTGATTGTTGGTAGGTTTCAGCCTTTCTGCTTTACTATTCAGCTTGTGCTTTTAAAGTTTCCAATCAAGGTAAAACAAGAATAGCAGTTAGACAAGTAAAAGGATTTAGAAGCACCCTATGCCCAATATGTTTATGTTAATCTTGTTCCTCATGCATCGCTACTGATGGACTTTAGATGTTTGTAGGATACTGAAATCGTCATAGAAGCCCTTTTGGATGATGGAGAAGATGATGCCTTCTGATTCATTACCCATTTCTGGAGAAACAGCAAATTATGATGAGGTCTCCATGCATCATAGCTTGCTCTTCTCTGATAGCTTAAAGGTAACATCACATTCTTTGCTCAGTCCAGCATTGTTGTAGTGCAATCATGACAGAGATCTTGTATCCTTGAATTTGAAGTTCTCCTCATTGTAATTCAGAATGCTGATACTTTATCTATGTCATGGGTCAGTTTGTGATGAGTACACTGCCTTGGTCCGTGTCTTGAGCAACCATGAAATCATCTCGTGAAGTTTAAATGAGTTCTAAGTTGACTCCAATTGACAAAACCTTGTGATGGTAGAAGTAAAGTGTACTTTTCTAGGCTTAAGTAATTTTTTACTTCATGTTGCACAAGATCTTTACCTGAGGCTAATATTTAATTGAACGTCTCTGCGTATGTATTTACTATTTAGCCCATCGTGGTTTCAGAATTTATCTTTCCGTTGCACTTGTTTCTTTAGGATTTGAAGAACTTGAGAACACAGTTGTATGCTGCAGCCGAGTATTTTGAACTTTCATATTCAAATGATGGCCAGAAACAGATGTGAGTGACTTAACCTATTATTTCTTTTCGTTTCATTTGGTTAAAGAAGCTTAACTGGTTTCTTGAAAATTTTCATTTCTTAAGGGTGGTGGATACTCTCAGAGATTATGCCATAAAAGCCCTTGTAAATACGGTTGACCATTTAGGCTCTGTCACGTATAAAGTAAATGATATCGTGGATGAGAAGTTTGATGAAGTTTCTGGAACCGAGCGTCAAGTATCTTGTATCAAACAGGTATGTCAGAGTCCCTTTTCACTGTCGAGTTGGTTGACTACTCCCATTTTGGGATATCTCGAAAGTTCTATTTTTGGAATGTTAAGGATATAATATGACCATGCAGTAGGTGATCATGGAGCTCACTTTGTATTTGTGCGTAAGTAGACAAACACCCTTATCAAACTTCAAATGAGGTGTTAACGACTGAAGGGATTGATGTTCACAAAGAGACACGATATTGGCATGAAACCTAGTTAAGGCTGCTTTGAAACTTAAGCATTTTCCTTGTTAACCTTTGGGTGGTTCCTCTCTCTTGAACTATCTAATCGAACTTGTGAAGTGATGAATGAGCTCAGATCTTTTATGTTTGTACTTTCTACTGTCTATTACTTTAGTTGGGAGCTCAACGAGCTTGGCACTTTCGTGACTTCATGATTTTATCAGTAGCAGTTGTTTTCTTGGGTTTAACTGGTTGTGGTTCTTAGATGAAGTGTAGTCAGTTCGTACGGAAACAGCGCTTTGAGACACAGTAAACATGACCCAAAAAAAATTACCGGCAAAACATGAGGTCTCTTCAGGTTTCCATGATGTTATCCGGTCAGTATTCCAATTCCTAGTTTGTCGGTTTATTTTGTACAAAACACTTTCTACTTAAACTTTATGGGATACATTTTAATAGAAAATTTTAGCGATAATGCAAGGTAGCGAATAATAGTTTGACAAGCTGGTGTCGCTTATACGCACACCACTTGGACACTTCTGAGCGGGGGCGGATCCAGAAATATGCTGCAGTAGGGGCTAAAAATTGAAATTAAGCAAATAGATGAACTAGTGGGGGCTAAACTGTAAACTAAAGAAATAGTAAGGACTAAATCTAAAAATAGTTGTGGGGGCTTGTGGGGGTTAAATCCTAATTTGTTTCTAAAATAAGGGTAAAATTGCAAAATAAAAAATTGAGTGGGGGCTATATCCCCCACCAGTCTCCCCCTGGTCCGCTCTTGCTTCTGAGCACGGTAATACACGTCCGTATCCCCAACTGCTCGAGCACTTGACTCTGTCAGTTACGGACGTCATTGTTACGAATGATTTCCTTTTAATCATGAATGAATGGTCATGTTAGAAGGTTTAGCTTATTCAATGCACGACTTCTACTATTAATACTTAATAGTGTACACAAAGTGTTCTTAGGTATACTGTGTCAAGCTAAAGTGTACACAAGAGTTCTTTGGTATGTCCTGGTCTCATGGACCTGGTGCATTCATCACTATGTTAGTAAATAAGAGCCTTTTAGTTTCGTGAATTGGGAAAAAAGTATCTAGTAAAGTTGTTGAATTGCTCATAAAAGAAGAAGTTACGATCAGAGCATAACTTCTGACCCTATTCTTTGTTCCTCTTATGTTGTGGCATCTCAGAGGCTCCGGACATGCCAGGAGTACATAAATCGTGAGGGTCTCTCCCAGCAGTCGCTAGTGATAAACACTCCCAAGTACCATAAGCGATACATATTACCAGGCAATATTTTAATAGTTCCTTTTTCTGGTATGCTTCAGTTTACAAAGTGGTGTTAAAGTGTTGTTTTGACATTTCTTCATATTTTGGTTTCAGGCGGTGAAGCCATGAAAGGTTCAATCCACACGAAGTCAAAATATCAAGGGTGCAACTTACACCGCGTGGATAATTGGCATCAATTCCAGAATGGTACCATGATTTTTTATGTGCTTTTTTTTTTTTTTTTTTTTTTTTTTTTTTTTTTTTTTTTTTTCTTCTTTAGTTAGTTTTTTAGATTCGTTATTTGTCCCATTGGAATAAAGTCTCTTGTATCTGTGCCTCAAAAGATATTGGATTACTCCACTCATTGCCAATTGATTCTTGAACTTCATCTGAAATAGGTTTCTAAATACAAGAATGAGCATCTATGGGTCCAGAACACCAAATTATCTCATTTCATGTATAGGTTTCTAAGCTTTCAAACCGAGACATGAATGTCTGGCTTGCAATTCAGGAACCATATGTGGGGCCCAAAACACCAAAATGATCTCATTTTTTAAACCTCAATGTAGCATTAGACATGAGGTTCGTTTAATGCCTTGAGTAGATCTGTTGTGATTTCTGAATAAGTTGTTTTGTTTCCTCTATAGCTGTTCGTGCTACAATTGTTGAAACTCCTTCACCTCCTGTCAGGTAACCAAGCAATTTCCATCCAATGAGGGTTTTTTTTTTTTTTTTTATTATTATGATTTGTGTTGGCTCAATATACTTATGATTCATGGCTTATGCAGAAACGGACCGTCTCCGTCACCTTCTCCACGACCTCTAAAGAGAGCTGCAACATTCATTTTCAGTAGCAGCAACACGAAAAAAGAACAAGGTCTCTTCTTCAAGTTTCACTCAACTTTCGTTTCCCCTTGCATCTAAAACTTTGATAAATAAATCCATTCTTTTTGTGCGTCATGAAATTGTACTTCCCATTTTCCTGGCTCCTTGGCAGTATATGTAGGCCCTGTTTGGGAACAGGATTATTGGTTTATTGAAATGAGAGATTGAGGTGAAAAGATCTCTTCGCATCAACCACACATTTCAATAAAATCCGATCTCCTTAAATAGAGTCCGTTTGGTAATGATTTTGCTTTCTAAATCGCTGCTTTCTAATATCAAAAGAAGTATTCGATGTGTTTGGTAAATTATTATGTATCTACTTTCTCGACAACAACTGTTTTTCCACCACAACTTTTGAGAAGCAGACTTGCTTTTTTTTTTTCAGCATGAAGCGATAGAATATTATAGAATAAATAAGGGTCATACAGGAGTTTTGAGGGGGCATACACCCTAGGAAAAACACAAGTGCAAAGAAGTAGAAGATGAGAGCCTAGGCTAGTGGCAAAATTGATCTTCTTCCCGGGCTGATTTTGCAAGAGAGTGCGCGGTGGAGACGTGACTACGGTCAACTTTGGTTACTGTGCCGGAAATCAGACGACGAAGAAGATCCAAAACAGCCTGGAGGGTGGCCTCATCCTCAAAAGAGACCTTCCTAGGGTCATGCAACTGTAAAATAAGGTTAGAACAGTCAGTAAGGAAATGTACATACCCAAAGTTCATAGCTTCGCACCATTTACAGGCATAAAAGAGAGCGTATAATTCAGAGTGCAGGGCAGAATGGGCGTAGATTTTGCGCTTTGAAGTGAATAGGAGTTGTCCGTCCTCTGAGAAAGCCGCAAAACCCACGCCCGCAGAACCTGTGGCATGTTTCCAGGCACCATCCGTCTGGATGACGATGCTTTGATTTGCAGGGGGAGAGTCCTGACAACCTATCCGGAAGGGCGGTATTGGGGCGGGCGCGGGTAGCTGGGCCTTGTCCTTTTTGATTGCTTGTGTTGTAGCAAAGAACTGGAAGGCAGTGGTGGCCGCCTCAGCACTGATACGAGTGGGCAGGCTCTCCTGATTCTGGAAGGTACCCCGATTTCTGGCTTTCCAAAGGGACCACAGGATAGCGGTGAAAGCACATAGGTTCTTGTGGTCGTGACGGAGGGTGGAGATCCAGTGATTCAGCCGTTGACCAAGATTGAGGTTGGGGGGGGGATGAGAGGATGGTGTAGAGAAAGGGGGACGCTTCCCAGGTATTTATGGCAAGATTGCAGGATCTGAAGATGTGGTTCGGGGTTTCATCTGTGTTGGGGCAGAGACGACAGGAGGGGGGTAAGGTGGGGATTCTGGAGGCAAGGGTGTGGCGCGTGGGGAGGGTGTTGGAGAGGATTTTCCAAAGGAAGAGCTTTATTTTTTCCGGGATGGGGAGGTTCCATAGCGTTTTCCACTCACTATCTGTTTTCACCGGGGTGAAGGTTTCGAGGAGGCCTGCTGGGGCGTAGAGGTTTTTAGCGGAGTCAGAGAGCAGACGGTACCCGGATTTGGAAGTGTATTCCCCATTTTTAGTGAAGGGCCAGATTAGACGGTCCGGCCCTGCATTAGGGTGGAGCTTGATGGCAAGGATTTTGGGGATGAGGAAGGGAGGGATGAGGGCCTGAAGGGCTTGTCTGTTCCAGTAGGGTTCAGGGCCTCTGTGGGAGATGAGGGAGGAGACAGAAAGGTTGGGTTGGGGGTTGTTGATAGTGAGTTCAGCTAGGGGGGTTTTAACGAGGGAATCCAACGGTCCTTGAAGACATTGACGGAACACCCGTTCCGGATGTCCCAGCGCACACCCTTCTTGATGAGGTCCCTGCCATGTAGGATGCTTTTCCAGGTCCAGGAGCTGGCGGATGGGCAAGTGGTGTCGAGGAGGGTCTGGTTACGACAGTATTTGGCGGTGAGGGTGCGGGTAAGGAGGAGGTTTGGATTGTTGAGCATACGCCAGGACTGGCGGGCAAGGAGGGCTTGGTTTGAAAGTTTAAGGTCCGGGAGGCCTAGTCCTCCATTTGCTTTAGGTTGGATGAGGGTGGCTCTGCTGGTAAGGTGCATGGGTCTGGAAGAGTTAGGGTTCCACCAGAAGTTGTGGATTTTGGAGGTGATGTTGTCACAGACCGAGAGAGGGAGTTTGAAGGTAGATGAGGCATAGACTGGGAGGGTGGAGAGGACAGATTCGGCCAAGGTTAGCCTGCCCGCACTGTTGAGCCATTTGCCATGTCAACCATGGGTGCGCTTATCGACTTGATCATTTGTAAATTGGAAGAAATTTTTCTTCTTAGCGCCAGGGTTGGTTGGGAGACCGAGGTAGCGGGTAGGGTTGTCGGTTTGAGGGTAGGGTAGTCTGCGGCCAATGGTTTGGATCATACGCAGGGTGGTGTTTGGGCTGAGGATGATGGAGGTTTTATCCTGATTGATAGATTGGCCGGAGGCTTTGCAGAAGAGATCTAGTGTTCCAGCAAGGTGACGGCAGCTAGAGGTCGTGGACTTGAAAAAGATGAGGCAGTCATCAGCGAAGAACAGGTAGGAGATGGAGGGGGCGGAGCGGTGAATCTTGATGCCAGGGCATAGGCCTGTGGTGTCAAGGTGGTGGAGCTGCTGGGAGAGGGCTTCAAGGTAGAGGATGAAGAGGTAGGGGGAGAGGGGGTCTCCTTGTCTGAGGCCCTGGCTGGGCTTGAAAGACCTGGAGGGCGTCCCATTGATCATTACTGATAGCGTGGTAGTAGAGATGCATTGGGATATGAGGGTGATCCATATATCTGGGAATCTCATGGTGGTGAGGGCCTTCAGAAGCTAACTCTGTCAAAAGCTTTGCTCATGTCAATATTTAGGGCCGCAAGGGAGGATCTGCCGGTCTTGGCGTTGTTGATGTGGTGGAAAAGCTCGTTTGCAAGGATAGAGCTGTCTGATATGAGGCGGCCAGGGACAAACGCATTTTGGTTGGGGCTGATTAGGTCATGGAGGATGGGTTTGAGGCGGTTGGTGAGGGTCTTGGAGATTATCTTGTAGATATTGTTGCAAAGGCTGATGGGGCGGAAATCTGCGGGTTTTGAGGTCCTGGGAATCTTGGGAATTAGGACTAGATGGGTGAGGTTGATTTCACTGAGGAGATGCCCGTAGCGGAGGAAAGAGAGGGCCGCCTTGGTGATGTCGTGTCCGACGATGTCCCAGTATTCTTGGAAGAAAAGGGCGGGCATTCCATCTGGGCCGGGGGCCTTGTGGGCACCGATGTCGAATGCGGCAGCTTTGATTTCTTCAGCAGTGAAGGGTTTTTGGAGGAGAGCCAGGTGGTGGGTGGTGAGCCTGGTTCGGAAGTGTTGCCAGCCCGTCCATTGGGTGGCCTGGGTGGTAGTGGGGTCTGGTGATGTGAAGAGCTCACTGTAGTGGTCTACCAGTGTACGGGCAATGTCTTCCTCCGTCGTGTGCACGCGACCAGTCTGATCCGTTATGCTGTTTATGCGGGAGTAGCTCTGCTTGATCTTGTAGGCCTTGTGGAAGAGTTTAGAGATCCTGTCGCCTTTGTGTAGCCATCTCACTTTAGATTTCCTGGCCCATAGGTCTTCTTCAAAGGTAAGAAGGCTCTCCAGCTTTTTGCGGGTGTCGGCCTCGCGAGCTTGGAAGAGGGGGGAACTGGGCTGCTTATGACAGAGGAGTTGTTGTTGTAGGAGGAGGATTTCTTGGCGAAGGGGGGTGATGCCTCTCTGGTTCCATTTGAGGAGGGCCACCCTGGTGGCCTTCCATTTTTGGACAAGCTGGAAGAGGGGGGAGCCATTTTGGGACAAGCTCCAAGCAGCGGCAATTGTGGGTTTGCAAGAGGTGTGTTTGACCCAGTGGCTGAGGAAGGCAAACCTCTTTTTGCGGGGGGTTGGGAGGGGGGTTTTTAGGAGGAGGGGGCCATGGTCTGAGCAGGCAATCGGGTGGTTAATGATATGACCTTGTGGGAAGGCTGAGAGCCATTCAGGGTTGCAGAAGCCTCGGTCGAGGCGCTCATAGGTGCATTGACTAGGCTCCCGGTTATTGGTCCAGGTTAGATGGGCTCCAGAGTATGGGATTTCAAAGAGGTGCAGGCTGCTGAGGAAAGAAAGGAGAGGGGCCGTACCCCAGACGGTGGAAGCATGCGGGCCCCATTTATCGTGGCTACTGAGAATTTGGTTGAAGTCTCCGATGCATGCCAAGGGACCCTGGATGCCAGTAAGGAGAGAGGCTAGATCGTTCCAGACATTCTGACGGAGTTGGTGGTAGGGAGAGCCGTAGATGCAGGCCAGGTGCCAGTCCGACTGGGTAGGCTCAGAAACTTTGGCAAGGATGATGTGTTTGTTTTTGTGTAACAGGGTGAGAGAGAAGGGGGCTTTCCAACCAAGCTAGAGACCTCCTTTGGAGCTTTCGGGCTCAACGGAGAGGTGGTTGGAGTAGCCCCATTTATTAAGGATGGGGTTTGTGACAGAGGAGTGACACTTGGTTTCCATAAGGAAAACCAAGCCTGGCCGGTGGAGGCCCAGGTCTCCACCTAGACTGTGAACTGTCAGGGGCTGGCCAAGGCCCCTGCAGTTCCAACTATAGAGGATCATTGGTAGTGCCGTGGCTGCTCTCTGGCAGGCACGGCGGTCAAGGGATGGGGTACAATGCGGGTTTTGTGTGAGGGAAGCTCAAGGGTGGGGGGTCCAAATTTTCGCTTACGGGGGGAGCTCCCAGTCAGGGGGAAAGCGAGGCGAGGCCTCTTGGTAAGTGGCTTGGGGGGGGGGGGGGGGGGGGCAGTGGGGTGGTTTTTTTCTCTTCCTAGCATTGGGGGGGGGGGGGGTCCGGTGGTTTGGGGGAGCACACAAAAGGCAGCCAGGGTAAAGAACCAAAGCAGTAGGGCATGTATTTGCAATTAAAAAGCGAAGAAATGGGATACAAGGGGAATGTTTGCATGATAGGCGCATAAGGTATTAAAGGCAGAGAAGCACAGAAAAAACGAAAGCGAGGGAAAAAACTCGTACCAGGGGGGCTACCCAGATTGGATAGCCTAATGGCGATGGGCGGGATCACAGACATACGCGCTCCAACGCGGTACCTTCCTCCGCGAGAGGGGGGTGCCTGGGTGTCTTCGTCGGCCGCAGCAGTGGCCGGGATATAGACGACCATGGCGAGGGAGTCCTGGTTCGAGTTTTAAGAGGCAGTATCCAAGGCTGTGAGGCGCCTCTTTTTCGGGGGCAGAGAGGGGTGTGGGGATGGGGCACGGAGGCGTTTGGTGAGGGGCCGAGGGGGCTGGTCTGGAGCAGTGGAGAGGTTTGTCGGACTGTTGGGGTCCAGGTCATCCAACTTTTCTAGTTGGGCAGCAAAATGTTTGTCGATTCCATAGAGGCCCGGGGTGCGAAGGTGGGCTGGGGTGGGTATGAAGCAGCAAGTTTCTTGGGAGTAAGTTTGGGCTGTGGAGTTGGGTTTGTTTCGAGTTGGGCTTGGATTAGTGTGGGGTAGTGGGTCGGAGAAGGAGTGGAGCTGTGGGCTGGGTGGTGGGCCTTTGTTGTGGTTTGGTGGCCCATTTGAGTGAGGGGGTCCATTGTTGCCAGTGGGGTTTGGGGGTGAGGGGGTGGACCGGTTAAAAGGGGGTTGTGGCGCAGAGCCTTCGTAACGTCCGAGGTTCCCAGAGGTTGTCAGGGTGTGATGGCGACGCATGCGAGGGCTAGGGCTGTTAGCTCGGCCGATGGAGACGTGTGAGGGGCGTCAGAGTCGTTGACCCACACAATCAGCGAGGTGGATGACGAGGCTTCCGGGGAAAGGACGCTCGTCGGAGAGAGGCGACGGGGAGGATCCGCCGGAGCCGCGGGATGGGTGTTTTCCGATGAGTGGATCTCCGAAGGGTCAGAGAGGGGTTCGGAGGGGGGATTTGTGGAGTTACTGTCTTCGCCGGAGCCGCCGGCGGCCGTATCGTCTTCGCCGGTGTCCTGTGCCCCTTCATAATCCTCTCCCATGGCCCCGACATCATCTTCATCCTCGGATTCATCTTCCGATATATCAATCGGGTAAGGCCTGTAGAACACCGTGGTGAAAATCCCTTGGGGTCATTCCTCAGAGACTGTTTCGGCAGGGCCGTCACGCAACACCACTCAGAATTTCTGGGTTCTTTTGAGATTAGTATTGCGGATTGCACGGATTTCTCGGGTATACAAGGGCTGGGCATTCCAGTTCCGGACGCGGAGATGGCTGCGGTTGGCGGCCTTCCTGATTCTCCAGTGGACAAGGTCGGCGGCGTAAGCAGGTGGGAGGTTGCAAGAGCTTTCGTTGTGTCCGATGCATCCGCAGCCAGAGCAAACCTTGAAGACTTTCTCGTAGGAGAATTGAACCCATTCGGCGCTATTGTTGAGGAGCCGAGTATACGTGCCAGCGAGAAGGGGCTCTGTTAGGTCAATCTCTATCTTGGCCCGTATGGCCTGGTGGTCGTCGTCCTCCCGAGAGGGGTATTCAGTTCTCAGCACATCCCCAATCACTGCAGCTGTTTGGGAGATGACATCCCCAGTGATATAGTCAAGAGGCAGGCCCTTGAGCTGGACCCACAAGTGGGTTTTGGCGAAGGTCGCCGGAGCGGCAGGTTGACACTCCAAGGGATTAGGGTTAGGAGAGTACCTTGAATAGTAAGAGGGCTTTGCTCAAGGATGTCAGATCGATCGGTCATGGAGTCGAAGTGGAAAGCGAAGTACCTGTCCGCAACCTTTGTGACGCGAACTCTTGCCGCCAGGTTCCAATCCCGGTCCACTTCTTCCTGAATAGCAGCTTTGGTGAAGCATCTTTGGTCCCAAAAGTATCCTAAAAGGGCCAAATGCCAGTGGTTTCTGTAGGAGACGATTGCAGCAGAAGGGGTTATGACAATTTCTGGCCCAAGGAGGGTGTAAGGAGGTTGGTGAGGGTCCGGGGTGGGTGACGGTGGAGTAATTGCAGCCATTGAAGACCAGGGGGTTGAAGTAAATGCGGACTGTAGAATGGTCCGGAAGGGTGAGAGTCTGTAAATGAGGTAGGTGAGGAGGAGGGTGAGTGGGATGATGGGAGTGAGTTTAATGAGGGGGAGGAGCTGCCATACCCATGGCATGGGATCAAACAAGGAGAAGTGACGGCGGTGGTGGAGGTGAAGGTCCGGTGGTGAAAGTGAAAAACCGGTGGGTTGAGGGAGGGTTTTTAGAGAGAGAAAGTGCTCATGCACTATTTTTACGAGTCTTTTTATCTTAGACTTGCTTTTTGAGAATTGTATTAATAAACATTTTTATCCATAATAATAAATTAGAATTATTACATATTTAATTGTATCAAAAGTTTATCATGTCTGACATTGTCATTTCGACACTTACATCAAGTATAAAAACACTAATTACGGAACACAAATGTTATATATGAAGTTTACCAAACACTTTTTTAAGAGATTTCTACAGCAACTTTCTCACAGCACTTGCTAACCTAACCGCTTTCTAAAACCCCACAGCATTCCCATAACCGATTTCTAGGTTGTGAATGGAGGGTTGATATTTTCTCATCCGTCTCTTGTTTTTTTATGTACAATAATAATACCCATTGGTCAGACAAGCGGACGGATTCACCATACCGGTTTCCTCTTCGACGTTCTGGCTCTCTCTCTAGCGGGCCAAGCAGGACGAGTTCAAGGGCCACCACGCCAACCTCAAGAGGGCCCGCCATGGAAAGCCCGCGAGCAATCGCATCGAATCCAAGCCGACCAATCACTTCCAACGCTTTTGTTGGAAGACAACAGGTAAAGCTTTTGAGAGAAGACTGAATACTGTGGTTTGGATGTTTTAAATAGTCTAAAATTCTGTTGTTGTTTGAAACATTATCTGTTGTTTGTATCATCAGCTCCCGTTCGAGCCCATGAAATCAGCCTCAATGCAACTTGGTCCGGAGAGGGGGAAGGATAGCCCCAAAGAGAGCGAACAATACACCAGCAAGAGTAAACGCCTCCTCAAGGCTTTGCTCACGCGGCGCAAGTCTAAGAAAGATGACATGTTGTATACGTTCTTGGACGAGTACTGATAACAGAGAAAGAAAGGGGAAAAGTGATGGAAATTTCCAATAGAATGAATCGGTTGTCTTAATTTAGCCACTTCTAGAGATAATTCTTAAGTTTTTTTTTTTTTTTTTTTTTTTTTTTTTTTTTTTTTTTTAATTTTAACTGGGCTGAAATTCCACTTCTCCTGGGCATAATATTAGCTTGTCACCAAGTTTCCGTTAAAGTTGTTACTCGTGCATCACTCGTGCCTTCTTCAGACACTACACATAATTTCGGCTCAGGGTCCTTGGCACAGGCAACATGCGCCACTTGATTCCTACAATGGTGTAAATGAAAAAGTTCAAAATGAAATGGTTTTGTGCTGATATTATCCATGGTTGCTTTTTAACTTCATGTGGTAAATAAATCTGGAGGTGGTGGTGGTGGTGGTGGTTCTGTCGGTTGCAGGTGCTTTTCTTAGCAGCTCTTCGATATCTCTGGTGGTTTCATTCTAGTGCCTATATCTATTTTGCTTGTTACTACTTTAGGTTTATGTTTTAAAACTTTTTTTGTATTTGTTTTTGTTTTTTTGAGAAATTGCTGTCTTCAATCCAGCTTGAACCCAAGACTTTATCATGCAGGGGTTTCCAAAGCTCTACCACTTGAGCTACCACCGGAGCTCCAAACTCTTTTTGGTTCTAGTTTTTGTGGAGTGTCTTTCCCTGTGTGACGTATATTTTCTACTTGGAGCTCTTGTTGTGGTTGATTTGTTGAACTGAAGATGATAATACTTAAAATATAAATTTTGGAGAGAATTGTTGAGGTTTTTGGGATGATTTGGAGGCTTACACCTAGATCACTTAAAATATTGGAGAGGGGCTTTGCTCCCACTCTCAATCCTCACTCTGACACTTTCGGCTCGAATTCGCTAATAATATTGTTTCAGAAAATTTAGATTTCGCTAATAATTCTCGTTTTGAAAGTTTAAAATCGCTGATAATTTTTACTCCGAACATTTAGAGCATGCTCTGAACTTTCTCAACAATTGGCTATAAAAATTACGGCTTCAAAGATACGGAGATCAACGGTGAGCATGTAGCACCTCTATTATACTACTCAGTTGGACTAAAGTGAAATCTAGTCCAAACTGATGACATGAAACTGTCGTGCAGCAGCAGCAGTAGCCATTGGATGTGGCTTCATCCCTTTTAATCTCCACCGCAGGTTCCTTTTTAATAGCTAAGCGCATCATTTTACTAATCAACGAGGTTAGTTACTAACTAAGCCTCTGATTGGCTGATTGCTTTATTAAGCATTTATATGGACAAAATATAAGACCGTTTGTATCCGGCATTTTGGGTAAGAAATGAGAATAGATCTCTTTTCGAACAACTCTCATTTCCTCCTTTTTTTCCTCTTCAATTGCAATTCGGAGCTAGGGTTCCTCAGCTATCTCAATAACCTCCATCAATGAAAAACGCTACCGTCAAACAAACAAAAAAGGACACTTGAGCAAAAGCAAATGAATTTCCTACTCCTGCAATATTCAGAGACAGAACAAGAACTTTCAACTAATTCTACAAGCCAGATGCAAATTTATGATGTTACAGTTTGACAATGCAGCAAAGCAAAATGCTAAGTTCAAGGGCTTCTCCATAGTTCCTCCGTTCACGAACCAAACTCTTCAATAGTCTTTGTAGCGAGGGTAAGAACGTCCACAAAGGCGCTAAATGATGCTCGCAGAAATCTTGCTTCAACGGCTTCAAAATGGCTGGACGATGGGAAAAGAGTAAAAGATAATGAGTTATGAGACCAATACGATGATCAGCCAGAAAATAATGTGCATCTCTGAGCTTGATCACGTTTTTTTTTATTTATCTAAAATTTTAGATACAAAGGTCGGATAGTTAAGTAACTCACACAGAAAGTTTGCCGTTGGAAACATTCATCTGCCTCTTCACTTTGTCGGGTTGCAACTGTAGTAAGTTCAATACTACAATCAGTCAGGTAAAATCTACAAAAGGAGGTGTTACCGAAGCAAATTTGCTACAGGGTTTAGAAAGCTGACCTCCTTATCAACAGCCAAAGCCAAGTAGACGATACCAGCTTTTTCATTAGACTGGTAATCTACTTCGAAGTCACTGCAAAACAGACACCTAATCAGACAAAGCAAGCAATGATCAACAGCAAAAACTGGGGAAGTGTAAGCTCAATCTAGTGTGTTATGCCTTTCGTATATCGCGGTATAATCACCACTGTCTTTTGGTGCGTGCAGATGTGTATGTTTGCGGGGGTTCCTCCTAAAAAACAATACAATAACTTGTCTTCTTCATCCATGTTGTAATGGCCACAGCCTATGGGAGAGCTTTGGGGATAAGACATGGATACCACTGTAGTATACCTTACTTCCTAGAACGAATTCCATGACACAGGATGCGTACAACATTATAGAGCCTTACTTCGTAGAATGAAGTAAGAGAATTTGTGAAGTTAAAACTAGTGGTAAGGGGGGAAGTCAAACTTTATCCCCATAGGTCAGATCTCACTGACCAAAAAAAAAAAAAAACTTAAATCGATATAAATCTGAAGGTTAACATGAGATACTTTAGGAATTTAAGTGATGAGTGATGAATTTTGTATTCATCAGGTTTAATGTCAAGGAGATGAAGAATGCTTTAATCTTTCTTATACAATAAAGAGAGCATTCGAGAACCTGACTCTGAGGTGTTCAGGAGGTCATCCAACAAATGTGTGTCCCTTCACTGAAAATGGTATGCTCGTAGGAGCTTTTACTATATTGATAATATAAGGTCGTCCTTTTCAAATACATGTCTAAGCTCATAAGTTCAAAATTTTACTAATTTTTGACACATAATTATCTATTTCATCAAAATGACATGATACTTTATTTATATGATTATATCTGCTATTGTGTATTGGTATTAAACTATTAACCTCGGGTCAGGTTAGGCTCCTTTGTCCTATATTTCTATACTTAAGTCAAAGGACTCCAAACTACAGATTGAAAACCTTACAAATATAACCAAGTATCGAGAATTAAATGGGCAACTCCAGGTCCACCGAAATTTCAGAATTCCACCCTAAGGCTGTACATAGTAGTTACTACTTTGTTAAAATCATTCAGCAAAGATCTCCCCTATGTTAAAAAGAACAAGGAAAACCAAGAGACTTTAACTATAAGGCTGATTTGGTATGGCTACTCAGCCAGGCTTATGGCTAAAAGACAATTATGCCTGGCAAGATTATTAGCATCCAACCTCTCTAGAGGCATTTCTGCTATGGAGCCTCATTGTCTTATCATCAGCCAAAAAATTTCACTTAAGCTAATTTACTCGGTTTTGTAGTATCCATAGAATTGCCAACGTTTTAGGTGGCTTACTTTTAGTAAGAGACAAGCACATATCGCGATAACAAACACAAATATAGAGTAAGCAAGAGAGTAACCAGCTGAATTCCCAGGGAGAAGAAAGAGTTTTTCCATCATTTGTGGCGCCAGAAGCAAGAGTGGCCATTTCTTCTACTGCTAATGATACCCCAAGAAAACGCTGTCGAAGTCCAATCGAGTTTAATCTGCAGAACATGATGGCCAAGATGGCCTGTTAGGCAAAACTAAATTGCACAACTTGAAAACTCTGTTGAAGTCCAATCGTGTTTAATCCAAGATCGTTCTTCGTACTACCACCAAAAGTAGACCAAATTCATTTAAGATTGTAATTTTGCTTACATGTAGGCGATTGCTTTTTGTAATGACAACGTGAGAAAGACATAAACAATATCAAAGTGTCCTTCAATATAATCAATCAGCCAATTTCTCATTGACATGCCAATTATCAAAAGGCGAAACCTGGATCGGAGGCTCGATGTTGCTTAGCTGCAAACAAGTAGGCAGAGATACGCAGATAGATTCTCACTTGAAAGTAAGGGCCAAAACTGGAAGGTTATAAGTAGATTTAGAAGATGACATATTTTGTAAGAAAGGCGCACTAAAATGAGCAGGATTTTTTTATTTTGTGGGGGGGGGGGGGGGGGGGGGGTCCCTTTCGACTATAAGCAATAACTCCATTCTATTATTCGAAATCTCAAATGGCATATCCAGAAGCTTATTAATCATCAATCTTTGTACTCGTAAAATTAGCTATTACTGGTATTTGGTGCTTTCATGCCTTCAATGCTTACTTATTCCAAGTGCGTAACACAGTGCTTGCTTATGTTCATAAAAATAGCAACTAAAGACACCAAGAAATCAGAACATGTAGTTTCTAAGAAACCAGATTAGGAAAGTTTAAGAAGTCAAACAGAACATATGAGCCAGAAGGTAAAACCTGGTTCAGGAACAACAAAGAAAACCAGATTTGCGTTTTCTTGGGTACCCACAAACCCCATTTCTCCAAGCTCTCATCTTTACTTTCTCTATCCGAGAAAGCAGAGGAAATTGAAGAGACCGGGGGTTTCATCTACACTGGTGTTTATTCAATTGGCATGGAATATATTAGTTTCAGGGTATAGCAAATTAGCAGGTAGGGTTTCCTTACCTGCGAAATCGCCGGAGCTCGGAGGATTGGAGGAACACCGGAACAGACTAGGGAGGGCCAGACGGCCGGAGGCTACGCCGACGAAGGGAGGGGCGGCGGAGCCGATCGTGAACTTCGTCTTCGAGCGGGTAGCAGATGGATAACTTTTTTTTGCGAGGAGAAGGGTAAAGATTTTACTGAATAGACTACTGGAGGGTGTAATATAAATTAGGGTATCTTGTGTATTTCTCAAAAATTAAAGTGACACTTGTGTTACGTACTCCCTCCGTCCCACCAGATAGGTTAATATTTCCATTTTTGGACGTCCCACCTGATAGGTTAATTTTTCCTAAAATGGCAAGTTTTTATGTGAAAAATACCATCTTACCCCTAATAAGAAAAAACACAACCTCATTTGAATTGGACCTAATTAAATTAGATTAACAAATCAATCCAACTTAATTAGGCCCAAAACAATCTAGTAACACATTACTCCCCATTTTCACTTTCACAACCCAACAACAGTTTCCTAACCCTAAATACCCCCCATTTTGCTCCTGTGTTCATCACAGCCGCCAGAGAAATAGAGAGAGGAAGAGAGACAGAGGGATGGACGAAGAGAGAGATGGAGATGGAGAGAGACAGAGTGATGGAAGAGACGACGGCGATTTGGTATTCTCTTTGTCTTCTGCAGATCAAAGGCGAGTGACGACGGTTCTGCAGATCGAAGGCGAGTGACGACGATTCTCTTCGTGTTCTCCCACCCTCCCTCTCTCCGTCTTTATTTAGATCGATGGTTTGCTTGACTTCACAGTTCCTCACTGTGAAGTACCCTTCTCACAGCGGCGAGGACTTCGGCGCTTTGGAGGTTGATTCCGGCTATTTGGAGCATCCGACTGACTCTGTTCGCCCAGATCTGATAGGCCACTATACCCGCCCAGATTCCGCGAGGACTTTGGAATCAACCTCCAAAGCGGCGAGGACTTCGACGCTTTGGTGGTTTGGAGTAGGACGGCGAGGACGGGTTAACAGCAGAGTTGTTCTTCATCTCTTTGTTCTTCATCTCTTTGTTCTTCATCCTGTTCTATCATCTCCTGTTCTTCATCCTGTTCTTGATCTCCCTCTACATTCAAATACTGCTTTAAATCTGTTATTTGGCAAAATTTGTTATTGTTTGATTTTGGATACAATTTCGGATATAGCTTTTGGTTTGATTACGATGATTTTGTGGGTTGTTCTAGTTTTGTTGTTGTGGTTGGTTTGATGATCTGTTCTTGGCAACAGATTAAGAGAGACAGAATTAATCTTCTTTGCTATTGAAGGTCAGTATCGAAAAGAGCTGAAAAGTGTGAGGGCAAAATAGTCTTTTCACACTGTTTTTAATAAAGCAACTTTCATTTTTTGTCACCAAACAGCTGGGACGGAGGGAGTATAATTTAGGGTTGCAACTTGTACGGGCTGAACCCGACCAACCCGACCAACCTGAACCCAACCCGGATTAAAGTCCGGATTAAGTACTACCTCCGTTTCTTCTCTATCACACCATTTTGATTTTTGTCACTATTCACTGGGTCACTTTGACCCGGTGATTTGCGTAGCAGAACGATGTAATTTTTTGATAATTTTTTCATGGTGTTGTAGAGTAGAAGTTGCTCTATAACACGGTGAAAAAATTATCAAAAAATCACATCGTTTTGCTATCCAAATCACCCGGTCAAAATTACCCATATACAAGTCAAAAAGTCAAACCGGTGTGATAGAGAAGAAACGGAGGTAGTACATGTTTTGAGTAATTTGGACGGGTGTGGCCAAAAATTCTCAACCCGAATTGCAATTAGGATCGAGTTTGGTACGAATAATAAACGACGTGCTAGCCTGAATTGCCTGATTTGTATACTCATTA
This sequence comes from Linanthus parryae, assembly GCA_023055425.1. Taxonomy (NCBI): domain Eukaryota; kingdom Viridiplantae; phylum Streptophyta; class Magnoliopsida; order Ericales; family Polemoniaceae; genus Linanthus; species Linanthus parryae. Next base: position 131,495,404 of record JALGPY010000002.1, on the reverse strand, counting down.
CTTCTAAATATTGTTATATAGTATTTGTTAAGAATCTATTATTTTCTATCAATTATTAGTGATATTTTTAATTGTGTTTATATTCTTCATTAATAGAGTTTTTTTCACAAAATATTTAGTATTCTCTTGTATAAATGGATAATTTTTTAATTCACTCTAACAATATATAGTCATTATTTATTAGCCTAAATAAAAATGAAGAGTCTATGTTCCTTATGTATTTTTATATGGTAACGAGTTTAAGGAAAATTTTTAATTGAGTTGACTGTGATAAGCATGTTAATTAATTTAGTTTAATGAGTTAGCCCGAATTCAACCCGAACATGAATCGGTTTGTTTGAACTAGAGCTTGGACGGGCTGGCGATGCTCCTAACTCGGATTGGGCTGGACTTGGACAACCCCCACATAACTCAGGTTTGAGCTTGGGCAAGGGTGTCAACCCGCTAGCCCGCCCGAGTTGCAGTCCTAGGGAATATTAAACGGGGACATTTTTTCCGTTAAAAAGTTAAAAAATGATTTTTTCGGAGATTCAAACACAGCCTGATTAATTTAGAATTCAAAGTCTTATCCACAAGACCACTGAACCATTTGTGCCCAAATTAGGGGGGCACCGATATAAATAAAAAAGATCACAGTAAAAAAAATCTATAAAAGTGGGAATATCCTAGTGTCCATGGGAAAGTTGGGGGGAAGGGGTGAGGTGGGGGGGGGGGGGGGGGGGGAGGAAGGGTACGTGCCCCTTCTAAGCTCCGCCCCTAAATTTAACAAAAAAAACTCAGCTCTGTTGACCAAGCAAATTCAAGTTGTCAAACCTGAAGTTATATAAAATAAGTTTCTCAATAAATTAACATAATTGAACCTTGAAAACATTTTTCCCAATTCATTTAATCGTACATTATTCTAGAAATACCCTAAAGCACAAACTGAATAAGACCCAATTGGAGAAACGCTAACGCGAATTCCCCGGAGAAGCTACTGAAAGATAACTTGATTGGAAACTACAAATTGGAGCGAACGTGGACGAGAACATGAAAAAGTGAAAGACTGAATCTAACTTACCTTGAAAGATACAGACGCAGGCAAAGATTGAAGCTGTGCCGCCGCTTAGTTTATTTTCGTGTCTCATCTGAGACGACAGCCAGTCACGGGACTTGACTCCAGAATGGTTTCATGGGACGGTCTGTTCATGGACAAGTAAACACGGACATACAAGCGCCCACGTGCCCCCCGTGCCTCTTCTAGGCTCCGCCCCTAAAATTAACAAAAAAAAAATCCTAGCTCTGTTGACCAAGCAAAATCGAATTGTCAAACCAGCAGGTATAAAAGATAGGTTTCTCAATAAATTAACAGAATTGAACCTTGAAAACATTCTTACCAATTCATTAAATCGTACTAGAAAACGAAACCCAATTCTAGAAATACCCTAAAACACAAACTGAATAAGACCCAATTGGAGAAACACTAACCCGAATTCACCGGAGAAGCTACTAGAAGATAACTTGATCGGAAACTACAAAATGGAGCAAACGTGGACGAGAACAAGAAAAAGAGAAAGACTGAAGCTGACTAACCTGGGAAGATACAGACGCAGGCGAAGATTAAAGTTGTGCCGCCGCCTAGTTTATTTCCGTGTCTCAGCTGAGATGACGGCCATGTTGGAAATATGCTCTAGAGGCAATCTATTTTTTATGGATTTACAATTCATCATATTATCGATTTGGAGATATGTTAACATGAATGAAGTCGTTAGAATATAAATGTTATATTCTTAAATTTCTCTAGTCCATTATATTAATTAACAGGACAATCAACTATAGAATAGTATGGGGTTGGATTGATATGGAGATATCACGATCCAACACATGGGTATGCATTAGGAGTAATAGCATACTGGATTGACCCACAACGAGAAGACTACATACGGGTTATGTAAAGTCACAATTGCATCTCGTAATGATAATTGTATTTTTATCCTTACACTTGAAGTCACTAGATCCTCTAGTTGTAGAATACTGTGTTTTGATATCGTCAAACGCCACACCGTGACTGGGTAGTAATAAAGGCGCATTTCGGACACAATACGAAGGAAGCTTAGAGGTGGTAGTGATGTAGATAGAATTTTTCCCTCCCACATAACGGGAGCAAATATCCTAGGCCACTCGAGGGATAGTGCTTATAGAATGTCTGGCCAAACTCAAATAAATCAATAATAGATATTGATGTTATTTGCACGAATAAGGCTATTCCCAGGATCGAGGAACAATGGATTGGATATACGAGTGTGACTTTTATGTCTCGTGTCGAATCCGGATATAGAGACAAAGGGATGAGACAATACTTGCACAAGGTTTGTCAAAGTAATCACTATTTCTATTAGTTAGGTGGCATGAATGTGTTGCTAGATACTGCTCCATGTTAGTAAATTGTTACTACCAACTAAGCAGAAACCTGTGGGGTCACACGCCATATGGATCAAACTAGACTTGGGAATTAATTAAAATGATTAATTAAATAAAAAGATCAAAACACAACCACTTACAAACTTAGTAGGACTAATTTTCAAGGTGGACTAATCCATGTATACACATGATTATGACTAGTTTGCAAATAGGACTAATCCATGTATAGACATGATTATGACTAGTTTGCAAAGGGAACTAATCCATGTAAGGACATAATTAGGAGAGCGACTAATATGTAGTTAACAAGGAGTTGTTGGACTGTATATATGAGCACTCATAACTTATTCTCTACAAGAGTGTCTTAATTTTTATAAAACTAGAAGAGAAAAAGCAAGGAGAGAGAGCAAGACAAGGTCCAGGCCGAAACCTAGACCCGTCCGCCCCTACCCGTTGGCCAAAGTAGGCGGAGCCTCCCTTTGGTCTCCTTTGTGTGATTATTCTACTTCCTTCTTCCACCGATTTATAGCACACGACGTGGAGGAATCTAGAGCATGATCGTAGGCGTGGACTAGCCGTAGAGACGCGAACAATATTTTGCGTTTGAAGTCATCACATGAGACAAACAAGGTAAATCGTTACTTGAACCTTCACTATCATTATGATGTCTCTTCCTGACCCTTGGTGGGTCTTGTGCGGATCTTATTTGTTTAATTCCACTGCGTAATCCGTTACAAAACCCAACAGTGGTATCAGAGCCACATGTCGTAGAGCATAATGTAGTTTATGTGTTACGATATTGTCTATTTTACACTTTAAATTGTTGTTTATCGTGTAAAACGGAAAAATCAAGCATATTGATGCAATTTGTAAATAATCAAACCAAATAAGATCTAATATTACATGGGATGTACGGATTAGTGAATTTGGATCACATAGGATGTGAAAATTTTGGATATAGAAAACTACAGTTTGGGCACAAGTTTGAAAAAAGTGTTTTTCAAATCTTGGAAACAACTAAACTTGGACAACAAGGAGGAAGTTTTTTTGGAAATAACTTCCTAAGGAGGTTCGGCCCTTCTAGGAGACCGTCCCTCTCTTCTTGCCACCCAAGGAAGGCAACGACCAAGGGAGGCCGGACTCCCTACCGCCGGCCCAAGGCCCATGTGGCAGTCCTTTGATGGTTCGGCCATATAAATGGTGGGCCTCTCGGACCGTTTTGACCCTAGTATGTCCAAATCAATTAAAAATTGACCAAGCGCATTAAAATTGGATTTTAACTATTTATGTGCTTTTGGTGATTGGATATGGCCTTAGGTTGTGGTTTATTGTGGATGTTTATTTTGTGGTTTATTTTACGGTCTGCGAGCTGATCAAATTAATGTAATAGTTAATTAAGTTTTACGGTCTGCGAACCGGTATTTTTTCTCAACTTATGAGACCTTTTTATTTAGTCTAGATGCTAGCTAGAATTATATAAAATTAGATAATAGTCAAGACATGGAGAAAAAGAAGCCTAAAAAAACGGAGAAACCACAAGAATGTTGGAATAGGTGCCCTAGAGGCAATCTAGTTTAGTACGAACAATAAATTGGCTAGAACATTCATTGTATTATTTATTGGATATTTAATATAATGAAATCCTTAGATTTACAATTGTATTGTTTATCTTATATATCCCTAGTCCATTATAATGATTAATAGGACAATAATCTATAGACTAGTATGTTGGAATAGATGCCCTAGAGGCAATCTAGTTTAGTATGAACTTGTTTTTTGGCTAGAACATTCATTGTATTATTTATTAGATATTTAATATAATGAAGTCCTTATATTTAAAATTGTTTTGTTTATCTTAAATATCCCTAGTCCATTATAATGATTAATATGACAATCATCTATAGACTAGTATGGGGTTGGATTGATATGTTGATATCATGATCCAACACATGGGTGTGCATTAAGGGTAATGGCGCATTGGATTGACCCATCTCCGAGAAGGCTACATACATGTTATGTGAAGTCTCAAGCGCTTCTCGTGGTGACAACGGTATTGTCATCTTTAGACTTGAAGTCACTAGATTGTCTAATTGTGGATTATTGTGATTTTTGGTAGCGTCAAACGCTACACCGTAACTGGGTAGCTATAAAGGCGTGTACCGGATACAAGAAGAAACAATCTTAGGAATCGTAGTAGACGTAGATAGAATTTGTCCCTCCCTTATAACGGGAGCAAATATCCGAGGCCACTCGAGGGATAGTGCTTGTGGAATGTCTGACCATACTCAAATAAATCAATATGGGATATTGATGTTATTTGCACGAATAAGGCTATTTCCAGGATCGAGAAACTATGGATTGGATATACGAGTGTGACTTGTATGTCTCGTGTCCAATCCGGATATGGAGACAAAGGGATGCGACAATTACTTGCACAAGGTTTGTCGGATGACTATTCTATTAGTTGGCTAGAATGGATGTCTTGCTAGAGACCGCTCCATATTAGCAAACTGTTGCCACCAACTAGATAGAACCTATGGGGTCACACGCTAGATATAGTTGAACTAGATTTGAGAATTAATTAATATGATTATTTAATTAGAAGGATCATTTTGTAACACCTTGCAAACTTAGTAGGACTAATATGCAAGAAAGGGACTAAACCGAATTCAAGTTGGATTAGGAAGGGCCTTTAGGTAGTTGACATGGAGTTGTTGGACTATATAAAGTTTTCTCCTAGCTTCCTTCCCACACTAATACTCATAACATAAGTGAGTGGGAGAGAACAAAGGAGAGAGCAAGCCAAGCTAGAGAGGTCGACCGCCCCTACCAGTGGACCACAAGGAAGCCGTCGGCTTGCCTTGTTGCTCCATGTTGCGTGATTTCTTCTTCCTCTTTCTCAGGTCCAAGCTAGCACAAAGGAGAAGGAAGATATAGATCTTAACTCTAGGCGTTGATCAACCGTAGAGACGTGACACAATTCACGTTACAAGTCATCATAGGAGAAACCCTAAGGTGTGTAACATGGTTCTTCCCTTACCATCGTTATGATTATCTTCCTGTGATCCTTGAAGGGTATTGAATGGATAATTTATTTTTCCGCTGCGTATCCATGATCAAAACCCTACATTGGTATTAGAGCCACAAGTCGTAGAACATAGACGTGGTTTATGTGTTACGTTTTGACAGTTTTACACTTTAAGTTTGTTGTTGATCGCATAAAACGGACAAATCAAGCATATGATGCAATTTGTCAATAATTAAATAAAATAAGACCTATTTTTTGCATTGGATGCAAGAATTAGTGTGTTTGAGAATTTTAGGATCTTAGGTCTAGGGTTTGGGCACCAATTGGAAAACTAGTTTCAAATTTGGAAACCTTTTGGACTCGGGGAACAAGGAAGGAGTTGTTTTGGAAAAGAAACTGTACGCTCTAGAGGAGCAAGTTCCTGAAGGTCCGAAAAACAACACTCCTATAGCCCTAAAAGCGTATCATAAGCGTGTTGATTACGCTAATGATGCGGACTGCCTAATGTTTTTCACAATGTCCTCTGAGCTTCAAAAGCAACATGAGAACATGAATGTAGTCGATATGATCGCACACTTGAAGCAGCTCTTCCAAGAGAAGCCTGGGGTTGAGTGGTATGAATTTTCCAAGGCATTGTTCAAATATCATCTGTCAGGGGGAAATCCCGTGGGACTGCACGTGTTACGTATGATCGGCTACCTAGAGAGCCTCGACCGCCTAGGGTTTTCGGTGGGTCATATTGCAATCGTTGCCTGAAATTTATGGGCAGTTCATCATGAACTATAACATGAATGACATCGTGAAACCTCTGCCAGATTTACTCAATATGCTGAGGACAGCTGAACAAAGCATCAACAAGGGTAAGGGAAAATCCATAATGATGGTGCAGAAAGGAAAGGGCAAAAGGTTTGCCTTTACCTCCAAGGGAATAGGCAAGGCAGTTTCCAAACCCAAGGAATTTGCCCTTAAGCCTGTTGGTGGCATAGCCAAAGGTGTGACTAAAGGTGATGTCACTACTGCAGTCAGCCTGGACACTGGAGGAGGAATTGCCCAAAATATTTGGAGGATAAGAGGCTTGGAATAGTGATTCCACCACCACTAGGTATTTTTGTTATAGATGTCAATATTACTTGCTCTTCATCTTGGGTATTGGATACTGGATGTGGATCTCACATTTGTCTAAATGTGCAGGATCTAAAAAGAAGTAGAAGATTGGCTAAAGGAGCGATAGATCTGCGCGTTGAGAATTGAGCAAAGGTCGATGCATCGGCTGTAGGTGTGTACGGGCTGTCTCTGCCTTCAAGATTAGTTTTAGAATTAAATAATTGGTATTTTTTGCCTGCTATGAGCGGAAACATTATTTCTATTTCTTTTTTGGACAAGCAAGGTTTTACTAGGTTAATAAAGAACATTTGTTGTTCCATTTATTTTGATAGTATTCACTATTGTAGTGCGCAATTATTTAATAGATTATATATCCTTGATCTAAATAATCCTGTCTATAACATAAATACCAAGAGGATTAAAATAAATGATTTAAATCCTGCTTATTTATGGCATTGTCGTTTAGGCCATATAAACGAGAAACGTGTATCTAGACTCCATAAGGATGGATTCCTAGACTCATTTGATTTTGAATCATATGAGATATGCGAGGCTTGTTTATTGGAAAAATGACGAAGTCACCTTTCAATAAGAAAGGTGAGAGGACTAGAGAGAAATCGGTGCTAGTACATACTGATGTATGTAGGCCATTTGCCATGCCTGCCACGGGTGGTTACGTCTACTTCATTACGTTTACTGATGATTTTAGTAGATATGGATTTATATACCTTATGAAGGCCAAATCTGAATCCTTTGAAAAGTTCAATTCAAGAATGAAGTAGAGAAGCAGCTTGGCAAAAGTATGAAGGCTCTACGGTCGGATCGTAAAGGAGAATACTTGAGCCAAGAGTTTGACGACTATCTTAGAGAGTGTGGGATAATATCCCAACTCACTCCACCCGGAATGCCACAGTGGAATGGCGTGTCCGAGAGGAGGAATCAAACTTTATTAGATATGGTTCGACCTATGATGTGTCAAACTGATCTTCCATTATCATTTTGGAACTACACTCTATTGAGTGCAGCTTTCACCATTAACCGCGTTCCATCCAAGTCAATCATGAATACACCACATGAGATGTGGAGTGGGAATCGTCCCACAGTGTCGTTCATGAAGATTTGTGGCTGCGATGTCTATGTAAGACGTTTACAATCAGACAAGCTAGGGCCTAAGTCGGAAAAATGAAAGTTTGTGGGATACCCTAAGGAAACTAAGGGATATTACAATGTAACTGAGAACAAAGTGTTTTTTGCTCGGTCCGCGTGTTTCTAGAAAGAGAGTTTATCTCTAAAGAAGAAAGTGGGAGGACTGTAGAACTTGAAGAAGTTCAAGAACCATAAAGCATTGATCCTACTATGAAACATGAACAGGAACCACAAGAAGTTGTGGAGCAGCATGTTCAAGTAACACAAGGGCTTTGTATATCTAGTAGAGTGCGCCAGGACCCAGAGAGGTATGGAATTCTCGTGACTGAGTCTGGTGACACGTTGCTCACAGATGATGAGCCACTACCTATGAAAAGGCCATATAAGGGCCAGACTCTCAGAAGTGGCTTGAGGCCATGAGATCCGATATGGAATCCATGTATACCAACAAAGTATGGACTTTGAAGGAACCACCCGAAGGGGCTCGACCCATAGGGTGCAAGTGGGTCTTCAAGAAGAAGAACGACATGGATGGTAATGTGATTACCTATAATGGCCGATTGGTAGCTAAAGGATTCAGACATATTCATGGTATTGACTATGATGAAACCTTTTCACCACTCGCAATGGCCAAATTCAACTGAATCTTACTTGCTAGTGCAACATACTACGACTATGAGATTTGGCAGATCGATGTCAAAACAACATTTCTGTATGGGAATCTCCTCCAGGATGTGTACATGAGACAATTTGAGGGTTTTGAAGATCCAAAGCTAGCCTACAAAGTCTGTAAACTGCAACAATCCATTTATGGGTTGAAACAAGCTTCTAGGAGTTGGAATTGTCGTTTTGATGAAGTATTCATGCTTCATCAGAAACGAAGACGAGTCTTGTTTCTACAAGAAGGTTACTGGGAGGTCTGTTTCTTTTCTGGTCTTGTATGTGGATGACATACTACTCATTAGAAACGACATTCCCATGCCGCAATCTGTTAAAGATTGGCTAGTTAAGTGTTTCTCAATGAAAGACTTAGGTGAAGCAGCCTATATACTCGGTATAAAGATCAATAGAGATGAATCTAAGAAGCTTCTCGGACTAACTCAAAGTACATATATAGACACGGTGCTGAAATGGTTCAGCATGCAAGATTCCAAGAAGGGATTCTTTCCCATGTCACATGGAATCACTCTTTCGAAGAGTGGTTGTCCTTCCAATGAGATTGAGAAGGAACGCATGAGTAGGGTTCCCTATTCCTCGGCCACATGATCCATCATGTATGTCATCGTATGTACCAGATCAGATGTGTCATATGATTTGAGTATGAAAAGCAGATATCAGTCCAATCTAGGTGAGAGTCACTGGATTGCAGTCCAGAACATCCTAAAATACTTGAGAAGAGCTAAGGATGCGTTCTTGATATTTGGAGGTGAAGATGAGTTGCGTGTAAAGGGTTACACAGATGCAAGCTTCAAGATCGAAAGAGATGATTTCAGATCACAGTCGGGATTTGTGTTTTGCCTGAGTTGAGCAGCGGTGAGATGGAATAGGTCCAAGCAAGAGTTGGTGGCTGATTCTACAACTGAGGCTGAGTATATAACTGTGAATGGCGCAAAAAAGGAGACTGTTTGGATTAGGAAGTTCATCACTAAGCTTGGTATGGTTCCTAGCATTGCGGATCCAATAGAGTTGTATTGTGACAACACTGGAGCGATCGCGCAATCAAAGGAACCCAGATCACACCAGAAATCCAAGCACATACTTAGCAAGTTCCATCTCATTCGAGATACAGCCGAAAGAGGAGACGTTCGGATATGCAAGATTCCTATAGATGAGAATCTGTCAGATCCACTTACAAAGCCGCTTGTTCAGAGGAAGCATGAAAGACACACTAGGAGCATTGGCATATGAGATGCACCAGATTGGCTCTATTGCAAGTGGGAGACTATTGGAATAGGTGCCCTATAGGCAGTCTAGTTTAGTATGAACAATAAATTGGCTAGAACATTCATTGTATTATTATTGGATATTTAATATAATGAAATCCGTAGATTTATTGTTTATCTTAAATATCCCTAGTCCATTATAATGATTAATAGGACAATCATCTATAAACTAGTATGTCGTTGGATTAAAATGGAGATATCATGACCCAACACATGGGTATGCATTAGGAGTATTGGCATGCTGGGTTGACCCATCTTCGAGAAGGCTACATACAAGTTATGTAAAATCACAAGCGTTTCTCACGGTGACACAATTATTGTCATCTTTAGACTTGAAGTCACTAGATCATCTAGTTGTGGAGTATTGTGTTTTGGTAGCTTCAAACGCTACTCCATGACTTGGTAGTCATAAAGGCGTGTATCTGATACATTAGGAAGAAAGTTTAGATATCATAGTGATGTAGATATAATTTTTCCCTCCCACATAACGGGAGCAAATATCCTAGGCCACTCGAGGGATAGTGCTTATAGAATGTCTGGCCAAACTCAAATAGATCAATAATAGATATTGATGTAATTTGCACGAATAAGTCTATTCCCAGGATCGAGGAACAATGGATAGGATATACGAGTGTGAATTTTATGTCTCGTTTCGAATCCGGATATAGAGACAAAGGGATGAGACAATACTTGCACAAGGTTTGTCAAAGTAATCACAATTTCTATTAGTTAGGTTGCATGAATGTGTTGCTAGATACTGCTCCATGTTAGTAAATAGTTACTACCAACTAAGTAGAAACCTGTGGGGTCACACGCCATATGGATCAAACTAGACTTGAGAATTAATTAATATGATTAATTAAATAAAAGGATCAAAACACAACCACTTGCAAACTTAGTAAGACTTATTTGCAAGGTGAACTAATCCATGTATAGACATGATTAGGAGTTGCAAGATGGACTAATCCATGTATAGACATGATTAGGACTAGTTTACAAATAGAACTAATCCATGTATAGACATGATTAGGAATAGTTTGCAAAGGGAACTAATCCATGTAAGGACATGATTAGGAGAGGGGCTAATATGTAGCTAAGAAGAAGTTATTGGACTATATATATGAGCACTCCTAGCTTATTCTCTACAAGGGTGTCATAATTGGTATGACAATAGAAGAGAAAAAACAAGGAGAGAGAGCAGGACAAGGTCTAGGCCAAAACCTAGCCCCGTCCGCCAAAGGAGGCGGAGCCTCCCTTTGGTATCCTTTGTGTGATTCTTCTACTTACTTACTCCACTGATTGCTAGCACACGAAGTGGAGGAATCTAGAGCTTTATCCTAGGTGGACTAGCCATAGAGACGCGAACAATATTTTGCGTTTTAAGTCATCACAGGAGACAAACAAGGTAAATAGTTACTTGAACCTTCACTATCATTATGATGTCTCTTATTGTGATCCTTGGTAGGTCTTGTTCGGATATAATTTGTTTAAGTCCGCTGCGTAATCCGTTACAAAACTCAACACTGGTATCAGAGCCACAAGTCGTAGAGAGTATATTGTTTATGTGTTACGATTATGTCTATTTAACACTTTAAATTGATGTTTATCGCATAAAACGGACAAATGGAGCGAACGGGGATGAGAATAAGAAAAAGAGAAAGACTGAAAATGACTTACCTGGAAAGACACGGACGCAGACAAAGATTGAAGTTGTGTTGCCGCCTAGTTTATTTTTGTGTCTCATCTGAGACGACGGCCAGTCACGGGACTTGACTCCCGAGTGGTTTCATGGGCCGGTGTGTTCATGGCCAGGTAAAGACGGACATACAAGCGATCACGTGCACCCGTGCCCCTTCAAGGCTCCGCCCCTAAAATTAACAAAAACAAATCCCAGCTCTGTTGACCTCGCGATTTCGAATTTTCAAACCAGAAGTTATAAATCATAGGTTTCTCATATTAACATAATTGAACCTTGAAAACCTTCTTCCCAATTCATTTCCCTATTCTAGATTGAAAGGGGAGTATGCAGAGAGATATGCAGCACATATACTCTAGAAGGGGGGGGGGGGGGTTGAATAGAGTATGCCAACTTTTTTCAAAACTTGGTGGAGGAGAGGAAATTCTTTTAAGATCAGTGAAATTCAAGTCCTTGAAAACAATTTCAATCCTTTGAAGTGAAATACAGTTTGAAATGAAACAGACAAGTCTTTTTCAAGGCCTTGAAAAGAGTTTCAAGGCCTTGAAAATATACTAGTTTGAATGCTGCAAAAACTAAGTGAATGAACTGAAAATGCAAGAGACAAGTGATTTATAGAGTTCAGTCCACTTGGACCCACGTCTCTACCTGAGGGATCTTATCCCTGCAGAATTTTCAACTCAATTCTTATTAATCAAAAGCTAAGCCCTAGATCTCAAGCACAAAGAGTTCCCTTACTCTGTTACAGCTTGTGGTTCTTTCTAACCTATCTAGTACCTGTTCTAGCTAACTGATTAACTAAGAATTCTCTATTGTTCACTTTGAACAATCCTTGAGAATGAAGTGGAGAAGTATTAGAAGAATGATCTACAAATAAACAGAATACAGAAGAACACTAAAGAGTAGAACTACAGTAAAGTATACAGTGATCTTCTGTGAGTTGGATTGTGAGAATGATGAACTTCTTTGATGCTTGTCAATCCAGAAACTTGTCTCTCTTTTTTTCCCGTTGAGTGTTGTGTCTTGTTGCTTTAAAAGGAGCTCCATTTATACAGTTTGAAGTTTTGCAAATCTTCCCGTATTTTCAGAACCAGCTTCCTATTTCGTAGGCAACAAACTTTGACTCTTTAACAACCTTCTCCAACGGATAGTTGATCACATCTTCAGAGATATTGTTGTGATCTTGTCATTAAACAATTTGAGAAGCTATCATAAGTCTTTGATCGGAATCATCATCTCTTATTATTTCCTTTCCTGCAAAAAAGCCATATTAGGAAACCAATCCTGCATATTTAGGAAATAAAATTTCCCTGAAAAACTAAGTCAAACGGATGAATTAACACATGTTAGATATATCAAAAAATTTTTTCTTTCATCACAAATTAATAATATATCAAGCACATGGGTGATAGAGATAAAATCAGATTAGAAGATTTGAGAAAAAACTCCCCCTTAGAACAAGCATACAGGTCAGACAGTTTCAAGGCTTAGAATCCTAGTTTAAGGCCTTGAAAGCCTGTGAAACCTGATTCAAAGCTTTGAAAACTGGTTCATGGCCTTGAAATAACTAAGTATTTCAAGTCCATGAAACCTGTGACCTTACAATCTCCCACTTGATGAAAGATAAAACCTCAATCTGTTTGATTCTTAGTTTCTGCAAAAAAATAAAAAAATAAAAAATTGATTAGCACATGATAGCGCCTTTTAGGATCTATCTATTACCTCCATTTTACCACATTATCATGAGATATTTGAGCTTAATGTTATAAAATTTGAGTCGTTTTATCACTTGATGCTTCACATGCTTTGTATTGTTAGTCCGGGCGTTTCTATGTATACGTAGTTGTTATTTGTCAAATATAATTGCTTGGTATGTTTGTTCATGTTGTCTTGAAATGAACGGATGCTAACCGGCTGATAGGAGGCATGGAATGAACTTCGGAAATACGGGAGCACAAGTGGAACGAGGAGAAGCAAAGATGGAGAAGCTAGGATGACCAGTCTGCACGAATCTGATGATATCTTGAGTTCTAAAAATAATTTTGGAGTGATACCAGTGCCAAATGAAAGTCGACTCAAAGAGTTTTCCAATGATAGGTTAGGGAGCTTAATCCGAGTCCGGATGAGAGAGATATGGCCTGCGCAAGATCAGCTTACAATTTTGGACAGGAATTACAAACTAGAGGGGCTGAGATGCAATTTCAACAAAGTACATTAAAACTTCGCCCCAGCTAGTAAAAGAAAGTGAAGAAGGCCTGAGAATACAAACACGCACGACAGAGGAAGAGAGAGAGACACACGGGAGTTCAAGGAAGAGAGGATTCACACCCCATCTTCAAGGATTTCATCGTTTGATTCTTTTCTTCATCTCTTGTACTATTTTCTATGGAGATCATGATTTTATCAAGATAATTCATGTCTTGCTAAACTCATAGCTAGGTGATTATGGATAACTAGGGTTTACTTGGTTGGTTGATGGATTCATTGACTTACTTCATGCTTAAAGCTTAATTTCACTCTTGATTTCATTCATTCTTCTACCTGAGTTCTTAATTCTTAGCATGTGAGGCTTGATCACCCATAGCATGTTATTTATATACGAGAGTGTATGAAAATAACTCAACCCTAGGTTTGTGAAGAGTAGGAAGACGCTCTTAATATTCTTGAGACTGAGAGGTGAAAGAGTGAGAGTGATCACATGAAGATTGTTTCACTTGATTATGTTAAAGTGATAACTTTGCAAGGTTGAGAGGTCTTGTAGGTACCTTTATTATATCAACTAGAGTAGTGTCATTAACAACATTAGGCTGAAAGGATTTGTTATCGAGTACACTACAGTGTGATACATGATTGAGAGATATGTGTTGCGAGTATAATCTGTTATGGTGGAAGAAAGACTGAATTGTTGTGAATTGAATCCGAAAATCAACTAAGCATCCTAGGGACCCTAAATCATCTAGTTTCTCCATACTCTTAGTACTATCATTCAGTTAATTTGCAGTTCTTATCTACGTAGAGCCACTTGTTTGAGGGTGGCAAACTCACAATTCTTAATCCGTTCCTCCCCGTTACTTCACTTTAAACTAATATTATAACTAAACATTCTCGAGCTTTTCCTCGTGGGATTCGACAACCCGAGTATTAAATATACTCACTCTTTACTACTTGAACCGTGCACTTGCGGTAACACGTAAGAAAGCGTATCAAGTGTTTGGCGCCGTTGCCGGGTATAATTGTTATTTTGTTTTGTTTTTTTTGAGTTCTCCCATATTTAATAGTGAGAGATGATATATATATATAGAGAGAGAGAGAGAGAGAGAGAGAGAGAGAGAGAGAGAGAGAGAGAGAGAGAGAGAGGGTGTTTTAATTCTTTCGATGAGTGTGCAGGTACCGAAGACCCTCCGGATTCCCTTTCTTGATGCATGTATACCATTTTGCGTGAAAAATGATTGACAACGAGCTAACCGGGATAATTATGCTTTGTAACGGAGCTAATCGAGGTCGAGGAGTAGCTAATTGTTCATTAGGAACATGGTAGCAAGTTTGAGTATCGGGGTTGCACGCATCGGAATCCGGAGTGGAGATAAAGTACAAGAGCTTTGGAGGCGAGATTCTTTGCACAAGGGAGATAACTTGCGGATAAATGGAAAATTTCTTGGATTTGGGAATTTTCTAGTCAATAATTGATTCCATGTCGAGTGTGGAGTCCAACGGTTCAAGAATCGTGCGAATCGGATACCGGATGAAGAAACTAGAGCAAAAAGAAAATGGCCATAATTAGTGATTTCGGCACCCATTTTGGGCCGAAATGGGGGCCGAAATCAAGCCATTTTGGCCCGAATTGAAATGACCATTCTGTTTCATTTTTGCCAGTGATTTCGGGCCCTATTTCGGGCCGAAATGGGGGCCGAAATCAGCCGGACAGCTCACTTTTTGTGGATATTTTTGATACATTTTGGGGGTTATTTTGACATTTTGGGGGATTTTTAAAGCCAAGAACCAACCAATAAGTCCCCTAACACCTCAATTTGGATCAAACACTCCTTGTCTTCATCTTCTTCCACTCCAAACCCTCAAGAACACCAACACACCCCAACCCAAAACACATCCAAATCGCAAAATTTACAAGATTAACTCTTGAGCTTTTGAGATTGTGAGCGGATTAAGTGTGGGGGAATTAAAAGAGGAAGAGCTCCAAGAACTTAAATCTCCCAATTTGTTGCTTTGGAGAGGGATTCGACCAAGGCTCAAAGAGGAACTTAAGACGGGAACACCGAGGAGCACAACAAGGTAGCCTTGCTTCAACTTGCTCGAGTTTTCGGAAAATTTGGTCGACCGACTCAGTCCTTCTTGACCAATTTCACGAAACCAATACCGTAAGAATGGTACTCCGAGATAGGTACCGTATTCTCTCTCGCTTTAAATAATCTCTCTAGACGATATGATTCATTTTACGCATAGTGCCATGCAACACTTGTTTCTTTTTAAACCCTTACACTTTGAGATCATGTTGTTGGGGGGACACTGTAAATTCATTGAGGACAATGATTATCTCAAGTGTGTGTGTGTGTGGGGGGGGGGGGGTTACGCATATCTTTGCTTGCCTTACATTGGATAACCATGTTACATGTAGATTAGTGAGTCAGTTTGCACGTAGGTGTCGGAGTTAGGATTGCATGTGCACGTTTTAATATTTGCATTGTATATAATTGTTGCACTTTTATATTTAGTCCCCCTACCCAATAGTTGTTCGTTAATCGAGCTGACCCAAGCATATAGAGTTAGGAAAATTAAAAACAAAAACAAAGAAAAAATTAAAAATTGAAAAATCCTAAAAATTGAATTTTTTTGAGAAAGGGCAATTGAAGAGAGTAAGCGTGGAGAGGGCTCAATGATAGAAATTCCCTAGAAGTAGGACAATCTGAGGTGAGGTAGACGCGAGAATTTGGAGTAGAAAAGCTATAGGGCCAACGCACTCTAGAATTGTAAGTAGATGTCTCTCAAACTAGTTATCCTACTAGCGCTACACCACCGTCACTTAGGTAGTCATCAACCCTCCTCGTAGTGGCAACGGAACAGCTGTGCGAGTAATTTTTATGGGGACCTCACGTCCCGTCTCCATCGCCTAGGTCCACGAGTTACCCCTTTTGATCCATTTACCCCTTTTATTCACAGCCTCTAGCCTAGGAAGCCATTCCTTGTGACTTTCATCACTAGTTAGAATGGCCCCTTCCTATGCGTCATGATACAGGGAGTTGAGTTAGGGAGGTTCGTTGAGGGAGAGCTGAGTTGATACATATTGAGTGAATTTTCTTACATGTCATCTTTTCAGGGGATATGAGGGTGAGTTAGATACGGCAGCACACTTCGGTGTGGCGGTGAGTCGTGTCCATACATCACAATCACAGGTGGAGTTCCGTAGTGCGTGATACTTTTTGCATGATATGGGGTGGGTTGGTTGATCTTATAGGAGGACATGCTTGTGCTTCAGTTACATTCTCTATATCTTAGGTGATGAGGAGGATTGGTTGGAATTAGCATGTGTTACATTGACTACCGGGTTGTTGATATGGTTTACATCGAGTGTGGAGGGGGGGTCGATATCTGTATTTATTACATCATTGATTCTATGCGTTCCACCCCTACGTTATTTGCTTTGATGGATTGATCGTCTCGGATATTTACTACTATTATCAGCTCCATGTGATTTATTGTGTTGTGATGAAGAAAAAAACATTAGAAAAAATAGAAATTGAAAGTTAAAGGAATAAAGAAGAAAGCTTGAAATTGAAGACCGGGGAGATTAGCTATTGTTGGAGATCACTTCTTCACATTTTTGGCCGCGATAACGGCACTGCACCAAGATTGAGGGAATGAGGGCCGGAGTAGTTTGATTCGGCGGGGTTCCTTGTATTTTGGTGAGGGAGTGTGAGAATCGGGTTTTGTGAGTTGTATCATGACGTCTATGCGCTTCTAAATATCCTATCCTACCCGTCCTAAAGCCGTCAATATTTTAACCCGTGGATAAATAGCTCGGATGGTAAGTGCTAGGGATATGTTTGATGAGTGTGCGGAAGCAACTTATTTTGTGTTCGTGCCCGTTCTGTCTGACGAAACTGGCCGCAAGTTCTACCGATCATCAAAGTTATAGAATCTTCTAGGGGATGTGAGAGCCTTATGATATGCCGGTTTGTTTTTCGAGATTGCCCAATCTCTAACTAAAAATAAAAAAAATATGTTCTTTACTTTATTGCATTGTACATAATCGAGTTGCATTGTTCAAATTCATGTAGAATGCATGGTCCGGTGTTTGATTCGTTGTGTCTAAGGCAAAGTAAAGATATATGTGAATCTTGGAAGCAAGTGTTGCTTAGGACAAGCAATAAGGTAGTGTGTGGGGAATTTGATAGCTCCTTTTAGGAGCTATCTATTACCTCCATTTTACCACATTATCATGAGAGATTTGAGCATAATGTTAGAAAATTTGAGTCGTTTTATCACTTGATGCTTCACATGCTTTGTATTGTTAGTCCGGGCGTTTCTATGTATATTTAGTTGTTATTTGTCAAATATAATCGCTTGGTATGTTTGTTCATGTTGTCTTGACATGAACGGATGCTAACCGGTTGATAGGAGGCATGGAATGAACTTTGGAAACAACGAGAGAACAAGTGGAAAGATATCTTGAGTTATACAAATAATTTTGGAGTGAGACTAGTGCCAAATGAAAGTAGACTCAAAGAGCTTTCCTATGATAGGTTACGGAGCTTAATCCGAGTCCGGATGAGAGAGATATGGCCTGCGCAAGATCAGCTTACAATTTTGGACGGGAATTACAAACTAGAGGGGCTGAGATGCAATTTCAGCAAAGTACATTAAAAATTCGCCCCAGCTAGTAAAATAACGTGAAGAAGGCCTGAGAATACACACACGCACGACGTAGGAGAGAAAGAGACGCACGGGAGTTCAAGGAAGAGAGGATTCACGCCCCATCTTCAAGGATTTCATCGTTTGATTCTTTTTCCTTCATCTCTTGTACTGCTTTCTATGGAGAACGTGATTTTATCAAGATATTTCATGTCTAGCTAAACTCATAGCTATGTGATTATGGAGAACTAGGGTTTACTTGGTTGATTGATGGATTCATGGATTTACTTCATGCTTAAATCTTAATTTCACTCTTGATTTCATTCATTCTTCTACTTGAGTTCTTAATTCTTAGCATGTGAGGCTTGATCACCCGTAGCATGTTAGTTATCTAGGAGATTGTATGAAAATAACTCAACCCTAGGTTCGTGAAGAGTAGGGAGACGCTCTTAATATTCTTGAGACTGAAAGGTGAAAGAATGAGAGTGATCACATAAAGATTGTTTCAGTTGATTATGTTAAAGTGATAACATTGCAAGGTTGAGAGGTCTTGTACGTACCTTTATTATATCAAGTAGAGTAGTGTGATTAACAACATTTGGCTGAAAGGATTTGTTGTCGAGTACACTACAGTGTGATACATGATTGAGAGATATGTGTTGCGAGTATAATCTGTTATGGTGGAAGAAAGACTGAATTGTTGTGAATTGAATCCGGAAATCAACTAAGCATCCTAGGGACCCTAAATCATCTAGTTTCTCCATACTCTTAGTACTATCATTCAGTTAATTTGCAGTTCTTATCTACGTAGAGCCACTTGTTTGAGGGTGGCAAACTCACAATTCTTAATCCGTTCCTCCCCGTTACTTCACTTTAAACTAATATCATAACTAAAAAATCTCGAGCTTGTCCTCGTGGGATTCGAAAACCCGAGTATTAAATATACTCACTCTTTACTACTTGAATCGTGCACTTGTGGTAACACGTAAGAAAGCGTGTCTGCACACAATTCAAGCAAATAGTATTAACACAGTAATTCCAAAAGATCCAACTTATTAATAAACATAAGCAAAAACTGCAAGTGAGTTGCAAATAATGGGAAGAATGAGAAGATGTTGCATCAGTGTCTGGAAAATTTTGAAAACAAAGACTTGATAAGAAAGAATGGGAAAGAAAGAATAGGCAGGATTAAGGGGTGGTGTCTTCATCTCCATCCTGATCTCCCTCTTCTTCCTCATTGTCTTTATCAGTATTATCATGTTCTTCTTGTTCCTCTTCATTCTCACCAACAGTCTTCTCTTCAGTCTTGTCCTTAGTAGAGTCTTTGGAGATTTCTTCTTCTTCAGGGTTATCAGCAAATCATCTGAGTTAGGGCTGTCCACTTCATCTCCTTCTTGAAAAGCTTATTCAACTACCACCTGCTTTCCTTATCTTTGACTGGAGCACCTTCTTCCTGGTTGGAATGTTCACTTGGCAGGTTCTTGTCAGAGTCACCGTTCTTGGCAACTTCTTCATCCTCAGGGACATCAAACACAGTCATGCTTCTAAAGATGGTTTCCACAATGTATTTAACCTGTGAGAGATCAGTCTCAAATGCATGCTGATTCTCTTTGATTTCACTATTTTCCATATCTAAACCATCAAGTCTTTGAAGGATTGATGACAAATCAGGAGGCTGAGAGGTCTGGCTTGAAGTAGGGGTGAAGGCCTTGGGCTTAACAAATTTCTTTGCATTAAGCTCTTCTTCAGTCAAATTTGAATACAACTTCCAAATATTTTCTTTGGTCTTAACTACCCCAATCTTCTCAAAGGCTTTGTCATTCAGCACACCAATCCTAGAAGTGATAGATGTTGGAATAGATGCCCTAGAGGCAATCTAGTTTAGTATGAATTTAATTGTGGCTAGAAATTCATTTATTATTTATTGGATATTTAATATAATGAAGTCCTTAGATTCTTAAATATCCCCAGTCCAGTATAATGATTAATGGGACAATCATCTATAGACTAGTATGGGGTTGGATTGATATGGAGATATCACGATCCAACACATAGGTTTGCATTAGGGGTAATGTTGCACTGGATTGACCCATCTCCGAGAAGGCTACTTACACGTTATGTTGAGTCACAAGCGCTTCTCGCGGTGCAATGGTATTGTCATCCTTAGACTTGAAGTCAGTAGATATTATATTTTTGGATTATTGTGATCTTGGTAGCGTTAAACGCTACACCGTAACTGGGTAGTTATAAAGGCGTGTACTGGATACAACAAGAAGCAAGCTTAGATATTGTAGTGGACGTAGATAGAATTTGCCCCTCCCACATAAAGGGAGCAAATATCCTAGGCCACTCGAGGGATAGTGCTTATAGAATGTCTGGTCAGACTCAAATAAATCAATATGGGATATTGATGTTATTTGCACGACTAAGGCTATTTCCATGGATCAAGAAACTATGGATTGGATATACGAGTGTGACTTGTATGTCTCGTGTCCAATCCGGATATAGAGACAAAGGGATGAGACAATTACTTGTACAAAGGTTGTCAAGATGACTATTCTATTAGTTGGCTAGAATGAATGTTTTGCTAGAAACCGCTCCATAATAGCAAATAGTTACTACCAACTAGATAGAACCTATAGGGTCACACGCTATATAGAGTTGAACTAGATTTGGGAATGAATTAATTTGAAGGATCACTTTGCAAAACCTTGCAAACTTAGTAGGTACTAATTTGCAAGGAAGGGACTAAATTGAATTCTAGTAGGACTAGAATAAGTCCTTTAGGTAGTTGGCAAGGAGTTTTTGGACTATATAAAGGACCTTCCTTCCTTCCTTCCTTCCCACAACTTATGCTCATTATTGAACATAACAAGAGAGGGAGAGAAAAAAGGAGAGAGAGCAAGAAAAATAGAGGAGCCCGACCGCCCCTCTTGCCGCCGCCCGTCCCGTCGGCCACAAGGAGGCCGAGAGCCCCCCTTTTGGTCTCATTTTGCGTGATTTTTCTTCCTCTTCCTCTTTCCGGGCTAGCACCAAGGACTTGGGAGATCTAGTATCAACTCTACGCGTGGATCAACCATAGAGAACGTGACACAATTCGCGTTTGAAGTCATCAAAGGAGAACCCTAAGGTGTGTGAATGATTTCTTCCCTTACCATCGTTATGTCTCTTGACTTGTGATCCTTGGAGGGTTTTGCATGGTTTATTTTGTTTCCGTTGCGTATACATGAATCAAAATCCTACAGTGGTATCAGAGCCACATGTCGTAGAGCATAAACGTGGTTTATGTGTTATGTTTTTGTTGTTTTACACCTTAATTTGATTGTTTATCGCGTAAAACAAGACAAATCAAGCATGGGATGCAATTCGTCAATAATCTATCATAACAAGATCTAATTCTTGCATTGGATGCATGAATTGGTGAGTTTGAGAAATTTTAGGATCTTAGATTCAGGGTTTGGGCATCCTTGGGGAAGAAGAAGTTCTCCCAAAACAAGGAAACAACCAAACTTGGGCACCAAGCAAGGTAGTTGTTTTGGAAACAACTCCCTCAAGGAGGTTCGGCCCCCTAGGGGACCGCCCCTCTTGCTTGCCGCCCAAGATTGGCCGCCCTAGGGGTCGGCGGCCCTAACCCGCGGCCTAGGCGTGTGGGTTATGGGCCGGCCCGGCCCTAGGGCCTTGTGGTTCACCTAATTGGGCCCGTGCAATGTTGGGCCCATGGACCGTTTTAACCCTAGAAATCCTAAAATCAATTAAAATTGACCAAAGCGCGTTAAAATTGGATATTAACTGTTTATGTGCAATTCGCATGGTGATTGGATATGGCCTTAGGATGTGGTTTGATGTGGATGTTTAATTTTGTGGTTTGGTTTTACGGCCTGCGAGCTGATCAATTAATTGTAATAATTAATTAGGGTTTTATGGCCTGCGTGCCATTTTTTTCCTCAACTTGTGAGATTTATTTTATTTAGTGTAGAAGTTAGCTAGTGCTAGATATAGTAGATTGTTAGCCAAGATTGAAGAAAAGAAGCCCAAAGCCAAAGGAGCCACAAAAGATGGAGCATGGAGCATTCCACATGACTATGAAGGATGGACCAAAAGATCAAGACGCATGGAGATGTGTTTGCTTAGGGTTCATAGATAATTCCATTGGCTTGGAATTATCTTAGTCTAGAAAAGGCCATATCCACATCACGTTTATTTTCTGTTTCGTGGTTGTTTACTTTATTGTCTTATTATTGTGTGGTTGGTGTATGGATGATGCATGCAATTAGGATAATAAGATAATTAGACAACCCGGATCTATTATTTGGAGTTGTGCCCAAACTCAAATAGATATATTAGTTGATATTGATCAACAGAACAATTAAAATTGAATTCAAATCCCTCAAAATTCAAATATTATGTTCTTGCCTTCTCGTTATTTAAACACTCATTATCATCATTATTTATCAAGTTCGTGCGTGCCAAAGCATGGCGACTTGGTTCATAATGATGGAATGCGATGGCGCGTAACAATGTGCAATTGTTTAAATAAGAGGTTGAACACAACTGGGCTATTAATATGATTAAGAAACCTAGAGTCAATCAATTGGGATTATCCATATGGATGGATAAATAAGGAGTTATTTGCCCGATTGAACCAAGAGTTGCATATGGGATGAAATTGGAATTGTTCCTACCTAAAGTAGTCAAATTATGGGTGACTTGCGAAAGCAAGATCATAAGGAGATGAAACATGGATCTTGGCCCACTAGAAAATATAAGGATATTTTCCGCATTAATATCTTAAGGGTTATTAATCCGTAGAAAAATAGTGGGAGCTATATTTGATAAACTAGCCATTATTGAATATAGTCAAAAATTCACAAATACTAAAACTTGCGTATTTTCTTTTTTGTAGAATTCCAAATGGCAAACAACTCATCGAGTTCACAACATTCCCTACGATCTGTCCTTGAGAAGGACAAGCTCCCTGGAACCAACTTTCTTGATTGGTACAGAAACTTGAGAATTGTTCTCAAGCAAGAGAAGAAACTGTACGCAATAGAGGAGCATGTTCCAGAAGGTCCAGAGAACCAAACACCTGCTGCCCTAAAGGCGTATCAAAAGCGTGTTGATGACGCTAATGATGCGGCCAGCCTTATGCTATGCACCATGACTTCTGAGCTTCAGAAGCAACACAAAAACATGAATGCTGTCGATATGATCGAGCATCTGAAGCAGCTCTTCCAAGAGCAGGCAAGGGTAGAGAGGTATGAGGTCTCTAAGGCACTGTTCAAGTGTAATCTGGCAGAAGGGAACCCGGTGGGACCCCATGTACTCCGTATGATCGGGTACTTGGAGAATCTCGCCTGACTAGGGTTCTCGGTCGGCCAAGAGTTGGCAACCGATCTCGTGTTGCAATCATTGCCCGAGAGTTATGGAAAGTTCATCATGAACTATAACATGAACGAGATCGTGAAACCACTGCTAGATTTACTCAATATGTTGAGGACAGCTGAACAGAGCATCAACAAGGGTAAGGGCAAGGCCATTATGATGGTGCAGAAAGGAAAGGGCAAAAGGTTTGCCTCATCCTCCAAGGGAAAAGGCAAGTCAGTTGCCAAGTCCAAGGAACCTTCCCTTAAACCTGTTGGTGGCATTGCCAAAGATGTGACTAAAGGTGAGTGTCACTACTGCAGTCAGCCTGGACACTGGAGGAGGAACTGCCCAAAATATCTGTAGGACAAGAGGCTTGGAATAGTGATTCCACCACCACCAGGTATTTTTGTTGTAGATGTCAATTTAACTGTCTCTACATCATGGGTATTAGATACTGGATGTGGATCTCATATTTGTCGAAATATGCAGGATCTATAGAGAAGTAAGAGATTGGCTAAAGGATAGGTAGATCTGCGCGTTGGGAATGGAGCAAAGGTTGCTGCGTTGGCCATAGGCGTGTGCGAGCTATCTCTGCCTTCATGATTAGTTTTAGAATTAAATAATTGCTATTTTGTGCCTGCTATGAGCAGAAACATTATTTCTATTTCTTGTTTGGAAAAGGATGGTTTTATTATTTCAATAAAGAACAATTGTTGTTCCTTTTATTTAAATAATATTCACTATTTTAGTGCGCAATTATTTAATGGACTATATGTCCTTGATCTTAGCAATCCTGTCTACAACATTAATAACAAGCGGATTAAAATAAATGATTTAAATCCTGCTTATTTATGGCACTGTCGTTTAGGCCACATAAATGAGAAACGTGTATCTAGACTCCATAAGGATGGACTACTAGACTCATTTGATTTTGAATCATATGAGACATGTGAGGCTTGTTTATTGGGAAAAATGACAAAGTCCCCTTTCAATAAGAAAGGTGAGAGGACTAGTGAGCAATTGGCGCTCATACATACTGATGTGTGTGGGCCATTTGCCACGCCTGCCAGGGGTGGTTATGTCTACTTCATAACATTTACTAATGATTACAGTAGACATGGATTTGTGTACCTTATGAGGGCAAAATCCGAATCCTTTGAAGTGTTCAAAGAATTCAAGAATGAAGTAGAGAAGCAACTTGGCAAAAGTATCAAGACTCTACGATCGGATCGTGGAGGAGAATACTTGAGCCAAGAGTTTGACGACTATCTTAGAGAGTGTGGGATCGTGTCCCAACTCACTCCACCCGGAACGCCACAATGGAATGGCGTGTCCGAGAGGAGGAATCGAACCCTATTGGATATGGTTCGATCTATGATGTGTCAAACCGATCTTCCATTATCATTTTGGGGCTTCGCTCTATTAAGTGCAGCTTTCACCATTAACCGTGTTCCATCTAAATCAGTCATGAATACACCATATGAGATGTGGAGTGGGAGGCGTCCCACACTGTCGTTCATGAGGATTTGGGGCTGCGATGTCTATGTAAAGCGTTTACAATCAGACAAGCTAGGGCCGAAATCGGATAAGTGTAAATTTGTGGGGTACCCTAAGGAAACTAAGGGATACTACTTCTACAATCCAACCGAGAACAAAGTGTTTGTTGCTCGGACCGACGTGTTTCTAGAAAGAGAGTTTGTCTCTAACGAAGCAAGTGGGAGGGCTGTAGAACTTCAAGAGGTCCAAGAACCACAAATCACTGAACCGATTATGGAACATGAACATGAACCACAAGCAATTGTGGAGCAATCTGTTCAGGTAACACAAGAGCTTCGTAGATCTAGTAGAGTGCGCCAGGAACCCGAGAGGTATGGACTTCTCGTGACCGATTCCGGTGACACGATGCTCATAGATGATGAGCCTACTACCTATGAGGAGGCCATGAATGGCCCAGACTCTCAGAAGTGGCTAGAAGCCATGAGATCCGAGATGGAATCCATGTATACCAACAAAGTATGGACTTTGGTGGAACCACCCGATGGGGCACGGCCCATAGGGTGCAAATGGGTCTTCAATAAGAAGATCGACATGGATGGTAATGTGATTACCTATAAGGGCCGATTGGTGGCTAAAGGATTCAGACAGATTCATGGTATTGACTATGATGAAACCTTTTCACCAGCCGCTATGACCAAATCCATCCGAATCCTACTTGCGATTGCAGCATACCACGACTATGAGATTTGGCAGATGGACGTCAAAACAACATTTCTTTATGGGAATCTCCTCGAGGATGTGTATATGATACAGCCGGAGGGTTTTGAGGATCCAAAGCAAGCCAACAAAGTCTGTAAGCTGCAACGATCCATTTATGGATTGAAGCAAGCTTCTAGGAGTTGGAATCGACGTTTTGATGAAGTAGTCAAAGAGTTTGGCCTCATCAGAAACGAAGATGAGTCTTGTGTCTACAAGAAGGTTAGTGGGAGCTCTGTAGCTTTTCTGGTCTTGTATGTAGATGACATACTACTCACTGGAAACGACGTTCCCATGCTGCAATCTGTTAAAGATTGGCTAGGGAAATGTTTCTCAATGAAGGACTTAGGGGAAGCAGCCTATATACTCGGTATAAAGATCTATAGAGATAGATATAAAAGGTTGCTAGGCCTAAGTCAAAGTACATATATTGACAAGGTGTTGAAACGGTTCAACATGCAAGATTCCAAGAAGGGATTCTTGCCCATGTCACATGGAATCACTCTTTCGAAGTGTGGTTGTCCTTCCAATGAGATTGAGAAGGAACGCATGAGTAGAATTCCCTATGCATCGGCCATAGGATCTATCATGTACGCCATGTTATGTACTAGACCAGATGTGTCATATGCCTTGAGTATGACAAGCAGATACCAATCCAATCCGGGTGAGAGTCATTGGATTGCGGTCAAGAACATCCTAAAGTACTTGAGAAGAACTAAGGATGCTTTCTTGATATTTGGCGGTAAGGAAGAGTTGCGTGTAAGGGGTTACACTGATGCAAGCTTCCAAAGCGATAGAGATGACTTTAGATCACAGTCGGGATATGTGTTTTGCCTGAATGGAGCAGCGGTGAGCTGGAAGAGTTCCAAGCAAGAGACAGTAGCTGATTCTACAACAAATGTTGAGTACATTGCTGCAAATGGCGCAGCAAAGGAAGCTGTTTGGATCAGAAAGTTTGTTTCTGAACTTGGTGTGGTTCCTAGCATTGCGGATCCAGTCGAGTTGTACTGTGAAAACACTGGGGCGATCGCGCAATCAAAGGAACCCAGGTCACACCAGAAGTCCAAGCACGTGCTCAGGAAGTTTCATCTGATTCGAGATATTATCGATAGAGGAGACGTTCGGATATGCAAGATTCCTACAGATGATAATCTGTCAGACCCGCTTACAAAGCCGCTCACGCAGTGAAAGCATGAAGGGCACACTAGGATTATGGGCATACGAAATGCGCCAGATTGGCTGTAGTGCAAGTGGGAGACTGTTGGAATAGATACCCTAGAGGCAATCTAGTTTAGTATGAATTTAATTGTGGCTAGAAATTAATTTATTATTTATTGGATATTTAATATAATGAAGTCCTTAGATTTACAATTGTGTTGTTTATCTTAAATATCCCTAGTCTTGTATAATGATTAATGGGACAATCATCTATAGACTAGTATGGGGTTGGATTGATATGGAGATATCACGATCCAACACATTGGTGTGCATTAGGGGTAATGTTGCACCGGATTGACCCATCTCCGAGAAGGCTACATACACGTTATGTTGAGTCACAAGCGCTTCTCGCGGTGCAATGGTATTGTCATCCTTAGACTTGAAGTCACTAGATATTCGAGTTGTGGATTATTGTGATCTTGGTAGCGTTAAACGCTACACCGTAATTGGGTAGTTATAAAGGCGTGTACTGGATACAACAAGAAGCAAGCTTAGAGATCTTAGTGGACGTAGATAGAATTTGTCCCTCTCAAATAACGGGAGAAAATATCCTAGGCTACTCGAGGGATAGTGCTTATAAAATGTCTAGCCAGACTCAAATAAATCAATATGGGATATTGATGTTATTTGCACGAATAAGGCTATTCCCATGGATCGAGAAACTATGGATTGGATATACGAGTGTGACTTGTATGTATCGTATCCAATCCGGATATAGAGACAACGGGATGAGGCAGTTACTTGTACAAAGGTTTTCAAGATGACTATTCTATTAGTTGGCTAGAATGGATGTTTTGCTAGAAACCGCTCAATATTAGCAAATAGTTGCTACCAACTAGATAGAACCTATGGGGTCACACGCTATATAGAGTTGAACTAGATTTGGGAATTAATTAATTGGATTAATTAATTAGAAGGATCACTTTGCAAAACCTTGCAAACTTAGTAGGGACTAATTTGCAAGGAAGGGACTAAATTGAATTCTAGTAGGACTAGAATAAGTCCTTTAGGTAGTTGGCAAGGAGTTGTTGGACTATATAAATGACCTTCCTTCCTTCCTTCCCACAATTTATGCTCATTATTGAACATAACAAGAGTGGGAAAGAACAAAACGAGAGAGAGCAAGCAAAAAAGAGGAGCCCGACCGCCCCTCTTGCCGCCGCCCGTCCTGTCGGCCACAAGGAGGCCGAGAGCCCCCCTTTTGGTCTCGTTTTGCGTGATTTTTCTTCCTCTTCCTCTTTCCGGGCTAGCACCAAGGACTTGGGAGATCTAGTATCAACTCTAGGCGTGGATCAACCATAGAGAACGTGACACAATTCGCGTTTGAAGTCATCAAAGGAGAACCCTATGGTGTGTGAATGATTTCTTCCCTTACCATTGTTATGTCTCTTGACTTGTGATCCTTGGAGGGTTTTGCATGGTTTATTTTGTTTCCGTTGCGTATCCATGAATCAAAACCCTACAATAGACTCTTCACCTGCAGTAGGAATCTCACGTTGTTGGAAGAAGAAAGTGAGAAAATTTGCATAAGGCAGAGGATGCTTTCTCTGATCTGTTTGGCTGAAAAGCATGTGTTCCATTACATGTTTTTGCAGATTAATGTCATAGCCAAGACTGATCAAGTACATAACGTACAACACCCTCTCAGTGACTAACTCCTTTGAATGTTCCCTTGGAAAGATGCATCTCATCAAGATAGTAAATAAAACTTTAGATTCAACATTTAACACAAAGTGTGTTAATTGTTTGGATGAGGCAGGAACATTGGGTAGAAAGAATTCTTTCAAGGCTTCATTTTTAGGAGGATATTTCTGTGTGTCTTACTTCTTAGGACACCCTAGGACAGATGCAAACTCAGCATGATATAATTCTATTGTAACTTCAACAACTAGAGACTTTATAACTAAGTGTGGAGAGTTATTAAGTTGCTTCATGTTGAGATAGAATAATCTGGTAAGTCCTTGATAGGAAAGCTCAGGGGGATTTAGCATGAACCAAAGAGAGCTTTTCTTCAACATAGTGATGCAATTCAGATTCATTCCAAGCAACATATGCATACTGATCATACTGCAGAAAGAAATCTTCCTAGATGCAAAACCATCCAACCACTGACCTTTTGAAGTGTTTGAGATGAACCAAGATTCATCAGGAGCAATGTTCTTTGAGTAGATCTGCAAGGCTTTCTCCACATTGTCTCATGGCTGTTCCTCTGTTACCTTTCCTTTCCCCATTTCAGCTTGAGTTGCCTTCTTCTTTTTCTTCAACTTCTAGGGACTAGAGACCTCTGTTTCTGGTTTTTTCTCTGCAGCAACCTCCTCCTCCTCCTTCTTCTTCTTCTTCTTCTTCTTCTTCTTCTTCTTCTTCTTCTTCTTCTTCTTCTTCTTCTTCTTCTTCTTCTTCTTCTTCTTCTTCTTCTTCTTCTTCTTCTTCTTCTTCTTCTTCTTCTTCTTCTTCTTCTTCTTCTTGTTTTCTGAGAAGGGAATTGCATCCTTCTTGACTTTCTTCTTGGGTGGAGGAAGCTCTGCAACTGCCTCTACACTAGGAGTTCTAGAACTAGAGTCTCCACTAATCTCTTGAACTTCATCCACTACTGCCTTTCTCTTATTCTCTGTATTCTGTTTTGAACTTTCGGCCATTTTGATTCTATCTGAGGCTCTTCTAGTTCTCATTAGGGTTTGGGATAAGAAATAGAGAGAAATGGATTTGATACGGAGTGATGGATAAGAGAAGAGGATAAATACTAAGAGAGTTTGTATTTGAAAAGGAAACTACAATATTTTTTCGATCTTAAAAGATCTGTAATGATCAACACATATTCAAATCTTTGAACCGTTGGAAATAAATAATTTTATATTATATTTGGCTGAAAAAGAATTTTGAAAAAGGTGGGGGCAATATTGAGAAAATATCTACAAAGATAGCACCCAATACTGAATGATCCAAGAATGATTCACTAACTAGTTATCAGACTTATTTTCAAGGCTTTGAAAAAGGTTTCAAGGTCTTGAAAGGCTGTTAAGCTGAAACACATAAGCTCAAAACTTTGATCAGATTTTCAAGGCTTTGAAAATTAGTTCAAACCTTTGAAACAAATAATAACTTACCTTCCTTACCTGATGCTCCCCTAAACCAATGCATATTTATTTAGCATGCCTAATTCTAGTCTTAGAGCTGAAAATATTTCATCTGGCAATGGTTTAGTGAAGATAGCTGCAAGTTGCATGTTAGTAGAAACAAATTCAAGAACAATATCACCTTTCTCAGCATGATCTCTGATGAAATGGTGTCTGGCATCAATATGCTTGGTTCTTGAATGCTGAACTGGATTCTTTGTATTAGATATTGCACTGGTATTGTCACATTTGATGGGAATACTTCTGAAATCAAATCCAAGGTCCCTCAATTGTTGAGAAATCCATAATACTTGTGAACAACATGCTTCAGCAGATATATATTCAGCTTCAGCTGTTGATAAAGCAACTGAGTTTTGCTTTTTGGAATGCCAACTGATCAGAGATGATCCAATTAATTGGCAAGTTCCAGAAGTGCTTTTCCAATCAACTTTGTAACCTGCAAAGTCAGCATCTGAAAAACCATGCAAAGAAGTTAGGATGTCTTGGATACCAAAGCCCTATGTCTTTGATACCATTGAGATATCTGAATATTCTCTTCACAACACTTAAGTGTGATTCCTTTGGATCAGCTTGAAATCTTGCACACATACATACACTGAACATGATATCTGGTCTACTAACAGTGAGATAAAGTAATGATCCAATCATACCTCTATACTCTTTAACATTGACACTCTTACCAGATTCATCTTTATCTAAAGATAGTGTAGAACTCATGGGAGTCTTGATCTCTTTGGATTGAGACATGTTGTACTTGTTTAACAAGTCTCTAGTGTACTTGCATTTATGTAGAAAGATGCCTTTCTTCAGTTGATGTATTTGAAGTCCAAGGAAGAATTTCAACTCTCCCATCATACACATTTCAAATTCCCTGCTCATAAGACTTGAGAATTCTTTGCATCGAAGATCATTAGTAGCTCCAAACATAATATCATCAACATAAATCTGAACTACAAGTAAATCTTTCTCATGAGTCTTTATGAAAAGGGTCTTGTCTACCAATCCTCTTTTGAAATCATTTTCAAGCAGAAATTTTGACAATCTTTCATACCATGCTCTTGGAGCTTGTTTCAAACCATAAAGTTTGTCAAGTTTGTAAACATGATCTGGAAATTTATCACTTTCAAAACCAGGAGGTTGTGGTACATAAACTTCTTCTTGCAAGTAGCCATTCAAAACTGCACATTTCACATCCATTTGAAATAGTTTCATGTTTTTTTAAGATGCAAATGCAAGTAAAAGTCTAATTGCTTCTAACCTGGAAACTGGAGAAAAAGTTTCCTCATAATCAATACCTTCTTCTTGATTGTAACCTTGAGCAACTAACCTTACTTTGTTTCTGATCACCTTGCCACTCTAATCTAATTTGTTTTCGAATACCCATATGGTACCAATGACAGACTGGTTTGTTGGTGGTGGAAGTAGGTTCCACACCTTGTTTCTTTCAAAGTCATTGATTTCACTTTGCATATCTATAATCCAGTCTGCTTCTTGAAATGCTTCCTTCACAGTTTTGGGTTATACAAGAGAAATGAAAGCATTGAAAGCACATAGATTCTTCAACTGTGATCTTTTTTGTGTACCAGTGGTTGGCTCAGAAATGATGTTGTTAGCTGGATGAGATGAAATATATTTGAATCACTTTCTTGGAGACCATGGTTAAGACTCTCCATATTGCTTCTTTGGTCTTGAAGTTGTATCCTGATTACTTATATCTTTCTGATCATCTTTGTCAAGGCTTTGATCTTTGTTTTCAAGTCCTTCAGTCTTGTTTTTAGGGTCTTGAAAATGGTTGATGTTTCCTTCTGAACCTTTCTTGAACCCAAGTGAGTTCTCAGCTTCTTCTTCTGATTCATGCTTGTTCAGATTCAAGTATGCAAAAATTTCACTCAAAGAACCATCATAGCTTTCATCAAGAATAACATTAATACTATCTTCAACCAGCTAGGTTCTTTTATTATAAATTCTATAAGCTTTGCTAGTAAGAGAGTAACCAAGAAATATACATTCATCACTTCTTGCATTAAACTTGCCCAAGTTGTCCTTACCCTTGTTGTGGACATAGCATGTGCAACCAAAGGGTCTGAAGTATGAAATATTTGGCTTTGCCCTTTGAAGATTTCATAGGGGCTCTTCTTCAAGATGGGTCTGATCAAGCACCTGTTCAAAATGTAATTTGCTGTATTTAACAGCTTCTGCCCAATAATGCTTTGGCAGCTTGTTTTCTACAAGCATTGTTCTTGACATATCTTCAAGAGTCCTGTTCTTTGTTTCAACAACTCCATTCTGTTGAGGAGTTCTAGGAGCAGAGAAATTGTGAGAGATATCACAAAATAAATCAAATTCTAATTGATCAAACTCTCTACCATGATCACTTATGATTGAAGCAATCGGTAGGTTTTTCAAGTTTTGAAGTTCTCTGCAAAGCTTTGAAAATTCAGAGAGGGCTTCAGATTTTTCATTCAGAAACATAACCCAAGTATATTTAGAATAATCATCTACAATAACTAGCATATACCTCTTACCTTTTGGAGTTGGTTTCCTCATAGGACCTCACAAATCCATGTGAAGTATTTCAATAGGTCTAGAAGTACTTACAAACTTCTTTGGTTTGAATGAGCTTCTGGTCTGCTTACCCTGAGCACAAGCTTTGCATACTTCATCTTATTTGAACTTGATAGATGGTAACTCTTACCAGGTCTTTGGATATCAATTTATTCAAGGTATGCAAGCTTATGTGACCAAGCTTTCTGTGCCAAACCCTTGAATCGTCTTTCAAGGCCTTGAGACAATTTAAGCTTTTACCTGCAACTTTGTTAGTCTGAAAGGTATAAACATTGTTTGATCTAGAGGCTGTGAGAATCCAATTGTCTGATTTCTCATTTTGCACCACACACTTCTCTTTATCAAAGATAACCTTGTTGCCATTATCACAAAGCTGAGATACACTAAGCAAGTTAAATTTCAAGCCATCAACTAGATATACATCATAAATAGAGTTTTCAGAATTTGTACCAACTTTACCAATACCAAGTATGTTGCATATGCCTTTGTCACCAAGTGTAATTGAATCTTCAGATTTCTCTTTGAATTCTGAGAATAGAGAACTCTTTCCACTCATGTGTCTTGAGCAACCACTGTCCATAAACCACTTCTGTTCTTTGACATTGGTGACAACCTGCAAACACCAAATCACTGCCTTACCCAGCTGTTAGACCAAGTGTGGAATTTGGAATCATACTCAGGATCAACCATGTTAGGTGGCCTGAACCCTTTAGGAACCCAAATCTGTCTGACTTGTCCTTTAAGATGAAATGAGAATGTGTTCCTCATTATGTGAGGGTCTCTTCTTCTGAAAGGACAAGTCATCTTCATATGACCAATCTTGTTACAAAAATGACACTTAGGAGAAGTTTTGTTTCCATCTTTCACAAATCTGGTATTGTTCTTTCTTTGAAAGTTGGGATTGTATCCAGTACCAGTTTTGTGAACTGACTTTGAACTTTCTCCAAGAATCAGGTTCAACTTGTGTTCTGACCCTGCAAGATTGATTTTGACTAATTCTGATTCTTGAAGTTTCTCAATAAGATTATTCTCTTGTTTATCTAATTCATCAACTTGATGTCTCAGATTAAAAAGGCTGTTACTCAATAAAGAGTTCTCAGTGACTACTTCTTTGACTTGTGTTTTCAAGGCCTTGAAATCAATGTCAATTTTTTCAGAGAGATTTCAAGATTCTGATTCAGACAAACAAGTTGTAAATTCTCTTTTTTTTGCTCATAAACTTTTTTTCTTTCAAAACTCTAATCTCATTCAGATAATATTATTCATTTAAAAGCATTGTTTTAAGATAATGTGAAAGAGATTATTTTGGTTTTGAAATCAAACAACTTACTATTACCTCAATGTTCTTTTCAGAACTTTCATCATGCTTGGCCATGAAGCATAGGTTGGCATGTTCTTCTTCAGATTCAGATTCACTTGGGCTATCAGAATCACTCCATGAAGCTATCATAGCTTTCTTTCTTTTGTCATGGTCTTTCTTCTGAAAGTTTGTGCTTTTATTGTGTGGACAGTCTCTTATCAAATGTTCTTGCAGTACCACACTCAAAGCATTTCATGAATTTGGATTTATTCTGTGAAGAAGACTTACTTTGTAGTCCTTGCTATTGGATGATCTGTGTCTTTATTTGTTGAAGTCCTTGTTTCCAAAGTTTTTCTTCATCTTGAGGATTCTGGTCAAGGCTTTGGAAATTAATTCAAATGGATCTTCATCATCATCTTCTGTTTCAAGGCTTTGAACTTTCTCATTCTCTTTGGCTTTGAGTGCTAAGTTCTTGACACCTTCAGGTGGCTCTCCATCTGCCTCATTCATGGATATTTCATGTGTCACGAGCTTCCCATATAGATTATCAAGTTGTAGTGATGAGATATCTTGAGCTTCTTCAATGGCAAGTTGTAGTGATGAGAGATCTTGAGCTTCTTCAATGACTGTTGTCTTTGGTTCCCATTTAGCCTTAGGAAGACTTCTCAGTATCTTCCTCACCTTTTCTTCATTGGAAATATGCTTTCCCAATGAATCAAGGTTGTTGACAATGTCTGTGAACCTCTTGAACATCTCTCTGATTGACTCATCTGCATTCATCTTGAACAACTCATATTGTCTGACATAGATGTTTATTTTGGTTTGCTTGACTTGACTGGTTCCTTCAAATGTCACCACAAGCTTATCCCAGATCTCTTTGGCAGTCTTGCAGCCTGTGATTCTGTTAAATTCATTTGTACTGAAAGCACAATACAAGATGTTAATAGCTTTGTAATTCTTAGAAAATTGTTCTAATTCAAAAGAGGAGAGTGATTCTTCAGATTTTGGAGTTTTGATTCCATCTTTCTCTGTATAGAAAGTGTGAGGTCCAATCTGAATAATAGTCCAAAGCTCTATGTCTTGATCAATGATGAACATTTTCATCTGGGCTTTCCAGTGAGCAAAGTTGTCTCCACAAAATAGAGGAGGTCTGTTAGCAGCTCTTCCCTGTGAGAAACCACCATCACCGAGGTACTCATGATCACCAGATGGTTAAATCTTATACTGTGATACACACTTTGATACCAATTGAAATGGGAGATTGCAGATAGATATGCAGCACATATACTATAGAAGGGAGGGGGGGGGGTTGAATAGAGTATGCCAACTTTTTGCAAAACTTGGTGGAGGGGAGGAAATTCTTTGAAGAGCAATGAAGTCCAAGGCCTTGAAAACAATATCAAGCCTTTGAAGTGAAATACGGTTTGAGATGAAGCAGACAAGTCTTTTTCAATGCCTTGAAAAGAGTTTCAAACCCTTGAAAATAGACTAGTTTGAATGCGGCAAAAACTAAGTAAGAAAATGAACTGAAAATGCAAGAGACAAGTGATTTATATAGTTCAGTCCACTTAGACCTACGTCTCTACCTCAGGGATCTTCTCTCAGCAGGATTTTCAACTCAATTCAAATTAATCAAAAGCTAAGCCCTTGATCTCAAGCACAGAGAGTTCCCTTACTCTGTTACAGCTTGTGGTTCTTTCTAACCTATCTAGTACCTGCGCTAGCGAACTGATTAACTAAGAATTCTCTATTGTTCACTTTGAAAAATCCTTGAGAATGAAGTGGGGAAGTATTACAAGAATGATCTAAAAATAAAGCACAATACAGAATAACACTAAAGAGTAGAACTGAAGTAAAGTATGCAGTGATCTTCTATGAGTTGGATTGTGAGAATGATGAACTTCTTTGATGCTTGTCAATCCAGAAACTTGTATCTCTTTTTTGACTGTTGAGTGTTGTGTCTTGTTGCTTTAAAATGAGCTCCATTTATACTGTTTGAAGCTCTGCAAATATTCTCATATTTTCAGCAACAACTTCCTATTTTGTAGGCAACAAACTTTTACTCTTTAACAGCCTTCTCCAACGGATAGTTGATCACAATCTTCAGAGATATTGTTGTGGTCTTGTCATTAAACAATTTGAGAAGCTATCATAAGTCTTTGATGGATCACAGAATCATTATCTCTTATTATTTCCTTTCCTGCAAAAGCCAGATTAGGAAACCAATCCTGCATATTTAGGAAATAAAATTTCCCTGAAAAACTAAGTCAAACTGATGAATTAACACGTGTTAGATATATCAAAACAGTTTGTCTATCATCATCAATTAATAATATATCAAGCACAGGGGTGATAGAGATAAAATCAGATCAGAAGAGTTGAGAAAAAACTCCCCCTTAGAACATGCATACAAGTCAAATAGTTTCAAGGCTTTGAATCCTGGTTCAAGGCCTTGAAATAGCTCAACTGTTTCAAGCCTGTGAAACCAGATTCAAGGCTTTGAAAACTAGTTCAAGTCGATGAAATAACTAAGTATTTCAAGTCCATGAAACCTGTGACCTTACATAGAGTTACCCTAAAATACAAACTGAATAAGAACCAATTGGAGAAACGCTAACGCAAATTCACCAGAAAAGCAACTGGAAGATAACATGATCGGAAAATACAAAAATGGAGCGAACGCGAACGAGAACAAGAAAAAGAGAAAGACTGAAGCTGAATTACCTGGAAAGATACAGACGCAGGTGAAGAATGAAGCTGTGCCGCCGCGTATTTGTTTTTTCTCATCTGAGACGACGGGCAGTCACGGGACTTGACTCCCGAGTGGTTTCATGGGCCGGTCTGTTCATGGCCAGGTAAAGACGGACATACAAGTGATCACGTGCCTCCGGTGCCCCTTCTAGGCTCCGCCCCTAAAATTAACAAAAAATCCCAGCTCAGTTGACCAAGAAAATTCGAATTGTCAAACTAGAAGTTATAAAAGATAGGTTTCTCAATAAATTAAAAGAATTGAACCTTGAAAACCTTCTTCCCAATTCATTCAATCGTACCTGAAAATGAAACCCAATTCTAGAAATACCCTAAAACACAAACTGAAAAAAACCCAATTGGAGAAACGCTAACGCAAATTCACCGAAGAAGCTACTGGAAAATAACTTGACCAGAAGCTACAAAATGGAGCGAACGTGGACGACAACAAGAAAAAGAGAAAGAATGAAGCTGACTTACCTGGAAAGATACAGAAGCAGGCGAAGATTAAATCTGTGCTGCCCCCTAGTTTATTTTCGTGTCTCATCTGAGACGACGACCAGTCACGGGACTTGACTCCCAAGGGTTTTCATGGTCCGGTTTGTTCATGGCTAGATAAAGACGGACAAACAAGCGATCATGTTCCCCCTGCCCCTTCTAGGCTCGGCTCCTAAAATTAACAAAAACAAAATCCTAGCTTTGTCTATCAAGCAAATTCGAATTGTTAAACCAGAAGGTAAAATAGATAGGTTTCTCAATAATTTAACAGAACTGAACCTCGAAAACCTTCTTCCCAATTCATTTAATCGTACCAGAAAATGAAACTTAATTCTAGAAATAACCTAAAACACAAACTGAATAAGACCCAATTGGAGAAACGCTAACGCGAATTCACCTGATAAGCTACTAGGAGATAACTTGATTGGAATCTAAAAGTGGAGCGAACGTGGATGAGAACAAGAACAACAAAAATAAAAAGACTGAAGCTCACTTACTTGGAAAGATACAGATGCATGCAAAAATTTAAGCTGTGCCGCAACCTAGTTTATTTTGTGTCTCATCTGAGACGACGGCCATTCACGAGACTTGACTCCTGAGTGGTTTCATGGGCCCGTCTGTTCATGGCCTGGTAAAGACGGACATACAAGAGATCACGTGCCCCCCGTGCCCCTTCTAGGCTCCGCCCCTAAAATTAACAAAACAAAAAAAAATCCCAGCTCTGTTGACCAAGCAAATTCGAATTGTCAAACCAGAAGTAATAAAATATAGGTTTCTCAGTAATTTAACAGAAATGAACTTTCAAACCCTTCTTCCCAATTCATTTAATCGTACCAGAAAACAAAACCCAATTCTAAAATTACACTAAAACACAAACTGAATAAAACCCAATTGGAGAAACGCTAACGCGAATTCACTGAAAAATCTACAGGAAGATAACTTGATCGGAAACTACAAAATGGAGCGAACGTCGACGAGAACAAGAAAAAGAGAAAGATTGAAGCTGACGTACCTGGAAATATACAGACGCAGGCGAAGATTGAAGCTGTGCAGCCGCATAGTTTATTTCCGTGTCACAAACTGAGAGTACGACAAGTCACGGGACTAGACTCCAGAGTGGTTTCATGGGATGGTCTGTTCATGGCCAGGAAACGACGGACATACAAGCGATTTGGTGCCCCCGTTCCCCTTCTAGGCTCCGCCCTAAAAATTAACAAATATAAATCCCAGCTCTGTTGACCAAGCAAATTCGAATTGTCAAACCAGAAGTTATAAAAGATAGGTTTCTTGATAAATTAACAGAATTGAACCTTGAAAACCTTGTTCCCAATTCATTTAATCGTACCTGAAAACGAAACCTAATTCTAGAAATAACCTAAAACCCAAACTGAATAAGACCCAATTGGAGAAACGCTAACGCGAATTCACCTACGAATCTACTAGGAGATAAATTGATTGGAATCTAAAAATAGGGCGAACGTGGATGAGAACAAGAACAACAAAAAGAAAAAGACTAAATCTCACTTACCTGGAAAGATACAGAAGCATGCGAAAATTTAAGCTGTACCGCAACCTAGTTTATTTTGGTGTCTCATCTGAGACGATGGCCATTCACGGGACTTGACTCCCGAGTGGTTTCATGGGCCGGTCTGTTCATGTCCAGGTAAAGATGGACATACAAGAGATCACGTGCACCCCATGCCCCTTCTATGCTCCGCCCCTAAAATTAACAAAAAAAAAAATTCTAGCTCTGTTGACCAAGCAAATTCGAATTGTCAAACCAGAAGTAATAAAAGATAGGTTGTAAATTAACAGAAATGAACTTTGAAACCCTTCTTCCCAATTCATTTAATCGTACCAGAAAACAAAACCCAATTCTAAAATTAAACTAAAGCACAAACTGAATAAAACCCAATTGGAGAAACGCTAACACAAATTCAGCGGAGAAGCTACTGGAAGATAACTTGATCGGAAACTACAAAATGGAGGGAAAGTGGACGAGAACAAGAAAAAGTGAAAGACCGAAGCTGACTTACCTGGAAAGATACAGACGCAGGGGAAGATTGAAGCTGTGCCACCGACTAGTTTATTTTCGTGTCACATCTGAGAGTACGACCAGTCACGTTACTTGACTCCTGAGTGGTTTCATGGGCCGGTCTGTTCATTGCCATGTAAAGACTGACATACAAGCAGATCACGTGACTCCCATGCCCCTTCTAGGCTCCGCCCTAAAAATTAACAAAAATAAATCCCAGCTCTGTTGACCAAGCAAATTCGAATTGTCAAACCAGAAGTTATAAAAGATAGGTTTCTTAAAAAATTAGCAGAATTGAACCGTGTAAACCTTCTTCCCAATTCATTTAATCGTACCAAAAAACGAAAACTCAATTCTAGAAATACCCTGAAACACAAACTGAATAAGAAAACGCTAATGCGAATTCACCGGAAAATCTACAGGAAGATAACTTCATCAAAAACTACAAAATGGAGCAAACGTCGATTAGAACAAGAAAAAGAGAAAGATTGAAGCCGGCGTACCTAGAAATATACAGACGCAGACAAAGATTAAAGCTGTGCAATCGCATAGTTTATTTTCGTGTCACATCTGAGAGTACGAAAAGTCACGGGACTTGACTCCTGAGTGGTTTCATGGACTGGTCTGTTCATGGCCAGGAAAAGACAAACATACAAGCGATTAGGTGCCCTCTGTGCCCCTTCTAGGCTCCACCCTAAAAATTAACAAATATAATTCCCAGCTTTGTTGACCAAGGAAATTCGAATTATCAAACCAGAAGTTATAAAAGGTAGGTTTCCTAATAAATTAACAGAATTGAACCTTGAAAACCTTGTTCCCAATTCATTTAATCATACCTGAAAACGAAACCCAATTCAAGAAATACCCTAAAACACACACTGAATAAAACCCCATTGGAGAAATGATAAAGCGAATTTACCGGAGTAGCTACTGGAAGATAACTTGATCGGAAACTAGAAAATGGAGTGAACGTGGAAGAGAACAAGAAAAAGAGAACGACTGAAGCTCATTTACTTGGAAAGATACAGATGCAGGCGAAGATTTAAGCTTTGTCGCCGCCTAGTTTATTTTCGCGTCTCATATGAGACGACGGCCAGTCACGGGACTTGACTCCCAAGTGGTTTCCTGGGATAGTCAATTCATGGCCAGGTAAAGACGGACATACAAGCGATCACGTGCCCCCCGTGCCCCTTCTAGGCTCCGTCCCTAAAATTAACAAAAAAAATCCCAACTCTATTGAACAAGCAAATTCGAATTGTCAAACCTGAAGTTATAAAATATAGGTTTCTCAATAAATTAACAGAACTGAAACTTGAAACCTTCTTCCCAATTCATTTAATTGTACCAAACGACGAAACCCAATTCTAACAATACCCTAAAACACAAATCTAATAAGACCCTATTGGAGAAACCCTAACGTCAGTTCAAGGAGAAGCTTCTGGTGTAGTGTTATGATATGGATTACGAAGCGGAATAAAAAAAAAATATCCGTTCAAGACCCTCCAAGGATTTAAGGACTAGAGATCATAACGATGGTAAGGGATAGTATCTAATATCTTGTTTGTCTTCTTTGATGACTTCACACGTGAAATAGTATTCACATCTCTATGAATAGTCAACGCCTAGGATTAGAGCTAGATTCCTTCCAATATATTTATGCTAGCAATTGATTGAAGGAGGAAGAAGAAGAATCAAGTAGACGAAACCACTCAAGGCCGTGCCTCTAGGGGCCGACGGCAAGAGAGGGGCGGAGCGGGAGGGGGGGGGGGTGGAGGTCGGGTTCGGCCTCCCTTTGTTGGCTCTCTCCTTGCTTTGTTCTCTCTTTCTCTTGTGTGGTAAAAATTATGACACATATGAGAAAATAAGCTAGGAGCGTTCTTTATATAGCCTAACAACTCCTTGCTAACTACATAATAGCCCCTCTACTAATCATGTCCTTACACGGATTAGTCCGACATACAAATTAGTCCTACTAAGTTTGCATGTAGTTGATCCTTCTATTTAATTAATCATATTAATTAACACCCAAGTCCAGTTTAATCCATAGGGCGTGTGACCCCATATGTTTCTACTTAGTTGGTAGTAACTATTACTAACATAGAGCGGCCTCTAGCAAGACATCTATGCAACCCAACTAATAGAAATAGTCATTACATTGACAAACCTTGTGACCAATGTTACACGAGACATACAAGTCACACTCGTATATCCAATCCATAGTTTCTCAATCTTGCGAATAGTCATATCCATGCAGATAACATCAATATCCTATATTAGTTTCTCTGAGTCTGGCCTGACATTCTATAAGCCATACCCCTCGAGTGGTTGCGGATCTTTGCTCCCGT
The DNA here is from genome assembly GCA_023055425.1 of Linanthus parryae. NCBI lineage: Eukaryota > Viridiplantae > Streptophyta > Magnoliopsida > Ericales > Polemoniaceae > Linanthus > Linanthus parryae. The sequence goes on along the minus strand of JALGPY010000002.1, from coordinate 131,453,760 downwards.
TATGTGGGAGGGACAAATCCTCTCTACATCACTGCCATTTCTAAGCTTGCTTCCTATCATGCCCAATAACTACCTTTGTAGTTCCCGGTTAAGGCACAACGTTTCATAATATCAAAGCATGATATTTGACAACTAGAGTATCTAGTGACTTCAAGTCTAAGGACCACAATACCATTATCACTACGAGAAGTACTTGTGACTTTATATAACATGTATGTAGCCTTCTCGTTGTGGGTCAATCCAGTATGCCATTACCCCTAATGCATACTCATGTGCAAGACTTGATATTTCCATATAAATCTACCCACATACTAGTCTATAGTTGATCGTCTTGTTAATCAATATATTGTAGTAGGGATATTTAAGATGATCAACACATTTGTAATCTTAAGGACTTCATCATATTTAAATATCTCCATCAATAGTACAATGATTATTCTAGTCGAAAACAATATTAATACTAAATAAGATTGCCTCTAAAGAATCTATTCCAACAGTCTCCCACTAGCACTAGAGCTAATCTGGTGCATCTCGTATACGCATAGATCTAGTATGACCTTCATGCTTGCGCTGAACAAGCAACTTTGTAAGTGATCTGAAAGATTCTCATCTGAAGGAATCTTGCATATTTTCAAATCTCCTCGATCGACGATCTCTCGAATAATATGGAACTTTCAGACTACGTGCTTGGATTTCTGGTGTGACCTGGGTTCCTTGAATTGTGCGATCGCTCCAGTGTTGTCAACTATATTGGATCCACAATACTAGGAACCACACCGAGCTTAGTAATGAACTTCCTCATCGAAACATCCTCCTTTGCTGCGCCACTCGCAACATGTACTCAGTCTCAGTTGTAGAATCAGCAAACGTATCTTTCATGGAAATTTTCCAGCTCACAGCTCCTCCAGTCAGGCAATACACGAATCCTGATCGCGATCTGAAATCATCTCTGTGGGTTTGGAAGCTTGCATCCGTGTAACCCCTTACACACAACTTTTCCTCCCCTCCATAGATCAAGAATGCATCCTTAGCTCTTCTCAAGTACTTGAGGATGTTCTTGACCGCTATCTAGTGACTCTCACCCGGATTATACTGATATCTTATTTCCATACTCAACACGTATGACACATCTGGTCTAGTACATAACATGGCGTACATGATGGATCCTATGGCCGAGGCATAGGGAATCCTACTCATGGTTCCTTCTCAATCCCATTGGAAGGACAATCAGCTTTCGAAAGGGTGATTCCATGGGACATGGACAAGAATTCCTTCTTGGAATCTTGCATGTTGAACCCTTTCAACACCATGTCTATATATCTACTTTGACTTAGGCCTAGCAGCTACCTCGATCTATCTCTATAGATCTTGTTACCAAGTATATAAGCTGCTTCCCCAAAGTCCTTCATTGAGAAACACTTTCCTAGCCAATCTTGAACAGATTGCAAGGTAGGAATGTCGTTTCCAATGAGTAGTTTTTCATCTACATACAAGACCAAAAACACAATAGAGCTCCCACTAACCTTCTTGTAGACACAAGGTTCATCTTCGTTCTTGATGAAGCCATACTTTTTGGGTGCTTCATCAAGAACGTAGATTCCAACTCCTAGAAGCTTTCTTCAACCCATAAATAGATCGCTGCAACTTACACACTTTATGGGCATGCTCTGGATCCTCAAAACCCTCTGGCTGTGTCATGTACACATCTTCAAGGAGGTTTCCATAAAGAAACACTGTTTTAACATCGAATTGCCAAATCTCATAATCATGGTAAGCTGCAATAGCAAGTAAGATTCGAATGGATTTTGTCATTGCGACTGGGGAAATGGTTTCATCATAGTCAATACCATGAATCTGTCCGAATCCTTTTGCCACAAATCGGCCCTTATAGGCAATCACATTTCCATCCATGTCGGTCTTCTTTTGAAAGACCCACTTGCACCCTATGGGCCGAACCCCTTGGTGTGGTTCCACCAAAGTCCATACTTTGTTAGTATACATGGATTCCATCTCGGATCTCATGGCATCATGCCACTTTTGAGAGTCTGGCCCTTTCATGGCCTTTCCATAGGTAGTAGGCTCATCATCTATGAGCAACGTGTCACAAGGCTCAGTTACAAGAAGTCTGTACCTCTCTGGCTCCTGGCGCACTCTACTCGGCCTACGAAGTTCTTGTGTTACTTGAAAATGTTATTCGACAACATCTTGTGGTTCCTGTTCTTGTTCCATAGTAGGATAAGTGGTTTGTGGTTCTAGAATTTCTTCAAGTTCTACTCTCCTCCCTCTTTCTCCTTTAGAGACAAATTCTCTTTCTAGGAACACGACGGTCCGAGCAACAAAAACTTTGTTCTCGGAAGGATTGTAGAAATAATACCCTTTTTTTCCATAGGGTATCCCACAAACTTACACTTATCCGACTTGGGCCGAGCTTATCTGTTTGTAAACGTTTTACGTACACATCGCAGCCCCAAATCTTAATGAATGACAATGTGGGACGCGTCCCACTGCACATATCATATGGAGTCTTCATGACAGATTTAGATGGAACACGGTTAAGGGTGAAAGCTGCACGTAATAGAGCGTGCCCCAAAAAATAAAACAGAAGATCTATTTGACACATCATAGATCGAAACATGTCCAACATAGTTCGATTCCTCCTCTCGGACACGCCATTCTATTGTGGTGTTCCGTGTCGAGTGATTTGGGACAAGATCCCACACTCTCTAAGATATTCCTCAAACTCTTGGCTTAAGTATTCTCCTCCACGATCTGGTCGTAGAGCCTTTATACTCTTGCCAAGCTGTTTCTCTCCTTAATTCTTGAATTCTTTGAAATTTTCAAAGGATTCGGATTTGCCTTCATAAGGTATACATATCCTTATCTACTGAAATCATCAGTAAATGTAATGAAATAAAGATAACCACCCTTGGCAGGCATGGCAAATGGCCCACATACATAAGTATGCACAAGAGCCAATTGCTCACTAGTCCTCTCTTCTTTCTTATTGAAAAGGGACTTTGCCATTTTTCCCAATAAACAAGATTCACATGGCTCATATGATTCATAATCAAATGAGTCTAGGAATTCATCCTAATGAAGTCTAGATATATGTTTCTCGTTTATATGGCCTAAACGACAATGCCATAAGTAAGTATGATTTGAATACATAGTTTTAATCCTCTTAGTATATATGTTATAGACAAGATTATTTAGATCAAGGATATACAATCCATTAGATAATTCCCCACTACAATAGTGCATATTATCAAAATAAATGGAGCAACATTTGTCCTTTATTGAAATAGTTAAACCTTTCTCGTCCAAACAAGAAATAGAAACAATGTTTCTGCTCATAGCAAGCACAAAATAGCAATTATCTAACTCTAAAACTAATCCTGAAGGAAAAGATAGCTCGAGCACGCCAACGGCCAATGCAGCAACCTTTGCTCCATTCCTCACGCGCAGGACTATCTCCCCTTTAGCAAATCTTCTACTTCTCTTTAGATCCTGCACATTTCGAAAAATGTGAGATCCACATCAGTTATCTAATAGTCAAGATGAAGATTAAGTTAAATTGACATCTATATCAAAAATACCTGGTGGTGGTGGGATCACTTCCAAGCCTTTTATCCTCCAGATACTTTGGGAAGTTCCTCTTCCAGTGTCCAGGTTGACTGCAGTAGTGACACTTACCCTTATCACGCCCTTAGCAACGCCACCATCAGGTTTAAGGGAAACTTCCTTGGGTTTTGCAACTGACTTTCCTTTCCATTTGAGGTAGAGGCAACTCGCTTGCCTTTTCCTTTGTTCACCATCATTATGGCCTTGCCCTTTCCCTTGTTGATGCTTTGTTCAGCTGTCCACAACATATTGAGTAAATCTGGCAGAGGCCTGTTGATCTCATTCATGTTATAGTTCATAATGAACTGTCCATAACTATCAGGCAACGATTTCAATATGAGATCTGTGGCCAACTCTTGGGTCATAGGAAACCCTAGGCATTTGAGATTCTCTAAGTACCCAATCATGCGCAGTACATGAGATCCCACAGGGTTTCCCTCTGATAGATGACATTTGAACAATTCCTTGGAAACTTCATATCGCTCAACCCTTGCCTGCTCTTGAAAGAGCTGCTTCAAGTATATGATCATATCAAACGCAACCATGTTCTCATGTTGCTTTTGGAGCCTAGTGTTCATGGTGCAAAGCATGAGGCAGGCCACATCATTAGCATCGTCAACGATCTTCTGATATGCCTTTAAGGCTGCAGCAGAATTATTTTCAGGACCCTCAGGAATTTGCTGTTCTGGAATGTACATTTTCTTCTCTTGCTTGAGAACGATTCTCAAGTTCCAATACCAGTCTAGAAATTTTGTTCCACAAAGCTTGTCCTTGTCAAGGACCGATCGTAGGAATTGTGATGGATTCGCTGAACTGTTTGCCATTGGAATTCTACAAAATGAGAAATATACAAGTTTTAGTATTTTGTGAACAAATAACTACATTTAATAATGGCTAGATTTTAAACATAGCTCCCACTATTTTTCTCGAATTAATAACCCTCTATATTAATGCGGAAAATATCATTATATATTCTAGTGGGCCAAGATCAATATTCCACTTCCTTTTGGGCTTGCTTTGGCAAGTCACCCAAAATCAGTTATTTAGGTAGGAAAGTTTTTCAATTGCATCCTATGCAACTCTTAGTTCAATTGAGCAAATAACTCCTTATTTATCTATCCCATAGATAATCCCAATTGTTTGCCTCTAAGCTATCAATCCAATTGAAGTAGCCTAGTTGTGTCCAACCTCTTACTTCAACAATTGCACATTACTAGCTTGAGCCATCGCGCCATATCATGATGAATCAAGTCGCCTTGCTTTGGCAAGCCCGAGTTTGATAATTCATGATCATGACGAGTGTTTAAGTAACGAGAAGGAAAAACGCAATATTTAAATTTGAGGGATTTTTCCTTTTTTAATTTTAATGGTTTTGTTGATCCATATCAACTGATCTACTTATCTGGGTTGGGCAATCCCAAAATAAAAGAGAAGAGTTGTTTTAATCTTGTTACCAATTTGCATCATACACCAACAATAAATAAAAGACAATAATTAAATAACCACAAACAATAAATAAAGGTGATGCGGATATGGCCTCCTAAGCTAAGATATTCTCAAGCCAATGAGCATATCTATAAGCCCTAAAAAAGCAAGCTCATCTCCATGTGCCTCCATCTTTTAGTCCATGCTCCTTTAACTTTGTGGAATGTCGCCGTCTTGTGGTTACTTCAATTCTTTACGCTTCTTCTTCATGACTTGACTATCGTCTACTCTATATAATACTAGCTAGCATCTAACTAAATTAGAGAGACCTCACAAGTTGAGGAGAAGACCGGATCGTTGGCCGTAAAACCTAATTAATTAATTATTACAATAAAATCAAACCATAAAATTAAACATTCACAATATCCACATCTAAGGCCATATCCAATCACCATGCAAAAGCACGTAATACAGTTAAAATCCAATTTTAACGCACTTGATCAATTATAGTTGATTACTTGGGTAACTAGGGTCAAAACTATCTAAGGCCCCCCCCAACACATTTGGTCAAACCCCAAAGGACCGCCACAAGGGCCTTGGGCCGGCCGGCCCCTAGCCCACGTGGCTAGACTGCGCGCTACGGGGCCCAGACCCTTGACCGTTGCTTCCATGGCGCCCAAGGAGGGGCGGGGGGGGGGGGGGGGGTAGGGTTTCAACCCTAGCTTGTTTCCTTCCCTCCTTCCTTCCTTCCCAAGTTTGCCTTGTTTCCAAATTGTGGAAAACCCCTTTTCCCCAATTTGTGCCCAAACCCTAGTTTTTCAAAATCGAAATTGACACATCATATGTTCCCGAAATTTGCTAATCTTAATAAGATGATTAAAATTAGCTAATTCCCTTCTGAATCATATTAAATTGCATCATTTTGCCAACTTTAGTTTTTTGCGATAATAGCAGAAAACAGTGTAAAATTGACATAAACGTAACACAAAAGCCATGTTATACTCTACGACCTGTGGCTTTGATACCTCTATAGGGTTTTAATAAGGATTAAGCAGCGGAATAAAAAAAATAAATATCCATTCACGACCCTCCAAGGATTACAGGACTATACAACATATCGATCGTAAGGGATAGTATCTAATACCTTTTTGTCTCCTTTGATGACTTCACACGTGAATTAGTATTCACGTCTTTATGAATAGTCCATGTCTAGGATCAGAGCTAGAGTCCTTCCAATTTCTTTGTGATAGCAATTGATTGAATGAGGAAGAAGAAGAAGCACGCAGACGAAACCACCCAAGGCCGTGCCTCTAGGGGCCGACGGCAAGAGAGGGGCGGAGCGGGAGGGGGGGGGGGTGGAGGTCGGGTTCGGCCTCCCTTTGTTGGCTCTCTCCTTGCTTTGTTCTCTCTTTCTCTTGTGTGGTAAAAATTATGACACATATGAGAAAATAAGCTAGGAGCGTTCTTTATATAGTCTAACAACTCATTGTTAACTACATAATAGCCCCTCTACTAATCATGTCCTTACATGGATTAGTCCAACTTGCAAATTAGTCCTACTAAGTTTGCAAGTAGTTGCTTATTGTTCCTTCTATTTAATTAATCATATTAATTAATTCCCAAGTCTACTTTAGTCCATAGGGCGTGTGACCCCATAGGTTTCTACTTAGTTGGTACTACCTCTGTTTCGCCTGTTTCAGCCTACTTCACTTTTTGTCACTATTCACTGGATTACTTTCATCCGGTGATTTGATTAGCAAAACGATACAAGAATTTGGTAATCTTTGCATGGTGTTATAGAGGAAAGTTAATTATAAAATACCATGAAAAAATGATAAAAAATTACATCGTTTTGGTACCCAAATCACCAAGTCAAAGTGACTCAGTTACGGATTAAAAAGTCAAACGCAGACGAAACAGGCGAAACAGAGGTAGTAACTATTACTAACATAGAGCGGCCTCTAGGAAGACATCTATGCAACCCAACTAATAGAAATAGCTAGTACATTGTCAAACCTTGTGGCCAGTGTTACCGTATTGTATTATCCCTTTGTCTCCACATCTGGATTGGACACAAGACATACAAGTCACACTCGTATATCGAATCCATAGTTTCTCGATCATGGGAATAGTCTTACCCATGCTGATAACATCATATCCTATATTGATTTATCTGAGTCAGGCCAGACATTCTATAAGCACTACCCCTTGAGTGGCCGCGTATATTTTATTCTGTTATATGGGAGGGACAAATCCTCTCTAAATTCTTACCATCTCTAAGCTTGCTTCCTATCATGCCCGATAACTACCTTTATAGTTCCCGGTTAAGGCTCAACGTTTGATACTATCAAAGCGTGATATTTCACAACTAGAGTATCTAGTGACTTCAAGTCTAAGGACTACAATACCATTGTCGCTACGAGAAGCACTTGTGACTTAACATAAAATTTCTCGTTGTGGGTTAATCCAATATGGCATTACCCCTAATGCATACCCATGTTCCAGACTTGATATCTTCAAATCAATCTCCCCACATATTAGTCTATAGTTGATCGTCCTGTTAATTAATATAATGGACTAGGGATATTTAAGATAAACAACACATTTGTAATCTAAGGACTTAATTATATTAAAATTTACCATAAAGAATACAATGATTCCAGCCAAAAACAATGTTCATACTAAATAAGATTGCCTTTAGGGCATCTATTCCAACAACTAGAAGATAACTTGACCTGAAACTACAAAATGGAGCGAACGTGGACGAGAACAAGAAAAAGAGAATGACAGAAGCTCACTTACCTAGAAAGATACATACACATGCGAAGATTGAAGCTGTGCGGCCGCGTTGTTTATTTTCGTGTCTCATCTGAGTCGACGGCCAGACACGGGACTTGACTCCTGAGTGGTTTCATGGGCCGATCAGTTCATGACCAGTTAAAGACGGACATACAAGCAACCAAGTTCCCCCCGTGCCCCTTCTAGGCTCCTTCCCTAAAATTAAAAAAAAATAATTCTAGCTCTGTTGACCAAGAAAATTCGAATTGTCAAAATAGAAGTTATAAAAGATAGATTTCTCAATAAATTAAAAGAATTTAACCTTGAGAACCTTCTTCCCAATTCATTTAATCGTACCAGAACACGAAACCGAATTCTAGAAATACCCGAAAACACAAACTGAATAAGACCCAATTGGAGAAACGCTAACGTTACTGGAAGATAACTTGATTGGAAACTACAAAATGGAGCGAACGTGGAAGAGAACATGAAAAAGAGAAAGCCTGAAGCTGACTTACCTGGAAAGGTACAGACGCAGGCAAAGATTAAAGTTGTGCCGCCGTGTAGTTTATTTTCGTGTATCATCTGAGACGACAGCCAGTCACGGGACTTGACTATCGAGTGGTTTCATGGGCCGGTCGGTTCATGGCTTGGTAAATACGGTTAAACAAGCGATCACGTGCCCCCTGTGCCCCTTCTAGGTTCCTCCCCTAAATTAACAAAAAAATCCTAGCTCTGTTGACCAAGCAACTTCAAATTGTCAAACAAGAATCCTAGCTCTGTTAACAGAATTTTACCTTAAAAACCTTCTTCCCAATTCATTTATGTTGGAATAGATGCCCTAGAGGCAATGCAGTTTGGCATGAATTTAATTATGGCTAGAAATTCATTTATTATTTATTGGATATTTAATATAATGAAGTCCTTAGATTACAATCGTGTTGTTTATCTTAAATATCCCTAGTCCAGTATAATGATTAATTGGACAATCATCTATAGACTAGTATGGGTTTGGATTGATATGGAGATATCACGATCCAACACATAGGTTTGCATTAGGGGTAATGTTGCACTGGATTGACCCATCTCCAAGAAGGCTACATACACGTTATGTTGAGTCACAAGCGCTTCTCGCGGTGCAATGGTATTGTCATCCTTAGACTTGAAGTCACTAGATATTCTAGTTGTGGATTATTGTGATCTTGGTAGCGTTAAACGCTACACCGTAACTGGGTAGTTATAAAGGCGTGTACTGGATAAAATAAGAAGCAAGCTTAGAGATCGTAGTGGACGTAGATAGAATTTGTCCGTCCCACATAACGGGAGAAAATATCTTAGGCCACTCGAGGGATAGTGCTTATAGAATGTCTGGCCAGCCTCAAATAAATCAATATGGCTATTCCCATGGATCGAGAAACTATGGATTGGATATACGAGTGTGAATTGTATGTCTCGTGTCCAATCCGGATATAGAGACAAATGGATGAGACAAATACTTGTACAAAAGTTGTCAAGATGACTATTCTATTAGTTGGCTAGAATGGATGTTTTGCTAGAAACCGCTCCATATTAGCAAATAGTTGCTACCAACTAGATAGAACCTATGGGGTCACACGCTATATAGAGTTGAATTAGATTTGGGAATTAATTAATTGGATTAATTAATTAGAAGGATCACTTTGCAAAACCTTGCAAACTTAGTAGGGACTAATTTGCAAGGAAGGGACTAAATTGAATTCTAGTAGGACTAGAATAAGCCCTTTAGGTAGTTGACAAGGAGTTGTTGGACTATATAAAGGACCTTATTTCCTTCCTTCCCACAACTTATGCTCATTATTGAACATAAGAAGAGTGGGAGAGAACAAAAGAAGAGAGAGAAACCAAACAAGAGGAGCACGACCACCCCTCTTGCCGCCGCCCGTCCCGTCGGCCACAAGGAAGCCGAGAGCCCCCCTTTTGGTCTCGTTTTGCGTGATTTTTCTTCCTCTTCCTCATTCCAGGCTAGCACCAAGGACTTGGGAGATCTAGTATCAACTCTAGGCGTGGATCAACCATAGAGAACGTGACACAATTCGCGATTGAAGTCATCAAAGGAGAACCCTAAGGTGTGTGAATCATTTCTACCCTTACCATCGTTATGTCTCTTGCCTTGTGATCCTTGGAGGGTTTTGCATGGTTTATTTTGTTTCCGTTGCGCATCCATGAATCAAAACCCTACAGTGGTATCAGAGCCACAGGTCGTAGAGCATAAACGTGGTTTATGTGTTACGTTTTAGTTGTTTTACACCTTAAATTGATTATTTATCACGTAAAACAAGACAAATCAAGCATGGGATGCAATTTGTCAATAATCTATCATAACAAGATCCAATTTTTGCATTGGATGCATGAATTGGTGAGTTTGAGAAATTTTAGGATCTTAGATCTAGGGTTTGAGCATCCTTGGGGAAGAAGGAGTTCTCCCAAAACAAGGAAACAACCAAACTTGGGCACCAAGCAAGGGAGTTGTTTTGGAAACAACTCCCTCAAGGAGGTTCGGCCCCCTTGGGGACCGCCCCTCTTGCTTGCCGCCAGAGATCGGCCGCCCTAGGGGCCGGGCGGACCTAACCTGCGGCCTAGGCGTGTGGGTTATGGGCCAGGCCGGCCCTAGGGCCTTGTGGTTCACCTAATTGGGCCCGGGCAATTTGATTGTTGGTCCCATGGACCGTTTTAACCCTAGAAATCCTAAAATCAATTAAAATTGACCAAGCACGTTAAAATTGGATTTTAACTGTTTATGTGCAATTCGCATGGTGATTGGATATGGCCTTAGTATGTGGTTTGATGTGGATGTTTAATTTTGTGGTTTGGTTTTACGGCCTGCGAGCTGATCAATTAATTGAAATAATTAATTAGGGTTTTATGGCCTGCGTGCCATTGTTGTCCTCAACTTGTGAGATTTATTTTATTTAGTGTAGAAGTTAGCTAGTGCTAGATAAAGTAGATTGAACAAAAGAAGCCCAAAGCCAAAGGAGCCACAAAAGATGGAGCATGGAGCATTCCACATGACTATGAAGGATGGACCAAAAATCAAGACGCATGGAGATGTGTTTGCTTTAGGGTTCATAGATAATTCCATTGGCTTGGAATTATCTTAGTCTAGAAAAGGCCATATCCACATCACGTTTATTTTCTTTTTTGTGGTTGTTTGCTTTATTGTCTTATTATTGTGTGGTTGGTGTATGGATGATGCATGCAATTAGGATAATAAGATAATTAGACAATCCGTATCTATTGTTTGGAGTTGTGCCCAAACTCAAATAGATAGATTAGTTGATATTGATCAACAAAACAATTAAAATTGAATTCAAATCCCTCAAAATTCAAATATTGTGTTCTTGCCTTCTCGTTATTTAAACACTCATTATCATCATTATTTATCAAGTTCGTGCGTGCCAAAGCATGGCGACTTGGTTCATAATGATGGAATGCGATGGCACGTAACAATGTGAAATTGTTTAAATAAGAGGTTGAACACAACTGGGCTATTAATATGATTAAGAAACCTAGAGGCAATCAATTGGGATTATCCATATGGATGGATAAATAAGGAGTTATTTGCCCAATTGAACCAAGAGTTGCATATGGGATGCAATTGGAATTGTTCCTACCTAAAGTAGTCAAATTATGGGTGACTTGTGACAGCTTGAAAATGGATTAGTCTGGGACATCTTTTTACCATTGGTTTTAACCCTGTGAGAGTTGAGCTTGGCCATTTTCAGCTTATTTTCCACCTGATGCGAGGCAGAGATTTATAGAACAAGACTGCAAAATTTGAGTAATTTTATGCATACTTTTGTTTGTTGGATATGATCGCGGGTACGTGTTATGATGTGCAGGTAACAGGTGCCGAGAAATGCATGAGATTAACTTGGATGGGAGGCAGCGTGTCAGGAAAGCTGAGCAGAAAAAAAAGAGAAAAAAGGCTAAGTTGTGCGTTCAAACGCAGGGTACCTGCGTTCAGACGCACAAGATGGGAGCAGCAGGAAAATGGCGGAAAGTAGGCTAAGTCATGCGTTCAGACGCAGGCGATGTGCGTTCAAACGCAGGGTTCAAAGTCAAAAGTGCAGAAAAGCTAAGGGGTGCGTTCAAACGCACAGCCTGCGTTCAAACGCAGGACTCGACACTCAGAGGAAGAAAAGACCAAGGCGTGCGTTCAGACGCAGGCGATCTGCGTTCAAACGCACGTGTCCAGAAATCAGAAGCCAGAGGTTGCGAAAAATGGTTAAGGCCTGCGTTCAAACGCAGGATGAGTGCGTTCAGACGCACTGCGTTTGAACGCAGGAGAGTTGCGTTAGAACGCACGGAAGGTTTCCAGAAGCTTCCAGGACGGGTCTTTTTGAGGGTAAAACAGGAATTTCGTGCATCAGTTTTGGAGACTGTGGCAGTATAAAAGGAGGTGTCCCAGCACTGAATTAGGGTTACGCATACACACTCACACATCTGTCATCATCACAGCAGCCAGTTTCAGAGCCGCCAGGGTTGGAGCAGAGCAGGATTGGAGCAGTTTTTCAGTATTTCAGCAAATAACTAGTTTGATCTTTTCTCTCTTTTATGAAACATTGTTTTTCAATAATGCAAGCTAGCTAAACCTTTTGCCTAGGTTCTCGGTGAACCTAGGGTTTATGAATTCAGCAGACTTGGTTGTTTGATTTTCAGATGCATGGCTAGCTAAGTCTTAATACAGGATGGATTGTTTATTATTCTGTCTTTGATTTTATTTACATACATGAATGGCTTGATCACCCAGGAGTGTTATAGACAGGATCTGGTGCGCGAGAGTGACCAGTGAGAGTTAGGAAGAAAAGACAGGATTTAGTACTCTGCCTTGATGGACCGAGAGGTGAAAAGAATCAGGGGACTAGCCCAGGAGCATTAGACCAACTGTTAGACGTTTAGGGGGAGACCGAGAGGAGAACCCGTAACCCTAGCAGATTTAGGTGGACCGAGAGGACCCGAAAATCTGCAGGAGAGTGATAGGTGCATGAGACCGAGAGGAGATTGTACTATTGGTATGCTGGCATAAACAAAACCACCGTGTGTTTCTGAAATCGAATATACCATGAAAGGTGGAGAGTAACCTTAGGGGGATCCTGGAACCTAGATTCTTAGCATTATCGATTTTTACAACTACCGTGATTTTTGAAAAATATTTAAGGAGAAAAATAAAATAAGCTTTTCTAAAATATTGTTTTATTTACCGCAATTTAGTGAGTAGAGTTAAACCGCAAACCTTCCTCCTTTTTATAAACTTTGTGTCTAATTCTAATTCTAATTAGCAACAACTTAAACTGTTCTCGAGGGTTTGACAACCAGAGTAAAAATTACATACTCTAGATTACTTGATCGTACACTTGCGAAAAAGCAGATAGGTTTACGCTGTCAAGTTTTTGGCGCCGTTGCCGGGGAACGGTTACAGTTTTTTTTAAAAAGACATTAGAATAAGTCTCAGAGTTTTTTCTTTTCTTTTTACGTTTACTTTCTTTCGACTTACTGCTCTTGAATTCTGATTTTCAGGCTATTCTAGTTTATGCCCAGATTGCCTAGCAAACTGGTATCACCACTTGAAGATCCCGAAAAACTTTTCAGAGAGCAAAGTCGCAGACACCGAGCCGCGATGTCTGAGCACGGAGAAGACACCACAACCGAAACAGGAACACCCACAGGACAGCAGCAACGTACTCCAGCACAGATGGCTCTGTACATTGAAGAGCTGATAGCAGCAGGTTTTGCTGCCAGGAACAATCAGAGGACTTATAACAGGTCTGGAAGGGCGTTAGTTGAAAACTTTGAAGTCCCAACCGGAGGACATCAACCAGCTATCGTAGTGCCACCCATTACAGCAGAGCACTTCGATCTGAAATCATCCACCATTCAGACCGCCCAGACTCATTGTCCTTTTAATGGGAAGGCAGATGAAGATCCAAACGACTTCCTTGGAAAATTTGAAGATTACTGCAAAAAGATTAAGTATAGAGGAGTCGAAGAGGACACGCTAAAGCTGATTTTATTCCCATACTGCTTGTTCGGAACAGCAAAAGATTGGCTGGAGGCAAGACCACCGAGGTCTATCACTACCTGGGAGGGGTGTGTTGCTGATTTCTTGGCAAAATTCTACCCTGCATCCCGCGTTATCAAGCTGCAGAGTGAGATTTTATCTTTCAAACAGCAGATGGGGGAGACAGTGGTAGACGCATGGGACAGGTTGATGAGACTCGTTAAAAAATGCCCCAATCACGGCTTCGGGGACGCAAAAATTCTGCAGGTATTCTACCATGCTCTTGATAGGGAGAATGCTGACAGGATTGATAGGGAAGCTGGGGGTAACTTTTATACCATGTGGATAAGGATGGAGCATATGAACTGATGAAACAATTAGCCAAACAGGATACTCGCCTGTTTGATGACCGCAGGCTCACAGCAGTAGCAGAACCAGTGGTTGATGACAGGATTGACAATCTCACGAAAGTGGTACAGGACTTAGTCAAGAAGTTGTATACAGAGTAGAAGCCGGTGGCATCAGTAGAAGAACCTGACTTCGACGCAGCAATTCTTGAGCTTCAGACCGAAGATGCCAACTATGTTCAGCAGCAGTGGGATCCTAGTCGCTACAGACCAGGCACACGTGATCATCCAGGGTTTCGCTACGGAAACCCCAATGCAGCAATATATGCACCAGGATTCCAGCACAGGCCACAGGCACAACAGACAGCTCCAGCTCAGCCTGCACAAGCAGCACCACAGCTAAATTTGTCACAGCAACATTTTGAGTCCTATATGGAGAAATTCAATAAGCAGTGGGAAACTAGATTCGCGCAGATGGAGTCATTAACTGCTGATGTAAGCCAGATGAAGATTGCTATCCGCAACTTGGAGGTACAGAATGGACAGCTTGCACAGAACCAGGCAGAACGAGCCCCAGGGAATTTACCATCAAACACAGTGAACAATCCACGCGCTCAAATCAATGCTATCATAACTCGGAGTGGAATTGCACTGCAGGATCCACCGTATCCCAGTCATGCATGCGCAGAAAAGTCAAAAATTATTGAACAGGAAGTGATTGACCGGGAAGACAGTTCAACCGCTAACCCTCAGAAAAGGGGTTCGGTCGAGCAGGAAGCAGCGCAGACTAATGAGGGTAATCCAGAAACAGTGCCAATTTCTAAGGAGGTTCCTTACCCTCTGAAGACACGTAAGAGAGATGACAGCAAAGACTACGCCAGATTTCTGGAGGTATTCAAGCAATTACAGATAAACATACCTTTTGCCGAAGCACTTGCCAAAATGCCTACTTATGCGAAATTTCTCAAGGACATCTTGTATGGAAGAAGGCGAATGAGTGACTTCGAAACAGTGAATCTGACGGCAGAAGCGAGCAGTTGTGTAAAAAATGGTCTACCACTGAAAAAGAAAGACCCTGGCAGCTTTGTTATTCCAGTAACCCTGGGCAGTGCATACACAGGAAAAGCCCTATGCGACTTGGGCGCCAGCATCAACCTAATGCCACTAACCATCTTCAAAAGTCTGGGAGTCGGAGAACCACGTCCAACAAGAATTATGCTTCAAATGGCTGACAGATCTGTGAAACATGCCTATGGAGTAATTGAAGATATCCTGGTGAAAGTGGGAGAGCTTATTTTTCCAGCAGATTTTGTGATACTGGATATGGAGGCCGGAGAGGTCCCGCTAATCCTGGGCAGACCTTTTCTGGCAACTGGTGAAGCCATTATTAACTGCAAAAGTGGAGAGCTGTCCATGCAAATCAATGAAGAAAAAGTAAAATTCAATGTTTTCAAATCTCTCCAGCTTCCTGACCATTATGGGCATGAAAACTGTTTTGCAGTAGAGGTAATTGACGATCTGGAAAGTGATGAGATAGAAGATTTATGGGAGGAATTTGTAGACATGTATCCAGAGGAAACAGAGGAGCAACAGGACGAGCAGATCATGGGAACAGAAAGCTGGGTCACGCTATACCGGGATGAAGGAGGCGAGCAGAAAATGACACTCGTCCCGTCACTCCAGGAACCACCAGTCCTGGAATTAAAACAGTTGCCAGACCACCTCAGCTACGCTTTTATTGGTGAAAATAATACTCTGCCGGTAATTGTTTCTTCTCTTTTATCCCAGGAACAGGAACAAAAGCTGCTGGAGGTACTCCGAGAGCATAAAGAAGCCATCGGATGGACAATTGCAGACCTAAAGGGAATCAGTCCTGATTATTGAATGCACAAAATAAGAATCGAAGACGGAAAGAAGCCAGTTATCCAGCCTCAACGGAGACTAAACCCAATTATGAAAGATGTGGTACGTAAGGAGGTCATGAAGTGGCTAGAAGCAGGAATTATATACCCCATATCAGACAGCACCTGGGTCAGTCCTGTCCAGTGTGTACCGAAAAAAGGGGGTATTACAGTAGTACAGAATGCTGATCAGGAACAGATCGCCCAGCGCACTGTCACTGGCTAGCGGATCTGTATGGACTATCGAAAGCTGAATGATGCCACACTAAAAGAACACTTTCCGCTGCCATTCATGGACCAGATGTTGGACAGACTAGCGCACCATGCTTATTACTGCTTTCTTGACGGGTACTCCGGCTACAACCAGATCTATATAAATCCAGAAGACCAAGAAAAGAAGACGTTCACTTGCCCGTACGGAACGTTCGCCTTTAGACGAATGCCATTTGGATTGTGCAATGCTCCAGCAACATTCCAGAGATGCATGATGGCTATTTTCTCTGATATGATAGAGAAAAATTTGGAAGTTTTCATGGACGATTTTTCGTTATTCGGATACAGCTTTGAAGATTGCTTATACCATCTGGCCAGAGTTCTGATTCGCTGCAGAAAAACAAACCTGGTACTCAACTGGGAAAAATGCCACTTCATGGTTACTGAAGGAATAGTGCTGGGACACAGGATTTCCAGCAAAGGACTGGAAGTAGACAGGGCAAAAATAGAGGTGATCAAGCAGCTGCCGTATCCAACCACAGTGAGGGCAATTAAGAGTTTTTTGGGCCACGCAGGTTTTTACAGAAGGTTTATTAAAGATTTCTCAAAAATTACAAAGCCACTATGTAATTTGTTGGGAAAAGATGTGCCCTTCGTATTTGATGAAGCCTGCAAAGAAGCATTTGACGTGCTTAAAGAGAGGCTGACAACTGCACCCATTATCACAACGCCAGACTGGACCCTCCCGTTCGAGCTGATGTGAGACGCCAGTGATTACGCAGTGGGCGCGGTATTGGGACAGCGGAAGGACAAGGTGTGCAGTGTCATCTACTATGCCAGCAGGGTCCTGAAGGAGGCACATATTAATTATGGGACTACAGAGAAGGAGCTGCTGGCAGGCGTTTTTGCCCTGGATAAATTCAGATCGTACCTGGTAGGCTCTAAAGTCATCATTTTCACAGATCACAGTGCACTCAAATACTTACTGGCGAAGAAGGACGCAAAGCCACGGCTGCTGCGTTGGATTCTGCTGATGCAGGAATTTGATGTCGAAATCAGGGATAAAAAGGGAGTTGAATATGTGGTAGCTGATCATCTATCTCGTCTGGAAAACCCTACAGAAGAATTGGTGCCCATTCAAGAAAATTTTCCGGATGAACATATTATGAAGATTAAGACCAATAGACGGCCCTGGTACTATGCCATAGCCAATTATTTGGTCAATGGAGCACTCCCTGAAGACATCACCCCTTGGCAGAAAAAGAAGTTTATTTCAGACTGTAGGCAATATTTCTGGGACGATCCCTATCTGTTCAAGCAAGGGGCAGACAATATTCTCCGTCGATGCATTCCATGCCACGAGATTCTGGAGGTAATTCAGCACTGCCACTCAGCACAATGTGGGGGACACTTCAGCGGACCGAGAACAGCTCACAGGTGCTGCAGTCAGGATTCTTCTGGCCAACAGTCTTCAAGGATTGCCATGATTATGCACAGAGTTGTGATCGCTGCCAACGGACAGGAAATATTTCCCAGCGGAATGAAATACCCATGACACATTGGCAGGAAGTTGAGCCTTTTGACGTTTGGGGTATTGATTTTATGGGTCCTTTCCCTTCGTCTCTGGGAAATCTCTACATCTTACTGGCAGTGGATTACGTGTCAAAATGGGTGGAAGCTATAGCCTGTCAGAAGAACGATGCGTCAGTCGTGGAAAGATTCCTCAAACGTAACATCTTTACCAGATTCGGAACACCGAGGGCCATGGTCAGTGATGAAGGTTCTCATTTTATCAATAAAGTCTTTGCCAAGGTTCTAAAGCAGTACGGGGTGTCTATCCATAAGGTATCACTGCCTTATCACCCTCAGGAAAACGGGCAAGCAGAGGTGTCCAACAGAGAGATAAAGAGCATCCTGGAAAAAACTGTGAATCCTGGACGCAAGGACTGGTCGTTAAAGCTGGATGATGCACTATGGGCATACAGAACTGCTTATAAAACCCCACTGGGAATGTCCCCGTACCAGCTGGTGTTTGGAAAAGCATGTCACTTACCAGTTGAATTGGAGCTCAAAGCATACTGGGCAATCAAGCAGCTGAATATGGATCACAGTTTATCAGGAAACAAACGGAAGATGGCACTCCTTGAACTGGAGGAATTCAGTAAAACTGCATATGAGAATGCCAAAATTTATAAAGAAAAAACAAAGAAGTGGCATGACAACCGCATTCTACCAAAGAAGATAGAAATCGGGCAGAAGGTTCTCCTCTACAACTCAAGGATCAAATTCTATCCAGGGAAGCTGCGCTCAAGATGGTCTGGACCATTTATTGTGAAGGACATTACATCATGGGGAGTGGTGGAGCTGGAGAACCCGAGGGATAATACAGTTTTCAAGGTGAATGGGAACAGAGTCAAGCCATACAGAGAAACTCAGGAAATCATGGAGGTAGAGGCAATCTACCTCGACCTTCCGTGATCACAGCAGAGGTAACAAAGTCGGGCTGTCGACTGTAAATCACAAGCGCTGGTTGGGAGGCAACCCAACATAGATTAGTTGTTTTTATATAATTTTTACAATGTTCATAATTTGAGAGAAAAGTGAGAAAGAGGGATTTAATTTTGAACTCAGTGTTTCAGGAATCAGAGGCGTGCGTTCAAACGCAGGAGACATGCGTTCAAACGCACGAGTGCGTTCAAACGCAGACACCCTGCGTTCAAACGCAGACCCACCAACCGACAGAAGAAGCACTGGAAACGGCTAACACTTATGCGTTCAAATGCACAGGAGCTGCGTTCAAACGCAGATCACGCAGTGAAAATTTCCCGCCACCAAGTGGTGCGTTTAAACGCAACTCATGTGCGTTCAAACGCAAGAAGACAGAGATGAGGTGGAAAAATCTAAGGACGTGCGTTTAGACGCAGACCCTGCGTTCAAACGCAAGACCCAATCAGCAGAGAATTTCTAGAGACAAGGCGTGCGTTTAAACGCAGAGTATGTGCGTACAAACGCAGCTCATCAGAAACATTGCAAAGGACAAGCATTGCGTTCAAACGCAACTCATGTGCGATTAAACGCAACTCAACAAACCCAGAAATTTCATGGACCTTCAAGTACTGCGTTCAAACGCACACCGTGCGTTCAAACGCAGATCATAAGAACTTCAAAATTTCCAGAAAAGTATAAGCTGTGCGTTCAAACGCAAGAGCTGCGTTCAAACGCACATTTGAGCGGGATCAAAAATTTCGGAAAAAATTGAAAAATTTTGAAATTTCGGGGCCATTCTGCAATTTCTGAAAATTTGCCTATATATACTGTACGGATGACAGTGACTCATTTTCACCCAAGTCATCCAGTTTTCAACTCTCTCTCTAGAAATTCTCTCTGCCCTAGCAGCCGCAGAGCAGTCTGCCGCCAGCAACCTCCGACGACCACCGCAGGACCACCAGAAGGCCAGGAACAGTGTGGGGGTGGTCAAACTCATCCGATCCAAACACCGACAGATCCACTTCAGAGAGAAATTTCCAGATCTGTACCCGTAAGATTCACTTCGGGTAGCCAGGTTCTATCTTTTCATCCTCTTTGAATATTTTCATTTTTACTGTTTGAATCTTGAAATGGATGAGGATAGTCCTTACATGAGGCCTGATAGGGCGATTGCACCTTTGAACATCATAGACTGCAGATTGCTTAGGGTTGACCATTTCTGCGACGATAGGTTTGTTAACATGGAGGCTCATTGTTTCTATCTGCAAGACAAAAAGATTCGGTATGACATACCTGCTGAGAGGACCTTTCCCCGTGATAGAGTAGGAATGGGGGATGAACTGTTCAACTACACTGGGCAGGATCATTTTGGGGATTTATTTACTGGTTTTACCAATCTGCAAGTCAGTTCTGTGCTGGCTAAGGAGATTTACAGCAATCTCCAGCAGTGCATGAACAGTGAAGCCCAGTCAATTGACTGGATTTACTGCAGAAAGAGATGGATTCGAATCACCCCAGAGAGTATCCGAGAGAGTCTGGGTCTGGAATTAGTGTTGGATGACTGTCAGTTTGAGGAACTGAGGCGTCATCCATCTGAACAGCTTAGTGAGCAGATCTTCACCACCCTGTGTGCTGGTGTACCAGGCGCTGCTTGGTACTATCCTGAACGGAGTCCTTCCTACCGGAAACTCCCTGCGACCTATCTGATTCGAGAGGCGAGATGGTGGACCGAATGGGTGAACAGCAGAGTTGTGGGTATTAAACACTTTACCCGCATTGATTATAATATTGCCCTGTTGGTGTACTGTCTGATGGCCCGAGAGCCTGTGAGCCTCCCGGAGATTATTTGTGAGTTTTTCCGGGAACGAAGAGAGACTCACAGCAAGAAGGGTTTGGGTCTCCTGGGGATGTTAACAAAAATGGCACAGGATTATCTAGTGGTCATTCCTGGCGAGCTGAGAGATATTCAACCAGTTCAGGTACGCAAGTACCGAAACATGAGATGTGCGTTGCATGAGGCCGTGCACGGGCCTCCAGAATTTGTCCAAGTGGACGATGATGATGATGATGCTCCACCTCAGGGTGGGGGTGTTGGCATGCCACCACCACCTCCTCCCGGTGATGGGGGTTTTCCAGCCTTACCAGGTCCCTTCCGACTGCCACGATCTGCCAATTCCAGTGAACACAGGCAGGCCGACCCTGACTTAGGGCAGTCCAGCAGAGGGGCCAGGCGCAGTTCTTTTGGGCGCCTGGAGAGGACTGAGCATGAGGAATGGGTCAGAAAGAAAATTAAGGCCCAAGAAAAAGTACATAACTACCTGGTAAGGACGGTCAAGAAAATGGCCAGGGGTCTTGGAAAGTTGTTCAAGACCCAGAAGCATATTTACCACGCTAACACAGCTGCATTGAGAGCTCATGAGGCGGCACTCGCTGAAATTCAGAGCAACATGCGTAGTAAGAGATTTAACTTTCCGGACCGCTATTCGAGTGATAATTGTCCCAGCTGGACAATGGAGGATAGCCGGCCATATGATAGCTTCTCTGGCCATGACCCCACACCGAGCCCTGAACATGCAGACAGTGTAGGTGACCCCGGCAGACCCGGTACCCAGTACCCACCTAGGAGAGAGCATGCAGACCCAGGGGCCAGCAGTGCCCATCCCGGTGCCAGCCACACTGGTACCGCTGCCGCAGCACGCCATGCTGCGAGGAAACGCGCCAGAGGGCGAACCCCTTCACCATCTTCCGAGCCGACTGACCAGTCTACTCCGGAGAACACAGATTCTAGTTACAGACCAGATCAGTAGAGTCGCGAGGACGCGCCACCTCTAGTGTGGGGGTGGGGAATCGTGTCCACCTGCATAGCCATGTCAGCATATTTTTGTCCATTTTATTTTTCATTTTATTTTCATTTTTGAGTCAGCACATTTTTTATGTTGAGTCTACCCACCAATCTTTCTGACCTTGCATAATATAGAAAAAAAAAACGGAGAAATATAAATAAATTAAATTTTTTTGAGAAAAGGCAACTTAGGACCTAGAAACTGAAGAGAATCCAATGAAAGATCTCATGAGAGTAGGAAGCACCGTAGCAGGGATACTTCAAATTTTAGTATTTTGTACGCAATTCTCACGACAGGATATCCCGGGTATTCAGGAATGTGGAAAGTAGATAACAGGCATACTTTTGACTTCTCTAGTGTGCTAGGCGGATTTGGTCCTTAGATAATTGAATATTCTGTTTCCCGTGGAAACTGGTGGACTCTTGGAATCTGGGGTGGACCTTCGTGTAGAGTCGGTTTTATGCGGTACAAGTCTTTGGCCTAAGCGAAGTTGGAGAATGTACACCACCATCCCTTAAGGTGGTTCCAAGAGAAAATCCTAAAAAGCCCGCACTCTTAAAGCTCTACTGCACAGTTGTAAAAACAGAGGATTGTTTATTGAAAAAAAAAATAATCTAAAAAAATAAATAATATTATTTGTGCTTAAAGGAGAAACAACATAATGTGCTTCCATTCACATGGAAAATTTGGATTCAATCCAATTTAGAGCTTAAGAGGGAAATTAAAGTCAAGCCGTATTACACAGGAGTTGTGTCTCCCAGCAATGGGACAATTTGCAAATCAAACGCAATAACGGCTAAGAGGGTCTGAAAAACTCAAATGACTTGGCGAAGAAAAATTATCTGTTGACTTAAGATGCCCTGACCCTCTAAGTCAAAAGACGTGCTTTATCTTGGTTGGTTTGGTGGATGTTTGGGGATACCTTAGTGAGTTTGTGCACAGGATCAGTTTATATCATTTCTTGACGCGTGTTGTGGAATTTCAAAATGAGCTTGTGAGGATTTGATGATTTCAGTTTATGATAGAGAGGTTGCCCAATTTCAGAATTTTTTTTTTGCTATGTCTTGAGTCAGTTTGTGTATATTCTGTACCTGAGTCAGTCATCTATTGAGTCTTTTGGTCTGTATCATGAATCTGTGAAAAAGGGGAAGTATGGAATTAAAGTATGCAAAAGATGGGTCTGCAAGGCAGTATGCAAGGGTCTGCTCGGGACGAGCAGAGGTTAGTGTGGGGGTATTTTGACAGCTTGAAAATGGATTAGTCTGGGACATCTTTTTACCATTGGTTTTAACCCTGTGAGAGTTGAGCTTGGCCATTTTCAGCTTATTTTCCACCTGTTACGAGGCAGAGATTTATAGAACAAGACTGCAAAATTTGAGTAATTTTATGCATACTTTTGTTTGTTGGATATGATCGCGGGTACGTGTTATGATGTGCAGGTAACAGGTGCCGAGAAATGCATGAGATTAACTTGGATGGGAGGCAGCGTGTCAGGAAAGCTGAGCAGAAAAAAAGAGAAAAAAGGCTAAGTTGTGCGTTCAAACGCAGGGTACCTGCGTTCAGACGCACAAGATGGGAGCAGCATGAAAATGGCGGAAAGTAGGCTAAGTCATGCGTTCAGACGCAGGCGATCTGCGTTCAAACGCAGGGTTCAAAGTCAGAAGTGCAGAAAAGCTAAGGGGTGCGTTCAAACGCACAGCCTCCGTTCAAACGCAGGACTCGACACTCAGAGGAAGAAAAGACCAAGGCGTGCGTTCAGACGCAGGCGATCTGCGTTCAAACGCACGTGTCCAGAAGTCAGAAGCCAGAGGTTGCGAAAAATGGTTAAGGCCTGCGTTCAAACGCAGGATGAGTGCGTTCAGACGCACTGCGTTTGAACGCAGGAGAGTTGCGTTCGAACGCACGAAAGGTTTCCAGAAGCTTCCAGGACGGATCTTTTTGAGGGTAAAACAGGAATTTTGTGCATCAGTTTTGGAGACTGTGGAAGTATAAAAGGAGGTGTCCCAGCACTGAATTAGGGTTACGCATACACACTCACACATCTGTCATCATCACAGCAGCCAGTTTCAGAGCCGCCAGGGTTGGAGCAGAGCAGGATTGGAGCAGTTTTTCAGTATTTCAGCAAATAACTAGTTTGATCTTTTCTCTCTTTTATGAAACATTGTTTTTCAATAATGCAAGCTAGCTAAACCTTTTGCCTAGGTTCTCGGTGAACCTAGGGTTTATGAATTCAGCAGACTTGGTTGTTTGATTTTCAGATGCATGGCTAGCTAAGTCTTAATACAAGATGGATTGTTTATTATTCTGTCTTTGATTTTATTTACATACATGAATGGCTTGATCACCCAGGAGTGTTATAGACAGGATCTGGTGCGCGAGAGTGACCAGTGAGAGTTAGGAAGAAAAGACAGGATTTAGTACTCTGCCTTGATGGACCGAGAGGTGAAAAGAATCAGGGGACTAGCCCAGGAGCATTAGACCAACTGTTAGACGTTTAGGGGGAGACCGAGAGGAGAACCCGTAACCCTAGCAGACTTAGAACAAACCTGCAGATTTAGGTGGACCGAGAGGACCCGAAAATCTGCAGGAGAGTGATAGGTGCATGAGACCGAGAGGAGATTGTACTATTGGTATGCTGGCATAAACAAAACCACCGTGTGTTTCTGAAATCGAATATACCATGAAAGCTGGAGAGTAACCTTAGGGGATCCTGGAACCTAGATTCTTAGCATTATCGATTTTTACAACTACCGTGATTTTTGAAAAATATTTAAGGAGAAAAATAAAATAAGCTTTTCTAAAATATTGTTTTATTTACCGCAATTTAGTTAGTAGAGTTAAACCCCAAACCTTCCTCCTTTTTATAAACTTTGTGTCTAAATCTAATTCTAATTAGCAACAACTTAAACTGTTCTCGAGGGTTCGACAACCAGAGTCAAAATTACATACTCTATATTACTTGATCGTACACTTGCGAAAAAGCAGATAGGTTTACGCTGTCAACTTGCCAAAGCAAGCTCATAAGGAGATGAAACATGGATCTTGGCCCACTAGAAAATATAAGGATATTTTCCGCATTAATATCTTGATCGTTATTAATCCGTAGAAAAATAGTGGGAGCTATATTTGATAAACTAGCCATTATTGAATATAGTCAAAAATTCACAAATACTAAAACTTGCGTATTTTCCTTTTTGTAGAATTCGAAATGGCAAACAACTCATCGAGTTCACAACATTCCCTACAATCTGTCCTTGAGAATGACAAGCTCTCTGGAACCAACTTTCTTGATTGGTACAGAAACTTGAGAATTGTTCTCAAGCAAGAGAAGAAATTGTACGCAATAGAGGAGCATGTTCCAGAAGGTCAAGAGAACCAAACACCTGCTGCCCTAAAGGCGTATCAAAAGCGTGTTGATGACGCTAATGATGCGGCCTGCCTTATACTATGCACAATGACTTCTAAGCTTCAGAAGCAACACGAAAACATGAATGTTGTCGATATGATCGAGCATCTGAAGCAGCTCTTCCAAGAGCAGGCAAGGGTAGAGAGGTATGAGGTCTCTAAGGCATTGTTCAAGTGTCATCTGGCACAAGGGAACCTGGTGGGACCCCATGTACTCCGTATGATCGGGTACTTGGAGAATCTCGCCCGACTAGGGTTCCCCGGTCGGCCAAGAGTTGGCAACCGATCTTGTGTTGCAATCATTTCCCGAGAGTTATGGACATTTCATCATGAACTATAACATGACCTAGATCGTGAAACCACTGCCAGATTTACTCAATATTTTGAGGACAGCTGAACAAAACATCAACAATGGTAAGGGCAAGGCCATTATGATGGTGCAGAAAGGAAAGGGAAAAAGGTTTGCCTCATCCTCCAAGGGAAAAGGCAAGTCAGTTGCCAAGTCCAAGGAACCTGCCCTTAAACCTGTTGGTGGCATTGCCAAAGGTGTGACTAAAGGTGAGTGTCACTACTGCAGTCAGCCAGGACACTGGAGGAGGAACTGCCCAAAATATCTGGAGGACAAGAGGCTTGGAATAGTGATTCCACCACCACCAGGTATTTTTGTTGTAGATGTCAATTTAACTGTCTCTACATCATGGGTATTAGATACTGGATGTGGATCTCATATTTGTCGAAATATGCAGGATCTAAAGAGAAGTAAAAGATTGGCTAAAGGAGAGGTAGATCTGCGTATTGGGAATGGAGCAAAGGTTGCTGCGTTGGCCATAGGCGTGTGCGAGCTATCTCTGCCTTCAGGATTAGTTTTAGGATTAAATAATTGCTATTTTGTGCCTGCTATGAGCAGAAACATTATTTCTATTCCTTGTTTGGACAAGGATGGTTTTATTATTTCAATAAAGAACAATTGTTGTTCCTTTTATTTAAATAATATTCACTATTTTAGTGCGCAATTATTTAATGGACTATATGTCCTTGATCTAAGCAATCCTGTCTACAACATTAATACCAAGCGGATTAAAATAAATGATTTAAATCCTGCTTATTTATGGCACTGTCGTTTAGGCCACATAAATGAGAAACGTGTATCTAGACTCCATAAGGATGGACTACTAGACTCATTTGATTTTGAATCATATGAGACATGTGAGGCTTGTTTATTGGGAAAAATGACAAAGTCCCCTTTCAATAAGAAAGGTGAGAGGACTAGTGAGCAATTGGCACTCATACATACTGATGTGTGTGGGCCATTTGCCACGCCTGCCAGGGGTGGTTATGTCTACTTCATTACATTTACTGATGATTACAGTAGATATGGATTTGTTTACCTTATGAGGGCAAAATCCGAATCCTTTGAAGTGTTCAAAGAATTCAAGTATGAAGTAGAGAATCAACTTGGCAAAAGTATCAAGGCTCTACAATCGGATCGTGGAGGAGAATACTTGAGCCAAGAGTTTGACGACTATCTTAGAGAGTGTGGGATCGTGTCCCAACTCACTCCACCCGGAACGCCACAATGGAATAGCGTGTCCGAGAGGAGGAATCGAACCCTAATGGATTGGTTCGATCTATGATGTGTCAAACCGATCATCCATTATCATTTTGGGGCTTCGCTCTATTAAGTGCAGCTTTCACCATTAACCGTGTTCCATAAAAAACAGTCATGAAGACACTATATGATATGTGGAGTGAGAGGTGTCCCACACTGTCGTTCATGAGGATTTGGGGCTGCGATGTCTATGTAAAGCGTTTACAATCAGACAAGCTAGGGCCGAAATTGGATAAGTGTAAATTTGTGGGGTACCCTAAGGAAACTAAGGGATACTACTTCTACAATCCAACCGAGAACAAAGTGTTTGTTGCTCGGACTAGCGTGTTTCTAGAAAGAGAGTTTGTCTCTAAAGAAGCAAGTGGGAGGGCTGTAGAACTTGAAGAGGTTCAAGAACCACAAATAAATGAAACGATTATGGAACATGAACAGGAACCACAAGAAATTGTGGAGCAACCTGTTCAGGTAACACAAGAGCTTCGTAGATCTAGTAGAGTGCGCCAGGAACCCGAGAAGTATGGACTTCTCGTGACCGATTCCGGTGACACGATGCTCATAGATGATGAGCCTACTACCAATGAGGAGGCCATGAATGGCCCAGACTCTCAGAAGTGGCTAGAAGCCATGAGATCCAAGATGGAATCCATGTATACTAACAAAGTATGGACTTTGGTGGAACCACCCAATGGGGCGCGGCCCATAGGGTGCAAATGGGTATTCAAGAAGAAGATCGACGTGGATGGTAATGTGATTACCTATAAGGGACGATTGGTGGCTAAAGGATTCAGACAGATTCATGGTATTGACTATGATGAAAATTTTTCACCAGTCGCTATGACCAAATCCATCCGAATCCTACTTGCGATTGCAGCATACCACGACTATGAGATTTGGCAGATGGACGTCAAAACAGCATTCCTTTATGGGAACCTCCTCGAGGACGTGTATATGATACAGCCGGAGGGATTTGATGATCCAAAGCAAGCCAACAAAGTCTGTAAGCTGCAACGATCCATTTATAGATTGAAGCAAGCTTCTAGGAGTTGGAATCGACGTTTTGATGAAGTAGTCAAAGAGTTTGGCCTCATCAGAAACGAAGATGAGTCTTGTGTCTACAAGAAGGTTAGTGGGAGCTTTGTATCTTTTCTGGTCTTGTATGTAGATGACATACTACTCATAGGAAACGACGTTCCCATGCTGCAATCTGTTAAAGATTGGCTAGGGAAGTGTTTCTCAATGAAGGACTTAGGGGAAGCAGCCTATATACTCGGTATAAATATCTATAGAGATAGATCTAAAAGGTTTCTAGGCCTAAGTCAAAGTACATATATTGACAAGGTGTTGAAACGGTTCAACATGCAAGATTCCAAGAAGGGATTCTTGCCCATGTCACATGGAATCACTCTTTTGAAGAGTGGTTGTCCTTCCAATGAGATTGAGAAGGAACGCATGAGTAGAATTCCCTATGCCTCGGCCATAGGATCTATCATGTACGCCATGTTATGTACTAGACCAGATGTGTCATATGCCTTGAGTATGACAAGCAGATACCAATCCAATCCGGGTGAGAGTCACTGGATTGCGGTCAAGAACATCCTAAAGTAATTGAGAATAACTAAAGATGCTTTCTTGATATTTGGCGGTAAGGAAGAGTTGCGTGTAAGGGGTTACGCTGATGCAAGATTCCAAACCGATAGAGATGACTTTAGATCACAGTCGGGATATGTGTTTTGCCTGAATGGAGCAGCGGTGAGCTGGAAGAGTTCCAAGCAAGAGACGGTACCTGATTCTACAACAGAGGCTGAGTAGATTGCTGCAAATGGCGCAGCAAAGAAAGCTGTTTGGATCAGAAAGTTTATTTCTGAACTTGGTGTGGTTCCTAGCATTGCGGATCCAGTCGAGTTGTACTGTGACAACACTGGGGCGATCGCGCAATCAAAGGAACCCAGGTCACACCAGAAGTCCAAGCACGTGCTCAGGAAGTTTCATCTGATTCGAGATATTATCGATAGAGGAGACATTCGGATATGCAAGATTCCTACAAATGATAATCTGTCAGACCCGCTTACAAAACCGCTCACGCAGTGGAAGCATGAAGGGCACACTAGGAGTATGGGCATACGAGATGCGCCAGATTGGCTGTAGTAAAGTGGGAGACTGTTGGAATAGATGCCCTTGAGGCAATCTAGTTTAGTATGAATTTAATTAAGGCTGGAAATTAATTTATTATTTATTGGATATTTAATATAATGAAGTCCTTAGATTTACAATTGTGTTGTTTATCTTAAATATCCCTAGTCCAGTATAATGATTAATGGGACAATCATCTATAGACTAGTATGGGGTTGGATTGATATGGAGATATCACGATCCAACACATAGGTGTGCATTAGGGGTAATGTTGCACTGGATTGACCCATCTCCGAGAAGGCTACATACACGTTATGTTGAGTCACAAGCGCTTCTCGCGGTGCAATGGTATTGTCATCCTTAGACTTGAAGTCACTAGATATTCTAGTTGTGGATTATTGTGATCTTGGTAGCGTTAAACGCTACACCGTAACTGGGTAGTTATAAAGGCGTGTACTGGATACAATAAGAAGCAATCTTAGAGATCGTAGTGGACGTAGATAAAATTTTTCCCTCCCACAAAACGGGAGCAAATATCCTAGGCCACTCGAGGGATAGTGCTTATAGAATGTCTGGCCAGACTCAAATAAATCAATATGGGATATTGATGTTATTTGCACGAATAAGGCTATTCCCATGGATCGAGAAACTATTGATTGGATATACGAGTGTGACTTGTATGTCTCGTGTCCAATCCAGATATAGAGACAAAGGGATGAGACAATTACTTGTACAAAGGTTGTCAAGATGACTATTCTATTAGTTGGCTAGAATGGATGTTTTGCTAGAAACCGCTCCATATTAGCAAATAGTTGCTACCATTTAGATAGAACCTATGGGGTCACACGCTATATAGAGTTGAACTAGATTTGTGAATTAATTAATTGGATTAATTAATTAGAAGGATCACTTTGCAAAACCTTGCAAACTTAGTAGGGACCTAGAATAAGCCCTTTAGGTAGTTGAGAAGGAGTTGTTGGACTATATAAAGGACCTTCCTTCCTTCCTTCCCACAACTTATGCTCATTATTGAACATAACAAGAGTGGGAGAGAACAAAAGGAGAGAGAGCAAGAAAACAAGAGGAGCCCGACCGCCCCTCTTGCGGCCGCCCGTCCCGTCGGCCACAAGGAGGCCGAGAGCCCCCCTTTTGGTCTCGTTTTGCGTGATTTTTCTTCCTCTTCCTATTTCCGGGCTAGCACCAAGGACTTGGGAGATCTAGTATCAACTCTAGGCGTGGATCAACCATAGAGAACGTGACACAATTCGCGTTTGAAGTCATCAAAGGAGAACCCTAAGGTGTGTGAATGATTTCTTCCCATAGCATCGTTATGTCTCTTGACTTGTGATCCTTGGAGGGTTTTGCATGGTTTATTTTGTTTCCGTTGCGCATCCATGAATCAAAACCCTACAATTTAATCGTACCAGAAAACGAAACCCAATTCTAGAATTATCCTAAAACACAAAAAGAATAAGACCCAATTGGGGAAACGCTAGCGCGAATTTACCGGAGAAGCTACTGGAAGATAACTTGATCGGAAACTAAAAATGGAGCAAACGTGGACGAGAACAAGAAAAACAGAAAGACAGAAGCTCACTTACCTGGAAAGATACATACGCAGGCGAAGATTGAATTTGTTTCACCGCCTAGTTTATTTTCGTGTCTCATCTGAGAGGACGGCCATTCACGGGACTTGACTCCCGAGTGGTTTCATGGGCTAGTGTGTTCATTGCTTGGTTAAGACGGTTAAACTAGCTATCATGTACCCCCTGTGCCCCTTCTAGACTCCCTCTCTAAAATTAACAAAAAGAATTCTAGCTCTGTTGACCAAGCAAATTCGAATGGTCAAACTAGAATTTATAAAAGATATATTTCTTAATAAATCAACAGAATTTTACCTTGAAAACCATCATCCTAATTCATTCAATCGTACCAGAAAACGAAACCCAATTCTAGAAATATCCTAAAACACAAATTGAATAAGACCTGATTGGAGAAATGCTAGCGCGAATTCATCGGAGAAGCTACTGGAAGATAACTTGATCGGAAACTAAAAATAGAGCGAACGTGGACGAGAACAAGAAAAACAGAAAGACTGAAGCTCACTTACCTCTAAATATACATGCGCAAGGGAAGATTGAATTTCTGCCGCCGCCTAGTTTATTTTTGTGTCTCATCTGAGAGGACGGCCTGTCACGGGACTTGACTTGCGAGTGGTTTCATGGGCCAGGTAAAGACGGACATACAAGCCATCACATGCCCCCCATTCCCCTTATAGGCTCCGCCCTTGAAATTACCAAAATCCTAGATTTGTTGACCAAGTAATATTGAATTATAAGACCGTAAGTTATAAAATATAGGTTACTCAAAAATTTAACTGAATGGAACCTTGAATACCTTCTTGCCAATTCATTTAATCGTACCAGAAAACGAAACCAATTCTAGAAATAACCTTATAAACAAACTGAATAAGACCCAATTGGAGAAACGCTAATGGGAATTCACCGGAGAAGCTACTGGAAGATAACTTGATGGGTAACTACAAAATGGAGCGAACGTGGACGAGAAAAAGAATAAGAGAAAGACGGAAGGTCACTTACCTGGAAAGATACATATGCCGGCGAAGATTGAAGCTGCCACCCCCTAGTTTGTTTTCGTGTCTCATCTAAGATGACGGCTGGTCACGTGTCTTGAATCCCGAGTGGTTTCATGGGCCGGTCTATTCATGGCCAGGTAAAGACGGACATACAAGCGATCACGTGTCCCCCGTTCCACTTGTAGGCTCCGCCCCTAAAATTAACAAAAGCAATCCCTGCTCTGTTGAACAAGCAAATTCGAATTGTGAATGCTGAAGTTATAAAAGATAGGTTTCTCAATAATTAAAAGAATTGAATCTTGAAAACCCTCTTCCCAATTCATTTAATCGTACCAGAAAACGAAACCGAATTCTAGAAATACCCTAAAACACAAACTGAATAATACCCAATTGGAGAAACGCTAACGCGAATTCACCAGAGAAGCTTCTGAAAGATAACTTGATCGGAAACTACCAAATGGAACGAACGTGGAAGAGAACAAGAAAAAGAGAAAGACTGAAGCTGACTTAACTAGAAAGATACGCAGGGATTGAAGCTGTGCCGCCGCCTAGTATATTTTTGTGTCTCATCTGAGACGACGGATAGTCACGTGACTTGAATCTCGAGTGGTTTCAAGGGGCGGTCGGTTCATGGCCAGGTAAAGACGGTTTAACAAGCAATCACTTGGCCACTGTGCCCCTTCTAGGCTCCGCCCCTAAAATTAACAAAAATATCATAGCTCTGTTGACCAAGCAAATTTGAATTATAAGACCATAAGTTATAAAAGATAGGTTTTTCAAAAAATTAACAGAATTGAACCTTGAAAACCTTCTTGCCAATTCATTTAATCGTACCAGAAAACGAAACCCAATTTTATAAATACCCTAATAAAGAAACTGAATAAGACCCAATTGGAAAAAAGCTAACACGAATTCACCGGAGAAGCTATTGGAAGACAACTTGATCGGAAACTCCAAAATGGAGCGAACATGGACGAGAACAAGAAAAAGAGAAAGACTGAAGCTCACTTACCTATTAAGATACAGACGTTGGCAAAGATTGAAGCTGTGCCGCCCCTAGTTTGTTTTCGTGCCTCATCTGAGATGACGGCCGGTCACGGAACTTGACTTTTGAGTGGTTTTATGGGCCGGTCTATTCATGGCCAAGGAAAGAGGACATCCAAGCGATCACGTGCCCCCCTTCCCCTTGTAGGCTCCGCCCCTAAAATTAATAAAAAAAAATCCCAGCTCTGTTGAACAAGCAAATTCGAATTGTCAAACCTGAAGTTATAAAATATAGGTTTCTCAATAAATTAAAAGAATTTAACCTTGAAAACCCTCTTCCCAATTCATTTAATCGTACTAGAAAACGAAACCGAATTCTAGAAATACCCGAAAAGACAAACTGAATAACACCCAATTGGAGAAGCGCTAACGTGAATTCACCGGAGAAGCTATGGAAAGATAACTTGATCGGAAACTACGAAATGGTGGGAACGTGGAAGAGAACAAGAAAAAGAGGAAGACTGAAGCTGACTTACCTGGAAAGATACAGACGCATGCGAAGATTGAAGCTGCGCCGCCGCCTAGTTTATTTTCGTGTCTCATCTGAGACCACGACCAGTCACGGGACTTGACTTCCGAGTGGTTTCATGGGCCGGTCTAATCATGGACAGGAAAAGATGGACATAGAAGCGAACGCCTGCCCCCTGTGCCCCTTCTAGGCTCCGCCCCTAAAATTAACAAAGAAAAACCTAGCTTTGTTGACCAAGCAAATTCGATTTGTCAAACCAGTAGGTATAAAATATCGATTTCTCGATAAATTAACCGAATTAAACTTTGAAAAACTTCTTCCCAATTCATTTAATCGTACCTGAAAACGAAACCCAATTCTAGAAATACCCTAAAACACAAACTCAATAAGACCCAATTGGAGAAACGCTAACGCGAATTCACCGGAGTAGCTACCGGAATATAACTTGATCGGAAATTAAAAATGGAGAGAACGTGGAAGAGAACAAGAAAAAGGGAAAGACTGAAGCTCACTTACCTGGAAAGATACAGACGCAGGCAAAGATTGAAGCATTGGCGCCGCCTAGTTTATTTTCGTGTCTCATCTGAGAGGACGGCCAGTCACGGGACTTGACTCCCGAGTGGTTTCATGGGCCGGTCTGTTCATGGCCAGGTAAAGACGGACATACAAATGATAACGTGCCGCCCTTTCTCCTTCAAGGCTCCGCCCCTAAAATTACCAAAATCCTAGCTTTGTTGACCAAGCAAATTTGAATTATAAGACCATAAGTTTTAAAAGATAGGTTTCTAAAAAAATTAACAGAATTTAACCTTGAAAACCTTCTTCCCAATTCATTTAATCGTACCAGAAAACGAAACCCAATACTAGAAATACCTTATAACAGAAACTGAATAAGACCCAATTGGAGAAAAGCTAACGCAAATTCACCGTAGAAGCTACTGTAAGACAACTTCATCGGAAACTAAAAGTGGAGCGAACGTGGACGAGAACAAGAAAAAGAGAAAGACTGAAGCTGACATAACTGGAAAGATACCGACGCAGGAAAATATTATAGCTGTGGCGCCTAGTTTATTTTCGTGTCTCATCTGATAGGACAACCAGTCACGGGACTTAACTCCCGAGTTGTTTCATTGGCCGGTCTTTTCATGGCCAGGTAAATACGGATCAAAATCTCAATCCAACTCTCATAAGAACACTGCACGCTCACAGCGAATTCACCGGAGAAGCTGCTAGAAGATAACTTTATCGGAAACAAAAAAATGGAGTGAACATGGGCGATGTAAGCTCAATGCGGTTTCAATGTTTAAAAGACTTGAAATAGCTAGTCTATTTCAAGGCCTTGTAACAGCTTTCAAAGCTTTGAAGTAGACTGAGACTTATGAGCTTGATCTTAGGGGGAGTTTCTATTTATGTTTGAACTCCTAAACCCCCGTGCCTTATATATTATTACTTCATGATGAAAGGCAATGCTTTTTTATATGTTTTACAACATCTAATCCATCTGTTTGACTCAGTTTTGCAGGGAATGTTTACTTTCTATTCTACGGGATACATTTCATAACCAGAGTTTTGCAGGAAAGGAATCTGGGTTGATTTGATTCTGCAATCAATCTATTGATCCTAACATCTTCTCAACATGTTTATGGACAAGATCAGATCAGTCCCTGAGATACTAAGCAACTATTTGTTGGTATAAGACTGTTAGAGAAGTCAAATCTGTTGCCTACAAAATATAAAAGTTTGTTGCTAAAGATCTTGAAGATTTGCATATCAAATGAGATGTATATAAGGAGCTCAGTTTGAAGAATTTGACACACAACTCAACGGGCAAAAAGCTAGAGACACTCTCAAACATTCTCAAGGATTGTCAAGCATCAAAAAGGCAGATAAAAATATCAATCCAACCCTCAGAAGAACACTGCAATCTCACACCAGTTTCATTTCTTTTGTTATTCTGTTCTGAACTTTATTTGTATATCTTTCATATATTACTCTTGTTTACAGTCTCAAGGATTGTTCAAGGTGAACAATATAGAATTCTTAGTTAATCAGATAGCTAGAGAAGGTACAAGATAGGTTAGTGAGAACCACAAGCTGTAACAGAGTAAGGTATCTCTCTGTGCTTGAGATCTAGGGCTTAGATGTTGCTTAATAAGAATTGAGTTGAAAATCCTACATGGAGAAGATCCCTGAGGTAGAGACGTAGGTCCAAGTGGAATGAACTCTATATATCTTATGTCTCTTGCATTTACATTTAAGTTCCATACTGTTTATTTGCAGCATTCAAACAGTTTTATTTAAGGGGTTTGAAATTCATTTCAAGGCCTTGAATTAGACTTATCTTATTTATGTTAATCTGTTTTCATTTCAAGGGCTTGAAAATCATTTCAAGTCCTTCAATCTCTTTACAAATATTTTGAAGCCACTACTCCTGCAAAGTTTAGCAAAAGTCTGCATAATCTATTCACCCCCCTCTAGAGTATTTATCCTGCAATTCTACCTACTGTACACCCCTTCAAATGGTATCAGAGCTTATATCACTGAATATATTTAACCATCGTGTGATTATGAGTACTGTAGGTGATGGTGGTTTCTCACAGGGAAGAGCTGCTAACAGACCTCCACTATTCTATGGAGACAAATTTGTCCACTGGAAAGCCTTGACGAAAATGTTCATTATTGATCAAGACACGGAACGCTGGACTATCATCCAAAATGGTCCTCATACTTTCTATACAGAGAAGGATGGGATTCGAACTCCCAAATCTGAAGACTCTCTTTCTTCATCTGAGTTAGAGCAATTCTCAAAGAACTATAATGCTATCAATCTCTTATATTGTGCTTTGATTGCAGATGAATTCAACAGGTTTCAAGCTGCAAGACTGCCAAAGAGATATGGGATAAGCTTGTGGTGACCTTTGAAGGAACCAGTCAATTGAAGCAAACCAAGATCAATATATATCTCAGGCAATATGAAATATTCAAGATTAATGGAGATGAGTCAATCAGAGACATGTTCAAGAGATTCACAGGGAAAACATATTTCTAATGATGAAAATGTGAGGAAGATTCTGAGAAGTCTTCCAAAGGCAAAATGGGAACCGGGGACTACTGCTATTGAGGAAGCTCAAGATCTCTCATCACTCCAACCTGACGACCTTCAAGTAAAGCTCCTTACACATGAAATATCCATGAATGAAGCTGATGGAGAGCTACCAGAAGTTGTCAAGAACTTGCCTCTTAAGGCTAAAGAGAATGAGACAATTCAATGCCTTAAAGCTGAGGATGATGATGAAGATCCAATTGCTTTGATTTCCAAAGCCTTGACAAGAATTCTTAAGATGAAGAAAAACATTGGAAATAAGGACTTCAACAGAGAAAGACACAGATCCTCCAGTAACTACAAAGGTAAGTCTTCTGCACAAAATAATAAGCCAAAAGTCATGAATTGCTTTGAGTGTTGTGATGCAGGACACTTGATCAGAGATTGTCCACACAAGAAGAGAAAGAACTTTCAGAAGAAAGATCATGACAGAATAAAGAAAGCTATGATAGCCTCATGGAGTGATTCAGATACCTCAAGTGACTCTGAATCTGAAGAAGAACAAGCCAACCTATGCTTTTTGGCCAAGCATGATGAATGTTCTGAAAAGAACATTGAGGTAATGGTGAATTGTTTGATTTCAAAACCAACAGAAGCCCTCTCTAATTATCCTAGAACAATGCTTTTCAATGAAGAGGACTATCTGAAAGAAATTAGAGTTTTGAAAGAAAAAGTTCATGAGCAAGAAAAAGAAAATTTTCAACTTGTTTGTCTAAATAAGAATCTTGAAATCTCTCAGAAGAAAACTAACAGTGATTTCAAGGCCTTGAAAACCAGTTTCAAGCCTTGAAAACACAAGTCAAGGAAGTAGTCACTGAGAAATCTCTCTCTTGAGTGACAACCTTGTTAATCTCAGACATCAAGTTGATGAATTGGATACACAAAAGACTACTCTTACTGAGAAACTTCAAGAATCTGAATTAGTCAAAACTAAACTTGCAGGCTCAAAACACAACTTGAACTTGATTCTTCGAGGTAGCTTGAAATTTGTTCACAAAAATGGTATTGGATACAATCCAAACTTTCCAAGGAAAAACAATACCATATTTGTGAAAGCTGGAAGCAAAACATCTCCAAAATGCCATTCCTCCAATAAGATTGGTCATGTTATAATGACTTGTCCTTTTAGAAGAAGAGACCCTCATATAATGATAAACACTTTTCCATTCCAACTCAAAGGACAAGTCATACGAATTTGGGTTCCTAAAGGGGTTAGACCACCTAACATGGTTGACCCTGAATATGAATCTAAATTCAGTTGCATACTTAGTTTATTTGCAGCATTCAAACAGTTTCATTTCAAGGGTTTGAAACTCATTTTAAGGCCTTGAAATAGACTTATTGTCTTTATACTAAACTGTTTTCATTCCAAGGGATTGAAACTTATTTCAAGGCATTAAATCTCTTTACAAATCTTTTGAAGCTACTACTCCTGCAAAGTTTAGCAAAACTCTGCATACTCTATTCACCCCCCCTTCTAGAGTATTGATCCTGCAATTCTACCTACTGTACACCCCTTCAAATGGTATAAGAGCTTGTATAACTGCATAGATTTAACCATCTTGTGATTATGAGTACTGTAGGTGATGGTGGTTTCTCACAGGGAAGAGCTGCTAACAGACCTCCTCTATTATATGGAGACAATTTTGTCCACTAGAAAGTCTTGACGAAAATGTTCATTATTTATCAAGACATGGAACTCTGGACTATCATCCAAAATGGTCCTCATACTTTCTGTACAGAGAATGATGAGATCCGAACTCCCAAATCTGAAGACTCTATTTCTTCATCTGAGTTAGAGAAATTCTCAAAGAACTATAATGCAATCAATCTCTTATATTGTGCTTTGAGTGCAGATGAATTCAACAGGATTTCAAGCTGCAAGACTACCAAAGAGATATGGGATAAGCTTGTGGTGACCTTTGAAGGAACCAGTAAAGTGAAGCAAACCAAGATCAATATATATCTCAGGCAATATTAAATATTCAAGATGAATTGAGATGAGTCAATCAGAGACATGTTCAAGAGATTCACAGGGAAAACATATTTCCAAAGATTAAAATGTGAGGAAGATTCTGAGAAGTCTTCCAAAGGCAAAATGGGAACCAGGGACTACTGCTATTGAGGAAGCTCAAGATCTCTCATCACTCCAACCTGATAACCTTCAAGGAAAGCTCCTCACACATGAAATATCCATGAATGAAGCTGATGGAGAGCTACCAGAAGTTGTCAAGAACTTGCCTCTTAAGGCTAAAGAGAATGAGACAATTCAAAGCCTTGAAGCTGAGGATGATGATGAAGATCCAATTGCTTTGATTTCCAAAGCCTTGACCAGAATTATTAAGATAAAAAAAAATATTGGAAATAAGGACTTCAACAGAAAAAGACACAGATCCTCCAGTAACTACAAAGGTAAGTCTTCTGCACAAAATAATAAGCCTAAAGTCATGAATTGCTTTGAGTGTTTTGATGCAGGACACTTGATCAGAGATTGTCCACACAAGAAGAGAAAGAACTTTCAGAAGAAAGATCATGCCAGAAGAAAGAAAGCTATGATAGCCTCATGGAGTGATTCAGATACCTCAAGTGACTCTGAATCTGAAGAAGAACAAGTCAACCTATGCTTTATGGCCAAGCATGATGAAAGTTCTGAAAAGAACATTGAGGTAATGGTGAATTGTTTTATTTCAAAACCAACAGAAGCCCTCTCTAATTATCTTAGAACAATGCTTTTCAATGAAGAGGACTATCTGAAAGAAATTAGAATTTTGAAAGAAAAAGTTCATGAGAAAGCAAAAGAAAATTTGCAACTTGTTTGCCTAAATCAGAATCTTGAAATTTCTCAGAAGAAAACTAACAGTGATTTCAAGGCCTTGAAAACCAGTTTCAAGCCTTGAAAACAAAAGTCAAGGAAGTAGTCACTGAGAACTCTCTCTCTTGAGTGACAACCTTTTTAATCTCAGACATCAAGTTGATGAATTGGATACACAAAAGACTACTCTTACTGAGAAACTTGAAGAATCTGAATTAGTCAAAACTAAACTTGCAGGCTCAGAACACAACTTGAACTTGATTCTTCGATGTAGCTTGAAATCTGTTCACAAAACTGGTATTGGATACAATCCAAACTTTCGAAAGAAAAACAATACCATATTTGTGAAAGCTCGAAGTAAAACATCTCCAAAATGCCATTACTGCAATAAGATTGGTCATGTTATAATGACTTGTCCTTTTAGAAGAAGAGACCCTCATATAATGAGAAACACTTTTCCCTTCCAACTCAAAGGACAAGTCATACAAATTTGGGTTACTAAAGGGGTTAGACCACCTAACATGGTTGACCCTGAATATGAATCTAAATTCAGTTGCATACTTAGTTTATTTTCAGCACTCTAACAGTTTCATTTCAAGGGTTTGAAACTCATTTCCAGGCCTTGAAATAGAATTATTCTCTTTATACTAAATGTTTTCATTCCAAGGGCTTGAAACATATTTCAAGGCATTGAATCTCTTCACAAATCTTTTGAAGCCACTACTCCTGCAAAGTTTAGCAAAACTCTGCATACTCTATTCACCCCCCCCCCTTGTAGAGTATTGATCCAGCAATTCTACCTACTGTACACCCCTTCAAATGGTATCAGAGCTCGTATCACTGCATAGATTTAACCATCTTGTGATTATGAGTACTGTAGGTGATGGTGGTTTCTCACAGGGAAGAGCTGCTAACAGACCTCCTCTATTATATGGAGACAACTTTGTCCACTGGAAAGCCTTGACGAACATGTTCATTATTGATCAAGACATGGAACTCTGAACTATCATCCAAAATGGTCCTCATACTTTCTATACAGAGAAGGATGGGATTAGAACTCCCAAAACTGAAGACTCTCTTTCTTCATCTGAGTTAGAGCAATTCTCAAAGAACTATAATGTTATGAATCTCTTATATTGTTCTTTGAGTGCAGATGAATTCAACAGGATTTCAATCTGCAAGACTGCCAAAGAGATATGGGATAAGCTTGTGGTGACCTTTGAAGGAACCAGTCAAGTGAAGCAAACCAAGATCAATATATATCTCAGGCAATATGAAATATTCAAGATGAATGGAAATGAGTCAATCAGAGACATGTTCAAGAGATTCACTGGGAAAACATATTTCCAATGATGAAAATGTGAGGAAGATTCTAAGAAGTCTTCCAAAGGCAAAATGGGAACCAGAGACTACTGCTATTGAGGAAGCTCAAGATCTCTCATCACTACAACTTGATAACCTTCAAGGAAAGCTCCTCACACATGAAATATCCATGAATGAGGCTGAAGGAGAGCTACCAGAAGTTGTCAAGAACTTGCCTCTCAAGGCTAAAGAGAATGAGACAATTCAAAGCCTTGAAGCTGAGGACGATGATGAAGATCCAATTGCTTTGATTTCCAAGGAATTGACCAGAATTATTAAGATGAAGAAAAACTTTGGAAATAAGGACTTCAACAGAGAAAGACACAGATCCTCCAGTAACTACAAAGGTAAGTCTTCTGCACAAAATAATAAGCCTAAAGTCATGAATTGCTTTGAGTGTTGTAATGCAGGACACTTGATTAGAGATTGTCCACACAAGAAGAGAAAGAACTTTCAGAAGAAAGATCATGACAGAAGAAAGAAAGCTATGATAGCCTCATGGAGTGATTCAGATACCTCAAGTGACTCTGAATCTGAAGAAGAACTTGCCAACCTATGCTTTATGGCCAAGCATGATGAAAGTTCTGAAAAGAACATTGAGGTAATGGCGAATTATTTGATTTCAGAACCAACAAAAGCCCTCTCTAATTATCTTAGAACAATGATTTTAAATGAAGAGGACTATCTGAAAGAAATTAGAGTTTTGAAAGAAAAAGTTCATGAGCAAGCAAAAGAAAATTTGCAACTTGTTCGCCTAAATCAGAATCTTGAAATCTCTTAGAAGAAAACTAACAGTGATTTTAAGGCCTTGAAAACCAGTTCCAAAGCCTTGAAAACACAAGTCAAGGAAGTAGTCACGGAGAACTCTCTCTCTTGAGTGACCACCTTGTTAATCTCCGAAATCAAGTTGATGAATTGGATACACAAAAGACTATTCTTACCGAGAAATTTCAAGAATCAGAATTAGTCAAAACTAAACTTGCAGGCTCAGAACACAACTTGAACTTGATTCTTCGAGGTAGCTTGAAATCTGTTCACAAAACTGGTATTGGATACAATCCAAACTTTCCAGAGAAAAACAATACCATATTTGTGAAAGCTGGAAGCAAAACATCTCCAAAATGCCATTACTGCAATAAGATTGGTCATGTTAAAATGACTTGTCCTTTTAGAAGAAGAGACCCTCATATAATGAGAAACACTTTTCACTTCCAAATCGTAGGACAAGTCATACAAATTTGTGTTCCTAAATGGATTAGACCACCTAACATGGTTGACCCTAAATATGACACTAAATTCAGTTGCATACTTAGTTTATTTGCAGCATTCAAACAGTTTCATTTCAAGGGTTTGAAACTCATTTCAAGGCCTTGAAATATACTTATTCTCTTTATACTAAATTGTTATCATTCCAAAAGCTTGAAACTTATTTCAAGGCCTTGAATCTCTTTACAAATCTTTTGAAGCCACTACTCTTGAAAAGTTTAGCAAAAGTCTGCATACTCTATTATACCCCCCATTCTAGAGTATTGATCCTGCATTTCTACCTATTGTACACCCCTTCAGACGAGAATAAGAAAAAAAGAAAGACTGGAGCTGACTTACCTAGAAAGATAGAGACGCATACGAAGATTGAAGTTGTGCCGCTGCGTAGTTTATTTTCTTGTCTCATCTGAGTCGACGGCCATTCACGGGACTTCACTCCCGAGTGGTTATATGGCCCGATATGTTTAT
Organism: Linanthus parryae; assembly: GCA_023055425.1. Taxonomy (NCBI): domain Eukaryota; kingdom Viridiplantae; phylum Streptophyta; class Magnoliopsida; order Ericales; family Polemoniaceae; genus Linanthus; species Linanthus parryae. The sequence continues at coordinate 131,411,844 of JALGPY010000002.1, read as the reverse complement.
GGCCACGTAAAGACAGACAAACAAGCGGTCACGTGCCCCCCCCCGTGCTCCTTCTAGGCTCCACCCCTAAAATTAACAAAAATAATCCCAGCACTGTTGACCAAGAAAATTTGAATTGTCAAACCTGATGAAAGATAGGTTTATCAATAAATTAACATAATTTAACCTTGAAAACCTTTTTCCCAATTCATTTCTCAAATCAAGAATTACCCTAAAATACAAACTGAATGAGACCCAATTGGAGAAACGCTAACGCGAATTCACCCGAGAAGCTACTCGAAGATAACTTGATCGGAAAAAAGAAAATGGAACGAACGTGGAAGAGAACAAGAAAAAGAGAAAGACTGAAGCTGGCTCACATGGAAAGATACAGACGCATGCGAAGATTGAAGCTGTGCTGCTGCCAAGTTTATTTTTGTTTCTCGTCTGAGACGACGGCCAGTCACGGGACCTGACTCCTGAGTGGTTTCATGGGCGGTCTGATCATGGCCAGGTAAAGACAGACATACAAGCGATCGCTTGCCCCCCCCCCCCGTGCGCCTTCTAGGCTCCGCCCCTAAAATTAACAAAAAAAAAAAAAATCCTAGCTCTGTTGACCAATCAAATTCGAATTGTCAAACCAGTAAGTATAAAAGATAGGTTTCTCAATAAATTAACATAATTGAACCTTGAAAACATTCTTTCCAATTCATTTAATCGTGCCTGAAAATGAAACCCAATTCTAGAAATACCCCAAAACACAAACTCAATAAGACCCAATTGGAGAATTGCTAACCCGAATTTACTAGAGAAGCTACTGGAAGATAACTCCATCGGAAACTACGAAATGGGGCGAACGTGGACGAGAAAAAGAAAAAGAGAAAGACTGATGCTGAATTACCTGGAAAGATACAGATGCAGGAAAAGACTGAAGCTGTGCCGCCGCCTAGTTTATTTTCGTGTCTCATCTGAGAGGACGTCCAGTCACGGGAATTGAGTCCAGATTGGCTTCTGATCCGGTCTTTTCTTGGCAAGGTAAAAACGGACACACAAGCAATCGCTTCCCCCCGTTCCCTTAAGAGGCACTGCCCCTAAAATTAACAAAAAAAATCCTAGCTCTGTTGACCAAGCAAATTTGAATTGTCAAACCAGCAGGTATAAAATATAGGTATATCATTAAATTAACAAAATTGAACCTTGTAAACCATCTTCCCAATTCGTTTAACCGTACCTAGAAATAACCTAAAACAGAAATTGAATAAGACTAAATTAAATAAATGCTAACGCGAGTTCACTGGAGAAGCTACTGGAAGATAACGTGATCGGAAATTACAAAATGGAGCGAACGTCGACGAGAACAAGAAAAAGAGAAAGATTGAAGCCGACTTACCTTGAAAGATGAAGACGCAGGCGAAGATTAAAGTTGTGCGGCCGCCTAGTTTATTTTCGTGTCTCATCTGAGAGGACGGCCAGTCACGGGATTGAAGCTGACTTACCTGGAAAGATGCAGACGCAGGCGAATATTAAAGTTGTGCTGCTGCCTAGTTTATTTTCGTGTCTCATATGATACGACAACCAGTCACGGGACTTGACTCCTGAGTGGTTTCATGGGCCGGTCTGTTAATGGTCAGGTAAAGACGGACATACAAGCGATCACGTCCCCCTTCTAGGCTCCGCCCCTAAAATTAACAAAAAATAAAATCCCTGCTCTGTTGACCAAGCAAATTCTAATTGTCAAACCAGTAAGTAAAAAAGTTTGGTTTCTCAATAAATTAACATAATTGAAACTTGAAAACTTTCTTCCCAATTCATTTAGTCGTACCAGAAAACGAAACCCAATTATGGAAATACCCTAAAACACAAACTGAATAAGACCCAATTGGAGAAACGCTAACACGAATTCAACGGAGAAGCTACTGTAAGATAACATGATCGGAAAAAACAAAATGAAGCGAACGTTGACAAGAACAAGAAAAATAGAAAGACTGTAGCTGACTTACTTTAAATAATACAGACGCATGCGAAGATTGAAGCTTTGTCGCCTCCTAGTTTACTATCGTGTCTCATTTGTTATGACGACCAGCCACGGGACTTGACTCATGAGTGGTTTCATGGGTCGGGCTGTTCGTGGCCAGGTAAAGACGGACATACAAGCGATCATAGACCCCCATGCCCTCTTCCATGATCTGCCCCGAAAATTTTAAAAAATAATAAATCCCAGCTTTGTTGACCAAGCAAATTTAAATTGTCAAACCTAAAGTTATAAAAGGTAGGTTTCTCAATAAATTAACATAATTGAACCTTGAAACCTTCTTCCCAATTCATTTAATCGTACCAGAAAACCAAACCCAATTCTAAAAGTATCCTTAAACACAAATTGAATTAGACCCAATTGGAGAAACTCTAACGCAAATTCAACAAAGAAGCTACTGGAAGATAACTTGATCGGAAACTACAAAATGGAGAGCACGTGGACGAGAACAAGAAAAAGATAAAGAGTCAAGCTGAGTTACCCGGAAAGATACAGACGCATGCGAAGATTGAAGTTGTGCCGCCACCTAGTTTATTTTCCTATCTCATCTGAGATGACAGCCACTCACGGGACTTGACTCCCGAGTGGTTTCATGGGCTGTTGTGTTCATGTACAGGTAAAGACGGACATACAAGCGATTACGTGCCCCCCGTGCCCCTTCTAGGCTCCTCCCATAAAATTAACAAAAACAATCCTAGCTTTGTTAACCAGGCAAATTCGAATTGTCAAACCAGTAGGTATAAAAGATAAATTTCTCAATAAATTAACAAAATTGAACTTTGAAAACCTTCTTCCCAATGCATTTCATAATACTTGAAAACAAAACCCAATTCTACAAATACCCTAAAACACAAACTCAATAAGACCCAATTGGAGAAACGCTAACCCGAATTCACCAGAGAAGCTACTGGAAGATAACTTGATCGAAAACTACGAAAAGTGAATGTGGAAGAGAAAAAGAAAAAGAGAAAGACTGATGCTGACTTACCTGGAAAGATACAGTTGCAGGCAAAGATTGAAGCTGTGTCGCCGCCTAGTTTATTTCCATGTCTCATCTGAGAGGACGACCAATCACGGGACTTTACTCCAGATTGGTTTCATGGGTCGGTCTTTTCTTCGCATGGTAAAGGATCACAAGTCAAGAGACATAACGATGGTAAGGGAATAGATCAATAACACTCCTTAGAGTTTCTCCTTTGATGACTTCAAACACGAATTGTGGCACGTTCTCTATAGTTGATCCACGCCTAGAGTTGAATCCTTGATCTTCCATTCAATGGTGCTAGCCGGGAATGAGGAAGAGGAAGAAGAATCATGCAAAACGATACGGAACAAGGACGTCTCGGCCTCCTTGTGGCCGACGGGGACGGGTGGCGGCAAAGGGGGGCGGCGGCTCCTCTTTGCTTGCTTGCTCTCTCCTTTTTGTTATCTCCCACTCAAGTTATGATAAATAAGGTCATAAGTGTGGGAATGAAGGAAGGAGTGTCCTTTATATAGTCCAACAAATCCGTGCCAACTACCTAAAGGACCTATTCTAGTCCTACTAGAATTCGGTTTAGTCCCTTCCTTTCAAATTAGTCCTACTAAGTTTGCAAGGTGTTGCATAGTGATCCTTCTAATTAATTAATCCTATTAATTAATTCCCAAATCTAGCTCAACTCTATATAGCGCGTGACTCCATAGGTTCTATAAAGTTGGTAGCAAAAATTTGCTAATATGGAGCGGTTTCTAGTAAAACATCCATTCTAGCCAACTAATAGAATAGTCATCTTGACAAACCTTGTACAAGTAATTGTCTCATCCCTTTGTCTCTACATCCGGATTGGACACGAGACATACAAGTCACACTCTTATATCCAATCCACAATTTCTCGATCCATGGGAATAGCCTTATTCGTGCAAATAACATCAATATCCCATATTGATTTATTTGAGTCTGGCCAGACATTCTATAAGCACTATCCCTCGAGTGACCTAGGATATTTGCTCCCGTTATGTGGGAGGGACAAATTATATCTACGTCCACTACGATCTCTAAGCTTTCTTCTTATTGTATCCGGTACACGCCTTTATAACTACCCAGTTACGGTGTAGCGTTTAACGCTACCAAAATCACAATAATCCACAACTAGAATATCTAGCGACTTCAAGTCGAAGGATGACAATACCATTTCACCACGAGAAGCGCTTGTGACTTAACATAACGTGTATGTAGCCTTCTTGGAGATGGGTCAATCCAGTGTGCCATTACCCTTAATGCACACCTATGTGTTGGATCATGATATCTCGTATCAATCCAACCCCATACTATTCTATAGATGATTATCCCATTAATCATTTACTGGACTAGGGATATTTAAGATCAACAACACAATTGTAAATCTAAGGACTTCACTATATTAAATATCCAATAAATAATAAAATGAATTTTCTAGCCACAAATAAATTCATACTAAACTAGATTGCCTCTAGGGCAACTAGTCCAACAGAAAATGAAACCCAATTCTAAAAATACCCTAAAACACAAACTGGATATGACCCAATTGGAGAAACGCTACGTGAATTCACCGGTGAAGCTACGTGAAGATAACTTTATCGGAAACGACAAAATGGAGCGAACGTGGACGAGAACGAAAAAAAGAGAAAAGCTGAAGCTGACTTACCTGGAAAGATACAGACGCATGCAAATAGATAAGCAATGTCGCCGCCTAGTTTATTTTCGTGTCTCATTTGAGAGGACGGCCAGTCACGGGACTTGACTTCCGAGTGGTTTCATGGGATAGTCTTGAAATTTTGTAGTGAAAATAGAATAAGAAGATCTAATACTCTAGAAGGGGGTTTGAATATAGTATGAAAACTTTTTCTCAAAACCAGTCTTTTAAAACTTTAAGAAATTGTGCAGTTTATATCTCAAAGCTTTGGAAAAGATTTGAGAAGCTAGAGATATAACTGTCACTCACAAAAGCTTCAAAGCTTTGAAATTGGAAATCCTCCAAAGCTTTGGAGCTGACAGTTCTTAACTGGAATGAAAAGAAACAAATTAAATAACAAGAACACGGTGATTTTTACAGAGGTCACAATTGGACCTAGTCTCTTCTTGAGAGATCAGATCCCTCCAGAATTTCAACAAAACTTCATATTAGTCACATTTAGCCCTATATCTCAAGACTAAGTGATCTACCTTACACATGTACAGCTTGTGGTTCCCAACCTATCTAGTTACCAGCTACAACTTGTTGAAACAATAAGAACCTCATGTTGTTCACTTGAACAACTAAACTAATATCTTTTGTGAGGTTTTAGAAAGATGGAATGAATAAAACAGTTCAGTACAAGTAGAAGAACTCAGAAAAAGATAAGTAGATGAAGCTTGGAAGAGTTCTTCTGAATTGAGGAATGATCTTTTCCTCTTGTAGTTTGGTTTGATTAATTGAAGAGTTCTGTAACTTGATATCTCTTATTTGTTACTCTATTCAATTCACACAATGATTAGCCTCTCTCCGTGTCTACTCTGTTTGAAATTCAACTCTAATATTTTATCAACAGTCTACAACAACTCAGAGAGATTTTAGGAACTGAATTCATATAAATCCTCTCCCCTGATATGCTTCTTTCAACAAGCTATGCTTGTATAGCTAACTGAGTTCGTTATGAATGTTGGAACGACCAACAAACCTGCACACACTCAGCAACAAAGTTCAAACAACATCTAGACAAGATAGCAACAAAATCTTATTTGTAACAGACAGATAGTTCGTGAAAACTGAGCTAATTTTGCCTTTGGTTATATTCAGTTTCTATATCCAACTAAGTATATATAACTGTAAATCAATAGAAAACAAGTAATAAAGATTTAGAATAACTTAATATCCAGTTTGAATACAACTAATCCATCCTGCATACAAAGATTAGTTAAGTGAACTTAGCATTATATAGTCATCAGAAAATTTCAGAGCTTTGGATCTTTGACTGTTGTTCACAAGTGCGAGCCTTGATGCTCAAACCTGCAATCTGTGTAATACAATGCAAAACAAGACTCAATAATATTTGCAGAATACATTAGTGAATGATAAAATCATTCTCCAATCCAATTCAATAATCCTGCAAATACAAAAAAGATAAGCACAAAATAATCATATGAACACTACAGTATCTCAAAGCTTTGAAGCTTTGATACTTAGTATAGTTTCTCATCTTCTGATTTTGGATTTCATCATCAAGGAACAAAATTCCCCATAAGTTTATGTACTCATTAAATACTCAAGATCTTCTGATCTATCAATATCCCCCTTGATGAAAGAGAAAACAAATATTACTGATCTCCAAGATTTCCTAGATTTTCTGTTTCAACATATCACAGCAGACAAGATCATAAAAAAAAATTGTTGCATAGAATGGAAACAAAAATCCAACATCCTACAGTATCCATCCAAGATTATTTCATAACCAGAAAACTAGCAAACTAGGACAAAACCGAGAAAACTAGCAAACTAGCACATAAAAAGATAACCTTCTCCCTTTTTTTTTAACATTCATCAAAAGAGTAGAAGTAATGTAGGAACATGTTCAAAGGGTTTTTTGAAAGAAAATAAAATAAAAGACTTCAGGGCCTAGAAGAAAAGATAGAGAGAATGGAAAGAAAAGAACGAATGAGCTTCAAGGCTGTGAAGTTCCAGCTACATCACTTTTATTTGCAGATTTCTTCCCACTCTGAGGTTTTTACCTCATCAGCTTTAGCAACTTCTTTTTCAGAAGTTTCCTCACCACCAGCTTCCTCATCAGATTGCTCAAACCTATCTTTAGAAGCAAGAACAATTGGGACCTTCTTTTTCTCCTTATGTTTCTTCGAAGCGTCCCCAATGATGTCATCTGAATCATTACTGGTGTCTCTGCTCTCTGAAGATGGTATATTCTCTAATTTCAAGCCTTTGATGATCACATCCATCTTACCTTCCATCAAAACCTTGGACTTCAAAAACTCAGTTGACAGATCAAATAGTCCTTGTCTAAGATATTCAATGCCATCTTCTAGGACTTCAACCTTGTCAAGAATCTGTGAGAAGTCCAAGCTACCATGTACCTTAGGTGTTGTAGCTTCTCTAGGTTTGATAAACTCTTTCTCCTTCAATTCATTAAAAGTAAAATCAGAAAAGAACTTCCATTTACCTTTAGCAGTCTGAACTATCCCAATACATTGAAAAGATGCCTCATCCACCAACCCAAAACCAGTTGTGATTTTCTCCTCATCCTCCAAGGGTACTCGAAAGTGCTTAAAAAACAATGGTAACACATCGACATAGGGAATGGAATGATTCCTAGTTCTAGTACCACAATACACCATATGTTCCCTAAAAACAGTAGGAAAATCAACCTCAAGCCCTTGGCATATCAGATACATAACTATTAAAATCATGTCTGTCACCAACTCTTTGGAATGCTCTCTGGGGACTACACACCTCATGATTATGGAGAACAGGATTTTGGCTTCACAATTAAACACAAAATGTGTTAACTGTTTGGATCCAGTAGGGTTTCCATCAAATAAAAACATGGATTTGGCTAACTCCAAACATTCTCTTCTATCAAGATGCTCACTTACTTTGTATTTCCTTGGCACTCGCAAAACTATGGCAAAAACATTATAGTCTAGATTCATGTCAATCCCAGCAACCTTAGAGGCCAGCATAAAGTTGTCACTATCATCCAATTCTTGAACCAAATTCAAGTAGAATAGGCTAGTTAATAGAGGATATGCCTTAGAAGGTGGATTCTGCAAATTCCCAACAGAAGACTCTTTTAACTTCCAAATGTAGTCTATATCCAATTTCTCCAATCAGTACTCATAAGAATACAGTAGGAAATTTTTCATGATGCTTACCCATCCATCCACACAGCCTTAACTTCAGAATTGATAAACCAAGACTCACGTAAAAGATGCTTACCAAAACCAGAAGCTTTCTTGGTTTTTTACTCCACTATGCTTAACCCTCTTCTTCTCTGATGGTGGATCAACCTTCTTATCCTCTGGCTTCTTTTACTTTTGAGATGGAACACTCTTCTTATCACCTTTCTCTTCAGCAACCTTCTTCTTCTTTTTCTTCTTCTTCTTCTTCTTCTTCTTCTTCTTCTTCTTCTTCTTCTTCTTCTTCTTCTTCTTCTTCTTCTTCTTCTTACTTGATTGATCTCCTTGATCTTTACTCACTTGTTCCTTCGATTTCACCTCTTCCTCTGTTTCAGACTCAGATTAGATCCAACTCTGGCTCTTCTTCAACCTCCTTACCCTTCCTTATCTTCTTTGAAGGTGGAGAAGTCTCATGAACACTTGATGTCTCCTCTGAATCTGATCCATGAATGGTGATCTTCCTATGTGCCTTTCTCTTAATCCTCTTACCAGAACTCTGACACTGCTGCTTGATCCTCTCTGATTTTTTCTCCATTGGGTTTAGGGTTTCAGAGGGTTTGAGAAAGAAATTGAGAGAGAGATAGAGACGGAGCGAGAGAGATGAAGAATGAGAGAAATAAGTCCTGAAGTTGGCTAGAAGAGTTTGATTGAAAATATGATTGCATGCAAATCAAATTTTAAAATATTTCATTGAGATAGTTTGGGATATTTTTTAAAAATGTCTGAACCTGTGAAATATTCTATAATTATCTAAAATATGCTACAAAATATTCCATGATCCAATTATTAAATAAAATACACAACATATTAACCAAAGCTATTGAAACAGTGGTTCAAGGCTTTGAGAAATTTCAAGGCTGCCAGAAAACTTCAAAGCTTTGAACCATACTTTCAAGGTTATGAAATTATGATCTCAAGGCTTTGAGATTTTCACACATAATACACATAAGAACTAATAGTCCCCTAAACCAATGCATCCTTGTTTAACATACCCAATTAAATCCTTAGGGATGAAAACCTGTCATCTGGAAAAAGTTTAGTGAAAATATCAGCTATTTTTATAGTAGTTGAAATAAAAGTTAAAGATAGATCACCTTTCTCTGGATGATATCGAATAAAATGTTGTCTCACCTCTATGTTCTTACTCCTTGAATGCTGCACTGGATTCTTTGATATTGAAATGACACTAGTATTATCATAGTTGATATGCACATTTCTGAATTCATATCCAAGATCTCTTAGCTGTTGAGCAATCCATATCACTTGAGAGGAACAAGAACCAGCTGTAATCTATTCAGTTGTTTGAATGCCAACTAATATATGATGAACCAGGAAAGTGACAGCATCTAGAAGTACTCTTTCTATATACTTTGTAACCTGTAAAGTCTGCATCTGAATAGCCACTCAACATAAAATTAGTCCTTCTTAGATACCAAAGCCTCAAGTATTTGGTTCCATTCAAATATCTACAAATCCTTTTAACAACAATCAAATGACTTTCTTTAGGATCTTCTTGAAATATTGCACACATAAATACACTAAACATAATATCAGGTCTACTCACATTTAAATACAAAAGTGAACGAATCATACCTCTGTATTCCTTTTGATTTACACTCTGGCCATTTGTATCCTTGTCTAAGGATAAAGATGAGCTCATACGAGTCTTTGCTACCTTGGACTGAGACATGTTATATTTTTTTAACAAGTCCTTAGTATATTTCCCTTGATTCATAATATTCCTATCTTCACTTGATGAACATGAAGTCCCGGAAAAAAATTGAGTTCACCCATTAAGCTCATTTCAAATTCCCTGCACATTAGACTTGAAAACTCTGGCAACACGAAAAAATGTCTCCTCATAATTAATTCCTTCCTCTTGATTATACCCCTCTTCCACAAGTCTGGCTTTTTTTCTCACAACCGTACAATTTTCATCAAGTTTGTTCCTGAATACCCATCTGGTTCCAATAACAGACTGATTTTTTGGTCTAGGAACCAAGTTCCAAACCTTATTCCTTTCAAAATCATTCAGCTCATTCTACATTGTAATGATCCAATATGCATCTTATAGTACCTCCTTTTCATTTCTAGGATCAATAAGTGATACAAAGGCACTGAATTCACACAAAATCCTTAACTATCCTCTTGTTTTTGTTGTTCCAGTGGTTGGAACTGAGATAATGTTGTGTGCAGAATGATCAGATAGGTATTTGAACTTCTTCCTTAGTGTCCAGGTATATGGTCCTTCAGGGCTTTGAGATCTTGATACATTATTTGTAGCATCATATGTTCTGTCAATCTCCGTCTCAAGGCTTTGAGATTTTGGCTCAGGAGGAGGTTCAAGGAATTGAGATTCTTTTAACTGTTCCTGCAACTTAGTTTTGCTTCTTTTCTCTTTTTCACAATCATCATCTGCGTCATACTTATTCAAGTTGAGATCTGCAAAATTTTCACTCAAAGAATCATCAGTACTTTCATCAAAAATCACATGAATGCTCTCCTCTACAATCTTAATTCTCTTATTGAAGACTCTATATGCTTTACTAGTTTGTGAGTAACCAAGAAATACACCTTCATCACTTCTAGCATCAAACTTGCCAAGATTATCCTTGCCATTATTATGCAGAAAATAAGTACAGCCAAAAGGCTTAAAATAAGAAACACTTGGCATTCTACCTTTTAAAAGTTCATAAGGAGTTTTCTTCAAAATAGGCATGATCAAACATCTATTGAGTACATAATTGGCAGTGTTAACAACTTCTTCCCACATATCTTCAAGTAGCATGGTTCTAGACATATCTTCAAGTGTCCTATTCTTCCTCTCAACTACTCCATTTTGTTGAGGAGTTCTAGGTTCATAAAAGTTGTTTGAGATGCGATGCTTTGCACAGAATAAATCAAAATCAAGCTGATCACATTCTCTACCATGATCACTTCTAATTGATGCAACAGGTAAGTTTTTCAAACTTTGAAGCTCCTTACAAAGCTTTAAGAATTCATAAAATGCTTCAGACATGTCTCTAATGAACATAGCCCATGTAAATCAAGAGTAATCATCAACCACAACAAGCATATATCTCTTACCTTTGGGTGTCTGAACCCTCATAGGACCACACGAGTCCATATGCATCAACTATAAGGGTCTGGAAGTACTTACAAAGTTCTTTTCCTTGAATTAACTGTTGGTCTATTTACCTTGGGTACATGCTTTGAAAATATCATCATCTTTGAATTTCAGGATTGGTAACCCTCTTACCAAGCCTTTTGAGATGATTTTGTTCATTGTATGCATGCTAATATGCCCAAGCTTTCTATGCCAAAGCTTTGAGTCATCCTTCAAAGCTTTGAGACACTTCAGACTTTCACCTACAACTTTTTCAGTACAGAAAGCATAAACATTATGTGACCAAGGAGCAGTGAGTATGCAACTGCCAAATTTCTCATCTTGCCCCCCACATTTCTCCTTGTCAAAAACTACTTTATTTCCCTTATCACATAACTGAGATATACTAAGGAGATTATACTTTAGACCTTCAACCAAATAGAAATATGAAATAGAACTTGCAAAATCATTACCAATACTACCTATACCAATAATGTTGCACCTAGCTTTGTCACTAAGTGTGATTGTTCTCATGATTGCTCTTTAAGCTCAGTGAATAAAGACTTCTTTCAACTCATGTGCCTGGAACAACCACTATTCAAAATCAACTTTTGATCCTTCAAAGCTTTGGTGACATCCTGCAAATTCAATCAATGCCTTAACAGGTTATTAAACCAAGTGTAGAATTTGGATTCATATTAAGAATCAACTATGTTAGGTTGTCTGATTCCTTTTGGAACCCAAATATGTCTCACTTGTCCCTTAAGCTAATAAGGATAGGTATTCCTCAAAATGTGAGGTTATGTCCTTCGAAATGTGAAAGTTAACTTTACATGTGCAATTTTACCACAGTAATGGAGAATGTCTGCTTCCTGATTTTACAAATGTGGTTTGGTTTCTTTTTGGAAAATTTAAATTATAACCAATGAAGTTTTTTGTTTTCCTAAATCATCTGAATGATTGTTTATATCAACATACTTATCAGTTAAAACAGATTTTTGATCAACAACTTCTTTGATTTGTGATTTAAAAAGCTTTGAATCTACTGTCCACGACTTTGAAGTCACTGTCAATTTTTAACGTAGTTTCTTCAAGACACTTGTTTTGAAAAATCAGATCTAGATTCTCCTTTGCTTGCTCATGAACCTTGAATTTGAAAGAATCAATCTCATTCCTGTAACTTTCCTCATTCAAAAACATACTTTTGAGAATTTCAGGCAAAACATCTGAAGGACTACATAAGAGATTCTTTACGATATCTTCAATAGGATTTTCTGCAGAATTGTCTTCCTGATGTTCAGCTATTAAAGAGAGATTGGCTTGCACTTAATTAGAGTCTGAATATGTTGAACAGTCTGAGTCACTCCAAGAAGCTATCTTTTCTTTCTTCCTTCTGTTGTCATTTTCTTCTTAGGAAATTTCCTGCTTTTCTTCTTTTGTGGACAATCTATTACCAAATGATCTGCATCTCCACATTCATAGTCGTTCGTTACTTTAGGTTTATATGAATGAGATGGAGACTTACCTCTCTGATCCTTTCTATTTTAGGATCAAGATTTATCCTTCTTATAGTCCTTGTTTCCAATTCTCCTTTTCTTCTTCAGAATTCGGCCAAGGCTTTGAAGATCAAGGCTAAAGCTTCTTCATCATCATCATCCTCCTATTCAAGGCTTTGGGATTTCTCATTGTCTTTTTCCTTGAGTTTCGGGTTCTTGATGTTGTCAATCATGTCACCATCCACTTCTTTCATTGAAATCTCATGAGTGAGAAGTTTTCCTTGCATATCATCTAGCTCTAAGATACTCAAGTCCTGAGCTTCCTGAATTGCAGTTGTCTTAGGCTCCCACTTGGATTTTGGTAAGCTTCTAAGTATCTTCCTGACTTCATCTTCATTTGAGAAAGCTTTTCCCAAGGATTCCAATTTGTTCACAATGCCAGTAAACCTCTTGAACATGTCCTTGACGGATTCATAAAAAATCATCTTAAACAGTTCATACTCTCTCAGAAGGATATTAATTTTAGTCTGCTTGACTTGGCTAGTTCCTTCATAAGTGACAGTCACCTTATCCCAGATCTCTTTTGCACTATTGCAGTTGGATATTCTGTTGAACTCATCTGCACTAAGGGAAGAATATAATAAGTTCAAAGCTTTGTAATTATTTGATACCTTTTGTAGTTTAGTAATTGAGAGATCTTCTTCAGGTTTGACAGTCCTGATTCCATCAGAGGTAGTAGAGAACAAGTTAGGACCATTAACAATAATAGACCATAGTTCCATGTCCTGGTCTATGATGAACATTTTCATCAGTGCCTTCTGATGCACAAATTTATCACCACAGAACAGTGGAGGTCTATTGGCTGCTCTTCCTTGTGAGAATCCTCCATCACATATATTACTCATTGTCACAAGATTGTTAGATCCTTAAACATTGACCCAAGCTCTGATACCAATTGAAAGTTTGTAATGCAAGTAGAATAACATCATCTATTACTTTAGAAGGGGGTGGGTTAAATAGAGTATGAAAACTTTTGTTTAAATGGAGAAGAACAAGGATGAGAACATGAAAAAGAGAAAGACTGAAGCTGACTTACCTGGAAAGATACAGACACAGGAGAAGATTGAAGTTGTGCCGCCGCCTAATTTATTTTCGTGTCTCATCTGCGACGACGGACAGCCACGGGACTTGACACCCGAGTGGTTTCATTGGCCGGTCTTTTCATAGCCAGGTAAAGACAGACATACAAGTGATCGCGTGCCCCCGTGCCCCTTCTAGGCTCCGCCCCTAAAATTAACAAAAACAAATCCAAGCTCTGTTGACCAAGGAAAGTCAAATTGTCAAACCAGTAGGTATAAAAGGTAAGTTTCTCATAAATTAACAGAATAGAACCTTGAAAACCTTCTTCCCAATTCATTTAACCGTACAAGAAAAAGAAACCAAATTCTAGAAATACCCTAGAACAAAAACTGAATAAGACCCAATAGGAGAATTTCTAACGCGAATTAAGAAGAGAAGCTACTGGAAGATAACTTGATTGGCAACTAAAAAATGGAGCGAACGTGGACCAGAACAAGAAAAAGAGGAAGATTGAAGCTGAATTACCTGAAAAGATACAGATGCAGGAGAAGATTGAAGATATGCCGCCGCCTAGTTTATTTTGGTGTCTCATATGAGACGATGGCCAGTCACGGGACTTGACTCCCAAGTGGTTTCATGGGCCGGTCTGTTCGTGGCCAGGTAAAGAAGGACATACAAGCGATATCGTGCCCCCTGTTCACCTTCTAGTCTCCGCCCCTAAAATCCAAGTTCTGGATACCAAGCAAATTCGAATTGTCAAACCAGAAGTTATAAAATATAGGTTTCTTAATAAATTAACAGATTAAACAATTGAAAACATTTTCCCGGTTCATTTAGTCATACTAGAAAATGAAATCCATTATAGAAACACCCTAAAACACAAACTGAATAAGACCCAATTGGAGAAACACTAATGCGAATTCAACGGAGAAGCTACTCGAAGATAACTTGATCGGAAACCACAAAATGGAGCGAACGTGGACGAGAACAAGAAAAAGAGGAAGAATGAAGCTGACTTACGCGGAAAGATACAGACGCAGGTGGAGAATTAGGAAGTGTCGCCGCCTAGTTTATTTTTTTGTCTCATCTGAGAGGACACCCTATTATGGGACTTGACTCCCGAGTGGTTTCATGAGCCGGTCTTGAAAGTTTGTAATGCAAGTAGAATAACATGATCTAATACTCTAGATGGGGGTGAGTATGAAAATTTTTACCCAATACTGACCTTTTAAAACTTTAAGCAATTGTGCAGTTCATATCTCAAAGCTTTGGAAAAGATTTGCTAGAGATATAACTTTCACTCACAGAAGCTTCAAAGCTTTGAGATTGGAAATCCTCCAAAGCTTTGGAGCTGCCTGTTCTTAATTGGAATGAAAAGAAAAAAAAATTAAATGAAAACAACACAGGTAGTTTTACAGAGTTCAGTCATGATTGGACCTAGTCTCTGCTTGAGGGATCTGATCCCTCCAGGATTTCATCACAACTACCCATATTTAGCCCTAGATCTCAAACCTAAGTGATCTACCTTAGACTTGTATAGCTTGTGGTTCCCAACCTATCTAGTTACCAGCTAGAACATGTTGAAACAATAAGAACCTCTTGTTGTTCAAATGAACAACTAAACTACTAAATTTTGTGAGGTTTTAGAGATATAGAATGACTAAAACAATTCAATACAAGTAGAAGAACTCATAAAAAGATAAGCTGATGAATCTTGGAAGAGTTCTTCTGAAATGATGAATGATCTTCTCCTCTTGCAGTGTTGATCGGCCTGATTGTTTGAAGAGTTCTGTAACTTGATCTATCTTTTTTGTAAGTCTCTTCAATTCCCACGTTGATCAGCCTCTCTCCGTGTCTATTCTGTTTGAAATTCAGTCTCTAATCTTTTATCAACAGACTGCAACAACTCTGAGAGATTTTAGGAACTGAATTCCTATAAATCCTCTCATCTGATATGCTTCTTTCAACAACTATGCTTGGATAGATAACTGAGTTGTTTATGAAAGTTGGGACGAACAACAAACTGCACACACTCAGCAACAAAGATCAAACAAAATCTAGACAAAATAGCAACAAGATTTGATCTGTAACAGACAGACAGTTCATGAAAACAGAGGTAATTTTGCCTTAGGTTATATTCAGTTTCTTTATCCAATTGAGTAGATAAAACTGTAAATCAATATAAAACAAGTAATAAAGAAATAGAATAACTCAATATCCAGTTTTGAATCCAACTAATCCATCCTGCATACACAAATTAGTTAGGTGAACTTAGCATTATATAGTCATCAGGAAATCTCAAAGCTTTTGAGCTTTGACTGCTATTTCACAAGTGTGAGCCTTGATGCCCAAACCTGGAATCTGTGTTATACAATCCAAAAAAAGACTCAAAAATATTTGCAGAATACATTAGTGAATGATAAAATCATTCGCCAATCAAATTTAATAACTCTGCAAACACAAAACAGTAAGCACAATATAATCATATGAACACTACAGTATCTCAAAGCTTTGAAGCTTTGAAACTTAGTGTAGTTTCACATCTTCTGATTCTGGCTTCATCATCAAGGAACGAAATCTCCCCCTAAGTTTATGAACTCATTCAATACTCAAGAGCTTCTGATCTATCAGGTCTATTTATGGCCATGTAAAGATGGACATACAACCGATCACGTGTCCCCCGTTCCCCTTCTAGGCTTCACCCCTAAAATTAACAAAATCCCAGCTATGTTGACTAAAAAAATTCGAAATGTAAAACCATAAGTTATAAAATATAGGTTTCTCAATAAATTAACAGAATTGAACCTCGAAAACCTTCTTTCCAACTCATTTAATCGTACCAGAAAACAAAACCCAATTCTAGAAATACCCTAAAAAACAAAATGATTAAGACCCAATAGGAGAAACGCTAACGCTAATTAACCAGAGAAGCTACTGGAAGATAACTTGATCGTAAACTACAAAATGGAGAGAACGTGGATGAGAACAAGAAAAAAAGAAAGGCAGAAGCTGACTTACCTGGAAAGATACAAACGCTTGAAAAGATTGAAGATGTGCTTCCGCCTAGTTTATTTTCATGTCTCATCTGAGACAACGGCCAATCACGGGACTAGAATATAGAGTGGTTTCATGGGCCGGTCTATTCGTGGCCAGGTAAAGACGGACATACCAGCAATCTCGTGCCTCCCGTTCCCCTTCTAGGCTCTTCCCCTAAAATTAACAAAGAAAATCCCAGCTTTGTTGTTCAAGCAAATTTGAATTGTCAAACGACATGTTATAAAAGATAGTTTTCTCAATAAATTAACAGAATTGAACCTTGAAGACCTTCTTCCCAATTCCTTTAATCGTACCAGAAAAACTAAACCGAATTCTAGAAATACCCTAAAACATAAACTAAATAAGACCCTATTGGAGAAACACTAATGCGAATTTACCAGAGAGTCTACTGGAAGATAACTTGATCAATAACTACAAAATGGAGCGAACGTGGACGAGAACAAGAAAAAGAGAAAGACTGAAGCTCACTTACCAGGAAAGATATAGATGCATGCGAAGATTGAAGCTGTGCAGCCGCCTAGTTTGTTTTTGTGTCTCATCTGAGACGACGACCAGTCACCGGACTTGACTCCCGAGTGGTTTCATGGGCCACTCTATTCATGGCCAGGTAAAGACGGACATACAAGCGATCACGTGCTTCCCGTGCCCCTGCTAGGCTCCGCCCCTAAAATGAACAAAAAGAACATCCCAACTCTGTTGACCAAGCAAATTTGAATTGTCAAACCTGAAGTTATAAAAGATAGGTTTCTCAATAAATTACAGAATTGTACATAAAAAACCTTCTTCCCAATTCATTTAATCGTACCAGAAAAAGAAACCCAATTTTAGAAATACCCCGAAACACAAACTGAATAAAAAACGCTAACGCGAATTCATCGAAGAATCTACAGGATGATAACTTGATCGGAAACTACAAAATGGAGCGAACGTCGAAGAGAACAAGAATAAGAGAAAGATTGAAGCTGACTTACCTGGAAAGATAAAGATACCAGCAAAGATTGAAGCTGTGTCGCCGCATAATTTGTTTTCCTATCCCATCTGAGAAGACGGCCAGCCACGAGGAATTGACTCCTCAGTGGTTTCATGGTCCGGTCTGTTCATGGCCAGGTAAATATGGACATACAAGCGATCATGTGCCCCTCGTGTTCCTTCTATTCTCCGCCCCTAAAATTAACAAAAAAACCCCAGCTCTATTGACCAAGCAAATTCGAATTATCAAACCAGAAGTTATAAAAGATAGGTTAATCAATAAATTAACATAATGGAACCTTGAAAACCTTCTTACCAATTCATTTAATCGTACCAGAAAACGAAACCCAATTCTATAAATACCCTAAAACAGAAATTGAATAAGACCTAATTGGAAAACGCTATTGCAAATACACCGGAGAAGCTACCGGAAGATAACTTGATCGAAAACTACAAAATGAAGCGACGTGGACGAGAACAAGAAAACGAGAATGACTAAAGCTCACTTACCTGGAAAGATATAGACGCATGAGAAGATTGAAGCTCTGCCGCCGCCCAGTTTATTTTCGTGTCTTATCTGAGACGACAGCCAATCACAGGACATGACTCAAAAAAAAATCCCATCTCTCTTGACTAAGCAAATTCAAATTTTCAAATTGTAATTTATAAAAGATATGTTTCTCAATAAATTAACAGAATTAAACCATGAAAACCGTCTTCCCGATTCATTAAATCGTACCATAAAACAAAACCCAATTCTATAAATACCCTAAAACACAAACTGAATAAGACCTAATTGGAAAAACGCTAACGCGTATTCACCGTAGAAGCTACTGGAAGATAACTTGATCAAAAACCACAAAATGGAGAGAACATGGATGAGAATAAGAAAAAGAGAATGAACGAAGCTGACTTACCTACAAAGATACAGACGCAGGCGAAGATTGAAGTTGTGCCACCGCCTAGTTTATTTTCGTGTCTCATCTGAGACGACGGCCAGTCACGGGACTTGACTACCGAGAAGTTTCATGGGTCGGTCTGTTCATGCCAAGGTAAAGACGGACATATAAGCGATCACGTGCCCCCCGTGCCCCTTCTACGCTATTCCACTAAAATAATAATAAAAAATTCCCAACTCTTGTTGACCTAGAAAATTCGAATTGTCAAACCAGAAGCCATAAAAGATAGGTTTCTCAATAAATTAGCAGAATTGAACCTTGAAAACCTTCTTCCCAACTCATTTAATCATACCAGAAAACAAAATCCAATTCTAAAATACCCTAAAACACAAAATGAATAAGACCCAATAGAAAAATGCTAACGCTAATTCCTTAGAGAAACTACTGGAAGATAACCTGATCGGAAACTACAAAATGGTGCGAACGTGGACGAGAACAAGAATAAAATAAAGACTATTGCTGACTTACCTGGAAACATACAGACACTTGCAAAGATTGAAGATGTGCTTCCGCCTAGTTTATTTTCATGTCTTATCTAAGACGACGGCCAGTCATGGGACTAGAATCTAGAGTGTTTTCATGGGCCGGTCTGTTCGTTGCCAGGTAAAGACGGATATAAAAGCGATCTCGTGCCTCCCGTTCCCCTTCTAGGCTCTTCCCCTAAAATTAAAAAAAATAAATCCCAGCTTTGTTTTTCAAGCAAATTTGAATTGTCAAACCACATGTTATAAAAGATAGTTTTTGCAATAAATTAACAGAATTGAACCTTGCAAACCTTCTTCCCCGTTCCTTTAATCGTATCAGAAAACGAAAACGGATTCTAGAAAACCCTAAAACATAAACTAAATAAGACCCTATTGGAGAAACACTAACGTGAATTCACCGAAGAGTCAACTGGAAGCTAACTTGATCAAAAACTACAAAACGGAGCGAACGTGGACGAGAAAAAGAAAAAGAGAAAGACTGAAGCTCACATACCTGGAAAGATATAGACGCATGTGAAGATTGAGCTCTGTCGCCGCCTAATTTATTTTGGTGTCTCATATGAGATGACGACCAGTCACGGGACTTGACTCCCGAGAGGTTTCATGGGTCGGTCTATTCATGGCAAGGTAAGACGGACATACAAGCGATCATGTGCCCCCCTCGTGCCGCTTCTAGTTTCTGTCCCTAAAATTAACAAAAAAAAAAATCCAAGCTCTGTTGACCAAGAAAATTCGAATTGTCAAACCAGAAGTTATAAAACATAGGTTTCTCAATAAATTAATAGAATTAAACATTGAAGACCTTCTTCCCAATTCATTTAGTCGTACTAGAAGACAAAACCCAATTCTGGAGATACCCTAATGAAAGGGGGAGTACGCAGATGAATATGCAGCACATATACTCTAGAAGGGGGGGGGGGGTTGAATAGAGTATGCCAACTTTTAGCAAAACTAGAGGAGGAAAAGAGTTTTTGTTTCAGTGCAAAGGAGTTCAAGGCCTTGAACACAAATTCAAGCCTTTAGACTGAAATACATCTTGCAATAAAACAGACAAGTCTTTTTCAAGGCCTTGAAAAGAGTTTCAAACCCTTGAAAAACAGACAAGTTTAAATTTTGTAAAAACTATGAATGTGAATGAACTGTAAATGTAAGAGACGAAGGATTTATAGAGTTCAGTCCACTTGGACTTACGTCTCTACCTCAGGGATCTTCTCCCTGCAGGATTTTCAACTCAATTCTCATTAATCAAAAGCTAGTCCCTAGATCTCAAGCACAGAGAGTTGCCTTACTCGGTTACAGCTTGTGGTCTCCCTAACCTATCTAGTACCTGATCTAGCTAATTGATTAACTAAGAATTATCCATGTTCACTTTGAAAAATCCTTGAGAATGACGTATAGAAGTATTACAGAAATGATCTACCAATAAACTACAATACAGAAGAACACTAGAGTAGAAAACTACAGTGAAGAATGCAGTGAACTTCTGTGTGTTGGATTGTGAGAGTGATGTGCTTCTCTGATGCTTGTCAATCCAGAATTGTATCTCTCTTTTTGCCTGTTGAGTGTTGTCTTCTTTTCTTCAAAAATGAGCTCTATTTATACTTCAAAAAGCTCGCCACATCTTCTCAGATTTTCAGTAACAAATCTCCTATTTTGTAGGAAACAAACTTTGACTCTTTGACATCATCTCCAACGGTTAGATGATCACAATCTTCAGAGATAATGTTGTGATCTTGTATTTAAGCAAATTTAGAAGCTGTCATGTAGGTTTGATTGATCGCAAAATCATATTCTCAAACTGTTTTCTTTGCTGCACAAGTCATACTAGGAAACTATCCTTGCAAACTAGAAAATAGAATTCCCTGCAAAAGCATATTAAAACAGATGACTTCTTATGTTCAAACATGTCGAGTTGATTTGTCTTTCATCATCAAATAATAATAAATCAAGCATAGGGGTGAGAGAGAATAAATCAGATAAGAAGAGTTTACAGAAAACTCCCCCATAGAATAAGTATACAGGTTATTTAGTTTCAAGGCTTTGAAGCCAGTTTCAAGGCCTTTAAAATAGCTATACTATTTTCAAGCCTATGAGAACAGATTCAAGGCTTCGAAAGCTGATTCAAGGCCTTAAAATAGTTTTGTTATTATGACCTTACAACCTCCTCCTTGATGAAAGACAAAACCAAGATCTGTTTAATTCTTAGTCCTTGCAAAAAAAATGATTAGCAACAAATCGAATAACATAATAGTTCCAAAAGAATTAACTTATTCAATTCAGCCATAAAATTTAAGCAAATAAGTCCTAAGAATAAAAACCTGAAAACCCTGGAATTTTCCCCCTTTTTTACTTTCATCAAAAATTTAGAGAAAATGTTGGATCAAATGTCTGGAAAACTTTGAAAATAAAACTTAAAAACTTAAAGAGAGAATGGGAAAGAAAGAGTAGGCATGATTAAAGGGTTGGGTCGCCATCTTGATCTCCCTCTTCTTCCTCACTGTCAACATCAGCCTTATCATGTTCTTCTTGATCATCTTCATTTTCACCTGCAGTAGTCACTTCTTCAGTCTTGTCCTTGGTAGTAGCATTTGGAGATTGATTCTTTTTCTTCAAAGTAATCAGCAGATCATCTAAGTCAGGACTGTTTGCTTCATCTCCTTCTTGAGCAGCTTGTTCTACCATTTTTTCCCCTTATTTTTGACTGGAGCAGCCTCTTCCTGGTTGGAATGTTCACTTGGCAAATTCTTGTCAGAACCGCCTTTCTTTTTACCTTCTTCATCCTCAGGAATATCAAAAGAACGCATGCTCCTGAAGATGTTTTCCACCATATACTTAACTTGCCCCATATCAGTTTCAAGTCCATAAACAGCATCTTTGATCTCTTCCAAATCCAACTCCAAACCATCAAATCTCTGATTGTCTGTAGGCTGAAAATTCTGACTTGAAGTGGGAGTCAAGGTCTTGGGATTAAAAAACTTCTTTGCACCCAGTTCTTCTTTAGTCAAATCTGAGTACAACTTCCAAGTATTTTATTTAGTGTTTACCACTCCAATTTTCTCAAAAGCTTTCTCATTAAGCATTCCAATGCCAGGAGGTGACTGATTCCTCTCCACCAGTTGGAATCTCAAAGTGTTTAAAGAACAAGGTGAGCAAATTTGCATAGGGCAGAGGATGTTTCCTTTGATTGGTATGGCTAAAGAGCATATGTTCATCACTAACTTTGGAAGATCAATCTCATAACCATGCATTACTAGATACATGATTTGCAGAATTCTCTCAGTCACCAACTCCCTAGAGTGCTCTCTGGGAAAGATACACCTTACCTAAATAGTGTGAAGGACTTTGGTTTCAAAACTTAACACAGAGTGTGTTAATTTTTTGGATGAGGTTGGAGTGTTTGGTAGGTAGAACTCTTCTCTGACTAGTTTCAGTACTTCTGTCTTAGGAGGGTGATTATTTGTGTCATACCTCTTGGGATAGCCTAGCACATTGGCAAATTCAGAGTGATCCAATTCAATCTCAAATCCAGCAACTCTTGATTGAATAACCAAGTGTGTTGATCTTCTAAATTGTTTCAAGTTCAGATAGAAGATTCTGGTGAGTCTTGGGTAGGTTAACTCTTTAGGGTTCAGCAAAAACCACAGAAAACTCTTCTTTAACATAGAGATGCAATTAAGATTCATGTGTTCCACCATATGCATGTTGATCATACTACAGAAAGCAATAGATTTGGAAGCAAACCATCTAACCACTAACCTTTTGAAGTATTGGAGAGAATCATCAGGAGCAGTATTCTTTAGGTAGATCTGAAATGCTTTCTCCACATTGTCTTCTAGGTGTTCCTCTGTTACCTTTCCTTTCCCTTTTATAGCTTGAGTTTCCTTCTTCTTTTTCTTCAACTTCTTGGGGCTAGAAATCTCTGTTTCAGGTTGCTTCTCTGCAACAGCTTTCTCTTTCTTCTTCTTCTTCTTCTTCTTCTTCTTCTTCTTCTTCTTCTTCTTCTTCTTCTTCTTCTTCTTCTTCTTCTTCTTCTTCTTCTTCTTCTTCTTCTTCTTCTTCTTCTTCTTCTTCTTCTTCTTCTTCTTCTTTTCTGAGGAGGAAGTTGCATCCTTCATGACTTTCTTCTTGGGTGGGGGAAGATCTGAAACTGCCTCTGCTCTAGGAGTTCTAGAGCTAAAGTCTCCACTGATCTCTTCAACTTCATCCACTACTGCCTTTCTTTTCTTCTCTGAACTAGGTTTTGACCCTCCAGCCATAATGATTCTATCTGAGGCTCTTCTAGTGCTCATTAGGGTTTGGGAGAAGAAAAGAGAGAGTTTGGAATGATAAGGAGAGATAGAGAAGAGAAGAAGATAAATACTAAAAGTGTTTGAGTTTCAAAAGGAAACTAGAATATCTCTCTGATCTGAAAAGATCTGTAATGATCAGAGAAATTTAAAATCTTTTAGGCCGTTGGAAAAAAAAATATTAAAATACTATATTTGGCTAAAAATCTTTTTTGAAAAATGTATGGGCAATATTGAACAAATATCTACAGAGATAGCACCTAATACTGAAAGATCCAAAATTGTTGACTAACTAGTTCAATAGACTTATTTTCAAGGCTTTGAAAAGGTTTTCAAGGTCTTGAAAAGTTGTAACACTGAAACAAATAAAATCAAAGTTTTGAAAGGATTTTTAAGGCTTTGAAAATCATTTCAAACCTTTGAAAACCACATAAAGACTTACCTTCTTACCTGATGCTCCTCCTAAACCAATTCATCTTTATTTAGCATTCCTAATTCTAGTCTTAGAGCTGAACATATTTCATCTGGCAATGGTTTAGTGAAGATATCTGCAAGTTGCATGTTAGTATAAGCAAATTCAAGAACAATATCACCTTTCTCAGCATGATCTCTGATGAAATGATGTCTAACATCAATATGCTTGGTTTTTGAATGTTGTACATGGTTCTTTGTGATAGATATTGCACTAGTGTTGTTACATTTGATGGGAATACATCTGAAATCAAATCACAGATCCCTCATTTGTTGAGCAATCCACAACACTTATGAACAACATGCTCTAGCAGATATATATTCAGCTTCAGCTGTTGATAGAGCAACTGAGTTTTGTTTCTTGGAGTGCCAACTGATCAGAGATGATCCAATAAATGGGCAAGTTCCATAAGTGCACATTCTATCAACTTTCTAACCTGCAAGTCTGCATCTGAAAAATCCATGCAAAGAGAAGTTAGAATGTCTTGGATAATAAAGCCATACGTCTTTGGTACCATTGAGATATCTGAATATTTTCTTCACAACAGTTAAGTGTGATTCCTTTGGATTAGCTTGAAATCTTGCACACATGCATACACAGAATATGATATATGGTCTACTAGAAGTAAGGTATAGTAATGATCCAATCATACCTCTACACTCTTTCACATTGACACTCTTGCCAGATTCATCTTTATCTAAAGACAGTGTAGAACTCATTGGAGTCTTGATCTCTTTGGATTGAGACATTTTGTACTTGTTCTGCAAGTCTCTAGTATACTTGCTTTGATGAATAAAGATGCCCTTTTTTAATTGATGTATTTGAAGTCCAAGGAAGAAGTTCAACTCTCCCATGATGCTCATTTCAAATTCCCTGCTCATAAGACTTGAGAATTCTTTTCATATAAGATCATTAGTAGCTCCAAATAGAATATCATCAACATAAATTTGAACTACAAGTAAATCTTTCTCATGAGTCTTAATGAAAAGGGTCTTGTCTACCAATTCTCTTTTGAAATCATTTTCGAGCAGAAATTTTGACTATCTTTCATACCAAGCTCTTGGAGCTTGTTTCAAACCATAAAGAGCTTTGTCAAGTTTATAAACATGATCTGGAAACTTATCACTTTCAAAATCAGGAGGTTGTGAAACATAAACTTCTTCTTGCAAGTATCCATTCAAAAATGCACATTTCACATCCATTTGAAATAGTTTCATGTTTTTGAAAGATGCAAATGCAAGCTGAATTCTAATTCTTCTAACCTGGCAACTTGAGCAAAAGTTTCCTCATAATCAATACCTTCATCTTGATTGTAACCTTGTGCAACTAACCTTGCTTTGTTTCTAATTACTTTGCCATTCTCATCCAACTTATTTCTGAACACCCATCTGGTACCAATGACAGACTAATTTGTAGGTGGAGGAACTAGGTTCCAAACCTTATTCCTTTCAAACTCATTGAGTTCACTTTGCATAGCAATGATCCAGTCTGCTTCTTGTAGTGATTCCTTCACAGTTTTAGGTTCTACAAGAGAGATAAAATCATTAAAAGCACACAAGTTCTTCAAGTGTGATCTAGTTTGTGTACCAGTTGTTGGATCTGAAATGATGTTATCAACTGGATGAGATGAGAGATATTTGAATCTATTTCTTGGAGACCGAGGTTCAGGTTCTCCATAAATCTTTTCTGGTCTTGAAGTAGTGGATTTGTCACTTGTATTCTTATGATCAACGTTTTCAAGGCTTTGAGGCTTGTTTTCAAGGCCTTGAACACCATTTTCAAGGTCTTGAAAATGTCTTCTGTTTTCTTCTGAGCCTTTCTTGAATCCATGTGAGTTTTCAGCTTCTTCTTGATTCATGCTTGTTCAGATTCAGGTCTGCAAAACTTTCACTCAAAGAACCATCATAGCGTTCATCAAAGATAACATGAATACTTTCTTCAACCAGCTTGGTTCTTTTATTTTAAACTCTATAAGCTTTTCTAGTTAGAGAGTAACCAAGAAATATACCTTCATCCCTTCTTTCATCAAACTTACCCAAGTTGTCCTTGCCATTGTTGTGGACATAGCATGTGCAACCAAAGGGTCTGAAGTATGAGATGTTTGGCTTTCTCCCTTTGAAGAGTTCGTAGGAGGGTTTCTTCAAGATAGGCCTGATCAAGTACATGTTCAGAATATAATTTGCTGAATTCACAACTTCTGCCCAATAATGTTTTGGCAACTGATTTTCTAGAAGCATTGTCCTTGACATGTCTTCCAGAGTCATGTTCTTTCTTTCAACATCTCCATTCTGTTGAGGAGTTCTAGGAGCAGAGAAATTGTGAGAGATACCATGCTTAGCACAGAACAAATCAAATTCTAATTGATCAAATTATCTACCATGATCACTTCTAATTGAAGCAATGGGTAGGTTTTTCAAGTTTTGAAGTTCTCTGCAAAGCTTTGAAAATTCAGAGAGGGCTTCAGATTTTTCTTTCAAAAAACATAACCCAAGTATATCTAGAATACTCATCTACAATGACTAGCATATACTTCTTACCTTTTGGAGTTGGTTTCCTCATAGGACCACACAAATCCATGTGAAGTAATTCAATAGGTGGTTTGAATGAGCCTCTGGTCTTCTTACCCTGAGCACAAGCTTTGCATACATCATCTTCTTTGAACTTTATAGATGGCAATCCTCTTATCCTTAGAGATTAATTTGTTCAAGGTATGCAAGCTAATGTGACCAAGCTTTCTGTGCCAAACCCTTGAATCCTCTTTCAAGGCCTTGAGGCACTTTAAGATTTTACCTGCAACTTTTTTAGTCTGAAAAGTATAAACATTGTTTGATCTAGAGGCTGTGAGAATGCAATTGCCTGATTTCTCATTCTACACCACATACTTCTCTTTATCAAAGATAACCTTATTACCATTATCACAAAGCTGAGATACACTAAGCAAGATAAATTTCAAACCATCAACTAGATACACATCAGAAATAGAATTTTCGGAATTTGTACCAACTTTACAAATACCAAGGAAGTTGCATTTTCCTTTTTCACCAAAATTAATTGAACCTTCAGAGTTCTCTTTTAATTCTGGGAATATAGATCTCTTTCCACTCATGTGTCTTGAGCAACCACTGTCCATAAACCACTTCTATTCTTTGATGTTGGTGACAACCTGAAACATCAATCACTGCCTTACCCAGCTGTTAGACCAAGTGTGGAATTTGTACTCATACTCAGGATCAACCATGTTAGGTGGTCTGACCCCTTTAGGAACCCAAATCTATCTAACTTGTCCTTTGAGTTGAAATGGAAAAGTGTTCCTCATTATATGAGGGTATCTTCTTCTGAAAGGACAAGTCATATTCATATGACCAATCTTGTTGCAAAAATGACACTTAGGAGAAGTTTTGCTTCCAGATTTCACAAATTTGATATTGTTGTTTCTTGGAAAATTTGAATTGTATCCAATACCAGTTTTATGAACAGACTTCGAACTTCCTCCAAGAATCAAGTTTAACTTATTTTCTGAGCTTGCAAGCTTGACTTTGACTAATTCATATTCTTGAAGTTTCTCAGCAAGAGTAGTCTTTTGGTTTGTCCAATTCTTCTACTTGATGTTTCAGATCAACAAGGTTGTTACTCATCAAAGAGTTCTCAGTGACTACTTCCTTGACTTGTGTTTTCAAGGCTTTGAAACTGGTTTTCAAGGCCTTGAAATCACTGTCAATTTTCTTTTGAGAGATTTTAAGATTCTGATTTAGGCATACTAGCTGTAAATTCTCTTTTGATTGCTCATGAACTTTTTCTTTCAAAAATCTGATCTCTTTTAGACAATCTTCTTTATTTAAAAGCATTGTTCTAAGATAATATGAACTAGCATCTTTTGGTTTTGAAATTAGACAGTTTACCATTACCTCAATGTTCTTCTCAGAACTTTCATCATGCTTGGCCATGAAGCATAGGTTGGCATGTTCTTCTTCAGATTCGGATTCACTTGAGCTATCTGAATCACATCATGAAGCTATCATAGCTTTCTTTCTCCTGTCATGGTCTTTCTTTTGAAATTTCTTACTTTTCTCTTGTGCGAAATCTCTTATCAAATGTCCTTCATCACCACACTCAAAGCAGTTTATGACTTTGAATTTAATTTGTGAAGAAGTCTTACATTTTTAGTCCTTGCTACTAAATTAAAGCAAATGGATCTTCCTCATCATCATCTTTAGTTTCAAGGTTTTGAGTT
Organism: Linanthus parryae; assembly: GCA_023055425.1. Lineage (NCBI taxonomy): Eukaryota > Viridiplantae > Streptophyta > Magnoliopsida > Ericales > Polemoniaceae > Linanthus > Linanthus parryae. The sequence continues at coordinate 131,383,790 of JALGPY010000002.1, read as the reverse complement.
CTATCATTTTATTTGGCCTTGAGTGCTAAGTTCTTGACACCTTCAGGTAGCTCCCCATCTGCTTCATTCATGGATATTTCATGTGTCATGAGTTTCCCTTGTAGGTCATCGAGTTGTAGTGATGAGAGATCTTGTGCTTCTTCAATGGCTGTTGTCTTTGGTTCCTCTTTGGCTTTTGGAAGACTTATCAATATCTTCCTCACCTTTTCTTCATTGGAAATATATTTTCCCAAAGAGTCAAGGTTGTTGACAATGTATGTGAACCTCTTGAACGTATCTCTGATTGACTCATCTGTATTCATCTTGAACTGCTCATATTACCTGAGATACATGTTGATCTTGGTTTGCTTGACTTGACTAGTTCCTTCAAATGTCACCACAAGCTTGTCCCATATTTCTTTGGCAGTCTTGCAGCTTGAAATCCTTTTGAATTCATCTGTACTCAAAGCACAATATAAGATGTTAAAAGCTTTGTAATTCTTAGAATATTGTTCTAACTCAGAAGAGGACAGTGAGTTTTCAGATTTGGGAATTCTGATCCCATCTCTCTCTGTAAAGAAGGTGTGAGGTCCATTCTGAATAATGGTCCAAATCTCTATGTCCTGATCAATGATGAACATCTTCATCAGGGCTTTCCAGTGAGCAAAGTTGTCTCCACAATATAGATGAGGTCTGTTGGAAGCTCTTCCCTGTGAGAAACGACCATCACCTGCAGTACTCATGATCACCAGATGGTTAAATCTTGTACAGTGATACAAACTCTGATACCAATTGAAAGGGGGGAGTATGCAGATGAATATGCAGCACATATAGTCTAGATGGGGTGGGGGTTGAGTAAAGTATGCCAACTTTTTGCAAAACTGGAGGAGGAAAAGAGTTTTAGTTTCAGTGCAAAGGAGTTCAAAACCTTGAACACAAATTCAAGCCTTTGAAATGAAATACAGCTTGCAATAAAACAGACAAGTCTTTTTCAAGGCCTTGAAAAGAGTTTCAAACCATTGAAAAACAGACAAATTTAAATGCTGTAAAAACTATGAATGTGAATGAGGTGTAAATGTAAGAGACAAAGGATTTATAGAGTTCAGTGCACTTAGACCTACATCTCTTCCTCATGTATCTTCTCCCTGCAGGATTTTCAACTCAATTCTTATTAATCAAGCTAAGCCCTAGATCTCAAGCACAGAGAATTGCCTTACTCTCTTACAGCTTGTGGTTCTCCCTAACCCATCTAGTACCTGCTATATTTAACTGATTAACTAAGAATTCTATATTGTTCGATTTGAACAATCCTTGAGAATAATGTATAGAAGTTTTACAGAAATGATCTACCAATAAAGTACAATACAGAAGAACACTAGAGTAGAAAACTGCAGTGAAGAATGCAGTGAACTTCTGTGTGTTGGATTGTGAGAGTGATGTGCTTCTTTGATGCTTCTCAATCCAGAATTGTGTCTCTCTTTTTGCCCGTTGAGTGTTTTCTTTGTTTCTTCAAAAACGAGCTCTCTTAATACTTCAAAAAGCTCTGCAAATCTTCCCTGATTTTCAGCAACAAATCTCCTATTTTGTAGGCAACAAACTTCGACTCTTTGACATCTTCTCCAACAATTAGATGATCACAAGCTTCAGAGATATTGTTGTGATCTTGTATTTAAAAAAATTGAGAAGATGTCATGTAGGTTTTATTGATCGCAGAATCATCTTCTCCAAATGTTTCCTTTCCTGCACAAGTCAGATTAGGAAACTATCCCTGCAAACTAGGAAATAGAATTCCCTGCGAAAGCATAGTAAAACAGATGACTTCTTATGTTCAAACATGTCGAGTTGATTTGTCTTTCAACATCAAACAATAATAAATCAAGCATAGGGGTGAGAGAGAATAAATCAGATAAGAAGATTTTACAGAAAACTCCCCCTGAGAATAAGCATACAGGTTATTCAGATTCAAGGCTTTGAATCCAGTTTCAAGGCCTCGAAAATAGCTATACAATTTTCAAGCCCATGAGAACAGATTCAAGGCTTTGAAAGCTGATTCAAGGCCCTGAAATAGTTTTTTTATTTCAAGCCCTGGGCAACCTATGACCTTACACCTAAAACCCAAACAGAATAAGACCCAATTGAAGAAATGCTAACGAGAATTCACCGGAGAAGCTAATGGAAGTTAACTTGATCGGAAACTACAAAATGGAGAGAACGGGGATGAGAAAAAGAGAAAGACTGAAGCAGACTTACAAGGAAAGATGCATACGCAGGCAAAGATTTAAGATGTGTTGCGCCTAGTTTATTTATGTGTCTCATATGAGACGACAGCCAGTCACGGGACTTGACACCCGAGTGGTTTCATGGGTCGGACTTTTCATGGCCAGGTAAAGACGGACATACAAGCGATCACGTGCCCCTCATGCTCCTTGAACCTTTGCCCTTAAAATTAACAAAATAAATCCCAGCTCTGTTGACCAAGCAAATTAGGAATGGTCAAACCAGAAGTTATAAAAGATAAGTTTCTCAATAAATTAACATAATTTAACTTTAAAAACCTTCTTCCCACTTCATTTAGCCGTACCACAAACTGAAACTTAATTCTATAAATACCCTAAAACACAAACCGAATAAGACCCTATTGGAGAAACGCTGACGTGATTTCACCGGAGAAGCTACTGGAACATAAAATGATCGAAAACTACTAAATGGAGCGAACGTGGACGAGAACAAGAAAAAGAGAAAAACTTGAGCTGACTTACCTTGAAAGATACAAACTCAGGCGAAGATTGAAGTTGTGTCGCCGCCTAGTTTATTTTCGTGACTCATCGGAGATGACAGCCAGTCAAGGGATGGAAGTTTGTAATGAAAGTATAATAACATGATCTAATACTCTAGAAGGGGGGTTGAATAGAGTATGGAAACTTTTTCTCAAAACCAGCCTTTTAAAACAATAAATAGTTGTGCAGTTGATATCTCAAAGCTTTGGAAAAGATTTGAGAAGCTAGAGATATAACTGCCACTCACAGATGCTTCATAGCTTTGAGATTGGAATTCTTCAAAAGCTTTGGAGTTGCCTGTTCTTAACTGGAATGAAAAGGAACAAAATATATAAAAAGAACACAGGGATTTTGACAGAGTTCAACCACAATTGGACCTAGTATCTGCCTGAGGGATCTGATCCCTTCAGGATTTCAACACAAATTCTTATTAATCACCCAGATTTAGCCCTAGATCTCAAGCCTAAGTGAGCTACCTTACACTTATACAGCTTGTGGTTCCCAACCTATCTAGTTACCAGCTACAACGTGTTGAAACAATAAGAACCTCTTGTGGTTCACTTAAACAACTAAAATACTAAGTTTTGTGAGGTTTTAGAAATATAGAATGAATAAAACAATTCAGTAGAAGAATCAGAAAAAGATAAGATGATGAAGCTTGGAACAGTTCTCTGAATTGATGAATGATCTTCTCCTCTTGCAGTGTTGATTGGGCTGATTGTTTGAAGAGTTTTGTAAATTATATATCTTGTTTGTAACACTCTTAAATTCCCACGTTGACCAGCCTCTATCTGTGTCTATTCTCTCTTTGAAATTCAAACTCAAATCTTTTATCAACAGTGTGCAACAACTCTGAGAGATTTTAGGTACCGAATTCCTATAAATCCTCTCCCCTGATATGCTTTATTCAATAGCTATGCTGGGATAGATAACTGAGTTATTTATAAATGTTGGAACGGCCAAAAACCCTGCACACGCTCAGCAACAAAGATCAAACAACAACTAGACAAATAGCAACAAGATCTGATCTGTAACAAACATATAGTTCATGAAAAAATGGGCTAATTTTGCCTTAGGTTATATTCAGTTTGTATATCCAACTGAGTAGATATAAATGTAAATCAATATAAAACAAGTAATAAAGAGTTAGAATAACTCAATATCCAATTTTGAATCCATCCTTCATACATAGATTAGTTAGGCGAACTTAGCAGTATAGTCATCCGAAAATCTCAAAGTTTTGGAGCTTTGACTGCTAGTTCACAAGTACGAGCCTTGATGCTCTAACCTGCAATCTGTGTTATACATGACTCAATAATATTTGCAGAATACATTATTGAGTGATAAACTCATTATCCAATCGAATTCAATAAGCCTGCAAACACAAAATAGATAAGCATAATATAATCATATGAACACTACAGTATCCCAAATCTTTGAAGCTTTGATACTTAGTGTTGTTTCTCAACTTCTGATTTTGGCTTTCATCATCAAGGAACAAAATATCCCCCTAAGTTTATGAACTCATTCAATACTAAAGAGCTTCTGATCTATCAATCTCCCCCTTGATGAAAGACAAAACAAATAATATTGATATCAAAGATTTCCTAGATTCCCTACAACTCAAAAACAGCAGTAAGACTAGACAATATAAAATTAGCATAGAACACTTTGTTTCAACATATCACAGCACACAAGATCGTAAAAACAAATTAGTTACATAAAACAAAATCAAACATCCTAAAGTATCCATCCAAGATTATTACATACCTAGAAAACAAAAAAAAAAAAAAAAAAACTAGCACATAAACAGATAACCTTCTCCCCCTTTTTGACTTTCATCAAAACGGGTAGAAGTAATGTAGGATCATGTTGTGAGGAATTTGTTGAAAGAAAATAAAACAAAAGACTTCGGAATATAGAAGAAAATATAGAAACCATGGAAAGAAAAGAAAGAATGGGCTTTAAGGCTTTCAAATTCCAGCTCCAGCACTTTTCTTTGAAGATTTCTTCCCACTCTGAGCTTTTCCCTTGCCTTTGTCATCAGCCTCTAATTGCTTTTCCTCACCTGTTTCAGCATCTGACTCTTTTTCAGCTTCAGCTTGCTCTTCCAACTGCTCACCCTGTTCATCACCCTCTTCACCTTGTGCTTCCACATTCTCAGCTTGAATATCTGCCATCACTTCAGCAATAACTTCATCAACTTTAGCAGCTTCTTTTTCAGTAGTTTCCTCAACTATTTCCTCACCACCAGATTCCTCATCAGACTGCTGAAACATATCTTTAAAAGAAAGAACAATTGGGACCTTCTTTTTCTTATTCAGTTTCTTCAAAGATTCCCCAATGATCTCATCTGAATCAATATTGGTGTATATACTCTCTGAAGATGGTATCTTCTGTAAGTTCAAGCCTTTGATGATCACATTCAGCTTACCTTCCATCAAACCCTTGAACTTCACAAAGTCAGTTGACAGATCAAATATTCCTTGTCTAAGATCTTCAATGCCATCCTCTAAGACTTCAACCTTGTCATGAATATGTGAGAAGTCCAAGCTACCAGGTACCTTAGGTGTAGTAGCTGCTATGGGTTTGATAAACTCTTTCTCCTTCAAATATTTAGCAGTCAACTCAAAATAGAATTTCCATTTACCTTTAGCAGTCTGAACTTTCCCAATCATTTTAAAAGATGCCTCATCCACCAACCCAAAACCAGTTATGATTTTCTACTCATCCTCCACCGGTACTCCAAAGTGCTTAAAAAACAATGGCAACACATTGGTATAGGAAAAGGAATGATTCCTAGTTCTAGTACCACAGTACACCATAAGTTCCATAAAACAGTAGCCAAATCAACCTCAAATCCTTTGCATATCATATACATAAGTATTAAAACCCTGTCTATTACCAACTCTTTGGAATGCTCTTTGGGGACTACACACCTGATGATTATGGAGAACGCGATTTTGGCTTCACATTTAAACAGAGAATGTGTTAACTGTTTGGATCCAATAGGGGTTCCCTCCAAGAAAAACATGGATTTGGCTAACTCCAAACACTCTTTCCTATCTTGATTCTCACTAACCTTGTATTTCCTAGGCATTCCCAAAACTTTGGCAAAAACCCTATGGTCTAGCATCATGTCAATCCCAGCAACCTTAGAGGTCAGGATAAAGTTGTCACTATCATTCAATTCTTGAACCAAATTCAAGTAGAAAATCCTAGTAAACCTACGATAAGTCTCATAAGATGGATTCAACAAATTTCCAATAGAAGACTCTTTTAACTTCCTAATGTAGTTTATATCCATTTTTTCAAATAAATCAGTACTTATAAGACTACAGTATGCAATTTTAGATGATGCATACCCATCCATCCACACAGCCTTAACTTCAAAATTGATAAACCAAGACTCAGGTAAAAGATGCTTACCAAAACCAGAAACTTTCTTGGTTTTTACCGCACTATGCTTAACCCTCTTCTTCTCTGATGGTGGATCAACCTTCTTATCCTCTGGCTTAATCTCCTTTTGAGATGGAAAACTCTTCTTTTCACCTTTCCCTTAAGAAACCTCCTTCTTCTTATTCTTACTTGATTGATCTCCTTGATCTTTAGTCCCCTGTTCCTTGGTTTTCACCACTTCCTCTGTTGCAGAGTCAGATTCAGACCCAACTTCTTGCTCTTCTTGAACTTCCTTCCCCTTCTTGATCTTGTTTGAAGGTGTAGAAGTCTCATGAACACTTACTGTCTACTCAGAATCTGATCCATGAATGGTGATCTTCCTATTTCTCTTTCTCTTAATTCTCTTACTATAACTCTGACCTTGCTGCTTGATCCTCTCTGATTTTCTCTCCATTGGGTTTAGGGTTTCATAGGGTTTGAGAAAGAATTTGAGAGGGAGATAGAGACAGAGAGAATGAGGTGAAGAATTAGAGAAAAAAGCGCTGAAGTTGGCTCGAGTTGGTAGTAGAGTTTGATTGAAAGAAGGATTGCATGCAAATCAAATTTTAAAAGATTTCATTAAGATAGTTTGGGATATTTTGTCAAAATCCCTGAACGTGTGAAATATTCTCTAATTATATAAAAGATACTACAAAATATTCCATGATCCAATTATTAAATTAAATATACGACATATTAATCAAATCTATTGAAACAATGGTTCAAGGCTTTGAGAAATTTTAAGGCTGCTAGAAAACTTCAAACCTTTGAAGCACACTTTCAAGGCTAAGAAAGTATGATCTCAAGGCTTTGAGATTTTCACACAAAATACACATAAGAATTGATACTCCGCCTAAACCAATGCATCCTTGTTTAACATACCCAATTCAAGACTTAGGGATGAAAACCTTTAATATGGCAAAGGTTTAGTGAAAATATCAGCTATCTGCATAGTAGTTGAAATAAAAGTTAAAGTTACATCACCTTTTTCTGTTTGATCTCTAATAAAATGATGTCTCACATCTATGTGCTTAGTACTTGAATGTTGCACTAGATACTCCGATATTGAAATGGCACTAGTATTATCAAAGTTGATAGGCACATTTGTTAATTCATATCCAAGATCTCTTAGCTGTTGAGCAATCCATATAACTTGAGAGAAACAAGCACTTGCTGCAATTTATTCAGCTTCTGCAGTTGACAAGGATAATGAATTTTACTTCTTTGAATAGAAACTGGTCAATGATGAACAAGAAATTGACAGCATCCAGAAGTACTCTTTCTATCTACTTTGTAACCAGCAAAGTCTGCATCTGAATAGCCACTCAACATAAAATTAGTCATTCTTGGATACCAAAGCCCCAATTCTTTGGTTCCATTCACATATCTAAAAATCCTTTTAACAGCAATCAAATGACTTTTCTTTAGGATCTGGTTGAAATTTTGCACACATACAAATACTAAACATAATATCAGGTCTACTAGCAGTTAAATACTGAAGTGAACCAATCAAACCTTTGTATTCCTTTTGATTTATACTCTTACCATTTGTATCCTTGTCTAAGAATAAAGATGAACTCATAGGAGTCTTTGCTACCTTGGACTGAGACATGTTATACTTGTTTAACAAGTCCTTGGTAAATTTCCCTTGATGCAAAAATATTCCTTTATTCATTTGATGAACATGAAGTCCCAGAAAGAAATTGAGTTCACCCATTAAGCTCATTTTAAATTCCCTGCACATTAGAATTGAAAGCTCATTTGAAAGAGCATCATTAGTTGCACCAAAGAGTATGTCATCAACAATAAATCTGTACTACTAACAAATTCGTTTCATAATTCTTGATAAAAAGAGTTTTGTCAACCAGGCCTCTCTTGAAACCATTGTCAAGTAAAAACTTTGAGAGTCTGTCATACCAAGCCCTTGGAGCTTGCTTAGGCCCATAAAGAGCTTTATCTAATTTGTAAACATGATCAGGGAAATTTTCATCTTCAAAACCAGGTGGTTGAGCAACATATACTTCTTCTTGTAAATAACCATTTAATAAAGAACATTTAACATCTATTTGAAATAGCTTTATATGTTTATGGGATGCAAATGCAAGAAGTATTCTGATAGCTTCTAACCAGGAAATAGGAGAAAATGTCTCCTCATAACCAATTCCTTCCTCTTTATTATACCCCTATGCCACAAGTTTGGCTTTGTTTCTTACAACCTTAACATTTTCATCAATTTTGTTCCTGAATACCCATCTGGTTCCAATAATAGACTGAGTATTTGGTCTTGGAACCATGTTCCAAACCTTATTCCTTTCAAAATCATTCAGTTCATTCTGTATTGCAATGATCCAATATGCATCTTCTAGTGCCTCCTTTACATTTTTAGGCACAAAGGCACTAAATCCACAAAAATTCCTTATATGTCCTCCTCTTTGTGTTCCAGTGGTTGGATCTTAGATAATGTTGCAGGATGATCTGATAGGTATTTGAACTTCTTCATTAGTGTCCATATGTATGGTCCTTCAAGGCTGTGAGATCTTGATACAGTAGTTGGAGCATCATATGTTCTGTCAATCTCAATCTCAATCTCAAGGCTTTGAGATTTTGGCTCAGTAGGAGGTTCAAGGCCTTGAGATTCTTTTGACTGTTCCAGCAACTTTTCTCTTTTTCATAATTCTCATCTGCCTCATATTTATTCAAGTTGAGATTTTTGTGTTTCTGAACCCTCATAGGACAACAAAAGTCCATATGCATCAATTCTAAGGGTCTGGAAGTACTTACAATGTTCTTTGGATTGAATGAAGTCTTGGTCTGTTTACTTTGGGTACAAGCTTTGAAAATCTCATCATCTTTGAATTTCAGGATTGGTAAACCTCTTACCAAGTCTTTTGAGATGAGTTTGTTCATTGTATGCATGCTAATCTGCCCAAGCTTTCTATGCCAAAGCATTGAGTCATCCTTCAAAGCTTTGAGACACTTCATACTTTCACCTGCAACTTTTTAAGTACTTAAAGCATAAACATTATGTGACATAGGAGCAATGAGTATGAAATTGCCAAATTTCTCATCTTGCACCACAAATTTCTCCTTTTCAAAAACTAGTTTATTAACCCGATCACATAACTGAGATATACTAAGCAGATTATACTTTAGACCTTCAACTAAATAGACATATGAAATTGAACTTGCGGACCATTACCAATACTACATATACCAGCAATGTTGCACCTAGATTTGTCACCAAGTGTGATTTTTCCTCTTGATTGCTCTTTAAGCTCAGTGAATAAAGATTTCTTTCCACTCATGTGCCTGGAACAACCACTATCCAAAATCCACTTTTGATCCTTCAAAGCTTTGGTGACATCCTGTAAAATTCAATCAATGCCTTAACAGGCTATTAGACCAAGTGTAGAATTTGGATTCATATTCAGAATCAACCATGTTAGGTGGTCTGATTCCTTTTGGAACCCAAATCTGTCTCACTTGTCCCTTAAGCTGATAAGGATAGGTATTCCTCAAAATGTGAAGTTTTTGTCCTTCTAAAGGGGCAAGTTAACTTCGCATGTCCAATTTTACCACAATAATGACACTTTGGAGAATGTCTACTTCCTGATTTTACAAATGTGGTTTTTTTTTTTTTTGGAACATTTGGATTAACCAATTCCACTTTTGTAAACAGAATGCATACTTCCTCCAAGCATACGATTTAGTTTATGTTCTGAGCCAGCAAAGGTTGATTAGATCTTCTTAGATTCTTGAAGCTTCTCAGTCAATGAAGCTTTTTTTTGTTCTTAATCATCTGAATGATTCTTTAGATCAACATACTTATCAGTTAAAAGAGGGTTTTGATCAGCAAGTTCTTTGATTTTTGATTTCAAAGCTTTGAGTCTATTGTCCAAGGCTTTGAAGTCACTATCAATTTTTAACTTAGTTTCTTCAAGACACTTGTTTTGAAAAAATAAATCTAAATTCTGCTTTGCTTGCTCATGAAACTTCACTTTCAAAGAATCAATCTCATTCATGTAACTTTCCTCATTCAAAAACATACTTTTGAGAATATCAGGCAAAACATCTGAAGGGCTAGATAACAAATTCTTTACCATATCTTCAATAGGATTTTCTGCATAATTGTCTTCCTGATGTTCATCCATTAAGAAAAGATTGGCTTGCTCTTCATCAGAGTCTGAATCTGTTGAAAAGTCTGAATCACTCCAAGAAGCTATCATTGCTTTCTTCCTTCTGTTTTCATTTTCCTTCTGAGGAAATTGCCTACTTTTCTTCTTTTGTGGACAATCTCTTACCAAATGATATGCATCTACACATTCATAACAATTCACTACATTAGTTTTATATGAATGAGATGAAGAATTACCTCTCTCATCCTTGCTATTTGAGGATCTGGGTTTATCCTTGTTATAGTCCTTGTTTTCAAAGATCCTTTTCTTCTGTAGAATTTGGCCAAGGATTTGGAGATCAAGGCTAAAGCTTCTTCATCATCATCATCCTCCTGTTCAAGTCTTTGAGATTTCCCATTGTATTTTTCCTTGAGTGCTAGGTTCTTCATGTTTTCACTCATTTCACCATCCACTTATTTCATTAAAATCTCATGAGTGAGCAGTTTTCCTTGCAGATCATCTAGCTCTAAGATACTCAAGTCCTGATCTTCCTCAATTGCAGTTGTGTTAGGCTCCTACTTGGATTTTGGTAAGCTTCTAAGTATCTTCATGATTTTGTCTTCATTTAAGAAAGATATTCTAAAAGATTCCAAGTTGATCACAATGTCAAGAAACCTCTTGAACATGTCCTTGATGGATTCATCAGAATTCATCTTAAATAGTTCATACAGTCTCAGAAGGATATTGATTTTAGTCTGCTTGATTTGACTAGTTCCTTCATCAGTAACAGTCAGCTTATCCATGATTTCTTTTGCACACTTGCAGTTGGATATTTTGTTGAACTCATCTGCACTAAGATCACAATAATAAGTTCAAAGCTTTGTTATTCTTTGATACCTTTTCCGTTTCAGTAAATGAGAGATCTTCTTCAGATGAGACAGTCCTGATTCCATCAGAGGTAGTATAGAACAAGTTGGGACCATTAACAACAATAGACCATAGTTTCATGTCCTTGTCTATGATGAAAATTTTCATCAGTGCCTTCCAATACACAAAGTTATCACCACAGAACAATGGAGATCTATTGGCTGCTCTTTCCTGTGAGAATCCTCCATCACCTACATTACTTATTGTCACAAGATTGTTAGATAATTAAACAGTGACCCAAGATCCGATACCAATTGAAAGTTTATAATTAAAGTAGAATAACAGGATCTTATACTCTTGAAGGGGGTTGAATAGATTATGGAGACTTTTGCTCAAAACCCGCCTATTAAAACTTTAAACTGTTGTGCAGTTGATATCTCAAAGTTTTGGAAAAAATTTGAGAAGCTAGAGCTATAACTTCCACTCACATATGCTTCAAAGCTTTGAGATTAGAAATCCTCCAAAGCTTTGGAGCTTCCTGTTCTTAACTGGAATGAAAAGCAACAAAATAAATAACTAGAACACATGGATTTTTATAGAGTTCAGTCACAATTGGATCTAGTCCCTTCCTAAAGAATCTGATCCCTCCAGGATTTCAACACAACTTCTTATTAATCACCCAGAATTAGCCCTAGATCTCAAGACTAAGTGAGCGACCTTACACTTATACTGCTTGTGGTCCCCAACCTATCTAGTTACCAGCTACAACCTGCTGAAACAATAAGAACCTCTTATTGTTGAATTGAACAACTAAAATACTAAGTTTTGTGACGTTTTGGAAAGATAGAATGAATAAAACAATTCCGTACAAGTAGAAGAACTCAGAAAAAGATAAGCTGATGAAGCTTGGAACAGTTCTTCTGAATTGATGAATGATCTTCTCCTCTTGCAGCGTTGATTGGCCTGATTGTTTGAAGATTTCTGTAACTTGATCTCTCTTGTTTGTAACTCTCTTCAATTCTCACGTTGATCAGCCTCTCTCTGTGTCTCTTCTCTCTTTGAAATTCAAACTCTAAGCTTTTATCAACAGTGTGCAACAACTCTTGACAGATTTTAGGAACTGAATTCCTATAAATCATCTCCTCTAATATGCTTCTTTCAACAGCTATGCTTGGTTAGCTAACTGAGTTTTTATGAATTTTGAAACGGCCAAAAAACCTACACACGCTCAGCAACAAAGATCAAACAACATCTAGACCAAATAGCAACATGATCTGATCTCTAACAGACAGACAGTTCATGAAAAACTGGGCTAATTTTTCCTTAGGTTATATTCAGTTTCTATATTTAACTGAGTAGATATAAATGTAAATGAATATAAAACAAGTAATAAAGAGTTAGAATAACTGAATATCCAGTTTGGAATCCATCTAATCCATCCTAAATACAAATATTAGTTAGGTGAACTAAGCAGTATATAGTCATCAAAAAAATCTCAAAGCTTTGGAGCTTTGACTGCAAGTTCACAAGTGTGAGCCTTGATGCTCAAACCTGCAATCTGTGTTATACAATCCAAAACAAGACCCAATAATGTTTGAAGAATAGTGAATGATAAACTCATTCTCCAATCCAATTCAATTAGCCTGCAAACACAAAACAGATAAGCACAATATAATCATATGAACACGACAATATCTCGAAGCTTTGAATCTTTGATACTTAGTGTTGTTTCTCAACTTCTGATTCTGATTCATAATCAAGGATAAAAATCTCTTCCTAAGTTTATGAACTCATTCAATACTCAAGAGCTTCTGATGTATCATAAACGACTAGGGATATTTAAGATAAGATAAACAACAATTTAAAATCAAAGAACTTCATTTTAAATATCTCCATAGATAATAAAATTATTATTCTAGCAAAAAAAAAATGTTCATACTAAATAAGATTGCATCTACGGAATCTATTCCAACAGTCTCCCACTTTCACCAGAGCCAATCTGGTGCATCTCGTATGCCAATAGATATAGTGTGCCCCTCATGCTTGCACCGAACAAGCGGCTTTGTTAGTGGATCTAAGAGATTCTCATCTGTATGAATCTTGCATATCTTCACATCTCCTCTATCGATTATTTCACGAATAAGATGGAGCTTTCTGAGTATGTGTTTGGATTTCTAGTGTGTCTGGGTTCCTTAGATTGTGCGATCGCTCCAATGTTGTCACAAAAAACTCAATGGGATCAACAATGCTAAGAACCACACCAAGCTCAGTAATGAACTTTCTAATCCAAACATTCTCCTTTGCAGCGCCATTCGCAGCAATTTACATAGCCTCAGTTGTAGAATCATCAACTGTCTCTTGCTTGGAAATAAAACACCTTTTTCCATAAATATTGTGCCCAAACCCTAGATTTCAAATCACCAAAAGACACATCATATGTTAATGGAATTTTCTAATTTATATATGACGATTTAGATTAGGTCATTCCCTACTGAATCATACTCGGTTTGCAAATATGCCAATTTTGTTTTACGCGAAAAGTAGCAGAGCTGTGTGAAAAGTAACAAAACAGGAACACTTAAACCACGTTATGCGCTATAACCAGGCTTTGATACCACTGTACGGCTTTGATACGGATTGCATAGAGGAATAAAAAAATTAAACTCCGTTCAAAGCCCTCCATGAATCACAGATCATGCATCAAACTATTGCAAGGGATTAAAGCATTGTGTATCTTTTTTGTCTGAATTCGTGACATCCCGTAGAACAATGTCCACATATCTATGAATATCCACACCCATATTGCTCAGGATTCTTATCATGCGTTTTTGTTAGCAACGGAAGAACGGGGAAGAAGAAAACCACGTAAAACGAGGGTCCAAGAGTCGTGTGCCACAGTAGGGCGACAGCAAGGAGGGGGGACGGGTGACGGCTTCTGCCCTTGCTCTGTCTCTCTCTCCTTGCTTTGTTCTCTCTCAATTGTGATAACAATTATGACACACTTATGAGAAAATAAGCTAAGGTGCCCTTATATAGTTAATAAGTATTTATTAACTACATATTAGCCCCAATACACGGATTAGTCCACCTTGCAAATTATTCCTAAAAATTTTGCATGTGGTTGCGTATTGATCCTTCTATTTAATTAGTCCTACTAATTAATTCCAAAGTCCGGTTTAATCAATAGGGTGTGTCACCCCATAGGTTTATACTTAGTTGGTAGTAACAATTACAAACATAGAGCGGTCTCTAGCAATACATATATGCCACCCAAGTAATATAAATAGGCAGTGATCCGACAAACCTTGTGACACTGTTAACATATTGTATTATCACTTTGTCTCCATATGCAGTTTGAACACGAGGCATACAAGTCACACTCGTATATCCAATCCATAGTTTCTCGTTCCTGGGAATAGTCTTATCCATGCAGATAACATCAATATCCTATATTGATTTATCTGAGTCTGGCCAGGTATTCTATAAGCACTACCCCTCGAGTGGTCGTGGATATTTACTCCCTTATGTGGGAGGGACAAATCATCTCTACATCACTACCATTTCTAAGCTTGTTTCCTAGTATGCCCGATAAACGCCTTTATTGCTACCCAGTCACGGTGTAGTGTTTGACGATATCAGAGCATAATATTTCACATCTAGAGTATCTAGTGACTTCAAGTCTAAGGATAAAAATACCATTTTCACAACGAGAAGCACTTGTGACTTTAACATGGTGGGTCAATCCAGTATGCCATTACCCCTAATGCATACCCATGTGCTACACTTGATATCCCCATATCAATCTACTCACATACTAGTCTATAGTTGATCGTCATGTTTAACAATATAAACGACTAGGGATATTTAAGATAAAAACAATTTGTAATATAAGGACTCCATTATATTAAATTTCTCCATAAATAATACAATGATTAATATAGCCCAAAAAATGTTCATACTAAACAAGATTTCCTCTAGGGCATCTATTCCAACAGTTATGGAGGTCCAATAGGTGGGTGTAGATTGGATTTTGGAGGATAACCTATTGCTTTTTTGTTTGGGTTGGGTATGATGGTTGTAATGGTTATGGAACTGTTTAGGTGGATGGTTTGTGGTTGTGTTGTTTTTTATGGTGAAGAATGCATGTGAGTTACAGGTTGTAGGATGAATGTTCATGGAGGGAATGTTTAATTGGTGCATATGGGTAATGTGGTATTTTTGTGTTAGCAGGGTTGTTTATGGATTTTAGGAGGTTACTGGTGTTAAAAGGCTGATTGAAGATGGTTCTTTGTACGTCTGATGCAGAGGGTAAAGGGTGTGGGTTCTGGTCTGATGGTGTAGTGTTGGTAATGTACGAATTGAGTCATGGAGCTGGTTGTTATTGTTGGGTCTATGGAGGAGGGTGATAGTTAGGTTGGTGTAGTAGGTTGTATTAATGGAGGTGAAGGTGCTTTCGGCTGAGTTAATGGTGACAGTGAGGTTGCTTAATGGAAGGAGCTTGGTAATGCAGGTTGGGTTCAAGGATTTGGTAATAAGGGCTGGTCGGGTGATTGTTGCAGGGTCTGTTATGTTTCAGGTTTGGTTAATGGTGTATTGGAGGTTTGGAATTGGTTACAGTGAGTTACTTGGTGTAATTGGTGAAGGTTTTCATGGAGTTTTTTAGAAGAATGGATGAAGGTACTGGTGATGGTGAAAGGGGGAACCACGCGCATTTTCCTCAATTTCAAGAACTGCAACTACCTCCCCTTTGTCCTTTCTTGACCAACCCTGAGCTTTGTCTCAATTTTCGAAGTTCGTTCTCCTCTCCGCTTAATATCCCATGCATCTTTTCCTGTTAAAATAATACGAAACACACCGGTGCGATCAAAAGTGACAAATATAGCTCAAACAAAGCGAGAAACGCCCAAATTTACCAATAAGCATACGAAGCTCAACTACATGAATTACTCACAATCATAGTGTATATCTTATGTAAATTACCCGAAAATCATGCATAATAGTAGTAAAATCATGTAAGATTATAACTCTAATATAGATTTATAATAAAGCTATGTTTAAACCCAATAGGGAGCGTCCATACACAGCCAGTCAGGAAGGATCTTATAATTTGGCTAAGGCATAGAGTTCACAACTCTCTGTTTCCGTCCAGACACTAAGCATCAGCGTCTAAACGAAGAAAAATCCATTAGAAAATGATGGGAAGTCACCTATTTACCGACAAACGTATGACTGTCCATCTAGATGCAGAAAGGGAAGTTACGAAGGATATTAGAATCCCAATGTTTGTGTCCAAATGCGTAGGAGTTGCGTCAACACCCAAATAGTCAATATCTAGAAGATTCTAGAACCAACTGTCTACATCCAAACGCAGGTGTGCTCCTTCTTAACGTAGTGTTGGCAGCGTTTTGAGATAGATTTGACCAATTGGATAAGGGAAAATTCTGGACTCCATTTCTAGCAACTTTAGCATAAAAGGCATTCAACCCTGCCACTTTAAGAAGAACACAACAATTTATCGTGCAGGTGGAGGAACATAGAGAGAAAATGGCGTCACCAGATTTTCTTCAATCGTTTAATCTTTATTCTACTCTCTTACTTCATGAAAAATTCAATCTTTATTATAATGTGAGTAGCTTAAATTTCTACCCATTTTCCACGGTGAATTTATGGTTTTATTTATGTTTCTTTTATGTTTCCATTAGCTTGTTATTCTCATATCTTAATATAGTTTCACTCTCCACTTAGTTTATTGTCTTTGTTTTCGTTTCACGTGAGAGTGGATTGATCAACCAGAAGTACTACAAAAATAGGGTAGTGTTCAAGCACGGCTAAATAAGGCCAGGAATAGAAGACAATACTTATTTTATAATGATAGATCGAGAGGCAAATTGTGTTAGGAATAGCCTAAGCATACAGATGGACTTTTATAGGGACTAAAGGAAGCGAAAAGGATAGCTTATGACCTTTGCAGACTTAGAACGACTCTCTGGATCTATGTCGATCGATAGAACCCTAAGAAATACTAAAGAACCCTAGGGGACTAAGATGTAAGATAAGAAAAGCTTAGCATCTACACGAAAGCTAGGCTTGTTATGCTTGTAGCAAAATACGATCTATTCATTTTCTCGTTCATATTTTCTACTCATTACAGTAAGAGATATGGAAGATGTATGTCGTGATAGCTTTTCTCATTGGAATTCTTGATGGATTCTTCCGCATGAATCCATCACGTATCGAAATATTCGTTTTGACCAGGCGATCAAATATTAAATATTTGATTAGTGTCTAAAGAATCCTGTGTCTATAAGAGGTGCAATGAAAATTGGAGGTATTTCGGGTGCTCCATGTTGATGATATCATAGTCACTGGAAGCAATTATGGATGTAAATATTCTATGAATATGTGACTGTCTACTAAAAGTGGTACGGGAGATTGAGAAAAATTCATTCAAATTCTTGATATTTTGCTTACGCGAGATCGGACGAATGGGCTGATGGTTTCTTCCAATATCACTTATAAAAATAAGGTTGGTTCGTATTTCATTCAAGCATAGACTCCAAGACAGAATTATTTATTATATCTTGTGGTGTATCCTTGGTTGGGAATTAGTGTTTAAAACACGTGATTAGATAGCGAGGATAAAGGTAGTTCCTTAAGCTTTAGCAGAGGAAGCCTCATGTATACTACGTATAGTAATTGACATGATAATTGTTTTGCTTTTAGAATGGATAACATATATAAGTCATTTGAAAGGTAGGAACACTAGTGCAGTGCGATAAAAGCATACCCACGTATCTAGGAAGAATTCGAGTAGATATGATGGATTATCACGTATTAAGTCTCCACGTGAATTCAGACTTCCGGTCATGTCGAGTTTCTAGAGTATTAAATTTATGACTTTGAGAATAAGTGAGAGATTGTTGGGAATGGTATTCTAAAATCCATATTTTATAGTTTAGTTGATATTCTTAATAGAGTGAACTTTTACATCCTAATTTAGTAAACATGTGAGTATGCGAATGTTAGTTATTATTTTTCATATAAATATGCATTATAAAGTCCAATGTTCTGTTCTGAGACAATTGAACATGCACACGAGTTTGGGCATGCACGAGATTAATTTTCAGTTATTTATGGAATGCAAGTAGAGGTTCACAGCCTAGATGGTTTGGACAAACCATCGGAACGACTATAAGGTAACATTATAAGGACACATCTCTATAAAGGAAACGGTGTAATTTTTACTTGTTACACTAGCATACTTTGTGTATGTTGAATATGACCATCAGATGAAATATAATTATCTCACACTGACCAAGGTGGGATAATATGATATTTCATTGTTATTGATAATATTGAAAACTCTCAAACCATAATTGTTTGTGTGGACACAAATCATGATTACTTATTATTTTTGATATATTGAATGAGATTCAAATGTGAGTTGAAAATCATTTAAAATTGGGTAATGATTCTTATGATTTGGTGAAAACTAATCAAATCCTGAAATCCACGCCTCGTAAGATAATGATGTACCCTCGTGGGAGCTCAATAGGTTTCGTTATGTCAAGTCTCGCCACTTCGTTGTTTGTAATAAGGCATAACTAATAAGGGTAGGCCTTTTTGGATCTGGAAATATGTAAGATGTTTTGAGATGGTTATGCATTGGTTTAACAATTTCAAATTACAAGGATTTAGTTAGATGGTTATGCATCAGCCCCTGTTGCATTATGTAGCATGATATGCATTAAGATGTTGGAGAAGATGGATTTAAAGTGAATTAACATGTTGAAAGAGACTTCTATTTGAAAGTTTTTGAATCCTTCTGCAGAGGCATACCCTAGACTGACTACTGCCTTTCTTTTCTTCTCTGAACTAGGTTTTGACCCTCCAGCCATAATGATTCTATCTGAGGCTCTTCTAGTGCTCATTAGGGTTTGGGAGAAGAATAGAGAGAGTTTGGAATGATAAGGAGAGATAGAGAAGAGAAGAAGATAAATACTAAAAGTGTTTGAGTTTCAAAAGGAAACTAGAATATCTCTCTGATCTGAAAAGATCTGTAAAGATCAGAGAAATTTAAAATCTTTTAGGCCGTTGGAAAAAAAAATATTAAAATACTATATTTGGCTAAAAATCTTTTTTGAAAAATGTAGGGGCAATATTGAACAAATATCTACAGAGATAGCACCTAATACTGAAAGATCCAAAATTGTTGACTAACTAGTTCAATAGACTTATTTTCAAGGCTTTGAAAAGGTTTTCAAGGTCTTGAAAAGTTGTAACACTGAAACAAATAAAATCAAAGTTTTGAAAGGATTTTTAAGGCTTTGAAAATCAGTTCAAACCTTTGAAAACCACATAATGACTTACCTTATTACCTGATGCTCCTCCTAAACCAATGCATCTTTATTTAGCATGCCTAATTCCAGTCTTAGAGCTGAACATCTTCCATCTGGCAATGGTTTAGTGAAGATATCTGCAAGTTGCATGTTAGTATAAACAAATTCAAGAACAATATCACCTTTCTCAGCATGATCTCTGATGAAATGATGTCTAACATCAATATGCTTGGTTGTTGAATGTTGTACATGGTTCTTTGTGATAGATATTGCACTAGTGTTGTCACATTTTATGGGAATACATCTGAAATCAAATCCAAGATCCCTCATTTGTTGAGCAATCCACAACACTTGTGAACAACATGCTCTAGCAGATATATATTCAGCTTCAGCTGTTGATAGAGCAACTGAGTTTTGTTTCTTGGAGTGCCAACTGATCAGAGATGATCCAATAAATGGGCAAGTTCCATAAGTGCTCTTTCTATCAACTTTCTAACCTGCAAGTCTGCATCTGAAAATCCATGCAAAGAGAAGTTAGAATGTCTTGGATAACAAAGCCATACGTCTTTGGTACCATTAAGATATCTGAATATTCTCTTCACAGCAGTTAAGTGTGATTCCTTTGGATTAGCTTGAAATCTTGCACACATGCATACACTGAACATGATATATGGTCTACTAGAAGTAAGGTATAGTAATGATCCAATCATAACTCTACACTCTTTCACATTGACACTCTTACCAGATTCATCTTTATCTAAAGACAGTGTAGAACTCACTGGAGTCTTGATCACTTTGGATTGAGACATTTTGTACTTGTTCTGCAAGTCTCTAGTATACTTGCTTTGATGAATAAAGATGCCCTTTTTTAATTGATGTATTTGAAGTCCAAGGAAGAAGTTTAACTCTCCCATGATGCTCATTTCGAATTCCCTGCTCATAAGACATGAGAATTCTTTTCATAGAAGATCATTAGTAGCTCCAAATAGAATATCATCAACATAAATTTGAACTACAAGTAAATCTTTCTCATGAGTCTTAATGAAAAGGGTCTTGTCTACCAATTCTCTTTTGAAATCATTTTTGAGCAGAAATTTTGACAATCTTTCATACCAAGCTCTTGGAGCTTGTTTCAAACCATAAAGAGCTTTGTCAAGTTTATAAACATGATCTGGAAACTTATCACTTTCAAAATCAGGAGGTTGTGCAACATAAACTTCTTCTTGCAAGTATCCATTCAAAAATGCACATTTCACATCTATTTGAAATAGTTTCATTTTTTTGAAAGATGCAAATGCAAGCTGAATTCTAATTCTTCTAACCTGGCAACTTGAGCAAAAGTTTCCTCATAATCAAGACCTTCATATTGATTGTAACCTTGAGCAACTAACCTTGCTTTGTTTCTAATTACTTTTCCATTCTCATTTAACTTATTTCCGAACACCCATCTGGTACCAATGACAGACTAATTTGTAGGTGGAGGAACTAGGTTCCAAACCTTATTCCTTTCAAACTCATTGAGTTCACTTTGCATAGCAATGATCCAGTCTGCTTCTTGTAGTGATTCCTTCACAGTTTTAGGTTCTACAAGAGAGATAAAATCATTAAAAGCACACAAGTTCTTCAAGTGTGATCTAGTTTGTGTACCTGTGGTTGGATCTGAAATGATGTTATCAACTGGATGAGATGAGAGATATTTGAATCTATTTCTTGGAGACCAAGGTTCAGGTTCTCCATAAATCTTTTCTGGTCTTGAAGTAGTGGATTTGTCACTTGTATTCTTATGATCAACGTTTTCAAGGCTTTGAGGCTTGTTTTCAAGGCCTTGAGCACCATTTTCAAGGTCTTGAAAATGTCTTCTGTTTTCTTCTGAGCCTTTCTTGAATCCAAGTGAGTTTTCAGATTCTTCTTGATTCATGCTTGTTCAGATTCAGGTCTGCAAAACTTTCACTCAAAGAACCATCATAGCGTTCATCAAAGATAACATTAATACTTTCTTCAACCAGCTTGGTTCTTTTATTTTAAACTCTATAAGCTTTTCTAGTTAGAGGGTAACCAAGAAATATACCTTCATCACTTCTTTCATCAAACTTACCCAAGTTTTCCTTGCCATTGTTGTGGACATAGCATGTGCAACCAAATGGTCTGAAGTATGAGATGTTTGGCATTCTCCCTTTGAAGAGTTCGTAGGGGGGTTTCTTCAAGATAGGCCCGATCAAGTACATGTTCAGAATATAATTTTCTGAATTCACAGCTTCTGCCGAATAATGTTTTGGCAACTGATTTTCTAGAAGCATTGTCCTTGACATGTCTTCCAGAGTCATGTTCTTTCTTTCAACATCTCCATTCTTTTGAGGAGTTCCAGGAGCACAGAACAAATCAAATTCTAATTGATCAAATTATCTACCATGATCACTTCTAATTGAAGCAATGGGTAGGATTTTCAAGTTTTGAAGTTCTCTGCAAAGCTTTGAAAATTCAGAGAGGGCTTCAGATTTTTCTTTCAAAAAACATAACCCAGGTATATCTAGAATAATCATCTACAATGACTAGCATATACTTCTTACCTTTTGGAGTTGGTTTCCTCATAGGACCACACAAATCCATGTGAAGTAGTTCAATAGGTCTAGAGGTACTTACAAACTTCTTTAGTTTGGATGAGCTTCTGGTCTTCTTACCCTGAGCACAAGCTTTGCATACATCATCTTCTTTGAACTTTATAGATGGCAATCCTCTTATCCTTAGAGATTAATTTTTTCAAGCTATTCAAGCTAATGTGACCAAGCTTTCTGTGCCAAACCCTTGAATCCTCTTTCAAGGCCTTGAGGCACTTTAAGGTTTTACCTGCAACTTTTTTAGTCTGAAAACTATAAACATTGTTTGATCTAGAGGTTGTGAGAATGCAATTGCCTGATTTCTCATTCTGCACCACACACTTCTCTTTATCAAAGATAACCTTATTACCATTATCACAAAGCTGAGATACACTAAGCAAGTTAAATTTCAAACCATCAACTAGATACACATCAGAAATAGAATTTTCGGAATTTGTACCAACTTTACCAATACCAAGGAAGTTGCATTTTCCTTTTTCACCAAGATTAATTGAACCTTCATATTTCTCTTTTAATTCTGGGAATATAGATCTCTTTCCACTCATGTGTCTTGAGCAACCACTGTCCATAAACCACTTTTGTTCTTTGATGTTGGTGACAACCTGAAACATCAATCACTTCCTTACCCAGCTGTTAGACCAAGTGTAGAATTTGTACTCATACTCAGGATCAACCATGTTAGGTGGTCTGACCCCTTTAGGAACCCAAATCTATCTAACTTGTCCTTTGAGTTGAAATGGAAAAGTGTTCCTCATTATATGAGGGTATCTTCTTATGAAAGGACAAGTCATATTCATATGACCAATCTTGTTGCAAAAATGACACTAAGGAGAAGTTTTGCTTCCAGCTTTCACAAATTTGATATTGTTGTTTCTTGGAAAATTTGAATTGTATCCAATACCAGTTTTATGAACAGACTTTGAACTTCCTCCAAGAATCAAGTTTAACTTATTTTCTGAGCTTGCAAGCTAGACTTTGACTAATTCAGATTCTTGAAGTTTCTCAGCAAGATTAGTCTTTTTGTTTATCCAATTCTTCTACTTGATGTTTCAGATCAACAAGGTTGTTACTCATCAAAGAGTTCTCAGTGACTACTTCCTTGACTTGTGTTTTCAAGGCTTTGAAACTGGTTTTCAAGGCCTTGAAATCACTGTCAATTTTCTTCTGAGAGATTTTAAGATTCTGATTTAGGCAAACTAGCTGTAAATTCTCTTTTGATTGCTCATGAACTTTTTCTTTCAAAAATCTTATCTCTTTTAGACAATCTACTTTATTTAAAAGCATTGTTCTAAGATAATATGAACTAGCATCTTTTGGTTTTGAAATTAGACAGTTTACCATTACCTCAATGTTCTTCTCAGAACTTTCATCATGCTTGGCCATGAAGCATAGCTTGGCATGTTCTTCTTCAGATTCAGATTCACTTGAGCTATCAGAATCACATCATGAAGCTATCATAGCTTTCTTTCTCCTGTCATGGTCTTTCTTTTGAAAGTTCTTACTTTTCTTGTGTGCGAAATCTCTTATCAAATGTCCTTCATCACCACACTCAAAGCAGTTTATGACTTTGAATTTAATTTGTGAAGAAGTCTTACATTTTTAGTCCTTGCTACTAGATGATTTTTTTCTTTCTCTGTTGAAGTCTTTGTTTCCAAAGTTTTTCATCATCTTGAGAATTTTGGTCAAGGATTTGGAAATTAAAGCAAATGGATCTTTCTCATCATCATCTTTAGTTTCAAGGTTTTGAGTTTTATCATTTTATTTGGCCTTGAGTGCTAAGTTCTTGACACCTTCAGGTAGCTCCCCATCAGCTTCATTCATGGATATTTCATGTGTCATGAGTTTCCCTTGTAGGTCATCGAGTTGTAGTGATGAGAGATCTTGTGCTTCTTCAATGGCTGTTGTCTTTGGTTCCTATTTGGCTCTTAGAAGACTTATCAGTATCTTCCTCACCTTTTCTTCATTGGAAATATATTTTCCCAAAGAGTCAAGGTTGTTGACAATGTATGTGAACCTCTTGAACGTATCTCTGATTGAATCATCTGTATTCATCTTGAATAGCTCATATTACCTGAGATACATGTTGATCTTGGTTTCCTTGACTTGACTAGTTCCTTCAAATGTCACCACAAGCTTGTCCCAGATTTCTTTGGCAGTCTTGCAGCTTGAAATCCTGTTGAATTCATCTGTACTCAAAGCACAATATAAGATGTTAATAGCTTTGTAATTCTTAGAATATTGTTCTAACTCAGAAGAGGACAGTGAGTCTTCAGATTTGGGAATTCTGATCCCATCTTTCTCTGTAAAGAAGGTGTGAGGTCCATTCTGAATAATGGTCCAAATCTCTATGTCCTGATCAATGATGAACATCTTCATCAGGGATTTACAATGAGCAAAGTTGTCTCCACAATATAGATGAGGTCTGTTGGAAGCTCTTCCCTGTGAGAAACCACCATCACCTGCAGTACTCATGATCACCAGATGGTTAAATCTTGTACAGTGCTACAAACTCTGAGACCAATTGAAAGGGGGGAGTATGCAGATGAATATGCAGCACATATAGTCTAGAAGGGGAGGGGGTTGAGTAAAGTATGCCAACTTTTTGCAAAACTGGAGGAGGAAAAGAGTTTTAGTTTCAGTTCAAAGGAGTTCAAAACCTTGAACACAAATTCAATCCTTTGAAATGAAATACAGCTTGCAATAAAACAGACAAGTCTTTTTCAAGGCCTTGAAAAGAGTTTCAAACCATTGAAAAACAGACAAGTTTAAATGCTGTAAAACCTATGAATGTGAATGAGGTGTAAATGTAAGAGACAAAGGATTTATAGAGTTCAGTGCACTTAGACCTACATCTCTACCTCAGGTATCTTCTCCCTGCAGGATTTTCAACTCAATTCTTATTAATCAAAAGCTAAGCCCTAGATCTCAAGCACAGAGAATTGCCTTACTCTATTACAGCTTGTGGTTCTCCCTAACCCATCTAGTACCTGCTATATTTAACTGATTAAATAAGAATTCTATATTGTTCGATTTGAACAATCCTTGAGAATAATGTATAGAAGTTTTAAAAAAATGATCTACCAATAAAGTACAATACAGAAGAACACTAGAGTAGAAAACTGCAGTGAAGAATGCAGTGAACTTCTGTGTGTTGGATTGTGAGAGTGATGTGCTTCTTTGATGCTTCTCAATCCATAATTGTGTCTCTCTTTTTGCCCGTTGAGTGTTTTCTTTGTTTCTTCAAAAACGAGCTCTCTTAATACTTCAAAAAGCTCTGCAAATCTTCCCTGATTTTCAGCAACATATCTCCTATTTTGTAGGCAACAAACTTCGACTCTTTGACATCTTCTCCAACAGTTAGATGATCACAAGCTTCAGAGATATTGTTGTGATCTTGTATTTAAACAAATTGAGAAGATGTCATGTAGGTTTTATTGATCGCAGAATCTTCTTCTCCAACTGTTTCGTTTCCTGCACAAGTCAGATTAGGAAACTATCCCTGCAAACTAGGAAATAGAATTCCCTGCGAAAGCATAGTAAAACAGATGACTTCTTATGTCCAAACATGTCGAGTTGATTTGTCTTTCATCATCAAATAATAATAAATCAAGCATAGGGTGAGAGAGAATAAATCAGATAAGAAGATTTTACAGAAAACTCCCCCTGAGAATAAGCATACAGGTTATTCAGATTCAAGGCTTTGAATCCAGTTTCAAGGCCTCGAAAATAGCTATACAATTTTCAAGCCCATGAGAACAGATTCAAGGCTTTGAAAGCTGATTCAAGGACTTGCAATAGTTTTGTTATTTCAAGCCCTGGGCAACCTATGACCTTACACCTAAAAACCAAACAGAATAAGACCCAATTGAAGAAATGCTAACGAGAATTCATCTGAGAAGCTAATGGAAGTTAACTTGATCGGAAACTAAAAAATGGAGAGAACGGGGATGAGAAAAAGAGAAAGACTGAAGCAGACTTACAAGGAAAGATTCATACGCAGGCAAAGATTCAAGATGTGTTGCGCCTAGTTTATTTCTGTGTCTCATCTGAGACGACAGCCAGTCACGGGACCTGACACCCGAGTGGTTTCATGGGTCGGACTTTTCATGGCCAGGTAAAGACGGACATACAAGCGATCACGTGCCCCTCATGCTCCTTGAACCTTTGCCCTTAAAATTAACAAAATAAATCCCAGCTCTGTTGACCAAGCAAATTAGAAATGGTCAAACCAGAAGTTATAAAAGATAAGTTTCTCAATAAATTAACATAATTTAACTTTAAAAACCTTCTTCCCACTTCATTTAGCCGTACCACAAACTGAAACTTAATTCTATAAATACCCTAAAACACAAACCGAATAAGACCCTATTGGAGAAACGCTGACGTGATTTCACCGGAGAAGCTACTGGAACATAACATGATCGAAAACTACTAAATGGAGCGAACGTGGACGAGAACAAGAAAAAGAGAAAGACTTGAGCTGACTTACCTTGAAAGATAGAAACGCAGGTGAAGATTGAAGTTGTGTCGCCGCCTAGTTTATTTTCGTGACTCATCGGAGATGACAGCCAGTCAAGGGATGAAAGTTTGTAATGAAAGTATAATAACATGATCTAATACTTTAGAAGGGGGGTTGAATAGAGTATGGAAACTTTTGCTCAAAACCATCCTTTTAAAACTTTAAATAGTTGTGCAGTTGATATCTCAAAGCTTTGGAAAAGATTTGAGAAGCTAGAGATATAATTGCCACTCACAGATGCTTCATAGCTTTGAGATTGGAATTCTTCAAAAGCTTTGGAGTTGCCTGTTCTTAACTGGAATGAAAAGGAACAAAATATATAAAAAGAACACAGGGATTTTGACAGAGTTCAGCCACAATTGGACCTAGTATCTGCCTGAGGGATCTGATCTCGTCAGGATTTCAACACAAATTCTTATTAATCACCCAGATTTAGCCCTAGATCTCAAGCCTAAGTGAGCTACTTTACACTTATACAGCTTGTGGTTCCCAACCTATCTAGTTACCAGCTACAACGTGTTGAAACAATAAGAACCTCTTGTGGTTCACTTAAACAACTAAAATACTAAGTTTTGTGAGGTTTTAGAAATATAGAATGAATAAAACAATTCAGTAGAAGAATCAGAAAAAGATAAGATGATGAAGCTTGGAACAGTTCTCTGAATTGATGAATGATCTTCTCCTCTTGCAGTGTTGATTGGGCTGATTGTTTGAAGAGTTTTGTAAATTATATATCTTGTTTGTAACACTCTTAAATTCCCACGTTGACCAGCCTCTCTCTGTGTCTATTCTCTCTTTGAAATTCAAACTCAAATCTTTTATCAACAGTGTGCAACAACTCTGAGAGATTTTAGGAACTGAATTCCTATAAATCCTCTCCCCTGATATGCTTCATTCAATAGCTATGCTTGGATAGATAACTGAGTTATTTATAAATGTTGGAACGGCCAAAAATCCTGCACACACTTAGCAACAAAGATCAAACAACAACTAGACAAATAGAAACAAGATCTGATCTTTAACAAACATATAGTTCATGAAAAAATGGGCTAATTTTGCCTTAGGTTATATTCAGTTTGTATATCCAACTGAGTAGATATAACTGTAAATCAATATAAAACAAGTAATAAAGAGTTAGAATAACTCAATATCCAATTTTGAATCCATCTAATCCATCCTTCATACATAGATTAGTTAGGCGAACTTAGCAGTATAGTCATCCGAAAATCTCAAAGCTTTGGAGCTTTGACTGCTAGTTCACAAGTATGAGCCTTGATGCTCTAACCTGCAATCTGTGTTATACATGACTCAATAATATTTGCAGAATACATTATTGAGTGATAAACTCAGTATCCAATCGAATTCAATAAGCCTGCAAACACAAAATAGATAAGCATAATATAATCATATGTACACTACAGTATCCCAAATCTTTGAAGCTTTGATACTTAGTGTTGTTTCTCAACTTCTGATTTTGGCTTTCATCATCAAGGAACAAAATCTCCCCCTAAGTTTATGAACTCATTCAATACTAAAGAGCTTCTGATCTATCAATTTCCCCCTTGATGAAAGATAAAACAAATAATATTGATATCGAAGATTTCCTGGATTCCCTACAACTCAAAAACAGCAGTAAAACTAGACAATATAAAATTAGCATAGAACACTTTGTTTCAACATATCACAGCACACAAGATCTTAAAAAAAAATTAGTTACATAAATAACTAGAAAACAAAAAAAAAAAACTAGCACATAAACAGATAACCTTCTCCCCCTTTTCGACTTTCATCAAAACGGGTAGAAGTAATGTAGGATCATGTTGTGAGAAATTTGTTGAAAGAAAATAAAACAAAATACTTCAGAATATAGAAGAAAATATAGAAACCATGGAAAGAAAAGAAAGAATGGGCTTTAAGGCTTTCAAATTCCTGCTCCAGCACTTTTCTTTGAAGATTTCTTCCCACTCTGAGCTTTTCCCTTGCCTTTGTCATCAGCCTCCAATTTCTTTTCCTCACCTGTTTCAGCATCTGACTCTTTTTCAGCTTCAGCTTGCTCTTCCAACTGCTCAGCCTGTACATCACCCTCTTCACCTTGTGCTTCCACATTCTCAGCTTGAATATCTGCCATCACTTCAGCAATAACTTCATCAACTTTAGCAGCTTCTTTTTCAGCAGTTTCCTCAACTATTTCCTCAACACCAGATTCCTCATCAGACTGCTAAAACATATCTTTAAAAGAAAGAACAATTGGGACCTTCTTTTTCTTATTCAGTTTCTTCAAAGATTCCCCAATGATCTCATCTGAATCAATATTGGTGTATATGCTCTCTGAAGATGGTATATTCTCTAAGTTCAAGCCTTTGATGATCACATTCAGCTTACCTTCCATCAAACCCTTGAACTTCACAAAGTCAGTTGACAGATCAAATATTCCTTGTCTAAGATCTTCAATGCCATCCTCTAAGACTTCAACCTTGTCAAGAATATGTGAGAAGTCCAAGCTACCAGGTACCTTAGGTGTAGTAGCTGCTATGGGTTCGATAAACTCTTTCTCCTTCAAATCTTTAGCAGTCAACTCAAAAAAGAATGTCCATTTACCTTTAGCAGTCTGAACTTTCTCAATCATTTTAAAAGATGCCTCATCCACCAACCCAAAAACGGTTATGATTTTCTACTCATCCTCCACCGGTACTCCAAAGTTCTTAAAAAACAATGTCAACACATTGGTATAGGACAAGGAATGATTCCTAGTTCTAGTACCACAGTACACCATAAGTTCCATAAAACAGTAGGCAAATCAACCTCAAATCCTTTGCGTATCATATACATAAGTATTAAAACCCTGTCTATTACCAACTCTTTGGAATGTTCTTTGGGGACTACACACCTGATGATTATGGAGAACGCGATTTTGGCTTCACATTTAAACAGAGAATGTGTTAACTGTTTGGATCCAGTAGGGGTTCCCTCCAAGAAAAACATGGATTTGGCTAACTCCAAACACTCTTTCCTATCTTGATTCTCACTAACCTTGTATTTCCTAGGCACTCCCAAAAACTTTGGCAAAAACCCTATGGTCTAGCTTCATGTCAATCCCAGCAACCTTAGAGGTCAGGATAAAGTTGTCATTATCATTCAATTCTTGAACCAAATTCAAGTAGAAAATCCTAGTAAACCTACGATAAGTCTCATAAGATGGATTCAACAAATTTCCAACAGAAGACTCTTTTAACTTCCTAATGTAGTTTATATCCATTTTTCAAATAAATCAGTACTTATAAGACTACAGTATGCAATTTTTGATGATGCATACCCATTCATCCACACAGCCTTAACTTCAAAATTGATAAACCAAGACTCAGGTAAAAGATGCTTACCAAAACCAGAAGCTTTCTTGGTTTTTACCGCACTATGCTTAACCCTCTTCTTCTCTGATGGTGGATCAACCTTCTTATCCTCTGGCTTATTCTCCTTTTGAGATGGAAAACTCTTCTTTTCACCTTTCCCTTAAGAAACCTCCTTCTTCTTATTCCTACTTGATTGATCTCCTTGATCTTTAGTCCCCTGTTCCTTGGTTTTCACCACTTCCTCTGTTGCAGAGTCAGATTCAGACCCAGCTTCTTGCTCTTCTTGAACTTCCTTCCCCTTCTTGATCTTGTTTGAAGGTGTAGAAGTCTCATGAACACTTACTGTCTACTCAGAATATGATCCATGAATGGTGATCTTCCTATTTCTCTTTCTCTTAATTCTCTTACTATAACTCTGACCTTGCTGCTTGATCCTCTCTGATTTTCTCTCCATTGGGTTTAGGGTTTCATAGGGTTTGAGAACGAATTTGAGAGGGAGATAGAGACAGAGAGAATGAGGTGAAGAATTAGAGAAAAAAGCCCTGAAGTTGGCTCGAGTTGGTAGAAGAGTTTGATTGAAAGAAGGATTGCATGCAAATCAAATTTTAAAAGATTTCATTAAGATAGTTTGGGATATTTTGTCAAAATCCCTGAACGTGTGAAATATTCTCTAATTATATAAAAGATACTACAAAATATTCCATGATCCAATTATTAAATAAAATATACGACATATTAATCAAATCTATTGAAACAGTGGTTCAAGGCTTTGAGAAATTTTAAGGCTGCTAGAAAACTTCAAACCTTTGAAGCACACTTTCAAGGCTAAGAAAGTATGATCTCAAGGCTTTGAGATTTTCACACAAAATACACATAAGAATTAATACTCCGCCTAAACCAATGCATCCTTGTTTAACATACCCAATTCAAGACTTAGGGATGAAAACCTTTAATATGGCAAAGGTTTAGTGAAAATATCAGCTATCTGCATAGTAGTTGAAATAAAAGTTAAAGTTACATCACCTTTTTCTGTATGATCTCTAATAAAATGATGTCTCACATCTATGTGCTTAGTACTTGAATGTTGCACTAGATACTCCGATATTGAAATGGCACTAGTATTATCACAGTTGATAGGCACATTTGTTAATTCATATCCATGATCTCTTAGCTGTTGAGCAATCCATATAACTTGAGAGAAACAAGCACTTGCTGCAATTTATTCAGCTTCTGCAGTTGACAAGGATAATGAATTTTACTTCTTTGAATAGAAACTGGTCAATGATGAACAAGAAATTGACAGCATCCAGAAGTACTCTTTCTATCTACTTTGTAACCTGCAAAGTCTGCATCTGAATAGCCACTCAACATAAAATTAGTCATTCTTGGATACCAAAGCCCCAAGTCTTTGGTTCCATTCACATATCTAAAAATCCTTTTAACAGCAATCAAATGACTTTTCTTTAGGATCTGGTTGAAATTTTGCACACATACAAATACTAAACATAATATCAGGTCTACTAGCAGTTAAATACTGAAGTGAACCAATCAAACCTTTGTATTCCTTTTGATTTATACTCTTACCATTTGTATCCTTGTCTAAGAATAAAGATGAACTCATAGGAGTCTTTGCTACCTTGGACTGAGACATGTTATACTTGTTTAACAAGTCCTTGGTAAATTTCCCTTGATGCAAAAATATTCCTTTATTCATTTGATGAACATGAAGTCCCAGAAAGAAATTGAGTTCACCCATTAAACTCATTTTAAATTCCCTGCACATTAGAATTGAAAACTCTTTTGAAAGAGAATCATTAGTAGCACCAAAGAGTATGTCATCAACAATAAATCTGTACTACTAACAAATTCGTTTCATGATTCTTGATAAAAAGAGTTTTGTCAACCAGGCCTCTCTTGAAACCATTGTCAAGTAAAGACTTTGAGAGTCTGTCATACCAAGCCCTTGGAGCTTGCTTAGGCCCATAAAGAGCTTTATCTAATTTGGAAACATGATCAGAGAAATTTTCATCTTCAAAACCAGGTGGTTGAGCAACATATACTTCTTCTTGTAAATAACCATTTAATAAAGAACATTTAACATCCATTTGAAATAGTTTTATATGTTTATGGGATGCAAATGCAAGAAGTATTCTGATAGCTTCTAACCAGGAAACAGGAGCAAATGTCTCCTCATAATCAATTCCTTCCTCTTGATTATACCCCTATGCCACAAGTTTGGCTTTGTTTCTTACAACCTTAACATTTTCATCAATTTTGTTCCTGAATACCCATCTGGTTCCAATAATAGACTGAGTATTTGGTCTTGGAACCATGTTCCAAACCTTATTCCTTTCAAAATCATTCAGTTCATTATGTATTGCAATGATCCAATATGCATCTTCTAGTGCCTCCTTTACATTTTTAGGCACAAAGGCACTAAATGCACACAAATTCCTTAGATGTCCTCCTCTTTGTGTTCCAGTGGTTGGATGTGAGGTAATGTTGCTAGATGATCTGATAGGTATTTGAACTTCTTCCTTGGTGTCCATTTGTATGGTCCTTCAAGGCTGTGAGATCTTGATACAGTAGGTTGAGCATCATATGTTCTGTCAATCTCAGTCTCAAGGCTTTGATATTTTGGCTCAGCAGGAGGTTCAAGGCCTTGAGATTCTTTTGACTGTTCCAGCAACTTTTCTCTTTTTCATAATTCTCATCTGCCTCATATTTATTCAAGTTGAGATTTTTGTGTTTCTGAACCCTCATAGGACAAAACAAGTCCATATGCATCAATTCTAAGGGTCTGGAAGTACTTACAAAGTTCTTTGGATTGAATGAAGTCTTGGTCTGTTTACTTTGGGTACAAGCTTAGAAAATCTCATCATCTTTGAATTTCAGGATTGGTAAACTTCTTACCAAGTCTTTTGAGATGAGTTTGTTCATTGTATGCATGCTAATCTGCCCAAGCTTTCTATGCCAAAGCATTGAGTCATCCTTCAAATCTTTGAGACACTTCATACTTTCACCTGCAACTTTGTTAGTACTTAAAGCATAAACATTATGTGACATAGGAGCAATGAGTATGAAATTGCCAAATTTCTCATCTTGCACCACAAATTTCTCCTTTTCAAAAACTAATTTATTAACCCGATCACATAACTGAGATATACTAAGCAGATTATACTTTAGACCTTCAACTAAATAGACAAATGAAATTGAACTTGCGGACCATTACCAATACTACATATACCAGTAATGTTGCACCTAGATTTGTCACCACGTGTGATTTTTCCTCCTGATTGCTCTTTAAGCTCATTGAATAAATATTTCTTTCCACTCATGTGCCTGGAACAACCACTATCCAAAATCCACTTTTGATCCTTCAAAGCTTTGGTGACATCCTGTAAAATTCAATCAATGCCTTAACAGGCTATTAGACCAAGTGTAGAATTTGGATTCATATTCAGAATCAACCATGTTAGGTTGTCTGATTCCTTTTGGAACCCAAATCTGTCTCACTTGTCCCTTAAGCTGATAAGGATAGGTATTCCTCAAAATGTGAAGTTTTTGTCCTTCTTAAGGGGCAAGTTAACTTCACATGTCCAATTTTACCACAATAATGACACTTTGGAGAATGTCTGCTTCCTGATTTTACAAATGTGGTTTGTTTTTTTTTGGAACATTTGGATTAACCAATTCCACTTTTGTAAACAGAATGCATACTTCCTCCAAGCATACGATTTAGTTTATGTTCTGAGCCAGCAAAGGTTGATTAAATCTTCTTAGATTCTTGAAGCTTCTCAGTCAATGAAGCTTTTTGTTGTTCTTAATCATCTGAATGATTCTTTAGATCAACATACTTATCAGTTAAAAGAGGGTTTTGATCAGCAAGATCTTTAATTTTTGATTTCAAAGCTTTGAGTCTATTGTCCAAGGCTTTGAAGTCTCTATCAATTTTTAACTTAGTTTCTTCAAGACACTTGTTTTGAAAAAATAAATCTAAATTCTGCTTTGCTTGCTCA
The DNA here is from genome assembly GCA_023055425.1 of Linanthus parryae. Lineage (NCBI taxonomy): Eukaryota > Viridiplantae > Streptophyta > Magnoliopsida > Ericales > Polemoniaceae > Linanthus > Linanthus parryae. Next base: position 131,349,775 of record JALGPY010000002.1, on the reverse strand, counting down.
TGAAACTTCACTTTCAAATAATCAATCTCATTCATGTAACTTTCCTCATTCAAAAACATACTTTTGAGAATATCAGGCAAAACATCTGAAGGGCTAGATAACAAATTCTTTACCATATCTTCAATAGGATTTTCTGCATAATTGTCTTCCTGATGTTCATCCATTACGAAAAGATTGGCTTGCTCTTCATCAGAATCTGAATCTGTTGAAAAGTCTGAATCACTCCAAGAAGCTATCATTGCTTTCTTCCTTCTGTTTTCATTTTCCTTCTGAGGAAATTGCCTACTTTTCTTCTTTTGTGGACAATCTCTTACCAAATGATATGCATCTACACATTCATAACAATTCACTACATTAGTTTTATATGAATGAGATGAAGAATTACCTCTCTCATCCTTGCTATTTGAGGATCTGGGTTTATCCTTGTTATAGTCCTTGTTTTCAAAGATCCTTTTCTTCTGCAGAATTTGGCCAAGGATTTGGAGATCAAGGCTAAAGCTTCTTCATCATCATCATCCTCCTGTTCAAGTCTTTGAGATTTCTCATTGTATTTTTCCTTGAGTGCTAGGTTCTTCATGTTGTCACTCATTTCACCATCCACTTATTTCATTAAAATCTCATGAGTGAACAGTTTTCCTTGCAGATCATCTAGCTCTAAGATACTCAAGTCCTGATCTTCCTCAATTGCAGTTGTCTTAGGCTCCCACTTGGATTTTGGTAAGCTTCTAAGTATCTTCATGATTTTGTCTTCATTTAAGAAAGATATTCTAAAAGATTCCAAGTTCATCACAATGTCAAGAAACCTCTTGAACATGTCCTTGATGGATTCATCATAATTCATCTTAAATAGTTCATACAGTCTCAGAAGGATATTGATTTTAGTCTGCTTGATTTGACTAGTTCCTTCATCAGTAACAGTCAGCTTATCCATGATTTCTTTTGCACACTTGCAGTTGGATATTCTGTTGAACTCATCTGCACTAAGATCACAATAATAAGTTCAAAGCTTTTTTATTCTTTGATACCTTTTCCGTTTCAGTAAATGAGAGATCTTCTTCAGATGTGACAGTCCTGATTCCATCAGAGGTAGTATAGAACAAGTTGGGACCATTAACAACAATAGACCATAGTTTCATGTCCTTGTCTATGATGAAAATTTTCATCAGTGCCTTCCAATACACAAAGTTATCACCACAGAACAATGGAGATCTATAGGCTGCTCTTTCCTGTGAGAATCCTCCATCACCTACATTACTTATTGTCACAAGATTTTTAGATAATTAAACAGTGACCCAAGATCCGATACCAATTGAAAGTTTATAATTAAAGTAGAATAACAGGATCTTATACTCTTGAAGGGGGTTGAATAGATTATGGAGACTTTTGCTCAAAACCCGCCTATTAAAACTTTAAACTGTTGTGCAGTTGATATCTCAAAGTTTTGGAAAAAATTTGAGAAGCTAGAGCTATAACTTCCACTCACATATGCTTCAAAGCTTTGAGATTAGAAATCCTCCAAAGATTTGGAGCTTCCTGTTCTTAACTGGAATGAAAAGCAACAAAATAAATAACTAGAACACATGGATTTTTATAGAGTTCAGTCACAATTGGAACTAGTCCCTTCCTAAAGAATCTGATCCCTCCAGCATTTCAACACAACTTCTTATTAATCACCCAGATTTAGCCCTAGATCTCAAGACTAAGTGAGCGACCTTACACTTATACTGCTTGTGGTCCCCAACCTATCTAGTTACCAGCTACAACCTGCTGAAACAATAAGAACCTCTTATTGTTCAGTTCAACAACTAAAATACTAAGTTTTGTGACGTTTTGGAAAGATATAATGAATAAAACAATTTCGTACAAGTAGAAGAACTCAGAAAAAGATAAGCTGATGAAGCTTGGAGCAGTACTTCTGAATTGATGAATGATCTTCTCCTCTTGCAGCGTTGATTGGCCCGATTGTTTGAAGATTTCTGTAACTTGATCTCTCTTGTTTGTAACTCTCTTCAATTCCCACGTTGATCAGCCTCTCTCTGTGTCTCTTCTCTCTTTGAAATTCAAACTCTAAGCTTTTATCAACAGTGTGCAACAACTCTGACAGATTTTAGGAACTAAATTCCTATAAATCATCTCCTCTGATATGCTTCTTTCAACAGCTATGCTTGGTTAGCTAACTGAGTTTCTTATGAATTTCGGAACGGCCAAAAAACCTACACACGCTCAGCAACAAATATCAAACAACATCTAGACCAAATAGCAACATGATCTGATCTCTAACAGACAGACAGTTCATGAAAAACTGGGCTAATTTTTCCTTAGGTTATATTCAGTTTGTATATTTAACTGAGTAGATATAAATGTAAATGAATATAAAACAAGTAATAAAGAGTTAGAATAACTCAATATCCAGTTTGGAATCCATCTAATCCATCCTAAATACAAATATTAGTTAGGTGAACTAAGCAGTATATAGTCATCAAAAAAATCTCAAAGCTTTGGAGCTTTGACTGCCAGTTCACAAGTGTGAGCCTTCATGCTCAAACCTGCAATCTGTGTTATACAATCCAAAACAAGACCCAATAATGTTTGAAGAATAGTGAATGATAAACTCATTCTCCAATCCAATTCAATAAGCCTGCAAATACAAAACAGATAAGCACAATATAATCATATGAACACGACAATATCTCGAAGCTTTGAATCTTCGATACTTAGTGTTGTTTCTCAACTTCTGATTCTGATTCATAATCAAGGATAAAAATCTCTTCCTAAGTTTATGAACTCATTCAATACTCAAGAGCTTCTGATGTATCATAAACGACTAGGGATATTTAAGATAAGATAAACAACAATTTAAAATCAAAGAACTTCATTTTAAATATCTCCATAGATAATAAAATTATTATTCTAGCAAAAAAAATGTTCATACTAAATAAGATTGCATCTAGGGAATCTATTCCAACAGTCTCCCTCTTTCACCAGAGCCAATCTGGTGCATCTCGTATGCCAATAGATATAGTGTGCCCCTCATGCTTGCACTGAACAAGCGGCTTTGTTAGTGGATCTGAGAGATTCTCATATGTATGAATCTTGCATATCTTCACATCTCCTCTATCGATTATTTCACGAATAAGATGGAGCTTTCTGAGTATGTGTTTGGATTTCTAGTGTGTCTGGGTTCCTTAGATTGTGGTATCGCTCCAATGTTGTCACAAAAAACTCAATGGGATCCACAATGCTAAGAACCACACCAAGCTCAGTAATGAACTTTCTAATCCAAACATTCTCCTTTGCAGCGCCATTCGCAGCAATTTACATAGCCTCAGTTGTAGAATCACCAACTGTCTCTTGCTTGGAACCTTTCCAGCTCACAGCGGAATAAAACACCTTTTTCCATAAATATTGTGCCCAAACCCTAGAGTTCAAATCACCAAAAGACACATCATATGTTAATGGAATTTTCTAATTTATATATGACGATTTAGATTAGGTCATTCCCTACTGAATCATACTCGGTTTGCAAATATGACAATTTTTTTTTTTTTACGCGAAAAGTAGCAGAGCTGTGTGAAAAATAACAAAACAGGAACACTTAAACCACGTTATGCGCTATAACCAGGCTTTGATACCACTGTACGGCTTTGATACGGATTGCATAGAGGAATAAAAAAATTAAACTCCGTTCAAAGCCCTCCATGAATCACAGATCATGCATCAAACTATTGCAAGGGATTAAAGCATTGTGTATCTTTTTTGTCTGAATTCGTGACATCCCGTAGAACAATATCCACATATCTATGAATATCCACACCCATATTGCTCAGGATTCTTATCATGCGTTTTTGTTAGCAACGGAAGAACGAGGAAGAAGAAAACCACGTAAAACGAGGGTCCAAGAGTCGTGTGCCACAGTAGGGCGACAGCAAGGAGGGGGGACGGGTGACGGCTTCTGCCCTTGCTCTGTCTCTCTCTCCTTGCTTTGTTCTCTCTCAATTGTGATAACAATTATGACACACTTATGAGAAAATAAGCTAAGGTGCCCTTATATAGTTAATAAGTATTTATTAACTACATATTAGCCCCAATACACAGATTAGTCCACCTTGCAAATTAGTCCTAAAAAGTTTGCATGTGGTTGCGTATTGATCCTTCTATTTAATTAGTCCTACTAATTAATTCCAAAGTCCGGTTTAATCAATAGGGTGTGTCACCCCATAGGTTTATACTTAGTTAGTAGTAACAATTACAAACATAGAGCGGTCTCTAGCAAGACATATATGCCACCCAAGTAATATAAATAGGCAGTGATCCGACAAACCTTGTGACACTGTTAACATATTGTATTATCACTTTGTCTCCATATGCAGTTTGAACACGAGACATACAAGTCACACTCGTATATCCAATCCATAGTTTCTCGTTCCTGGGAATAGTCTTATCCATGCAGATAACATCAATATCCTATATTGATTTATCTGAGTCTGGCCAGGTATTCTATAAGCACTACCCCTCGAGTGGTCGTGGATATTTACTCCCTTATGTGGGAGGGACAAATCATCTCTACATCACTACCATTTCTAAGCTTGTTTCCTATTATGCCCGATAAACGCCTTTATTGCTACCCAGTCACGGTGTAGTGTTTGACGATATCAGAGCATAATATTTCACATCTAGAGTATCTAGTGACTTCAAGTCTAAGGATAACAATACCATTTTCACAACGAGAAGCACTTGTGACTTTAACATGGTGGGTAAATCCTGTATGCCATTACCCCTAATGCATACCCATGTGCTACACTTGATATCCCCATACCAATCTACTCACATACTAGTCTATAGTTGATCGTCATGTTTAACAATATAAACGACTAGGGATATTTAAGATAAAAACAATTTGTAATATAAGGACTCCATTATATTAAATTTCTCCATAAATAATACAATGATTAATCTAGCCAAAAAAATGTTCATACTAAACAAGATTTCCTCTAGGGCATCTATTCCAACAGTTATGGAGGTCGAATAGGTGGGTGTAGATTGGATTTTGGAGGATAACCTATTGCTTTTTTGTTTGGGTTGGGTATGATGGTTGTAATGGTTATGGAACTGTTTAGGTGGATGGTTTGTGGTTGTGTTGTTTTTTATGGTGAAGAATGCATGTGAGTTACAGGTTGTAGGATGAATGTTCATGGAGGGAATGTTTAATTGGTGCATATGGGTAATGTGGTCTTTTTGTGTTAGCAGGGTTGTTTATGGATTTTAGGAGGTTACTGGTGTTAAAAGGCTGATTGATGATGGTTCTTTGTACGTCTGATGCAGAGGATAAAGGGTGTGGGTTCTGGTCTGATGGTGTAGTGTAGGTAATGTACGAATTGAGTCATGGAGCTGGTTGTTATTGTTGGGTCTATGGAGGAGGGTGATAGTTAGGTTGGTGTAGTAGGTTGTATTAATGGATGTGAAGGTGCTTTCGGCTGAGTTAATGGTGACAGTGAGGTTGCTTAATGGAAGGAGCTTGGTAATGCAGGTTGGGTTCAAGGATTTGGTAATAAGGGCTGGTCGGGTGATTGTTGCAGGGTCTGTTATGTTTCAGGTTTGGTTAATGGTGTATTGGAGGTTTGGAATTGGTTACAGTGAGTTACTTGGTGTAATTGGTGAAGGTTTTCATGGAGTTTTTTAGAAGAATGGATGAAGGTACTGGTGATGGTGAAAGGGGGAACCACGCGCATTTTCCTCAATTTCAAGAACTGCAACTACCTCCCCTTTGTCCTTTCTTGACCAACCCTGAGCTTTGTCTCAATTTTCGAAGTTCGTTCTCCTCTCCGCTTAATATCCCATGCATCTTTTCCTGTTAAAATAATACGAAACACACCGTTGCGATCAAAAGTGACAAATATAGCTCAAACAAAGCGAGAAACGCCCAAATTTACCAATAAGCATACGAAGCTCAACTACATGAATTACTCACAATCATAGTGTATATCTTATGTAAATTACTTGAAAATCATGCATAATAGTAGTAAAATCATGTAAGATTATAACTCTAATATAGATTTATAATAAAGCTATGTTTAAACCCAATAGGGAGCATCCATACACAGCCAGTCAGGAAGGATGTTATAATTTGGCTAAGGCATAGAGTTCACAACTCTCTGTTTCCGTCCAGACACTAAGCATCAGCGTCTAAACGAAGAAAAATCCATTAGAAAATGATGGGAAGTCACCTATTTACCGACAAACGTATGACTGTCCATATAGATGCAGAAAGGGAAGTTACGAAGGATATTAGAATCCCAATGTTTGTGTCCAAATGCGTAGGAGTTGCATCAACACCCAAATAGTCAATATCTAGAAGATTCTAGAACCAATTGTCTACATCCAGACGCAGGTGTGCTCCTTCTTAACGTAGTGTTGGAAGCGTTTTGTGATAGATTTGACCAATTGGATAAGGGAAAATTCTGGACTCCATTTCTAGCAAATTTAGCATAAAAGGCATTCACCCCTGCCACTGTAAGAAGAACACAACAATTTATCGTGCAGGTGGAGGAACATGGAGAGAAAATGGCGTCACCAGATTTTCTTCAATCGTTTAATCTTTATTCTACTCTCTTACTTTATGAAAAACTCAATCTTTATTATAATGTGAGTAGCTTAAATTTCTACCCACTTTCCACGGTGAATTTATGGTTTTATTTATGTTTCTTTTATGTTTCCATTAGCTTGTTATTCTCATATCTTAATATAGTTTCACTCTCCACTTAGTTTATTGTCTTTGTTTTCGTTTCACGTGAGAGTGGATTGATCAACCAGGAGTACTACAAAAATTAAGTAGTGTTCAAGCACGGCTAAATAAGGCCAGGAAGAGAAGACAATACTTATTTTATAATGATAGATCGAGAGGCAAATTGTGTTAGGAATAGCCTAAGCATACATATGGACTTTTATAGGGACTAAAGGAAGCCAAATGGATAGCTTATGACCTTTGCAGACTTATAACGACTCTCTGGATCTATGTCGATCGATAGAACCCTAAGAAATACTAAAGAACCCTAGGGGACTAAGATGTAAGATAAGAAAAGCTTAGCATCTACACGAAAGCTAGGCTTGTTATGCTTGTAGCTAAATACGATCTATTCATGTTCTCGTTCATATTTTCTACTCATTACAGTAAGAGATATGGAAGATGTATGTCGTGATAGCTTTTCTCATTGGAATTCTTGATGGATTCTTCCGCATGAATCCATCGGGTATCGAAATATTCGTTTTGACCAGGCGATCAAATATTAAATATTTGATTAGTGTCTAAAGAATCCTGTGTCTATAAGAGGTGCAATGAAAATTGGAGGTATTTCGGGTGCTCCACGTTGATGATATCATAGTCATTGGAAGCAATTATGGATGTAAATATTCTATGAATATGTGACTGTCTACTAAAAGTGGTACGGGAGATTGAGAAAAATTCATTCAAATTCTTGATATTTTGCTTACGCGAGATCGGACGAATGGGCTGATGGTTTCTTCCGATATCACTTATAAAAATAAGGTTGGTTCATATTTCATTCAAGCATAGACTCCAAGACAGAATTATTTATTATATCTTGTGGAGTATCCTTGGGTGGGAATTAGTGTTTAGAACACGTGATTAGATAGCGAGGATAAAGGTAGTTCCTTAAGCTTTAGCAGAGGAAGCCTCATGTATACTACGTATAGTAATTGACATGATAATTGTTTTGCTTTTAGAATGGATAACATATATAAGTCATTTGAAAGGTAGGAACACTAGTGCACTGCGATAAAAGCATACCCACGTATCTAGGAATTCGAGTAGATATGATGGATTATCACGTATTAAGTCTCCACGTGAATTCAGACTTCCGGTCATGTAGAGTTTCTAGATTATTAAATTTATGACTTTGAGAATAAGTGAGAGATTGTTGGGAATGGTATTCTAAAATCCATATTTTATAGTTTAGTTGATATTCTTAATAGAGTGAACTTTTACATCCTAATTTAGTAAACATGTGAGTATGCGAATGTTAGTTATTATTTTTCATTTAACTATGCATTATAAAGTCCAATGTTCTGTTTCTGAGACAATTGAACATGCACACGAGTTTGGGCATGCACGAGATTAATTTTCAGTTATTTATGGAATGCAAGTAGAGGTTCACAGCCTAGATGGTTTTGACAAACCATCGGAACGACTATAAGGTAACATTATAAGGACACATCTCTATAAAGGAAACGGTGTAATTTTTACTTGTTACACTAGCATACTTTGTGTATGTTGAATTTGACCATCAGATGAAATATAATTATCTCCTACTGACCAAGGTGGGATAATATGATATTTCATTGTTATTGATAATATTGAAAACTCTCAAACCATAATTGTTTGTGTGGACACAAATCATGATTACTTATTATTTTTGATATATTGAATGAGATTCAAATGTAAGTTGAAAATCATTTAAAATTGGGTAATGATTCTTATGATTTGGTGAAAACTAATCAAATCCTGAAATCCACGCCTCGTATGATAATGATGTACCCTCGTGGGAGCTCAATAGGTTTCGTTATGTCAAGTCTCGCCAGTTGGTTGTTTGTAATAAGGCATAACTGATAAGGGTAGGCCTTTTTGGATCTGGAAATATGTAAGATGTTTTGAGATGGTTATGCATTGGTTTAACAATTTCAAATTACAAGGATTTAGTTAGATGGTTATGCATCAGCCCCTGTTGCATTATGTAGCATGATATGCATTAAGATGTTGGAGAAGATGGATTTAAAGTGAATTAACATGTTGAAAGAGACTTCTATTTGAAAGTTTTTGAATCCTTCTGCAGAGGCATACCCTAGATTGACTACTGCCTTTCTTTTCTTCTCTGAACTAGGTTTTGACCCTCCAGCCATAATGATTCTATCTGAGGCTCTTCTAGTGCTCATTAGGGTTTGGGAGAAGAATAGAGAGAGTTTGGAATGATAAGGAGAGATAGAGAAGAGAAGAAGATAAATACTAAAAGTGTTTGAGTTTCAAAAGGAAACTAGAATATCTCTCTGATCTGAAAAGATCTGTAAAGATCAGAGAAATTTAAAATCTTTTAGGCCGTTGGAAAAAAAATATTAAAATACTATATTTGGCTAAAAATCTTTTTTGAAAAATGTAGGGGCAATATTGAACAAATATCTACAGAGATAGCACCTAATACTGAAAGATCCAAAATTGTTGACTAACTAGTTCAATAGACTTATTTTCAAGGCTTTGAAAAGGTTTTCAAGGTCTTGAAAAGTTGTAACACTGAAACAAATAAAATCAAAGTTTTGAAAGGATTTTTAAGGCTTTGAAAATCAGTTCAAACCTTTGAAAACCACATAATGACTTACCTTATTACCTGATGCTCCTCCTAAACCAATGCATCTTTATTTAGCATGCCTAATTCCAGTCTTAGATCTGAACATCTTCCATCTGGAAATGGTTTAGTGAAGATATCTGCAAGTTGCATGTTAGTATAAACAAATTCAAGAACAATATCACCTTTCTCAGCATGATCTCTGATGAAATGATGTCTAACATCAATATGCTTGGTTGTTGAATGTTGTACATGGTTCTTTGTGATAGATATTGCACTAGTGTTGACACATTTGATGGGAATACATCTGAAATCAAATCCAAGATCCCTCATTTGTTGAGCAATCCACAACACTTGTGAACAACATGCTCTAGCAGATATATATTCAGCTTCAGCTGTTGATAGAGCAACTGAGTTTTGTTTCTTGGAGTGCCAACTGATCAGAGATGATCCAATAAATGGGCAAGTTCCATAAGTGCTCTTTCTATCAACTTTCTAACCTGCAAGTCTGCATCTGAAAATCCATGCAAAGAGAAGTTAGAATGTCTTGGATAACAAAGCCATACGTCTTTGGTACCATTAAGATATCTGAATATTCTCTTCACAGCAGTTAAGTGTGATTCCTTTGGATTAGCTTGAAATCTTGCACACATGCATACACTAAACATGATATATGGTCTACTAGAAGTAAGGTATAGTAATGATCCAATCATAACTCTACACTCTTTCACATTGACACTCTTACCAGATTCATCTTTATCTAAAGACAGTGTAGAACTCACTGGAGTCTTGATCACTTTGGATTGAGACATTTTGTACTTGTTCTGCAAGTCTCTAGTATACTTGCTTTGATGAATAAAGATGCCCTTTTTTAATTGATGTATTTGAAGTCCAAGGAAGAAGTTTAACTCTCCCATGATGCTCATTTCAAATTCCCTGCTCATAAGACATGAGAATTCTTTTCATAGAAGATCATTAGTAGCTCCAAATAGAATATCATCAACATAAATTTGAACTACAAGTAAATCTTTCTCATGAGTCTTAATGAAAAGGGTCTTGTCTACCAATTCTCTTTTGAAATCATTTTCGAGCAGAAATTTTGACAATCTTTCATACCAAGCTCTTGGAGCTTGTTTCAAACCATAAAGAGCTTTGTCAAGTTTATAAACATGATCTGGAAACTTATCACTTTCAAAATCAGGAGGTTGTGCAACATAAACTTCTTCTTGCAAGTATCCATTCAAAAATGCACATTTCACATCTATTTGAAATAGTTTCATGTTTTTGAAAGATGCAAATGCAAGCTGAATTCTAATTCTTCTAACCTGGCAACTTGAGCAAAAGTTTCCTCATAATCAATACCTTCATCTTGATTGTAACCTTGAGCAACTAACAGTGCTTTGTTTCTAATTACTTTTCCATTCTCATTTAACTTATTTCTGAACACCCATCTGGTACCAATGACAGACTAATTTGTAGGTGGAGGAACTAGGTTCCAAACCTTATTCCTTTCAAACTCATTGAGTTCACTTTGCATAGCAATGATCCAGTCTGCTTCTTGTAGTGATTCCTTCACAGTTTTAGGTTCTACAAGAGAGATAAAATCATTAAAAGCACACAAGTTCTTCAAGTGTGATCTAGTTTGTGTACCAGTGGTTGGATCTGAAATGATGTTATCAACTGGATGAGATGAGAGATATTTTAATCTATTTCTTGGAGACCAAGGTTCAGGTTCTCCATAAATCTTTTCTGGTCTTGAAGTAGTGGATTTGTCACTTGTATTCTTATGATCAACGTTTTCAAGGCTTTGAGGCTTGTTTTCAAGGCCTTGAGCACCATTTTCAAGGTCTTGAAAATGTCTTCTGTTTTCTTCTGAGCCTTTCTCGAATCCAAGTGAGTTTTCAGCTTCTTCTTGATTCATGCTTGTTCAGATTCAGGTCTGCAAAACTTTCACTCAAAGAACCATCATAGCGTTCATCAAAGATAACATGAATACTTTCTTCAACCAGCTTGGTTCTTTTATTTTAAACTCTATAAGCTTTTCTAGTTAGAGAGTAACCAAGAAATATACCTTCATCACTTCTTTCATCAAACTTACCCAAGTTGTCCTTGCCATTCTTGTGGACATAGCATGTGCAACCAAATGTTCTGAAGTATGAGATGTTTGGCTTTCTCCCTTTGAAGAGTTCGTAGGGGGGTTTCTTCAAGATAGGCCCGATCAAGTACATGTTCAGAATATAATTTTCTGAATTCACAGCTTCTGCCCAATAATGTTTTGGCAACTGATTTTCTAGAAGCATTGTCCTTGACATGTCTTCCAGAGTCATGTTCTTTCTTTCAACATCCCCATTCTTTTGAGGAGTTCAGGAGCAGAGAAATTGTGAGAGATACCATGCTTAGCACAGAACAAATCAAATTCTAATTGATCAAATTATCTACCATGATCACTTCTAATTGAAGCAATGGGTAGGATTTTCAAGTTTTGAAGTTCTCTGCAAAGCTTTGAAAATTCAGAGAGGGCTTCAGATTTTTCTTTCAAAAAACATAACCCAGGTATATCTAGAATAATCATCTACAATGACTAGCATATACTTCTTACCTTTTGGAGTTGGTTTCCTCATAGGACCACACAAATCCATGTGAAGTAGTTCAATAGGTCTAGAGGTACTTACAAACTTCTTTAGTTTGGATGAGCTTCTGGTCTTCTTACCCTGAGCACAAGCTTTGCATACATCATCTTCTTTGAACTTTATAGATGGCAATCCTCTTATCCTTAGAGATTAATTTTTTCAAGCTATTCAAGCTAATGTGACCAAGCTTTCTGTGCCAAACCCTTGAATCCTCTTTCAAGGCCTTGAGGCACTTTAAGGTTTTACCTGCAACTTTTTTAGTCTGAAAAGTATAAACATTGTTTGATCTAGAGGTTGTGAGAATGCAATTGCCTGATTTCTCATTCTGCACCACACACTTCTCTTTATCAAAGATAACCTTATTACCATTATCACAAAGCTGAGATACACTAAGCAAGTTAAATTTCAAACCATCAACTAGATACACATCAGAAATAGAATTTTCGGAATTTGTACCAACTTTACCAATACCAAGGAAGTTGCATTTTCCTTTTTCACCAAGATTAATTGAACCTTCATATTTCTCTTTTAATTCTGGGAATATAGATCTCTTTCCACTCATGTGTCTTGAGCAACCACTGTCCATAAACCACTTTTGTTCTTTGATGTTGGTGACAACCTGAAACATCAATCACTTCCTTACCCAGCTGTTAGACCAAGTGTAGAATTTGTACTCATACTCAGCATCAACCATGTTAGGTGGTCTGACCCCTTTAGGAACCCAAATCTATCTAACTTGTCCTTTGAGTTGAAATGGAAAAGTGTTCCTCATTATATGAGGGTATCTTCTTATGAAAGGACAAGTCATATTCATATGACCAATCTTGTTGCAAAAATGACACTAAGGAGAAGTTTTGCTTCCAGCTTTCACAAATTTGATATTGTTGTTTCTTGGAAAATTTGAATTGTATCCAATACCAGTTTTATGAACAGACTTTGAACTTCCTCCAAGAATCAAGTTTAACTTATTTTCTGAGCTTGCAAGCTAGACTTTGACTAATTCAGATTCTTGAAGTTTCTCAGCAAGAGTAGTCTTTTGGTTTATCCAATTCTTCTACTTGATGCTTCAGATCAACAAGGTTGTTACTCATCAAAGAGTTCTCAGTGACTACTTCCTTGACTTGTGTTTTCAAGGCTTTGAAACTGGTTTTCAAGGCCTTGAAATCACTGTCAATTTTCTTCTGAGAGATTTTAAGATTCTGATTTAGGAAAACTAGCTGTAAATTCTCTTTTGATTGCTCATGAACTTTTTCTTTCAAAAATCTGATCTCTTTTAGACAATCTTCTTTATTTAAAAGCATTGTTCTAAGATAATATGAACTAGCATCTTTTGGTTTTGAAATTAGACAGTTTACCATTACCTCAATGTTCTTCTCTGAACTTTCATCATGCTTGGCCATGAAGCATAGGTTGGCATGTTCTTCTTCAGATTCAGATTCACTTGAGCTATCAGAATCATATCATGAAGCTATCATAGCTTTCTTTCTCCTGTCATGGTCTTTCTTTTGAAAGTTCTTACTTTTCTTGTGTGCGAAATCTCTTATCAAATGTCCTTCATCACCACACTCAAAGCAGTTTATGACTTTGAATTTAATTTGTGAAGAAGTCTTACATTTTTAGTCCTTGCTACTAGATGATTTTTTTCTTTCTCTGTTGAAGTCTTTGTTTCCGAAGTTTTTCATCATCTTGAGAATTATGGTCAAGGATTTGGAAATTAAAGCAAATGGATCTTTCTCATCATCATCTTTAGTTTCAAGGTTTTGAGTTCTATCATTTTATTTGGCCTTGAGTGCTAAGTTCTTGACACCTTCAGGTAGCTCCCCATCAGCTTCATTCATGGATATTTCATGTGTCATGAGTTTCCCTTGTAGGTCATCGAGTTGTAGTGATGAGAGATCTTGTGATTCTTCAATGGCTGTTGTCTTTGGTTCCTATTTGGCCTTTGGAAGACTTCTCAGTATCTTCCTCACCTTTTCTTCATTGAAAATATAGTTTCCAAAGAGTCAAGGTTGTTGACAATGTATGTGAACCTCTTGAACGTATCTCTGATTTGACTCATCTGTATTCATCTTGAACAACTCATATTACCTGAGATACATGTTGATCTTGGTTTGCTTGACTTGACTAGTTCCTTCAAATGTCACCACAAGCTTGTCCCAGATTTCTTTGGCAGTCTTGCAGCTTGAAATCCTGTTGAATTCATCTGTACTCAAAGCACAATATAAGCTGTTAATGGCTTTGTAATTCTTAGAATATTGTTCTAACTCAGAAGAGGACAGTGAGTCTTCAGATTTGAGAATTCTTATCCCATCTTTCTCTGTAAAGAAGGTGTGAGGTCCATTCTGAATAATGGTCCAAATCTCTATGTCCTGATCAATGATGAACATCTTCATCAGGGCTTTCCAGTGAGCAAAGTTGTCTCCACAATATAGATGAGGTCTGTTGGAAGCTCTTCCCTGTGAGAAACCACCATCACCTGCAGTACTCATGATCACCAGATGGTTAAATCTTGTACAGTGATACAAACTCTGATACCAATTGAAAGGGGGGAGTATGCAGATGAATATGAAGCACATATAGTCTAGAAGGGGAGGGGGTTGAGTAAAGTATGCCAACTTTTTGCAAAACTGGAGGAGGAAAAGAGTTTTAGTTTCAGTGCAAAGGAGTTCAAAACCTTGAACACAAATTCAATCCTTTGAAATGAAATACAGCTTGCAATAAAACAGACAAGTCTTTTTCAAGGCCTTGAAAAGAGTTTCAAACCATTGAAAAACAGACAAGTTTAAATGCTGTAAAAACTATGAAAGTGAATGAGGTGTAAATGTAAGATACAAAGGATTTATAGAGTTCAGTGCACTTAGACCTACATCTCTACCTCAGGTATCTTCTCCCTGCAGGATTTTCAACTCAATTCTTATTAATCAAAAGCTAAGCCCTAGATCTCAAGCACAGAGAATTGCCTTACTCTGTTACAGCTTGTGGTTCTCCCTAACCCATCTAGTACCTGCTATATTTAACTGATTAACTAAGAATTCTATATTTTTCGATTTGAACAATCCTTGAGAATAATGTATAGAAGTTTTACAAAAATGATCTACCAATAAAGTACAATACGGAAGAACACTAGAGTAGAAAACTGCAATGAAGAATGCAGTGAACTTCTGTGTGTTGGATTGTGAGAGTGATGTGCTTCTTTGATGCTTCTCAATCCAGAATTGTGTCTCTCTTTTTGCCCGTTGAGTGTTTTCTTTGTTTCTTCAAAAACGAGCTCTCTTAATACTTCAAAAAGCTCTGCAAATCTTCCCTGATTTTCAGCAACAAATCTCCTATTTTGTAGGCAACAAACTTCGACTCTTTGACATCTTCTCCAACAGTTAGATGATCAAAAGCTTCAGAGATATTGTTGTGATCTTGTATTTAAAAAAATTGAGAAGATGTCATGTAGGTTTTATTGATCGCAGAATCATCTTCTCCAACTGTTTCCTTTCCTGCACAAGTCAGATTAGGAAACTATCCCTGCAAACTAGGAAATAGAATTCCCTGCGAAAGCATAGTAAAACAGATGACTTCTTATGTTCAAACATGTGGAGTTGATTTGTCTTTCATCATCAAATAATAATAAATCAAGCATAGGGGTGAGAGAAAATAAATCAGATAAGAAGAGTTTACAGAAAACTCCCCCTGAGAATAAGCATACAGGTTATTTAGATTCAAGGCTTTGAATCCAGTTTCAAGGCCTCGAAAATAGCTATACAATTTTCAAGCCCATGAGAACAGATTCAAGGCTTTGAAGAGAATGGGGATGAGAAAAAGAGAAAGACTGAAGCAGACTTACAAGGAAAGATGCATACGCAGGCAAAGATTTAAGATGTGTTGCGCCTAGTTTATTTTTGTGTCTCATCTGAGACGACAGCCAGTCACGGGACTTGACACCCGAGTGGTTTCGTGGGTCGGAATTTACATGGCCAGGTAAAGGCGGACATACAAGCGATCACGTGCCCCTCATGCTCCTTGAACCTTTGCCCTTAAAATTAACAAAATAAATCCCAGCTCTGTTGACCAAGCAAATTAGAAATGGTCAAACCAGAAGTTATAAAAGATAAGTTTCTCAATAAATTAACATAATTTAACTTTAAAAACCTTCTTCCCACTTCATTTAGCCGTACCACAAACTGAAACTTAATTCTATAAATACCCTAAAACACAAACCGAATAAGACCCTATTGGAGAAACGCTGACATGATTTCACCGGAGAAGCTACTGGAACATAACATGATCGAAAACTACTAAATGGAGCGAACGTGGACGAGAACAAGAAAAAGAGAAAGACTTGAGCTGACTTACCTTGAAAGATACAAACGCAGGCGAAGATTGAAGTTGTGTCGCCGCCTAGTTTGTTTTCGTGACTCATCGGAGATGACAGCCAGTCAAGGGATGAAAGTTTGTAATGAAAGTATAATAACATGTTCTAATACTCTAGAAGGGGGGTTGAATAGAGTATGGAAACTTTTGCTCAAAACCATCCTTTTAAAACTTTAAATAGTTGTGCAGTTGATATCTCAAAGCTTTGGAAAAGATTTGAGAAGCTAGAGATATAACTGCCACTCACAGATGCTTCATAGCTTTGAGATTGGAATTCTTCAAAAGCTTTGGAGTTGCCTGTTCTTAACTGGAATGAAAAGGAACAAAATATATAAAAAGAACACAGGGATTTTGACAGAGTTCAGCCACAATTGGACCTAGTATCTGCCTGAGGGATCTGATCCCTGTAGGATTTCAACACAAATTCTTATTAATCACCCAGATTTAGCCCTAGATCTCAAGCCTAAGTGAGCTACCTTAAACTTATACAGCTTGTGGTTCCCAACCTATCTAGATACCAGCTACAACGCGTTGAAACAATAAGAACCTCTTGTGGTTCACTTAAACAACTAAACTACTAAGTTTTTGTGAGGTTTTAGAAATATAGAATGAATAAAACAATTCAGTACAAGTAGAAGAATCAGAAAAAGATAAGATGATGAAGCTTGGAACAGTTCTCTGAATTGATGAATGATCTTCTCCTCTTGCAGTGTTGATTGGGCTGATTGTTTGAAGAGTTTTGTAAATTATATATCTTGTTTGTAACACTCTTAAATTCCCACGTTGACCAGCCTCTCTCTGTGTCTATTCTCTCGTTGAAATTCAAACTCAAATCTTTTATCAACAGTGTGCAACAACTCTGAGAGATTTTAGGAACCGAATTCCTATAAATCCTCTCCCCTGATATGCTTCATTCAATAGCTATGCTTGGATAGATAACTGAGTTATTTATAAATGTTGGAACGGCCAAAAATCCTGCACACACTTAGCAACAAAGATCAAACAACAACTAGACAAATAGCAACAAGATCTAATCTTTAACAAACATATAGTTCATGAAAAAATGGGCTAATTTTGCCTTAGGTTATATTCAGTTTGTATATCCAACTGAGTAGATATAACTGTAAATCAATATAAAATAAGTAATAAAGAGTTAAAATAACTCAATATCCAATTTTGAATCCATCTAATCCATCCTTCATACATAGATTAGTTAGGCGAACTTAGCAGTATAGTCATCCGAAAATCTCAAAGCTTTGGAGCTTTGACTGCTAGTTCACAAGTATGAGCCTTGATGCTCTAACCTGCAATCTGTGTTATACATGACTCAATAATATTTGCAGAATACATTATTGAGTGATAAACTCATTATCCAGTCGAATTCAATAAGCCTGCAAACACAAAATAGATAAGCATAATATAATCATATGAACACTACAGTATCCCAAATCTTTGAAGCTTTGATACTTAGTGTTGTTTCTCAACTTCTGATTTTGGCTTTCATCATCAAGGAATAAAATCTCCCCCTAAGTTTATGAACTCATTCAATACTAAAGAGCTTCTGATCTATCAATATCCCCCTTGATGAAAGATAAAACAAATAATATTGATATCGAAGATTTCCTGGATTCCCTACAACTCAAAAACAGCAGTAAAACTAGACAATATAAAATTAGCATAGAACACTTTGTTTCAATATATCACAGCACACAAGATCGTAAAAACAAATTAGTTACATAAAACAAAATCAAACATCCTAAATTATCCATCCAAGATTATTACATAACTAGAAAACAAAAAAAAAACTAGCACATAAACAGATAACCTTCTCCCCCTTTTCGACTTTCATCAAAACGGGTAGAAGTAATGTAGGATCATGTTGTGAGAAATTTGTTGAAAGAAAATAAAACAAAAAACTTCAGAATATAGAAGAAAATATAGAAACCATGGAAAGAAAAGAAAGAATGGGCTTTAAGGCTTTCAAATTCCTGCTCCAGCACTTTTCTTTGAAGATTTCTTCCCACTCTGAGCTTTTCCCTTGCCTTTGTCATCAGCCTCCAATTGCTTTTCCTCACCTGTTTCAGTATCTGACTCTTTTTCAGCTTCAGCTTGCTCTTCCAACTGCTCAGCCTGTTCATCACCCTCTTCACCTTGTGCTTCCACATTCTCAGCTTGAATATCTGCCATCACTTCAGCAATAACTTCATCAACTTTAGCAGCTTCTTTTTCAGCAGTTTCCTCAACTATTTCCTGACCACCAGATTCCTCATCAGACTGCTAAAACATATCTTTAAAAGAAAGAAAAATTGGGACCTTCTTTTTCTTATTCAGTTTCTTTAAAGATTCCCCAATGATCTCATCTGAATCAATATTGGTGTATATGCTCTCTGAAGATGGTATCTTCTCTAAGTTCAAGCCTTTGATGATCACATTCAGCTTACCTTCCATCAAACCCTTGAACTTCACAAAGTCAGTTGACAGATCAAATATTCCTTGTCTAAGATCTTCAATGCCATCCTCTAAGACTTTAACCTTGTCAAGAATATGTGAGAAGTCCAAGCTACCAGGTACCTTAGGTGTAGTAGCTGCTATGGGTTCGATAAACTCTTTCTCCTTCAAATCTTTAGCAGTCAACTCAAAAAAGAATGTCCATTTACCTTTAGCAGTCTGAACTTTCCCAATCATTTTAAAAGATGCCTCATCCACCAACCCAAAACCGGTTAGGATTTTCTACTCATCCTCCACCGGTACTCCAAAGTTCTTAAAAAACAATGTCAACACATTGGTATAGGACAAGGAATGATTCCTAGTTCTAGTACCACAGTACACCATAAGTTCCATAAAACAGTAGGCAAATCAACCTCAAATCCTTTGCGTATCATATACATAAGTATTAAAACCCTGTCTATTACCAACTCTTTGGAATGTTCTTTGGGGACTACACACCTGATGATTATGGAGAACGCGATTTTGGCTTCACATTTAAACAGAGAATGTGTTAACTGTTTGGATCCAGTAGGGGTTCCCTCCAAGAAAAACATGGATTTGGCTAACTCCAAACACTCTTTCCTATCTTGATTCTCACTAACCTTGTATTTCCTAGGCACTCCCAAAAATTTGGCAAAAACCCTATGGTCTAGCTTCATGTCAATCCCAGCAACCATAGAGGTCAGGATAAAGTTGTCATTATCATTCAATTCTTGAACCAAATTCAAGTAGAAAATCCTAGTAAACCTACGATAAGTCTCATAAGATGGATTCAACAAATTTCCAACAGAAGACTCTTTTAACTTCCTAATGTAGTTTATATCCATTTTTTCAAATAAATCAGTACTTATAAGACTACAGTATGCAATTTTTGATGATGCATACCCATCCATCCACAGCCTTAACTTCAAAATTGATAAACCAAGACTCAGGTAAAAGATGCTTACCAAAACCAGAAGCTTTCTTGGTTTTTACCGCACTATGCTTAACCCTCTTCTTCTCTGATGGTGGATCAACCTTCTTATCCTCTGGCTTATTCTCCTTTTGAGATGGAAAACTCTTCTTTTCACCTTTCCTTTAAGAAACCTCCTTCTTCTTATTCTTACTTGATTGATCTCCTTGATCTTTAGTCCCCTGTTCCTTGGTTTTCACCACTTCCTCTGTTGCAGAGTCAGATTCAGACCCAGCTTCTTGCTCTTCTTGAACTTCCTTCCCCTTCTTGATCTTGTTTGAAGGTGTAGAAGTATCATGAACACTTACTGTCTACTCATAATCTGATCCTTGAATGGTGATCTTCCTATTTCTCTTTCTCTTAATTCTCTTACTATAACTCTGACCTTGCTGCTTCCTCTCTGATTTTCTCTCCATTGGGTTTAGGGTTTCATAGGGTTTGAGAACGAATTTGAGAGGGAGATAGAGACAGAGAGAATGAGGTGAAGAATTAGAGAAAAAAGCCCTGAAGTTGGCTCGAGTTGTAGAAGAGTTTGATTGAAAGAAGGATTGCATGCAAATCAAATTTTAAAAGATTTCATTAAGATAGTTTGGGATATTTTGTCAAAATCCCTGAACGTGTGAAATATTCTCTAATTATATAAAAGATACTACAAAATATTCCATGATCCAATTATTAAATAAAATATACGACATATTAATCAAATCTATTGAAACAGTGGTTCAAGGCTTTGAGAAATTTTAAGGCTGCTAGAAAACTTCAAACCTTTGAAGCACACTTTCAAGGCTAAGAAAGTATGATCTCAAGGCTTTGAGATTTTCACACAAAATACACATAAGAATTAATACTCCGCCTAAACCAATGCATCCTTGTTTAACATACCCAATTCAAGACTTAGGGATGAAAACCTTTAATATGGCAAAGGTTTAGTGAAAATATCAGCTATCTGCATAGTAGTTGAAATAAAAGTTAAAGTTACATCACCTTTTTCTGTATGATCTCTAATAAAATGATGTCTCACATCTATGTGCTTAGTACTTGAATGTTGCACTAGATACTCCGATGTTGAAATGGCACTAGTATTATCACAGTTGATAGGAACATTTGTTAATTCATATCCAAGATCTCTTAGCTGTTGAGCAATCCATATAACTTGAGAGAAACAAGCACTTGCTGCAATGTATTCAGCTTCTGCAGTTGACAAGGATAATGAATTTTACTTCTTTGGATAGAAACTGGTCAATGATGAACAAGAAATTGACAGCATCCAGAAGTACTCTTTCTATCTACTTTGTAACCTGCAAAGTCTGCATCTGAATAGCCACTCAACATAAAATTAGTCATTCTTGGATACCGAAGCCCCAAGTCTTTGGTTCCATTCACATATCTAAAAATCCTTTTAAGAGCAATCAAATGACTTTTCTTTAGGATCTGGTTGAAATTTTGCACACATACAAATACTAAACATAATATCAGGTCTACTAGCAGTTAAATACTGAAGTGAACCAATAAAACTTTGTATTCCTTTTGATTTATACTCTTACCATTTGTATCCTTGTCTAAGAATAAAGATGAACTCATAGGAGTCTTTGCTACCTTGGACTGAGACATGTTATACTTGTTTAACAAGTCCTTGGTAAATTTCCCTTGATGCAAAAATATTCCTTTATTCATTTGATGAACATGAAGTCCCAGAAAGAAATTGAGTTCACCCATTAAGCTCATTTTAAATTCCCTGCACATTAGAATTGAAAACTCTTTTGAAAGAGCATCATTAGTAGCACCAAAGAGTATGTCATCAACAATAAATCTGTACTACTAACAAATTCGTTTCATGATTCTTGATAAAAAGAGTTTTGTCAACCAGTCCTCTCTTGAAACCATTGTCAAGTAAAAACTTTGAGAGTCTGTCATACCAAGCCCTTGGAGCTTGCTTAGGCCCATAAAGAGCTTTATCTAATTTGGAAACATGATCAGAGAAATTTTCATCTTCAAAACCAGGTGGTTGAGCAACATATACTTCTTCTTGTAAATAATTATTTAATAAAGAACATTTAACATCCATTTGAAGTAGCTTTATATGTTTATGGGATGCAAATGCAAGAAGTATTCTGATAGCTTTTAACCAGGAAACAGGAGCAAATGTCTCCTCATAATCAATTCCTTCCTCTTGATTATACCCCTATGCCACAAGTTTGGCTTTGTTTCTTACAACCTTAACATTTTCATCAATTTTGTTCCTGAATACCCATCTGGTTCCAATTATAGACTGAGTATTTGGTCTTGGAACCATGTTCCAAACCTTATTCCTTTCAAAATCATTCAGTTCATTATGTATTGCAATGATCCAATATGCATCTTCTAGTGCCTCCTTTACATTTTTAGGCACAAAGGCACTAAATTCACACAAATTCCTTAGATGTCCTCCTCTTTGTGTTCCAGTGGTTGGATCTGAGGTAATGTTGCAGGATGATCTGATAGGTATTTTAACTTCTTCCTTGGTGTCCATTTGTATGGTCCTTCAAGGCTGTGAGATCTTGATACAGTAGGTTGAGCATCATATGTTCTGTCAATCTCAGTCTCAAGGCTTTGATATTTTGGCTCAGCAGGAGGTTCAAGGCCTTGAGATTCTTTTGACTGTTCCAGCAACTTTTCTCTTTTTCATAATTCTCATCTGCCTCATATTTATTCAAGTTGAGATTTTTGTGTTTCTGAACCCTCATAGGACCAAAACAAGTCCATATGCATCAATTCTAAGGGTCTGGAAGTACTTACAAAGTTCTTTGGATTGAATGAAGTCTTGTTCTGTTTACTTTGGGTACAAGCTTAGAAAATCTCATCATCTTTGAATTTCAGGATTGGTAAACCTCTTACCAAGTCTTTTGAGATGAGTTTGTTCATTGTATGCATGCTAATCTGCCCAAGCTTTCTATGTCAAAGCAGTGAGTCATCCTTCAAAGCTTTGAGACACTTCATACTTTCACCTGCAGCTTTGTTAGTACTTAAAGCATAAACATTATGTGACATAGGAGCAATGAGTATGAAATTGCCAAATTTCTCATCTTGCACCACAAATTTCTCCTTTTCAAAAACTAATTTATTAACCCGATCACATAACTGAGATATACTAAGCAGATTATACTTTAGACCTTCAACTAAATTGACATATGAAATTGAACTTGCGGACCATTACCAATACTACATATACCAGTAATGTTGCACCTAGATTTGTCACCAAGTGTGATTTTTCCTCCTGATTGCTCTTTAAGCTCAGTGAATAAATATTTCTTTCCACTCATGTGCCTGGAACAACCACTATCCAAAATCCACTTTTGATCCTTCAAAGCTTTGGTGACATCCTGTAAAATTCAATCAATGCCTTAACAGGCTATTAGACCAAGTGTAGAATTTGGATTCATATTCAGAATCAACCATGTTAGGTGTTCTGATTCCTTTTGGAAACCAAATCTGTCTCACTTGCCCCTTAAGCTGATAAGGATAGGTATTCCTCAAAATGTGAAGTTTTTGTCCTTCTTAAGGGGCAAGTTAACTTCACATGTCCAATTTTACCACAATAATGACACTTTGGAGAATGTCTGCTTCCTGATTTTACAAATGTGGTTTGTTTTTTTTTGGAACATTTGGATTAACCAATTCCACTTTTGTAAACAGAATGCATACTTCCTCCAAGCATACGATTTAGTTTATGTTCTGAGCCAGCAAAGGTTGATTAGATCTTCTTAGATTCTTGAAGCTTCTCAGTCAATGAAGCTTTTTGTTGTTCTTAATCATCTGAATGATTCTTTAGATCAACATACTTATCAGTTAAAAGAGGGTTTTGATCAGCAAGATCTTTGATTTTTGATTTCAAAGCTTTGAGTCTATTGTCCAAGGCTTTGAAGTCTCTATCAATTTTAAACTTATTTTCTTCAAGACACTTGTTTTGAAAAAATAAATCTAAATTCTGCTTTGCTTGCTCATGAAACTTCACTTTCAAAGAATCAATCTCATTCATGTAACTTTCCTCATTCAAAAACATACTTTTGAGAATATCAGGAAAAACATCTGAAGGGCTAGATAACAAATTCTTTACCATATCTTCAATAGGATTTTCTGCATAATTGTCTTCCTGATGTTCATCCATTAAGAAAAGATTGGCTTGCTCTTCATCAGAATCTGAATCTGTTGAAAAGTCTGAATCACTCCAAGAAGCTATCATTGCTTTCTTCCTTCTGTTTTCATTTTCCTTCTGAGGAAATTGCCTACTTTTCTTCTTTTGTGGACAATCTCTTACCAAATGTATGCATCTACACATTCATAACAATTCACTACATTAGTTTTATATGAATGAGATGAAGAATTACCCCTCTCATCCTTGCTATTTGAGGATCTGGGTTTATCCTTGTTATAGTCCTTGTTTTCAAAGATCCTTTTCTTCTGCAGAATTTGGCCAAGGATTTGGAGATCAAGGCTAAAGCTTCTTCATCATCATCATCCTCCTGTTCAAGTATTTGAGATTTCTCATTGTATTTTTCCTTGAGTGCTAGGTTCTTCATGTTGTCACTCATTTCACCATCCACTTATTTCATTAAAATCTCATGAGTGAGCAGTTTTCCTTGCAGATCATCTAGCTCTAAGATACTCAAGTCCTGATCTTCCTCAATTGCAGTTGTCTTAGGCTCCCACTTGGATTTTGGTAAGCTTCTAAGTATCTTCATGATTTTATCTTCATTTGAGAAAGATATTCTAAAAGATTCCAAGTTCATCACAATGTCAAGAAACCTCTTGAACATGTCCTTGATGGATTCATCAGAATTCATCTTAAATAGTTCATACAGTCTCAGAAGGATATTGATTTTAGTCTGCTTGATTTGACTAGTTCCTTCATCAGTAACAGTCAGCTTATCCATCATTTCTTTTGCACACTTGCAGTTGGATATTCTGTTGAACTCATCTGCACTAAGATCACAATAATAAGTTCAAATCTTTGTTATTCTTTGATACCTTTTCCGTTTCAGTAAATGAGAGATCTTCTTCAGATGTGACAGTCCTGATTCCATCAGAGGTAGTATAGAACAAGTTGGGACCATTAACAACAATAGACCATAGTTTCATGTCCTTGTCTATGATGAAAATTTTCATCAGTGCCTTCCAATACACAAAGTTATCACCACAGAACAATGGAGATCTATTGGCTGCTCTTTCCTGTGAGAATCCTCCATCACCTACATTACTTACTGTCACAAGATTGTTAGATAATTAAACAGTGACCCAAGATCCGATACCAATTGAAAGTTTATAATTAAAGTAGAATAACAGGATCTTATACTCTTGAAGGGGGTTGAATAGATTATGGAGACTTTTGCTCAAAACCCGCCTTTTAAAACTTTAAACTGTTGTGCAGTTGATATCTCAAAGTTTTGGAAAAAATTTGAGAAGCTAGAGCTATAACTTCCACTCACAGATGCTTCAAATCTTTGAGATTAGAAATCCTCCAAAGCTTTGGAGCTTCCTGTTCTTAACTGGAATGAAAAGCAACAAAATAAATAACTAGAACACATGGATTTTTATAGAGTTCAGTCACAATTGGATCTAGTCCCTGCCTAAAGAATCTGATCCCTCCAGGATTTCAACACAACTTCTTATTAATCACCCAGATTTAGCCCTAGATCTCAAGACTAAGTGAGCGAACTTACACTTATACAGCTTGTGGTCCCAAACCTATCTAGTTACCAGCTACAACCTGCTGAAACAATAAGAACCTCTTATTGTTCAGTTGAACAACTAAAATACTAAGTTTTGTGACGTTTTGGAAAGATATAATGAATAAAACAATTTCGTACAAGTAGAAGAACTCAGAAAAAGATAAGCTGATGAAGCTTGGAGCAGTACTTCTGAATTGATGAATGATCTTCTCCTCTTGCAGCGTTGATTGGCCTGATTGTTTGAAGATTTCTGTAACTTGATCTCTCTTGTTTGTAACTCTCTTCAATTCCCACGTTGATCAGCCTCTCTCTGTGTCTCTTCTCTCTTTGAAATTCAAACTCTAAGCTTTTATCAACAGTGTGCAACAACTCTGACAGATTTTAGGAACTGAATTCCTATAAATCATCTCCTCTGATATGCTTCTTTCAACAGCTATGCTTGGTTAGCTAACTGAGTTTCTTATGAATTTCGGAACGGCCAAAAAACCTACACACGCTCAGCAACAAATATCAAACAACATCTAGACCAAATAGCAACATGATCTGATCTCTAACAGACAGACAGTTCATGAAAAACTGGGCTAATTTTTCCTTAGGTTAAATTCAGTTTGTATATCTAACTGAGTAGATATAACTGTAAATGAATATAAAACAAGTAATAAAGAGTTAGAATAACTCAATATCCAGTTTGGAATCCATCTAATCCATCCTAAATACAAATATTAGTTAGGTGAACTAAGTAGTATATAGTCATCAGAAAAATCTCAAAGCTTTGGAGCTTTGACTGCCAGTTCACAAGTGTGAGCCTTGATGCTCAAACCTGCAATCTGTGTTATACAATCCAAAACAAGACCCAATAATGTTTGAAGAATAGTGAATGACAAACTCATTCTCCAATCCAATTCAATAAGCCTGCAAACACAAAACAGATAAGCACAATATAATCATATGAACACGACAATATCTCGAAGCTTTGAATCTTTGATACTTAGTGTTGTTTCTCAACTTCTGATTCTTATTCATAATCAAGGATAAAAATCTCTTCCTAAGTTTATGAACTCATTCAATACTCAAGAGCTTGTGATGTATCATAAACGACTAGGGATATTTAAGATAAGATAAACAACAATTTAAAATCAAAGAACTTCATTTTAAATATCTCCATAGATAATAAAATTATTATTCTAGCAAAAAAAATGTTCATACTAAATAAGATTGCATCTAGGGAATCTATTCCAACAGTCTCCCACTTTCACCAGAGCCAATCTAGTGCATCTCGTATGCCAATAGATATAGCGTGCCCCTCATGCTTGCACTGAACAAGCGGCTTTGTTAGTGGATCTGAGAGATTCTCATCTGTATGAATCTTGCATATCTTCACATCTCCTCTATCGATTATTTCACGAATAAGATGGAGCTTTCTGAGTATGTGTTTGGATTTCTAGTGTGTCTGGGTTCCTTAGATTGTGCGATCGCTCCAATGTTGTCACAAAGAAATCAATGGGATCCACAATGCTAAGAACCACACCAAGCTCAGTAATGAACTATCTAATCCAAACATTCTCCTTTGCAGAGCCATTCGCAGCAATTTACATAGCCTCAGTTGTAGAATCATCAAATGTCTCTTGCTTGGAACCTTTCCAGCTCACAGCGGAATAAAACACCTTTTTCCATAAATATTGTGCCCAAACCCTAGATTTCAAATCACCAAAAGACACATCATATGTTAATGGAATTTTCTAATTTATATATGACGATTTAGATTAGGTCATTCCCTACTGAATCATATTCGGTTTGCAAATATGCCAATTTTTTTTTACGCGAAAAGTAGCAGAGCTGTGTGAAAAATAACAAAACAGGAACACTTAAACCACGTTATGCGCTATAACCAGGCTTTGATACCACTGTACGGCTTTGATACGGATTGCATAGAGGAATAAAAAAATTAAACTCCGTTCAAAGCCCTCCATGAATCACAGATCATGCATCAAACGATGGTAAGGGATAAAAGCATTGTGTATCTATTTTGTCTGAATTCGTGACATCCCGTAGAACAATGTCCACATATCTATGAATATCCACACCCATATTGCTCAGGATTCTTATCATGCCTTTTTGTTAGCAACGGAAGAACGAGGAAGAAGAAAACCACGTAAAACGAGGGTCCAAGAGTCGTGTGCCACAGTAGGGCGACAGCAAGGAGGGGGGACGGGTGACGGCTTCTGCCCTTGCTCTGTCTCTCTATCTTTGCTTTGTTCTCTCTCAATTGTGATAACAATTATGACACACTTATGAGAAAATAAGCGAAGGTGCCCTTATATAGTTAATAAGTATTTATTAACTACATATTAGCCCCAATACACGGATTAGTCCACCTTGAAAATTAGTCCTAATAAGTTTGCATGTGGTTGCGTATTGATCCTTCTATTTAATTAGTCCTACTAATTAATTCCAAAGTCCGGTTTAATGCATAGGGTGTGTCACCCCATAGGTTTATACTTAGTTGGTAGTAACAATTACAAACATAGAGCGGTCTCTAGCAAGACATATATGCCACCCAAGTAATATAAATAGGCAGTGATCCGACAAACCTTGTGACACTGTTAACATATTGTATTATCACTTTGTCTCCATATGCAGTTTGAACACGAGACATACAAGTCACACTCGTATATCCAATCCATAGTTTCTCGTTCCTGGGAATAGTCTTATCCATGCAGATAACATCAATATCCTATATTGATTTATCGGAGTCTGGCCAGGTATTCTATAAGCACTACCCCTCGAGTGGTCGTGGATATTTACTCCCTTATGTGGGAGGGACAAATCATCTCTACATTACTACCATTTCTAAGCTTATTTCCTATTATGCCCGATACACGCCTTTATTGCTACCCAGTCACGGTGTAGTGTTTGACGATATCACAGCATAATATTTCACAAATAGAATATAGTGACTTCAAGTCTAAGGATAACAATACCATTTTCACAACGTGAAGCACTTGTGACTTTAACATAATTAATGTAGCCTTCTCATGGTGGGTCAATCCAGTATGCCATTACCCCTAATGCATACCCATGTGCTACACTTGATATCCCCATATCAATCTACTCACATACTAGTCTATAGTTGATCGTCATGTTTAACAATATAAACGACTAGGGATATTTAAGATAAAAACAATTTGTAATCTAAGGACTCCATTATATTAAATTTCTCCATAAATAATACAATGATTAATCTAGCCAAAAAAATGTTCATACTAAATAAGATTTCCTCTAGGGCATCTATTCCAACAGTTATGGAGGTCGAATAGGTGGGTGTAGATTGGATTTTGGAGGATAACCTATTGCTTTTTTGTTTGGGTTGGGTCTGATGGTTGTAATGGTTATGGAACTGTTTAGGTGGATGGTTTATGGTTGTGTTGTTTTTTATGGTGAATAATGCATGTGAGTTACAGGTTGTAGGATGAATGTTCATGGAGGGAATGTTTAATTGGTGCATATGGGTAATGTGGTCTTTTTGTGTTAGCAGGGTTATTTATGGATTTTAGGAGGTTACTGGTGCTAAAAGGCTGATTGATGATGGTTCTTTGTACGTCTGATGCAGAGGGTAAAGGGTGTGGGTTCTGGTCTGATGGTGTAGTGTAGGTAATGTACGAATTGGGTCATGGAGCTGGTTGTTATTGTTGGGTCTATGGAGGAGGGTGATAGTTAGGTTGGTGTAGTAGGTTGTATTAATGGAGGTGAAGGTGCTTTCGGCTGAGTTAATGGTGACAGTGAGGTTGCTTAATGGAAGGAGCTTGGTAATGCAGGTTGGGTTCAAGGATTTGGTAATAAGGGCTGGTCGGGTGATTGTTGCAGGGTCTGTTATGTTTCAGGTTTGGTTAATGGTGTATTGGAGGTTTGGAATTGGTTACAGTGAGTTACTTGGTGTAATTGGTGAAGGTTTTCATGGAGTTTTTTAGAAGAATGGATGAAGGTACTGGTGATGGTGAAAGGGGGAACCACGCGCATTTTCCTCAATTTCAAGAACTGCAACTACCTCCCCTTTGTCCTTTCTTGACCAACCCTGAGCTTTGTCTCAATTTTCGAAGTTCGTTCTCCTCTCCGCTTAATATCCCATGCATCTTTTCCTGTTAAAATAATACGAAACACACCGGTGCGATTAAAAGTGACAAATATAGCTCAAACAAAGCGAGAAACGCCCAAATTTACCAATAAGCATACGAATCTCAACTACATGAATTACTCACAAACATAGTGTATATCTTATGTAAATTACCCGAAAATCATGCATAATAGTAGTAAATCATGTAAGATTATAACTCTAATATAGATTTATAATAAAGCTATGTTTAAACCCAATAGGGAGCGTCAATACACAGCCAGTCAGGAAGGATCTTATAATTTGGCTAAGGCATAGAGTTCACAACTCTCTGTTTTCGTCCAGACACTAAGCATCAGCGTCTAAACGAAGAAAAATCCATTGGAAAATGATGGGAAGTCACCTATTTACCGACAAACGTAGGACTGTCCATCTAGATGCAGAAAGGGAAGTTACGAAGAATATTAGAATCCCAATGTTTGTGTCCTAACGCGTAGGAGTTGCGTCAACACCCAAATAGACAATATCTAGAAGATTCTAGAACCAACTGTCTACATCCAGACGCAGGTGTGCTCCTTCTTAACGTAGTGTTGGCAGCGTTTTGAGATAGATTTGACCAATTGGATAAGGGAAAATTCTGGACTCCATTTCTAGCAACTTTAGCATAAAAGGCATTCAACCCTGCCACTGTAAGAAGAACACAACAATTTATCGTGCAGGTGGAGGAACATGGAGAGAAAATGGCGTCACCAGATTTTCTTCAATCGTTTAATCTTTATTCTACTCTCTTACTTTATGAAAAACTCAATCTTTATTATAATGTGAGTAGCTAAAATTTCTACCCATTTTCCACGGTGAATTCATGGTTTTATTTATGTTTGTTTTATGTTTCCATTAGCTTGTTATTCTCATATCTTAATATAGTTTCACTCTCCACTTAGTTTATTGTCTTTGATTTCGTTTCACGTGAGAGTGGATTGATCAACCAGGAGTACTACAAAAATAGAGTAGTGTTCAAGCACGGCTAAATAAGGCCAGGAAGAGAAAACAATACTTATTGTATAATGATAGATCGAGAGGCAAATTGTGTTAGGGATATCCTAAGCATACAGATGGACTTTTATAGGGACTAAAGGAAGCCAAAAGGATAGCTTATGACCTTCGCAGACTTAGAACGACTCTCTGGATCTATGTCGACGATAGAACCCTAAGAAATACTAAAGAACCCTAGGGGACTAAGATGTAAGATAAGAAAAGCTTAGCATCTACACGAAAGCTAGGCTTGTTATGCTTGTAGCTAAATACGATCTATTCATGTTCTCGTTCATATTTTCTACTCATTACAGTAAGAGATATGGAAGATGTATGTCGTGATAGCTTTTCTCATTGGAATTCTTGATGGATTCTTCCGCATGAAGCGGCCAAAAGAATTAGTCCTGCAAGATAAGGTGAAATTCAAACTTAAGATTTCAATTTACATGGGGATTAAGTTAGCGATCACGTATCGAAATATTCGTTTTGACCAGGCGATCAAATATTAAATATTTGATTAGTGTCTAAAGAATCATGTGTCTATAAGAGGTGCAATGAAAATTGGAGGTATTTCGGGTGCTCCATGTTGATGATATCATAGTCATTGGAAGCAATTATGGATGTAAATATTCTATGAATATGTGACTGTCTACTAAAAGTGGTACGGTAGATTGAGAAAAACTCATTCAAATTCTTGATATTTTGCTTACGCGAGATCGGACGAATGGGCTGATGGTTTCTTCCGATATCACTTATAAAAATAAGGTTGGTTCGTATTTCATTTAAGCATAGACTCCAAGACAGAATTATTTATTATATCTTGTGGAGTATCCTTGGTTGGGAATTAGTGTTTAGAACACGTGATTAGATAGCGAGGATAAAGGTACTTCCTTAAGCTTTAGCAGAGGAAGCCTCATGTATACTACGTATAGTAATTGACATGATAATTGTTTTGCTTTTAGAATGGATAACATATATAAGTCATTTGAAAGGGAGGAAAACTAGTGCACTGCGATAAAAGCATACCCACGTATCTAGGAAGAATTCGAGTAGATATGATGGATTATCACGTATTAAGTCTACACGTGAATTCAGACTTCCGGTCATGTAGAGTTTCTAGATTATTAAATTTATGACTTTGAGAATAAGTGAGAGATTGTTGGGAATGGTATTCTAAAATCCATATTTTATAGTTTAGTTGATATTCTTAATAGAGTGAACTTTTACATCCTAATTTAGTAAACATGTGAGTATGCTAATGTTAGTTATCATTTTTCATATAAATATGCATTATAAAGTCCAATGTTCTGTTTCTGAGACAATTGAACATGCACACGAGTTTGGGCATGCACGAGATTAATTTTCAGTTATTTATGGAATGCAAGTAGAGGTTCACAGCCTAGATGGTTTGGACAAACCATCGGAACGACTATAAGGTAACATTATAAGGACACATCTCTATAAAGGAAACGGTGTAATTTTTACTTGTTACACTAGCATACTTTGTGTATGTTGAATATGACCATCAGATGAAATATAATTATCTCACACTGACCAAGGTGGGATAATATGATATTTCATTGTTATCGATAATATTGAAAACTCTCAAACCATAATTGTTTGTGTGGACACAAATCATGATTACTTATTATTTTTGATATATTGAATGAGATTCAAATGTGAGTTGAAAATCATTTAAAATTGGGTAATGATTCTTATGATTTGGTGAAAACTAATCAAATCCTGAAATCCACGCCTCGTATGATAATGATGTACCCTCGTGGGAGCTCAATAGGTTTCGTTATGTCAAGTCTCGCCAGTTGGTTGTTTGTAATAAGGCATAACAGATAAGGGTAGGCCTTTTTGGATCTGGAAATATGTAAGATGTTTTGAGATGGTTATGCATTGGTTTAACAATTTCAAATTACAAGGATTTAGTTAGATGGTTATGCATCAGCCCCTGTTGCATTATGTAGCATGATATGCATTAAGATGTTGGAGAAGATGGATTTAAAGTGAAATAACATGTTGAAAGAGACTTCTATTTGAAATTTTTTGAATCCTTCTGCAGAGGCATACCCTAGATTGACTAGGCTGTTTTTTTTTTACCTGCAACAAGTTCAGGTAAAGAGTTAATTTTATCATCTAATGTTTTTGGGATAGATATATAGTTGAATCATGAGGTATTTTCAAAGGTTTAGGTTGTGCAGAGGTGTATGAGGTTGATAGTCTTCCTAGTAAGAATGAGGCAATAAGATTAGCTAAAGTATATTTCTTCTAACCTAACATACCCTCTACCTCTAAACAGCTAACAGACTCTATGTTAACCGTTGAAGCCAAAATTCTCTTTACTATCCCGATTAGGTGTGTGGTGCCTAGGGAGAATTCAAAGGAATTGCTCACATATAGGGTTATGTACTTGATGTATTTGGTGATGTATGGTTTTGAAATTGGTTTGGATAGCATTGTGATGGAGCACATGCTATTTTGTAGCACCAAGAACAAAAACCATGCCCTACCTTATGCCAATATCCTACCTCTCTTCTTCCAATACTTTGAAATTCCTGTTGCAAAGGAAGAAAAGATTTCTGCTGGTTTTGAAATGGTGGAAGAATCCTCTTTCCAAAGGATTGGAATTATTTGATGAGAACTCTACTAAAGAAGAAGTTGCTGGAGATGAGGCAACATGGACAGAAGCCAGCATTGACTGAGACTTTCCAATAAAGGACATTATGAAGAAAGGGAAGCATAAGACGAAAGAAATCCCAAAGGTTGTTACTTCTGAGGAATTGTTTGAAGAGGTTGATGAAGATGCAGAGGTGGTTGCTGAAGCACATGATGAAAAGTTGTGAAAGAAGCAGAGAAAGTGCAAGAATAAGAAGAAGTTGTGGCTGATGAAGAAAGTTCAGAGGAAGAGGAAGCTAATCAAGAGGATGCAGAAGAATCTGAGCTTGAAGGAGATGATCCAAAGCCTTGAACTCTAGCCTACTCTTTTTGATAATTTTCAAACCCTTGAAAATTTCCTTTCTCTTTTAAAACTCCAATTTTTTTTAATCTTTTAAAACTCTTGGTAATAATTATCCAAAATTTTTCTTAATTTTTTTATGAAAGTCAAAAGGGAGGAGAAAATATGTGGTAGATGTGTCTGATGTGTCAGATGTGATGTGGATGGGTGTCTTATTAGCTTGAATATTTGGTATCTACTGGTATTTGCTAAGATTGGTTATTTAGTTTTACTGTCTTTTGATATTTGATCTTACTGCTTAATATGCGTAATTGTTTGGAATTTTGAAATATCTTGATAAATGTATCTACTATGCTACTAATGCCTTTGATTCAGTGCAGATATACAGTCTACACTGATTATTTGTTTTGTCTTTCATCAAGGGGAGACTGTAAACTCAACTCTTGTTTCAAAGCCTTGAAACTGGTTTCTAAGATGTATCTTTGTGTGTGATGAATGAAAAATTATATGTGCTTGCTGAAAGTGTGTAATGTAGACTAAATACAGGACCTAAATACTATAGAAGGGGGGGGGGGGGGGGTTGAATAGAGTATGGAAACTTTTTGCAAAACTTAAAGTTTAACAGAAAGACTTTGTGTGAAACTCAAATCTCAAGGCCTTGAGATTTTAGTAAACTGTCTGAAACTTACAAAGGCAAAATAGTAAGCTTCAAGGCCTTGAGCTGTGAACAATTCTAAAAAGCTTTTCAACCCTAGTTTGATTTGAGTTGTGTGCAGTAGATAATAATCAAACAGAAAAGTAAAGAACACAAAGTAATTTACAGAGTTCAGTCCCAATGGACCTAATCTCTGCCTGAGGGATCTAATCCCACCAGGATTGGGCAAACACTTCTTATTACTCACGCAGAAACAGCCCTAGATCTTCAAGCCTAAGTGATTTCCCTTACACCTATACATCTTGTGGTTCCAAACCTATCTAGTTCCAGCTACTAACTGTTGAGCTAACAAGAACCTCTTGCTGTTCACTTGAACAACCAACCACTAGGTTAAGTGAGGTTTAAGATAATCTAGAGATACACAGATAGAAGTACAAGTTAAGAACACAGTATGAAGATAAGCTGTTGAAGCCTGGAAGTGTTCTTCTGGAAAACTGGACTGATTTGATCTTCAGAAGTCAGGAATGAAGCTTGAATGGTTTTGTGTTTGAATGGATGATTTCCCACGATTTTGTCACACCTCTCAGAGTATTCTACAAGCCTCTATCTGCTTCAAAATTCAAACCAGTCTCTTTTGTCCACAGCTGCAACTGATTGAGAGATTTTAGGATCTCAGTTCCTACAAATCCTCCTTCTGTTTTCAACTTAAATTCAAACAGCCTCAAGTGGATATCCGTTGGAGTTTGTTGAGATTGCTTCTGCACGTTTAACAACCCTGCAACGGCATTGAAACACAGCAACAACAAAATCCAGAAAGCTAACAGTACTATGACTGTTTGGTTATACAGTTTCTGATAAAACTGTTTAACAAACTTAGAAGAATAACCTGTATATCTTCTAAAAAAATGAATCAAGAAAAACAAGTTTAAGACACTTAGAAGTGAGTAAATAATCACAATACTAAGAATCATAACCTGCAAGAAAGAATCAATTAAGTTCTGTAAAAACTGTCAGCAGCTCATGGCACATCTCAAGGCCTTGGAGCTCTGAACCTGCTTCACAGAATTTCAAAGTTAAACCCAGATAACTTTGATTCTTCCTATTCTGATCATCTGCAATTGTGTTAGATATATAAATAGTATAATCGAAAAGTATATGGAGTAAACCACTGATTTTCATAATCAGAAATCCAATCTGCAACACAGAATTGTCAGAACATACAGCAGAATAAAATAACTCAAGGCTTTGAAGTTCAGTCAATCTCAAGGCCTTGAGATAACTGAAATGCCTTTGCTGCTTATGTCTTAGCCTTTTGTCTTTCATCACTCAAAACAATTACCAGCCAAAGCACATTCAGGGATCTTGACCCAACAATCTCCCCCTTGATGAAAGACTAAACCTACAGTCTTGCATAGATCTTCCTGCCACTCATATTCAAAAATTAAATAACCACAATTTGCAGATACAATATATATACTGAACCCAAACAGATAACCAGTGAGAATAGATATTACAAATTACCACAGAAATAAAAATTCACCGAAACACAACTAGGCAATTCTTATTATTACTAGTCCAAATACTGCAAACAAAACACAAATACCACATTAACTCTCCCCCTTTTTGACTTTCATCAAATAAGGTTGAAGAAATGTAGGATCATTACTCAGAGTCTGAAAATAAACTTAAAACAAAAAATTTAGCTAAAAAGTCAAGGCCTTGAGACAAAAAAGATAGAAGAGAATGAGATATAGGGTCAAGGCTTTGGCAGTCTCTGATCTTCACTTCTTCTTTGATGTCTGGCCTTTCTCTGAGCCTTCTCCAATTTCTTCCTCACTTGCAGCATCTTCTGCAGACTGATTGCCTTCTTGTTCAGCTTCAACTTCAGCAACCACTTCTTGGATTATTTCATCCACTTTCTTCTTAGCTTGTACTGAATCTACCTCTGTAGCTGCATCAACACCTGTGTCTTCACCAGCATCTTCTTCATCAGTTTGTTCAAACAAATCTTTTGAAGCTAGCACTACTGGAATTGGCTTCTTCTTCTTCTTCTTCAGAAAATCTCCCAGCTTCTCTTCTGAATCCACACTGGTGTCATGACTAGTAGCAGAAGGTATCTTCTCCAGATTCAAGCCCTTGATGACAACATCCAGCTTCCCATTCATAAAATTCATCAAGCCCTTGAACTGGTTAAATTCAGTTGACAAGTCAAACAACCTTTGTCTGAGATCTTCAATCTCAACCTGCTGATCTTCTAACTTCTCAACCAGCAGAGGGTAATCCTCATTGGCTTGTCCTTTCCCATATGCAGTCCCCTTAGGCTTCACAAACTCCTTCTCAGTAAGTTCTTCCTTTGACAAATCAGAATAAAACTTCCAAAGCCCTTTCCCAGTCTGAACTACCCCAATCCTCTGAAGTGCAGTCTCATCTATCAACCCAAAACCTCCAGTAATATTTTCTTCTCCTTTCACAGGCACATCAAAATATTCAAAGAAAAGAGGTAACAGGTTGGCATATGGAAGAGGATGGTTTCTAGTCCTGGTTGCACAATAAATGATATGCTCCATAACAACTGTTGGCAAATCTATCTCAAACCCTTGAGATATCAGGTACATCAAAATCAGAAATTTATCAGTTACCAACTCTCTTGAGTTCTCCCTGGGAACTACACTCCTCATCAGAATAGTAAACAAAATTTTGGCTTCACAGTTGAGTACAGAGTGTGCCAACTGCTTTGGACCAGAGGGAACACCTTCAATAAATAACATCTCCTTTGCCTTATCCAGACACTCCTTCCTATATGGATAATCTCCAACATTGTACTTTCTAGGAATGCCTAAGACTTTGGCAAAATTCCCTTGATCTAACCTCAAATCCACACCAGCAACTTTATAAGTTAATACCATTCTATCATCACCTTCATACACCAATTTCAGATAAAATAACCTAGTTAACCTAGGATAAGCCTTTGAACTAGGATTTAGAACTTTCCAAACAGCAGTTTCCCTCAATTTTCTCATGCATTCTATGTCAATTTTATCCAATAACTCATCAGAAATCATGCTACAGAAAGCTACCTTAGATGATGCATATCCTTGAATCCAAACAGTTCTAACTTCAGAACTAACAAACCACTCAGTGGGAAGTACATTCTTACCTTGATATCCTTTCTTAGTTGCAACAGCAACTTGCTTAACCCTAGTCTTCTTTTCAGAGGGTTTGGTCTTTTCTTGTCCTCCTTAAGTTGGTTTCTTCTGGATTTCCTGAGTTGATTTCCCTTTTTCCTCTTTAGTAGACTTTTTCTTTTCTCCCCCTTTCTTCTTCTCTGACCTAGGTTGATCACCACCCTGAGTCTCTTGTTGTGGATCAACACTTGAGCCTTCATCTCCCTTCTCTGTCCTTAACTTC
Organism: Linanthus parryae; assembly: GCA_023055425.1. Lineage (NCBI taxonomy): Eukaryota > Viridiplantae > Streptophyta > Magnoliopsida > Ericales > Polemoniaceae > Linanthus > Linanthus parryae. Next base: position 131,312,121 of record JALGPY010000002.1, on the reverse strand, counting down.
TTTGCAAGAGGGGTATACTCATGCAAGCTTTGAGTATTTTCTGAATCAGAAATCACTATCTACTCCTTCTTGTTTGCTCTCTTCTTGGATCTGCCAGAGGGCTTTCCCTGTTGCTGAATTCTGGCTGATTTGCGCTCCATTTTAGGGTTTAGGGTTTTGAGAAGAGAATGTGATTGAGAGGAATTGAGAGAGAGAGAGTAGAGTCGTATAAAATTGGAAGAGAATGAGAAGAAAAATCCCTGACTTTCAGCTTAAGTAGGTTGAAAAGGATGAGTCATAAAAGGACTCTGCAATATCTACATGCAAAAATAGAATCTTGAAAAAATATTTTTGGAATATTTTAGAAAATCTCTGAGTAATTCAAATGTTATACAGTTATCTAAAAAGACAAGATATAATATTTGATGATCCATTTTTTTGAAAAAAATAAATACAGATATTATCAAGACCTGGAGAACAATCTCAAGGCCTTGAGATTTTCTGCAGTTTGAGAAACTTCAAAGCTTTGAGCTATAATTTCAAGGATTCAGAAAGTATAATCTCAAGGCTTTAAGATTCCAGCACATATCCACATATAGGTACTAATACTCCCCCTAAACCAATGCATCCTTGTTTAACTTCCCCAATTCAAGCCTTAGATATGAAAACCTATCATCTGGCAAAGGTTTAGTGAAAATATCAGCAATCTGCATTGAAGTATAGATAAAATTTAAAACAACATCACCTTATTCTGCATGATCTCTAAGGAAATGATGTCTCACATCTGTGTGCTTTGTCCTTGAGTGCTGAACTGAATTCTTAGAGATTGAAATAGCACTTGTATTGTCGCAATGAATTGGCACATTTCTGAAGTTGTAGCCAAGATCTCTAAGTTGCTGAGCAATCCGTAACACTTGTGAGCAGCAAGCACCAGCTGCAATATATTCAGCTTCTGCAGTTGATAATGCTACATAATTTTGCTTTTTAGAATGCCAACTGATCAATGAAGATCCAAGAAATTGACAGCATCCAGAAGTACTTTTCCTGTCTACTTTATATCCTGCAAAACATGCATCTGAATAGCCACTCAACCAAAAATTAGATCTTCTTGGATACCAAAGCCCTAAGTCTCTGGTTCCATTCAAATATCTAAAAATTCTTTCAACTGCAGTTAAATGACTTTCCTTAGGATCTGCTTGAAATCTAGCACACATACAGACATTGAACATAATATCAGGTCTGCTAGCAGTTAAAAATAATAGTGATCCAATCATACCTCTGTATTCCTTCTGATTCACACTCTTACCAGTTGAATCTTTCTCTAAAGAGAGTGATGAACTCATAGGGGTCTTAAGCACCTTGGACTGTGACATATTGTACTTATTCAATAAGTCCTTGGTATATTTTCCTTGTTGCACAAAAATTCCTTTCTTCATTTGTAATATATGAAGTCCAAGAAAGAAATTCATATCACCCATTAAGCTCATCTCAAACTCCCTGCACATCATACTAGAAAACTATTTTTAAAGAGCATCATTAGTAGCACCAAATAATATATCATCTACATAAATCTGAACTACTAACAAATCACTCTGTTGGTGTTTAATGAAAAGAGTTTTGTCAACTAAGCCTCTTCTGAAATTGTTTTCAAGTAGAAATTTTGAAAGTCTGTCATACCAAGCCCTTGGAGCTTGTTTTAAACCATAAAGAGCTTTATCCAGTTTATAAACATGATCAGGAAAATTTTCATCTTCAAAACTAGGAGGTTGTGCTACAAAAACATCTTTTTGTAAATATCCATTTAGAAAAGCACATTTAACATCCATTTGATAAAGCTTTATGTGATTGTGAGATGCAAATGCTAGAAGTATTCTAATAGCTTCTAACCTGGCAACAGGAGAAAAAGTCTCCTCATAATCTATACCTTTTTCCTGATTATATCCCTGAGCTACCAGTCTAGATTTATTACTTACCACTTTGCCATTCTCATCAAGCTTGTTTCTGAATACCCATCTGGTTCCAATAACTGATTTCTCTTTAGGTCTGGGGACCAAATTCCAAACCTTGTTCCTTTCAAACTCATTGAGCTCACTCTGCATTGCAATAATCCATTCTACATCTTCCAGAGCTACCTTGGTATTCTTAGGCTCAATCAAAGATACAAATGCACTAAAAGCACACAAGTTCTTTAACTGTCCTCTTGTCTGAGTTCCAGTTGTTGGATCTGATATAATGTTGTCAGTTGGATGGTCTGCAAGGTACTTAAACTTCTTTCTTGGTACCCAGGAGTATTCTCCTTCGAGGCTTTGAGTTCTTGAAACAGTAGAAGGAGCATCATAGAAAGTTTCAGCTTCAGTCTCAAGGCTTTGAGAGTTTGGTTCAGTAGGAGGTTCAAGGCCTTGAGATTCTGCTGGTTGATTCTGTACATTAGTTTTTCCTTTGTCTTCTTTCACAGCATTATCATCTGATTCATGCTTGTTCAAATCTAGATCTGCAAAACTTTCACTCAGAGAATCCTTAGTACTTTCATCAAAAATTACATGAATGCTCTCTTCCGCAATCTTGGTTTTTCTATTATAAACTCTATAAGCTTTGCTAGTTTGAGAATATCCAAGAAATACACCTTCATCACTTCTAGCATCAAACTTACCAAGATTGTCTCTACCATTAATATGCACAAAACAGATACAACCAAATGGATTAAAATAAGAAACAGTAGGCTTTCTCCCTTTAAACAGTTCATAGGAAGTCTTTTCAAAATAGGTCTGATCAAGCATCTATTCAGCACATAATTGGCAGTGTTAACAGCTTCTTCCCATAAAAACTTTGGCAAATTACTTTCAAGAAGCATGGTTTTTGACATATCCTCAAGTGTCCTATTTTTTCTTTCAACTACTCCATTTTGCTGTGGAGTTCTAGGTGCAGAAAAGTTGTGTGAAATGCCATGCTTTGCACAAAACAAATCAATGTCAAGTTGATCAAACTCTCTACCATGATCACTTCTAATGGATGCAACAGGTAAGTTTTTCAAAGTTTGGAGCTCTTTTCACAATCTAGAAAACTCGGATAAAGCTTCAGTTTTGTCTCTAATAAACATCACCCAATTAAATCTAGAATAATCATCAATTATAACAAGCATATACCTCTTACCTTTTGGGGCATGAACTCTCTTAGGACCACACAAGTCCATATGCAGCAATTCTAAGGGTCTAGAAGTACTTACAAAGTTGTTTGGCTTAAATGAGCTTCTGGTCTGTTTACCTTGTACACATGCCTTGCAAACCTCATCATCTGAAAATTTATATGATGGTAAACCTCTTACCAAGCCCTTTGAGATGATTTTATTCAAAGTATGTATACTAATATGCCTAATCTTTCTGTGCCAAAGCTTTGAATCTTCCTTCAAGGCCTTGAGGCATTTTAGCTTGTCACCTGCAACACTGTTAGTATTCATAGAATATAGATTATATGATCTAGGAGCAGCGAGTATGCAATCACCAGATTTCTCATCTTGCACCACACATTTCTCCTTGTCAAATACAGCTTTATAACCTTTATCACATAACTGAGAGATACTAAGCAAATTATACTTAAGTCCATCTACCAGATAAACATCAGATATAGAATTTGTAGAACCATTACCAATACTACCTATACCAATGATATTGCATTTTGCTTTGTCCCCAAGTGTGATTGTTCCTCCAGATTTTTCTGTAATTTCAGTAAAGAGAGACCTCTTTCCACTCATATGTCTGGAACATCCACTGTCTAATATCCATTTCTGGTCTTTCAAGGCCTTGGTGACATCCTGCAAAAAAAAATCATTGCCTCAACAGGCTGTTAGACCAAGTGCAGAACTTTGAGTCATACTCAGAATCAGCCATATTTGGTGGCCTAATTCCTTTTGGAACCCAAATCTGCCTAACTTGTCCCTTAAGCTAATAAGGATAAGTGTTCCTCATAATCTGAGGTTCTGATCTTCTGAAGGGACAAGTTAATCTGACATGACCAATTTTTCCACAGTAATGACATTTTGAAGAATGTCTGCTACCAGATTTGACAAAAGTAGTTTGGCCTTTCTTTGGAAAATTTGGATTGTAGCCAATCCCACTTTTATGCATTGGTTTCAGACTTCCTCCAAGAATGAGATTCAGATTATGTTCTGAGCCAGTAAACCTAGCTAGGACCTTCTTGGACTCTTGAAGTTTCTCAGTCAAAGTACTGATCTGTTGTTCTAGATTCTCAGAATGAGTCTTTAGATCAGCATATCTTTCAGTTAAAAGAGTGTTTTAATCAACAACCTCTTTTATCTGTGCCTTCAAGACTTTGAACCTGCTGTCCAAGGCCTTGAAGTCTTTTTCCAGCTTTGTCTTAGAAACTTCAATAGTTTTGTTCGAAAACACTAGGTCCAGGTTTTCTTTTACCTGCTCATGAATCTTAAACTTTAAAGAAGAAATCTCATTTCTATAACTTTCCTCATTTAAAAACATACTTTTGAGAATTTCAGGAAGTACATCAGAAGGTCGGAAGTAAGTTTTTTACCATGTCTTCAATGTGTCTGTCTGATGAACTTTCCTCGTTATGCTTTGCCATATAGCATAAGTTTGCTTGCTCTTCTTCTGTGTCTGAGTCATTTGATGAATCAGAATCACTCCAAGAAGCCATCATGGCTTTCTTCCTTTTGTTGTCACCATCCTTTTTCTCAAAGTTCCTGTTCTTCTTCTTTTGTGGACAGTCCCTTACTAAATGATATGCATCACCACTCTCAAAACAATTCATTACCTTAGTTTTATGTAACTGTGATGAAGATTTACCTTTGTAATCCTTGTTGCCTGATGGTCTTGATCTCTCTCTGTTGCAATCCCTGTTACCATAGTTTCTTTTCTTTTTGAGAATCCTGGCCAAGGCCTTGGAGATCAATGCTAAAGCCTCTTCATCATCAGGTTCCTCCTCAGTCTCAAGGCTTTGAGACTTTTCACTGTCTTTTGCCTTAAGTGCTAGGTTCCTGATATTTTCACTCTAATCACCTTCCACATCCTTCATGGACATTTCATGAGTAAGCAGCTTTCCTTGTAGATCATCTAGCTGAAGAAGACTCAAGTCCTGAGCTTCCTCAATGGTTGTTGTCTTTGGCTCCCACTTGGATTTTGGAAAACTTCTCAGAATCTTTCTGACCTTCTCTTCATTTGAGAACTTCTTTCCCAATGACTCCAGGTTGTTCACCACATCAGTGAATCTTTTGAACATTTCCTTGATGGTATCATCTGAATTCATCTTGAACAACTCATATTGCCTCAGAAGAATGTTGATTTTTGTCTGCTTAACCTGGCTGGTTCCTTCATATGTCACCACCAGTTTATCCCACACTTCTTTGGCACTCTTGCAGTTTGACACTCTGTTGAACTCATCTGCATTTAAAGCACAGTATAGCAAATTCATAGCCTTGTAATTTTTTGATACCTTTTCCAGTTCAGTGACTGAAAGATCTTCCTCAGACTTGATATTTCTGACTCCATCAATTGTAGTGTAGTACTCATGAGGACCATTCTGAACTATTGACCATAGTTCCATGTCTTGATCTATAATGAACATCTTCATCAATGCCTTCCAGTGCATGAAGTTGTCACCACAACAATGGAGGTCTGTTGGCTGCCCTTCCTTGTGAGAATCCACCATCTCCTACATTACTCATAGTCACCAGAGTGTTAGATCTAAAAACAGAGACACAAGCTCTGATACCAATTGAAAGTGCGTAATGTAGACTAAATATAGGACCTAAATACTTTAGAAGGGGGTTGAATAGAGTATGGAAACTTTTTACAAAACTTAAAGTTTAACAGAAGACTTTGTGTGAAACTCAAATCTCAAGTCCTTGAGATTTTAGTAAACTGTCTGAAACTTACAAATGCAAAATAGTAAGCTTCAAGGCCTTGAGCTGTGAACAATTCTAAACAGCTTTTAAACCCTAGTTTGATTTGAATTGTGTGCAGCAGATAATAATCAAACAGAAAAGTAAAGAACACAAAGCAATTTACAGAATTCAGTCCCAATGGACCTAATCTCTGCCTGAGGGATCTAATCCCACCAGGATTGGGCAAAAACTTCTTAGTACTCACACAGAAACAGCCCTAGATCTTCAAGCCTAAGTGATTTCCCTTACACCTATAAAGCTTGTGGTTCCAAACCTATCTAGTTCCAGCTACTAATTGTTGAGCTAAAAAGAACCTCGTGTTGTTCACTTGAACAACCAACCACTAGGTTAAGTGAGGTTTAAGATAATCTAGAGATACACAGATAGAAGTACAAGTGAAGAACACAGTATGAAGATAAGTTGTTGAAGCCTGGAAGTGTTCTTCTGGAAAACTGGATTGATTTGATCTTCAGAAGTCTGGAATGAAGCTTGAATGATTGTGTGTTTGAATGGATGATTTCCCATGATTTTTTCACACCTCTCAGAGTATTCTGCAAGCCTCTATTTGCTTCAAAATTCAAACCAGTCTCTTTTATCCACAGCTGCAATTGAATGAGAGATTTTAGGATCTCAGTTCCTACAAATCCTCCTTCTGTTTTCAACTTAAATTCAAACAGCCTCAAGTGGATATCCGTTGGAGTTTTTTGAGATTGCTTTTGCACGTTTAACAACCCTGCAACAGCATTGAAACACAGCAACAACAAAATCCAGAAAGCTAACAGTACTATGACTGTTTGGTTATACTGTTTCTGATAAAACTGTTTAACAAACTTAGACCAATAAGCTGTGTATCTTCTAAAACAAATGAATCAAGAAAAACAAGTTTAAGACACTTAGAAGTGAGTAAATAATCACAATACTAAGAATCATAACCTGCAAGAAAGAATCAATTAAGTTCTGTAAAAACTGTCAGCAGCTCAAGGCACATCTCAAGGCCTTGGAGCTCTGAACCTGCTTCACAGAATTTCAAATTTAAACCGAGATAACTTTGATTCTTCCTATTCTGATCATCTGCAATTGTGTTAGATATATAAATAGTATCATCCAAAAGTATATGCAGTAAACCATTGATTTGCATAATCAGAAATCCAATCTGCAACACCGAATTGTCAGAACATACATCAGAATAAAATAACTCAAGGCTTTGAAGTTCAGTCAATCTCAAGGCCTTGAGATAACTCAAATGCCTTTGCTGCTTATGTCTTAGCCTTTTGTCTTTCATCACTCAAAACAATTACCAGCCAAAGCACATTCAGGGATCTTGACCCAACACTTGCTAAAGTTCTGTTTGCAAGAAAATTGTTTAACTATCTGATTGCAGGAGTTCCAAAAAGTTTTTATAAAATATATGTAAGATATTTTATGTTCTAACTTCTTTTCAGGTTCAAAGCTTTGAGAAGCTTTTCAAAGCTTTGAAAATACTCTCGAGTGTCTAGCAAAAGGTTCTGATTGCAGGCTTGCCAAACAGATCTCTATTTGCTTAGCTAATCTTATGGGATATGTTCAGATCTTGTCTTAAGCTTTGTAGGTGAAGACTATACTCAAAATCAGTGGAGAAAATAAAGCTCACAGCAGTTGGAAAAGATTTGTTGAGAGTCAAGATTTAGTTGTTGATTTTTAGGGATTTCTGTTGCAATATTTCTATATAAGTTCAAATTGAATTGAGACTGTAAGAGAGACATAGACAGAAGAAATTATACACTCATAAAAATACCTTCCAAATTGAAAGAGAATCAAAGAAGAAGATCAACACTCATCACTAAATCCATTCCAGCCCGGAAGAACACATTCAAGCTTCTACAGCTCCACTCTCTTTTAAAGTGATCTTCATCTGTGCTTAATCTGCTTATTCATCAGAATTGTTTCTAAATCTTTTATATTTTATTTAGTTGTTTTGTTCAACAGGAACAACGTAGATTCTTATAATATCATGTAGTTAGAAGTGTACTAGATAGGTTAGAGAGAACCGCAGGCTGGATAAGAGTAAAGCAATTCTCTTAGGCCTGAGATTAAGGGCTTAACTAGTGATAAATAAGAAGTGGTTCAAATCCTAGAGGGATCCAGATCCCTCAGGTAGAGAGTAGGCATTTTAGAGGGCGAACTTCAGAAAAAATACTTGTGTCCTGTGCTTTACATTTCTGTTCTTTTCTTGCTTGTAATCTGTTTCAGGGAAGGAAATTTTCAAAGCTTTGAAAAGCCTTTCAAAGCCTTAAAAATCTTATGTAATTTCAAAGTGTATGTTGTCAGTCAAATCTTTGAAACTGATTTCAAAGCTTTGGAAATTTTCACAATCTTCTTGTTTATTTTAAAAAACCACCATTTTGGAAAAAGTTTGCATACTCTATTCACCCCCCCCCCCACTCCCTTCTAGAGTATATTTGATTCTATCTAGTTACCTACTTACACACTTTCAAAGTCATACATAATAATGATAATAAATGTTAAAATGCAACTATAGTTTTATGGTGGAGTGCACTATAATTAATAATTCTCTTTTTTATTTTAATTTGGGGTGAATTATAAGTTCAAATTGATTGTACTAGAGTGTAAAATGTGCTCATTAGTTATACAACCCAGACCGGTGCTCCGTTTATTCTGGTTTCCTCATTTTTCCAATTTCTAAAACTTTTTTCTTTTACAAAATACGATTCGAGATTATTATTAAGGCAAAAACACCCAAAGAACGAATCTGCTATCTTTGAATGTCTTCCACCATATGGTCAAAGATCCGATTCAATTTCGATGGTGATTCAAACATGAAAAACTCATGACAGCACAACTACAGTTTTCTCTCTTTCGTGGAAAAAATATGTAAGATCAATCGTCATGCTTAGGAATTATGATGGGCTATTTATGGAGAAATATTAGTTACCCGAATATTAGGAATAAACTCCCTCCCTGCTAACTTTAGTGTAGCATGAAGTTAACTCATAATTGTATGATTTATGGTAATACCCATTAATTATAAAGTACCAAATACAATCTCAATTTACATTCCGCACTTGAGACTCGAAATACGAGTGAGTCACAGGATCCCAATTATGTTGGACTACGCTGTTGATCTCTGGAGAAAATAAATTGATAGGCTCCCAATAATAAATTGATCTTCTACATCTCTCTGGCTCTGATACCACTGTAGGGTTTCGATCATGGATACGCATGGGAATAAACAATAATTAATCAGATGAAGACCATTGAAGGATCACATGAAGAGAATTCATAACAAGTACCTTGTGGTTCTCCTGTGATGACTTCAAACACAAATATTGTTGTGTCTCTATGGTTGATCCACGCCTAGGATTGAGATCCACGACGGGTAGGGGCGGACCAAGGGGGGAATCGGCCTCTTGTTCTTGCTCTCTCTCCTTGCTTTCTCTCCTTCTCAAGTAATGGTATGAGCATTAGTCTATAGGAAGTAAGCTAGGAACATCCTTTATATAGTCCAACAACTCCTTGTTTACTACATAAAGGCCCTCTCCTAATCCTACTCAATTTCGGATTAGTCTCACTTGCATATTAGTCATATTAAGTTAGCAAGTCGTTGCGTTTTGATCCTTCTAATTAATTAATCATATTAATTAATTCCCAAGTCTAGTTCAATCCATATGGCATGTGACCCCATAGGTTTCTACTTAATTGGTAGTAACTATTTACTAACATGGAGAGGTGTCTAGCAACACATCAATTCCACCCAACTAATAGAAATAGTCATCCGATAAACCTTGTGCAAGAATTGTCTCATTCGTTTGTCTCTATATCCGGTTGGACACGAGACATACAAGTAACACTCGTATATCCAATCCATAGTTTCTCGATCCTGGGAGTAGCATTATTCGTGCAGATAACATCAATATCCCATTCTGATTTATCTGATTCTGACCAGACATTCTATAAGCACTATCCCTCGAGTGGCCGTGGGTATTTTATCCCGTTATGTGGGAAGGAAAAATTATATGCACATCACTACGATCCCTAACCTTGCTTTATATTGTGTCTGATACGCGCCTTTATGGCTACCCAGTCACGGTGTAACGTTTGACGCTACCAAAACACAATACTACACAACTAGATGGTCTAGTGACTTCAATTCTAAGGATGACAATACCGTTTTCACCGCGAGAATCACTTCTGACTTTACATAACATGTATGTAGCCTTCTCAGAGATGGATCAATCCAGTATGCCATTACCTCTAATTCATACCCATGTGTTGGATCGTGATATCTCCATATCAATCCAACCCCATACTAGTCTATAGATGATTGTCTTGTTAATCAGTATAATTGATTAGGGATATTTAAGATAAACAAGATAATTGTAAATCTAAGAACTTCATTACATTAAATATCTCCATAAATAGTACAATAAATATTCTAGCCAATTATTGTTCATACTAAACTAGATTGCCTCTAGGGAATCTATTCCAACAGTCTCCCACTTGCACTAGATATAATCTGGTGCATCTCGTATGCCAATCCTCCTAGTGTGCCCTTCATGCTTGCGCTGAACATGAGGATTTGTAAGTGGATCTGACAAATTCTCATCTGTAGGAATCTTGCATATCCGAACATCTCCTCTATCGAAAATATCTTGAATAAGATGGAACCTCCAGAGTACGTGCTTGGATTTTTGGTGTGACATGGGTTCCTTTGATTGTGAGATCGCTCCAGTGTTGTCACAATACAACTCTATTGGATCCACAATGCTAGCAACAACACCAAGCTCAGTGATGAACTTCCTAATCCAAACAGCCTCCTTTGTTGCGCCATTTGCAGCAATGTACTCAGCCTCAGTTATAGAATCAGCCAGCGTCTCTTGCTTGGAACTCTTCCAGCTCACTGCTGCCCCATTAAGGCAAAACACAAATCCCGACTGTGATTTGAACTCACATATGTCAGTTTGGAAGCTTGCATCCTTGTAACCCCTTACACGCAACTCTTCCTCGCCTCCAAATATCAAGAACGCGTCCTTAGTTCTTCTTATGTACTTCAGAATGTTCTTGACAGCAATCCAGTGACTCTCACCCGGATGACACATCTAGTCTAGTACATAACATGGCGTACATGATGGATCATATGGCCGACGCATAGGGAACCCTACTCATGCGTTCCTTCTCAGTCTCATTGGAAGGACAATCACTCTTCGAAAGAGTGATTACATGCGACATGGTCAAGAATCCCTTCTTGGAATCTTGCATGTTGAACCATTTCAACACCTTGTCTATATATGTACTTTGACTTAGGTCGATAATCTTCCTAGATCTATCTCTATAGATCTTGATTCCAAGTATATAATCTGATTCACCTAAGTCTTTCATTGAGAAAAACTTTCCTAGCCAATCTTTAACAGATTGCAACATAGGAATGTCGTTTCCGATGAGTAGTATGTCATCAACATACAAGACCAGAAAAGTAACAGAGCTCCCACTAAAGTTCTTGTAGACACAAGATTCATTTTCATTTCTGATGAAGCCAAACTCTTTGACTACTTCATCAAAACATCGATTCCAACCCCTAGAAGCTTGCTCCGATCCATAAATGGATCGTTGCAACTTACAGACTTTGTTGGCTTTCTTTGGATCTTCAAAACCCTCAGGCTGTGTCATGTGCACGTCCTCGTGGAGATTCCCATACATGAATGTTGTTTCGACATCCATTTGCCAAATCTCATAGTCGTAGTAAGCTGCAGTAGCAAGTAAGATTCGGATAGATTTAGTCATTGCGACTGGTGAAAAGGTTTACTCATAGTCTATACCATGAATCTATCTGAATCCTTTAGCCACCAATCAGCCCTTATAGGTAATCACATTACCATCCATGTTGATCTTCTTCTTGAAGACCCATTTGCACCCTATGGGCCGAGCCCCTTCGGGTGGTTCCACCAAAGTCCATACTTTTTTGGTATACATGGATTCCATCTCGGATCTCATGGCCTCAAGACACTTCTGAGAGTCCGGCCCTTTTATGGCCTCTCCATAGGTAGTAGGCTCATCATCTATGAGCAACGTGTCACCAGACTCAGTCACGAAAAGTCCATACCTCTCTGGCTCCTAGCGCACTCTACTAGATATACGAAGTTCTTCTTGAACAGGCTGCTCCAACCTCTTATGGTTCCTAATCATGTTCCATAGTAGGATTAAAGCTTTTTGGTTCTTGAATTTCTTGAAGTTCTACAGTCCTCCCACTTGCTTCTATAGAGACAAATTCTATTTCTAGAAACAAGTCGGACCAAGCAATAAACTCTTTGTTCTTCAAGTTCTACAGTCCAACCCCTAGCTTGTCTGATTGTAAACATTTTACATAGACATCGCATCCCCAAATCATCATGAACGACACCGTGGGACGAATCCCACTCCACATCTCATGTGGTGTTTTCATGACTGATTTAGATGGAACACGATTAATGGTGAAAGTTGCACACAGTAGAGCATATCCCCAAAATGATAATTGAAGATCAGTTTGACACATCACATATCGGACCATATCCAATCGAGTTCGATTCCTCCTCTCGGACACGCCATTCCACTGTGGCGTTCTGGGTAGAGTGAGTTGGAATATTATCCCACACTCTCTAAGATAGTCGTAAAACTCTTGGCTCAAGTATTCCCCTCCACGATCCGATCGTATAGCCTTAATACTTTTTCCAAGTTGCTTCTCTACTTCATTCTTGAATTCTTTTAAATTTTCAAAGGATTCGGATTTGGCCATCATAACGTATACAAATCCATATCTACTAAAATCATCAGTAAACGTGATGAAGTAGACATAACAACCCCTGAAAGGCGTGGAAAATGACCCATACACATCAGTATGCACGAGTGCCAATTTGTCACTAGTCCTCTCACATTTCTTGGAATCCATACTTATGGAGTCTAGATACACGTTTCTCGTTTATATGGCCTAAACAACAGTGCCATAGATAACAGGATTAAAATTATCGATTTTAATCCTCTTGGTATTAATGTTATAGATAGGATTGTTTAGAACAAGGATATGTAATCCATTAAATAATTGCCCACTACAATAGTGAATACTATCAAAATAAGTGGAACAACAATTGTTCATTATTGTAATAGTAAAACCATCCTTGTCCAAACAAGAAATAGAAATAATGTTTCTGCTCAGAGCATGCACAAAATAGCAATTATTTAATTATAAAACTAATCCTGAAGGCAGAGACAACCCGTACACTGACGCGATGTCTTAATGCGTATGCGCAAGTGCACGGTCAAGTAATATAGGGGTGGTATTTCAACCCCGAATTATCGATCCCACCAGGACAACTTTAGATTATCTAATTAGTTCCTTAATTTGGAGTACGGTGTAGGAGGAAATATTTGACTGATTTGAGAATTGAAATAACATCTAAGCTAATATTTTTTTTTTTAAAGATAGATATGGAGAAACTAGGCAATATCTAGATCACCTACGGCTATAGACGATTTCCAGTTCAGCTATGTAACACGTCAATCCTATTCTAGTTCAGCCGGGTAATAAACTATGACAATATCCTGTCGGTCTCATGTCACTTTACGTCTCGGTTAACTACAATCTCCTCTCGGTCTCATGTTGTCTACCGGTCCGCTCTAGCAGGTCATCTACTGGTACAATAACGGGTCCTGTCGCCCCACCGTTTCACGGAACAGCTAAATAATCCTACCGAATCTACCACACTAAGGCCAATCCTAACACTTATCCTTTTCGGTCTCGGTGATTCGGGATTTTGTTCAAATTCTCTACATAATTATGTTGAGTCACTGTCGTGCACTCATCTAATTAGCTAGTACGTCCGGGTAGCTACTCCATTCATACTAAAGATTTAGCATAGAACAAGAACATGTAAATATAACGAATATTAACTTTAATCAAGAAATTGATTCACAAAATAAACCCTAGTTTCGTTGAATATCAAATCATATCCTAATCGTGTCAATAGACTAAGATCAACAAATTCAAGAAACTAACATTCAATTGAAGAATCAAATCCAAATGCATGAAACAAAGTCTGAAATCCGAAAAATAACCATCTACATAAACCCTAGGCTCTCGTAGAGATGCCTAGCAAAGTATTTAGCTAAGAAGAATCAACCAAACATGGTGCAATAGTTTCTCCATACAAAGATTGAAGAAACAAGAAGAAGAAATCAAGAACCTAGCTCTCCAATGGTGGCTTTTGTGTTCTCTTAGTCCCCGTCTTCTTCCTTCTCGTCCTCCCTTTGTTTCCTGCTCCAAATATGTGTGAATACTCCCCCGAAGTCGTCCCTCTATGTTAGATTAGGTCTGGAGTCTTGATAACTCTATATTAGAGTTATATTTCTTCTGCTTTTGTGTACCGTTTTGTGTAGTTTCCGGGTTGAATATATTAGAAATACACTATGAACTTGAGGAAATTGGATAAGTTTAGCTTTGAGTGATAAATTGTTAATCTGGGCGTTTTTCACATTATTTATATTTATTTTGTCACTTTTGATCACACGGGGTGTTCTCGTGTTGTGTTGGACAGGAAACGGAGCTCATGGATCAAGAGGAGGAGGAAAACGAACTTCGGAACATATGCGGAAGCTTGGGAGAGAAAGAAATTGGAAGAAAAGAGGACAAAGATGGAAAAAGGGGGTCAAAGTGTCATTTTAGAAAATTTGGATAATGACACTTAACACCCCCAATGAAGAGAAGAAGAGAAGACTTAGAAAAATTGAGCAGAAGAAAAGTGAAGAAAACCCACTGAAGTGTAGGATCAAAAGTTGATCCTAGGATCAAAGCAGATCGCAGGATCACAATATGTGATCGCACGATCAAGTGGGCGAGGGTTGTAGAGAAAAAGAAGAAAAGTCACTGACTTGTAGGGTCACAAGTTGATCCTACGATCAAAAGCATATCGCAGGATCAGATTTGGTGATCCTACGATCAGACAGAAGATTAGAAGCCAACGTAACAGCAGATCGCACGATCAGAGAAAGGTGATCGCGCGATCTGCTAGCAGAACCAGCGCACGCACGGAAAAAGAAAAGGGGCACTAGGGTTATTAATTAATAATGTTTGATGATTAATTAATACACCCTATATTAAGAGAAGAGAGACGTGAAAAAAAAATAGGAGCCATCAACGTGATAAGAAAAGGGGAAGCAAGAGGAGACGACGAGGAAGAAGACAAGCTTCACCATTGAAGCTCTAGTGTTTGCTTTTTCTTCTTCCTACCTTTCTTAATCAATTTTTATTGAGAAACTCTTTGTTTTTGCTTATTCAACTATGAGTAGCTAAAAACTCCATAGCTAGGCATCTCGATTTGAGAACCTAGGGTTCATGTAAACGATGAATATTTTCCGGATTTAATCTTTGCTTCATGATTTCTTGATTTCTTCTTTGGAATCAATTCAAGTTTCATGTTTATGTTAGTAATCCTAATTGAGTGACACGATTAGGAGACAAAATAGGGTTCAAGAACTAGGGTTTCACTCAATAGTTGATTCATGCTTAAAGTTAGCTTATTTTTATTCAATTGTTCTTGTACTATGCTTAATACTCAGTGTTAATGGAGCAGCTAACCGGAAACACTGCTTAGTTAGTGAATGCACGATAGTGATTCTAACTAACTAAGATGAGACTTGAGCATCAATCCCATATCACTGAGACTGAGAAGAGACGTGTTAGGTTGGCCAAATGTGGGTAGATTCGGTAGGTGAGATTCGACGGTTTCGTGCAACGGTGGACCGACAGGACCCGTTGTCGTGCATGTCGTTAGCCTACTAGAACGGACCGGTAGACACATGAGACCGATAGGAGATTGTATTCTACCGTGAAGTAGAATGACTTGAGACCGATAGGAGATAGTCACCGCTGTTACCCGGCTTAATTAGAATATAGTTAACGTGTTGCTCAGATAATCCGGAAATCGCTTACAACCCTAGGTGATCAGCGAGATTTCCTAGTCCTCTCCATTAATTGATTAAGAATTCTTCTTAATTCCAGTTTATTATTTATTTCTGACTTTATTACAGCCACTTGTTTGGGGGTGGCAACACCACAAATTATCACTTTTTACACCGGTTACCTAGTGAACTACTCTAAATTGTTAAATATAAACATGTTGCGAGATTGTCCTCGAGGGTTCGACAACCCGGAGTCCTAAAAATACTCCACTCTTACTACTTGACCGTGCACTTGCGTAATACGCGTTAGTATTCCGCGTCAAGTTTTTGGCGCCGTTGCCGGGGACAACGGTCAACACGTTTTTAGTTAATAATTAGTTTAGTTTACTTTTATTTTTCTGTTATATTTGCTATTTTGATTTCTCATTTGTTTTCTGATTTTCTGCTATTTCAGGTACTTAGTGCATGCACAGGATCCCAAGAGAGCTTGTGCCTCCACTAGAAGACCCAGAGCAGTTGTTCAGAGACCAAAGAAGAAGACAAAAACCGAGCACCATGGGCGAGCAATTAACCAACGCGCAACTCAATCAGCGGGTGGAAGAGTTGTCTAAACTGGTCAATGATCGCAACGCCCAGACACCATACAACAAGTCTGGACAGGCTATTGTGGAGAAGTTTCAGTCGTCCACCTATGGACACAATCCGGCAATTGTAGTGCCAAAGATACAGGCCGAGCACTTTGATCTTAAGCCTGCAACAATTCAGACGGTGACCAATCAGTTCCAATTCTATGGGAACACTAATGAAGACCTCAATGAATTTATTGGGAGGTTCAACGCTTACATAAAGACTACCAAGTACAAGGATGTGACAGCAGAAGCGTTGAAGCTAATTCTTTTCCCTTACTGTCTGAAGGGTGCAGCTGAGAAGTGGCTACAGTCAAGAGCTCCAGATTCGATCACTACATGGGCTTAGTGTGTGGATGAGTTCATGGCCAAGTTTTATCCAGTTCAACGGGTGATTGAGCTACAGGGTGATATTCTAGGCTTTCGGCAACATGCCGATGAAACCGTGGTGGATGCATGGGACCGTTTTATGCATTTGATCAGGAAGTGCCCAAACCATGATTTCGGAGATTACAAAATTTTTGCAGGTCTTCTACTATGGTCTAGAACGTCACAATCAGGAGCTGGTTAACAGAGAAGCTGGAGGCAATTTTCTGTACTTTGTTGACAAGGAAGGAGCTTATGCACTCATGAAGCAGCTCGCTAAGGAGGACTCACAACTCTATGATTCCAGGAGATTATCGGCATTGCCTGAACCTAAAGATGATGAATGGAAGACTGGGATCAGCAAGATGGTGTCAGATTTAGCCAAGCATGTGTATCGGGACAAGAAGCCAGTTGCAAGAGTAGAGGAGCAGGAATTTGATTCAGCCTTGGCCCAGATTACAAGTGAATATGTGAACTTTGTGGGGGCACAAGGACCGCGGCAGAATTGGAACCAAGGGAACTACAGACCAGGCACAAGAGATCATCCACGTTTCAGGTATGGGGATCAGTCTGGAGCTATATACGCACCTGGGTTTCAGCACATGCCACAAGCACCAGTGTCGCAGGCTCCACCACCGGCTGTTGTAGCGCCAAACACAGAGATTTCTGTACTCACTAAGGCGTTGACACAGCTGAGTAACAACATGAACGATATGACCACGACGGTCAATGCTATGTCTTCTGATTTGCAGGCTACGAAGACTTCTCTTCGTGCACTAGAGGTTCAAGTTGCGCAAATTGCAACCCAATTATCTTCTAGAGCACCTGGTTCTCTACCGTCTGACACAGAGAATGTGCGCCAGGTAAATGCCATTACCACTCGTAGCGGGGTTTCGTTGACTGATCCACCATACCCGAGCCATACTAGAGCTGAAGCATCAAAAGCTAAGGAGCATGAGGTCTTCGATTCTTAGAAGACACCTGTCATGGTCCCCCAGTCAAAGGGCATGACTCCACATGATGAGGGAAATTCCAATGAGGTATTACCATCACTTTCTTCTTCTAAAGATATACCTTTTCCATTAAAAACTAGAAAGAATAAGGATGACTCTGGAGAGTACAGGAGATTTCTCAGTATTTTCTCCAAACTGCACATCAATATTCCTTTGATTGAGGCACTGCAGCGAATGCCTAAGTATGCGCGGTTTATCAAGGATGCAATCTATGGGAGAAAAGCTATGGGTAACTTTCAGACAGTAAAACTAAATGAGCAGGTGAGTTCATGTGTCTTGCATGGGCTACCCAAGAAGAAGAAAGATCCAGGTAGTTTTGTTATTGAGGCTACACTCGGCGGGGCATATACAGGCAGGGCTCTATGTGATTTGGGGGCAAGTGTCAACTTGATGCCACTTTCAATATTTAAAAAGCTAGGTGTGGGGGAGCCTAGCAAAACCTGTATCAATCTGCAGTTCGCATATAAGTCGTCCAAGAGGGCCATTGGGGTGGTAGAAGACTTACTTGTGAGGGTTGGTAGTTTGATCATGCTAGCAGATTTTGTGATCCTTGACATGCCAGTTGGTGACGTTCCGATCATTCTTGGTAGGCCCTTTCTGGCTACCGGTCGGACTTTAATTTATGTGGAGAATGGAGAGTTGATCATGAGGGTCAACGATACTGTGGAGACCTTTCAGGTTTTCAAACCGACTCCTCAGTACACTTATGAGGTGAAGCCAGACTTGCCATTTCCTGTGAAAGTTGTGCGTGGGATTTCAGAGCTGACACAGGAAGATCCGCCAGATCCTAAAGGTAAAGAATCGAGTGTGCAGGCGCACGAGGTAGTCATGAGTATCCGGCGCCAGAAGTTGGATGCAACACGACCTGCCAAACCACCTTTCTGAGGTTCATGAGGTAACATGGTCGGGCCATCGACCTTAAATTACAAAGCGCTGCTTGGGAGGCAACCCATGTAGAGTAGGATGCTTTATGTTTTTTTATTTATTTATGAGTTCTCTATATTTTACTATGAGGGGTGAGAGAGAGTGGACTTATTTTTTCAATCAGTGTGCAGGGACAAAGGTACAGAAGACGCACCAGATTCCCCTTCTTGATGTGCATTCTAGAGATTGCACGAAATTGGGGAAAGCAAAAGCCCCACAGGATTATGCATAAAAGAATAGAGAATTGCTCGAGGTCGAGGAGCGATTCCAATATGTTGGTTGCCACACGCATGAGAGGGCTACAATTTATATCTTAGCCGCACATCGGAATCCGGGCGCGTAGATACTTCTCCAGAAATTGTCAACGGTCCACAAGACCCCTTCTTGTTGCAATTTCGCGGCAATGGTGCCCATGTAGGTCCGGGCACCCAGGTACCTCTAACACTCTCTTTCAAGTCTACGTTTTTTGAGCGATGAATGTTGCAATCCACCGCCTAAACATTTAAGCGATAAGTCCTCCTTCATTATCTCTAAATTCGTTGAGGACAACGAAACGCTTAAGTGTGGGGGGGTTTGTATCTATGTTCACTAGCCATGTCTTTGTTTGCATCGCCTTGTTACATATAGTTATGTGTTCATATTGTGTTGGTTTGTGGTAGGAGTGTGTAGTTTATGAATTTTGTTAGCACTTTTACATTATTGAGTCTCCTACCCAAAACTTGTGTTTAATCGAGTTGGCCAAAAGCATAAAGAGTTAGGAAATAAATAAAAAAAAAAGTCATAAAATTTTAAATTTTTGAGAAAGGGCAATCGAAGAGAGTGAATGTGGAGAGGGCTTAATGATAGAATTCCTTAGGAGTATGAAAATCTGAGGTGAGGTAGACGCGAGAATCTGGAGTAGGAAGACTTATAGGGCTAATGCACATTAGAAATGCGAGTAGCTGCCTCTCAAACTAGTTATCCTACTAGCGCTACACCACCGTCACTTAGATAGTCGTCAACCCTCCTCGTAGTGGCAACGGAACAGCTGTGCGAGTGATGTTTATGGGGGCCTCACGTCCCGTCTCCATCTCCTAGGTCCACTAGTTACCCCTATTGATCCGTTTACCCCTTTTATTCACAGCCTCTAGCCTAGGAAGCCTTTCATTGTGACTGTCATCACTTGTTAGAATGGTCCTTTCCTATGCGTCATGATAGAGGGAGTTGAGTTAGGGAGGATTGATGAGGGTGAGCTGATTTGATACATCTTATGTGGATTCTCTTACATGTCGTCTTTTGAGGGGATGTGAGGGTGAGTTAGAGACGGTAGCACACTTCGGTGTGGCGGTGAGTCGTGTCCTTACACCACTATCACAGGTGGAGTACCGTAGTGCGTGGTATTTCTTCCGCACGTCATGGGGTGGGGGTTGGTTGATCTTATAGGAGGCCGTGCTTATGCTTTATTTATATTCTCTATATCTTAGGTGATGAGGAGGATCGGTTGGAAAACCACGTTTACACATTGACTACTGGTTTCGTGATCTGCTTTGCATCAAGTGTGGGGGTGTCGACATCTATGTTATTATATCACTAATTTGACACATTCCACCCCCATGTTATCTAATTCTGATATTTGATCTCCTCGGATATTACTATCGTATTGTCGGCTCCCTGTGCTTAATGTTATTGTGTGGAAATGAAAAAAAAAAAACAGAGAGAAAAAAAAGTAAAATAGAAAGTGAAAGTGAAATTGAAAGGGAATAAAGGAGCAAGCTTGAAATTGAAGACCGGGGAGATTAGCTATTGTTCGAGATCACTTCTTCACATTTGTGGCCGCGAGAACGGCGTTGAACCAAGATTGAGGGAATGAGGGCCGGAGTAGTGAGATTCGGTGTGGTTCCTTGGATTTTGGTGAGGGAGTGTGAGAATCGGGTTTTGTGAGTAAGATCTGACGTCTAGGACTATGCTTCTAAATATCCTATCCTACTCGTCCTAAACCGTCAGCAATTTAACCCGTGGATAAATAGCTCGGAAGGTAAGTGCTAGGTATACGTTTGATGAGTGTGCGGAAGCAACATTTTTTTGTGTTCGTGCCCGTTCTGTCTGACGAAACTGGCCGCAAGTTCTACCGATCATCAAAGTTATAGAACTTCCGAGGGAATGTGAGAGCCTTATGACTTGCCGGTTTACTTTTTGAGATTGCCCAATCTCTAACTAAAAAAAAATTGTTGTTGTTTCAATTTTTGCATTGATTGATAATCGAGTTGCATTGTATAGTCATGTAGATTGCATGGGTGTGTGTGTTGTTTGTGTCACATGTCTAGTGAAGTTAAATGCAATTCGGTGGATTGAAAATCATAGTGTGAGAGATGTTTTTGATTTTGCTCGGGACTCGCAAAAAGGTAGTGTGGGGGGATTTGATAACTCTATATTAGAGTTATATTTCTTCTGCGTTTGTGTACCGTTTTGTATAGTTTCCGGGTTGAATATATTAGAAATACACTATGAATTTGAGGAAATTGGATAAGTTTAGCTTTGAGTGATAAATTGTTATTGGGCGTTTTTCACATTATTTACATTTATTTTGTGACTTTTGATCGCACGGGGTGTTTTCGTGTTGTGTTGGACAGGAAACGGAGCTCATGGATCAAGAGGAGGAGGAAAACGAACTTCGGAACATATGCGGAAGCTTGGGAGAGAAAGAAATTGGAAGAAAAGAGGAAAAAGATGGAAAAAGGGGGTCAAAGTGTCATTTTAGAAAGTTTGGATAATGACACTTAACACCCCCAATGAAGAGTAGAAGAGAAGACTTAGAAAAATTGAGCAGAAGAAAAGTGAAGAAAACCCACTGAAGTGTAGGATCAAAAGTTGATCCTAGGATCAAAGCAGATCGCAGGATCACAATATGTGATCGCACGATCAAGTGGGCGAGGGTTGTAGAGAAAAAGAAGAAAAGTCACTGACTTGTAAGATCACAAGTTGATCCTACGATCAACAGCAGATCGCAGGATCAGATTTGGTGATCCTACGATCAGACAGAAGATTAGAAGCCAACATAACAGCAGATCGCACGATCAGCAAATGGTGATCGCGCGATCTGCTAGCAGAACCAGCGCACGCACGGAAAAAGAAAAGGGGCATTAAAGTTATTAATTAATAATGTTTGATGATTAATTAATACACCATATATTAAGAGAAGAGAGACGTGAAAAAAAATAGGAGCCATCAACGTGATAAGAAAAGGTGAAGCAAGAGGAGACGACGAGGAAGAAGACAAGCTTCACCATTGAAGCTCTAGTGTTTGCTTTTTCTTCTTCCTACCTTTCT
This sequence comes from Linanthus parryae, assembly GCA_023055425.1. Lineage (NCBI taxonomy): Eukaryota > Viridiplantae > Streptophyta > Magnoliopsida > Ericales > Polemoniaceae > Linanthus > Linanthus parryae. The sequence continues at coordinate 131,290,072 of JALGPY010000002.1, read as the reverse complement.
AAATCAATTTTTATGGAGAAACACTTTGTTTTTGCTTATTTAACTATGAGTAGCTAAAAACTCCATAGCTAGGCATCTCGATTTGAGAACCTAGGGTTCATGTAAACGATGAATATTTTCCGGATTTAATCTTTGCTTCATGATTTCTTGATTTCTTCTTTTGAATCAATTCTAATTTCTTGTTTATGTTAGTAATCCTAATTGAGTGACACGATTAGGAGATAAACTAGGGTTCAAGAACTAGGGTTTCACTCAATAGTTGATTCATGCTTAAAGTTAGCTTATTTTTATTCAATTGTTCTTGTACTATGCTTAATACTCTGTGTTAATGGAGTAGCTAACCGGAAACACTGCTTAGTTAGTGAATGCACGATAGTGATTCTAACTAAATAAGATGAGAATTGAACATCAATCCCGTATCACTGAGACTGAGAAGAGACGTGTTAGGATTGGACAAATGTGGGTAGATTCGGTAGGTGAGATTCGACGGTTTCGTGCAATGGTGGACCGACAGGACCCGTTGTCGTGCATGTCGTTAGCCTACTAGAACGGACCGGCAGACACATGAGACCGATAGGAGATTGTATTCTACCGTGAAGCAGAATTACTTGAGACCGATAGGAGATAGTCAGCGCTGTTACCCGGCTTAATTAGAATATAGTTAACGTTTTGCTCAGATAATCCGGAAATCGTTTACAACCCTAGGTGATCAGCGAGATTTCCTAGTCCTCTCCATTAATTTATTAAGAATTCTTCTTAATTCCAGTTTATTATTTATTTCTGACTTTATTACAGCCACTTGTTTGGGGGTGGCAACACCACAAATTATCACTTTTTACTCCGGTTACCTAGTGAACTACTCTAAATTGTTAAATATAAACCTGTTGCGAGATTGTCCTCGAGGGTTCGACAACCCGGAGTCCTAAAAATACTCCACTCTTACTACTTGACCGTGCACTTGCGTAATACGCGTTAGTATACCGCGTCAAGTCTTCAAACTTTCAAAAAATAGCAAAACAGCCCCAAAAATCCACGCTGACCCTATCTGTTCGTGCGAACAAACGATTCGTGCGAACAGCGTTTTGTTCCTTGTTCGTGCGAACAACTTTCTATTCGTGCGAACAAACTTTTACTCTTTGTTCACACGAACAACTTTCTTGTTCGTACAATTTAACAGCCTCTTTTTCTCATATTTTCATCCTCTTTGACGGACCATATCATTCTCGTCCAATCTCCGTTTTAGCTTCGTGATATCGTTGGAAAGCTCTTTGAGTCTAATTTCATTTTCCACTGGTATTAATCCAAAATATATTTATAGCTCATGATACTATCAAAATAGTGGAGATTGGTCACTTTTGCTCTTCTAACTTTGCTTCTCTTGCTTCCTCTTGAGTTTTCTTTGTTTCCGAAGTTCGTTTCATGCCTCCTAGTCAACGTTTAGCATCCGTTCCTTTCAAGACAACATGAACAACCATACCAAGCAATTATATTTGACAAATAACATCGAAATATGCATCGAAACGCCCGGATTAACAATAAAGTGCTAAAAACTCAACTTTCAACGTTTTCTCAACATTCTTAGTGTAAAACTCATATTTCAACCCCGGAAATTTCGCAAAACGATATTAGATATGAAAGAAATATAACTCTAATAAAGAGTTATCATACACGCCTACGGCCCGTGCAGCAACTCTTGCTCCATTCCCAACACGCAGGTCTATCTCCCCTTTAGTCAATCTTCTACTTCTCTTTATATTCTGCACATTTCGACAAATGTGAGATCCACATCCAGAATCCAATAACCATGATGAAGAGACAGTTAAATTGACATCTATAAGAAAAAATACCTGGGGGCGGTGGAATCACTATTGCAAGCCTCTTATCCTCCAGATATTTTGAGCAGTTCCTCCTCCAGTGTCCAGGTTGACTGCAGTAGTGACACTCACCTTTAGTCACACCTTTAGTAATGCCACCAACAGGCTTAAGGGCATATTCCTTGATTTTGGCAACTTCTTTGCCTTTTCCCTTGGAGGTAGAGGCAAACATTTTGCCCTTTCCTTTCTGTACCATCATTATGGATTTTCTCTTACCCTTGGATGCTTTGTTCAGCTGTCCTCAACATATTGAGTAAATCTGGCAGAGGTTTCACGATCTCATTCTTGTTATATTTCATGATGAACTGTCCATAACTCTCAGACAAAAATTGCAAGATGAGATCGGTGGCCAACTCTAGACCCACAGGAAACCCTAGGTGGCCTGGTCTCTCAAGATAGCCGATCATACGTAACACGTGCGGGCCCATCGGGTTTCCTTCTAACATATGAAATTTGAACAGTGCCTTGGAAAATTCATACCTCTCAACCCTAGCCCGCTCCTGAAAGAGCTACTTCAAGTGTGCGATCATATCGACTGCATTCATGTTCTCATGTTGATTCTAAAGCTTAGATGTCATGGTGCAAAGCATTAGGCAGGTCGCATCATTAGCGTCATCAACATGCTTTTGATACGCCTTTAGGACTGCAGGAGTATTGTTTTCCGGACCTTCAGGAACTTGCTCCTCTAGAGCGTACAGTTTCTTTTCCTGCTTGACAACGATTCTCAAATTTCCGTACCAGTCTAGAAAATTGGTTCCAGAGAGCTTGTCCTTCTCAATGACAGCGATGGGAGTGTGTTGAACTTGATGAGTTGTTTGCCATTGGTATTCAAGAAAAAGGAAATACGCAAGTTTTAGTATTTGTGAATGATTAACTATATTTAATAATGGCTCGATTATTAAATATATCTCCCACTATTTTTCTACGGATTAATAACCCTCAAGATATTAGTGCGGGAAATATCATTATATTTTCTAGTGGGCCAAGATCTATATTTCGCTTCCTTTTGAGCTTGCTTTGGCAAGTCACCCAAAATTTAGTTATTTCGGTAGGAACAATTCCAATTGCAACCCATGCAATTCTTGGTTCAATTGGGCAAATAACTCTTTATTTATCTATCCTATAGATAATCCCAATTGGTACCTCTAGGATTTTAATACTTATTAAAATACTTTGTTACATCCAACCTCTTACTTCAACAATTGCACATTATATGTGTCATCGCACCATATAATAATTAATCAAGTCGCCTTGCTTTGGCACGCACGAACTTGATTAATCGATTTGTGATGAGTGTTTAACTAACGAGAAGGCAAACATAATATTTTAGTTTTGAGGGATTTTCTTTCAATTATTTTAATTATTTTGTTGATCCATATCATCTTATCTACTTATTTGAGTTGGGGAAAACTCCAAATAAAAGATATGGGTTGTTTAATTATCTTATTATCAAATTGCATGCATCAACCATACACCAACAACATTAATAAGACAATAAAGTAAACATCCACAAAAATATAAATTAACGTGATATGGATATGGCCTCCTAGACTAAGATATGCGCAAGTCAATGAGAATATCTATGAACCCTAAAAATATCAAGCGCATCTCCATGCGCCTCCATCTTTTGGTCCATCCTCCATAGCCTTGTGGAATGCTCCATGCTCCATGTTGTGGCATCCTTTAATTCTTTGGGCTTCTTTTCCTCAATCATGGCTATCTATACTATTTAGTATTAGCTTGAATCTAAACTAAATAAATAAATCTCACAAGTTGAGAGAAAAATCGGCTCGCATGTCGTAAACCCTAATTAATTATAGCATCAAATTGATCAGCTCTCAGGCCGTAAACAAAGCACGAAAATTAAACATTCACAACAAACCACATCTAACGCCATATCCAATCACCATACGAATTGCACATAAATAGTTAAAATCCAATTTTAACGCGCTTAGTCAATTTTAATTGTTTTTGGATTAATAGGGTCAAAACGGTCCAAGAGGCCCAACCAACCAAGTGGCCGAACCCCTTGGAGCCGTATGGGCCGAGCCTAGGCCGGTCGGCCCAACCTGTGGGGTCGGCCGAACCGCCTAGGCCTTCGGCCTCAGTGGCTTGGGCTGCAAGGAAGGAGGGTGGTCCTCTAGGGGGTCCAAACCTCATGGAAGTTGTTTCTAAAGCAACTTCTTTCTTGTTCGCAAGTCCAAAACGTTTCCAAATTGAAAACTCTTTTCCAATTTGTGCCCAAACCCTATATTCAAGATTCTAAAATTTGTCAAACTCACTAATTCATATGTCCCATGTAAAATTAGGTCTTTTTTGGTTGAATCACATTCAACATGCATCTAATATGCTTAATTTGTTGTTTAACGCAAAATCAACAATCGTAGGTGAAAAACAAGAAAATCGTAACACATAAACTACGTTTTGCTCAACAATCTGGCTCTGATATCACTGTAGGGTTTTGATCATGGATACACAGCAGAATAAACAATAATTAATCCGATCAAGACCCTCCAAGGATCACAGGAAAAGAATTCATAACGATAGTAAAATATTCATAACAAGTACCTTGAGGTTCTCCTGTGATGACTTCAAACACAAATATTGTTGTGTCTCTACGGTTAATCCATGCCTAGGATTGAGATCTACAGTGATAGCTAGGAACGGTGGAATATGAAGAAGAAATCACAAAACGGAGGGAAGAAGAGGGTTCGGCCTCTTCTTGTGGCTGACGGTAGGGGCGGACGAAGGGGGGCGGTCGGCCTCATCGTCTTGCTCTCTCTCCTTGCTTTCTCTCCCACTCAAGTAATGTTATGAGCATTAGTATATATGAAGGAGCTAGGAGCATCCTTTATCTAGTCCAACAAATCCTTGTTTACTACATAAAGGCCCTCTCCTAATCCTACTCAAGTTCGGATTAGTCCCACTTGCATATCAGTCCTACTAAGTTAGCAAGTTGTTGCGTTTTGATCCTTATAATTAATTAGTCATATTAATTAATTTCCAAGTCTAGTTCAATCCATATGGTGTGTGACCCCATATGTTTCTACTTAGTTGGTAGTAAATATTTACTAACATGGAGCGGTGTCTAGAAACACATTCATTCCACCCAACTAATAGAAATAGTCATCCGAAAAAAATCTTGTGCAAGTATTGTATCATCCCTTTCTCTCTATATCCGGATTGGACACGAGACATACAAGTCACACTCGTATATCCAATCCATAGTTTCTCGATCCTGAGAATAGGCTTATTCGTGCAGATAACATCAATATCCCATATTGATTTATCTGAGTTTGGACAGATATTCTATAAGCACTATCCCTCAAGTGGTCGTGGATATTTGCTCCTGTTATGTGGGAGGGAAAAATACTATCTACATCACTACGATACCTAAGCTTGCTTTATATTGTGTCCGATACGAGCCTTTATGGCTACCCAATCACAGTGTAACGTTTGACGCTACCAAAACACAATAATTCACAACTAGATGATCTAGTGACTTGAATTCTAAGGATGACAATCCAATTGTCACGGAGAGAAGCACTTGTGACTTTACATAAACTGTATGTAGCCTTCTCGGAGATGGATCAATCCATTATGTCATTACCCCTAATGCATACCCATGTGTTGGATCGTGATATCTCCATATCAATCCAACCCCATACTAGTCTATAGATGATTTTCGTGGTAATAAGTATAATTGACTAGGGATATTTAAGATAAACAACAAAATTGTAAATCTAAGGACTTCATTTATTAAATATATCCATAAATAATACAATGAATATTCTAGCCAATTGTTGTTCATACTAAACTAGATTGCCTTTGGGGTATCTATCGAACTTGCTTCACATGTGATTCAAGGAGGGTTTTGAGAATAATTTTTTTATATTTCCGTTGTGTAACCCGCATCAAACCCTACAGTGGTATCAACGCCACATGTCGATAGTGCAAAATGTGATTTATGTGGTTATTTATTTTATCAGTTTTATAGCGTATCTATCAGATTGACTATGAACAGTAATAAAATTGATATGTGTATTATGATACGCCATGAATATGATTCCTGTGGGAATTCACTAATTTTACATATGATGTGAAAATAATGGATTTTCAGGTGTATATATGATATACAAATTAATTGGTGATAAATTAAGATTTGGGCACCATGTTGGAAGAAAAGATGTTTTATGTCCCACATTGGCGTTCGGCCATAAGGGAAGGAGTTAAAATTTGATTTTAGCCCCAAATGGGTTCAGCAAAAGATTTTCCAACCGACTCCCTTACTGCGCCTGCCACGAGTCGGACCGGCTTGGCCGTTCGGCCTGGTCTGACTGGTTTGACCGGTTCGGCCAGGACTGACCGACAGGCTGGTTCGGCCAATCTATATGGACCAGTTTGACTGATTCGATCGTTTTGACTTGTTTGACCATTTTTACACTATCATTCCAATTTAATTAAAAAAGTTGACCCAGCGCATTAAAATTGGATTTTAGCTGGTCATGTGATTTATCGCATGGTGGTTTGATATGGTCTTAGTTGTGTGGTTGTTTTATCTTTATGGTTTGGTTTTGTTTTTAATGTAATTAATGTAACTAATTTTACGAATTGTGCGTCGTCTTCTCCCTCGCTTGTGAGGTTCCTTTATTTAGTTTCTAGATGCTAACTATAATTAGACAGTAAGGAAATAGTCAAGGCATGGAGAAGAAGATCAAATAGCAAAAGACCACAAGACGATGAAGACCAACAAGCTAGGACACATGGACTAAAGACGGAGGCACATGGTGATGAACTTGTTGTTTTAGGATAGATATTCTCATTGGCTAGGGAATATCTTAGTGTTAGGGGTCACATCCATACACATTTTATTTATCTTTTTTATTTTTGATGTATGGTTGATGCATGCAAAACGATAACAAGATAATAATTAAAAAGATTGGATCTTTCATTTGGGATTGCCCAATCCAATTGAGTAGATCAGTTCATATGATCAACGAATAAAATGACAAGAAAAATCCCTCAACAAAATATTATGTTTTTCCTTCTCTTGCTTGACACATGTCATGATCAAGATCAATTGAGTTCGTGCTTACCAAAGTAAGGCGACTTGATTCATCATGATGTGACGGGACAGCACAAGCAAGTAATGAACGATTGTTAAAGTAAGAGGTTAAACGCAACTAAGCTACTTCAATAGGATTAAAAGCTTAGAGGCAAGGCGATTCAGAGTTATCTATGAGATAGATAATGAATAAAGAGCTATTCGCCCAACTGAACCAAGAGTTGTATATGGATGAAATTTAAAGTTGTTCCTACTTAAACAACTGATTTTTGGGTGAACTGCCAAAGCAAGCTCAAGAGGTGGTGGAATATGGATCTTGTCCCACTAGAAAATATGTGATATTTTCTACATTGATAGTGAGGGTTATTAATCCGAGAAAAATAGTGGGAGTTATGTTTAATAATAATTCCTTGTTAAAGATAGTACAACTTCACAATTTTGCATAATCCTTTCTGTATAGAATACCAATAACATAAAAAAAACAAAACTCGACTTTATCGCTACAATAATTCCTTGAGGAGGACAAGTTGTCTGGAATCAATTTTCTAGACTCGTATACAAAATTGAGAATTGTTCTAAAAAACAGAGAAAATACTGCATATCCTAGAGCATAAAGTTTCTTTTCACCTACTTCCATTACCACTAAATATTAAAGGAAGGAACACCAAAATATGATTTTGGATGTGACTTGCCTCATGTTAGCTGTCATGAACTCTGAGCTTTGGAAGCAAGATGAGAACATGGGGGCGTATGATACGATTGTACATTTAAAGAAGCTCTTCCAAGAGCGAGCTATACATGAAAAGGCTTGAAGTGTAAAAAGCTTTGTTCAAAAGAAATTTACTCAATATGATTGAGAATCGTTGGAAAAGAACTATAAAGGAAAAGAAAAGGTCATATTGATGGTTAACAACAAGGGTAAGGGTAATAGGTTGCCAAGAACCACAAGGGTATAAGCAAGTTTATTGCTATAGCCAAGGATGTTGGCTTAAAGCCCAAAAGGTGGTATACTGGAGGATGAACTGCCCAAAGTACCAGGAAGCAAATAAGGGAATTATGAATTCCACTTAGGGTATTTTTGTTATAAAAGTCAATGTGTATGTCTCCTCATCATGGGTATTAGATACTGAATGAGGATCTCACATTTATAAAAATGTGGAGGATCTCAAGAGATGAAGACCATTGGCTAAGGGAGAGATACACCTACACATGGGAAAATGACACAAGAGTTGTTGAATTAGCCGTAGGAACTTATCATGAATCTCTACCTTCTGGAATTATCCATGAATTAGACAAATACGATTATTTCCCTGCTATGAGTAGGAACATTATCTCAGTTTCTTGTATGGACAATAAAAGTTTTCCTATCACAATAAAGGGCAAATGTTGTTCCATTTATTCTGATATGCATTATTGTAATGCATTTTCTATAATGGATTGTATATCCTTAATCATGATAATTCCATCTATGACATTAGTACCAAGAGGTTTAAAAATAATGATATGAACCTCAATTAACATTGGCAATGTCGTTTAGGCTGCATGAATGAGAAACGCATTTCTAGACTCCATGTGGATGGATTTGGGGACTCATTTGATTTTGAATAATATGATACATGTAAGACTTGTTTAATGGGAAAGATGTGATATTTTGGGACTCATACATACTGATGTATGTAGACCACTAAGCACAAGTGTTAAAGGTGGTTTTCAGTACTTCATCATATTTACTAATGGCTTCTGTAGATATATTTTTGTGTATCTTATGAAGAAACAAATCAGAATCCTTTGAAAATTTCAAGGAATTAATGAAGTAGAGAACCAGGCTGGTAAAAGTATCAAGGCTCTAGGATAAGATCATGGAATAGAGTACTTATGTCTAAGAGTTTGACAAAAATCTAAAGGAGTATGGAATGTGATACCAACTCGCTTCACCTAGAACGCCATATTGGAATGGTGTGTCTGAGAGGATAAATCGGACCTTGTTGGACATGGTTTGGTCTATGATGCGTCAAGCAGAACCTCCAGTTTTCTTTTGGGGATATACTCTAAATACATCAATTTACTCCCTTAACCGGGTTCCATCTAAATCAGTTATGAAAAAATACCATATGAGATATGGACTAGGAGATGTCATAGTATGTCATTCATAAGGATTTGAGATTGTGAAGTTTATGTAAAGTGTTTACAGTCAGATAAACTTGGAACCAAGTCAGATAAATGTGTTTTGTGGATTTTCCTGAGGAAAGGAATGGTTATTATTTCTATAATCCGATCAAGAACAAATTGTTTGTTTCTCGAACCGTTGTGTTTCTAGAAAGATGTTGTCTCTAAAATAAACAGTGGGAGGACAGTAGAACTTCAAGAATTTTGTTGACTCAAAGACCCTTGAGTCTGTTTTGACAAGTATTTGTTTTGAGTGATGAAAGACAAAGACAAAGACAAAACATTTCAGATACTCCAAGGCCTTGAGATACTGACAGAGCTTCAAAGCCTTGAGAGTTGTTTTTATTCTGCTGAATGTTCTAACAATCTTGTGTTGCAGATTGGCTACCTGCTTATATAGATCAGATATTTGCTGCATATATTCATGTTTTACATTGTCTACATATCTAACACAATTGCAGATGTCCTGATCAGGGAGAATCAAAGTTTTCTAGACTTAACTTTGACAGACTGTGAAGCATGCTCAGAGCTTCAAGGCCTTGAGATGTGCCTTGAGCTGCTGACAGTTTTACAAAACTAATTTGATTCTTTCTTGCAGGGTTTAGTCTTTATTATTGTGATAGTTTAATGACTTCTAAGAGTCTTAAACTAGTTTATCATGATTTATATGTGTCAGAAGTTAATCAGATTATTGTTCTAATCTTTTAACCAGTGTTTATCAGAAACTGGAAAACCAAACAGTCATAGTACTGCTATATTTCTGGATTTTGTTGTTGCAGTGTTTTTAATGTTTTTGCAGGTTTCTTAAACGTGCAAAAGCAATCTCAAAAAACTCCAACGGATATCTACTCAGAGCTGTTTGAATTTCAGTTGAAAACAGAAGGAGGATTTGTAGGAACTGAGATCCTAAAATCTCTCATTCAGTTGCAGTGGTTTGAATTTTAAAAGAAATAGAGGCTTGCAGAATACTGAGAGAGGTGTGAAAAATTCATGGGAGATCATTCATTCAAACACACAGGCATTCAAGCTTCAATTCCAGATTTTAGAAGATCAAATCATTCCAGTTTCCAGAAGAACACATCCAGGCTTCACTAGCTTATTCTTTTACGGTGTGCTTCATCTGTTTTGTAATCTGCTTATCTTTTGTATATCTAAAACCTCACTAAACCTAGTGGTTGGTTGTTCAAGTGAACAACAAGAGGTTCTTCTTAGCTCAACAGTTAGTAGCTGAAACTAGATAGGTTTGGAACCACAAGCTGTATAGGTGTAAGGGAAATCACTCAGGCTTGAAGATCTAGGGCTGTTTCTGTGTGAGTAATAAGAAGTGTTTGCCCAATCCTGGTGGGATTAGATCCCTCAGGCAGAGATTAGGTCCACTGGGACTGAACTCTGTAAATTGCTTTGTGTTCTTTACTTTACAGTTTTGTTATTTTCTGCTGCACACAACTCAAATCAAACTAGGGTTTATAAGCTGTTTAGAACTGGTAATAGTTCAAGGCCTTGAAGCTTTCTATTTTGCCTTTGAAAGTTTCTGACAAATTTCTAATATCTCAAGGCCTTGAGATTTGAGTTTCTCACAAAGAAAATTAGTTTAAATCTGAGTTTTGAAAAAAATTTCCATACTCTATTCAACCCCCCCCCCCTTCTAGAGTATTTAGGTCCTGTATTTAGTCTACATTACACACTTTCAAATTTCAAGAGCCACAATAGAACATTGATCCTTTGAGGGAACATGAGAAGGATCATAAAATGTTGTGGAGAAACCTGATCGAGTAACACAAGGACCTCGTAGATCAGGTAGGATACGTCAAGGACCGCAGAAATATGAATTTCTCGATCAAGATGAGCCTACAACCTATGAGGAGGCCACAAGTGGGCCATACTCTCATAAATGGCTTGGATCCATAAGATACGAAATGGAAACCCATGTATACCAACAAAGTATGGACTTCGATGGAACCACCTAAACGGGTAAGACCCAAATGGAAACTTTTAAGGGACGATTGGTGGCTAAAGGTTTCAGGAAAATTCATAGTAGAGACTATGAGTAAACTTTTTCCTGGTTGCGATGCTTAAATCCATCCGCATCTTGCTTGCAATTTCTACTTACCATGATTTAGCAGATGGATATAAAAAAAACGTCTTTTCTGGAAACCTACTTGAGAATGTGCATGACACAACCAGAGGGTTTTGTTGATCCAGAGCATGCCGAAAAGATGTGTAAGTTGCAACGATCTATTTATAAACTGGAGCAAGATTCTAGGAGTTGTAATCTTTGATTTTTATGATACAACCAAATAGTTTAGTTCCATTATGAACAAAGATGAACCTTGTTCTTGAAAGAAGGTTAGTGGGAGCACAATTGTATTTCTGGTCTTGTATGTGGATGACATACTACTCATTATGAATGATGTTCCTACTCTAGAATCTGTTAAAGATTGGATAGGGAATTGATTTTCAATAAAATACTTAAGCAAAGAAACCTATATACTTGATATAGAGATCTATAGAGATAGATCAAGAAATTTGCTCAGTTTAAGTCAAAGTACATATATTGACAAGGGTGTTGAAACAGTTCACCATGCAAGAATACGGATTCTTACCAATGTCACATGGAATTATTCTTTCAAAGGCTAATTTTCCTCCCAATAAGATTGAGAAGGACCTTTTGACTAAGATTCATAGGATACTCCATGATATGTACTAGGCCATACTTGTCATATGCTTGAGCTAGACAAGTAGATATCAGTCAAATCCAGGTGAGAGTCGCTGGATATTTGTAAAGAATATCCTTGAGTACTTTAGAAGAACTAAGGAAAAATTCTTGATATATGGAGGACAGGAAGGGTTCATTGTAAAGGGTTACACTGATGCGAACTTCCAAACCGACGTAGATGATTTCAGATTGTAGTCAAGTTTCGTGTTTTGCCTTTATGGAGGGGCTGTGAGATGGAAGTGGTTCCAGGCAAGATTTAGTTGCCGATTCTACCACAGAGGACTGAGTATATTGATACATATGATGCCCCTACTCAGAATATTCCATCTCAATCAATTGTTGATAGAGGAGATGTGAATACATGCAAAGTACCAACATATGTCTCTCTTACCAAACCTCTTGCGCAGCAAAAGAATGAGAGCTGAATAGGCATACGAGATACACCAGATTGACTCTAATGCAAGTAGGAGACTGTTTGAGTGTGGCCTAGAGGTAATCGATTTATCGTGACATTTATATGGACTTACTATTCATTGTGTTATCTATGTCGAGATATGTTAACATGAATGAAGTCCTTGGAATATAAATTTTACATTCTTAAATATCCCTAGTTGAGTACTAGAGTTAATGAGGACGACTGTATTGCATCGAGACTAGTATGTGGGTAGATTGATATGGAGATATCAAGTATATTACATGGGTACGCATTAGGATTAATGGCGTACTGGATGACCCACCATGAGAAGGCTACATGGGAGTTATGTGAATGTCACAAGTGCTTCTCATAGTGACAATGATGTTGTGATCCTTCGACTCGAAGTCAATAGATACTCTAGTTGTGAATTATCATGCTCTGATATCATCAAACGTTTCACCATAAATGGGTAACTATAAAGGCGATAATTGGGCATGATATGAAGCAAGCTGAGAGATGGTAGTGATGTAGACAGGATTTTTCCTCCTACATAACGGGAATAAATATTCATGGCCACTCGATGAGTGAGACTTAGGGAAGTTCATGGCCATGCTCGAATAAATCAATATCAGATATTGATGTTATTTGTTTATCTAAGTCTACTCAGAGATCGAGAAACTAAGGGTTGGACATTCGAGTGTGACACTCTATATCTCGTGTCCAATAGGGATAGATGAGACAAAGTGATTATACAACGCGGTAACATTGATCACAGAGGTTAGTCAGATCACTGACATTCCTATTATTTGGGTAGCATTGATGTTATTCTAGATTCCGCTCAATGTTTTTAATGATTTTTATTACTTTCAACGTAATTAGGAACCTACAGGATCACACACAAGAATGGATCAAACTGGAACTAGTTGATCATTAGTTCAACTAAAGAGTAATAATGAATTGATTGGACTAGAGTGTAAAATGTGCTCATTATTTCGACTAAAGAAAAATTGTGGACTAGAATGAAAATTGTAAGTTCAATTCAGTTTCAAATGTTTGAAATAGCCAGTCTATTTCAAGGCCTTGAAACAGCTTTCAAAGCCTTGAAACTGACTATGCATTACGTGCATGAACTTATGGGGAGTTTCTAATCTTGATTCAGCTACTAAACCCCTGTGCTTGATTAGTTGATACTTAATGATGAAAGACATAGTATTTTGACATATTTAACAGTATCTAATCCATCTGTTTGACTTAGTTTTGCAGAGAAATTTTGTTTCCTATTTTACAGGATCTATTTCCTAACTAGAGTTTTGCAAGAAAGGAGATTCTGTGATGATTTGATTCTGTGATCAATCCTGTTGTGTTTGGAAGTTTCCTAACAGATGTTGACACAATATCAAATCAGTATCATTAAAGATACTAATAAAACTATCCGTTGGAGAAGCTGTTAGAGAAGTCAAAGGTTAAGCTACAAAATAGGGAAGATTGTTAAAAGAAGATCCTAAAGATCTGCCATTCAAGTTGCTCTATAAAAGAGGGAAAGTTGAATAGATGCAATGGGACAATTAGCAGAGACACTCAAAAACATCCAGGTATTGACAAGCAACAAAAAATCAGATTCATTTCTCTCAATCCAAGCATATGAAGAACATTGCATACTCACTGCAGATTCAGTTCTAGTGTTCTTCTTTTCTGAACTTTATCTGTATATTATTTTGATAATACTTCTAGTTATTATTCTCAAGGATTATTCAAGGTGAACAATAGATAATTCTTAGTTAGTCAGATAGCTAGAGCAGGTACTAGATAGGTTAGTGAGAACCACAAGCTGTAACAGAGTAAGGCATCTCTCTATGCTTGAGATCTAGGGCTTAGCTGTTGATTAATAAGAATTGAGTTGAAAATCCTGCATGGAGAAGATCCCTGGGGTAGAGACGTAGTTCCAAGTGGACTGAATTCTATATTTCTTGTGTCTCTTGCATTTAATTTTTAGTTCCATACTTAGATCTTTTCCAGCATTAAAAACAGTTTCATTTCAAGGGTTTGAAACTCACTTCAAGGCCTTGAAATAGACTTATCTTTTATACTTCATCTGTTTCATTCCAAGGTCTTGAAAATCATTTCAAGGCCTTGAAACGCTCTTCACTCATTACAATTCTTTTTGAAACCACTCTTCTTGCAAGTTTATCAAAAGTTGGCATACTTTATTCAACCCCCCCCCCTTCTAGAGTATTGACCCTGTATTTCTACCTATTGTACACCCCTAAATTGGTATCAGAACTTGTTTCACTACATATATTTAACCATCTTGTGATTATGAATATTGTAGGTGATGGTGGTTTCTATGAGGGAAGAGCTGCTAACAGACCTCCTCTCTTCTGTGGAGACAATTTTATCAACTGGAAAGCTTTGATGAAAATGTTCATCATTGATCAAGATATAGAGATTTGGACATTCAGAATGGTCCACACACTTTCTACACAGATAAAGATGGGATAAAAACTCTCAAACATGAAGACTCACTCTTTGCTTCTGAGTTAGAACAATTTCCTAAAATTATAAAACTATGAATCTTTTATATTGTGTTATGAGTGCAGATGAATTCAATTGGATCTCAGGTTTCAAGACTGCCAAGGAGATCTGGGATAAGCTTGTGGTGACCTTTGAAGGAACTAGCCAAGTCAAGCAAAGCAAGTCAACATATATCTCAGGCAATATGAGCTATTCAAGATGAATGGAGATGAGTCAATCAGAGAAATGTTCAAAAGATTCACAGACATTGTCAACAATCTTGATTCATTGGGAAAACACATTTCCAATGAAGAAAAGGTTAGAAAGATTCTGATAAGTCTTCCAAAGGCAAAATGGGAACCAAAGACTACTGCTATTGAGGAAGCTCAAGATCTCTCATTACTTCAACTTGATGACCTACAATGAAAGCTCCTTACACATGAAATATCCATGAATGAAGTTGATGGAGAATTACAGAAGGTGTCAAAAACTTATCTCTCAAGGCAAGGAGAATGACCCATCTCAAAGCATTGAAACTTAAGATGATGATGGAGATCCAATTTCTTTGATTTCCAAAGCCTTGACCATAATTTTTAAAATGAAGAAGAACTTTGGAAACAAGGTCTTCAGCAGAGATAGACACAGATCCTCCAGTAGCAAAGACTACAAAGGTAAATCTTCTTCACATAGTAATAAGCCTAAAGTCATGAATTGCTTTGAGTGTGGTGATGCAGGACACTTGATCAGAGACTGTCCACACAAAAAGATCAAGACCTTTCAGATAAAATACCATGATAGAAGAAAGAAAGCTATGATAGCTTCCCGGAGTGATTTAGAAACCTCAAGTGACTCTGCATCTGAAGATGAACATACCAACCTATGCTTTATGGCCAAGCATGATGAAAGTTCTGGAAAGAACATTGACAAAATGGTAAACAGATTGATTTCAAAACCAACAGAAGCCCTCTCTCATTATCATAGAACAATACTTTAAATGAAGATGACTATCAGAAAGAGATTAGAGGTTTGAAAGAAAAAGTTTGTGACCAAGCAAAAGAAAACTTGCATCTTGTTTGCCTGAATCAGAACATTGAAATTTCTCAGAAGAAAACTGACAGTGATTTCAAGGCCTTAAAAACCAGTTTCAAAGCCTTGAAAATACAATTCAAGCAAGTAGTCACTGAGAACTCTTATCTGAGTGACAGTATTGTTAATCTAAGACATCGAGTTGATGAATTAGATAAAAAAAAAAGACTACTCTAAATGAGAAACTCAAGAATCTGAATCAGTCAAAACAAAATTTGAAGGATCAGAACACAACTTGAACTTGATTCTTGGAGGTAGCTTAAAGTCTGTTCACAAAACTGGTTTTGGATACAATACAAATTTTCCCAAAAAGAACAATACCAGATTTGTGAAAGATGGAAGCAGAACATCTCCGAAGTGCCATTACTGCAATAAGATTTGTCATGTTAAGATGACTTGTCCTTTTAGAAGAAGAGACCCTCACATTATGCGAAATACGTTTCCATTTCAACTCAAAGGACAAGTTAGACAAATTTTGGTTCCTAAAGGGTTAGACCACCTAACGCGGTTGATCCTGAATATGAATCTAAATTCCACACTTGGTCTAACAGCTGGGTAAGGCAATGAATGGTGTTTGCAGGTTGTCACCAAGACCAAAGAACAGAAATGGTTTATGGACACTGGTTGCTCAAGACACGTGAGTGGAAAGAGATCTTTATTCTCAGAATTTAAAAAGAAATCTGAAGGTTCAATTACACTTGGTGAAAAAGGAAAATGCAGCATTCTTGGTATTGGTAAAGTTGGTACAGATTTTGAAAGTTCCATTTCTGATGTATATCTAGTTGATGGTTTGAAATTTAACTTGCTTAGTGTATCTCAGCTTTGTGATAATGGTAACAAGGTTATCTTTGACAAAGAGAAATGTGTGGTGCAAGATGAGAAATCTTGCAATTGCATCCTCACTGCCTCTAGGTCAAAAAATGTCTATACTTTTCCAACTAACAAAGTTGCAGGAGAAAACTTGAAGTGTCTCAAGGCCTTGAAAGAAGATTCAAAGCTTTGGAACAGATATTTGGGACACATTAGTTTGCATACCTTGAACAAGCTAGTTTCCAAGAACTTAGTAAGAGGTCGACCCTCTATCAAGTTAAAAGATGAAGAAGTATGCAAGGCATGTGCACAAGGCAAGCAAACTAGAAGCTCATTCAAACCAAAGAACTTGGTAAGTACTACTAGACCCATTGAATTATTGCATATGGATCTCTGTGAACCTATGAGAACTCCAACTCCAAAGGGTAAGAAATACATGCTTGTTATTGTAGATGATTTTTTCTAGATATACTTGGGTTATGTTTCTTAGAGAAAAATCTGAAGCTCTCACTGAATTTTCAAAGCTTTGTGGAGAACTTCAAACCTTGAGAAACCTACCTATTGCTTCAATCAGAAGTGATCATGGTAGAGAGTTTGATCAACTTGAGTTTGATGTATTCTGTTCTAAGCATGGTATCTCTCGCAACGTTTATGCTCCTAGAACTCCTCAACAGAATGGAGTTCTTGAAAGAAAGAACAGTACTCTTTAAGACTTGTCAAGAACAATGCTTCTGGAAAATAAGTTGCCAAAGTATTATTGGGCAGAAGCTCTGAATACAGCAAACTAGATTCTTAACAGGTGCTTGATCAGACCTATTCTGAAGAAGACCCCTCATGAGTTGTTCAAAGGAAGAAAGCCAAAAATTTCTTATTTCAAACCTTTTGGTTGTACTTGTTTCGTCTACAATAATGGAAAGGAAAATCTTGGTAAGTTTGATGCAAGAAGTGATGAAGGTGTTTTTCTTGGTTATTCACAGACAAGCAAAGCCTATAGAGTTTATAATAAAAGAACCAAGATTATTGAAGAAAGCATTCATGTTATATTTTATGAAATCTATGATGGTTCTTTGAGTGATGATTTTGCAGATCTTAATCTGAACAAGTATGATTCAGATACTGATGAAGAATCCTCAAAAAGTTCCAAGGAAATATACAGGAACAAAGAAGGCATTTTCAAGGCCTTGAAACAGAATCTCCAGAGAAGACAGCAGAACAAGCTATTACTTCAAGTTCTCAAAGACTTGAAAAACATATTGGAGAGCCTGAACCTTGGACACCAAAGAAGAGATTTAAATATCTCTCATCTCATCCTATTGATAACATTATTTCTGATCCAACCACTCGTACACAAACCAGGTCACAGTTGAAGAATATTTGTGCTTTTAATACTTTTATCTCTCTTGTTGAACATAAAATTGTGAAGGAAGCATTACAAGAATCAGAATGGATTATAGCTATGCAAAGTGAACTCAATGAGTTTGAAAGGAACAGGGTTTGGAATCTAGTTCCTCCACCAAGAAATCAGTCTGTCATTTGTACCATATGGGTATTCAGAAAAAAGTTAGATGAGAATGGAAAGGTAATCAGCAACAAAACTAGATTGGTAGCTCAAGGCTACAATCAATAAGAAGGTATTGACTATGAAGAAACTTTTGCTCATGTTGCCAGGTTAGAAGAAATTAGAATTCTACTTGCATTTTCATCTCACAAGAACATGAAAGTCTTTCAAATGGATGTGAAGTGTCCATTTTTAAATGGCTATTTTCAAGATGAATTTTATGTTGCTCAAACTCCAGGTTTTGAAATGAAAAATTTCCAGATCATGTTTACACACTTGACAAGGCGTTTTATGGTTTGAAACAAGCTCCGAGGGCTTGCTATGAAAGATTATCAAAATTTCTACTGGAAAATGATTTCAAAAGAGGATTGGTAGATATGACCCTTTTCATAAAGACTCATGAGAAAGACATGCTTGTAGTTCAAATTTATGTTGATGATATTCTGTTTGGATCTACTAATGATCTTCTGTGCAAGGAATTCTCAAGTCTTATGAGCAGGGAATTTGAAATGAGCTTGATGGGAGAATTGAACTTCTTTCTTCGACTTCAAATTCATCAGATGAAGAAAGGCATATACCTACATCAAATCAAGTACACAAGAGATTTTGTAAACAAGTATAATATGTCTCAATCCAAAGAAATCAAGGACCTCATGAGTTCTACATTGTCTTTAGACAAAGATGAAACTGGTATGAGTATGAATGTGTAAGACTATAGAGTTATGACTGGATCATTACTCTACCTCACAGCTAGTAGACCAGATATCATGTTCAGTGTTTGCATGTGTGCTAGATTTCAAGCTGATCCTAAAGAATCACACTTGACTGCAGTTCAGAGAATAGTTAGATATCTCAATGGTACCAAAGACTTAGGGCTTTGGTATCCTAAATAATATAACTTCTATTTGTGTGGCTATTCTGACGTTCCAGGATATAAAGTTGATAGATAGACTACATCAGGATGTTGTCAATTTCTTGGATCATCTTTAATCCGCTTGCATTCAAAGAAGCAAAACTCGGCTGCACTATAAACAGCAGAAGCTGAATACATAGCAGCTGGAGCATGTTGTTCACAAGTGTTATGGATAGCACAACAAATGAGAGATCTTGGATTTGATTTCAGAGATATACCTATCAAGTGTGACAACACAAGTGCAATATCAATTACAAAGAATCCAGGTCAGGATTCAAGAACAAAGCACATTAATGTTAGAAATCACTCCATCGGATATCATGCTGAAAAAGGTGATACTGTTCTTGAATTTGTTTCTACTAACTTGCAATTTACAGATATCTTCACTAAACCATTCCAGATGAAATATTCTCAGCCTTAAGGTTGGAATCGGGCATGCTAAATAAAGAAGCATGTTTTACGGGGAGAATCAGGTAAGTATTATGTGTTTCAAAGGTTTCAACTGATTCTCAAAGCCTTAAAAATCTTTTCAAAGATTTGAGTATATGTGCAATAAACAATACAGCTTTTCAAGGCCTTGAAATTCATTCCAAAGCCTTGAAAATAAGAATGTATGCTAGTTAGTCAATAATTTGAATCTTTCAATGTTAGGTGTTATCTTTGTAGATAATTTCTCAATGTTCCCCTCAATTTTCAAATACCCCTTTTCAGCCAAAATAGTATTATATCATTTATTTCCAACGGCACACACAATCTTGAATCTTTTTGACTCAACAGATCTTCAACGATTGAGAAAAATATTTAGTATCCTCTTCAAACTGAAACTCTTTTCTATTTATCTTCTTCTTTCTTTCTCTCCTTCGTATCTATCATACCTCTCTCTTCTTCTCCCCAAACCCTAATGAGCACTGGAACAGCCTCTGACAGAATCAAGATGGCTGGTGGTTCAAAGGCTGGCACAGAGAAGAAAATAAAAGCAACTGTGGAAGAGGTTCAGACCATCAGTGGAGATTCAAATTCGAAGAATCCTACTTCATAAGGAATGGCACCTCCTCCCAACAAGAAGAAGGCAAAGAAAGATCAGACAACAGTGTCCAACAAGAAGAAGAAGACAGTGGAGTCTTCTTAAGAAAAGCATAAAGGGATTCAGATTGGTATCCCTAAGAAGGTGAAGAAGAAGGCTGACAAAGCAGACAAGGGAAAAGGAAAAGAGAAGATCTACATTCAAGACTCGGATTCATATTCAACTTCAAGTTCATATGAAACATATCCTATATCAAGGAGGGGCAGAAAGGAGAAAGAACTTCAAGAAGCTGATTCAGAATCTAGCATGGAATCTTGTAGAAAAGATCATAAGAAAAATTATTCAATGATTAAAAAAAGGTCTTTTGTACAGAAGAAAGTGAAACATGGAAGGAAGGCATTAGAAGGGTTAACCTTCCTGTTCAATAGTGTGATCAAGATCCATAAGCTCAATCATTGAGGAAGTCGATGTGGCGCAACAGGAAGAAGAACAGGTTGATGATGATGAGGGAAATAGTCGGGAAGAAGATGCAGAGCAGCAAGGAGATGAAGACCCAACCCCTTAACTCTTGCCTACTCTTTCTTCTCTTTTTCAAGGCCTTGAATTCCTTTTCAAAGTCTTGAATATTTTATCTTTTTAAACACTTTTTTAAAACTCTTTCCAAAAACTCTTTTCCGACATCTTCTCATTCTTTTTTGATAAAAGTCAAAAAGGGGGAGAAATTTAGATTTTTATTTGCTTACTAGGATACTTGAACTGGTTTTTGGTCAGTAGAATTATCTGACTTTGATGTTATGTTCTATTTTCAGTAAGTTAATAAGTTGGATTTCTTTTGGACATCATGTGCTATAATTGACTATACTATATGCTAATGAGTATTTTTTGGAGAAACATAGTATCAAACAGATTGTGGTTTGTCTTTCATCAAGGGAGAGATTGTAAGTTCAACTCAGTTTCAAAGGCTTCAAAATAGCTAGTCTATTTCAAGGCCTTGAAACAACTTTCAAAGCCTTGTAACTGACTATGCTTTATATGCATGAACTTAGGGGGAGTTTCTAATCTTGATTCAACTGCTAAACCCATGTGCTTGATTAGTTGATACTTGATGATGAAAGACAAAATATTTTGAAATATTTAACAGTATCTAATCCATCTGTTTGACTTAATTTTGCAGGGAAATTTTGTTTCCTATTTCAGAGGATCTATTTCCTAACCAGAGTTTTGCAGGAAAGGAAATTTTGTGATAATTTGATTATGTGATCAATCCTGCTGTGCTTGGAAGTTTCCTAACAATTTTTTATACAATCTCAAATCAGTATCATTGAAGATCATGAGCAAACTATCCGTTGGAGAAGCTGTTAGAGAAGTCAAAGTTGAAGCTACAAAATATGGAAGCTTGTTAAAAGAAGATCATGAATATCTGCAATTCAAACTGCTCTATAAAAGAGGAAAAGTTAAAGCTATGCAAAGGGACAATAAGCAGAGACACTCAAAAAGGGATTCACAAGAAACAAAGAAGCATATTCATTTCTCTCAATCCAAGCATCTGAAGAACGCTGCATACTCACTGCAGATTCAGATATAGTGTTCTTCTTTTCTGAACTTTATTTGTATATCATTTTGATAATACTTATAGTTATTATTCTCAAGGATTTTTCAAGGTGAACAATAGAGAATTCATAGTTAATCAGATAGCTAGAGAAGGTACTAGATAGGTTAGTGAGAACCACAAGTTGTAACAGAGTAAGGCATCTCTATGTGCTTGAGATCTAGGGCTTAGCTATTGATTAATAAGAATTGAGTTGAAAATCCTGCAGGGAGAAGATCCCTGAGGTAGAGACGTAGGTCCAAGTGGACGGAACTCTATATATCTTGTGTCGCGTGCATTTAATTTTCAGTTCCATACTTAGATCTTTTGCAGCATTCAAAACAGTTTTATTTTAAGGGTTTGAAACTCATTTCAAGGCTCTGAAATAGACTTATCTTTTATACTTCAACTGTTTTCATTCCAAGGGCTTGAAACTTATTTCAAGGTCTTGAAACACTCTTCACTCATTAAAATTCTTTTGGAAACCACTCTTTTTGCAAGTTTAGCAAAAGTTGGCATACTCTATTCAACCCCCCCCCCCCTCTAGAGTATTGATCATGCATTTCTACCTATTGTACATCCCTTCACAAACTAATCCAAACTGTATGATTTATGGGTAAAGATGAACTTATCTAGCTATGAATAGGATTTATAGGCTATGAAAATTGAGTCATAATTCATTTCTACTCTACACAGTACACTAGAGAGAAAAGAGGAAGAGTCAATCTTCTCTTTTTGATGACATAATGAATCGTAAATCCATATTAAATTGATTGCCTCTAGGGCACAATTCTAACAGTCTCCCACTTGCACTAGAGTCAATCTCCTGCAGCATATGCCTATTGATCTAGCGCGGCCCTCCACGCTTACACTGCGTAGGGACGTGGTAGGCGAGACATGCGATGGTACTTTGCAAACATTCACATCTCCTCCTCCAATCAATTTGATTGAGATTGAATATTTTGAGTAAGTGCATATTATGCATTAATATACTCAGTCCTCTGTGATAGAATCGGCAACTGAATCTTGCCTGTAACCTTTCCAGCTCACAGTGCCTCCCATTAGTGCAAAAACGTAAAACTTTGACTATAATCTGAAATCTTCTTTGAAGGATTTGAAGTTCGCATCACTGTAACCCCTTATAGTGAACTCTTCCTATCCTTCATATATCAACAATTCATCCTTAGTGCTTATCAAGAACTAAAGGGTAACCTTGACAATTCTCCAGTGACTCTCACCTGGATTTGACTGGTATCTTTGTGTCATACTATATGACACATCTGACCTAGTACATAACATGGCGTATCTTGTGAATCTCATTCATACGGTCCTTTCTCAATCTAATTGGAAAGTCAATTAGTCTTCCAAATACTAATCCCATGTGACATAGGTAGAATCCATATTCTTTACATGTTGAACTACTTCAACACCTTTGTCAATACATGCACTATGAACTAAGCTGCACAACCATCTTGATCTATCTCCATATATATTTATAGGTTGTTTTGCCTAATTCTATCATTTGAAAATCAATTTCCTAGTCAATCTACGTAAGATTGCCAAGTAGGGACATCATTCCCAATGATTAGTATGTCTCCACATACAAGACCAGAAACATAACTATGCTCCCACTAACCTTCTTGTAAACACAAGTCTCATCTTCAATTTAGATGGAACCAAAATCCTTTGATTGCATTATCAATTCGAATAATCCAACTCCAAGAAGCTTGATTCAATCTATATACAGATTGCTACAAGGAAGATACGGATGGATTTAAGCATCACGACTGAGGAAAGATTTCGTCATAGTCTATACTATGAACTCACATGAAACCCTTTTCAAAAAAATTGTCCTTTAAAGGTAATCATATTACCATCCATGTTGGTTTCCTCATAACCTACTTGCATCTTATGGGTCCTACCCTTTCAGGTGGTTCCACCAAAGTCTATACTTTGTTGGTATACATGGATTCCATATTGTATCTCATGGCTCCTTAGCCATTTCCGAGAGTATGGCCCACACGTGGCCATCTCATAGGTTGTAGGCTCATCTTAATGAGCAGTATATCACGTGTTATGACAAATCATTATTTCTCTAGTCCCTTGACATATCTTACCTGACCTACGAGGTTCTTGTGTTATCTGAGTAAGTTGCTCCACAATACCTTGTGATCCTGCTCGTGTTCCATCAAAAGGATCAATGTTCTGCGGTGGTTCTTGAACTCCTTCAAGTTCTACTGTCGTCCCACTATTTCTTTTAGAGAAAATCTCTATCCAGAAACATAGCGGTTCGAGCAACAAACAGTTTGTTCTCGATTGGGTTGTAGAAATAATATCTTTTCAGGATATCCCACAGAAATTTATCCGACTTGTGTCCAAGTTTAAATGTTAACGCATTTGCATAAACTTCATAACCCAAATCCTTTATGAACGACATACTAGAAAACTTCCTAGTCCATATCTCATATGGTGTTTTTCATAATCTGTTTTTGATGGAATAAGGTTAAGGGTGAAATTTGATGTAATTAGAACATAGCCCCTAAAAGTAAACTGGAAGTTTTGTTTGACTCATCATGGACCGAATCGTGTCTTACAAGGTCTGAAATCTCTTATACACGCCAAACCCATGTGGCGTGCTAGGTGGAGCGAGTTTGGATCATATCCAACTCTCTCATAGATGCTTGTCAAACTCTTGGCTCAAGTACTATACTCTACGATCCAATCGTAGAGCCATGATACTTTTGCCAAGCTGGCTCTCTACTTCACTCTTGAAATCCTTTGAACTCTTCAAAGGATTTTGATTTGTTTCTTCATAAGATACACAAATCCATATTTCTCTTATCCCATCAGCAAATATGATGAAGTACTGAAAACCATCTTTAGCATTTGTGCTTAGTGGCTTTCATACATCAATATGTATGATTCTCAAAAGATCATATATTTTCCTAATAAATAAGTCTTACATGTCTCATAGGATTCAACAATCAAATGAGTTCCATAAATTCATCCATATGGAGTTCTTGATATGTATCTCTTATTCATGTGTCCTAAAAAATAATAGTAAAGAAAAGTGAAGTTCATATCATTATATGCAAACTTCTTGGTATTAATGTTATAGATAAAATTTTCATGATCAAGGATATACAATCCATTAGCCAAATTGCATTACAATAATGCATATAAGAATAAATGGAACAACATTTGTCCTTTTATTATGATAGAGAGCTTTCTTGTCCAAACAAGAAACTATGATAATGATACTACTCATAGCAGGGAATAATCACTTTTGTCTAATTCATAAACAATTTCTTAGGTAGAAATAATTCCCTAAGACTTATTCAGCAACCCCTTTCTTCATTGCCCCACGAGTAGGTTATTTCTTCCTTATCCAAATGTCTTCATCTCTTGAGATCCTCCACTCTTCCATAAATGTGAGATACTCATCTAGTATCATATACTCATGATGATGAGATAGACACATTGATTTCTAGAACAAAATACATAAATCGGAATTCATAATTCATTTATTACTTACGTCCAGGTACTTTGGGTAGTCTCTCTTCCTCTATACCATCTATGGGTCTTCAAGGCAACTTGGTTTTAGCAACAAGCTTACTTTATACCCATGAGGTTTGTGCAAAAACCTTTTGCGCTCACCCAATGTTGTTAACATGTTTTGCCTTAGCCCTTTATTAGTGTTTTGTTCGGCGATTCTCAATCATATTGAGTAAACCTCTTTGAACAAAACTACAATTGCATCCAATGCAATTCTTGGTCCACTTGGGAGAATTAATTTTATTCCTTATCTATCTCATAAAAAACACCCTTTCACTAATCTTTTCAATCATATTGACTTAGCTTAGTTGCATAACGCAAAGTGGAGCAATACTTCAAACCTTTCATGTCTAGTTCGCTCTTATAAAGAGCTTCTTTTAATGTATGATCATATCACACGCCTCCATGTTCTCATCTTGCTTCCAAAGCTCAGAGTTCATGGAAGCTAACATGAGGCAAGTCACATCTAAAGAACCATTCTTTGATGTTCCTTCCATTAGTTTTTAGTGTGTTTTGGTAGTCGGTAGGAAAAGAACTATATGTTTCTACGATGTACAACAATTTTTATTTTATTTGAGAAAAATTCTCAATTTTATACCAATCAGGAAAAATAGATTCCTGATAGCTTGTCCATCTTATGGACATTAGGTCGTGTTTTGTTTGTTTAATGCCATGGGTATTCAATATAATAGGATTATGTAAAGCATTGTGACATATAACTATATTCAACAAGGATTTAAGTTGTCAAACATAGCCCCCACTATTTTTATCGGATTAATAACCATCAATATTAATGCGAAAAATATCATTATATTTTAAAGTGGGTGCCAAGATCCATATTTCACTTCTTTTGAGCTTGCTTTGACAAGTCACCCAAAAATTAGTTATTTAGGTAGGAACAATTCCAATTACATCCTTATCCAACTCTTGGTTCAATTGGGCAAATAACTCCTTATTTATCCATCCTTATGGATAATTCCAATTGATTGCCTCTAGGTTTTAATCATATTAATAACCTAGTTTTGTCCAACCTCTTATTTAAACAATTGCACATTACTTGCTTGTGCAATCGCATCACATCATTATGAACCAAGTCGTCTTGCTTTGGCATGCACGAGCTTGATAAATCATGATGATGACGAGTGTTTAAATAACGAGAAGGCAAAACACAATATTTGAATTTTGAGGGATTTTAAAATTCAATTTTAATTGTTTTGTTGATCCATATCAACTGATCTATCTATCTTGAGTTTGGGCACAACTATAGTTAATTGATCTGGGTTGTTAATTATCTTATTATCTTAATTGCATGCATCATCCATACACCAACCACAGAATAATAAGACAGAAAAATAACTACAAAATAAATAAAACCGTGATGTGGGTATGGCCTTTCTAGACTAAGACATTCCCAAGCCAATGAGAATATCTATGAACCCTAAAAGCAAACACATCTCCATGCGCCTCCATCTTTTGGTCAATCCTTTCATAGTCATGCTCCATGCTCCATGCTCCATCTTTTGTGGCTTCTTAGGCTTCGGGCTTCTTTTCTCCAATCTTGGCTAACAATCTATTCTATCTACACTAGCTAACAACTATACTAAATAAAATAAATCTCAAAAGTTGAGAAAAAAAGTCGGCTCGCAGGTCGTAAACCCTAATTAATTATTACATTAAATCGATCGGCTCGCAGGCCGTAAACCAAAACACAAAATTAAACAATCACATCAAACCACATTCTAAGGCCATATCCAACCACCATGCGATTTGCACATAAATAGTTAAAATTCAATTTTAACGCGCTTGGTCAATTTTTAATTGATTTTAGGATTTATAGGGTTAAAACGGTCCAAGAGGATCCACCAACACTTGGTCGAACCCTAAAAGTACCGCCCAATGGCCTTAGGCCGGCCAGCCCCTAGCCCACACGGCTAGGCCGTGCGCTAGGGCTGCCCGGGCCCCTTGGCCGAGCCTAGCTTGGGCGGAAAGGAACGAGGGGCGGTTCCTAGGGGGGGCGAACCTCCTTTAGGAGTTGTTTGCAAAACAACTCCTTGCCTTGTTGCCCAAGTTTGGTTGTTTCCTAATTGAAAAAGACTCCTTTTTCCAATTGGATGCCCAAGAACCCTAGATCTAACATCCTAAAATTTCTCAAACTCTCTAATTATTACATCCCATGTAAACATTAGATCTTGTTTGGCTAAATTATTGACAAATTGCATCATATGCTTGATTTGTCCGTTTTACGCGATAAACAACAATTTTAAAGTGTAAAACTATCAAAACGTGACACATAAACCACGTATATGTTCTACGACATGTGGCTTTGATACCACTGTAGGGTTTTGATCATGGATACGCAGTGGAAGAAAGAATTATCCATTCAATACCCTTCAAGAATCATATGAAGAGAATCATAACGATGGTAAGGGAAGAAACAAGTAACACACCTTAGAGGTCTCTTGTAATGACTTGTCACGTGAAGTGTGTCACGTCTCTACGGTTGATCCACGCTAGAGGTGAGATCTAGATCCTGCAACTCCTTGTGCTAGCTAGGAAGAATAAAAAAGGAAGAAGAAATCATGCAACACGGTGCAACAAGGTGGGCGGCACCTCCTTGTGTGGCCGACGGGTAGGGGGCGGTCCCAAAGGGGTTCGGCCCTGTTTGGGATTTGCTCTCTCTCCTTTCTTTATTCTCTCCTACTCTAAGTATGTAGATGTGTAGAGAAAAATAAGCTAGGAGTGTTCTTTATATAGTCCAACAACTCCTTGTCCTACTACATAAAGAACCCCTCTTCTAATCCTACTCAAATAAGAATATGTCCCTTTTGCAAACTAGTACTAATCATGTCCATACATGAATTAGTTCTCTTTGAAAATTAATCCTAATCATGTCTCTACATGAATTAGTCCACCTTGGCAAATCCTAATCATGTCTCTACATGAATTAGTCCAACTTGCATATTAGTCCTACTAAGTTAGGAAGTTGTTCCGATTTGATCATTCTGATTAATTAATCATATCAATTAATTAATTCCCAAGTCTAGTTCACCCCTATATGGCGTGTGACCCCATAGGTTCTATTTAGTTGGTAGTAACTATTACTAATATGGAGCGGCCTCTAGCAAGACATCCATTCTAGCCAACAAATAGAATAGTCTTCATGACAAACCTTGTGCAAGTATTGTCTCATCCCTTTGTCCCCATACCCGGATTGGACACGAGACATACAAGTCACACTCGTATATCCAATCCATAGTATCTCGATCCTGGGAATAGCCTTATTCGTGCAAATAACATCAATATCCCATATTGATTTATTTGAGTCTGGCCAGACATTCCATAAGCACTATCCCTCGAGTGGCCTAGGATATTTTCTCCCGTTATGTGGGAGGGAAAAATTCTATCAACATCTACTACAATCTCTAAGCTTGCTTCTTATTGTATCAGGTACACGCCTTTATAGCTACCCAGTCACGGTGTAGCGTTTGACGCTACCAAAACACAATATTACACAACTAGATGATCTAGTGACTTCAAGTCTAAGGATGACAACACCATTGCACCGCGAGAATCACTTGAAACTTTACATAACATGTTTGTAGACTTCTCGGAGATGTGTCAATCCAATATGCCATTACACCTAATGCATACTCATGTGTTGGATCATGATATCTCCATATCAATCCAACCCCATACTAGTCTATAGATAATTGCCATATTAATCATTATAATCGACTAGGGATATTTAAGAATATAACACGTATATTCTAAGGACTGCATTCATGTTAACATATCTCCATATTGATAACATAATGAATTGTAAATCCATATATTTGTCACAATAAAATAATTACCTCTAGGGCACAATTCCAACACAAAACCCTAAAAATATACTGGGACCAACACCTCAAAAACATGAATATGCAACTTAGAGATGCCGAATTATAACGTAAACAACGAATTTGTCGAAACAAGAGTTAGGGTTCTTCACATTCATCCCCCAATTTCCCCATCCCTATGCCATGATTCTTCATATTGGTTTGGGGGGATTTTAATCCTTGCTCCGAGATGCTTCTTGGGTGGCAGCAGCTTTGGAGATGATGGTAGCTTGGTGGTGGTTCCATGGTTGAGTTGGTGGTTGTGTATGGTAATGTTCTTGAGGATGAAGAAGATGAAAGGGAACTAATGTTTGGTGATTTCCAAGTTGTCTAGGAAGTTGGGGAGGATGAGGAGGTGTTGCCACCTCACCTATGATGTGTCACTTTGTGTTTTCCAAGTGGCTAACATGCACTAGGGGTGTATGTGAAATTTCCCAAAGTTTAGGGTAAAAGTAGGTTTATATTAAAGTTTAGACTTCTTAACAGTTGCACTCTTGCCTCCAAAGACTTAATATTATTTTATAACTGTCCGGAAACTTCCCATATTCTCTTGTTTGCATGTTTTTAGCCAAAAAAAAATCAATATATAAGAAATTACATACAAGCCCCAGTTTCTCAATATTTTCATAATTGCCCAAACTTGAATTCATATTCTAGACATCACTGCTCTGCTAATGTCAGCAACCACATCTGAATAAGATATTTACACAACTGACTAAAATTTTAATTTATTACAAACTAATCCCTTATAAATTTTCAGGGTGTTATACCTAACCACTCGATCCCATGAATCTCGTGAATCTGATCATCTGCAAAGTGACCATGTCTCATGTTCCCATTAAACATACATTACATGAGCTGGTGTGAAATGAGGACTATTGGGTAGCCACCTGCGTTCTGCTGATATGTCCATCGGTTGCGGACCAGGACTGTAATTTGATCTATCCACACAAATCAAAATACATGAAAACAAAATCAAAACATAAAACATTCACAATTTAAATTCAAAAAACAAAGTGCTCTAACAGTGCACACAAATCCACACATATGGCGGTTGTTCATGAAATAGAAGTAGAGCAGTAACAATTATTAAAATTGTCGACGCTGCCTAACATTTAGTTAGGTAGAGAGGGGGATAGAGACCAGGCGTTCCAATGCCTATGGAATAGACCGCTGACATCACTCAATTAGGTAATGTTTTAGCCCCTAGTTTCTGTGGTTTTGTGAGGAATTTCGAGTGATAAACGGCTTAAAAGAGATAGAAATAGGGAAGCTCACTTTTGTTAGCATTTTATGAACTAGTTGTGTTTTCATACTATTTTGGCTATATTTGCACTATTTTATCGCATATCTTTCCATGACCAATGTCTTGGGGTTTATTGAGTGTATTTCAGGAATAGGTGATGGTGGTGCAAAAACAAGATGATAGCATGAAACGCAAACATAAGGAATCATGGAAAGAACAAAAGATGATCATCATTGGAGGAGCTTTCACTCAAGGGGAAGACACTATGAGAAGACAAATAAATACAACAAGAGATGAATAAAGGTCCAAGGAAGCTCGGTGAAGCAAGAGGAAAGCAAGGGATGCCATGAAACGGAGTTACGACAAAAAGTTGAGGAGCGAAATCTGGGCAGTCTTCACTATTTTGATCACCAAATGAGTTCTACTTTTAATTTTCGGATGAGACCGGCGGAATTGGGAATTAGACTTCCAGATCTTTAAATCGATATACGGTAGAGGTCAGCCATCACTCGAACGAGAAAGTTACGGCTCTGCGATGTCAGCGCACAGAAGCAGCAAAACACCACCGAAGTGAGCCAATATTCTGCTACGGGTCTGGATGGGATATTATTAATTTTGTGATGTTTTACCATCCCTAGGTCACCCCCAAAATGTATAAAAGTAAGGGAGAACCATCAAAGAAAGAGGCGGATTGATCGGAGGAGATGTTAGAGAAGAGCTCTCGCTCCTCTTGGAGAGAGGGGGACGGATCAAAAGAGGACTCTTGCTCCTCTTGGAGTATAGATATCGGTGGATCAAGACACAATTGGAGCTCTGAAGAAAAACTCGGAAGAAGATTGAAAACTCGAAGACAAAATTCTTGTATGTGACAGAGATGGCGGAGGACGAGTTCACCATCATCATAATCCTCGAGTTTGATTTCGTCTTCTACTCTATCTATCTACTATTGAACATGAGATTTCACTTTTTGATTCATGAACTTGTGATGAGTAGCTAAACATTTTGATGGAACCCGATTTGGGTACCTAGGGCTATGCTTTAGTAAGGAATTGCTTGAGATACTTCGATTCATGCCATTGTTAGGATAAACCAACGATTTGCGTTTGAATTCATTCTTTGT
Organism: Linanthus parryae; assembly: GCA_023055425.1. Classification (NCBI taxonomy): domain Eukaryota; kingdom Viridiplantae; phylum Streptophyta; class Magnoliopsida; order Ericales; family Polemoniaceae; genus Linanthus; species Linanthus parryae. Next base: position 131,258,547 of record JALGPY010000002.1, on the reverse strand, counting down.
TTGTGTACTTCAACACGTGGTCTTAATTGAGTTGGCCACTTAATCTAGAAAGAAAATCCGCTTATTTTCAACTCCCCAAAGCATTTCGTCTCCAGAAAGCAATTTCAATCTTTAGACCAAAATCCTAGGTAGTCGGTAGAGATTGGTAGGAACCCTAAACAAAAAATAAGGAAAAGCCATTAGTCTTATGTTCGCGGGGGATATTCTAACTCCTAGAAAAACCCCGAAACTTGTATTGTCGGGGCATCCGAAATCATTGTGATTGAACTGTACCAGATCAGTGTTTCATAGTTCACTAAGTAATTGTTGATAAACTTCCCTAGGAACCAATGAGGAGTCGTAGTCCATTTCTTCTTATATCCCTCACCATTTATGGTGTTGATTAGTTTTAGCGGTTAGATTTTATTAGCTACAAACTCCAAACAAAACACACATCTCACTTTGATTATCTAGAGGAATTAGCGGACACCAAGTATTTGGATATGATGAACCTGATAGTTACTAGGAAAATTGCGACAAACACCGTGCACTTGCTGTATAACAGATTCGTTCTTAGTTGAAATCTGAGCATAAATTTGTATACCTCGCTCGATTCTGTCACCGCGATGCGACCAAACCACTACAACAATCTATCGTACAAACTACCACCAAGACCAGTCCCTAATCGAACCAGCGTCTTCCGGACTCTCGCAGTCTCGTTCTCTTTAAATTCGAAATTCGACAACTTACCACCGAAACCCAGCCTAGCTCGAAAACCCACCACTCTCGCTCGAACTGGAGTTTGGAACAATGAAATCGTAGAGGAAGAATGACGGAGGTGTGTTCGGAGCTCACACTGCCAGAAATAACGACGGAGAGAGATCGAAGATGCAGTGATAGAGAAAACAGAGGGATGGATGCAGTTGAATGAAGTAGGTGGAGGTGAAGAAGAAGAAGAAGAAGAAGAAGAAGAAGAACTAGAACTGAAGGCGACTAGGATCGGGTATTGAATGAGTAGGAGGAGAGGAGAAGGAGAATGAGAAGATTGGGAATAAATAGTGAGGTAATTTTATTATTTAACATTCGATAGAGTCTTATAGTTTACAAGGGTGTAAAGTGAAATTTAAAAAACAAAGGTACCAGTTGTCCTTTTATGGAAACATAGAGGTACAAAGTGTCTTTAACCCTTCACAATTGTGCGCTGAGCTAGTCTTCATAAATAAATGAAAACTTGAGTTTGGTGGAACACTAGGTCAAGCTCGAGCCTCATTCTTGGGTTGTTCTAAACTCCAGCTCGTGTAAAATATATTACGGGAGTAGAAACTAAACCCTGTTCATTTTCACCCATGACAAAGCAATTTTTCCTTTTTTTTTCCGGAAATTGTAGTTTCATTTCATTAAATAAAGGACCATCGCAGTCCAATACAGAAAAGCAGAGACGCACATCCCAAAACTCTGAATGAGAATGCTCACTAAGAGAGCATAAAAGTAAAATAAAAACAAACACATTGAAATTCAACTACCGCCTGTTCCCAATACACATTGAAAAATACACAACTTTTACGCTTCCACATACTGACTTTTACAGTTCCCCAAATCTGAAAACAGGAAGAACGCTGATGAGAATGGCGACACTTCCGACAATGAAAAACCTCCGGTGAAGCTCAACAAGTGATCACATAATTATACGCTCTAAGCCTCCAATCGTTCCCAAAACACAACGCTCCATCAAGATCTGAAATGAACTTTAGCAAGAGTTCCCAGTAGATTTCAGCAGAAACATGAGACCAAAATCCAAAAGAGCATACATAAACCACACAAAATGGCACTCCACAAAACTAGAAAAACAAAACAAACACAATAACTAAAAGAAAACGTAGACTACATCAACTAACAGATTTGAGCATCAATCGGTGTCCACAGAGGCAAGAGCAAGGACGCCGAGGAGGAAGATAACGGGTCAGGCTCGCTCTTGACGAAGAGACGAACAGAAAACCGGTCTCCCCAACACCATCACCGCCGGAGACACGTCGCCATCGCCACAAAGGAGGGACGACGAGCCCGATGAACACCCACGGCGAGCCCGAGGAACACCCACGGCAGAGACTACAGAAAGAAATCTAGAGGGAGATATTGTTCTAGAGAGATAGAGGTGTAGGTTTCATCTGTTGAAGCAAGAGAAATGATGTAGAGAAAGGAAAAGAAAGACAATTGAAATCTCGCCGGAGCGAGATACGATAGACTCACGCGGAGTACTTCCTCTCTCAAGCAAGGAGCTGAGAGACTGTGTTATGCCCTTTTTTTTTTAGGGTGGGTTTGGTATGGGATTTTTTGTGGATTTAAATCCAAAATCCACTTTTTGGCTTTTCTAACTTTTTCCAAGGGTTTGGTACGGGATTTTTTGAGCAGATTTTGGATTCTAGATTTTGGATTTGTAGTGTAGAGTGGGTGGAAAAAAAAGTTGGGGTTGAGGAGATTTTTTGTGACTTTTTTGCTGAAATCATTAAAATGACAATTTTATCATCTATCATCAATTATAATTACAACCTCTTGTTACTTACACTTTTTACCGTTTTATACCTTAGTGAACACTACCAACTACAACAACTACCCACTTGACTCCCTTCCTCTCAACTACATAAGTTTAATGTTTATCATTTAATTTGTAATGACATGTGCTCGTAGTTATTCTTAATGTAATCCGACACGTTTATGTAATGAACGCTGTAATTTTTCTTTAAACATGTCAATTTGTGTACATTTGTTTTTATGACATTCATATAATTATTTATTTGTATTTTCACGTTACTATACTAGATATTAGAAAATAGTAGTACGCGTTTGTAAAAAAAAATAGCATACTAAATTATAATTTAGTATTGTTGATTTGTTTGTAAAAGTTATTAAATAAGTCAATAAATAGACACAAAATGGTATAATTGTATTTTCAATAAACAACAAAAATGTCACAACACTGACTTCTTAACAGCATCAACTTTTTTTATCAAAATCATACATTTGTTTTCTTGAACTTTTGTGTCACGGACTTTTTTCACACCATCTTAAAAGTCAACTAAAAATCCAGAAAGTTCACACCAAGCTCACCCTAAATTGGAATTTTACAAAGCAACTTTTCCATTTCAAGAATTATATTTCCGTTTCCTTAAAATAAAAATCTATTTCCTCAATAGTCGAAGAAAAAATGAAAGATAAATTGGTCTTTGATCTTATCTCTTGGGATGGACCTGACGTCACCACTAGCCTAAAACATCAAAGTGACGAGAGAGAAGGGGAATCAGTCCACCGAATATTCAACCCAAGCGTTTTGTATTCTCTTACTTTTATCGCAAAACATCTTCCTCTCTCGAACACTAACTTTCTCTCTCTAGAAACCCCCCATCCGCCAAAGATTCGCTTTCAATACGCGACGGCCCGACTCAGACCTCTTCCTTTCTTCCCAATACAAACCCCACCCCTCCTCTCTCCAGCGGTCGCTCCCGAGTCTTGGTCTTCAAGCTCTCACTTTCTCTGTCTCTACAAATTAGAATACATCTTCTCCAAGTTTATTCCCTTTTCTGATTCTCTTCCGATCCTTTTTATTCTTTCCCAACCCTTTTTGGGCTTCTTCGGATCTCTCTATGCTCACACACAGACAGTCTCTCAATTTAATCCCCAACCCTTGTCTCTCTCTCCATCTCTTACCTTCTTATCTTTGCAGTTTTGAGAAGTCATCGAGAAATGGTGAGCGATAATCAAAACCAGGACCACCATAGCTATGTAGAGAAAATGCAGAGATATGTCGAGGCTCTTGAAGTGGAACGACGTAAGATTCAGGTCTTCCAGAGGGAGCTTCCTTTGTGTCTAGAGCTGGTGACTCAAGGTGGGGTTTGTGTTTGAATTGCAGAGTTCTGTTTCTAGAGCTTCTTTTGGGCTAATGAGGTTATGGGTTTTGATTTTTTTTTGTATGGCAGCGATTGAGGGATGTAAGCAGCAATTGTCGGGGACGACGACGGAGTACTTCCATGGCGGCCAATCGGAGTGCTCTGAGCAGACATCTAGTGAATGCCCTGTCTTGGTGCAACAATTTATACCCATGAAGAGGACTTCTTCTTCAAATGCAGACGAAGGAGAAGATTGTGATGAGGAACATCAATCAGATGATATTAAAGAGGACCGCAAAGACAGTGACAACACCCAGACCAACAATGAGAAACCGGTGAAGAAATCGGACTGGCTTAGATCTGTTCAACTATGGAATCAAACCCCAGATCTACCCACCAAACTGGTAAGTATCACATGGGTTCTATTTATTTTTTTTAATTGCTATCATCTGGATTCTGTTGAATTGTGGTTCCATCATCGTTCTGTAATCGTAATTGCAGGATTCGCCGAAGAAGGTTCCGGTGACGGAGGTGAAGAAATCCGGCGCCGGAGCATTTCAGCCTTTCAAAAAGGACAAGACTGTTGATTCTCCGGCAACAAAATGTGAATTGTCTCCATCGCCGGTGCCTCCGACCGCTGCCGCTAGCTCAACTGCGGAGTCAGGCGGGTGCAGCGGTGGCGGCGTTGGTGGGAATTGTAAGAAACAAGAGAAGGAGGAAGGGCAGTCTCAGAGGAAGTCCAGGAGGTGCTGGTCGCCGGAATTGCATAGGCGGTTCTTGGATGCACTTCAACAGCTTGGAGGATCTCATGGTATGAATCTAATGCAGCTTTTGAAAATAATGTTGGAATTGGAATTGATTCATACTGATTGAAGTTGTTCACTTATATGCATTTGATTGAATTTTGGCAGTTGCTACACCCAAGCAAATTAGGGAGTTGATGAAGGTAGATGGGCTTACCAATGATGAAGTGAAGAGTCATTTACAGGTTAGTCGTCGTTAAAGGAATTTTACTTTACTAACAATTGAATTCAAATACGCGTTTACCTACTATGAATGACTTTTGAAGTCTGTGTTACAAGATATTTGGTTCAAGAAACTCAGTTGGCTTGATAGTGTAAAGAAGCCGATGTGAGAGGTCACTATGAGAATAGTCTTGAACACCTTTAATTGAATTATAATACACGGCCGTTGCCAATTGATTGGAAATATTGGTGCTTGAATAAATGTAGTTTCTTATGAAGGTTCTCGTGAATTCCTTAGAGTTATGTTGGAATAGAATCCTATACTCTCAAATTTGCCTACCGCCTTAGGCGGTAATGTGGTATAAGCAGATAAAGAATGTGGAGTGCAAATAAGACTAAAATATCGTCAAAATCACTTATCTTATCCCAGTTCAATCATATCCTACCTCATGTCCCACTATATCTCTCATCCCCATGATTTTAATACTTTACCCATACGAAGCTTCGTAGAACAAACTGAAGCTTCTCAAATAATGGTCGCTTAACATGGAATAACAACTTGTTTATGGAATAACTTTCTCTTAGGCTACAAGACAATGTAAATAGGCAGAGATATGTCACCCTCCTATTGTGATGCTTTCGTGTGGCTAATTACCTAGTTACCTAGTCCAATCACCCACTTTGGTTTTGAAGTTGTAGATCAAATTTTGAATATGGGTACTTAGCAAACTCTTATGAAGCATCTACATAGAATGTAGATAGGCAGAGATATGTCACCCTCCTATTGTGAATAGGCAGAGATTTGTCGCTTAACATGGAATAACAATTTGTTGATGGAATAACTTTCTCTTAGGCTACAAGACAATGTTAATAGGCAGAGATATGTCGCCCTCCTATTGTGATTATTTCGTGTGGCTAATTGCCTAGTTACCTAGTCCAATCACCCACTTTGGTTTTGAAGTTATAGATCAAATTTTGAATATGGATACTTAGCAAACTCTTATGAAGCATCTACATAGAATGTGTGTATTGTTGTAACCGTACTATTTTTGTTGGTTAATTCAGTTTCATCCTTGGTTAAGACTCCAATTTGTGTCTGTTCACAGAAATTCCGTTTACACACAAGAAGACCGAACCATTCTGTTCATAGCAGCAACAATAACCAACAAGCACCACAGTTTGTAGTGGTGGGAGGTATCTGGGTTCCTCCACCCGAATACACGGCAGCGACGGCAACCACCACTGCATCAACAGGAGCAGCCGCCACTAATGGAATCTACACGCCCATAGCTGCTCATCCGCCGCAGCCACCCCTCTTGCAAATAGCACCATCACAACCAAAGATGCAACAAAATAAGCAATCCAAACAATTGCATTATGAGGAAAGGGCCAGCCGTTGTGAGGGCGGTGTTCATAATCATTCTCCGGCTACCTCAACCTCCACGCATACCTCCACTGCCTCCCCCACTTTTTAGTTTCTTTTTCGTTTTAATGTTCTGTGAAGAGTGTTGTAGACATTGTAACGGATTCGTTTACGTGTACCCATTTTGTAATCCTTTAGACACATGACATAGAGAGAAATATAGACATGGTTTTGGTGGGTTTTCTCTTCCTATTGAGTTTGAGTTTCTCTTGTAGCATCTAGAGGATGTTTGAAAACCCTGCATTTAGAGGATGGTTGAAAGGTTTGGATGTTGAATAAAGAACATTGTAATTTCTAGTGATTACTAGATGGTTTAATTGATGAAATAAAGTTAATTCAATATTTCTGTTCAATTTTTTTGTTTTGTTTGGGGAATTGCATATGTCTTTGATTTTTATGATTTGATTTTTGTAACATATAGTGGAAATTAAAAGACACCCTCTTCATATCAATTGAACATGTTAAAAAATCAAACACGCCCATAGTAATTACTCCACTATTTTCTCAACTTTAGCAGATCAAATTTTGAAATCTGATTCTTTTAACAAAATAATGCGGTATTTGCTCGAAAAATAATGCGATATTGAGAAAATTCCTATTTTCCTATCCTGAACTATGATGATCTGGTGATCCACTAGCCAATGTTACTGAGTTCAACACAAAATAGTGGATTATTATTATTATTATTATTATTATTATTATTATTATTATTATTATTATTATTGCATAATATTTTATCTATCTATCATTATCTGTGCCAAACATGAGAATCTTGACTATTTGTTTCCATGGATTTCTTTCTTTCTTAGGTTGTATGGGGACGGTTTTAGGTGTCTCTTAGAAGCAAAGGTTGCGTAGAATATAATCTTTTCCTTCTAAGGTAGCTAGAGGATTAAACAAAGTATTTGCCAAAAAGAGAAGACTTCAACAAAGTTAGGTACTTAGGTACTATGGACACCTTGCAATTGAATTCGAGCTTGGTTAGATGTGAACTCTAGGTTGCCAAATGCGATTCCCTCTTAAGAATTATTGTAGGCCATGAAGTTCATTCGCTCTGCTAATCGATGTATTACTAGCTGTTTGAGACACCATTAAATTTATATTGCATCGTCTGGCGATTGTATTATAAGCAATTTTATTAGTTTTGAGTTATTGACTTATATCGTCATTTACATTCTCATTTCCATTATGCCCCTTATTTTTCTTGATTAGGAGAGACACTGTTTATAAAATTTGGGGTGATTCGTGTGCAATGAGAAACTCTTTCTAACGCAATGGCTCCAAAGGAGCCGGGACTTTGACACCCCAAGTTCCTTACCACTTGGATTTTTCTCTTCCTCTGTCGTGCTTCCAAAGGTGCGTTTGTTTATTTATTGATTCATCATTGTTCGTGCTCAATGTTCTTCTCTTTGATGCCATCTCTTATGGCTCATTGCAAATGCGTCCTTTCACTAAAACTAGAGCCTTTCTAGACTTTTATCTAACCAATCACAAAATGGAGCACAACACCACACAACGCACATGAATGCAAATATCCCCTGAATATTCTTTGAATCAAACAATAAACCGTTCCATATATATGCCTCTCTTTTTTTAATGCGCATCATAATACTACGAGATAAATAACCGCTCGCTAGTCAACTCCATTTGTGATTGTCCAGACGTAAATTTACAATGTCAAAAAAAATAAACAACAATTTTCTTAAAACAATTATAACGTTGAATTCAATGTCAGTGCAATCTAGGTATGGCGTTACGATAGTTGCATGCAACCACCATAGAGAAGATATATTGAAGATTGGAAAATTGACTATCCCCACCCTAAATTTGCCCTTAGTTACCATGTGGCGAGTCCCCATTGGCTCAAGGTATCCAAAGAGCTTTGCATGGCAACCTTCCGTACAGTGTTTTAGACCAGGGCAGCTAAGAATCTAATTGAAGCAAGTAGTCCAAGAAAGAATAGTATAATCTAATGCCCCAAAACAAACCTAAATGACAAAAACTTGCTTGATTAATACTATATGCTAAACCTGTGTTACAGTCTCCGGAATATTCGAGGCACAACATGTGATTCCATACTAATAAATAATGAGAGTAGACAATTGAATATGAAATGTGCATTCTAAGTCATGTTCTCATTGGTGAAGTATATTCTCTGTTTGTTTATGTTATCTTCTGGTTTAGGTAAAGGACACCACTATTAAGGAGATATTCTGATTATATCTTGGAATCTCTCCCTTGTTCGAGATTCCACAAGTAGTCAAGTATATCTCTTTTCCGGGTTAGGTTGTACCACCATGACTTTATTAACAAACATTTAATGTCTGTATCAATGGTGGGTATCCGTACACGTGGGAGCAATCAGTAAAAAAAATTAGTACAGGTCGGTCAGGGATTATATGCAGTGATATGGTGGTAGAACTAGAAAATGACATCTACATTACCACTTCGTCCCACTTCTTTTGCACTATTTGGACTTTTACCACTATTCACTGGTTCACTTTGAACCGGTAATTTGGATAGCAATTTTTTTTAATTTTTATATAATTTTTTCGAAGTGTCGTAGAGTAACTCTTATTCTACAAGACAATAAAAAAATTAACGAAAAATTGTATCATTTTGCGATCCAAATCATCGGGTCAAAGTGACCCAGTTACGGGTGAAAAAAGTCCAATGGTGTGTTTCAGCTGGGACGGAGTGGTACATACTTCCTCCGTTTCTACTCTTTCTCTACGCTTTGACTTTTGACTCGTATCTGGGTTATTTTGACCGGGTGATTTGTATCGCAAAACGATACAATTTTTTTATAATTTTTTCACCATGTTATAGAATAACTTGTACTCTACAACAACATGAAAAATTGTTAAAATATTAGATCGTTTTGCTATCCAAATCATCGGGTCAAAGTGACCCCGTGAATAGGGACAAACGTCAGAACGTAGAGAAAGAGAAGAAACGGATAAAGTACTACATATTTCGTTTGTGGGAAATCCTAAAATGCATCAACTAAAACAATCATCTAAATGAGCCGATTGAAGCTGAACGAAAGGAAGCAATTAAATGATTGTGGAAGTCTGAGATGGAGGTCTAGAAAATACTAATACTTGTAGATCTAACTATTTACATGCAGACACATATGCTTTTTTATTTTCTCTCTCCCTATTGCTATTTCATCGAAGACATTGAACTTCATCGGAAAAAAGGAGAGTACAAGGGGAAAGTCTAAGATACATGGCAAGAGCAATGAAATAGACTATCAAAGTGAGCAAGAACTATGTGACAACACGAGCATGCAGGTGTGCCTCCGCAACCATGGTTGTTGGGACATTATTGATTAAATTAAATAAAAATAAAGCTCTACAGCTAAGCGACTGATCGTGGAAATCACTGGCTCGTCGTCATATGTTGCTCGTTCACAACCCTGCTGTTAAAAGTTGTCACAATTAGTAAATAACTAAACATGAGAAATGTAAACTACGAGCATTAAAGAGTCTGTGAAAGATGCCCATGAGCTCGACCTGAAGAGGATAAGAGGCAATCCATTTTTGACTCATGGTGTAAGAGAGTCTTCCATCCTCGGTTTTGATCACCATCCATGTTTCGCTTTTGAGCGTAATGCCTTTCCAGGCCCCATCGAGAAACACTCTACATAACTTCTGCCTTCCAGCATGCGGAGCACTGTTGCTTAGATTAAGGAAGGATATTCGGTGTGGCTTCCAGTGGAAGTATGATTCTCACGGTGGGAATGTCTGTAAGCAATGGGTGCAAGAGTGGCACTTAAGCTCCAATTCTTTTTCTTGAAGATGAGATCAGTCCTACTTTTTCAAATAGCCCACATGATCGATAAAACTTGAAAAGTGTTTGCAAGAGAATAGGAAGGTACTATTGTAGCTTAATCGATAGTGTTCGAATTATAGATAATCAATGCGAACAATCTTATAGCAAGTACACATATAGATTGGAGAGCCAATGAGAGATAGATGAAGGGGTAGCAATAAGCAGTATTGTATTATATAAGGGAGAGACAGCTTGCTAGTAGCAATTCGGCAAATCACATGGAATAATCACACTGTAAGGTACAAGGATTGTCCTATTTATAATAGTCAGACTACGACAACCAATGGGAGACACATGGGCATATGGACGACCCACGACGTACCCTAAATCCGGGAAGGATTGTCACGGATGACGTAAAACCTAGTATAAAGAAGACACCATAATAATTCGTCTTCGTAGCACAGTACGGGTTGCTTATGGGGCAGAAACCACATGTGACGACCTTATACTAGCCTCCAAACCCCTAGAACCCTTGGATCCCATTCGAGGTACCCTGTCTCATGGACCCTTCATGTGCGAGGTTGCATGATCTGGTGCTTCTGAAGCACAATGGTCAGGACACTTGTGGGCTGCTGATACGTCCACGTGACAGTGACCTAATGAATCATTCTTGACTGTCTTAAAAAGCAATTGTGGTATCCTTATGGCCCATTATTATCCATTTCGAAAACCACTCCCCAAAATTATTAGTATGAACCAGATTGGTTCGATGCGCTAGTGGGGGTGCAAACCAAACACGGGAAGCCTTTAGCAGTCTAGGAAGAGGTGCTTGGCTATTTATGGAGATGAGTTGAAAATATGATAAGCTTATTGAAGACTTTTATTGACTCTGGAAAAATGGGCATTTGCAGGTAGAAGACCCTGCACGTATTTATACATGTCCAAAGATAATATCTAAACTTTTCTGGAACGTGGAGACCCCAAAGCTTCCCCCAAATGGCGTCAGAATGTACAACCTCAATGCTATGAGAATATCCTTCATAAAGGAGGATTGTCTCTGTACTCACAGAGCTGGTATCCTAATATAGTTGAGTATTCTCCTGATGTGTTAAGGTTCCATATGATTTTATCCTCTATAGGTATGTCAAAGAGCTTGATACCACATATTTTCCTGGGAAGGAGTTGTATACTTTCTGAATATTCTAATGAAGATCTGTGTCAGTCCTAGTTTGTCAAGTTGCTAACGAGCGTCCAGATTTGAGTGGATGAGGTTACTAGCGTTCCTTTTTTTCCTTGGTTTTACCCCCACCGGAATACCTACATATGTATTGTCCTCTGAAATCATAATATATCCCGATTGGGGAGATAGTTGCTTAGAGCTGGAAGATGCAACGAAGAAGTATCATGAGGAGATAGAAGAAGCAGAGCGACTAAAAGCTCAAGAGGAGAAAGAGTTAGGTGAAGAAACCAAGAGCAGAGCTACTAAAAAGGAGGCAGTAGCTAACGAAATCCAGGTGCAGGTAGTTCTAAGAGAGATCATACGTGATCTCAAAGAAGGTAAGCTATATGAATTTGGTTTTACTGATTCCCAGCTGGTATTTAGGTCCCTTCCGCATGGGGAATCACCCAGATATATATGTAAGTGAAACAAGTAGGAGAACCATCAGGTAAAGAATTAACCAAATCATTAAAGATATGTCAAGCGTGGTTTCTTTCTAAACACTTGACACCTGTTGTGAGAAGAGTTGCTCTTAACATCTTGATCTAGTCACGTGGATCATCTTCTCCTTCATGTAGTGCTGAGGTACCTTAAATTGAATATATTGAAGACGATTCTCTAGATGAGGCCTCCCATGTGGGTGATTATGTGGTTCTATACATTTTGTCTCAAATTTTATCCCCATATGATGTCGCAGCCGCGACAGCTAAAGGTGTTGAAGATATTGCAGAGAACATAGCAAGTAGTAGAGGAAGCGCTCCTTCTCACCCAGAGAAACAAACATGTGATGCTGAGAGGTAACCCTTTTTTAATGAATTTGACGATGAAATGGATTAAAAAGCATCTCAAGATGAGCAAATCTATCAAAGAGTATGCTCTATTTCTGATTGGTGTACTTATAGTTCGATTATGTTGTTTCTTTTCCTAATAGTATGTCACTGTCTTTGTGATATAGGCTTCCATGAGTTAACTGATGATGGTCAAGAATTGTACAGCAGTAACTCATAAATGCCTCTGGTGCAGATCTAGAGGTATAGGATCCTGCCAATGTTGGGGAAGATGCAGGTGCGCAGCCACCTCAAGATATGGTGGTCCCTGGGGAAACCTCTGAAGGTACAAGCGACTCAATCCTGCTAACAACTGAAAATCTGCCCCTCTATCAATAACAAGTTAACCTAGGGACTAAGTATGTGCCTATTTATACAACATCATCCGATCCAAGCGCAGTAGCAGATCATGCTCAAGGTCAAACAACTGGTGATTGAGAGGCCATGCAACTAGATGAGGGTGCCAATGTCTCAAGTTCATTTGATCATGTAGCATTGATGTGGCTGCGAGGATGGAAGTGGATGAGCAAGTGGCAGCACAAGTTAAAGAGTATCGCGCTTTTTGATGCCCAAGCTGGGGCATATCCTTTAGCTAGAGTTTTCGTGAGCAAGTTTGTTAGTTTTCCAACATCACTACCAAACCCACTGCTTGTTCTTGTTTGATATGATAGGTTGATGAGTCGGGGATTGAAATCTATTGAGAGAAGAAATTTTGAAGACAGAATTATGACATATCTCCTTCGCACGATCAATATGAGGATTTTGCGGATGCCAAGCTCGCACCCCTAAAGGTTCTCCGTATGAGAAAAATTCTGCAAAACATTTTGATCAAGAAATAAAGTCTCTAGCTCTTGCTTAAAGTCAGTTTATAACATCCAAAGACTTTTGGCATGTTCTGAAGCTGCCTTGATATGGGGAGAGCCTGGTTCCTTGACGAGATGGCTAGTCTGCTTAAGCTGCCACTTGAGAAGACCCCTAAGAAAACATCTGAAATAGATGTGATTGCTTTTCTTACTCAATTGGAGAAAATTGAGTATTACCTTGGTAATTCTTTTGATCTCGCATGACTACGTTCAAGAATTGGAAGCATACATAACATCTTCCTCACGATGCAAACGCTGCCTGAATTTGATCAAGCCAGAATGGAAGCTTTCAAACATTATGCAAGACTTGAGGAGTTGTGCAAGGCATATGAATCAGAACAGTAGGCCTATCAGAAAGCGGTGGAAAGGGTTGACCTATTGGTCAATGAGCTTGAGCATATGAATCAGTAATTCGCTAATCTTAGTCTGGATAGATTTTTGGCTCAAGGTATGATAGATTAATTTTGTAGATAATGGTTTTTTTAAAAAGAAATTTGTGATGTAAATATTTGATAGAATTTATGAAACATCCTGTTGAATGAGATAATTTTCAATGACACTTTTTTGTCTTGGCTTTTCGCAGAGGGAGTTTTGAACACAAGTACTATCGTAGATGATAGTTCTTCAAAATTGGTCATTTTTTATGAAGGGATAATCGTGCGGGCACCATCACAAATGATGGGATTTCATGCATTTTTTTATTCCTTAATCAGGCAATGTGTTGTGGGTGCTACCACAAGTGATAGGCTTGGATATGATATTCCAATCATCTGATAAGCATGTTTCAATGCGACTTCTACCAAATGTGATAGGCTTATATCTTTTCTTTTGATTCCTTCAACAAGGATTTTACGCAATTTCTATCACATGTAATATGCTTAGATCATTATGTTGCCATTCCTTTAGAAAGGATTTGCGTAGTTTCTATTACATGTAATATGCTTTGATCATTTTCTTTTCATTCCTTAGCAATGATTTGTGCAATTTCTATCCCATGTAAAAGGCTTAGATCATTTCATTTTCATCCTTTTAACATGGATAGTATTATGCGTCATGTCGTGCAAGAGTCAAACTATAAGTGAGATCAGATAGAAATATCAGAAATTCTCATATGGAAGGATAGTTTTATTAACGTTCTCATATGGGAGGAGTTAAGAAAATTCTAAGTCCTCATATGGTTGGAGGTAGCAACTATGTATACATGGAATGCTTATGAATAGTATTTGTTAGCCACTTCATGTTGATGGGACTTAGCTCAGTTGTATGGCTACCGCATCTGAGGTTTTGCAGTATATGCTATCGGAAACTTCTTTTACTTCAAATGGTCCTGCCCAATTGGGAGAATACTTGGGATGTGGTTGGCTGGGCGCAGACAGTGTGCTGAAGCTTGCGGAATAAGGTTTCATACTTCAAACTTTCTTGGTTGGACCGACTTACTGTAAGCTAGCCTTGCAGATGGAATCTTAATTTTTGCAGGGAGCACAACTTCTACTCCATAGCACAATGAAAATGAGCGCGCACTGATAGGGGTCCTTGGGGAAGTGCGATAAGCCCATAAGTATACTTACAGCTTGTCATCCCATTTCTTCTGTTAAGCATTCACAATTTTGCTTATTATTTTCAACAAGGTTTTGTTGGTAGCTTCAGCTTCCCCATTTCACTCTGGATATTATGGGGGTGGAAGTGAGCTGTTGAATGTTGTATTCCCCAAGCCTTGTGGTAGCGTGTTCCTATTCGCGAAGGGATTCCCATTTTCGAAGAGGATGGTATTAGGAATTCCAAATCTGCGTATGATGTTCTCATGTATGAAGTTTATGAGAGATGTGTGCACAACCTTCCATTTATGACCTAAAGTATCCTACATATAGGAGTTAACAACTTTGCAGATTCTTTGGTGTTCATGTAAGTGGGCTACTTCCATGATCTTATGAGTCTCCTGTCATGCGAGGCATCTGCGATGTATTCCTACGAAGCTCTTTATGATTGTGAGGCATCTGTGACCTGTATTCTTTATGATTGCAGCCCGTTTCTCATCCATGGGGACGTCATAGCTATCCAAGTACTCAATAAAAAGTTTCCACTAGTCCTGATAGTCATCAATATCACAAACTTCAAGCATGTCGCAAAAGAGACTGCATTGTTCACATTGGCTTGTATCAAGGCTGTGTGTGAGCCGATATGGGGACAATAATAGCCTTGAAGTTTTTATCTCTTGTATAGAGGGATCTCGTTATAGCCGAAATACTCCTTATCCAGTTCATGTTGATATGCTAGACCATTTTCTTCTCCATTACATCTAAAAAGATCCCTCTAGGTTCTTTGTAGTAGAGAATGGCATTGTGCATGATGAAACCCTTGGCAGAAGACCAATACTTGTCGCTTGCCCCATATGTGAGGAGATTAATGACCTTCTTGCATCACTCTCCTTCTCGCACTTTACCTCTCCTTCTTGTATACTTTGGACATAAATAGGGGTGAATATGGTCTCAATGAGGATGAAGTCTACGCACTTGTCTTAAAAAATCTTTGATCCAATGGTGGCTAAGGAATCCACATGTCTATTGTCTAATCTGGAGTTATGCTCATAAGTGATTGACTCAAAGCAACTGCTGAGATTTTGAACAGTAGTGTGATAACTTAATTACTTGATCTCTTTATGTGATAATTCCCCAGATGTTTGTCTTACTATTGGAGCTTTAAATTCCGCCTCATTGTTTGCGACTGCGAAATTCAGCTTACATGACATATGCACTAATTCTTTATATGGGGATGTTAGGACCACTCATGCACCACCCCTGATTCTTTTGGAAGAGCCATCAAAGATTAGAGACCACTTACCCTCTATTTGGCGGATCTCCAGTGAGTGGGTCGGCTTCTTTAGCACACCCACACGACCAAAAAGCCAATTTGATTTTCGGCCATATGTGTGGGACGAGTATTTATTTATAATATTGATATTTATCACATATTTTCTTAATCAGTATTTTCTTATTAAACTTCTATTACTTATATAATTAGTTGTCTAATTAAAGTAAACTATATGTATTTTGATATAAATGAAATATTATACAGTAATACATTTTTAGTGGAAATCTAAAATTTCTGACACTACTATGTATGATTTTATATCATAGAGATATCTTATTTATGGAAACATTCTTAATTGATTATTAAAGAAGAGCGTTATGGTAGATTGATATCAATTAAATCAATTAGAGGTTTCTTGATTATCAAGTATTATCTATTATAGAATACATTCAATTAGGAATAATTTATAATATTTAATATTAAATATAAATCTTGTATTTTTAGAAATAACAATTTTATTAAAATACAACTCCTTCATTTGATTCTTATCATACTATAAATAGAGTTTGACTTTCAATTAATTTCTAAAAATACACATTCATCTTAGATTTTCTATACAACTCCCTTACTTAGAGAACAAGTTTTCTGACTCTATAAATAGAAGTATACGGATACAAAACTTTCTGAAGCTGTGAGATTTCACTAAAACAAGATAGAGAAAGTCAAGCCAGCCCAGGGCTTCGGGCACCTAAGAGAGAGGTGCTGTCCCTTAGTGTGCTTGGTAAAAGAAGTTTAAAAAGCCCTAGAGACTCGTGCCTAGGGTTTCGAATTGAAATTTTCAGATATCCTTCTTGTGTTATGGTCCAGCGTTAGACACTTTGGTTTCATTGATCTGTTGTTGTCTTCTTCTTCTTCTTCTTCTTCTTCATCTATATTCTAGAAGTTTCTAGTAAGATTTATATTCATTGTTGGGTCAAGTTCTATATCCCTCTCTCTTCATATTTATAGCTTCTATCCATTTGTCTAACCATCTAGAAATAGCCATATATGTTTATTTTTTACATCTAAATATTTGATATTATTCTTAGATTTTGATTTTGCGTCAGATCTGTGTTTGAGATGGTCTCTTCTTTATAGAAGTCTTATTGATTTTAAACTCTAGGCCCTCACACATATTCTTCCTAGAGTGTATATTGTTTAGAGACTTTTTATATGAACTATTTCTTATATTATCTGTCAGATCTGAGGTTGTTTTCCTAATATTTAGGGCGTGTAGAGTAAACCATAGTCTTGTCTAGGTTTATCTCATTTACCTGTTAGGTCTAGGATTTGTTTAGTTGTCTAGAGTCTCCTATCATGTACATGTTTTTTGTTTTAGTTTATATCTTTTAGATTTGTCCACTTGATGATTAAAATGGTGATATAGTTGTTTACTTCACGAACTACGGTGGAATTCGTCTTGTATTACAAATTCGGAGTTGTCTCCTTTGTATCTCAGGTCTCCAGCTCAAGGATACGGTGTGCTAGTTGCCAACTGAATTTAGGAGCTTCTCGGATTACCTTGTTGAGGTTCCACACAAGAGATTGCAGAACACAATGTAGGCAAAAAGGTAGTGTGGTGAGTAGCTGATCCGCGTGATAGTTTGTTATCTATCTTGTATTAGATGCTTATGGGAAATATAGCTATCTAGGACTAGTTGGTGCTAGAAGGTGAGGTTTTTTATCCTAACTGTCCTTCTCAGGCGATGAAGATAGTGAAGGTTTCCCCACCTTAAAAATTGTTGCGCGGTGTCTCTTTACTTTCATATAACTGTCGTATCTTATTTGGATTTACTTTACAGTTATATCGTGCATCTACTATTTGTCTTTATGTAGTCCTTGTTTAGAGAATAGTTTAGATCTTATTGTTTAGTCAATTATATCTACTATTTTGTTGCGGAAAGGACCGATCCTATTGGTTGTACGTTGTAAACTTACGCTGTCTCGCGATTTGTTTGTAAAAACAAGTAGACACACTCATACTCCTTTCCTTGCTTGTCATCTACAGATGCAATATCCATTCTCAATTTTTATCGGAGGCAAGTTACTTTACTTTATATTATTCATTTAATTGAACTAACGTAAATGTCAATATGCTTTCTCCATAAGAGATTGGTAGACTCTCTAGATTCTCCTCTTTCTCTCTTGTAATTCTTCCTGCATGGATGGACTATGGTAGATGAACAAATTATACGTGACAAAATGCCTTCACCTTCCATGTTGCTTCTTGGAGGATTTGAAGGTTTATTAAGCTGGAAATCTAGGATGGACAGATTTCTCATGAGTAGAGGATGGTGCTTATTTCAAGATATTTTTCAAAATAGAATTCTATGTCTACTTTAGAAGAGATCAAGATTGATCAAGAAACCCTCAACTTCATTCGTCATGCCCTGACCGAGAAGGATCTTAAGGTCATTAGTGGTGTGAAGACAACAAGAGATGCATGGTAATAGGTGATAAAGGCATATCCTTATGATTCCAACAAACAACCTAGTGATATCCATCATGCACCAGGGATCAAGCATTCATCGATTGATATTTCACTATGTGTGGCACTATTTTGTTATGCAAATGGTGGAAAGTTGAGTGATAATAATGAGACTTCCTCCAACGCCTCTGATGTCTTCATTCGGTAGTACTATAGTGGTGATGAGGACGGGAATTCCTCCAACGTTTCTGAAGTCATTCCTGAGAAGGAAATCGTTGAAGTTTCAGAGAAACTACCACCTGAAAGTTTTGAGAAGTTTTTGCAATATTTGCACGGTTTATCAGAGGATTGTCAATCCGACAATGACAGGGGTTGCGGTGATGATGGTGAGGCTCTTCCCAACTCATCCCTCACTGATTATAATAATGATAGTTTTATGGCCATCGTTATTGACGATCTCCATAATACTGGACCATAAGCGCTTTCTCATCTTCACAAGAATATTGATCTTGAAGAGAAATATGACATTCTTGAACATGACGTGTTTAAGTTGAAAGAGGGAATAGATGGTTTGAAGTGAATGTTGAAACTTGTTCTATATAAATCACTCAAGAGATTTCGTGAAGACAATGAGCAGTTGCTAAAGGAAAATGAGAAAAAACTTGTCAAGGAAGCTCAATTCGAGTTTCTCACAAAAGGAGCTCAGTCAAACAAAGGAATAGAAGGAGGAAATGGCTCAATAGTTGAAGGAAACAAATGAGAAGTTGGCTAATTTTTCTCTAAGATCGGAGAAGGTGAATAGCCTGATTAACAATTCTCATTTAGGAAAAGAAAAATGTGGTCTAGGGTATAAACTCCAAAAGGATTCAGTTGAAAATAATCTGACTCGCTTCCTCAAAGCCAAACATATTTTGCATCATCGAAGACTTGTGACTCCAAGACAGTCTTTAAAGAGCCTTTGAGGATTGAAGTCTCCAAAAGAAAGAAGAGTGATTCTGCCATTTTCTCTACTACCAACAAGCAGCGACATAAATGGAAACTAAATTATCATCAACGTGGCAATCTAATTCATGAATTCCATACTCACCGTAATTTCGGCATGTCTCCTAACTCTTCTTCATGTGCTCATATTTAATTTCCTACTTGACACTAATGTGATGTTTATGGTTACAAAAGGACTAACTCCTATCATCAATACATGTTAGGAAAGAGTCACATCTTTGGTTCCACTAGTTATTTTCATATTCTAAGTTCGTATCATAGATATATGATTGAGGCTATCGAATCCCCTCTTGGAGATTCTTTCTTGGAGATTCTCCTACTCAAGGAAGCATGAGGGTACATGGAAGGGAATTAATGATCAAGTGGTTCTCTCAAACTCTACCCATATCTTGTTATAGAGGAAGAAGCTACGACGAACGGTTAGACTTTCGTAGACACAAGTCAGCTAGAGTCAAGGATCCTCGAGGCAATCTTAACTAATGAACCTAAGAAAATAACTGACCCTAAAGAGAAGAAGGGTAAAGAAAAGATTGTCACATGCAATGTTGCCCGTGTTATGCCTAAGGACCATAATCTTTTCACGATTGTATAAAGAGAAATAAAATTTTCCCTACTTCTCAAAAGAATAGAAATTCTACTTCTCCTTCCCCTTATATGAAGCCTTAACTAATCGACTTACTAGAGAAAAAGTTGTTCAAAAAATGTCTTACATAGGTATAACAGTTTCATATTCTAAGTTTGCAACATTTTTGTCCATGATGGTAGAAAAAAGAGTAATTATCGTGAATTTCCTAAACCTGCGAAATTGACTTGGGTCGGAAAAGGATCAGTGCTAAGTCAAGCTACTGATCCGCATTCGCATAACTAGTTTGTGAAGAGATGTCCCCCGCGGATTGTACATGTAGCTTTTAGCTTATTAGCTTGTGTTAGCATACATGCAAAACATTTGTTTTCTTTAGTATTTGTTGCGCACAAGCAAGGGGAAGCTATTTGTCTTTTTGGTTTATTTCGTAATTTGTTAATTTTTGTGCGTCTTTCAAAAAGTATGAGCCTCACATAATAATAATAATAATAATAATAATAATAATAATAATAATAATAATAATAATAATAATAATAATACAACTCACCCAATTTGTACATCTAAAAGCAAATGGGTGATAGCTCAGTGGTAGAGCATTTGAAGCCCCTACAGGAGGTCACGAGTTCGTATCCGGCCATATGATGAAAGTCTCCAAAAAAAATGTACATCTAAAAAGAATAAGGGCAAGTTTGGGAATGGTTATGTTGCCAGCACAACTGCTTTTCGGCAGCATAAATAATTTAATGTGTTTGATAAAAAATATTTTTTGACTTTTCAGACAGTTTCTATTGTCTCACACATCCTTTCAGAAAGTAAGGGGAGGGGATATGCTTTCTGGGAATATCTTTTGATTAAATTATCTACAACTAATTTTAACCTTAGAAATTTGAAAAATATAAATATTTATCTTTACAGAAATGATACATGTAATATATTTGTGTCATTTTACATTCTCACAGCAAGTTCACAGTTAATTTTTTCTAAATATGGAATCACTATGTCAATATTTCACAGTAATATTTATCAAACAATATTTTAACTAAAATTCGCAACAACTTATTCATAGTGATTCTCACTCAGCAAGAACGGCCACAATATTTCCAAACTAGCCCTAATTATATGTGATTATTTCCAGAAGACTGTCCCGTCTGATCCAGAACCATTCAATCATTTCTCAGCCAAAAATATGAAAGGGTTCAAAAGGGCCATGTGAACATCTATGCATCTTCTTCACCTTTTCCTGAATTAAAAACTATATGGTGTAGGGTCATTTCCCAAAGATTCACCTTCATTTTATTAAGGGCTCTACCGTATTATTTAAATGTGTTGCCATAGATACAGAGAGCTGTTTAGAAATGTGTCCTTTGGGAGAATATGAAGCCAAATGACCCTTCAAATTTCCTAAACTACAAAACACTATTCATGGGTTAGTAATATCTTAATCCAGAAAAGTCATTTTTTGATTTGCTTGATGACTCATTGGGGTTACCTTGATTTTTGGAAGTTCAACTATTTCTTAAACCTAAGATCAGTTATCTAAGTCTAAGCAATAAGAATGGAGGTTCCTTTCATATGCAACCATTTCATAGCATGTTTCGAGGAGAATTTTTTTTCACCCGGGGTACACATATTATATGCTTTTTTTTTTTTTTTTTTTTTTTTTTTTTTAATTTTTGAAATAACACATATTATATGCTTTGTTAAACTTTGTTAAGCACAGTTTCAATTTTAGCTTTCATAGTATCCACATTTTGAAAGTGTTACACCGGTGGTATATTTTACTAGTGTTAGTTTTAATATAGATAAAATTGAACCAGTAGTACTCACATTTACGACTTTATTATAATTTAGTACTAATATTTTAAAATTCTACAATATTAATAACAGAAACGTAAGTAGAGACAGGAACAAAAGTACAGAATAACAACACAGAAAAACAAGAATCACACTAAAACTAACCCAATCTGGACGAACACCATTGCTCAAACTTACCTTATGTTTCTCTGACTTACCACCACTTCCATCAGGATTCCTTAATGAAAAACTTTTAGAAGGATTGTTAAGGGAGGCCAACCAAAATTCCAATACACACTTGGCGATACTCACTCAAATCTGTTAGACTATGAACGTTCACCCAACGAACGAATCTATGGTGAACTCATGATGTTTCCTTTTTCACTTACAGGCAAAGCTAGGGTATGGTTTATGACCATATTAAGACATTCTATCACTACATGGGAGTAACTTATTGAGGAATTCGGAGGAACTATCATCCGCCTTCTCGAGTAGTAGAGCTTATGGACGAGCTTCACAACTTTAAATAAGATGATGATCAGACTTTGGGGAAGCTTGGGAGAAGTTCAATCTTATTTTGAGGAGGATTCTTAATCATGATGAACCAATATTCAAGAGCCTCAACACTTTTTATTGTGCACTCAACATAGACACATCAAAGGACCTCGATCAATTGGCAAGAGGTAACTTTATGGGTCTTGCTCCACTAGAAGACAAGGCAATTCTTCATAATATTTCTAGGCGGCAGGCAATTAGATGATCGGGTTGTTGAAATCAAAAGACGACTAGTGACACAATGGTGAATCAATTAGAGTCCATTAGTTCACATATTGCAACTCTCACCACAACATTTCAGACTATCAACCTTAATGGACCAGAACCAGTTAGTGAGATTAAACAAATAACAGTGGAAGATGTGGACTATTTGGGGTACCCGAAACAACAACATCATCAATGAGGAAACACCTATCAACCCAATAAAATACAACACCCTAATTTTAGTTGGAGCAATCCAAGACATGGGACTTATGCACCTCGACAGTACCTACAGAGAGTACAACAACAGGCACACAACCAGCGCATAGCGTAACATGATGAGTCAGTTATTAGATCAATATCAAGCTATACAAGCTTGAAAGTGAAACTTAAATATCCGTGAAGACACATGAGACCCAAATCGAGAAAATAGCTATCCAATTTACACCTTAGAGCCCTGGGTGCGCTGCTAAGAACTACTAATACCCCTGTTTTCTATCTGTCTTCATAGTTTGACTTTTTCTTCCGTAACCGGATCACTTTGACCTTGTGATTTGGATAGCAAACGATGAATTTTTTTTTGGTAATTTTCCATGGTGTTGTAGTGTAAAGTTTACTCTACAACATCATGGAAAGATTATCATATTCTTGCACCATTTTACTAATCAAATCACCAAATCAAAGTGATCTAGTGAATAGTGGTATAACGAAAATTATGAAGATAGATAGAGAACAGAGGAAGTACAATTCCACACTAGAGAAGGCTGTTACAATTGTTCTTGAGGAGGATTTTCAAAAGCCTACTATTGATTCACAATCTCGCATGGGAATGATTCAAGTGGTTGAAGACAACAAATCTTCAAGCAAAAAGGAGGCATTAGCACAATCATTTCAAGCAAGGAGACCATGATCCCCGAATCAAAGGGCATGGAACATCAATGCAATAATCATCAGGGTATGATCTCTAAAATCACTAATGAGGAGATCAAAAATTCTTCTTAGCCTTCACGAATTAAGAGAGAGGGAGACGAGCATCTTTATGGTAATGTTTTGATATATTTAAATAGCTCCGCATTAACATACCATTGGCGGAATCCCTCGTTCATATGCGTAAATATAAAAACTTTTTAAAAGAAGTGATTTGGGTAAGAAAATATTAGATGATACTGGGACTGTAGCATTGACTGAAATTTGTAGTGCTGTTATTCGGCAAACAATTCCTAAGTTGAGAGACACCCGAAGTGTCATTGTTTCATGCCAAATAGGAGGTGAAATCACTACCAGAGCTATATGTGATTTTGGAGCAAGTGTGAGTATTATGCCTTTGTCCATGTTTAAACACATATGCCTAGGAGAACCTAAACCTTCTAATGTTAGCTTACAACTTGCCGATGTGTCAACCATGCATGTTAACGTAGTTGGTTTTGTCAGCCAATGTTATCATAGTTGATATAAATGAGGATTGAGATGTGCCTCTCATCCTTGGGAGACCACTAGTAAATGAGAGTTAAAATTGATATGTAATCCGAAGAGCTTACAATTAAGACCTTAGATTACCAAGTCACTCTAAAGGAATTTGACGGTTCTATTATTAGAGGTAAATTAACAATGATCAATTTACGTATAACCAAAACACCCAAAGTTAAACCAGAGGAAGAACCTATACCTGGACGTGAATAAATTTTGAGGTTGAAACACGCCCATTAACACCAAAGAGATAAAAGTGGAGAGACATGAGGTGTGGCGCAAACTTAGAACCAAAATTTATAAAAAGGAGGCTAGCCGAGCTGACCATCATACTTTTTCCACGAAGCACCTGGGTCGGACCGCCGACCTTAAATTACAAGTGCTTTTTGGGAGGCAACCCAACATTTATTTTATCGTTTTATGTTTTTAACTTTTAGTAAATTAATTTTTTCAGATTTTGTTATTTCAATTTCTTAGTTTAGATTGTTCTTCAATTTTTAACTTACATTTTTTTAATTACATGCTACTAATGAGACCAAGAAGGCAGTGTTCACGATTTAATTTTTAAAAAATACATTGGTAATTGATGGTCTACTCCGGATGCGCAAGTCACGCATTTTACCGCAAGGGAGCCCATCAAAGCCTGGGGATTGCCAAGAATGGACGGCTTTTTCAACAAATGGTTATTGAGATTGACCCTCATGAACTACAATGCATTTCACGAGTTCGGGTATTGCACCAGTCATTTTTATTACTGGAGATGGGAGAATAATTAAAAAATCTTATCAAGAAGGCTCAAGATTATTAACAAAGTGAGGAGGATTCAACAAAAAATTCCAACACCATGGTGGAAAATATTTCGCCATGGAATGGAAGTTTATCGAGCATTTTACAAGTATCCCACTATGGCAAGAATCCTCCCACCATGTTGTAGATACTGCTTTATGACATGGCAGATCTAGGCCACGTGGCAACCATCCAGCACACCATATTGTGCTCCACACACACAGGATCACCAGTCGAGCTGATCCATGTGGGGGCTGCGAGACAGAGCCCTCGCATACCACCGCACGGGACTTGTAGGGACTTGTGGTTTGGAGGCTAGAGTAAGCCCTGTCGCGTGCGAGCCAAGCCCGCGCGCGACCTTTAGTAACTGTTTTGAGAGATCAATGGCACGAGCTCCATAAACCCGGTCAATCCGGTCAAACCCGGTCAACCTCGTAACGGTTCCGGTACTCGCGCACCACGTGCTCTAACGGTTCCTATATACTCGGACGAACGTGCCGTTATGGTTAAGCTAATTAAGCCGCCATTAATGGGCGCATTAACCACATTACAACGGTCACGTTCTCCAGTATATATATATCGTTAACCTTTCCATACAAAGGAGGACACACTGCCATACGCGGAAGCTCTGCCAAACCTCTGTCTCTCTCTCAGACATTGCTACTGACTTACTCTCTCCCTACACACACCCCTATTCTTCCTGTGCGATCCCTGATCCACTACGTACGGTG
Organism: Linanthus parryae; assembly: GCA_023055425.1. Taxonomy (NCBI): domain Eukaryota; kingdom Viridiplantae; phylum Streptophyta; class Magnoliopsida; order Ericales; family Polemoniaceae; genus Linanthus; species Linanthus parryae. The sequence goes on along the minus strand of JALGPY010000002.1, from coordinate 131,233,219 downwards.
TACACGGAGGTCTCCCTGCCGGAATCTCTTGTGCACATTTTGGTGAACCCGACGTGAAACTTACCAGCAAAAGCAACCATGTCTCAGGAGGACGATGTCAGCAACCGATCTCCTTCCACCGAAACTCCCTCGGGAGACGAGGCTCGCCGTACTCCGACGACTCCCGGCGAGGCGCCAACTTTAGAGTCTTTGGACGCCACTGTCCAAAGTCAGGCAAAAGCTCTCAAGTCTCAATCCGCGCAGTTAGAACGGATCTTGGCCGTTCTGGGCACTCTTGCGCCAAATCCTCCACCTGCCACCGCTATCCCTCAAGGAGGAGGAACCCCTACCGCTCCAGGATTGGGAGTGTCGGCCACGCCTCCCAACCCTCATCTGCAAACTCCACCGTCGGCCACGCAGTTGCCTTCGGTCCAAGGGTCAACGGCACAAATGTTGCCCCCTGCTGCTCACGCCTCTCAGCCCCCGGCTTTGGCGTCCAACCCAGCTCTGCAGTACACTCTGCCTCCACCAGCGACAATCTGGGGAAACGCGGGTAGTCAATACACTCCCAATCCTCCGGCAGCATATGTGTCGCCACCGCCTACAACCCCTCCGCCAACTACCGAGGGAAGCATTCCAGAATGCATGACGTCTTTGCAGAAGCGCGTGGACTCCATCTTGGCTCATCAGTCGTTCGCGGATACCATCATCCCGAAGCTAGACAACGATCCACCCATCCCACGAGAGATCTATCTCATGCCTAACCCGGCGGGGTACAAGGCTCCCAAATGGGACAAGTTCGAGGACGTCAATGGAAACGCTCATGAGCATGTCATGCATTTCATTGATGTCATGGGTCCATATGGAGCTGATCCCAAGCTGCTGATGCGAGAATTCCCAAAAACTCTTGGGAATGTAGCATACAAATGGTACCGAACATTGGAGGCCGGGTCTGTGAAAACTTGGGACGACATGGTCCAGAAGTTCTATACCAAGTTCTTCCAGATGGAAGAAAAGGTGACGATGATCCATCTCTCGCGGATGTATCAGAAACGCGAGGAAGATGGAATCACTTTCATCAAGAAATTCAGAGCGAAATCCTTGGAGTGCAAGGATCCAATGCTCGAAAGCCGGCTCGTAGAGATATGCCTGCAGTGCATGCGAGATGAATACAAAAGCATGCTGATCAATTTACAAACACCAACGTTTTCAAAGCTCATCGAATGCACGATGAACATCGAGCCCATTGTCGAGAGACAGAGAAAGAAGAGCGCTCCAGAACGACCTGCGAGCGGCACCACCTACAAGATCGGCAGATTTGGCTACAAGCGGGGACGCGAAGCTGAGGTCAACACAGTTTCGCCCCAGAAGCAAACAAAGGTTGCAACCTTCGATGCACCACCTCTGCCATGCTCGGTGGAGGAAGCGAGCGATCTCTGCAGACAGTGGCGTAAGGACGGCGTCCTGCCACCGCTCGAGAAAGCACCCTCCAAGGAGATGACGAGGGACCCTAAGTGGTGCGAATACCACGGCAAGGTCATGCACCCCACAGCCGAGTGCAAGAAGCTCAGATTCGCGTTCGATCAGAAGATGAAGAACGGCGAACTCATCGTCAGCGACCACCGGAAGGATGTGCGCAACAACCCGCTGCCTGCCCATACAGATGCGGGCTCAAAGGGCAAAGAGGTCGCCATGATCTCGATAGTGGACTTGGAAGAAGTCGCAGAGGATGGTCTGCCCATCGTTGCTGAAGTCCATGAAGATGAAGACTACAGCATGGACACGGAAGATGAGCGTGCCGACCGCATGAAGGGGTCGCACGGCTTCGACAAATTCTTCAACGAGATGAACTTCTCCGAAAAATGTCGAGCGGACATGACAAAAGCAATCTTAAGGGTAGCAGAGGACTACGAGGAGGACCTCGTGATCTCCAACGGGAAAGTCGTCAGGGCGTCCCGTTTCACAGAAAAGATTATGACCTTTTCTGCCAGCGACAAGAAGACAGATGCGAGCCACCAGAGGCCCCTGTACGTGACCGCCATCATCAACGGCGTCGAATTCAAGCGAGCATTCGTCGATGGAGGAGCAGCGGTCAATGTTGTTCCACTCCACACACTGAAGCTAGCAGGGATCCCCGAGCACAAGGTAGTCAAGCGTCCATCCCCGCTGGTGGGATTCGGGAGCGATTCTAGAATGACGATCGGATGGATCCGCCTGGGCGTTCAGATCGGCAAAATCAAGTGCTCGGCGAAGTTCTATGTCATAGACGCGAACACCACATATCACATGATCATAGGTCGGGCCTGGATTCATCGCTTTGACGCAATCCCTTCGACGGCTCACCAGGTGATGAAAGCTATCTGGAACGACAGGATTGTCGAGATACCGGCCTCAACTAACCCGTTCAACTTGGACGAAGCACATCTCAGCGAGGCGGTGTGGTTCACCGAGATGGCGGACGAGCAAACACCCGGACCATTCAACCCTACTCCTTTACCTCTCTGGGAGGACATCAAGGACCAGTCACCTGCGGGCGTGATGGTGACAAGGGGGGATGCCAAGGAAAAGCCGCCTACTCACGAAGAGGCGCCGCGCATCGCATATCATCGGAAGAATGTGTACACTCTGAAGAGGATCGCAAAGCATGACCCCGAGGGTAAGGAGATAGAGAGCTTCTACGCCAACGGGAAGAAATGCTATCGCATATGAAGGTGCGCGGGGACGTCCTCACACGGGCATGGGGATGTCCCTGGGCAAATCTATCAAATCGAGCAAGTTGCGCTGACAGAAGAGCCAACACAGGGCACTTCAGATGAGAAACTCAAAGAAGCGCCCGAATGCATGGAAGACAGGCCAAGACCACAAAAGCAAGAGCTTAAGGAAGTGTTCCTCAGCCCGAACGAGGAAAAGAAAAGGCCAGTCTTCCTGAGTGCGGACCTCACAAGCGAAGAGGAACAAGGACTGCTGCAGCTCCTGACTGAATACAAGGACGTGTTCGCATGGGAATATGACGAGATGCCGGGTCTGGACACGAGCATCACCATGCACCGTTTAGACATCATCCCAGGATCTAAACCGGTCAAGCAAAGCACCAGAAGCTTCAGGCCAGAGCTCAACGTGAAAATCAAACAGGAGATTGTCAAACTCCTAGACGCCAAGTTCATAGAGCCAAATCACCATCCCACATGGTTGGCCAACATCGTGCCGGTGGTAAAGAAGAACGGACAGCTCCGCATCTGCGTGGACTTCCGAGATCTTAATCGTTTCTGCCCTAAGGACGATTTCCCACTGCCTAACATCGATTTGCTCATTGATTCAACGGCAGGCCATCGCATGTTCAGTTTCATGGACGGCTTCAGCGGGTACAATCAAATCAAGATGGATCCCGAAGATGCAAGGAAAACTGCATTCATCACTCCCGTAGGGGTATTCAACTATACGGTAATGCCATTCGGTCTTAAGAACGCAGGCGCAACCTATCAGCGGGCCATGATGGCTCTATTCCACGACATGATGCACAAAGAAGTGGAATTCTATGTGGACGACTTGGTAGTCAAATCCAAGCATGAAGCAGATCACCTTGCAGACCTGCGAAAGGTGTTCAACAGATGCAGGAGCTTTCAACTGAAAATGAACCCCATGAAATGCGCATTCGGCGTGACTTCGGGGAAGTTTTTGGGATGCGTAGTCCATCGCCAAGGGATCGAGCCTGACCCTGCGAAAGTGTCGGCCATCACCAGCATGACGCCACCTCACGACCAAAGTACCTTGAAAACATTCTTGGGAAAATTGTCATATCTGCGGAGATTCATCCCAGCAATCGCCGAAATCACATGCTGCTTCAGCACTCTTCTCAAGAAGGACGCCGCGTACAACTGGGCTCCTGATCACGAAGCCGCATTCGAAAAGCTAAAGGAGTTACTCACATCCCCAAAGATAATGATCGCGCCTCAACTGGGGTCACCGCTTCTGCTATACCTTACATCGACAAGGAAATCTATAGGAGCACTCTTGGCTCAGGTGTATGAAGGCCAAGAGAGGCCCATCTATTACATCTCTCGCATTGTGCAGCCTGCTGAATCAAGGTACACAGACATCGAACGTCATTGCCTTGCTTTATTCTTCGTAATAGAGAAGTTGAGACACTATTTTGCATCGCACAAAGTAGTGGTGGTCACCAAAAGCGACCCCATAAGATACCTGCTAACTCACACTACTCCGGGCGGGAGATTGGCGAAATGGTACATGACCATCTCTCAATACGATATCACATGCGTGAAACCAAGAGCGATCAAGTCGCAGGCGGTAGCAGATCTGTTGGCACAGTTTCCCGACAACAGTCACGAACCTGTGATCGAGGAAGAGCTCGAAGGCCCTGAAATCTACGCGATCGACGTGCCCTATTGGACCCTCCACTTCGACGGTTCGTCAACCAGAAAAGGCGGAGGCATTGGGATAGTCTTGACAAAGCCGGACGGGGAAGTCATACAGATGTCCGCAAAACTCAACTTCGCAGTCACGAGCAACGAGGCGGAATACGAGGCTCTGATCGCGGGGCTCCGTGCGGCGAAAGCTTTGGAAGTGAGCAACTTAACAGTCATGGGAGATTCCAAACTGATTGTTAAGCAGGCCTCGGGCGAATATGGTTTAAAGGAGATCAACCTCCTGCCATACCGCACCCTAGTGCAAAAGCTGATGCAGCAATTCTGCGACGTGAAATACGAGCACAAGCCCCGAGCGGACAACAGGCATGCAGACGCCTTAGCAACTCTGGGATCTAAGGTCAGCATAGACAAATGCCCCGCAAGGATTTCCATCGAAGTGCGAACATCGTCGGCATTAACAGAAGATGCGTGCGACGATAGAACACATGGATGACGCAGACTGGCGAAAAGCAATCCTGCAAGCTATTGCGAAAGGCACCAGCAGCGAAAGCTGGGTACTCACGAAAGGATACTGCATCCACGACAACACCCTTTACTACAAGGGTCCTGGAGGAATACTCATGCGATGTGTCTCCGAGCAAGAGGGACAACAGCTGTTAGAAAAGATTCACCAACACGCTTGCGGAGAAAGCGAGGTGTCAATCTACAGGAAAGCTCAGAGATATGGCATCCATTGGCCAGGCATGTCAACAGCTGCAGCCTTGATACAAGGGAAGTGCGAAAGTTGCGCACTAATCAAAGATTCTCTACTCATCGCTCTAACCGATGACGACACAGACTGGAGGAAGCCATTGTTTGAGTTCCTCACCCAGGGCACCCTACCCGAATCGAGAAAAGAAGCCGACAAATTGAAGAGGAAAGCCTCTCGATACCTGGTTCAGGAAAACCTGCTTTGGCAAAAAGGTCACGAGGGTAACTTGCTGCGATGCCTAGACGGCAGAGAAGCACAAGAAGTCATGGACCTTTCTCATCAGGTGGAACACCAGGGAGGTGCGAAATTATGCAGACAACTCCTCTCAATCGGATACTTCTGGCCCACGATGGAAGTCGATTGCCGCACCAAGGTGCGACGCTGCCAAGAATGCCAATTCAAAGGGAACCTAGTGCACGCTCCTGCCGTGGATCTACATGCATTAGGGACGCCATGGCCATTTCACACATGGGCTTTGGACTTCATCGGCCCCATCCGACCAACGTCACATGGGAACCATTTCATTCTCACTGCAACCGAGCTGTTCACCAAATGGGTGGAAGCAATACCACTGAAGACGGCAAACGCGCTGGCTGTGGTTAACTTCATCCAGGAAAACATCGTATGCAGGTTCGGAATCCCAAATACTATTCTTTCAGATAACGGTACTCCTTTTGTTAATCGTCAGGTAGCTACGAAACTCGCGGAGTACAATATCAGGCAGATATGCTCTACCCCCTATTATCCAAAGGGAAACGGACAAGCCGAAGCGACTAACAAAACGCTGTTGAGAATTCTGAGCAAGATGGTCGCAGATGACCACAAGAAGTGGGCCGACTCCCTTAACATAGCTCTGTGGGCCTACAGAACTTCTCCAAGGACACCTACAGGGGCCTCGCCATTTCTACTATGTTATGGGGCCGAAGCTGTAGTACCTGCGGAGGTCAGAGTCAATTCGGCAAGGCTGGCCTTCCATGCACTCTATGAAAATCAACGCGATCATGATTTAGTCTTGCTGGAAGAAAAGCGAGAACAAGCCAAAAGGACTAACAAGCGGTACCAAGAGAGAATCGCTCGCGCCTATAACAAGACAGTCCAGCGACGGGATTTCGCAGTTGGCGACCTGGTCTTGCGCGCATCTGATCACTGCATGCGAGAAGCAACTCACCCAAGGTTCGCAGCTAATTGGGAAGGACCCTTCGAAGTCACAGAAGTCTTCGATAGCGGCTACTGCAGCATACGAAGGTTGCACGGCACAACCTCAACTCCAAGCTCAGTCAACATGCGCTGGATCAAGAAGTACTATCCTTGACTTCTCTTATTTCATACGTTTTATGATAACGTTGCTTAATGTCTCATGTGGCTATGATTAACGCAATCTCCTCTCCCATATGAGAGGATTATAATCCTATCTCTCACATATGAGAATGTCATAATAAAGAATTCTCCCAAATGAGAAGTTCATATTTCTAGCTGTTTATATCGCTCTATTTAATTTGTTATTGCTGTTAACAATGATTTATTCGCTGCAATATCAGCCAATACAAATACGATCTTAATTGATCATCCAAGCCTATCTTTTACGATAGCAAATGCGATCTTAATTGATCATCAAAGCCTATCTCTTACGATAGCAAATGCGATCTTAATTGATCATCAAAGCCTATCTCTTACGATAGCAAATGCGATCTTAATTGATCATCAAAGCCTATCTCTTACGATAGCAAATGCGATCTTAATTGATTATCAAAGCCTATCTCTCACGATAGCAACAAACGCAAACGTGATCCTAATAGATCATCAAAGCCTATCTCTCGCGATAGCAGCAAATACAAGCGCGATCTTAATTGATCATCAAAGCCTATCTCTTACGATAGCAAATGCGATCTTAATTGATCATCAAAGCCTATCTCTCACGATAGCAGCAAACGCAAACGTGATCCTAATCGATTAAAGCCTATCTCTTACGATAGCAGCAAACGCAAACGCGAACTTAATTGATCATCAAAGCCTATCTCTTACGATAGCAAACGCGATCTTAATTGATCATCTAAAGCCCATCCCTTACGATGGCAGCAAACGCAAATGCGATCTTAAGTGATCCTCAAAGCCTATCTCTCATGATAGCAGCCAACATAAATACGATCTTAATTGATCATCTAAAGCCCATCCCTTACGATGGCAGCCAACGCAAGTGCGATCTTAAGTGATCATCCAAAGCCTATCTCTCACGATAGCAGTCAACATGAATACGATCTTAATTGATCATCTAAAGCCCATCCCTTACGATGGTAGCCAATGCAAATTCGATCTTAAGTGATCATCCAAAGCCTATCTCCTACGATAGCAGCAAAATACAAAAACGATCTCAATCGATTATCAAAATCCTATCTCTCACGATAGCGGTTTACGCAAGTGCGATCTTATATGATCTTTTTAAGCCGATCTCAATCGATCGTCAAAATCCTATCTCTCACGATAGCGGTTTACACAAATGCGATCTTATATGATCCTCTCAAGCCTATCTGTTACGATAGCAATTTATACGCAAAGTGATTTTAGTTGATCACCCAAGCCCGTCTGTTACGATGGCAACGTAACTGCAGAACCATTTTGCTAGACCTTCTAAAGGTCTATCTGCTGCGATAGCAATTCATGCGAGAAACTATCTCAAGCAATTCTCTAATAAAGCCTATCTTCTATGATAGCAATTCGCACCGCTCAATGATCTTAATTGATCTGTTGAAAAAACTATCTGTTACGATAGCAAAGTTGTGAACGTGATCTCATACGATTTACAACGACCAACTGCAAGCCCATCCATCAAAATGGCACATCTGCGAAATTACGATCTCGAATGATCTAGCGAAACATCTGCGCATTGCGGTCGCATATGTGAAATCATTACATGGCATTATGCAAGGCAAAACAAGCCGAAACGCATGCGAAATTGTATTTTGTTGCAAAGAGAGCAAATAATACAAAAGCTATATATCATTATGAGTCAAATGACTTACAATTTATCTGTCTAGATAACAGCTTACAAGCGAAAAGCTCGAATCTAACTACGCAGCCAACATGGCTTACAATACATTCGAAAAATGGCTGATAAGCCAGCAGAGACACGGTACGGAAACCCGGACTGCAAAGAATGAACCGCCCTGGCTTCAAACACCGGCTGTGCAATACGCAGATCTGCGGCCAAAGATCTGTAGCAAGTAGGATGCATCTGCGAAGAGATCAACTCGCCATTCGCTACATCCCTAGCAGCAAGATCTGGGTGAATCTACGTCCAAAGATCTTAGGATCTGACGAGACCCCTGTCTGATCAAGATATGTACCAGAGGAACCACCTGTTCCGGCATATGCAGCCGTGCAAAACAGGGGAAGCCGTCATTCCTCTGGTACTGGGTTCCTTGTCCTGATAGACAAGGGCATTGGCGAGCCTCCTGAGTTCAAGAACGAAGAGGCAAGAAACCCTCCTCCAGGGATGCTGGAGGAGAATTCCGCCGTTCATTACGAGACGGTAGCACGGTCACTTCGGCGCTGCACCTCGCCACGAGGCGGCCGGAAACATGACCTGCACACATAATACACGAAGAAATTTCTTCGAACACACATGAGGTATTATCTGCATCCTCTTTATGATGGTTATAAACAGCAATAAGCCTCATAAAGTGGATCTTGGAAACTATTTCTATAGCACAAAGCGCAAACTCAGGATTCAAAACTTGAAGTTGCCATGAATCAACGAAAAACAAGCGTTGAAGCCAGCAGTCGTAAGGACTCACGGCAAAGCACATGTTTGGGATGAAGAACCCAAATGGCAAAGACAGGGTTTATATAGGCCCTGTGGAGACTCTTCGGTTGCCTAAGATGAGTCAGCAAAATTCAAAAAGAGGGTAAGTTCAATCACTTACGCCTTGAAAAGCGGTAACAATCAATTACCCTACTAAAGGCTACGACGATTCAGTTGCGTATCCTAATAAATGACGGATAGTCATGATTCGGATGGACTTCCCAACGGAAGCGTGCTTATCTGCCGAGAAATTAGCGCGAAAATCAAGCAGAAAATCAACTGCTGATGTCATAATTGGATATGCACAGAAATGTCCAATCAAATCTCGAAAAGGGCAAAACGGGCAAACTCATTGTTTGTTGTTAAAAAAGGGGGAGAAACCCTAGCAATATTACATTAATGTTTCAAAACATTACATTAATGTCTCAGCCATTTTCCTGTTTTCTTTTCAAAATTTGAAAAGTCAAAACAAATTCTTGACCAAGGAATCTTGGGGCTCGAACTGCTCGCTCAGCTTCTCCACTTGTTTCACTTCTTGCTTCAGTTGCTCGCACTTGGCATTCATTTCATGATACAGCTTCAAAGCTTCATCAACCTTTTGCTTTTGCTGCTCCACCTTCTGCATCTCAGCTGCGAGATTCTGGTGACCGAGATTCAAAGTTACAGCTGCGCGAATCAGTGTAACTCTGTCCTTGAGGAATTTGAAACCAAGTCTGCCTTGGACTTTGAACAGGAGATTTTGGCACATGCCACACAGCAATTCAGCACTCTGGGCCGAAATGGTCGCAGGTGTAGCCGCAGACAGCTGCTCCAGTATCCAGATGGCTTCAGTAAGGAATAGCCTCCTGTCAAAAGGTCCGATCTCCAGAGATCTCACAAACGATCGGGGGTATCTGAGACGCATTCGAACCACCCAGTCTACATCGGTTTGCTTCAAACCTGAGACATCAAAAATGGTTATAATGTCAGAACTCGCAAGCAAATAATGCGACGTGCGAACGGTAAATCTTTACTTACCAGTGCCTTCCAGAATTTCATGAAGAGAAGGGATGCGGGCCACTGGGTTGTTCGAAGACTGCCCTCGCTCCATGGCTCTCCTATCAGCTGCGAGCTCCAACCTCTCATAGTCAGGAGGAAGAGTGTAGGCCGCACCAGCTGCGACTACATTCCCAACCTGCGAGCCCCAAATGCTCCACGCAGGAATAGGTACTTCTGGCTCAGTCATCGCCGGAGGCGAAGGGACAGCCGAAGTCGCTGGGCGGAGGACACTCCCAGATGCAAAATTGTTAGCATTACTTGTCCTTTCTTCCTCGCCACCAGTATGGACGCCTTCGTCCATCGGCACAGCATCAGCTTCGACATCATCGGAGAGTTCGATGACATCCTCGAGATGCTCACTTGCGTGTCCAGCGGCTGCGACGGGCTTCTCGGTATGGGGGCTCGAGATTGGAACATGGGATGCAGAAGGCTGACTTCTCTGCTCCAGCTCAGGTTCCTCAGCATGACCTGCGATGCCAAATGCGATAACGTGAGGTAACTTGGTTATAAGTTATTTCGCTATCTTTATTAAAGCTAAGAATAAGCACCTCCACGCGAAGGTGGGATTGAGGTATCCTCGTCGTACACTAGGGACGTGGAACCGTGCCCTATCAGTGTATCCTCACTAAGCAAATCTTTAAGAGAAGCGTGACCTGGGATGCGAGTAAACCAGTCATGATTTTGCCGATCTGTGGCTACAGCCTAGTATGCGCATATCACTCAAAATAATTACCTGAGGGCTCTCCGCATTTGCTTACCAACCAACGGCGAATGTCAGGCTTTGACACACCGTGCTTTAACGCACCCACAATTACATCTCTATAAGTAACTGCGAGATTGAAGATCTCACCTTTATCGCCACCTGCGATCTCTGCGAAGTCCGCTTGGACTTGCTCCAGCTCTGCTGCGTCATCTCCAGGAACCTCATCTTCCTCCTCCACATGAGGAGCCACTTCTTCGGGAAGCTCGTCTTCCTCGCCAACTGGACGCACTAAGTCGTCAACATGATGCTCCTCGAGGCTCCGCTGTTTCACACGCTCGAGCTCCTCTTCCTCTCGCTGCCTTCTTCTTTCAGCAGCCTCCGCGGCTGTCTTCCGGGATTCAGCAAGAACATCTTCGCTTATGGGATCATCTGAAATGCCAGAATGGGCATCTCTCTTTTGCCTCTTGGCCACAAGGCCACCGACGGCTTCATCATCATCATCTGCGAATACATATTGGGTTCAAAGAAAAGAACTACAAAGAAGTCAAGATAAAGGACAGGGAGATGCGACGGAAGTACCTCCTGATTCTTCCTCGCACATCACAACTGTTGCTTCTTCTTCATCACTTGCCTGGGGCTCCTGTCTCTCTTCCTCCTCTTGGTTGAATGGAACGAAAGTCTCAACTGCGAGATCTTTTCGCACTTTGCTGGGCATACGACCCTTGCCTTTGTCCTTGACGGAAAGGGACCTCACTGGGGGAGAAGTTGGAGCACTCCTAGGGGAAGAAATCGTAATTCCCTTTTGCCTAGGTTTCTTCACTCTCGGCGCCACAGTCGCTGGAGGGGACGGGTCATCTCTAGGAGGAGACGGAGCCGGAGGGTTGTCTATCAGCGAGTCAGCAAAAGTGTTCATGACTCCGCGAACTTTTGTTTCGACCTCGGCATCCATCCTCCATGCTAGCCGGTACGACTCCCCCTTCCTTCTAGTGGCAACAATGGTGTCCACCAGCGATTTGGAGCGATCACCAGCTGCGAACCTCCGCACATGACACTGAACGATACAGAACGAAAAGCATCAGCGCGAGGAAATCAAAAGGCTCAAAGCACATAAGGAAATTGCTTACCTCAGCAAACGCCTTGCTATATTTGATGACCTGCGCGTCACCCTTCTTGATTGCGTCGACTTGCTCCTTCAGAATGAAATCGGGGCACAAATGATTCTCGCGGTCCCACAGCGAGTAGCAACCATACTCAGACTCGCTCAAACTGCAATTGGGGCGAAACGGAAAATAGTTTCTCTTGATCAAGGGGGCCTTTCCTGGCTGCGCCGCCGCCTCCGTCTCGATCCTCGTTTGCTGGGCAACCCAGTATGCGATCCAGTTCTGGGAACAACCACCCTTGCGAGTCCCTGCAGGCTGCTCAAAGGGAAGATTGCTCATAAGGACCGTCTTGCATTCCTTTGTCAGCAAACGCTTGTAGCACCCTCTGATAATAGACTGGGGCCAGATCGATGGGGCCACCGCATCAAAACCAAACTGAGGAGAGACCCGAGTAGGGTCAACATCCACTGTAAGTCTTTCATACCGTGGCGCGAGCTCACGAATATGCTCTGCAAGGGCAGGAAGATAACCTCGCAGACACCAACAGAAGAAGTCACGATAGCGTTCGTGGAAATGCGGCCCCTTTTCAAAGAGAAGGTCTTCTGACAAGACCATACCTTTGGAAGGGTATAGCTTTGAAAACCACCGTACATTCTCAACACGTGTGGCATAGGGCCTGGCAGTAAACTCCTTTCGTTTGTCGCATATCAAACTCCAAGTACACTTGGTGTTGCTTGCTCCAAACCATCTCGCAGCCCTTCCGCTGTTGCGCGCTTCCGTCTCGCCTGGGGGACACCACTTCTCAAGTGGGAGGGGAGTTGGAGCATAAGACGGCCAGCGCTCGAAAACCCACATTGTCAAAAAGCTGATATTGACAAAGGTCAGAACATCGAGGCGGCCACGCGATTCCCTCATCGCCAGAACCAGCTGATCAAGCCTGTAATATAACGTGCCTAAGACCAAGGGTCCGAGCGCGACTCTCTGGCCAAGAGCGAGCCTCACAGCAAGTGGCAGCACATGGTAGAAGACCCCGTCATGGGGATGACCATCAATCAGATACCTCGACAGCCAAGCACAGAGAAAGGCACAAAGGGTTAAATGATAACCCTTGCCCTCTACGTAATTCTCGGCCTCCGGGTTCTCGCTCAAAAGCTTCTTAGTGATGCTGCTGTTCGCATAGTCTCGGAAGAAGTACTGCAACCACTTGTTCCAGGTATTCTTCGCAGACGTATCCACCAGCTGCCAGTTCGGAAGAGGCTTTGTAGTGGTCCACCGAGTGGAGATTTTCTTTACCTCTGCTAGGCACTCCTCCATCTGCGCGTACAAGGCCATTTCAGCAGATGTCCTCAAGTGGCTCAAGGGGTCCACCTCGCCCATGGGGGAAAGCTCATACAGCATTTGAACGTCCTCGAGCGTGGGGGCGGCCTCGAACTCAGCAAAATGAAACGTGTGAGTCGCGGGCGAATAACGGGACAGAAGGTCTAGAAGCATGGACTGATCCAACTTCACGGCAGCACCCTTCATAGCGCGGATAGCAAAGAAAATGCCGGCTTTATCAAGAGTCTCGGCGTGATGATCCAACACGTGGTCGATCCACTCATCCATATAGTCCAATTTCTGGACGAAAGCTTGAGTAGAAATCGCAGTATACGGGAAGTGCCCGTTCTCGATCCCCAATCGGACTACATCCTTGGAACCAACCCACTCGAGCAGGGCTGAGTTAACTGGGCGAGTCAACGTCAGCAATTGCTCAGCTGGGACAGGGTCAGGCATCCTCTTCGCCTTCACCCTCGCATGGTAAAAGTCTTTCCCACCCAGAAAGGGGGCTTTACGCCACAGAGCCTGCGGAAGCTCCGGCATCTCTTCGTCTTCCTTAACGGGTCTGGTTACTCTTGTCTTGGCCATTCCTGCGAAAGGGCAAGAAGAAGGGGGGAGAAATACCACACCACACTTCAGTTTGAATTTTGGAATTTGAGATCTATGCAAACCAAAGCAAACAGTTCCGGTGCCGATTTCAGAAATTGGGGAGTTGAAACGAAGCGGGTTCAAAGATCAAAAGCCTCTTCACAAATTTCATGGATTTACAGATTCAACGCGATTCAAGGCAAACACTGGTATTTTAAATCAAAAGTAAACAAGGCCAACCTTGTTTCCTTGAAGCTTGCTTGGATATACACAATTGGAGAATACGATTTGCAGTTCTGAACTGGTGATTGATTATCTGGATCTGCTCTCGAAGATCTCCGGGTACCATTCACTTTAAGAGAAAGAAGTGATGCTTTGCAATAATGGGATACAAGGTATTTATCCAGAAGAATGAAGGGTTGCGTCGCTTCAGTAGTCGAATTGCAACCGTCACCGTCGTATCGCGCAATCGCAGGACGGGCTGACGTCACGCCTAAAACCCTAAAGGTCAGACGGCACGACTCTAGGGGTTTTAGGTCATAATGACACGCACGGGGGCTGAACCTACCCGTATTTGAATTGGTGCGTGGCGACGACGCGCATGTTGGTTTCCGCGCATGGAAGCCTATACAGCTATGAGCCTTCACGCGCAGAAAGGGGGCTAATGTAGATACTGCTTTATGACATGGCAGATCTAGGCCACGTGGCAACCATCCAGCACACCATATTGTGCTCCACACACACAGGATCACCAGTCGAGCTGATCCATGTGGGGGCTGCGAGACAGAGCCCTCGCATACCACCGCACGGGACTTGTAGGGACTTGTGGTTTGGAGGCTAGAGTAAGCCCTGTTGCGTGCGAGCCAAGCCCGCGCGCGACCTTTAGTAACTGTTTTGAGAGATCTATGGCACGAGCTCCATAAACCCGGTCAATCCGGTCAAACCCGGTCAACCTCGTAACGGTTCCGGTACTCGCGCACCACGTGCTCTAACGGTTCCTATATACTCGGACGAACGTGCCGTTATGGTTAAGCTAATTAAGCCGCCATTAATGGGCGCATTAACCACATTACAACGGTCACGTTCTCCAGTATATATATATCGTTAACCTTTCCATACAAAGGAGGACACACTGCCATACGCGGAAGCTCTGCCAAACCTCTGTCTCTCTCTCAGACATTGCTACTGACTTACTCTCTCCCTACACACACCCCTATTCTTCCTGTGCGATCCCTGATCCACTACGTACGGTGTACACGGACGTCTCCCTGCCGGAATCTCTTGTGCACACATGTCAAAACAGAAGTGCAAACATCCAGACCACGACGGACATCACCCCACCGCGGAAAAGAAGAGCACGAACGACATCATTAAAACACCATCTTGGTAGTATATAAATCAGAAAGTTTTGCCACCGCAGGGGTCACCACCCCACCGCGGTGACAAGAAAGTGACGGAAACAAACACCGCAACAACGATAAGCCCCTGCCCACCGCAACGGTAGCATAACAAACATCACTAGCACCGCAGGGGCCACCACCTCGCCACGACGAGAGACAATCATAAATTTTTGTCACTATGGCGGTCGTGACCCCACTGCGGTGACCAAATTTCAAAAAAGGGAGTTTTACACCAGCCCAGCACGGCGCGCCAGGAGCCCACCGCGGCGAGCCTACAACAGCGGAACAAACAGCGCACACAAGGAGATTTTCTTCCCCTTTATTTCACTCCATCACAAAATCCTTCCACCATTGAAGAGCTTAAGCACACATTTTTCGATTTCAGTAACACTTTTCTAAATCAAGCAAAGAACCAACCAAAATGTTCCACTAGTCTCAAGTATCACGCTCCAACAAAAAGCAATCACCAACATCCTTCAACCAAGGATAAATCGTAACTTGAAAGAGAAATTTTGAGGTAAAGGGAGATTCGGTTGGGAAATACGCAAGGAATTGAAGAGAACGGAGACTACATCACCAAAAAAACAAATCAATTGGAATTTCAAACCGGCAAAGTGAGTTTTGAAGGCTATTCGGTAAGCACTTGTAAGAATTACTCCAACTGCGAGGTACACTCTTTCATTCGTCTCATTTATTTACATCACAAGTTGATAATTTTTAGTTGAAAACTAGGTCAAAGAGCTTGAAATCCTCGTTGAATAGAGTTCTTATTGTAGATTTTTTGTATCCATTAATTTTAGGAAGAAACCATGACTTCTAGGAACAGGACTAACTGCACCTGAACTTCATCTTTCCAAATTCGGATTGGCCTAAGGGGCTCGTATGTAAATTTTAAATAAGTATATGACCTAGGAGAGTTTGAGAGAACCAATTACCAGAACAACCATATTCAATATCTTACCGAAGTCAAAAAACTAGGGGGTGCTAGTTTACACCAAGATAGAGGAGCGAAGACTTGTTAGAATATGCCCTAGAGGAAATTTATTTATCGTGACATTTATATGGACTTTCTATTCATTGTGTTATCGATATGGAGATATGTTAACATAAATGAGGTCCTTTGAATATAAATGTTGTATACTTTTTTTTTTTGAGGAATAAAATATTTTAATAAATTGTAAAATTAGTTACAATTCACTGAATCTGCCCAAAGGACAGCTAGCAGCCACATAGGCGGTTCATTTACCCAAAACTCGGGGCTTTCTAAATTCATAGCTCGTTTTGCGAGATGGTCAGCTGACCGGTTTGCTCTCCTTGGGACTATACTCCACTTTACCTCTTTGAAGTTTCTAGTGAGCTCTTCCGTCTTCTGCATCATTTCTCTCAAAATTGTTCTTGTACTCTCTGGATCTTTCCTCTCTCTGGCCAGATCGAACAGCTCCTTTGCGTCTCCTTCAATGATGATACAATCAATCTGAGCTTCCACCGCAGCTTCTAACCCTTTCACTAGGGCTTGTGCTTCAATCTCTATGGCGTTTGATCCCCATATAATCGGCGTCGCCCCAGCAACCACCAGATCTCGATGATGATTTCGTATGATGAAGCCTGACCCAGCTCTTCTCGTCCTATACGACCAAGCTCCGTCGCAGTTTAATTTGACCCAGTTCTGGGGGGGAGGGCACCAGATCTCCGAATCTGAGGGGTCTCGGTTGGATATGCTGGCTGCGCTGATTTGGGTTTTCAAGCTAGAGAATTGATCTGCCAAGAGTTCGGGTGGAAGTTGGGAGTTATCAAAGTGAGTTTTATTTCGGTGGTTCCACAGGATCCACAAGCCCAAGCTCAGATCTAACTGGTCTGTTTTTGTCCCGTCTTGAAAGGTATGTTCGATAAGCCCTCTGATTCCTCTATTCTGGGTTTGGAGAAAGTCTTCTTTACTGATGCTGACCCAAAAAGCCTTGGCTTGATGGCAAGAAATGAATATATGATCCACCGATTCAGTGTGGAATTTGCAAAGTTTGCAGTCAAGAGTGATATTTTTAATCCCTCTTTTTATCAAATTGTCGGTGGTTGCCACTGTGTTGTTGAAAATTCTCGAAACCAGAAAAATCATTTTTTTTTGGTACCTGGGTCTTCCAGAGAGTTTTGAGCCATCTATGACTCTCTGCGTTGATTGAGAGGCCAATATTGCTCTGTTCTTCCATAAACACTTCTCTTGCAAGGTTGTAGCCCGATTTGACGGTGTAAACCCCTTTTTCTTCTTTCTGCCATATCCATGCGTCTCGAGTGGTTTCTGATGGGATTGGAATTCGTAAAATGTCTTGTACGTCGACCTCCCAAAGTACTTCTCGGAGCTTTGTCTCGTTCCTGGTGTTGGAGTTCTGATTGATGAACTCACTGACTTTCACCGTGCCTCCATGCGGTGTAGGGGTTATGGTTTTCACAATGTTCTCTCTTGGAATCCACGAGTCTCTAAACATATCAATTGTGCTCCCATCGCCCACTTTTTTGATCAATCCTCTCTTGAGGAGCTTTCTGCCAAACAGAAGACTTCTCCAGGCGAAAGATGGTTGATTACCAATCTTTGCTAGGAGGAAATCTTTATCATGATAGTACTTTGCTTTAAGGATCCTCGTCGTCAGGCTTTGGGGGTTCTGTAATAAGCGCCAACATTGTTTCGTCAAAAGAGCCCTGTTGAAATCCTGTATGTCTTTGAAGCCGATCCCTCCCTGGTCCTTGGTGAGTTTCATTCTGTCCCACGCTAGCCAGTGTATACCTCTGCCTGTGTTGTTGCTCCAGAAAAACTCTCTCATTATCTGCTCAATCCTTTGGTAGGTATGGACTGGTAGTTGGAAACAACCCATTGCAAAGTTCGGGATAGCTTGTACAATCGCTTTCAATAGTATTTCTCTTCCAGCAGAAGTTAAGTACTTTTCTTTCCACCCCTTCACTTTGTTGAGAATCCGTTCTAGAATGTAATTGAAAGTGACTTTCTTGCTTCGCCCCACTGTCGCAGGCAAACCCAGGTACCTCTCATGTTCATTGACTTCAGGCACTCCACACAGTTGGCTGATGGCTTGTTTCTCACTTGTGGCCAAATTGGAGGAGAAGAGAGCTGCGGATTTGTCAAAATTTATCTTTTGTCCCGATGCTTTTTCATATTTTGCAACAACTTGTATCAAATTTGTAACATCCGTAGTTGTAGCTTTTGTAAAAAATATACTATCGTCCGCAAAGAAAAGATGCGACACCACCGGGCCACTCCTTGATGCTTTCACCCCTCTAACTGCCCTCCTGGCTACTGCAGCACTGATGGATCTGGAGAGCCCTTCGCTGCACAGTAGAAACAAATACGGTGACAAGGGGCAGCCTTGTCGGAGGCCCCTTTGAGGTATGATTTCTCCCCTTACTTCCCCGTTTAAAACAAAAGAGTACTTTACCGAACTGATGCATTTCCACACTAAATCCACAAATTTGATACTGAACCCCATCTTGGCCATAATACGTCGGAGGTACCGCCATTCGACACGGTCATAAGCTTTCGACATATCAAATTTTAGTGCAATTTGACCACTCTTACCTTTCACCCTTGTCTTCATAGAATGTATTATCTCGAACGCTGCAAGTATATTGTCTGTAATTTGCCTCTTTGGCACAAAAGCACTTTGGGATTCATCAATCACTTCGTTGAGTCCCAATTTCAGTCTATTAGCAATCGCCTTAGCGATAATTTTGTAAATAACTGTGAAAAGGCTTATTGGCCTAAATTCACTAGGCACCTGTGGCTGTTTAACCTTCGGTATCAATGTTATAAGTGTCTTATTTAGATCACCTAAATCACCATCACCATTAAGAACATCCAAGCCTAAAGTGGTTATCTCATTACCAATGATTGACCAATATTTCTGGTAAAAAAGTGGCGGAAAACCGTCAATACCTGGGGACTTTAGTGGATGCATCGCTTTTATTGCTGCTTCAATGTCTCGTACTGTGAACTCTTCGTCTAAAAGTGTTGCAAATTTTCCTCTACTAGTTGGGGAACATGTTGAATTACCTCTTCCATCTCCTCGTCTGTCGGGTTGCTGGATGTAAGGACATTAGAGAAGTGATCTGTTAGCGTTGTCACTATCTCCTCCTTCTCTGTCGTCAACCTGCCTGACTGGTCTCTGATCCCGGTGATCGAGTTCTTTGTTTTCCTATTTGAGGCTTTGCGATGGAAGTACGCTGTATTTCTGTCCCCTTCACGAAGCCACAACATTCGACTCCTCTGTTCCCACATCTCTTCTTCTAGTTCGAGCGCTTGGTTTAACTGTTCTTCGATAAACTTTAACTCATCTCTTGTAGTTTGAGTAGGATTCTGTCTCCATAAAACTTGTAACTTATCTTTTAGCGAACTGATTCGCTTTTTTAGACTTCCAAACTCGGTTCTGTTCCACCTTTTGAGACTCACGGCTACCCTGGTTAGCTTCGTGTGTGCATCACCGTCCGCTGCCCTCCAACTGACCTCTATATTCTCTTTACACTTCGGGTGGTGGGTCCAAATTGACTCGAACATAAAACGCCGTCCACTCGAGGCCCTTTCTTGTTTCTCTAATCTGATCACAAGTGCTAAGTGATCCGAGTTTGCTATGAACTGGTGGGTGACAGACGTCCCGGGAAACCCGTCTCTCCATTCATGGGAAGCTAGAACTCTATCTAACCTCTCTTTGATGTGACCTTCCTCGCTCTGTTTGTTGGACCACGTAAAAGGATAGCCGGAGTAGCCGATGTCTCGCAACTCACACTTGTTGATTGCTTGAATAAACGGCTCAATCTGACTAAATCTTACCGTACGCCCACCCTGTTTCTCAGAACTAGAGGTGATCGCATTAAAATCACCCAGTACGCACCACGCCGTACCAGGGTTTGGCTTTATTCTTTCTAGTGACTCCCACGAATTACTTCTTTGACTTGCGTCAGGGTCCCCGTAGAACCCTATTAACATCCAATCCTTCTCTCCATCTTCTTTGCATACCCAGACTTTAATAAAAAACCGGTTATAACGGACTAGCTCAATACGGATATTTTGGGACCAAAGTAGAGAAATACCTCCGCTACGCCCGGTGCTTCCGTAATGTATCCCGTTTTGAAAACCCAGTTTCTCTTGCACTTTCTCCATCTTCCTAACATCTAGTCTCTTCTCCATGAGAAAGACTATGTCGGAACAATTCTCCTCACTTCGTCGCGAAGAGATAGGAACGTGGCGGTGTTCCCGAGCCCGCGCACGTTCCAACTAAGGCAAATCATTGCAATTGGCAGTGCTGCATCGCAGCCACCACCATTGATTTGTTTGAGGAGTTTAAGGTATCCTCAACCTGTTCGGGCATGTCATGATCGACTACTTGTGATTCTGGGGCTTCATTCATATCCAATTGCCTTCCCTTTTTCCCGCTTGAAACCACCTTCGGTCTTTCGGCTACCGGGCTAAACACCGTATCCGAATTCTTCCTCTTCCCATTTGAGATCTCGTCCCCTTGTGCTTCTAGCATTTTGTTCCGCGCCCTTTCTTTTAAACTGCCACTTTTGGATCGAGAGCCCTGATTTAGGGCTCTGATCCTATCTTGTACCTTGTTGCTTGCTACTGTGTGAGTTGTTGCCCTTTCTGCCGTTTCTTCCTCACTTGGTTCTCCTCCTGGGGCGCTTAAGGCTCTATCGAGCCCAAATACATCTTCTATTATAGCCGTCTCCAGCCCTGTCTCCATCTCATCATTATGCTCTCCTACCGTAGTGGGTTCTCGGGGAGATTGTGGGTTAAGCGGTGACACTGGCTGATCATCAAACATAGCATTATTGAAGACTGATGGTGGCTTTTCAGTCACGTTTACCTCGGCTTCCTTCTCACCACTTGTGCCGCTATTCTTCCCATCTTCGTCTCCAGCACTTTGCAACTTCCCCTTCTTCTGCGGGTGACTGAGCAGCCACGTACCATAACCCGGGACAGAGCACTCCTGGATATCTTTGAGGACTGCTTCACAATCTCTCCCCACATGATCTATGCACCCACACCACTCACATATTGTAGGAAGTCTTTCGTATTTGAAGTCAAGCCAAGTCACCCCTTCCTTCCCCTGGATGTGAACTCCACGGGGTAGCGGTTCATTGACAGGAAATCGTCCTCGGACTCGGATATAGTTAACACCATCATCACTTTCAATCTGCTTTGATGCCGTGATTGCTTCTCCCACGAGATTGATGATCTTCATCCCCGTCTCCGCCTTCATGATCTGGATGGGTATATTGCTGACTTGTACCCATATATCCACAGAGTTAAACGACACTCCGTATAATGGATCTGAGAGGTGTCATGGTTTCAAGAGTAAAACTTTCCCATTGAAAACCCAGGGTCCTCCAGATGCTACTCGCTCTAAGCATGCTTGATCAGGAAACGCAAAGAGGTAGGTATTGAAATCAAGATCAATTATGTTTACCTCGCTTCCTCTATTCCATATCCTTCGCAGCATATTCCTCATGCTCCGACTATTGATCGGGTCCTCTGACAGGAATGATCCAATCAAACAATGCTGGAAATCCTTCTCCCCTTCTTTCCAATAGTCCTCTTCAAGAATCAGCACCTGTTTTTCTTTTTCCGTGTACTCCGATGCTATATTCTCCATTGCCGGCGCCGCCATTGCACTGCAGATCGAGGGTTTCCGAGAGAGGTCGTCTCCCGAAGTACTCGGAGCTAAAAAACTTAGATTGAAAATATGTTGTATACTTAAATATGCCTAGCCGAGTATTGCAGTTAATTAGGACGACTATAATGTATTGAGACTAGTATGTGGTAGATTGATATGGAGATATCAAGTCTAACACATGGGTACACATTAGGAGTAATGGCGTATTGGAGACCCTCCATGAGAAGGCTACATGGGATTTATGTGAATGTCACAAGTGCATCTCATAATGACAATGGTGTTGTGATCCTTCTACTTCAAGTCACTACATTCTCTAGATGCGGAGTACTAATGTCGAAAAACGTGTGTAAATATCCACAACCACTCGATGAGTGAGACTTAGACATGCATGGCCATGCTCAAATGAATAAATATGACATATTGATGTCATTTGTTTGTCTAAGTCTACTCACGGACCGAGAAACTATAGATTGGATATACAAGTGTGACACTCCATGTTTTGTGTCCAATCTGGATAGAAGAGACAAAGGGATTATACAACATGGTAACATTGGTCATAGAGGTTAGTCTGATCACAATTTTTCCTATTACTTGGGTGCATTAATTTAGTGCTTGATACCTCTCAATATTTTTAATTGTTACTGCCAACGTAACTAGGAACCTAATGGGTCACACACATATAATGGATCTAATTGGGATTAGTTGATCATTAGTTAGCTAAAGAGCATTAAAGAATTTGTTTGACTAGAGTGTAAACTGTGCTCATTAGTTGGAATAAAGAGCAATTGTGGACTAGAATGTAAACTAATCCTAACTGTTAGGATTAAAGGGCAATATAAATTTCTATAGCTTATAAATAGGATTCATAGGCTATGATCAGTCTAAATACATTCGCACATCAAGACTGAAGATTGTAATTCAGGTAACAAATACATGATCAAATACTCTAGAAGGGGAGGTTGAATAGAGTATGACAACTTTTGCCAAAAGAGTGAATTTAAACAATTTGAGATGAACTTGAAGTGTTTAAAAGCTTTGAACTCAGTTTCAAGGCTTTGAAACCAAAACAGACAATTATAAATATACTGGTAGTTTCAAGGCTTTGAAAATCCCTTGAAAGCTATGAACTGGAACGTGTTATCCGCCTGTGGGATCTGTGATTTGTTATGAAGATCACAGATCTGGAACCAGTTATGAAGATAAGTGCAAAACCGGAATGTAAGATAATGAAGACAGTGATTTGTTACGAAGTTCGGTCCCAAATTACCTAATATCCGCCTGTGGGATCTGATCCCTCTAGGACTTCAAAAACTTCTTATTTATCAAAAGCTAAGTCGTAGATATCAAGCCCAGTGAATTGCCTTACTCTATTTCAACTAATGGTTCTTCCTAACCTATCTTGTACCTGGTCTAGCTAACTAATACAATAATAATTCTCTATTTTTCCTCTTGAAAAACTCACCATAAAGATGATTAAATGATATAGAAAATGATATAAAAATGAGAGCTCATAATATGAACACTGTAAACACAGTGAAGCAGTAAAGCTTGAGGTGTTCTTCTGGAACTGGAATGGATTGAGTTGATGTTTGATCTCCTTCAATGATGCTTGTCAATCCGTGAGAGTGTTTGAATGCCTGTGAAATTTCTCTGTGCTACTGATTCTCTCACAATCACTTCTCTATTATGTAAATTTTAATTTCATAATATAAAGGGAGTTTGTAACAGAAATCCCTAAAAATCCTCTGCATATCTTTGACTCTCAAGATCTTGCTCCAACGGCTAGCTGCTTGATTTCCTTATTGATTTGGATCTGATCTTCCATATACAAGACTAAGGAATGTTCAGACAACCTTCCAAACTTGTAGGATCAATCTGCAGACATTGATTGCTACTTATGCATCTATGTAAATAAGGAAACTTCATCTATATCTGCAAGATAGAATTAGCTAATGATCCCTTCAAAATTAATCAGACAAATAAAGAGATTAGGGAATGGTATAACACATAATTAGTTTGTCTTTCATCATATAATATAGCATAAACAACCACAGGGAATTGGAGAATGATGAGGAGGAAGAACTCCCCCTGAGTTCATGCACTGGATTGTAGTGCATTTTAAGACTTTGAAACAACTTTGAACTCACAATCTCGCAAATGTGAATTTACAATCTCCCCCTTGATGAAAGACAAAACCATTAAAATATACGAGATTTTTTTATGCACAAGATAGACATCAGTAGCATAGCAGATATAGCTTACATATAACCACATCCAAATAACCAAACAGTTATAAACAGGATCAAAATCAAACTAAGCAAATAAGGAGTAACAACCACATATCCAGATCTCCTTGCCACTAAAAATTCCCCATAAAACTTCCTAAACTTCTCCCCATTTTGAATTTCATATAGCAAAGTGAGAGAATTTCGGTCAAACCCTATTGAGAACTTAAGAGTTTTAAAATAAATAGAAGTTTTGAAAAGAAAAGAGAGAGAGAGAGAGTTCAAGGGTTTGAAAAAGAAGAAAGAGAAGACTAGATTCAAGGCTTTGGATCTTCAGCTGTCTTGGGCCCTGCAACATCTTCCTGATCATTTTCTTCATCTTCCTCATCCTCTTGCTGATCATCTTCATGTGCACCTTCATCCTTGTCAACTTCTTTACCGGGCTCATCAGCTACTTCGTCATCTTCAAACAAGTCAGCTGAGGTAACAGTTGTTGGAGCGTTTCCCTTCTGTTTATTCATCTTTAAGTATTTAAGTACCAATCCTGAGTTAACACTATCTTCCTCACCAGCTTCCTGATCCTCATAAGTCTTTGCCTTAACTTCCTTATCCCCAACAATTTTATCCCCAGAGCTGTGCTCATCAAATAGATCTCTGGTAGATCATGACTTCCTTGACCCTTTTGGAACTGGAATGTCCTCTTCTTCCACATGTACAAAGTTGATACTCTTGAAAACACTCTAAATTATGTACTTCATATGTCTGAACTCAGTACCCTGAGGATACTGACATTGCT
Source organism: Linanthus parryae (assembly GCA_023055425.1). NCBI lineage: Eukaryota > Viridiplantae > Streptophyta > Magnoliopsida > Ericales > Polemoniaceae > Linanthus > Linanthus parryae. The sequence goes on along the minus strand of JALGPY010000002.1, from coordinate 131,208,467 downwards.
TGAGTTCATCTAACTCATTCCCAATAAAGTCTAGCTTTTGAAGAACTTGAGATTGGTCTCGGGTGGTAGATGGTAGGGCTACTGGAGAGGTTCAGGATTAGGCTTCCAATTCTTGGCTTTCAACTCTTCACTAGACAATCGAGACTCCCTCACTGGTTTTCACAATTCCAATCCTTTGAAAGGAGTTTTCGTCCATCATACCAAAACCACCAGTAATTGTCTCTTCCCTGTCAATACGTGTTTCCAGATGTTGAAAGAAAAGTTAGAGGAGGTTCGCATAGGGTAGAGGATGCTTCCTATTCTAGGTACTGCTATACAACATGTGCTCCATCACAATGCTTGATAGATCAATCTCATAACCATGCATCACCAAGTACATCAGATACAATACCCTATCAAAAAACAACTCCTTTTAATTCTCTTTTGGTACTACACACCTCATCAAGATATTAAACATGATTTTATCTTCAAAAGTTAACACAAAATGAGTTAACTGCTTAGAGATAGTAGTTATAAAAGGTAAAAAGAACTCTTCCTTAGCCAACTTCATACCATCAACCTTGATAGGGTAGTATTCTGTATTATACCTCTTTGGACACCCCAAGACATTGGCAAACTCAACACTCCACCACTACACCAACTACCTTAGAAGATATAGTCAAGTTCAGAGTATTCACTTGTTTCAAATTTAGATATAAAAGTATTGTAAGCCTAGGGTATGTCACTTCAGAGGGTTTTAGGATTTTCCAAAGAGAGCTCGATTTTAGTCTCCTAATACACTCCAAATCCATAGAATCCAACATGCTAGAACTGATCATACTATAGTAAGAGACATGAGCAAATGCAAAACCATCTAGCCAGATACCTCTTGTAACATGATTGATAAACCATTTAGAAGAAAGAGCTTTCTTACCAGAAGTTGTTTTCTCCTCTAAGTGAATTTGAATATCCTTACCCTTGTCCTTTTCTGAGATCTGTATCTCCTTCCCCTTGATCGTTTCTGAAGTCTTTGTCTCATTCCCTTTTCCTGATTTCTAAAGATTATTTACCTTCTTCACCTTCTTTGGACTACCAATCTGAACACCCTTTTTCTTCTTAGATGTAGCCACTTGATATGTCTTCCTCCTGCTAGTAGCAGTCGGATCCTCATGGTCCTTCTTTCTTTTCTTCGGAGGAGGAGGAGGAGGAGGAGAGGGTTGCAGAGAGGCACTAGCAGTCCTGGAACTGGAACTAGCACTGATGGTTTGAACCTCTTATTCTCCAGCTTTTCTTTTCTTCCTTGTGTTCTTCTTTGAACTACAACCAGCCATCTTGATTCTTCGAGAGCTTCGTCGTGAATCCACAGGGCTAGGGTTTAAGAAGAGATATGCCGAAAAGATAGAAGAAAGCAAGAGAGAATGGATAAGATAAATACTGAAGAGTTTGAGCTAAATAAGGAAACTTTATATTTCGAAATCTTTTAAGGAAAGAAGATTTTCTTGAAATACAAACTCGTTGGGACGGAAATATTTTTATTCTGATTTGAAAAAGATTCGCTGAGTAAGGTAAAGATAATGTTAGACAATTATCTACAAAGATAACACCCAACATTAGTGATCCGGTCATTTACTAAGTAGTAAACAGATTTATTTTCAAGGCTTTGAAAAGGGTTTAAAGACCTTGAAATACTGTTATACTGCTCATAAAATTTTAAAGGATTTGAAAGCTTTTCAAGGCTTTGAAAAAAAATTCAAAACACTGAAACACAAATAACTTACCTGATACTCCCCCTAAACCAATGCTTCTTTATTGCACATCCCAAGTTCTAATCTCAGGGTTGTGAATCTATCTTCTGGAAGTGGTGTAGTGAAGATATCTTCAAACTCCATGCTAGTTGGCACAAGTGATAAAGATTCATCACCTTTCTCCACATGATCTCTTATGAAGTGATTTCTTACATCTATGTTCTTAGTCCTTGAATGTTGTACTGGATTCTTTGTAATTGAGATAGCACTAGCGTTGTCACATTTAATAGGACTATCTCTGAAGTCATAACCCAAATCTCTCATCTGTTGTGCTATCCAGAGCACTTGTGAGCAGCGGGCTCTTGCTGCTATGTATTCAGCTTCTGCTACTGATAAGGCTACTGAACTCTACTTCTTAGAATGCCAGCTAATCAGGGATGAACCAAGGAATTGGCAATACCTTGATGTGATTTTTCTATCTACTCTGTTTCCTGCAAAATCAGCATTTGAATAGCCACATAGAGAGAAGTTAGACTGTTTAGGATACCAAAGCCCTAAGTCTTTGGTAGCATTGAGATATTTGAAAATTCTTTTGATAGTAACTAAGTGAGACTCTTTAGGATCAACTTGGAATCTAGCACACATACAAACTCTAGACATAGTGTCTGGCCTACTTGCAGTAAGATAGAGCAGTGAACCAATCATAACTCAGAACTCTTATTGGTTCACACTCTTATCATTTTGATCCTTGTCTAAGGACATTGTATAACTCTTGGGAGTTTTGGCTACCTTGGATTGAGACATATTATAATTCTTCAATTGAAAATTTGTAATGTAGACTAAATACAGGACCAAAATACTCTAGAAGGGGGGGGGGGGGTTGAATAGAGTATGAAAACTTTTTGCTAAACACAAATTTTAGCTAAGTAACTATGTGAGAAACTCAAATCTCAAGGCCTTGAGATTTTAGAAAACTAGTCAGAAACTTTCTAAGGCAAAACAGAAAGCTTCAAGGCCTTGAACTATAACCAGTTCTGAACAGTTTATAAACCCTAGTTTGATTTGAGTTGTGTGCAATAGAAAATAACAAAACTGTAAAGTAAAGAACACAAGGCAATTTACAAAGTTCAGTCCCAATGGACCTAATCTCTGACTGAGGGATCTAATCCCACCAGGATTGGGCAAACACTTCTTATTACTCACACAGAAACAACCCTAGATCTCCAAGCCTAAGTGAATTCCATTACACCTATACAACTTGTGGTTCCAAACCTATCTAGTACCAGCTACTAACTGTTGAGCTAACAACAAACTCTTGTTGTTCACTTGAACAAAAAACCACTAGGTTTAGTGAGGTTTTCGATATACAAAAGATAAGCAAATTACAAACCAGAAGAAGAACACAGTAGAAGAATAAGCTTGTGAAGGCCTGGATGTGTTCTTCAGGAAACTGGAATGATTGATCTTCTGAAAGCTGTAATTGAAGCCTGAATGAATGTGTGTTTGAATGTATGATCTCCCACTAATATTCCACACCTCTCTTAGTTCTCTGCTAGCATCTGTTTCTTCAAAATTCAAACCAGTCTTTTATCCACTCTCTGCAACTGAATGAGAGTTGTTAGGATCTCAGTTCCTGCAAATCCTCATCCTTTCCAACTACAATTCAACATCTTTGAGTAGATATCCGTTGGAGTTTGTTGAGATTGCACTTGCACGTTTAACAAACCTGCAACAACATTAAAACACGGCAACAACAAAATCCAGAAATATAACAGCACTAAGGCTTTTTGGATTTCCAGTTTCTGAATAAAAACTGGATGAGTGAATAAAACAATAATCTGATTAACTTCTGAAACATATAACTCATGATAAAATAGTTTAAGACTCTTAGAAGTCATTAAAAATCATAATAATAAAGATCAAACCCTGCAAGAAAGAATCAAATTAATTCTGTAAAGCTGTCAGCAGCTCATGGCACATCTCAAGGCCTTGAAGCTCTTAACATGTTTCACAGTCTTTCAAAGTTGAAACCAAAAATATTTTATTCTCTCTGATCAGGATATTTGCAATTGCGTTAGATATATAGAGAATATAAAACATAAGTATTTGCAGCAAATCTCTGATCTTAATTATCAGATATCCAACCTGCAACACAAGATTGTTAGAGCATTCAGCATAATAAAGCTACTCTCAAGGCTTTGAAGCTCTGATTAGTATCTCAAGGCCTTGGAGCCTCGGAAATACTTTGTCTTTGACTTTCATCACTCAAAACAGTTACTTCTCAAAACATACTCAGAAGTCTTTAAGTCAACAATCTCCCCCACGATGAACGACAAAACCTTGTGTAAATATCCCTGCAACTCCTTGTAAGAATTAGATATCAACACTTTTCAGAAACAATAAACAGTAATACCAGTTAAACCACATTAACACAAAACAGATAATAAGTAATTCCCAAATAACACATATAATACCATAACAAAACTGATTAACACAAAGTATTATTTATTAACTAAAATTATTATCCAAACACTGAAGATAACACAAAAACTACATTAATTTCTTCCCCTATTTGAATTTCATCAAATAAAGGTGAAAAAATGTTCGATCATTACTCAGATTCTTAAAACAAATTAACAAAAAGAAATTCCTACTGAATGTCAAGGCCTTGAGAACAGAAAAGAAGAAAAGAAAAAGATAGAAAGAAAGGATCAAGGCTTTGGTCTTCTCAGATCTTCACTTCTTCTTTGATGCTTGGCCTTTCTCTGAACCTTCTCCAACTTCTTCATCACTTTCAGCATCTTCAGCAGACTGATTTTCATCTTGTTCAGCATCCACCTCGGCAACAACTTACTCAATGATCTCATCCACCTTCTTGTTCTTAATCTGCACTGAATCACCCTCTGTAGATGCATCAACACCTGTGTCTTCACCAGCTTCTTTGTCATCAGTTTGCTCATACAGATCCTTTGAAGTGAGCACCACTGGAATTGGCTTCTTCTTCTTCTCTTTTTCTTCTTATTCAAGAAATCACCTAGCCTTTCATCTTAGTCAACAGTGGTGTCATGACTAGTAGCAGAAGGGATCTTATCCAAGTTCAAACCTTTGATGACAAAATCCAGTTTGCCATTCATCACATTCATCAAACCCTTGAACTGATTAAATTCAGAAGACAGATCAAATAGCCTTTGTCCGAGATCTTCAATCTCAACCTGCTGATCTTCAAATTTCTCAACCAACAAAGAGTAATCCTCATTTGCTTGTCCCCATGCTGATGTAGCCCCTTTGGTTTAACAAACTCCTTCTCCTCAAGCTCAGCCTTTGACAACTCTGAATAGAACTTCCAATGACCTTTTCCTGTCTGAACCACTCCAATCCTCTGTAAAGCAGTTTCATCAATTAACCCAAAACCTCCAGTAATCTTTTCCTCTCCTTTCACATGTACCTCAAAATTATCAAAGAAAAGAGGTAATAGGTTCATAGGGAAGAGAAAGTTTCTAGTTCTAGTAGCACAGTAGATCATATGCTCCATAACCACTGTTGGCAAGTCTATCTCAAACCCTTGACATATCAGGTACATCAGGGTGAGAACTTTATTAGTAACCAACTCTCTTGAGTTTTCCCTAGGAACAACACTCCTCATCAGAATTGTAAACAAAATCTTAGCTTCACAGTTGAGCACAGAGTGTGTCAACTGTTTGGGACTAGACACTCCTTCCTATCAGGATAATCACCAACATTGTACTTCTTAGGAATGCCCAAAAATTTGGCAAAAGTCCTATGATCTAGCCTTAAGTTTATCCCAGCCACCTTAGAGGTTAACACTAATTTATCATCTCCTTGTTGAACCAAATTCAAATAAAACAACCTAGTTAACCTAGGATAAGCTTTTGAACTAGGATTTAATACCTTCCAAACTGCAGAATCCCTTAACTTCCTCATACAGTTAATATCCAGTTTATCTAATAATTCTTTAGAAACCATACTACAAAAAGCAACCTTAGAAGAAGCATATCCTTGCATCCAAACTGTCCTAACTTCAGAACTAACAAACCAATCTGAAGGAAGTGCATTTTTACCTTGATAACCCTTTTTGGTTACAGCAGCAACTTGCTTAACCCTTTTTTTCTTCTCAGTGGGTTTGTTCTTCTCTTGTTCTCCTTCAGTTGACTTCTTCTTGCTTTCCTGTGCAGATTTCCCCTTTTCTTCTTCACCGGCCTTTTTCTTCTCTCCCCCTTTCTTCTTGTCTGACCTAGGTTGATCACCACCCTGAGTCTCTGTCTCCTTCTGTGGATCAATACTTGAACCTTCATCTCCCTTTTCTGTTCTGATCTTCTTTGCAGGAGGAGTGTCCTCATGCAAACTTTGAGTATTCTCTGAATCTGAATCAGAGATCACAATCTTCTCCTTCTTGTTTGCCCTCTTCTTAGAACTGCCAGAAGACTTTCCCTGTTGTTGAATCCTGGCTGATTTGCGCTCCATTGTGGGTTTAGGGTTTTGAGAGGAGAATGATATTGAGAGAAACAGAGAGAGAGAAGAGAGACGTAGAGAATTGAGAGAGAATGAAGAATAATAAGCCCTGACTTTCAGCTTAAGTAGGTTGAAAGAATTAGTCATAATAAGACTCTACTGAAATCAACATGCAAAAAGAATCTTTAAAAATATTTTTGGATATTTTAGAAAATTCTCTGAGTAATTAAAATATTATACAATTATCTAAAGAGATAAGATATAATATTTAACGGTCCATTTTTCTAAAAAAATTACAGATGTTTCAAGACCTGGAGAACAATCTCAAGGCCTTGAGATTTTCTACAGTCTTAGAAATTTCAAAGCTTTGAACTATACTTTCAAGGCTTTGGAAAGTATAATCTCAAGGCTTTGAGATTTCAACACATAAACACAAGTAAGTACCAATACTCCCCCTAAACCAATGCATCCTTGTTTAACATACCCAATTCAAGCCTTAGGGTTGAAAACCTATCATCTGGCAGAGGTTTAGTGAAAATATCAGCAATCTGCATTGAAGCAGAAATAAAAGATAGAACAACATCACCTTGTTCTTCATGATCTCTAAGAAAGTGATGTCTCACATCTATGTGCTTGGTTCTTGAGTGCAGTACTGGATTCTTAGAGATTGAAATAGCACTTGTGTTGTCACAATGAATAGGCACATTTCTGAAATTATAGCCAAGATCTCTAAGTTGCTGTGCAATCCATAACACTTGTGAACAGTAAGCTCCAGCTGCATTGTATTCAGCTTCTGCAGTTGATAATGCTACATAATTTTGCTTCTTAGAATGCAAACTGATCAGTGAAGATCAAAGAAATTGGCAACATCCAGAAGTACTCTTCCCATCTACTTTATATCCTGCAAAATCTGCATCTGAATAGCCACTCAACATAAAATTATATCTCCTTGGATACCAAAGCCCCAAGTCTTTGGTTCCATTCAAATATCTAAAAATTCTTTTGACAGCAGTTAAATGACTTTCTTTATGATCTGTCTGAATCTAGCACACATACAAACATTGAACATAATACCAGGTCTACTAGCAGTTAAATACAAAAGAGATCCAATCATACCTCTATATTCATTCTGATTCACACTCTTACCATTTGAATCATTGTCTAATGAGAGTGATGAACTCATAAGAGTTTTCAGTACCTTGGACTGTTTCATATTGTACTTGTTCAATAAGTCCTTGGTATAATTTCCTTGATGTACAAATATTCCTTTCTTCATTTGTAAAATATGAAGTCCAAGAAAGAAATTCAGCTCTCCCATTAAGCTCATCTCAAACTCCCTGCACATCAGACTAGATAACTCTTTTGAAAGAGCATCATTAGTAGCACCAAACAAGATATCATCCACATAGATCTGAACTACTAACAAATCAGTTTCACAGTGTTTAATGAAAAGAGTTTTATCTACTAGACCTCTCTTGAAATTATTATCAAGTAAAAATTTTCAAAGTCTATCATACCAAGCCCTTGGAGCTTGTTTTAAACCATAAAGAGCTTTGTCTAGTTTGTAAACATGATCAGGAAATTTTTCATCTTCAAAACCAGGAGGGTATGCTACAAAAACATCTTCTTGTAAATAAACATTTAGAAAAGGACATTTGACATCCATTTGATAAAGCTTTATGTGATTGTGAGATGCAAATGCAAGAAGTATTCTAATAGCTTCTAACCGGCATTAGGAGAAAAAGTATCCTCATAGTCTATACCTTCTTCCTGATTGTATCCCTCTGCCACAAGTCTAGCTTTGTTCCTTACCACTTGGCCATTCTCATCAAGCTTATTTCTGAACACCCATCTAGTTCCAATGACTGATTTCTCTTTTGGTCTGGGAACCAGATTCCATACCTTGTTTCTTTCAAATTCATTCAGCTCACTTTGCATTGCAATGATCCAGTCTGCATCTTTAAGTGCTTCCTTAGTATTCTTAGGCTCAATCAATGATACAAAGGCACTAAAAGCACACAATTTCTTCAACTGTCATCTTGTCTGAGTTCCAAATGATGGATTAGATATGATATTGTCAGCTGGATGATCTGTAAGATACTTAAATTTCTTCCTTGGTATCCAGGAATATGTTACTTCAAGGCTTTGAGTTCTTGATATAGTAGAGGGAGCATCATAGAAAGTTTCAGTCTCTGTCTCAAGGCTTTGAGATTTTGGCTCTGCAGGTGGTTCAAGGCCTTGAGATTCTGCTGATTGATTCTGCACTTTAGTTTTACCTTTGTCCTCTTTCACAGCATCATCATCAGACTCATGCTTGTTCAAATTTAGATCTGCAAAACTTTCACTCAGAGAATCCTTAGTGCTTTCATGAAAAAACACATTAATACTCTCTTCCACAATCTTGGTCTTTCTGTTGTAAATTCTATAAGCTTTTCTAGATTGAGAATATCCAAGAAATACACCTTCATCACTTCTAGCATCAAATTTACCAAGATTTTCTCTACCATTATTATGCACAAAACAGATACAACCAAGATGTTTGAAATAAGAGACACTAGGCTTCCTACCTTTAAACCGTTCATAAGGAGTCTTTTTCAAAATAGGTATAATCAAACATCTATTTAGCACATAATTGGCAGTATTAATAGCTTTTGCCCACAAGAATTTTGGCAAATTACTTTCAAGTAGCATGTTTCTAGACATATCCTCAAGTGTCCTATTTTTCCTTTCAACTACTACATTTTTCTGTGGAGTTCTAGGTGCAGAAAAGTTGTGTGATATGCTATGCTTTGCACAAAATAAATCAAAGTCAAGTTAATCAAATTCCCTACCATGATCACTTCTAATGGATGCAACAGGTAATTTTTTCATAGTTTGAAGCTCTTTGCACAGTCTAGAAAATTCAGATAAAGCTTCAGTTTTGTCTCTAATAAACATCACCCATGTAAATCTAAAATAATCATCTACTATAACAAGCATTTACCTCTTACCTTTTGGGGTCTGAACTCTCATAGGACCACACAAGTCCATATGCAACCGTTCTAAAGGTCTAAAGGTACTTACAAAGTTATTTGTCTTGAATGAGCTTCTTGTTTGTTTACCTTGTACACATGCCTTGTAAACCTCATCATCTGAATTTTTTTGTGATGGTAATCCTCTTACCAAATCCTTTGAAATGAGTTTATTCAAGGTGTTTATGCTAATATGCCCAAGCTTTCTATGCCAAAGCTTTGAATCTTCCTTCAAGGCCTTGAGGCATTTTAACTTGTCACCTGCAACACTGTTAATACTCATAGCATATAGATTATATGATCTAGGAGCAGTGAGTATGCAATCTCCAGATTTCTCATCTTGCACCACACATTTCTCCTTGTCAAACATAGCTTTATAACCTTTATCACATAACTGAGAGATACTAAGCAGATTATATTCAAGTCCATCCACAAGATAAACATCAGAGATAGAGTTGGTAGAACCATTACCAATACTACCTATACCAATAATATTGCATTTTGCTTTGTCACCAAGTGTAATTGTTCCTCCAGATTGTTCTGTAAGCTCAGTAAAAAGAGATTTCTTCCCACTCATATGTCTGGAACATCCATTGTCTAATATCCATTTCTGATCTTTCAAGGCCATGGTGACATCCTGCAAAAGTAAATCATTGCCTTAACAGCCGGTTAGACCAAGTGCAGAACTATGAGTCATACTCAGAATCAGCCATGTTTGGTGGTCTAATTCCTTTTGGAACCCAAATAGGCCTAACTTGTCCCTTAAGCTGATAAGGAAAAGTATTCCTCATAATGTGACGTTCTGATCTTCTGAAGGGACAAGTTAATCTAATATGACCAATTTTTCCACAGTAATGACACTTTGGAGAACGTCTGCTACCAGATTTGACAAAAGTATTTTGGCTAATCTTTGGAAAATTTGGATTATAGCCAATCCCACTTTTATGCATTGATTTCAGACTTCCTTCAAGAATGAGATTTAGATTATGTTCTGAGCCTGTAAAACTGGCTAGGACCTTTTTAGACTCTTGAAGTTTCTCAGTCAAAGAACAGATTTGTTGTTCTAAATCCTCAGAATGAGTCTTTAGATCAGCATATCTTTCAGTTAAAAGAGTGTTTTGATCAAAAATCTCTTTTATCTGTGCCTTCAAGGCTTTGAACCTGTTGTCCAAGGCCTTGAAATCCTTTTCAATTTTTGTCTTAGAAACTTCAACAGTTTTGTTGGCAAAAACTAGGTCCAAGTTTTCTTTTACCTGCTCATGAATATTAATCTTTGAAGATGAAATCTCATTTTCATAACTTTCCTCATTTAAAAACATACTCTTGAGAATTTCACGAAGTACATCAGAAGGACTTGCAGGAAGATTTTTTACCATTTCCTCAATATGTCTGTCTGATGAATTTTCTTCATCATGTTTAGACATGAAGCACCAATTGCTTGATCTTCTTATGTGCATGAGTCACTTGATGAATCAGAATCACTCCAAGAGGCCATCATGGCTTTTTTCCTTCTGTTGTCACGGTCTTTATTTTGAAAGTTCCTATTCTTCTTCTTTTGTGGACAATTCCTTACTAAATGATCTGCATCACCATATTCAAAACAATTCACTACTTTAGTTTTATGTAACTGTGATGAAGACTTACCTTTCTAGTCCTTGCTGCTTTATTCCATTATCTTTTCAGCCCTTGGTATTTGAATTAGACATAGAAAGAACAAAGAAGTAGCAATAATCGAATCGCTTTCGGTCAGGAAGATAAGAAGGTAGTACTATTGAAATACCTGATCTGGTAGGGGGGGGGGGGGCAGGCCTAATGGCTTCTTTTCATGGGTGTACCATTCGAAAGAAGAATAGGTAGTTGCCACCGCTACCAAGTGTAACTTAAATAGAAGTAAAGATTCAACTCGCTTTGGAATGATAACAGACCTACTTGAAAGGCAAGTAACCGAGGGGAGATCCCGGATCTACACAAATCCCAAGTAAACTCCTCGTAGCAAGGGAACTAGAACTCAGAATAGAAAAGGATCTAACCCTAAAAAAGGCTCAATCACATGAAACTCCTTCCCTTGGTCTTCTTGCTGGCGTCTCCGCTTGGTACCGTAGTTCGTGCCATAAAAGTAGTGCCCCTATAAAAGGAGTGCGAAGCTCCTGATCATGGCATAGATGATAAAATGAGGACCTTTCTTGTGGATCATCCTGTGGTTACCGGATGATGGAAATAACAAAGCTGAAATTTTAAAATGAGCACGAAATGTCAATATATGAATTGTTTCATTATTCGTTATTTATGGGTCTTTTCGTTGCATTCACTTACAACAAGAAACAAGCACCAGTGTTTGGCGCAGCACTTGCATTTTGGTGCATGCTTATGTCTTTCGTTGGTCTTTTGTTCTGTCATATTTCTAATAAATTATCTAGTTACAACGTATTAACTGCTAATGCACCTTTCGTTAATCAAATCTCAGGGACATGGTCTAGTCATGAGGGTTGTTGGTGTGCAGATTTTAATGAAAAGAGTTCTCTTGTTGTTCAAATTTATTTCTTTCATTGAATGAGGCATCTTCTCTTCTTTGCGCGTGGGAAAGATACCGGAGGGCAATGGTTCGTTACCCAAAGGTCTTGATCTCTCTCTGTTGTAGTCCCTGTTACCATAGTTTCTTTTCTTCTTGAGAATCCTGGCCAAGGCCTTGGAGATCAATGCTAAAGCCTCTTCATCATTGCTCATATTCAGTCTCAAGGCTTTGAGATTTTTCATTGTCTTTATCATTGAGTGCTAAGTTCTTGATGTTTTCACTCAGATCACCTTCTACATCCTTCATAGACATTTCATGAGTGAGCAGCTTTCCTTGTAGATCATCTAGCTGAAGAAGACTTAAATCCTGAGCTTCCTCAATAGCTGTTGTCTTTGGCTCCCACTTGGCTTTTGGCAAGCTCCTCAGAATTTTCCTGACCTTTTCCTCATTTGAAAACTTCTTTCCCAATGACTCCAGATTATTCACCACATCAGTGAATCTTTCGAACATCTCCTTGATGGTCTCATCTGAGTTCATCTTGAACAGCTCATATTGCCTCAGAAGTATGTTAATCTTGGTCCGTTTAACCTGGCTTGTTCCTTCATATGTCACAACCAGTTTGTCCCATAATTCTTTGGCACTTTTGCAATTTGACACTCTGTTGAACTCATCTGCATTAAGAGCACAGTATAACAGATTCATAGCCTTGCAATTTTTTGATACCTTTTCCAGTTCAGTAACTGAGAGATTTTCCTCAGACTTGATGCATCTAACTCCATCTTTGGTAGTGTAATGCTCATGAGGACCATTCTGAACTATTGACCACAGTTCCATGTCTTTATCTATGATGAACATCTTCATCAATGCCTTCCAGTGCATGAAGTTATCACCACAGAACAATGGAGGTCTGTTTGCTTCCCTTCCTTGTGAGAATCCACCATCTCCTACATTACTCATAGTCACAAGATTGTTAGATCTATATTAGTGACCCAAGCTCTGATACCAATTGAAATTTTGTAATGTAGACTAAATACATGACCAAAAATTCTAGAAGGGGGGGGGGGGGTTGAATAGAGTATGGAAACTTTTTCCTAAACACAAATTTTAGCTAAGTAACTATGTGAGAAACTCAAATATCAAAGCCTTGAGATTTTAGAAAACTAGTAAGAAAATTTCTAAGGAAAAACAGAAAGCTTCAAGGCCTTGAACTATAACCAGTTCTGAACAGTTTATAAACCCTAGTTTGATTTGAGTTGTGTGCAATAGAAAATAACAAAACTGTAAAGTAAAGAACACAAGGCAATTTACAAAGTTCAGTCCCAATGGACCTAATCTCTGACTGAGGGATCTAATCCCACCAGGATTGGGCAAACACTTCTTATTACTCACACAGAAACAACCCTAGATCTCCAAGCCTAAGTGAATTCCATTACACCTATACAACTTGTGGTTCCAAACCTATCTAGTACCAGCTACTAACTGTTGAGCTAACAACAAACTCTTTTTGTTCACTTGAACAAAAAACCACTAGGTTTAGTGAGGTTTTAGATATACAAAAGATAAGCAAATTACAAAACAGAAGAAGAACACAGTAGAAGAATAAGCTTGTGAAGGCCAGGATGTGTTCTTCAGGAAACTGGAATGATTGATCTTCTGAAAGCTGTAATTGAAGCCTGAATGAATGTGTGTTTGAATGTATGATCTCCCACTAATATTCCACACCTCTCTTAGTTCTCTGCTAGCATCTGTTTCTTCAAAATTCAAACCAGTCTATTATCCACTCTCTGCAACTGAATGAGAGTTGTTAGGATCTCAGTTCCTGCAAATCCTCATCCTTTCCAACTACAATTCAACATCTTTGAGTAGATATCCGTTGGAGTTTGTTGAGATTGCACTTGCACGTTTAACAAACCTGCAACAACATTAAAACACGGCAACAACAAAATCCAGAAATATAAGAGCACTAAGGCTTTTTGGATTTCCAGTTTCTGAATAAAAACTGGATGAGTGAATAAAACAATAATCTGATTAAATTATGAAACATATAACTCATGATAAACTAGTTTAGGACTCTTAGAAGTCATTAAACAATCATAGTAACAAAGATCAAACCCTGCAAGAAAAAATCAAATTAATTTTGTAAAGCTGTCAGCAGCTCAAGGCACACCTCAAGGCCTTGAAGCTCTGAACATGCTTCACATTCTTTCAAAGTTGAAACCAAAAATCTTTGATTCTCTCTGATCAGGATATCTGCAATTGTGTTAGATATATAGAGAATATAAAACATAAGTATTTGCAGCAAATCTCTGATCTTAATTATCAGATATCCAACCTGCAACACAAGATTGTTAGAGCATTCAGCATAATAAAGATACTCTCAAGGCTTTGAAGGTCTGATAAGTATCTCAAGGCATTGGAGCTTCAGAAATACTTTTTCTTTGTCTTTCATCACTCAAAACAGTTACTTCTCAAAACATACTCAAAAGTCTTTAAGTCAACATCATCAAATCCTTGGTGTACTTATTTTGGTGTAGAAAAATTCATTTTTCATTTGATGTACATGAAGTTCAAGAAAGAAATTTAGCTCTCCGATCAAGCTCATCTCTAATTCCCTGCTCATAAGACTAGAGAAATCCTTGGAAAGAGAATAATCAGTAGCACCAAATAGAATATCTTCAACGTATACTTGTACTACTAGAATGTCCTTCACATAAGTCTTTATGAAAATAATTTTGTCAACTAAGCCTCTTTTGAAACCATTTTCAAGTAAGAATTTTGACAATATTTCATACGAAGCTCTTGAAACTTGTTTGAGGCCATAAAGAGCTTTGTCAAGCTCGTATACATGATTTGGAAAGTCATCTTTTTCAAAACTAGAAGGCTGAGCAACATATACTTATTCTTGAAGGTAACCATTTATAAATTCACATTTAACATCCATTTGAATTTTTTTGATGTTATTATGTGATGCAAATGCAAGTAAAATTATTATTGCTTCCAAACTGGCTACAAGAGCAAACGTTTCCTCATATTCTATACCTTCTTCCTGGTTGTAGCCTTAAGCTACTAGTCTTGCCTTGTTACTCATAACCTTACCATTTTCATCAAGCTTGTTTCTGAACACCCATCTTGTTCCTATTAATGACTAGTCTTTGGGAGTAGGAACTGAGTTCCAGACTTTGTTCCCTTTTGAATTCACTTAGCTCACTATTTATTTTAATGATCCATTCTGCTTATTATAGTGCTTCTTTCACATTCTTAGGTTCTACAAGAGATACAAAGGCATTAAAAGCACACAAGTTCTTTAACAGAGATCTTGTTTGTGTACCAGTGGATTAGAAATGATGTTTTCTGCTGGATGAGACGACATATATTTGAACTTCTTTCTTGGTGTCCAAGGTTCTGGTTCTCCAGGAATCTTTTCAAGGCCTTGAGAGCTTGATGCAGTGGCTTCACCACTCTGTGTTTCTTGAGGGTTTTTTTCAAGACTTTGAGAACCATTTTCAAGGCTTTGAAAATTTCTTGTGTTCCTACATGTTAGTCCTAGAACCATTCTCCTGATCTGCATCATCCTCTAACTCATGCTTGTTCATATTTGAATATGCGAAACCTTCACTCAAGGAACCATCATTTCCTTCATCAAACATAACATGTATAATTTCCTCAACAAGCTTGGTTCTTTTATTGTAAAATTCTATAGGCTTTGCTAGTCGAAGAATAACCAAAGAAAATACCTTCATCACTTCTGGTATCAAACTTGCCAAGATTATCCTTACCAGTGTTGTGAACAAAAAAAGTAAAACCAAAAGGTTTGAAATAAGAGATATTTGGCTTTCTCCCTTTGAAAAGTTCATAAGGAGTCTTCTTCAAAATAGGCCTAATCAGGCACCTGTTCAAAATATATTTTGCAGCGTTGACAGCCACTGCTCAAAAAGACTGGAAAATTATTTTCCAAAAGCATTATCCTAGACATATCCTCAAGAGTTTTGTTTTTCCTTTCAACTACACATTTTTGCTGAGGAGTTATAGGAGCAGAAAAGTTGTGAGAAATACCAAACTTGGCACGTAATAAATCAAACGCTAGTTTATCAAATTATCTTCCATGATCACTCCTTATTGAAGCAATATGAAGGTTTTTCAATGTTTGGATCCCTTTACAAAGTTTTGAAAGTTCAGACAGAGCCTCAGACTTCTCTCTTGAAAACATTACCAAGTAAATCTAAAGAAATCGTCTACAATAACCAACATATACTTCTTACTCTTTGGAGTTGGAACTCTCATAAGACCACAAAGATCCATATGGAGCAGTTCAGTAGGTTTGGCTGTACATACAAAGTTCTTAGGCTTGAATGAGCTCCATGTCCTCTTTCCTCGGGCACAAGCCTTGCATACCTTTTCATCCTCAAAATTTGATGGATGGCGTCCTCTGACTAGGTCTTTAGAAATTTGTTTGTTCAATTTATCTAAGCTGATGTGTCCAAGCTTTCTGTGCCGAAGCTTTGAATCTTTTTTCAAAGCCTCGAGACATTTCAGACTTTCTACTACAACTTTTTTAGTATTCAAACAGTAAACATTGTTTGCCCTTGGAGCAGTGAGGATGCAATTACAAGATTTTTCATCTTGCACCACACATTTATCCTTGTCTAAAATAACATTATTCCCTTTGTCACACAAATGAGATACACTAAGCAGGTTAAACTTTAAACCATCTACAAGATAAACATCTGATATAGAACTTTCAACACCATTACAAATTTTACCAATTCCTATGAAGTTGTATTTGCCCTTTTCACCAAGTGTAATTGTCCCTCCCCATTGTTCTTTCAGTTCAGTTAATAAAGAACCTTTGCCACTCATGTGTCTGGAGCAACCACTATCCACGATCCACTTCTGCTCTTTGTTCTTGGTGACAAGCTGCAAATTCACTACATTACCCAGCTTTTAGACCAAGTGTAATATTTGGATTCATATTCAGGATCAACCATATTAGCTAGTCTGACGGCGCCTTTACGAACCCAAATCTGTCTCACTTGTCCCTTGACATGAAATTGAAAGGTATTCCTCCTGATGTGAGGTTCTCTTCTTCTAAAGGGACAAGTCATCTTAACATGACCAATCTTTATACATTAATGACATTGTGGAGAATGTTTGCTACTAGCTTTCATAAGTCTGGTATTATTCTTTCTTAGAAAATTTGGATTATATCTAATACCAAATTTTTGAACAGAGTGCAAACTTTTTTCAATAATCAAGTTGAGATTATGTTCAGAGCAAGCATGTTTTGTCAAAACATTCTTGGAGTCTTGAAGTTTCTTATCCAGAAGAATATTCTGTTCCTCTAATTCATCATGCTGATAACTTAGAGCAACAAGATTGTCACTCAAAAGAGAGTTCTCTGTAAAAACTTCTTTTCGTTGAGTTTTCAAGGCCTTGAAATTGGTTTCCAAAGATTTAAAATATCCACCACTCTTTTCCTGATAAATTTAAAGATTCTTGTTCTCCAAACTAGTTGCAAATTTTATTTTGCTTGCTCATGAACTTTCTCCTCTACTGATGATTTCAATTAAGTAATCTTCTTCATTTTGAAGTTTTTTTTTTCAAAATATCAGAAAGTACATTTGCGGGTTTACAACTAATACTATTCATCATTACCTCAATGTCCTTTTTGAGCTTTCATCATGCTTGGCCATAAGAAAAAGGTTGGCTTGATCTTCTTAAGAGTCAGATTCACTTGAAGAATCACAGTCACTCCATGAAGCAACCATTTCCTTCTTGTTTCTATCATGGTCCTTCTTTTGAAAATGCTTTCTTTTCTTGTGAGGATAGTCTCTGATCAAGTGTCCTGCATCACCACTTTCAAAGCATTTCATTACTTTAGATTTATGAGATGAAGACTTACTCTTGTAGTCCTTGCTACTTGAAGATCTAAATTTGCCTCTGATGAAGTCTTAGCTTCCAAAGTTCTTCTTCATCTTGAGAATCCTTGTCAAGGATTTAGGAATGAGAGCAAAATGATCTTCTTCATCATATTATTCTTTTTCAAGGATTTGAGGTTGTTCACTCTCTTTTTCCTTGAGTGCCAGATTCCTGACACATTCTGTTAGTTCTCCATCAGCTTCATTGATGGAGATCTCATGTGTGAGTAGTTTCTCTGTAATCATTTTGTTGGAGAGAGTACAGATCGTAAGCTTATTGAATAGCAGTGGTCTTAGGTTCCCATTTGGCTTTGGGAAGACTTCTTAAGACTTTATGACTTTCTCTTCTTTGGAGAATGATTTCTCCAAGGACTCCAGATTGATGACAATGTCAGTAAATCTTTTGAACATATCTTTGATGGATTCATCTCCATTCATTTTCAACAGTTGATACTTTCTAAGAAGGATATTGATATTGTTTTGCTTCACTTGGTTGGTTCCTTCAAAGGTTACCACCAGCTTATCCCATATCTCCTTAGCAGTCTTGCAGGTAAATATCCTGCTAAACTCAGCTGGATTCAAAGAATAATATAAGAGATCCATAACTCTAATTTTTTTTAGAAGTTATTCTAATTCAGAAGTAGAGAGAGATTTTCAGGTTCGGGAGTTCTAATCCCATCATTTTCTGTGTAGAAGATGTGAGGTCCATTCTGAATGATAGACCAAAGTTCATGTCTTGATCAATGAAGAGAATATTCATCAAGGCCTTCCATTGTACAATATTTTCTCCATAGAGCAAAGGAGCTCTGTTAGCAGCTCTTCCCTATGAGAAAGCACCTTCACCTACATTACTCATGATCATCAAATACTCTAGAAGGGGAGGTTGAATAGAGTATGGAATATTTTGCCAAAAGAGTGAATAAAAAACAATTTGAGAAGAACTTGAAGTGTTTCAAAGCTTTGAACTCAGTTTCAAGGCTTTGAAACCAAAACAGACAGTTACAAATATACTGATAGTTGTCAAGGCTTTGAAAAGCCCTTCAAAGCTATGAAATGGAACCTGTTTTGAAGTAGTTATGAAGATAAGTGCAAAACAGGAATGCAAGATTGCTATATGTGTGTGTCTTGCATAGCCAGTTACATGTAGGATATGTTTAGATTGTATTGCGAGTCAGTGTTGTGGTTTTTTCATGTTTTTACTTATATGTTTGTATTGTGTAGAACTGATTAAAATATTTTTTGCACTTTTACATAATTGAGTATACCCACCAACAAAGTGGATTGTGTAGAGTTAATTTTTTTCCGAGTCTAAGCCATGCATATAGAGTTAGGATTTTATGAATAAAAATGAGAAAAATAGAAAATAAAAAATTTGAGAAAGGGAAATTGAGAGAAGCATAGGCTTGGTTGGCTTAGTGAGATGTGAAAACTTTAGGCATAGGGCATGAATTTTGATCGAGGGTGACACGTTTAGTTCCCCCTAGCAAGTATAGAGATATTCTCATTGCGGGAATGCCTATCTATTTTTGAACTAAATAAAGAAGTTAAAAGCTAAAGTGTGTGCTATTTTCTCCTAAAAGAGTTGAACTTGGATTTTTCTAAACAAGCCGAACGTTCATGTTGACTGTCTAAGGTAGTCGCCAGCCCGCCTCATAGTGGAACACATAATAGTTGTACGAGGACATGTATTAGAGCACTCACTGCTTTTAGATCTTGTAGGACCACTAGTACGCCCTAATAAAACCTTGGTTTACTTGTTAGCCTCTTGACCTAGGGAGACGATTCTTGTCCTTCATCATATATTGTTAGAATCACCTAGCGTCATGAAGGAGTAGTAGTTGAGGTGTTCATTGAGGGAGTTCTTCATTACATATTTGTGTGAGTTATGCGGATCGCGTGTGCTTTATTTGATATCTTGAGAGGGATGCGAGGGTGAGTGAGTTGGCTTGCACACTAAGGTGTGGCGGTGTTCCATATCATTACATTGTGGGCAAAGTAGTAGAGATCCTGAGTACGTGACGTCTAATTCGCACAAAAATAGGGTTGGTTGTATTTGATAGGTGGAATCTGCTAGGTATTGGATTACTAGCATTTCGGTGTAGGAGGTTTGGTTGGATTAGTCACGTGATATATCTTATTTTACTACTTCCAAGGGGGCATAACTACAGTGTAGTGTGCGGGTGTTGAAATTTGACGGACATAGAGATTGTGCATTGACGATTCCACCCCATACATGCTTTAAATTTTACGTTTGGTGGAATCATGCGCTTCACGGAGTTAGAGGGAGAAGAAGTATTATTGTGATACTTATTCATTTCTTTGCTTATTTCCTTCCCCTGACATTATTACTACTGCCTAGTTCTTGCAGGAGGACCATTTGTACATTATTGCTGTATTGTTGATATTTGGATTGAAAAAATAAAAAAAATGAGAGAAAGAAAAGGAGTGATAAAGGAATAAATTGTTTATGTTGGGAAATGAGTGGTGAAATTTCATAGTTCCAGATTGAAGACAAAGATGAGTTATGCATATCATTCGCTTTGACAGCCACGGGATTAACATGGTACCGGGGTTTGAGGGAATTGAGGGCCGAAGTCGGTGAGTTCCCGTTCTAGATCCTGTCATCAGGGTGAGGGTGTGTGAAATATGGGGTTTGATGAGCTTATGTGACGCTTCAGGATTTTTTGCTTCATACATATCCTCTTTGTCCTTAATCCTCATCATTTTTGATCATTAGCGTAATAGGATCTCGGACTGTGAATGTGGCTTAGCCTTGGTTAGCCTCTTATTTTTATCATCACACATGAAGAGTTAGGTTATTCTTGATAGTAAAGTTAAGCTCTCTATACTATCTATGTGAATTACTTGTTGTCGAGTTTAGTTGCGATTCACACTTCTTGTCTAACTTTTTCATTACTCCTGGAGAATCGGTCTAATGTGAAATGAAATTGCATGATCTCCCAAAAAGAATGTAATTTGTGATATTTGTTCTAAGATCGAGTCTAGAATTTCATTTATATCATCTTGCTGCATTGTTTGTGTCTTGAGTCATGTTGAGTCGTTTGAGTCTTGTTGGCTAGTAGAATGTTAGATGCAGTAGATGAGACTTTGCTGGGGACGCGCCAATGGAAAGTGTGGGGGTATTTGATAACTCCTTAGTTGGAGTCATTTTTCGTATGTTAAATATTGCTATATGTGTGCGTTTCGGTGCAAAGTGACGGAATATAGTCCAATTCTTGTGAAGAATGAGCTTGTTGTGATTTATTGCTAGTCCGAACGTTTCTATGTTTTTTCAGATGTTATTTGTCAAATATAATCGCTTGGTATACTTGTTCATGTTTTCATGATAGGAACGGATGCTCAACGATGGCTAGGAGGCATGAAACAAACTTCAGAAACAAAGCAAGCTCAAGAGGAAGAAAGAGAACCAAAGTGGGAGGAGCAAAAGTGATTAATCTTCACTATTTCGAGAGTATGTTGATTTTTTGAGTGAGACTAGTGGAAAATTAAATTAGACTCAAAGATACTTCCGACGATCGGTCACGAAGCTCAAACGGAGATAGGACGAGAAAGTTATGGTCGGTCGAAGAGGCTGAAAATCTGAGCTCATCTACAGGGGTGATCGTGCGAACATTTATTGTGTTCGTGCGAACAGAAATGTTGAAAAATATATGAAAATTAGTACTAACACCCAAAAGTTCCTTGTTTGAACAATTGTTTGCACGAACAAAAGTGTTCGTGCGAATAGAGCGCAAAACTCAGAATTTCGGGGATGTTTTGTAATATTTCAAAAGCTAGATGCTTGGGAGACTTGTTCAGACCTAGTAGTCCGTGTTTTGGCATGATTGTACCTAATTTTGAAGGCAAGGGACGGTCTCTTGGATCTTGGAAACATCTTCTGATTTCTCTCTTCTTCTCCTTTCTAGTTGTTGATTTATGATCATAAAACTTTGTATTGTGATCACGTTTACTCGTAGCTAAACCTTCTATTCGGGATAACTCATGGGAACTAGGGTTTGAACACCATGTGTTGGTGGTTTATGGACTTGGTTTCATGCTTTGTGCTTAATTCAATGAGATTTACTTAGTCATGTGCGATTTATGAGCTTTACACTACTTTCGTATTGTTAGGCGTAGCAATATGATTGAATTAGATTATGAACGTTAGAGGAATCGATATTCATTACTGGAAATTGAATCGTGCACTAGCTGTATCTAGGGTTTAGGAATCTTGTTAGTTGGCTAAGAACTAAGTGTAGATAAGAAGAACATAATGCGTGTTTGAACTTGAGTAGGCTAGAGGAATCATGTACAAGAGTTTGAGCACAGGCTTTGGTTGAGGAATCTAGAAAGTAACTGTGTTTGTTTGGCTAAGTAGAGCACTTTTCTGTTACCGAAACATAAATCCTAAGTGGTGTGAAATCTATACTGTACCCGTAGAGATATCCTGAACTTGTCCAATCGTTAAGTAACTCGTAAAAATCATTCTTTGTTAGTCGTGAAGTAATTCACCTGATTCATCGAGATATTTTTACTTTTCTTTTTAGTAGAATTAGTAAACAACAATAAAATTGGTAGCCCACATAAGGTTTAGAATCAATATCTAATTTACAAAAAGTCCTTTAGGTTCGACAACCCGGATTACCAGATTATTACTACACCGACAAACTGTGCACTTGCAGTTGGAACGTGTCCGGAGCTGACAACATTTTTAATCACAATTCTTTCCTCCTTGTACCGTTTTCTAATCTTATAAATAATTAAATCATCTCAAGATTGTACCTGTGGATTCGAAAACCTGAGTTTTAATACTCAATCTATATTACTTGACCGTGCACTTGCGCATACAGCTAAGAAATCCTGTCAAGTTTTTGGCGGGGTTCTGACATCTGAATTGAGTGTGCAGGAGTGCAAGAGGAAGTAAAGATGTCGGAGTTACCTTATTGAGGTGCAGAATGCACTTCGAAGTCCAGTTATTAGATGCACAACTCAACCAAAAGAAGAGGTAATTCACCAGAATCTATTTGTACGAATGGCCTAGCCATGTCGTGCGAATAGAACGACTTAGAAAAGAAATTCATTTTATATTCGTGCGAATGCAAAGGGTTCTGTTACTCATTCGTGCGAATACATTTATTGCGAATAGAAATTGTAATCGTCCGAATACATTTCGCGAATATAAAATGTATTCGCACGAATACCCTGCATAATTTGTTCACACTTCATTAACTCCTACTTTTTTATATCATGTGCTTCTACAGACACTCTAAATTCATTCAGGACAACGAAAAACTTAAGTGTGAGGGGATTTGTGTAAATTTTTCTAGCCATGTCTGTTTGCATCGCCAGTTACATGTTGAGTAGATTGTTGTTTTGTGAGTATTTGTAGTTAGTGTCAGTATTGTACATATATTTTCGTGATGTGTTAGTTTGTGTAGTTTATGCATTTCTTTGTACTTTTTACTTTATTGAGTCCCTTACCTAAGTTTTATTGTTAATAGAGTTGGCCAAAAAGCATGTAGAGTTAGGAAAAAATGAGTAAAATGAAAAATATATAGAAAAGAAAACAGAAAATCCATAAAACTTAATTTTTTTGAAAATAAGGGCAATTGAAGAAGCTTGAAATCAGAGAGAGTTCAATGAAAGAGTCTCTGAGAATAGGAAGCAACATAGCAGCATAACTTTTATTCTTAGTATCTTGCGCACCTGTTTCACAAAAGGATGTCCCGGGTACTCAGGGAAAAGTGAAAAGTAAATGGGGGCATACCTTTAGTTACTTTATTGTGCTAGGAGGATTAAGTTCTTAAGTAGTCGGATAGTCTGTTTTCTAGTGGAAACTTGTGGCCTCTTGAAATCTGGGGTGGACCTTCATGTTAAGTCGGTTCCAACTGGTAAACTGCTTTAGCCTAAGTGAAGTTAGGGATTGTACACCACCATACCTTATGACAGTTTCAAAAGCTAACCGAAAAAGCCCACACGTAGTTTCTCTAAACGCACGGTTGGAAAATTAGAAGATAATGAAAAACAAAAGAAATCAAAATCTTCTCTTGAACTAGACACGGTGAATAACCTAATGTTCCTCCGTTCACGCGGGGAATTTGGATTTAATCCAATTAGGGCTTCTAAAGAATATTAAAGTCAAGCCGTATTACAAGGATTTGTGTCTCCCATCACCGGGACAATTTTCATTCAAAAGAAATAACGGCTAAGAGGGTCTGAAAACCTCAAATGACTCGGTGAAGAAAGACTACTATAGGATTTGAGATACCTAGACCCTCTGAACTAATGGACGTGCCTGATTCTTGGATTGTTCATGGTGGATGTTTTGGGACCCCTTAGTGAACTTGTGTTAATGATCATTATACTTCAATTTCTTGCTATGGGTTGTGAAATTTCGAAAGAGACTTTTTAGAACTTGATGAATTTGGTTAGTGATTGCTAGATTTCCCAATCTCTAAAGAAAAAGAAAAAATATGTGTTGTTTCACTTTTGCATTGTATTATAATCGAGTCGCATTGTACAAAGCATGTAGATTGCATAGTCGTGTGTGTGAGTCGTTTGTGTCACATGGCTAGTAAAAGTAGAGGCAAATCGTTGAAGTTTCAAAGCAAGTTATTGCTCGGGACGAGCAAGAGAAAGTGTGGGGGAATTTGATAGCGCCGTTTAGGAGCTATATCTTATTTCCAATTTCCACATTAATATGACTTATTTGAGCATAATTGCGGAGAATATGAGTCGTGTTGTCACTTGTTTCTTCTTATGGGCTATATTGTATTCCGGGCGTTTCTATGCATGTTTAGTTGTTATTTTTCAAATATAATCGCTTAGTATGTTTGTTCATGCTGTCTTGAAAGGAATGGATTCTAATCGGTTAGTATGAAGCATGGAACGAACTATGGAAACAACGGGAGATTAAGTGGAGTGAAGGGAAGCAAAGTTGGAGAAGCTAGAATGACTATCTGGTGTTCTACAATGAATTTGGGAGTGAATTTAGTACATTATTCTCAAAGAGCTTTCCAACGATAGGTCACGGAGCTAAATCGGAGATCGGACGAAGAAGTTATGGCCTGGAGAAGTTAAGAGTCCAAATTCCATTCGCACGAATAAGTATCCTATCAGAACAAAATCATTTTGTACGAATACAAATCCTACTCGTACGACATGGTCTGACGCTGTATCAAATTTTAGGGGTTATTTTATAAATATGAAAGTCTTATGATGGGAATTGACTAAAAACGACTAAGGGGACTGGAAATCAGTCATATTCACGCAAAGAGAAGAGGAGACGGAAGAACAAGGAGAAGAACGAAGACGAGGAAGCTCCGATTCAACGTTTGATTTCTTCATTCCTCTTTTATTCACTTCTATGGAGATTTTTTTTTGTTCTGCTATGATTGCTATTAGTAGCTAGACTTTTTTCTAGGCTTCTCTAGAGAGCCTAGGGTTTATGTAGACTGTTAATTTTCCAAATTTTAGACTTGTTCCATGCTTGTTGGATTTTATTTATTGAATGAATGTTTACTTTCATGAACTTGTTGAAGATCTTAGTCTATTGACACAGCTAGTCTAGGAATTGATACTTCATAAATATTTATGTTTTTCCTAGATTGTAATCTTGCTTAATATTCATGTTATTTTAGCTAATTATTCATATGTTATGCTTAATCCTTTGCAAGAACGGAGTAATTAAACGGACTTGTTAATTGGCTAGTGAGTGCGTGAAAGCGACTTAGACGTAGTTGTGATGAGATCTCAACAACAATCCCGAATCACTGAAACTAAAAAGATAAGTGAGTAGAACTGGCCTTAGTGGGTAGATTAAGTAGGTCAGATTCGGCTGTTTCGTGCACGGTGGACCGACATGCCACATCGTCGTGCATGTCGTTAGCCTACTAGAACGGACTGATAGATGTAGGTTGGCCGTCATGAAACCAAGTAAACCGTGATGTAGAACAACTTGAGACCGACATGAGAGGGTCAGTGCTATTATCCGGCTTAGTCACAATATAGTTAACGTGTTTCGTAGCTTATCCGGAAATCGTCTATAGCCCTAGGTGATCTAGAGATTTCCAAGTTTCTCCATATATGTTTTAGTAAATACAAATACATAAATATTAGTTTAGTTGGTTTATTTTATTTCAATCGCTTGTTTGGGGGCGACAACAATTTTAATCACAGTTCTTTAATCCTTGTAATGTTATCTAATCTAATAATTAATTAAATAATCTTGAGACTGACCATGTGGGTTCGACAACCTAAGTTTTAATACTAAATCTATATTACTTGACCGTGCACTTGCACATACACGTAAGAAATCGTGTCAAACGATCGCCAAGAAAATACCCTTCGCACGACAACTTCAAAATTTGGTACGAAAGGTATTTGCACGAAGATGCAAATTATTGTTTTCTTTCACACAAAGAGGTTATGAAGAATTATCTCAAGTGTCTCTGTTGGCACGAGAGGCTCAGCCTTTCGTACAAACACCCCTGTGATAAGAACCTCTAATTCCCCCATTCTTCTTTGTTGCTTCTTGCAGCATTGGCTATGTTGCGTCGGTGTTTTGGTAGTCTGCAGGTGGTAGCTTGGGTTTGAGAACGAGGTATTTTTGGAGATGGAGGTTGTTTGGTCCAGAAGCATAGAGGTGGTGATGGACGTCGGTTGGTCCTAGGCTTCATGGAGGGCTGAATTGTGTTGGATTGTAGTGTAGGGTTTTGATACGGATTACGCAGCAGAATAAGCAATAATAGATTCCGTTCAATACCCTCCAAGGATCACATGAATAGAAATCATAACGATGGTAAAGGAAGAAACTCATGTGTACTTTAGTTTGTCTCCATGATGATTTCACGTGAAATAGTGTCCAGGTATCTATGGAAGTCCACTCCTAGGATTGCTCCTGATCCTTCTCACACCTTCTGTGCTAGCTAGGGAAGTAGGAGGAAGAAGAATATCACGCAAAACGAGATCAAGAGGCCGCGCCTCTATGGTGGCCGACGGGTAGGGGGGACGAGCGGCACTAGGGGTTCGGCCCTAGTATTGCTCTCTCTCCTTGCTTTGTTCTCTCTCTCAATAATGATCCAACATCACCATAAAATAACCTAGGAGTGCCCTTATATAGTTAATAACTCCTTATTAACTACATATTAGCCTAATTCTAATCCTGTCCATACACGAATTAGCCCACCTTGCAAATTAGTCCTACTAAGTTTGCATGTAGTTGCGTATGGATCATTCTATTTAATTAGTCAAACTAATTAATTCCCAAGTCCAGTTTAATCCGTAGGGAGTGTGACCCCATAGGTTTCTGCTTAGTTGGTAGTAACAATTACTAACATAGCGGCCTCTGGAAAGACATCTATACCACCCAACTAACAGAAAGAGTAATAAGACAAACCTTGTGACCAATGTTACTGAATTTTATTATCCCTTTGTCTGCATATCCGGATTGGACACGAGACATATAATTCACGCTCGTATATCCAATCCATAGTTTCTCGATATTGGGAATAGTCTTATCCTTGCAGATAACATCAATATCCTATATTGATATCCTATATTGATTTATCTGAGTCTGGTCAGACATTCTATAAGAACTACCCCTCGAGTGGCCGCGGATATTTTCTCCCGTTAAGTGGGAAGGACAAATCCTATCTACATCTCTACCATCTCTAAGCTTGCTTTCTATCATACCCGATAACTATCTTTATAGTTTACCAGTTAAGGGCAACGTTTGATGATATCAAATAATGATATATCATAACCAGAGTATTTAGTGACTTCAAGTCTAAGGACCACAATACCATTGTGATTACGAGAAGCACGTGCGACTTTACATAACTTTTATGTAGCCTTATCGTGGTGGGTCAATCTAGTATGCCATTACCCCTAATGCATACCCATGTGCTAGACTTGATTTCTCCATATCAATATACCCACATACTAGCCTCGATGCAATACAGTCGTCCTATTAACTGTAGTACTTGACTAGGGATATTTAAGAATAAACCATTTATATTCTAAGGACTTCATTCATATTAATATATCTCCATATCGATAACATAATGAATAGTAAGTCCATATAAATGTCACAAGAAAATAGATTGCCTTTAGGGTATTTTTCCAACAGTCTCCCACTTCCACCAGAGTCAATATGGTGCATCACATGCTTATTGATCTAGCGCGGCCCTCACGCCTACGCTACACAAGGTAAGAAAGACATCTGCTGGTACTTTGCATATGTTCACATCTCCTCTATCAAAAATCGAATGAGATAGAGTCTTCTGAGTATGTGCATTTGATGCAGCATTATAATCAGTCCTCTTGTGATAGAATCGACAACTGAATCTTGCCTGGAATCTTTCTAGCTCACAGTCCCTTCCATTAAGGCAAAAGAAAAAACTTGACCATAATCTGAAATCAACTTTATTAGATTGGAATTTCGCATCACTGTAACCCCTTACAGTGAACTCTTCCTATCCTCCATATATCAAGAATTCATCCTTTAGTTCTTCTTAAGTACTTAAGGATATTCTTGAAAATTATCCAGTGACGCTCACCCGGATTTGACTGGTATCTATATGTCATACCATATGACATGTCTGGCATAGTACATAACATTGCGTATCACGTGAATCTTATTCATACGGTCCTTCTCAGTATAATTGGAAACACAATTAGTCTTCCAATGACTAATTGCATGTGACATAGGTAGAATCCATATTCTTTAGATGTTGAACCCTTTCAATGCCTTCGTCAATATATGCATTTGACTTAAGCTAAACAACTTTCTTGATCGATCTCCATAGACCTCTATAGGTTGTTTTGCCTAAGTCCTTCATTGAAAAGCAATTCCCTACCCAATCTTTACAAGATTGCAGAGTAGGGATATCATTCCCAATGATTAGTATGTCTCCACATACAAGACCATAAATATAAGTGTGCTCCCACTAACCTTATTGTAAACACAAGCTTTATCTTCATTCTTGATGGAATAACCTCTTTGATTGTATCATTGAATCGAAGATTCCAACTCTAAAAGCTTGCTTCGATCTTTAGATAGATCACTGTAACATACACACCTTTGGGCATGCTCTAGATCGAAAAATCCTTTAGGTGTGTCATATACATCCTCAAGGAGGTTTCTATATCCATCTGCAAAATTGTGCAAGCTACAATTTCAAGCAAGATGAGAATGGAATTAAGCATCGCATCTGGGGAAAAAGTTTTTCCATAGTCTATACTATTAACTTGCAACAACCTTTAACCACCAATCTTCCCTTAAAAGTAATCATATTACAATCCATTTAAGTTTTCTCAAAACTTCACTTGCACCTTATGGGTCTTACCATTTCAGGTGGTTCCACGAAATTCCACACTTTTTTGATATACAAGTATTCCATTTCGAATCTCATGAATCCAAACCATTTTGAGAGTCTGGCCCACTTGTGGCCACATCATAGGTTATACGGTCATTTCTGTAAGCAATAC
This sequence comes from Linanthus parryae, assembly GCA_023055425.1. NCBI lineage: Eukaryota > Viridiplantae > Streptophyta > Magnoliopsida > Ericales > Polemoniaceae > Linanthus > Linanthus parryae. Next base: position 131,179,345 of record JALGPY010000002.1, on the reverse strand, counting down.
ATCATCGGGTTATGAGAAATCCATATTTCTCTATCCCCTTGACATATCCTACCTGACCTACGAGGTCCTTGTGTTACCTGAGTAGGTTTCTCCTCAACATCTTGTGATCCTGTTCATATTCCATCGAATGATTAATGTTACTTTTTGGTTCTTCAACTCCTTCAAGTTCTACTGTCCTCCCAGTGTTTCTTTTAGAGACAATCTCTTTCTAAAAACACATTGGTTCGAACAACAAACAATTTGTTTTCGATTGGATTGTAGAAATAATATCCTTTCGTTTCCTTTAGGATATTCCACAAAACACATTTATCCGACTTGGGTCCAAGTTTTTTTAACCGTAAACACTTTACATAAACTTTGCAACCTCAAATCCTTATGAATGACGTACTAGGGCACTTCCTAGTCCATATATTATATGGTGTTATTCATGAATGATATTGATGCAACAAGGTTAAGAGAGAAAAGTTGTAAATAGAGCATGGACCCAAAAGTAAACTGGAAGTTCTGTTCGACACATCATGGACCGAACCGTGTCCAACAAGGTCCCGTTTGTATTCTCAGACACGCCATTCCATAATGGTGTTCTAGCTAGAGAGGTTGGGATCACATCCCATACTCCCTTAGATGTTCAAACTATTGGATAAAGTACTCCCGCCTCTATGATCATATCGTAGAGCTTTGATGATTTTGCCAAAATAGTTCACTACTTCATTCTTGAATTCTTTGAATTTTTCAAAGTATTGATTTGTTTCTTCATAAGATACACAAATCCTTATTTCTCTGATGCTATCAGTAAATATGATAAAGTACTGAAAACCATCTTTAGCACTTGTGCTTAGTGGTCCTCATACATCAGTATGTAAGAATCCAAAAGATCATATCTTTGCCCAATAAACAAGCCTCACATGTCTCATATGATTCAAAATCAATGAGTCCAGTAATCCATCCACATGGAATCTAAAAATGTGTTCCTATTTATGTGGCCTAAGAGAAAATGCCATTAAGTGAGTTTTATATCATCATATGCAAACTTTTTGGTTTTAATGTTATAGATGGAATTATCAAGATGAAGCATACACTATTCAATAAAAAAAAAATGCATTTATATAATGCATATCACCAAAATAAATGGAACATCATTTTTCCCTTATTGTGACGAGAAAACATGTTCTTGTCCAAACAAGAGACTGAGATAATGTCCCGACTCATAGTAGGGAAATAATCGCATTAGTCTAATTCATGGATAATTCTAGAAGGTAGAGATAATTTCCTATGGCTAATTTAGCAACTCTTGCTTCATTGCCTTACGTGTAGGTGTATCTCTTCCTTTATCCGATTGTCCACATCTCTTGAGATCCTTCACATTTCGATGAATGTAAGATCCTCATCTAGTATCATATACCCATGACGATGATATAGACACACTGACTTCTATAACAAAATACCTAAAGTGGAATTCATAATTCCATTATGATTTCCTTGCCGGTAGTTTGGGTAGTTCCCTTTCCACTATACCACCTTTTGGGCCTTAAGACAACTTCCTAGGCTTTGGAAATAAGTTTGCTTTATACCCTTGAGGTCGGTGCAAACCTTTTGCTCATACCCTTTACGTTAACCTTTAACATATATTTTTTCCTTTGCCCTTATATGTGCTTTGTCCAGCGGTCCTCAATCGTATTATCGCTTTTTTTTTATGAAATTATATTAGATCACTTTTGAACAAAGCTTTAATTGCATCCAATGCAATTCTTGGTCCAATTGGGCGAATAAGTCTTTATATCTTTATCTATATCATAGATAACTCCCACTATAAACTTTCAATCCTATTGAAGCGGCTCAATTGCGTTTGGCCTCTAGCTTCAGCAGTCACACATTACTAGCTTGTGTCGTCGCGTCATATCTTGATGAACCAATTCACCTTGCTTTAGCAAGCCCGAACTTCATTACATCTTGATCATGACGATTGCTAAGCAATAGTAGGTGAAATGAAAAATGGAGCAACACTTCAAACCTTTCATGTTTAGCCAACTCTTGAAAAGAGCTTCTTTCAAATGTATGATCATATCATACACCTCCATGTTCTCATATTGCTTCCAAAGCTCAGAGTTCATGGCAGCTTACATGAGGCATGTCACATCCAAAGAACCATTCTTTGATGTTCCTTCCATAAGTTTTTAGTGTGGTTTTAGTTTTTGGTGGAAGGAAACTTTATGCTCTAGGATATACAATATTTTTCTGTTTATTTAATTTTCATATTGTACCAGTCTTAGAAAACTGATTCTAGATAGTTTTTCATTCTCAAGGAAATAGCGATAAATTCGAGTTTGTTTTTTAATGCCATAGGTATTCAACACAAAAGGATCATGCAAAATATATTGTGACGTTGTACTATGTTTAATAAGTACTTAAATTATTAAACATAGCTCCTGTTGTAAACTCAAAAGTAGAGAAGATAGAACAATCTAGGGAGGAATATTAAGTATGTATTATTCTCCACCAAACCACCCTTATATAGGGTGTGGGGGTCAATCAGTATCATCCAAATATGGTAATACAATATCTTATGAATATTCACAATATCAATTATATATTTCATAACACCCCCTTGAATATTCACTAATGTGATGCCTCGTTAAAACCTTGTCGAGCAAACCCGTTGGGACAAAAACTCTGACGAAGGAAAAATAATACATTTTATGTGCGGGAGCTTGATTCAATCTTGAACTCATCCAATGCATGCCTCATTAAAACCTTGCTTGAAAAAACCTCGTGGGATAAAAATATCAGCTAAGGAAAAAGTGTACATCACCTTCAGTTGTTTAATCTCCCCTCTTTGCATCATCTTTTTGTCAAAATTCTGACCCGATAAGCAAAATCATGGAAAATGCCCATTGTCTGACATAATATAATACTGCATGATCATTCAAGATAGTAGTAAAAACTATTATTTAATAAGTATGACATGTTATATACTCATGAGACATTTGTCATACTAAATAATATGCATATGCACCTAAACTAGTCGCGAGTGTGTATCTTCGATTTGCTTTAGCAAAGAAGTATATCTCTTGGGCAATAGCCTCTATGGATTTCACATATAGTGATTCGTACGATCATTTTGTGTAACTAGTTACTTTCATATTCGTAGTCTTAAGACTACACGAAGCATCAATCACTCTAAACAAAGAGAGGATTTTTGGGTTATTATCATAACCATGAGAAACATATGGGCATTGTTTTCAATATAGCCTATTTCTTTTTCAATAGTCTCACACATTCAACTATTAGGGTGCGGAAATTTGAACATATTGTTCTATACGAACATGGATGCTTGAGGCATCTCAAGTACTTCAAAGTACTTCACATATATGCTCGATGCATTAACTGCAGAGCTCGTGTATAACACATACGAGTGTCAACTTTGATTTTGGCCAATATAGTCAACACTTTTCCACTTATAGTGGTGTAAGGATATCATATGATTTCAAGCGCTTTTGAAAGTGAATATCATCAATGATCATATACATGGACTCAAATGTCGGAAGCTCTTCATCTACATGAGTTGTTGCCTCTTCAAGGGCATTGATTTGATCATTTATTTATGATTCTCTCGTGTTCTCAATTTCCATGGAATTGGAATTAACAAGGTCATGATCCTTATAGAAGATCTATATGATTTCATAGGCAAGCTTTACATGCTTCATATGTATCAAAGCTCATAATTTGTAAGATACCAATTGGATTGAAATTCTTACACATATTCAAGTATGAAAGGAGAGAATTGATATAAAAGTTCATGTCATGCAATAAGCTATTTCCTCCCCCTCATGACATGATTCATATGATCAATGTCATAGTTATATGCTTTTGGCATATTTTTACATATACTCGAGCCAGAATAAATTTAGGCCAGAATGTATCCTCTTTATGAGATAAAAATTCTCATACTTGAAATTTGTAATCCTCATTGAACTCTAAATACTATCCTCTTTGAAATAGAAGTTTCACATATGAGAATACATTAATCACATACTCTTTCAAAAAAAGGGGTTAAAATGAGTAGGGTAATGTTCTCTAGAAGGAACATAGAGCATGTAAAAATAATACTCATATTCAAATTTTTCCATCCGAATGAATTATTTTGCACAATTCTTGAGAAGTGCATACTCAAATAATCATGAAGATTATTTGAAAACTAATATAAATTGTTCAATAAATCAATCACATTTAGTGATGTCAAGGTGACATACTCAATGTTGAAATTTCTTCAAGAGTTCATGTCAAAAACCGTTGTCTCTTCTAGAGACGAAATGTCATCTAGGTACTCGACATACATATTTTTCAAATATTTGGGGGGTGAATCAAATATTTGGATGGTTTCTTGAAACTTGATATGGATTCACATTGCACCAACTAGGCGTTGGTTTGGCGATGCAATGCATAAAGCCACTTTTATGACAAAATTCTCTACGTTGGATAGGCGATGTAACGAATCAAGCCTTCCCTTCTTTTTATGAAGAAATTGTCAATGGAGAATGTCATTTATTTGAGTTATAAAAAACTACTTGCTATGTTCATAACTCAAGTATAAACTTTTACAGTTTCAGTATCTTGAATCTCAACACTTCTAGTTTGACAAATGTGGATTACCTCTTTTTGGGTACCTCTTTATAAATTCAAATATTTCATAGATTTGAGTATGAAATATGATGTCAATAAGCACACGGGGGGCTTATGCATTTCTTCTATTTTTCTTTTCTTTTGTGAGCCACGAAGAAATTGAGGCTTCATTACAATCAAAAAAAAACAAATCAAGATGTAGAGACGAAGTAAATAGAAAAAGCTAACATTGATTATAATGAACCACATATTCTGTAGGATTTCTCTCAAATAACTCTTGTAAGAATCCTGAAATAGGAAATTAATAATCTCTATTTGGTGCCAACAAATTTGTTGCGAGGAAATTAATTTAATAGGAAATTAATTTAATCTATAGTTTTAATAGGGAGGATCCTGAGTCACTCAACCAAAAATTTGCACAGTTATTGGGAGGATAGTGAATCATTCAACCAAACATTTATATAGATGTAGAGACGAAGTAAATAGAAAAAGCTAACCTTGATAATAATGAACCACATATTCTGTAGGATTTCTCTCAAATAACTCTTGTAAGAATCCTGAAATAGGAAACTAATAATCTCTATTTGGTGCCAACAAATTTGTTGTGAGGAAATTAATTTAATAGGAAATTAATTTAATCTCTATTTTTAATAGGGAGGATCCTGAGTCACTCAACCAAAAATTTGCACAGTTATTGGGAGAATAGTGAATCACTCAACCAAACATTTGTATAGATATTGGGAGGATCTTGAATCACTCAACCAAAAAATTGCATAGATATTGGGAGGATCTTGAATCACTCAACCAAAAATTGCATAGATATTGGCAAAAGCGTATCGGCGTATAACAAGTACGCGATCTTGACCACTTAAAGGGTGGCTTATTTGTAACCTTAATTTTTCTCCCCCTGTTTTTATCTAGTCTTTTACTAAAAATGGTATTATAGGGGATCAATATGGGATCCTCATGGTACCAAGACCATACAAAAATCGCAACTAAGTCTGTGACTGTGCGGATTGTTTCAACCATATAATTTATAGGATTCGTTTCAGGGGATGACTCGCTATTCACTTGAAGGAATTCAGTGGAGCATAACATCAATCATCCACTCATGAGATCCACTGCCATTTATAAACTCGAACTAATATGAGTGTAGAATTATATATATTCTTTTTTTTTTCTTCCATAAGTGCAGGTTATGGGTAAGATGGCATAAGCAATAAAAAATTGCTTTGATGTTCATACCCGTCGATAATAGGCTCCTCATACTAATTTTTTCGTAAAGAGGAGTAAAAATAGCAATATAAAATGAGCAGTGAAAAAAACCAAATATGAAGACATGGTTCAACTAAGCATATGAATAGCTTAGGACCAATGTATCATTATGGGGTTGAACCTCTAACAAGGTTCCCTCTTTTCTTCGTAATATACCAAGTGACTGGAATCTTCTGCCATGTTAAACAAAGTTTAAAGTCAGTAATAGCAATCATCTTTTCCTCATATTTACGATATTGGATGGTCACGAGTTCATATAAAACTCAAGTGAATTTTTTTCGCACAATCAATATACGAAAATAATAATATCACAAGGATAATAATACGTTTAAGCCAGACACAATGTTTTGGCTGTTATGGTCACGAGTTAAACCCTCTAGTGACTGCTTAAATTTTTTTCAGAGAGAGGACCCAAACGCGTGCTTTTGTATTTCATAGCACTTGCGATTTTTGGATTCAAGTCTCTAAATAACGTTTTTTTTTTCGAGATTTAAAATAAGTAATCGCGTTATAGGCTTTGTATTTCGACTCATAGCATGTTCCAGAGCGTCCAAAGCTTACAGTTTGGTGTATGGGATTAAGACCCTGCAGCTCCTACGGGTTTTTTTCATTAATAGTTATCCCAACTATAGCTACAAGAAAATTCACGTCTGTAGGTATAAAGCCGAACCCGTGATCTGAAGTAGGAGCTTCAAATCCTCTACCACTAAGGTAGCACCCATTTGTAATATTATTATTTTTTTTTCTCGAACAAACTATAACTAAAAAATCTTTGAGATTGTTAATAAAAAAATATAATTAAAGTTTGAGATTGAATAGTATAAGAATAAAAGAAGGATAATAGTAACAAGTATTTTGTTAAACTATTGGTCCCGCACAACGACATAGAGGCGTGCAGTTCAGGGGTTCGAACCAAGGCATCTACCGAGCAACAATTTTATTTTTCAGTCTAGCAATAAATATTGCAGTAATGGAATAGTTGGTCATGCACAGTGACATAAAAGGCGTGCACTGTCCAAGCTCTTAGGTTCGAACCGAACCAACTGCTTTAGCGTCAATGTTTTTTTTTTTCGATAAACAAAATTGATCGAATAAGATGATGCAGATTAGAAAGTCTGTCAGAGAGGAGTTGAGCTTTTGGCGTTGGGTTCAATTCATCCAGCAACAGATAATACACACACACACACATATATCTTTTTATAATCATAAGTATAAATAAAATATATTAAAAAGAGCGATAACTTCTTACTGCTGTGCTGGGTAGGCAAGATGGTCACCACCAAAGTGGCGGCTAACCTAGTAACCTTGGTTTTAAGTTATAATCAATGTACAAGCTGCTGTAGCAGCGATTTTTTTTTTCGAATCTTTTTTTTCGAATCATTTCCAGAAGGGTTCTAACAAGCTCCTTTAGCAGCGTCTTTTTTTTTTCTTTTCGTTCGAGTCATGCCAGAAAGATTGTTTTTGATCAATTTCTAGATCTGAGAGCAGATCGAGGTAAAGGGTTTGACGATGAACCCAGAACATAGATCTTTTTTTGAGAGAAATTGACAATAACCAAATACCAAATGTGCTATAGATAGGTTGTGCATCACCCAGATGAGTTCGATACTCAAGAGCAGCATTTAATTTTACTTCTATTTTTTTTCTGCAAAAATCATAATTTTGGTAAGGGTTTCAATGCCAATATCGTCCAGATCATATGATCTGTGTTTACCGGCTTAGATGTGCTCTTCTCCGTGAGAGTTTTTGGACATTCCAGGAGCATTGGCAGTCACTTTTTCTTTCTTCTCTGTCTTTTCTTTACTTTAGTATAAGAAGATTAAAGGCACCTCATGCACCAGCAAAGTGCTAGGACAGAGCGTCCAACTTTTTTTGTAGAGATTTTTTGCTCCTTGCCTTGTAGGTCAAATGCAAATCGCTGCTCTCTTTTTTTTCTACTAAGATCACAAAAGTATATTTTTTTTTGAATATGAACTCTAGGCGCCGTTCATCCTGTCCTTTCCTTTTCACATGATCTTATGAAAGGATGTAAACATAAATAAAAAATTGTCCATCTTTTCAGCGTGGTGAATGAAGATTGAACTTATGTTATAAAAGTTCGAATCTTCTACGAATATCTAAGAACAAAAATTAGATTTTTCGTCTTATCGTGCGATTTCAATAAGAAAATAATTAAATTTATAGTCGTACCTTTGATGTAGATTTTCTCGTCCGGTAGAGCGAGCGTGCTGATAACGTGTTGTAAACTCAAAATTAGAGAAGATAGAACAATGTAGGGAGAAATATAAAGTACGTATTATTCTCCACCAAACCACCATTTTATAGGGTGTGGGGGTCAATCAGTATCATCCAAATATGGTAATACAATATCTTATGAATATTCAAAATATCAATCATATATTTCATAACAGCTCCCACTATTTTTCTCGGATTAATAACCATCAATTTTAAATGCGGAAAATATCATGTATTTTCTAGTGGGCCAAGATCCATATTTCACTTTTTTTGAGCTTTCTTTGACAAGTCAACCAAAATTAATTATTTAGGTAAGAACAATTTCAATTGCATCCCATGCAACTCTTGGTTCAATTGGGAAAATAACTGCTTATTTATCAATCACATAGATAACCCAATTGTTTGCCTCCAGGCTTTCAATCCTATTGAAATAGCCTAGTTGCGTCAAACCTCTTACTTCAAAAATCACACATTACTAGCTTGTGCCGTTGCATCACACAATGATGAATCAAGTCGCCTTACTTTGGCAAGCCCGAACATGATAAAGCATGATTATGACGGGTGTTAAGTAACGAGAAGGCAAAACAAAATATTTAAATTTGAGAGATTTTTCCATTTAATTTTAATTGTTTTGTTGATACATATCAATTGATCTACTTATTAGGTTGGGCAATCACAAAATAAACGATCCGGGTTGTATTATCTTGTTACCAATTTGCATGCATCATCCATACACCAACAATAAATAACAAGACTATAAATAAATAACCACAAACAATAAATAAATGTGATGTGGATACGGCCTCCTAAAACTAAGATATTACCAAGCCAATGAGAATATCTATATGCCCTAAAAATAGCAAGGTCATCTCCATGTGCCTCCATATTCTAGTCCATGCACCTTAGCTTGTGGAATGCCGCCATCTTGTGGTTTCTTCAATTCTTTAGGCTTCTTATTCAAGTCTTGACTATCATCTACTCTATGTAATACTATCTAGCATCTATACAAAATAAAGATACCTCACAAGTTGAGGAGAAGACTGGCTCGCAGGTCGTAAAGCCTAATTATTTATTTATCACAATAAAAGCAAACTACAAAATTAAACATTCACAACATCCACATCTAAGGCCATATCCATGCAAAAGCACATAAAACAGTTAAAATCCAATTTTTAACGCGCTTGGCCAATTTTAGTTGATTTTGGATGTTTTAGGGTCAAATGGTCCAAGAGGGCCCACCAACCACTTGACCGAACTCCTAATGAACCGCCACAAGGCCTTGGGCGGCCAGCCCTAGCCTACGAGGCCAAGCCGCACACTAGGCCGGCCCAGACCCTTGGTCATGGCTTCCTTGGCGCCCAAGGAGGGGGCGGACGACCCTAGGGTTTCGGCGCTCCTTCATATCCTTCCTTGTTTCCCAAGTATGCTTGTTTCCAAATTAAGAAAACCCATTTTTCCTAATTTGTGCCCAAACCCTAGTTTTCTAGATCCAGAATTTCACATCATATGTGATCCAAATTCATAATCTTTACATCATATGTGTAATTAGCTCATCCTTTATTGAATCATATTCAAATGGCATCAATATGACAATTTTGGTTTTACGCAATAAATCATAATAAAGGTGTAAAACTAATTATAAAGTAACACATAAACCACATTACGCACTACGAACTGTGGATCTGATACCACTTTATGTTTTTTATACGGATTACTCAGCGAAATAAACAATAATAGATTATGTTCAATACCCTCCACGGATCACAGGTCTAGAAATAATAACGATGGTAAAGGAAGAAACTCATGTGTACCTTAGTTTTTCTCCTTGATGATTTCACGTGAAATAGTATCCACGTCTCTATGGAAGTCCACTCCTAGGATTGCTCCGGATCCTTCTCACGTATTTTTTGCTAGCTAGGGAAGAAGGGGAATGAAGAAGATCACGCAAAACAAGACCAAGAGGCTGCCCCTCTATGGTGGCCGACGGGTAGGGGACGAGCGGCACTAGGGGTTCGGCCCTAGTGTTGCCCTCTCTCCTTTCTTTGTTCTGTCTCTCAATAATGATATAACATCATCAGAAAATAAGCTAGAAGTTCCCTTATATAGTTAATAACTCCGTATTAACTTCATAATAGCCAAATCCTAATCCTGTCCATACACGAATTAGTCCACATTGCAAATAAGTCCTACTAAGTTTGCATGGGGTTGCGTATTGATCGTTCTTTTTAATTAGTCTAATTAATTAATTCCCAAGTCCGGTTTAATCCATACAGAGTGTGACCTCATAGGTTTCTACTTAGTTGGTAGTAACAATTACTAACATAGAGCGGCCTCTAGCAAGACATCTATGCCACCCAACTAATAGAAATATTCAGTAATCGACTAACCTTATGACCAACGTTACCTTATTATATTATTCATTTGTCTCCATATCCAGATTGGACATGATGTCGGAATAGGTGCCCTAGAGGCAATCTTTTTAGTATGGATAGTGATTTTGGCTAGAAACATTCATTGTATTAAATATGCGGATATTTAAAATAATGAAGTTCTTAGATTGCAAATATGTTGCTTTTATTAAATATCCCTAGTCAATTATATTGATTAACAGGACAATCAACTATAGACTAGTATGGCGTTTGATTGATATGGAGATATCACGATCCAACACATTGGTATGCATTAGGAGTAATAGCGTACTGGATTGACCCATGAAGAGAAGGCTACATACATGTTATGTAAAGTCACAAGTGCTTCACGTATTGACAACGGTATTGTCATCCTTAGACTTGAAGTCACTAGATCCTATAGTTGTGGAATGTTGTATTTTGACATCGTCAAATGCTACTTCGTAACCGGGTAGTTATAAATGCGTTCGTCGGATACAATAAGGAAGCAAGCTTAGAGATGGTAGGGACATAGATAGGATTTGTCCCTTCCACATAACGGGAGTAGATATCCACGAACACTCGAGGGATGGTGCTCATAGAATGTCTGGCCAAACACAGATAAATCAATATGGGATATTGATGTTATCTGCTTAGATGACAATATCCCCATGATCGATAAACTATGGATTGAATATAAGATAGTGACTTGTATGTCTCTTGTCCAATCTGAATATTGAGACAAAGGGATGAGACAATACTTGCACAACGTATGTCAGATGACTATTTCTATTAGTTGGTAGCCTGGATGTCTTGCTAGAGGCCACTCCATGTTAGTAATTTTTTTTTACCAACTAAGTAGAAACCTATGGGATCATACTCCCTATGGATTAGACCGGACTGGGGAAGTAATTAATATGATTAATTAACAAGAAGGATCAGTACGCAATAACTTGCAAACTTAGTAGGAAAAATTTGCAAGTTGTACTAATCCGTACATGAGTAGGATTATGATATGGGCTTTTATGCAGTCAACAAGGAGTTGTTGGACTATATAAAGGCACTCCTAGCCCCCTACCCGCCGGCCACAAGAGGTGCCGCCCACCTCTTTGTCTCGTTGCGTGTTCTTAGTCTTATTCCTTCGATCCTATCTAGCACAAATGCTTGAAGGATCCATGTTCAATCTTAGGAGTGGACTAGCCATAGAGACGTGAACACAATTTCATGTGAGAAGTTATCAAAGGAGATCCTAAAGGTATTTTTTTATACTAATCCCTTACTATCGTTATGCTGTCTCTTCCTTTGATCCTTGGAGGGTCTTGAACAGATTAATTTATGTTTATTCTGCCGCGTATCCTTTATTAAAACCCTACAGTGGTATCAAAGCACAGGTCGTAGAGCATGACGTAGTTTATGCGTTACGATTTTGTTGTTTTACACTTTAAATTGTTGTTTATACTGTAAAACAAACATATTAAGCATATTTGGTGCAATTTAATATGATTCAACCAAACAAGATCTATTTTTACAATGATGTGAATTATTAGTGATTTTGATTTACATAGGATGTGAATGTTTGTTCTTGACGGTTAGGGTTTTGCACATGCTTGGAAAAAGGGTTTTTCAAATATGGAAACAACTAATCTTGGGAAACAATGCAAGAAGTTGTTTTAGAAACTACTCCATGAGAGGTTCGGCCCCCCTTAAGACCGACCCTCTTGCCTTATCGCACAAGTGAGGCGCGGCCAAGGGATTGGGCCGGCCCTAGCGCAGGGCTTGGCCTCATCTGGGCTAGGCCGACCGGTCGCGCCATGGTCCTTTAGGGTTCGTCAAAAGCCATGGAGAACTATATTGAACTGTTCTGACCCTAGCACATCAAAAAAAAATTACAATTGACCAAGCGCGTTAAAATTGGATTTTAACTGTTTATGTGATTTATGCATGGTAATTTGATATGGAAATAGGTTGTGGTTTGTTGTGAATATTTATTTTGTGGTTATTTTACGACATGCGAGATGATCAAATTAATTTAATAGTTAATTCAGCTTTAAGGTCTGCGAACCGGTATTTTTTCTTAACTTGTGAGATCTTTGTATGTAGTCTATATTCTAGCTAGAAATAAAATAGATAATAGTCAAGACATGGAGAAAAAGAAGCCTAAAGAAGCGGAGAAACCACGAGAAGGAGACAATCCACAAGAGCTATGGAGCATGGACCAAAAGATGAAGGCACATGGAGATGAACTTGCTATTTTTTAGGGTTCATAGATATTCTCATTGGCTTGAGAATATCATAGATTAGAGGCCATGTCCATATCACGTTAATTTTTATTTTGTGGTTGTTTATTTTATTTTCTTATTATTTATTGTTGGTGTATGGTGATGCATGAAAATTAATAATAAGATAATTAACAACCCGAATCATTTATTTGTGAGTTGGCCCAACTAAGAATAAGTAGATCAGTTGATATGGATCAACAAAACAATTAAAAATTAAAAATAAAACCCTTCAATTCAAATATTGTGTTTTGCCTTCTCGTTATTTAAACACTCTTCATGATCATGATTATCAAGCTCGTGCATGCGAAAGTAGGGCGACTTAATTTTTCATGATGTAGCGATGGCACATGCAAGTAATGTGCAATTGTTTAAGTAAGAGGTTGGATGCAACTAGGTAATTTTAATAAAATTAAAACCTAGAGACAACCAATTGGGATTATCCATGGGATGGATAAATAAGGAGTTAATTTCCCAATTGAATCGAGAGTTGCATAAGGATGCAATTGGAAATTGTTCCTACATAAATAACTAAATTTAGGTGACTTGCCAATGCAAGCTCAAAAGACGTAAAATATGGATCTTGGAACCCACTAGAAAATATAATGATATTTTCCGCATTAATATTTGAGGGTTATTAATCCAAGAAAAATAGTGGGAGCTATGTTTAATAATCTAGACATTATTAAATATAGTTATTAAAACACTAAATACTAAAACTTGTATATTTCTCATTTTGAAGAATTCCAATGGCAAACAACTCATAGAGTTCATCACATTCCCTACGCTCTGTCCTTGAGAAGGACAAGCTTTCTGGAACCAAATTCCTATAATGGAACAGAAACTTGAGAATCGTTCTCAAGCAGGAAAATAAACTGTACACTCTAGAGGAAGAAGTTCCTCAGGTTCCAGAGAAAAAGACCGCTGCAGCATTAAAGGCGCATCAAAAGTTCGTTGATGATGCTAATCATGCGGCCTTCCTGATGCTTTGCCCCATGTGTTGGAATAGATGCCCTAGAGGCAATCTAGTTTAGTATGAATTTGTATATAGCTAGAAAATTCATTTATTATTTATTGGATATTTAATATAATGAAGTCCTTAGATTTACAATCGTGTTGTTTATCTTAAATATCCCTAGTCAAGTATAATGATTAATGGGACAATCATCTATAGACTAGTATGGGGTTGGATTGATATGGAGATATCACGATCCAACACATAGGTGTGCATTACGGAATGTTGCACTGGATTGACCCATCTCCGAGAAGGCTACATACATGTTATGTTAAGTCACAAGTGCTTCTCGCGGTGCAATGGTATTGTCATCCTTAGACTTGAAGTCACTAGATATTCTAGTTGTGGATCATTGTGATCTTGGTAGCGTTAAACGCTACACCGTAACTGGGTAGTTATAAAGGCGTGTACTGGATACAATGAGAAGCAAGCTTAGAGATCGTAGTGGACGTAGAGAGGATTTTCCCCTCCCACATAACGGGAGCGAATATCCTAGGCCACTCGAGGGATAGTGCTTATAGAATGTCTGGCCAGACTCAAATAAATCAATATATGGGATATTGATGTTATTTGCACGAATAAGGCTATTCCCATAGATCGAGAAACTATGGATTGGATATACGAGTGTGACTTGTATGTCTCGTGTCCAATCCGGATATGGAGGCAAAGGGATGAGACAATTACTTGTACAAAGGTTGTCAAGATGACTATTCTATTAGTTGGCTAGAATGGATGTTTTGCTAGAAACCGCTCCATATTAGCAAATAGTTGCTACCAACTAGATAGAACCTATGGGGTCACACGCTATATAGAGTTGAACTAGATTTGGGAATTAATTAATTGGATTAATTAATTAGAAGGATCACTTTGCAAACCCTTGCAAACTTAGTAGGGACTAATTTGCAAGGAAGGGACTAAATTGAATTCTAGTTGGACTAGAATAAGTCCTTTAGGTAGTTAACAAGGAGTTGTTGGACTATATAAAGGACCCTCCTTCCTTCCTTCCTCATAACTTATGCTCATTAGTGAACATAACAAGAGTGGGAGAGAACAAAGGAGAGAGAGCAAGCAACAAGGAGGCCGAACCCGACCCCCTTGCCGCCGCCCTCACCCCGTCGGCCAAAAAGAGGGTCGAAGCCCCCCCTTTTTGTCTCGTTTTGCGTGATTCCTTCACCCTCCTCTTATTCCGGGCTAGCACCAAGGAGTTTGGGAGATCTAGGATCAACTCTAGGCGTGGATCAACTATAGAGAACGTGACACTATTCGCGTTTGAAGTCATCAAGGAGAACCCAAAGGTGTGTTTATGATTTCTTACCTTCACTATCGTTATGTATCTAGACTTGTGATCCTTGGAGGGTTTTGCATGGCTATTTGTTTGATTATTCTTCCGTTGCGCGATCAATGAATCAAAACCCTACAGTGGTATCAGAGCCACAGGTCATAGAGCATAAACGTAGTTTATGTGTTACATTCTTGTTGTTTTACACCTTAATTTGATTGTTTATCGCGTAAAACAAGACAAATCAAGCATGGGATGCAATTTGTCAAGAATTACTCATAACAAGATCCAATTTTTGCATTGGATGCATGAATTGGTGAGTTTGAGAAATTTTAGGATCTTAGATCTAGGGTTTGGGCATCCTTGGGGAAGAAGGAGTTCTCCCAAAACAAGGAAACAACCAAACTTGGGCTCCAAGCAAGGGAGTTGTTTTGGAAACAACTCCCAAGAGGAGGTTCGGCCCCCCTAGGGACCGCCCCCTTGCTTGCCGCCCAAGCTTGGCCGCCCTAAGGGGTCGGGCGGCCCTAACCCGCGGGCCTAGCTTGCGGGTTTTGGGCCGGGCCGGCCCTAGGGCCTTGTGGTTCACTTTAATGGGCCCGGGCAATTGGATTGTTGGGCCCATGGACCGTTTTAACCCTAGAAATCCTAAAATCAATTAAAATTGACCATGCGCGTTAAAATTGGATTTTAACTGTTTATGTGCAAATCGCATGGTGATTGGATATGGCCTTAGGATGTGGTTTGATGTGGATGTTTAATTTTGTGGTTTGGTTTTACGGCCTGCGAGCTGATCAATTAATTGTAATAATTAATTAGGGTTTTATGGCCTGCGTGCCATTTTTTTCTCAACTTGTGAGATTTATTTATTTAGTATAGATATTAGCTAGTGCTAGATAAAGTAGATTGTTAGCCAAGATTGGAGAAAAGAAGCCCAAAGCCAAAGAAGCCACAAAAAGATGGAGCATGGAGCATGGAGCATTCCACATGACTATGAAGGATGGACCAAAAGATCAAGACGCATGGAGATGTGTTTGCTTAGGGTTCATAGATAATTCCATTGGCTTGGAATTGTCTTAGTCTAGAAAAAGGCCATATCCACATCACGTTTAATTTCTGTTTTGTGGTTGTTTATTTATTGTCTTATTATTTGTGTGGTTGGTGTATGGATGATGCATGCAATTAGGATAATAAGATAATTAGACAAGCCGGATCTATTATTTGGAGTTGTGCCCAAACTCAAATAGATAGATTAGTTGATATTGATCAACAAAACAATTAAAAAATTGAATTTAAAATCCCTCAAATTTTAAATATTGTGTTCTTGCCTTCTCGTTATTTAAACACTCATTATCATCATTATTTATCAAGTTCGTGCGTGCCAAAGCATGGCGACTTGGTTCATAATGATGGAATGCGATGGCACGTAACAATGTGCAATTGTTTAGATAAGAGGTTGAACACAACTAGGCTATTAATTTGATTAAGAAACCTAGAGGCAATCAATTGGGATTATCCATATGGATGGATAAATAAGGAGTTATTTGCCCGATTGAACCAAGAGTTCCATATGGGATGCAATTGGAATTGTTCCTACCTAAAAGTAGTCAAATTATGGGTGACTTGCCAAAGCAAGCTCATAAGGAGATGAAAAGATGGATCTTGGCCCACTAGAAAATATAAGGATATTTTCCGCATTAATATCTTGAGGGTTATTAATCCGTAGAAAAATAGTGGGAGCTATATTTAATAAACTAGCCATTATTAAATATAGTTAAAAATTCACAAATACTAAAACTTGCGTATTTTCCTTTTTGTAGAATACCAAATGGCAAACAACTCATCGAGTTCACAACATTCCCTACGATCTGTCCTTGAGAAGGACAAGCTCTCTGGAACCAAATTTCTTGATTGGTACAGAAACTTGAGAATTGTTCTCAAGTAAGAGAAGAAACTTTACGCAATAGAGGAGCAAGTTCCAGAAGGTCCAGAGAACCAGACACCTGCTACCTTAAAGGCGTATCAAAAGCGTGTTGATGACGCTAATGATGCGGCCTGCCTTATGCTTTGCACCATGACCTCTGAGCTTCAGAAGCAACACGAGAACATGAATGCTGTCGATATGATCGAACATCTAAAGCAGCTCTTCCAAGAGCAGGCGAGGGTAGAGAGGTATGAGGTCTCAAAGGCACTGTTCAAAAGTCATCTGGCAGAAGGGAACCCGGTGGGACTCCATGTACTCCGAATGATCGGGTACTTGGAGAATCTCGCCCGGCTTGGGTTCCCGATCGGCCAAGAGTTGGCAACCGATCTCGTGTTGCAATCGTTGCCCGAGAGTTATGGACAGTTCATTATGAACTATAACATGAACGAGATCGTTAAACCACTGCCAGATTTGCTCAACATGTTGAGGACGGCTGAACAGAGCATCAACAAGGGTAAGGGCAAGACCATTATGATGGTGCAGAAAGGAAATGGCAAAAGGTTTGCCTCTTCCTCCAAGGGCAAAAGCAAGTCAGTTGCCAAGTCCAAGGAACAAGCCCTTAAGCCTGTTGGTGGCATTGCCAAGGTCGTGACTAAGGGTGAGTGTCACTACTGCAGTCAGCCTGGACACTGGAGGAGGAACTGCCCAAAATATCTGGAGGACAAGAGGCTTGGAATAGTGATTCCACCACCACCAGGTATTTTTGTTGTGGATGTCAATTTAACTGTCTCTACATCATGGGTATTAAATACTGGATGTGGATCTCATATTTGTCGAAATATGCAGGATCTAAAGAGAAGTAAAAGATTGGCTAAAGGGGAGGTAGATCTGCGCGTTGGGAATGGAGCAAAGGTTGCTGCGTTGGCCATAGGCGTGTGCGAGCTATCTCTGCCTTCATGATTAGTTTTAGAATTAAATAATTGCTATTTTGTGCCTGCTATGAGCAGAAACATTATTTCTATTTATTGTTTGGACAAGGAAGGTTTTATTATTTCAATAAAGAACAATTGTTGTTCCTTTTATTTGAATAATATTCACTATTTTAGTGCGCAATTATTTAATGGACTTTATGTCCTTGATCTAAGCAATACTGTCTACAACATTAATACCAAGCGGATTAAAATAAATGATTTAAATCCTGCTTATTTATGGCATTGTCGTTTAGGCCACATAAATGAGAAACGTGTATCTAGACTCCATAAGGATGGATTACTAGACTCATTTGATTTTGAATCATATGAGACATGTGAGGCTTGTTTATTGGGAAAAATGACAAATTCCCCTTTCAATAAGAAAGGTGAGAGGACTAGTGAGCAATTGGCGCTCATACATACTGATGTGTGTGGGCCATTTGCCACGCCTGCCAGGGGTGGTTATGTCTACTTCATTACATTTACTGATGATTACAGTAGATATGGATTTGTGTACCTTATGAGGGCAAAATCCGAATCCTTTGAAGTGTTCAAAGAATTCAAGAATGAAGTAGAGAAGCAACTTGGCAAAAGTATCAAGGCTCTACGATCGGATCGTGGAGGAGAATACTTGAGCCAAGAGTTTGACGACTATCTTAGAGAGTGTGGGATCGTGTCCCAACTCACTCCACCCGGAACGCCACAATGGAATGGCGTGTCCGAGAGGAGGAATCGAACCCTATTGGATATGGTTCAATCTATGATGTGTCAAACCGATCTTCCATTATCATTTTGGGGCTACGCTCTATTAAGTGCAGCTTTCACCATTAACCGTGTTCCATCTAAATCAGTCATGAAGACACCATATGAGATGTGGAGTGGGAGGCGTCCCACACTGTCGTTCATGAGGATTTGGGGCTGCGACGTCTATGTAAAACGTTTTCAATCAGACAAGCTAGGGCCTAAATCGGATAAGTGTAAGTTTGTGGGGTACCCTAAGGAAACTAAGGGATACTATTTCTACAATCCAACCGAAAACAAAGTGTTTGTTGCTCGGACCGGCGTGTTTCTAGAAAGAGAGTTTGTCTCTAAAGAAGCAAGTGGGAGGAATGTAGAACTTGAAGAAGTTCAAGAACCACAAATCACTGAACCGATTATGGAACATGAACAGGAATCACAAGCAGTTGTGGAGCCACCTGTTCAGGTAACACAAGAGCTTCCTAGATCTAGTAGAATGCGCCAGGAACCCAGAGGTATGGACTTCTCGTAACCGATTCCGGTGACACGATGCTCATAGATGATGAGCCTACTACCTATGAGGAGGCCATGAGTGGCCCAGACTCTCAGAAGTGGCTGGAAGCCATGAGATCCGAGATGGAATCCATGTATACCAACAAAGTATGGACTTTGGTGGAACCACCCGATGGGGCGCGGCCCATAGGGTGAAAGTGGGTCTTCAAGAAGAAGATCGACATGGATGGTAATGTGATTACCTATAAGGGTCGATTGGTGGCTAAAGGATTCAGACAGATTCATGGTATTGACTATGATGAAACCTTTTCACCAGTCGCTATGACCAAATCCATCCGAATCTTACTTGCAATTGCAGCATACTACGACTATGAGATTTGACAGATGGATGTCAAAACAGCATTCCTTTATGGGAATCTCCTCGAGGACGTGTATATGATACAGCCGGAGGGTTTTGAGGATCCAAAGCAAGCCAACAAAGTCTGTACGCTGCAACGATCCATTTATGGATTGAAGCAAGCTTCTAGGAGTTGGAATCGACGTTTTGATGAAGTGGTCAAAGAGTTTGGCTTCATCAGAAACGAAGATGAGTCTTGTGTCTACAAGATGGTTAGTGGGAGCTCTGTAGCTTTTCTCGTCTTGTATGTGGATGACATACTTCTCATTGGAAACGACATTCCTATGCTGCAATCTGTGAAAGATTGGCTAGGAAAGTGTTTCTCAATGAAGGACTTAGGGGAAGCAGCCTATATACTCGGTATAAAGATCTATAGAGATAGATCTAAGAGGTTGCTAGGCCTAAGTCAAAGTACATATATTGACAAGGTGTTGAAACGGTTCAACATGCAAGATTCCAAGAAGGGATTCTTGCCCATGTCACATGGAATTACTCTTTCGAAGAGTGGTTGTCCTTCCAATGAGATTGAGAAGGAACGCATGAGTAGGATTCCCTATGCCTCGGCCATAGGATCTATCATGTACGCCATGTTATGTACTAGACCAGATGTGTCATATGCCTTGAGTATGACAAGCAGATACCAATCCAATCCGGGTGAGAGTCACTGGATTGCTGTCAAGAACATCCTAAAGTACTTGAGAAGAACTAACGATGCTTTCTTGATGTTTGGCGGTGAGGAAGAGTTGCGTGTAAGGGGTTACACTGATGCAAGCTTCCAAACCGACAGATATGACTTTAGATCACAGTCGGGATATGTGTTTTGCCTGAATGGAGCAGCGGTGAGCTGGAAGAGTTCCAAGCAAGAGACAGTAGCTGATTCTACAACACAGGCTGAGTACATTGCTGCAAATGGCGCAGCAAAGGAGGCTGTTTGGATCAGAAAGTTTGTTTCTGAACTTGGTGTGGTCCCTAGCATTGCGGATCCAGTGGAGTTGTTCTGTGACAACACTGGGGCGATCGCGCAATCAAAGGAACCCAGATCGCACCAGAAGTCCAAGCACGTGCTCAGGAAGTCTTCATCTGATTCGAGATATTATCGATAGAGGAGACGTTCGGATATGCAATATTCCTACAGATGATAATCTGTCAGACCCGCTTACGAAGCCTCTCACGCAGTGGAAGCATGAAGGGCACACTAGGAGTATGGGCATACGAGATGCGCCAGATTGGCTCTAGTGCAAGTGGGAGACTGTTGGAATAGATGCCCTAGAGGCAATCTAGTTTAGTATGAATTTGTATATGGCTAGAAAATTCATTTATTATTTATTGGATATTTAATATAATGAAGTCCTTAGATTTACAATCGTGTTGTTTATCTTAAATATCCCTAGTCAAGTATAATGATTAATGGGACAATCATCTATAGACTAGTATGGGGTTGGATTGATATGGAGATATCACGATCCAACACATAGGTGTGCATTACGGAATGTTGCACTGGATTGACCCATCTCCGAGAAGGCTACATACATGTTATGTTAAGTCACAAGTGCTTCTCGCGGTGCAATGGTATTGTCATCCTTAGACTTGAAGTCACTAGATATTCTAGTTGTGGATCATTGTGATCTTGGTAGCGTTAAACGCTACACCGTAACTGGGTAGTTATAAAGGCGTGTACTGGATACAATGAGAAGCAAGCTTAGAGATCGTAGTGGACGTAGAGAGGATTTGCCCCTCCCACATAACGGGAGCGAATATCCTAGGCCACTCGAGGGATAGTGCTTATAGAATGTCTGGCCAGACTCAAATAAATCAATATATGGGATATTGATGTTATTTGCACGAATAAGGCTATTCCCATAGATCGAGAAACTATGGATTGGATATACGAGTTTGACTTGTATGTCTCGTGTCCAATCCGGATATGGAGGCAAAGGGATGAGACAATTACTTGTACAAAGGTTGTCAAGATGACTATTCTATTAGTTGGCTAGAATGGATGTTTTGCTAGAAACCGCTCCATATTAACAAATAGTTTCTACCAACTAGATAGAACCTATGGGGTCACACGCTATATAGAGTTGAACTAGATTTGGGAATTAATTAATTGGATTAATTAATTAGAAGGATCACTTTGAAAACCCTTGCAAACTTAGTAGGGACTAATTTGCAAGGAAGGGACTAAATTGAATTCTAGTTGGACTAGAATAAGTCCTTTAGGTAGTTAACAAGGAGTTGTTGGACTATATAAAGGACCCTCCTTCCTTCCTTCCTCATAACTTATGCTCATTAGTGAACATAACAAGAGTGGGAGAGAACAAAGGAGAGAGAGCAAGCAACAAGGAGGCCGAACCCGACCCCCTTGCCGCCGCCCTCACCCCGTCGGCCAAAAAGAGGGCCGAAGCCCCCCCTTTTTGTCTCGTTTTGCGTGATTCCTTCACCCTCCTCTTATTCCAGGCTAGCACCAAGGAGTTTGGGAGATCTAGGATCAACTCTAGGCGTGGATCAACTATAGAGAACGTGACACTATTCGCGTTTGAAGTCATCAAGGAGAACCCAAAGGTGTGTTTATGATTTCTTACCTTCACTATCGTTATGTATCTAGACTTGTGATCCTTGGAGGGTTTTGCATGGCTATTTGTTTGATTATGCTTCCGTTGCGCGATCCATGAATCAAAACCCTACACCATGTCCTCTGAGCTCCAGAAGCAACTTGAGAACATGGCTGCCTTCGATATGATCGCACATATGAAGCAGCTCTTTCAAGATCAGGAAAGGGTTGAGAGATATGAAGTCTTCAAGGCATTGTTCAAATGTCATCTGTCAGAGGGAAACCCAGTGGGATCTCATGTACTCCGCATGTTCGGGTCCTTGGAGAATCTCGCGCGTCTAGAGTTTCCCGTGGGTCAGAGTTGGCCACAAATCTCGTGTTGCAATCATTGCCTGAGAGTTATGGACAGTTCATCATGAAATATAACATGAACGAGATCATGAAACCTATGCTAGATCTTCTCAAGATGTTGAGAACATTTGAACAAAAAATCCACAAGGGAAAGGGCAAGGCCATAATGATGGTGCATAAAGGGAAGGGCAAAAGGTTTGCCTCTATCTCCAAAGGAAAAGGCAAGGAAATTGCTAAATCCAAGAAAGTTTCTCTTAAGCATGTTGGTGACGTTGCCAAGGGCGTGACTAAGGGTGATTGTCACTACTGCAGACAGCCTGGACACTGGAAAATGAACTGCCCAAAGTATGTGGAGGATAAAACGCTGGGAATAGTGATACCACCACCACCAGGTATTTTTTGTTATAGATGTCAATATTACTTGTCTTTATCTTGAGTATTGGATACTGGATGTGGATCTCACCTTTTTCGAAATGTGCAAGATCTAAAGAGAAGTAGGAGATTGGCTAAAGGGGAGATAGATCTACGCGTTGGGAATGGAGCAAAATATGATGCATTGGTTGTAGACGTGTACGCGCTGTCTCTTCCTTCGGTATTAGTTTTATAATTAAAAAATTGCTATTTTGTACCTACTATGAGCATAAACATTATTTCTATTTCTTGCTTAGACAAGGAAGATTAACTATTTCAATAAAGGACAATTGTTGCTCCATTTATTTTGATAGTTTTCACTATTGTAGTGCACAATTATTTAATGGATTGTATATCCTTGATCTAAATAATCCGGTCAATAACATAAATACCAAGATGATTAAAATAAATGATTTAAATCCTGCTTATCCATGGCATTGTAGGTTAGGCCATATAAACGAGAAACGTTTATCTAGACTCCATAAGGATGGATTCTAGACTCATTTGGTTTTAAATCATATGAGACATGTGAGACTTGTTTATTGGGAAAAATGACAAAGTCACCTTTCAATAAGAAAGGAAAGAGGACTAGTGAGCAATTGGCGCTTGTGCATACTGATGTGTGTGGGCCATTTTCCACGCCTGCCAGGGGTGTTTATGTCTACTTCATTACGTTTACTAAAAAATTCAGTAGATATGGGTTTGTATTTCTTATGAAGGCCAAATCTGAATCCTTTGAAAAGTTCAAGGAATCCTTCGAACACTGTTGGACATGGTTTGATCTATGATGTGTCAAACTGATTTTCCAATATCCTTTTGGGGCTACGCTCTATTGTGTGCATCTTTCATGATATGTGGAGTGGGAGGCGTCCCACAGTGTCGTTCATGAAGATTTGGGGCTGCGATGTCTATGTAAAGCGTTTACAATCATACAAACTCGGTCCTAAGTCCGATAAGTGTAAGTTTGTGGGATACCCTAAGGAAACTAAATGGTATTAATTCTACAATCCAACTGAGAACAAAGTGTTTGTTGCTCGGTCCGGTGTGTTTCTAGAAAGAGAATTTGTCTCTAAAAAGCAAGTGAGTACTGTAGAACTTGAAGAAATTCAAGAACCACAAACTACTGATCCTGTTATGGAACATGAACAGGAACCACAAAATGTTGTGGAGGAACCTGTTCAAGTAACACAAGAGCTTCGTAGGTCTAGTAGAGTGCGCCAGGAGCAAGAGAAGTATGGACTTACCGTGACTGAGTATGGTGACACGATGCTCATTGAAGGCGAGCCTACTACCTATGGAGAGTCCATGAAAGGGTTTGACTCTCAGAAGTGGCGCAAAGCCATGGAATCGGAGATGGAATCCGTAGGGCACAAATGGGTCTTCAAGAAGAAGACCGACATGGATGGTAATGTGATTACCTATAAGAGCCGATTGGCGGAAAAAGGATTCAGACAGATTCATGGTATAGACTATGACGAACCTTTTCACCAGTCGCAATGACCAAATCCAACCGAATCCTACTTGCTGTTGCAGCTTACTACACTATGAGATTTCGCAGATGGATGTCAAAACAGCGTTTCTGTATGGAAACGTCCTCGAGGATGTTTACATGACACGACCCGAGGGTTTTGTAGATCTAGAGAATGAAAATAATGTAGGTAAACTACAACGATCCATTTATAGATTAAAGCAAGCTTCTTGGAGTTGGAATCGACGTTTTGATGAAGCAGTCAAAGATTTTGACTTCATCAAGAACGAAGATGAATGTTGTTTCTAAAATAAGGTTAGTGGGAGCTCTGTTGCTTTACTCGTCTTGTATGTGGATGACATACTACTCATTGGAAACAATATAACTATGCTGCAATTTGTGAAAGATTGGCTAGGAAAGTGTTTCTCAATGAAAGACTTAAGGGAAATTAGCTTATATATGTGGTATCAAGATCTATACAGATAGATCGAGGAAGTTTCTAGGCCTAATTACAAGTACATATATAGACAAGGTGTTGAATCGGTTCAACATGCAAGATTCCAAGAAGGGATTCTTGCCCATGTCGCATGGAATCACTCTTTGGAAGAGCGATTGTCCTTCTAATGAAATTGAGAAGGAACACATGAGTAAGGTTCCCTATGCCTCGGCCATATGATCTATCATGTACGCCATGTTATGTACTAGACCAGATGTGTCATACACGTTGAGTATGAAAAACAGATATCAGGCTAATCGGGGTTAAAGCCACTGGATAGTGGTTAAGAATTCCAAGAAAGAGACGGTTGCTGATTCTACAACTGAGGATGAGTACATTTATGCGAGTGGCGCAGCAAAGGAAGCTGTTTGGATTAGGAAGTTCATTACTAAACTTGGTGTGGTTCCTCGCGCTGTGAATCCAATATAGTTGTATTGTGACAACACTGGGGCGATCGCACAATCATAGGAACCCATGTCACACATGAAATCCAAACACGTACTCAGAAAGTTCCATCTTATCGAAAAATCATCGATAGAGAAGATGTGAAGATATGCAAGATACCTACAGATGGAATTTGTCAGATCCGCTTACAAAGCCGCTTGTTCAGCACAGGCATGAAGGGCACACTAGGTCTATGGGAATACGAGATGCGGTAGATTGGCTCTAGTACAAGTGGGAGACTCTTGGAATAGGTGCCCTAGAGACAACCTTTTTAGTATGAATAGTGATTTTGGCTAGAAACATTCATTGGCTTATTTATGCGGATATTTAATAAAATGAAGTCCTTAGATTTCAAATATGTTTTTTATCTTAAATATCCCTAGTCAATTTTATTGATTAACAGTACGGTCAACTATAGACTAGTATGGGGTTGGATTGATACAGAGATATCACGATCCAACACATGGGTATGCATTAGGAGTAATAGCATACTAGATTGACCCATAAAGAGAAGGCTACATACATGTTATGTAAAGTCACAAGTGCTTCTCGTAGTGACAATGGTATTTTCATCCTTGGACATGAATTCACTAAATCCTCTAGTTTTGGAATGTTGTATTTTGACATTGTCAAACGATACTTCGTAACTGGGTAGTTATAAAGGCGTTCATTGGATACAAAAAGGAAGCAAGCCTAGAGAAGGTAGTGACGTAGATAGGATTTGTCCCTCCCACATAGTGGGAGTAGATATCCACGACCACTCGAGGAATGGTGCTTATAGAATGTAAGACCTGACTCAGATAAATCAATATGGGACATTGATGTTATCTGCGTAGATGAGACTATTCCAGGATAAGATAGCAAGAACACATAGATTTTACAGAGTTCGGTCACAATTGGACCTAGTCTCTGCCTGATGGATCTTATCCCGCCAGGATTCAAACACAATTTCTTATTAATCACGCAGATTTAGCCCTAGATCTCAAGCCTAAGTGAGCTACCTTACACTTATACAGCTTGTGGTTCCCAACCTATCTAGTTACAGGCTACAATCTGTTGAAAAAATAAGAACCTCTTATTGTTCACTTGAAAAACCAAACTACTAAGTTTAGTGAGGTTTTAGAGATGAAGATAAAATTAATACAATTGAGTACAGAAAGAAGAATTCAGAAAGAATAAGCTGTTTAAAGCCTGGAAGAGTCCTTCTGGAATTGAATGATCTTCAGTCTGCTTGAGTTGAGTTCCTGAATGATTTGAAGAGCTGTATAAGATTGATCTTCCAATTTGATTGCCCTCTTCAAAACCACGATCTCTGTATCTCTTATCAATCTCTGAAATTCAAATTTAGGTGCCTGATCTGAGTCTGCAACTGACTTGAGAGCTTTCAGGAACAGAATTCCTAAAATATCTCCTATCTGATAAGATCCTGTTAACATCTTAATTTGAATGCATTGCTGATCTTTTTATGGACGTTGGAGTGTCCAACAAACCTGCACATACTTAGAAAAAAAGATCAAACAAATAACAATACAATCTAGCAGAAAGATCTGCTTGAAACAGCAGCCAACAGTTAGTGAGAAAGCTATGCTAGAATTGTCTGCTGACAGTTCTGATTTAACAAGTATATTCAATCTCATGAATATATCAAGTAAAAAATATGGAGTTCACAATAATAGACAATAAGCAGCATGTAACAAGATCTAAGTATCACTGAATCCATCTGCGTACAGAACGATGGTTAGTTGAACTTAGTAGTAAGGAGTCACTTGAATATCTCAAAGCTTTGCCTGCTAACCTCATTAAAATGAACATTGGATTTTCAATCCAACTTAATCCTGCAATGATCAAATTAGAACATAGATTTCTGAATGTAATTATATAATTAAACCATATCATTATCAAAACATAACCAAAACTTGCACAAAAAAGTTAGATAACTCATCATATAGGAACTGTTACAGTAACTAAAAGCTTTGAAGCTTAGTACTTAGCAATTTCTTATGCTTGTGTTTTTGGCTTTCATCATCAAGGAACTAAGCTCTCTGCTTGTATTTTCATAACATTATTTCCATGAGCTTCAGACTTATCAATCTCCCCCTTGATGAAAGACAAAACACATTATCTGAATATAGATATCCTGCAGCTTACCATCAGTAGTAAAAATCACATAACATAAATTCAATAACCACAGAATTGCATAGATAACATCTACCAGATCCATAATTTATTCCAAACCATAATACTAAATACTAAACATCCTCAAAACATAATAATACTAAAAGCATAAAAAAACATAACACATAATCTTCTCCCCCTTTTTGACTTTCATCATAAGAGAAGAAGAAATGTTGGATCTGTTCAGAGTTTTTAAAGAAAATAAGAATAATAACCTAAGCTTCAGAACTGAGAAGAGTAGAAAGAATAGAGAGAATAGGTTCAAGGCTTTGAATATCCTGTAGACTTTGCTGTTCCCTTGCCTTTACCCTGAGTCTCCTCTTGTTCTTCATCTGAGACTTCTGCATCTTCAGCCTATTCCTCAGCTTGTTCTCCTTGCTCTTCAGCTTTCTTTCCATGAGTTTCCTCATCCTACATCTTTTCAACAACCTCATTAACCAACTTGTTTAGATTAGCAACCTCCTTTTTAGCTTTCTCTGCAGCAGTTTCCTCATCATCTGCCTCCTCTTCAGATTGGTCAAAGAGATCCTTTGAAGTCAGAACAACAGGAATAACTTTCTTCTTCTTCTTCTTCTTCTTCTTCTTCTTCTTCTTCTTCTTCTTCTTCTTCTTCTTCTTCTTCTTCTTCTTCTTCTTCTTCTTCTGTATCTTGAGAGCTTCTCCCAGAACTTCCTCTGAATCAATGATGGTATCTCTTCTTTCTGAAGAAGGCAATTTCTCCAGATCCAAGCCTTTGATGATTAGTTCAAGCTTGTTAAGCACCAAACCTTTGAACATTCTAAGGTCATTGGACAAGTAAAACAAACTATGTCTTAAACCCTCCACACCATCTTCCAGAACCTTAACCCTATCTATAATCTGTGAGAAATCTAGATTACCAGATACCTTAGGGGTTGAAGCAACTCTAGGTTTGATGAACTCCTTTTCCTTTAGCTCCTTAGCATTCAACTCTGAATAAAACTTCCACTTTCCCTTAGCAGTATACACAATCCCAATCCTTTGAAGGGATGCTTCATCAACTATCCCAAAACCAGTAGTGATCTTCTTTTCATCCTTCAAAGACACTCCAAAATGTTTGAAAAACAATGGTAGAACATTGGAATATGGTAAAGAGTGGTTCCTAGTCCTAGCACCACAGTAAACCATGTGTTAAATCACCACTGTAGGAAGGTATACTTCAAACCCTTGACAAATCAAATACATCAAGATTAAAACCTTGTCTGTTACCAACTCTTTGGAGTATTCCCTGGGAACAAAACATCTCATAATGATAGAAAATAGAATTTTGGCTTCACAGTTAAACACAGAATGTGTTAATGCTTTCGTTCAGAAGTGGTTCCCTCCAAGAAAACATGGCTCAGGCTTTCTCTAGGATTTCTTTTCTATCGGGATAGTCACCAACCTTATACTTCCTAGGCACTCCCAAAACTTTGGAGAACACCCTGTGATCTAACCTAATGTCCACACCAACCACTCTTTAAGTAAGGATGTATCTATCACTATCATCAAGCTCTTGAACCAGATTAAAATAGAATAGTCTGATTAACATAGGGTAAGCTTCAGAATGTGGGTTCAAAAACTTCCAACATATGAGTTTTTCAAGTTCTTAATGCAGTCTAATTCTAAAATCTCCTATAAATCAGAACTGATCAGACTAAAGAAAGACACTTTAGATGATGCAAACCCATCCATCCATACCTTATTGACATCAGGATTAACAAACCAAGATTCAGGCAAGAGGTTCTTACCAAAGTTTGTGGCTTTCTTGGTTTTCACTACACTATGCTTAACCCTCGTTTTCTCAGTGGTTTCTTCACCCTCCTTCTCTGGGGTTGCTTCTGCTTTCTTTAAACCAGCCTTCTTCTCTTTTGTAGATGGTACATTCTTCTTTTATTTCTCAGCAATCACTTCTTTCTTATTCTTGTTTGACTCTTCCTCCATATCCTCGTTCCCCTTTTCTTTCACCACCTCCTCTGTTGCAGATTCTGAATCTGACCCAGCCCTAGCTTCTTCTTGAAATTCCTTCCTTTTCTTGGTCTTCTTTGTAGGAGGATAAGTCTCATGAACACTAGCAGTGTCTTCTGAGTCTGATCCATGAATGGTGATCTTCCTATTAGATTTTCTCTTCACCCTCTTGTTGGAGGTCTGACCTAGCTGCTTGATCCTTTCGGATTTTTGCTCCATTTGGGTTTGGGTTTGAGAGATTGAGAGAATGTGGAGGGAGAGAGAGAGATAGAGACGAAGAGATTGAATTAGATAATGAGATAAAATAAGTCCTGAAGCTGGCTTAAGTAGGTAGACGAGTTTGACTAAAAGTAGGAGATTTGCATGCAAAAAGATTTCAGGAGATTTTCAAGATATTTGTAGATATTTTGATCAAATCTCTGAATATTTTAAAAGATTATGTAATTATCTAAAAATATAACACAAAAAATTTCACGATCCAATTATTTAAAGATAATACAAATCTAATCATCACAGCAGTGAAACAGTAGTTCAAAGATTTGAGAAGTTTCAGACTTATACATAAAATTCAAAGCTTTGAGCTATATTTTCAAGGCTCCAGAAAATATAATCTCAAGGCTTTGGAATCACACAGATAATACACATAGTAACTAATTACTCCCCCTAAACCAATGCATCCTTGTTTAACATACCCAATTCAAGCCTTAGGGATGCAAACCTCTCATCTGGCAATGATTTAGTGAAACTATCAGCTATTTGATTAGAAGTAGAGATAAAAGATAGAACAATATCACCTTTTTATGTGTGATCTCTAAGAAAATGATGTCTCACATCTATGTGCTTTGTGCTTGAGTGCTGGACTGGATTCTTAGATATGGAAATGGCACTTGTATTGTCACAGATGATACGCACATTTCTGAAATCATATCCTAGACCCCTTTTAGCTGTTGTGCAATCCATAAAACCTATGAACAACAAGCTACAGCTGCAATATATTTTTCTTATGCAGTTGATAGAGCCACTGAATTCTGCTTCTTTGAATGCCAACTTATCAATGAAGATCCAAGAAATTGGCAGCATTCAGAAGTACTCTATCTGTCTACTTTGTATCCTACAAAGTCTGTATCTGAATATCCACTTAACAAAAAGTTAGACCTTCTTGGATACCAAAGCCCCAAGTATTTGGTTCCATTTAAATATCTAAAAATCCTTTTTACAGCAATTAAATGACTTTCTTTAGGATCATCTTGAAACCTTGCACACATGCACACACTAAACATAATATCCGGTCTACTAGCAGTTACATACAAAAGTGAACCAATCATACCTCTGTACTCTTTCTGATTTACACTCTTACCAGTTGTGTCCTTGTATAAAGACAGTGATGAACTCATTGGGGTATTTACAACCTTGGACTGTGACATGTTCTATTTGTTGAACAAGTTGAGGGTGTATTTTCCTTGATGCACAAAAATTCCTTTCTTCATTTGATGTACATGAAGTCCAAGAAAGAAATTCAGTTCTCCCATCAAGCTCATTTCAAATTCCCTGCACATTAGACTTGAAAACTATTTTGAAAGAGCATCATTAGTAGCACCCAATAGAATATCATCTACATATATCTGAACAACTAACATATCTTTTTCCTGATTTTTGATAAAAAGAGTCTTATCAACCAGACCTCTCTCAAAACCATTTTCCAACCAAATTTTTGAGAGTCTGTCATACCAAACCCTTGGAGCTTGCTTAAGTCCATATAAGGCTTTGTCCAATTTGTAAACATAATCAGGAAAGGTGTCATTTTCAAAACCAGGTGGTTGAGAATCAAATACTTCTTCTTGTAAATAAAAATTCAGAAAAGCATATTTGACATCAATTTGGAAAATTTTTATGTGATTATGTGATGAAAATGCAAGAAGTATTCTAATAGGTTCTAACCTTACAACAGGAGCAAATGTTTTCTCATAATCAATACCTTCCTCTTGACTATATCCCTGTGCAACCAGTCTTGCTTTGTTTCTCACAACCTTACCTTTTTCATCAAAGCTTATTTCTGAACACCCATCTTGTTCCAATCACTTATTGATCCTTTGGTATAGGAACTAAATTCCAAACCTTCTTTCTTTCAAACTCATCAGCTCATTCTGCATTGCAATGATCCAGTTGCATCTTCTAGTGCTTCTTTTGCATTTTCGGGCTCAATGATTGATACAAAAGCACTTACTGCACATAGATTTCTCAATTGACCTCTTGTCTGAGTTCCAGTTGTTGGATCTGATATAATATTTTCAGCAGGATGATCTGAGAGATATTTGAACTTCTTTATGGGTGTCTAAGTGTATGGACCTTCAAGCCTTTGAGTTCTCGATACAGTAGAAGGAGCATCATATTTCTTGTCAATCTCAGTCTCAAGGCTTTGAGATTTTGGCTCATCAGGGGGTTCAAGGCCTTGAGATTCTTCTGAAAGTTTTTGGTGCTTAGTTTTGCTCTTGATGACTTTCTGAAGGTCTTCATCAACCTCATATTTATTCAAACTAAGATCTGCAAAACTTTCACTTAGAGAATCATCAGTACTTTCATCACAAACAACATGAATACTCTCCTCTACAATCTTAGATCTCTTATTGTAAATCATGTAAGCCTTGCTGGTTTGAGAATAACTACAAAACACACCTTCATCACTTCTCGCATCAAACTTACCAAGATTATCTTTGCCATTTTAATGCACAAAACAAGTACAGCTAAAAGGCTTAAAGTAAGCAACACTAGGCTTCCTGCCTTTAACAATTCATAATGGGTTTTCTTCAAAATTGGCCTGATCAAACATCTATTGAGCACATAGGTGGCAGTATTAACAGCTTCTGCCCACAAATATTTTGGCAAATTACTTTCAAGTATAATGGTTCTAGACATGTCTTCAAGAGTCCTCTTTTTCCTCTCAAGTACTCCATTTTGCTGAGGAGTTCTAGGTGCAGAGAAGTTGTGTGAGATGCCATGCTTTGCAAAAAATAAATCAAAGTCAAGTTGATCGAATTCCCTACCATGATCACTTCTAATAGATGCAACAGGTAAATTTTTTAAAGTTTGAAGCTCTTTGCAAAGTTTAGAAAATTCAGATAATACTTCAGACTTTTGTATAATAAACACAACCCAAGTATATCTATAGTAATCATCAACTACAACAAGCATATATATCTTACCTCTGGGTGTTTGAACCCTCATAGGACCACACAAGTCCATATGCAGCATTTCTAAGGGTCTGGAGGTACTTACAAAATTCTTTGGCTTGAATGAATTCTGGTTTGTTTACCTTGAGTACATGCCTTACAACTCATCATCCTTGAATTTAAGGATTGGTAATTCCCTTACCAGATCTTTTGAGATGAGCTTATTCAAAGAATGCATGCTTATATGACCAAGATTTGTGTGCCATAGTCTTGAGTCATCCTTCAAAGCTTTGAGACACTTCAGACTATCACCTGCAATTTTGTCAGTGCACAATGCATAAACATTATGTGACCTAGGAGCAGTGAGTATGCAATTGCCTGATTTTTCATCTTGCACCACACATTTCTCCATGTCAAAAACTACCTTATTACCCTTGTCACAAAGCTGGGAAATACTAAATAAATTATACTTAAGACCATCAACTAAATAAACATCAGAAATTGAATATGCAGAATTGTTACTAACACTTCTCGTACCAATAATGTTGCACTATGCTTTTTCACCAAGTGTCATTGTTCCCTCTGATTGCTCTTTGAGCTCTGAGAATAAAGATTTCTTTCCATTCATATGTCAGGAACATCCACTATCCAATATCCATTGCTGATCTTTGAAAGCTTTGGTGACATCCTGCATAATTCAATCAATGCCTTAACAGGATATTAGACCAAGTGTATAATTCAGATTTATACTCAGAGTCAACCATATTAGGTGGTCTAACTCCTTTTGGACCCAAATGTGTTTCACTAGTCCCTTAAGGTGATAAGGATAAGTGTTCATCATTATGTGAGATTCTGTCCTTCTAAAGCGGTAAGTTAATTTTACATGTCCAATTTTACAGAAATAATGACATTTTGGTGAATGTCTGCTTCCTGCTTTCAAAAAGGTAGTTTGGCTTTTTCCTGGAAAATTTGGATTATATCCAATTCCACTCTTGTGAGCAGACTGTAGACTTCCTCCAAACATGAGACTTAACTTCTGTTCTGAACCAGCAAAAGTTTAAAGAATTTTCTTGGATTCTTGAAGCTTACTAGTCAATGAAGTGTTTTGTTGTTCTAAATCATCATAATGATTTTTTAGATCAACAAACTTGTCAGTTAAAATAGTGTTTTGATCAACTGCTTCTTTGACTTGTGATTTCAAATCTTTGAATCTACTGTCCAAGGCTTTGAAGTCACTGTCAATTTTTAACTTAGTAGCTTCAATACATTTGTTCTGAAAAACCAAATCTAAATTTTCTTTTGCCTGCTCATGAACCTTCATTTTCAAAGAATCAATCTCATTCCTATAACTCTCCTCATTTAAAAACATGCTTTTGAGAATTTCACGCAATACATAAGAAGGACTAGATAAGATATTTTTACCATGTCTTCAATTGGCTTGTCAGTAGAATGGTCCTCTTGATGTCCAGTCATTAAACAGATATTGGCTTGATCATCATCAGAATCTGAGTATGAGGAGTCTGAATCACTCCATGAGGCCGCCATTTCCTTCTTCCATATGTTGTCATTTTCCTTCTTTGAAAATTGTCGGTTTTTCTTCTTTTGAGGACAGTATCTCACCATGTGATCTGCATCTCCACATTCAAAGCAATTCATAACTTTAGATTTATATGATTGTGAAGAGGACTTACCTTTCTAATCCTTGCTGGTTGAGGATCTGAACTTCTCTTTGTTGTAATCCTTGTTCCCAAAGTTCCTCTTTTCTCGAGAATTCTGGCCAAGGCTTTGGAAATCAAGGCTAAAGCTTCCTCATCATCATCATCCTCTGGTTCAAGGTTTTGGGATTTTTCATTGTCTTTTGCCCTAAGTGCCAGATTCTTGATGTTGTCACTCAATTCACCATCAACCTCCTTCATAGAGATCTCATGAGTGAGTAGCTTTCCTTGTAGATCATCAAGTTCCATAATGCTTAAATCCTGAGCTTCTTCAATAGCAGTAGTTTTAGGCTCCCATTTGGCTTTAGGCAAACTTCTGAGAATCTTCCTGACTTTTTCTTCATTTGAGAATACTTTCCCCAAAGACTCCAAGTTGTTCACAATGTCTGTAAACCTTTTGGACATATCTTTGATGGAATCATCAAAATTCATCTTAAACAGTTCATAGTGCCTCAAAAGGATATTAATATTTGTCTGCTTGAATTGGCTAGTTCCTTCATAGGTAACAGTCAACTTATCCCAGATCTCCTTTGCATTTTTGCAGTTGGATATTCTGTTGAACTCATCTGCACTAAGAGCACAATATAATAAGTTCAAAGCATTGTATTTTTTTTATACCTTTTCCAGTTTAGTAACTGAGAGATCTTCATAAGGTTTAACAGTTCTAACACCATCCACAATAGTATAAAATAGGTTTGGCCTATTCACAATAATAGACCATAGCTCCATGTCTTGGTTTATGATGAAAATTTTCATCAATGCCTTCCAATGCACAAAGTTATTACCACAGAATAATAGAGGTCTATTAGATGCCCTTCCCTGTGAGAATCCTCCTTCACCTACAAAACTCATTGTCACAAGACTGTTAGATCTTTAAACTGTTACCCAAAGCTATGATACCAATTGAAAGTGTGTAATGTAGGTGTAAACAGGTATAATAATACTCTAGAAGAGGGGGGGGTTGAATATAGTATGCTAGCTTTTGCCAAAACTCAAGTTTTAGTAGAACAAACTGTTGATATCTCAAAGCTTTGAAAGGAACTTGAGAAGCTTAAAGATATAGCAGCAGACTATAGAGGATTCAAAGCTTTGAGATTTGGAAAGCTCCAAAGCTTTGAAACGTCCAATTTAAACTATAAGTAAATGCATCAAAAGTAAATAGCAAGAACACAGAGATTTTACAAAGTTCAGTCACAATTGGACCTAGTCTCTGCCTGAGGGATCTAATCCCTCCAGGATTCAAAAACAACTTCTTATTAAATACCCATATTTAGCCCTACATCTCAAGCCTAATTGATCTACCTTACACTTATACAGCATGTGGTTCCCAACCTATCTAGTTACAGGCTACAATCAGTTGAAACAATAAGAACCACTAGTTTTTCACTTGAAAAACCAAACTACTAAGTTTAGTGAGGTTTTAGAGATGAATATTAAATAATATATTTGAGTTCAGAAAGAAGAAATCAGAAAAAGTAAGTTGTTTAAAGCCTGAAAGAGTTCTTCTAAAATTGAATGATCTTTAGTCTGCTTGAGTTGAATTCCTAAATGATTCGAAGAGCTGTATAAGTTTTATATTCCCAGTTGATTGCCCTATTCAAAAACACGATCTTTGTATCTCATATAAATCTCTGCAATTCAAATTTAAGTGCCTGATCTCAGTCTGCAACTGACTTGAGAGATTTCAGGAACATAATTCCTAAAATATCTCCTATCTGATAAGGTCCTGTTAACATATTAATTTGAATGCATTGATGATCTGTTTATGGACGTTGGAGTGTCCAACAAACCTGCACATACTTAGCAAACAAGATCAAACAAATAAAAATACAATCTAGCAAAAAGATCTGCTTGAAACAGCAGCCAACAGTTAGTGAGAAAACTATGCTAGATTTGTCTGCAGACAGTTCTGAGTTAACAAGTACATTCACTCTCATGAATATATCAAGTAAACAATATAGAGTTCACAATAATATAAAATAAGAAGCATGTAAGAAGTTCTAAGTATCACTGATCCATATGCATACAGAAAGATGGTAAGTTGAACTTAGCAGTAAGGAGTCACTTGAATATCTCAAAGGTTTGAAGCTTTGCCTGCTAACCTCAACAGAATGAACATTGGATTTCCAATCCAACTTAATCCTGCAATGATAAACTTAGAACATAGATTGCTGAATGTAATTATATAATTAAACCATATCATTATCACATCATAACCAAAACCTGCACAAAACAGTTAGATAACTCAGCATATAGGAACTGCTACAGTAACTCAAAGCTTTGAACCTTTAGTACTTAGCAATTTCCTATGGTTGTGTTTCTGGCTTTCATCATCAAGGAACTAAGCTCTCTGCTTGTATTTTCATAACATTAAGTCCATGAGCTTCAGACTTATCATAATCTATCGTTTCTCGATTCTGGGAATAGTCATATCCTTGCAGATAACATCAATATCCTATATTAATTTATCTAAGTCTTGCCAGACATTCTATAAGCACTACCCCTCGAGTGGCCTCATATATTTGCTCTCGTTATGTGGGAGGGACAAATCTTATCTACACCACTACCATCTCTAAGCTTTCTTCCTATTGTGCCCGATAATTACCTTTATAGTTACACGGTTAAGGCGCAACGTTTGATATAAAAGCGTGATATGTCACAAATAGAGTATTTAGTGAATTCAAGTCTAAAGACCACAATACCATTGTCACTACGAGAAGCACTTGTGACTTTACATAACTGGTATGTAGCCTTATCGTGGTGGTTCAATCTTGTATGCCATTACCCGTAATGTATACCCATGTGCTAGACTTGATAACTCCATACCAATCTACCTACATACTAGGGGGAGATTTTGTTCCTTGATGATGAAAGCCAAATCAGAAGTTGAGAAACAACACTAAGTATCAAAGCTTCAAAGCATTGAGATACTGTAGTGTTCGTATGATTATATTGTGCTTATATGTTTCTGTTTGCAGGACTACTGAATTGGATTGGAGAATGAGCTTATCATTCACTAATTAATTCCGAAAATTATATTGAGTCCCGTTTTGGATGGTATTACACATATTACAGGATTGAGCATCAAGGCTCACACTTGTGAACTAGCAGTCAAAGCTCCAAAGCTTTGAGATTTTCCTGATGACTATTTACTGCTAAGTTCACTTAACTCATTTGTGTATGCATGCTGGATTAGTTGGATTCAAAACAAAGTATTTAGTTAGTCTAACTCTTTTTTACTTGTTTTTATGATTCTCAGTTACATCTATTCATTTGGATATAGAAAATAAATTTAACCTAAAGCAAATTAAGCCCAGTTTCTCAGGAACTGTCTTTTTGTTACAGTTCAGATCTTGTGGATATTTTGTCTAGATGTTTTTTAATCTTTGTTGCTGAGTGTGTGCAGTTTTTTTGGTCGTTCCAACGTTCGTAAACAACTCAGATAGCTATACAAACATAGATGTTGAAAGAAGCATATCTGGGGAGAGGATTAATAGGAATTCAGTTACTAAAATCTCTCAGAGTTGTTGCAAACTGTTGGTATAATATTAGAGTTTGAATTTCAAAGAAAATAGAGACAAAGTGAGAGGCTGATCAACGTGGGAATTGAAGAGAGTTACAAACAAGAGAGATCAGTGACATAACTTTTTAAAAATTCAAGCCAATCAATACTACAACAAGAGAAGATCATTCATCATATCAGAGGAACTCTTCCAAGCTTCATTAGCTTATCTTTATCTGAGTTATTATACTTGTACTAAATTATTTTATTCATTCATTGTTTCTAAAATCTCACAAAACTTATTAGTTTGGTTGTTCAAGTGAACAACGAGAAGTTCTTATTGTCTCAACAAATTGTAGCAGGTAACTAGATAGGTTGGGAACCAAAAGCTGTATAAGTGTAAGGTAGCTCACTTAGGCTTGAGATCTAGGGCTAAATCTGGGTGATTGATAAGAAGTTGTTTTGAAATCCTGGAGGGATTAGAACCCTCAGGCAGAGACTAGGTGCAATTGTGACTGAACTTTGTAAAAATCCTCGTGTTTCTGTTATTTATTTTGTTGTTTTTCATTCCAGTTATAAACATGCAGCTCCAAAGCTTTGGAGGATTTCCAATCTCAAAGCTTTGAAGCTTCTGTGAGTGTTTGTTATATCTTTAGCTTCTCAAATCATTTCCAAAGCTTTGATATATTAACTGCACAATTGCTTAAAGTTTTAAAAGGCTGGTTTTGAGAAAAAGTTTCCATACTCTACTCAACTCCCTTTCTAGAGTATTAGACCATGTTATTCTACTTACATTACAAACTTTTAATTGGTATCAGAGCTTGGGTCACTGTTTAAGGATCTAACAATCTTGTGACTATGAGTAACGTAGGCGATGGAGGATTCTCACAGGGAAGAGCAGCCAATAGACCGCCACTGTTCTGTGGTGATAACTTTGTGCATTTGAAGGCACAGATGAAAATGTTCATCATAGATCAAAACGTGGAACTATGGTCCATTGTTGTTAATGGTCCCAACTTGTTTTATACTACCTCTGAGGGAGTCAAGACTGTCAAATCAGAAGAAGATCTCTCAGCTACTGAACTTGAAAAGGTATCCAAGAATTACAAAGCTTTGAACTTATTATATTGTGCTCTTAGTGCAGATGAGTTCAACAGAATATCCAACTGCAAGAGTGCAACAAAAATCTGGGATAAGCTGACTATCACTTATGAAGGAACTAGCCAAGTGAAGCAGACTAAAACCAACATCCTTCTGAGACAGTATGAACTGTTTAAGATGAATTCCGATGAATCCATCAAGGACATGTTTCAAGAGGTTTACTGACATAGTGAACAACTTGGAATCCTTGGGAAAAAAATTTCTGAAATGAAGATAAATTCAAGAAGATACTTAGAAGTTTCTCAAAAGCAAAGTGGGATCCTAGGACACCTGCAATTGAGGAAGCTCGGGAATTGACTATCTTGGAGCTCGAGGATCTGCAAGGCAAACAACATCAAGAACCTGGCACTCAAGGCAAAAGAGAATGAGAAATCTCAAAGCTTTGAACAGGAGGATGATGATGATGAAGAAGCTTTAGCCTTGATCTCCAAAGCGTTGGCAAGAATCCTGAAGTAGAAAAGGAGCTTTGGAAAAAAGGATTTCAACAAGGAAAATTCATATCCTTAAGTAGTGAGGATCAGAAAGGTAAATCTTCTTCACATTCATATAAACCTAAAGTTATGAATTGCTATGAAAGTTGAGATGCAGATCACTTGGTGAGAGATTGCCCTCAAAATAAGAATAGCAGGCGATTTTCATAAAGGGAAAATGAGAACAGGAGGAAGAAAGCAATGGTTTCTTCCTGGAGTGATTCAGATTCTTCAACAGACTCAGAATCTGATGAAGAATAGGAAAATCTCTGCTTAACAGTCTAGCGTAATGAAGAAAATGGATCATACAAGCATATTGAGGATATGGTAAAGAATCTCTTATCTAGTCCTTCAGATGTTTTGCCTGAAATTCTCAAAAGTATGTTTTTGAATGAGGAAAGTTATAGGAATGAGATTGATTCTTTGAAAGGGAAGGTTCATGAGCAAGCAAAGGAAAATTTAGATTTAATTTTTCAAAACAAGTGTCTTGAAGCAACTAAGTCAAAAATTAATAGTGACTTCAAAGCCTTGCACATCAGATTCAAAGCTTTGAAGACACAAGTCAAAGAAGTTGTTGATCAAAACTCTCTTTTAACTGATAAGTATGTTGATCTTGATAACTTTCTATTAGATTTATATTTCTTGCACGTTTCATATCGTTTTGCATGACTTCCGGTTGATAATCTTAGTATTCCACTATGATTAGAGAGAAAATGTAGAGCTTTAGCTCTAGGCGTTAGTTTGTTAATCCTAGCATTTCTCGTGTTATTTTATGTATTATTGTCACGTTTGATCGCACGGGTTGTGTTTCGCGTTGTTTTGACCAGAAACAGAGCTTAGGAGATGAAGCGGAGAGGAGAAACGAGTGTTGGATATTATTAGGGAGCTAAAAAGGAGAAGAAATCATGAAGAAAATGGTGTAAAGACAAAGGAGAGGGGAGGCAAGTGTCATCTGATCAAGTTTTTTTAAAGACACTTAAACCTCTCTCCCCATACTTAGCCAAAATTCGGAGGAGATAGTTTTACCAACTCACTGACTTGTAGGATCACAAGTTGATCACATGATCGGAAGTTGATCGCACGATCAGAAATTGCAGATCGTGCGATCACGTGGAAAAATTTCTCACGGGCAAAACACTCAGATCACAAGAAAAGAAATAGCAGATCGTGCGATCTGCTGAAGCCAGGTGCACCGGTCTGCTTGTTTTTTGGCAAAAACTACGTCGTTTCGAGTGGATTATTTCCTAACCTAGTTGGAAAATATTTGATACACGCTGGAATCATCCTTGATTATTATTCATTCACGTTGGAGGCAATAGAGGAGGAAGACGAAGCTAGGGCTCACGATCACCATTGAAGGCTAGGTTTTGATTTCTTCTTCTTATATCAAAGCTTGTATGGAGAAGCTTGTAAGTTTTGCTAGTTCGATAAAGATTAGCTAGACGTTTTCCTAGGCGTCTCTATGAGATCCTAGGGTTTTATGTAGACGATTAATTTTCGGATTCAAGACTTGTTTCATGCTTTATGATTTGATCTTTGGATAAACATTAGTTTCATGAACTTGTTATTGAATCTT
This sequence comes from Linanthus parryae, assembly GCA_023055425.1. Taxonomy (NCBI): domain Eukaryota; kingdom Viridiplantae; phylum Streptophyta; class Magnoliopsida; order Ericales; family Polemoniaceae; genus Linanthus; species Linanthus parryae. The sequence goes on along the minus strand of JALGPY010000002.1, from coordinate 131,138,266 downwards.
GTCTATTGACATGGCTAGATTAGTATATTGACATTCATGAAAACTAGAGTTCTTCGTGGATTAAATCTTGCTTAATGTTGATTTCATTCTTGTCAATTCTTCACATGCTACCCTTAATTCTTAGTGTTGAAGGAGTCATGACCTGAAAATACTACTTAGCTAGCGAGTGCGCGACAGTGACTCCAACTAGCCTTGATGAGATGTGAACAATAATCCCGAATCACCGAGACCGAAAAAGGAGAAGTGTGAGGATTGGCCTTAGTGAGGGTAGATTCGGTAGGGTTATTCAGCTGTTCCGTGAAACGGTGGATCGACACGACCCGTTATCGTACCAGTAGATGACCTTATAGAACGAATCGGTAGGCATCATGAGACCGAGAGGAGATTGTAATTAACTGAGACGTAAAATGACATGAGGCCGACATGATATTGTCATAGCCTATTATCCGGCTGAACTAGAATAGGATTGACGTGTTACATAGCTGAACAGGAATTCGTCTGCAACCCTAGGTGTTCTAGAGATCGCCTAGTTTCTCCATATTTTTTTCTTAAATATAAAAATACAAAAATATTAGCTTAGTTGTTATTTCAATTATTAAATTAATCAAATCTTTCCTCCTGTTACCGTATTCTAAAATAATTAACTAATTAAATAATCTCAAGTCTGTCCTCGTGGGATCGAGAACTCAGGGTTGAAATACCACCCCTATATTACTTGATCGTTTACTTGCACATACGCGTTAAGAAATCGCGTCAGATCTAAAGAATCATTCAGATGATTTAGAACAACAGAAAACTTCATTGACTGAGAAGATTCAAGAATGCAAGAAAATCTTATCAACCTTTGCTGGCTCAGAACACAAGCTGAATCTCATGCTCGGAGGAAGTATGCATTCTGTTTACAAAAGTGGAATTGGTTATAATCCAAATTTTCCCGAAATAAATCAAACAACATTTGTAAAATCAGGAAGCAGACATTATCCAAAGTGTCATTACTGTGGTAAAATTGGACATGTGAAGTTAACTTGCCCCTTAAGAAGGACACAACCTCACATTTTGAGGAATACCTATCCTTATCAGCTTAAGGGACAAGTGGATAGATTTGGGTTCCAAAAGAAATCGGACCACCCTAACATGGTTGATTCTGAGTATGAATCCAAATTCTTCACTTGGTCTAATAGCCTGTTAAGGCATTGATTGAATTTTGCAGGATGTCACCAAAGTTTTGAAGGATCAAAAGTGGATTTTGGATAGTCGTTATTCCAGGCACATGAGTGGAAAGAAATCCTTATTCACTGAGCTTAAAGAGGAATCACAAAGAACAATCACACTTGGTGACAAAGCTAGGTGCAATATCATTGCTATAGGTAGTATTAGTAATGATTCTGCAAGTTCAATTTCTTATGTCTATTTGGTTGAAGGTCTAAATTTAATTTTCTTAGTATATCTCAGTTATGTGATAGAGGTAATGAAGTAGTTTTTGACAAGGAGAAATGTGTGGTGCAAGATGAGAAATATTGAAATTGCTTACTCACAGCTCCTAGGTCACATAACGTTTATGCTTTTAGTACTAACAAATTTAAAGGTAAAAGTCTGAAGTGTCTTAAAGCTTTGAAGGAAGACTCAAAGCTTTGGCATTGAAATCTTGGGGCATATCAGCACGCATACAATGAACAAGCTCATCTCAAAAGACTTGGTAAGGGGATTACCAAATCTGAAATTCAAAGATGATGAGATTTGCAAAGCATGTGCCCAAGGTAAACGGACCAAGAGTTCATTCAAGACAAAGAACTTTGAAAGTACCTCCAAACCCTTAGAATTAATGCATATGGACTTGTGTCGTCCTATGAGGGTTCAGACACCCAAAGGTAAGAGGTATATGCTTGTTGTGGTAGATAATTATGTTTGAATAGATACCCTAGAGGCAATCTAGATTAGTATGAACACTAATTGGCTAGAATATTCATTGTATATTTATGGATGATATTTAATATAACTAAGTCCTTAGATTAACAATTGTGTTGTTTATCTTACATATCCCTGGTACATTATACTGATTAACAGGGCAATCATTTATAGACTAGTATAAGGTTGGATTGATATGGAGATATCATGATCCAACACATGGGTACGCATTAAGGGTAATGGCATACTGGATTGACCCATCTCTCAGAAGGCTACATACAAGTAATGTAAAGCACAAGTGCTTCTCGCGGTGACAACGCTATTGTCATCCTTAGACTTGAAGTCCCTAGATGATCTAGTTGTGGAGTATTGTGTTTTGGTAGCGTCAAACGCTACACCGTGACTGGGTGGCCATAAAGGCGCATATCGGACATAATATGAAGCAAGCTTAGGGATCGTAGTTGAAGGGGTACACAGGTAGAAATACAAGATCAATACTCTTGAAGGTGGGGGTTGAATAGAGTATGCAAACTTTTGCTAAATAATATAAGAATAGTGGTTTTAAAAGATTTGTAAGGTGATTCAAGGACTTGAAATGATTTCAAGCCTTGAAATAAAAACAGTTAGAGTATAAAAGAATAAGTCTATTTCAAGGCCTTGAAGTGAGTTTCAAACCCTTGAAATGAAACTGTTTTGAATGCTACAAAAAATCTAAGTATGAAACTGAAAGTAAATGCAAGAGACACAAGATATATAGAGTTCAGTCCACTTGGACCTACGTCTCTACCTCAGGGATATTCTCCCTGTAATATTTTCAACATAATTCTTATTATTCCACATATAAGCCCTAGATATCAAGCACAAAGAGATGCCTTACTCTGTTACAGCTTGTGGTTCTCACTAACCTATCTAGTACCTGCTCTAGCTATCTGATTAACTAAGAATTCTCTATTGTTCGCTTTGAACAATCCTTGATAATGATAACTATAAGTATTATAAAAGATATATACAAATGAATTTCAGAGGAGAAGAACACTAGAAACGAATATGCACTGAGTATGCAGTGTTCTTCTGATGATTGGATTAGGAGAGATGAATCTGCTTCTTTGTTGCTTGTCAATCCTTGAATGTTTTTGAGTGTCTCTACTAAGTGTCCCGTTGCAATGCTTCAGCTTTCCCTCTTTTTATAGAGTAGTTTGAAATGAAGATCTTTAGGATCTTCTATTTAACAAACTTCCTATTTTGCAGCTTCAGCTTTAACCTAACAGCTTCTCCAACGGATAGTTTGATCAATATCTTCAAGGATACTGTTTTGATATTGTATGAACAACTGTTAGGCAACTTCCAAACACAGCATGATTGATCACTGAATCAATTCATCACATAATTTCCTTTCCTGCAAAACCCTGGTTATGAAACAAATCCTGAAAAATAGGAAACAACAACCCTGCAAAACTGAGTCAAACAGATGATGTTAGATACTGTAAAATGTGTCAAAATACTTTATCTTTCATCATCCAGTATCAACTAATCAAGCACATGGGTTTAGGAATTGAATTAAGATTAGGAACTCCCCCTAAGTTCATGCATATAAAGCACAGTTATTTTCAAGGCTTTGAAAGTTGTTTTAAGGCCTTGAAAGCTATTTCAAGTCTTGAAATTGCATTGAACTTACAATCTCCCCCTTGATGAAAGACAAAACAACAATCTGTCAATCTGTTTGATACTGTGATTTTTCAAAAAATACTCATTAGCACATAGCAGAATAAATCATAAACATAATGTCCAAAAGATCCAAATTAGTAAACTAACTGAAAACAGCAAATCACAGCAAAGTTTGAGATAGTCCTACTGACCAAAACCAGGTCTCTAAACACAAAAGTAAACATAAAATACCCTAAATTTCTCCCCCTATTTTACTTTCATAAAAAAGAACGAGAAAAAATGTTGGATCAAAGTTTTTGGAAAAACTTTTTAAAAGACTTTTTGAAAATATATAATTTTCACGACTTTGAAAAGGATTTCAAGGCCTTGAAAAGGATAAGAAATCGTTTGAAAGAGTTAAGGGGTTGGGTCTTCATCTCCTTGCTGCTCTGCATATTCGTCCAGACTATTTCCCTCATCAGCATCAACCTGTTCTTCTTCTTGTTGAGCTATATGAGCATCATCGTCACCTTCTCCCTCAAACAACTCAGCAACAGTCACAAATTCAGGAACATTTTTCTTCTTTGATTTTTCTTCTTAAGATCTATAAGTAGTGCTCCTGAATCTGGATTATTACCTTCTTCCTCTTTGATCTTTAGATGGTTCATCAACCACATGCTTTCGTTTATCTTTTACCTGAGAAGTCTCTTCTTGAGTTGGGTGTTCACTAAGCAGATCCTTTGCTGAATCAGCCTTTTTGGTACTCTTTGTAGCTTGAGACACTCCTGCAGGCTCATCAAACGTTTTTATGCTTCTGAACATGTTCTCAGCCATGTACTTGACATGCCTAATATTTGTGTCAAACCCATTTGATTATCCTTCACTTCATCAATTTCTATTTTAAGTTCTTTCAGGATCTGAAGAAACAAGGGGTTATCTCGAGGCTGGGAGGTTTGGCTTGAGGTAGGGGTCAAGGACTTGGGTTTGAGAAATTTCTTGGATCCCAATTCTTCCTCTGTCAAGTCTGAGTATAGCATCCAAGTCTTAGCATTGGTTTTCACCACTCCAATCTTCTCAAATTCCTTCTCGTTAAGCATTCTAAACCCAGTAGTAATAGTCTCTTCCCTATCAGTTGGAATTTCAAAGTGTTGGAAGAAAGAGGTAAGCAAATTGGTATATGGCAAGGGGTGTTTTCTCTGATTGGTTTGGCTATACAGCATGTGTTCCATTACAAGCTTTGGAAGATCAACTTCATAACCATGCATAACCAAATACATTAAGTGAAGCACCCTATCAGTTATCAGCTCCTTTGAGTATTCCCTTGGTACCACACATCTCACCAAGATTGTAAACAAAACTTTGGCTTCAGCAGTCAGCAAAGAGTGTGTTAACTACTTGGATTTCGTAGGGGTATTGGGTAGAAAGAACTCTTATTTTGCTAGTTTCAGGGCTTCACTCTTTGCAGGGTAATTACTGGTATCATACCTCTTAGGACAATCTAGAACATTGGCAAACTCAAAGTGATCTAGTTCCATATCAATGCCAGCAACTTTCGTTTGAATAACCAAGTTTGTAGTGTTCTTGAGTTGTTTCAAGTTTAGGTAAAAGAATCTGGTGAGTCTGGGGTAGGCTAACTCTGGAGGTTTTAAAACAAAACAAATAAATCTTTTCTTCAACAATGTTGATACACATCAGATTCATACCATGTAACATAGAAACACTGGTCATACTAAAGAATGCAACTGGTCTAGAATAAAATCCATCTATCCATTGACCTCTAGAAACATGAGTAATGAAGCATGTCTTATCAAGGGATGATTTCTTACCAGTGGACTTCTTCTTATCTGAATAGATCTGTAGATCCTTCTCAATGTGTTCTTCTGGTTCATTCTATGGTTCATCCTTTGTCACTTTCTCTTTTCCTTTGCCTTTGTCTGCTTTGTCATCCTTCTTTTCACCTTCTTAGGGCTGCCAATCTGAATCCCTTCTTATTTTTCTAGAGCAGACTCCACTATCTTCTTCTTCTTCTTGCTGGACACTGGTGTGTCATGTATCTTGGCCTTCTTCTTGGGAGGAGGAGGTGCCATGTCTTCTGTAGTAGAACTCTTTGAACTGGAATCTCCCCTGATGGTCTGAACCTCTTCCACAGTGGCCTTTCTTTTCTTTTTGTGCCAGCCTTTGAACCACCAGCCATCTTGATTTTGTCACAGGCTCTTCTAGTGCTAATTAGGGTTTGGGGAGAAGAAGAGAGAGGTAGGATAGATACGAAGAAGTGAAAGAAAGAAGAAGATAATTAGAAGAGAGTTTCAGTTTGAAAAGGAAACTTTTTTTTTAATCTGCTGAATCAAAAGGATTAAAATTATTTGTGTACCGTTGGAAATAAAATATATAATACTATTTTGGCTTAAAATGGGTATTTGAAAACATTGAGGGGAAACATTGAGAAAATATCTACAAAGATAGAACCTAACATTGAAAGATCCAAATTATTGACTAACTAGCATACAGTCTTATTTTCAAGGCTTTAGAATTGGTTTCAAGGCCTTGAAAAGCTATATGATTGAAAGCACATATACTCAAATCTTTGAAAATCTATTCAAACCTTTGAAACACATAATACTTACCTGATTCTTGCCCTAAACCAATGCTTCTTTATTTAGTATGCCCAATTCAAATATTAAGGCTGAGAATCTTTCATCTGGAAATGGTTTAATGAAGATATCTGCAAATTTCAAGTTAGTATAAACAAATTCAAGAACACTATCACATTTTTCAGCATGATCTCTGATGAAGTGATGTCTAACATCAATATGCTTTGTTCTTGAATGCTGAACTGGATTCTTTGTAATTGATATTGCTCTTGTGTTGTCACAATTGATAGGTGTATTTCTGAAGTCAAATCCAAGGTCTCTCATTTGTTGTGCTATCTATAACTCTTGTGAACATCAAGCTTCAGCTGCTATGTATTCAGCTTCTGCTATTAATAGTGCAACTGAATTTTGCTTCTTTGAATGCCAGCTGATTAAGGATGATCCAACAAATTGACTGCATTCTGATGTACTCTTTCTATCAACTTTATATCCTGCAAAGTCATCATCTCTATACTCTTTGAAATTCACACTCTTACCAGATTCATCTTTGTGTAGAGACAGTGTAGAACTCATGGGGGTCTTAATATCTTTGGACTGAGACATATTATACTTGCTTAGCAAGTCTCTTGTATACTTGCTTTCATGTGGGAATATGCCTTTCTTCATCTGGTGAATTTCAAGTCCAAGAAAGAAGTTCAATTTTCCCATCAAGCTCATTTCTAATTCCCTGCTCATATGACTTGAGAATTCCTTGCACAGAAGATCATTAGTAGCTCCAAACAAGATATCATCAGCATAAATTCGAAGTACAAGCATGTCGTTCTCACGAGTCTTAATGAAAAGGGTCTTATCTACTAATCCTCTTTTAAAATTATTTTCAAGTCGAAACTTTGACAATATTTCATACCAAGCTCTTGGAGCTTGTTTCAAACCATAAAGAGTCTCGTCAAGTTTGTAAACATGATCTGGAAACTTGTCATTTTCAAAACCTGGAGGTTGAGAAACATAAAATTCTTCTTGCAAATAGCCATTTAAGAAAGCACATTTCACATCAATTTGAAAGAGTTTCATGTTCTTGTGAGATGCAAATACAAGTAGAATTCTAATTGCATCTAGCCTATAAATAGGAGCAAATTTTTCTTTACAGTCAATACCTTCTTCTTGATTGTAGCCTTGAGCTACCAATCTAGCTTTGTTCCTGATTACCTTTCCATTCTCATCTAACTTGTTTCTGAATACCCATCTGGTGCCAATGACATACTGGTTTCTTGGAGGAGGAACTAGATTCCAAAACTTGTTCCTTTCAAACTCATCGAGTTCACTTTGCATAGCTATAATCCAGTCTGCTTCTTGTAATGCTTCCTTCACAGTTTTAGGTTCTACAAGAGAGATAAAAGCATTAAAAGCACAAAGATTTTTCAACTGTGATCTGGTTTTTGCCAGTGGTTTGATCAGAAATAATGTTATCAGCAGGATGAGATGAGAGATATTTAAATCTCTTTCTTGGTGTCCAAGGTTCAGGCTCTCCAGTTTGTTTTTAAAGTCTCTGAGAAGTTGAAGTAGTAGCTTGTTCTGCTGTCTTCTCTGGAAGTTCTGGTTCAAGGCTTTGAACCTTATTTTCAAGGCCTTGAAAATGCTTGCTTTGTTCTTGTGACATTTCCTTGGATCCATTTGAGGATTCTTCTTTAGTATCTGAATCATGCTTGTTCAGATTGAGATCTGCAAAACCGTCACTCAAAGAACCATCATAGCTTTAATTAAATATAACATGAATGCTTTCTTCAACAAGCTTGGTTCTCTTACTATAAAACCTATAAGCTTTGCTTGTCTGTGAATAACCAAGAAATATACCTTCATCACTTCTTGCATCAAACTTACCAAGATTGTCCTTACCATTATTGTGGACAAAACAAGTACAACCAAATGGTTTGAAGTAAGAAATGTTTGCTTTCTTTCTTGTCTGTTAAGAATATAGTTTGCTGTATTCACAGCTTCTGCCCAATAGTGCTTTGGTAATCTCTTTTCCAAAAGCATTGTTCTTGACATGTCCTCAAGAGTCCTGTTCTTTCTTTCAACAACTCCATTTTGTTGAGGAGTTCTAGGAGCAGAAAGTTGTGAGAGATACCATGCTAAGAAAATAATACATCAAACTCTAATTGATCAAACTCTCTACCATGATCACGTGTGATTGAAGCAATAGGTAGGTTTTTCAATGTTTGAAGTTCTCTACAAAGCTTTGAAAATTCAGTAAGAGCTTCAGATTTTTCTCTAAGAAACATAACCAAAGTATATCTACAAAAATCATCTACAATAACAAGCATGTACTTCTTACCCTTTGGAGTTGGAGTTCTCATAGGAACACAGAGATCCATATGCAGTAATTCAATGGGTCTAGTAGTGCATACAAAGTTCTTTGGTTTGAATAAGCTTCTAGTTTGCTTGCCTTGTGAACTTCTTCATCTTTGAACTTGATAGTGGGTAGACCTCTTACTGAGTTCTTGGAAACCTGTTTGTTCATGGTATGCAAGCTAATGTGTCCCAACTTTCTGTTCCAAAGCTTTGAATCTTCTTTCAAGGCCTTGAGACACTTCAAGTTTTCTCCTGCAACTTTGTTAATTTGAAAAGTAAAAAACAGTGTTTGATCCAGAGGCAGTGAGGATGCAATTGCCCGATTTCTCATCTTGTACCACACATTTCTCTTTGTCAAAGATAACCTTGTTGCCATTATCACAAAGCTGAGAAACACTAAGCAAATTGAGTTTCAAACCATCAACTAGATATACATCAAAAATGATTTTTTTTTAATCTGTACCAACTTTACCAATACCAAGAATGCTGCATTTGCCTTTTTCACCAAGTGTAATTGATCTTCAGATTGCTCTTTCTGTCTGAGAATAGATATCTCTTTCCACTCATGTGTCTTGAGCAACCACTGTCTATAAACCATTTATGTTCTTTGATCTTGGTGAAAACCTGCAAACACCTTCACTGCCTTACCCAGCTGTTAGACCAAGTACTGAATTTAGGTTCATATTCAGGGTCAACCATGTTAGGTGGTCAAACCCCTTTAGGAACCCAAATATGTCTAACTTGTCCTTTGATTTGGAAGGGAAAAGTATTCCTCATTATGTGAGGGTCTCTTCTTCTAAAAGGACAAGTCATTTTAACATGGCCAATCTTATTGCAGTAATGGCATTTAGGAGATGTTCTGCTTCCAGCTTTCACAATTCTGGTATTTTTCTTTTTGGGAAAATTTAGATTGTATCCAATACCAGTTTTATGAACAGACTTTAAGCTACCTCCAAGAATCAAGTTCAAGTTGTTCTGAGCCTGCAAGTCTTGTTTTGACTGATTCAGATTTTTAAAGTTTCTCAGTTAGAGTAGTCTTTTGATTATCTAATTCATCAACTTGATGTTTTAGATTAACAATGCTGTCACTCAATAGAGGTTTTTTAGTGAATACTTCTTTGAATTTTGTTTTCAAGGCTTTGAAACTGGTTTTCAAGGCCTTGAAATCACTTTCAGTTTTCTTCTGAGAGATTTCAAGATTCTGATTAAGGCAAACACGAGTGGGCTTCTGTTGGTTTTCAAAACTCTAATCTCTTTCTGATAGTCATCTTCATTTAAAAGCATTGTTCTAAGATAATCAGAGTGGGCTTCTGTTGTTTTTGAAATTAAGCAGTTTACCATTACCTCAATGTTCCTTTCAGAAATTTCATCATGCTTGGCCATAAAGCATAGGTTGGCATGTTCTTCTTCATATTCACAGTCACTTGAGTTTTCTGAATCACTCCAGGAAGCTATCATAGCTTTCTTTCTTCTATCATGATATTTCTTCTAAAATTTCTTTCTCTTTTTTGTGGACAGTCTCTGATCAAGTGTAATTCATCACCACACTCAAAGAAATTCATGAATTCAGGCTTATTACCATGTGAAGAAGATATACCTTTGTAGTCTTTGCTACTAGAGGATGTGTGTCTATCTCTGCAGAAGTCCTTGTTTCCAAAGTTCTTCTTCATTTTAAGAATTCTGGTCAACGATTCGAAAATCAAAGCAAATGGATCTTCATCATCATCTTCAGTTTCAAGGTTCTGAAATGGTTCATTCTCCTTTGCCTTGAGAGCTAGGTTATTGACACCTTCTGATAGTTCTCCTTCAGCTCCATTAATGGATATTTCATGTGTAAGGAGCTTTCCTTTTAGGTTAACATGTTGATGTAATGAAAGATCTTGAGCTTCCTCAATAGCAGTAGTCTTTGGTTCCCATTTTGCCTTTGGAAGAATTCTCAGAATATTTCTAACCTTTTCTTCATTGGAAATGTGTTTTTCCAATGAATCAAGATTGTCGAAAATGTTAGTGAATCTTTTGAACATGTCTCTGATTGACTCATCTCCATTCATCTTGAACAGCTCATATTTCCTGAGATATATGTTGATCTTGGTTTGCTTGACTTGGCTGGTTCATTCAAAGGTCACAAGAAACTTATCCTAGATCTCCTTGGCTGTCTTGCAACCCGAGATCATGTTAAACTCATCTGCACTCAAAGAACAATATAAGAGATTCATAGCTTCATAATTTTTGGAAAATTGTTCTAACTCAGAAAAGGAGAGAGTGTCTTCAGATTTGAGAGTTCTAATCCCATCTTTCTCTGTGTAGAAAGTGTGAGGACCATTCTAAATGATAGTCCAGAGTTCCATATCCTGATCATTGATGAACATTTTCATCAAAGCTTTCCAGTGGACAAAATTGTCTCCACAGAAGAGAGGAGGTCTGTTAGCATCTCTTCCCTGAGAGAAACCCCCATCACCCACAGTACTCATAATCACAAGATGGTTAAATCGATGTAGTGATACAAGCTCTTATACCAATTGAAGGGGTGTACAGTAGGTAGAAATACAGGATCATGCAGAAAATAGTATCAAACCCTTGGAAAGAAATTAGTTAGAGTATAAGAGAATAAGTCTATTTCAAGGCCTTGAAATGAGTTTCAAACCCTTGAAATGAAATAGTTTTGAATGCTGCAAAAAGTCTAAGTATGAAACTGAAAAGTAAATGCAAGATACACAAGACATATAGAGTTCAGTCCACTTGGACCTACGTCTCTATCTCAAGGATCTTCTCCGTGTAGGATTTTCAACACAATTCTTATTAATCCACATCTAAGCCCTAGATCTCAAGCACAGAGAGATGCCTTACTTTGTTACAGCGTGTGGTTCTCATTAACCTATCTAGTACCTTCTTTAGCTATCTGATTAACTAAGAATTCACTATTGTTCACTTTGAACAAACCTTGAGAATGAGAACTAGAAGTATTATCAAAAAGATATACAAATGAAGTTCAGAGGAGAAGAACACTAGAAATGAATCTGCAGTGTGTATGCAGTGTTCTTCTGATGATTGGATTAAGAGAGATGAAACTGCTTCTTTGTTTCTTGTAAATCCTTGAATTTTTTTGAGTGTCTCTACAAATTTTCCCGTTGCAATGCTTCAGCTTTCCCTCTTTTATAGATTAGTTTGAAATGTAGATCTTTAGGATCTTCTCTTTACAAACTTCCTATTTTGTAGCTTCAGCTTTGACTTCTCTAACATCTTCTCGAACGGGTAGTTTTATCCATATCTTCAAGGATAATGATTTTAAATTGCATGAACAACTGTTAGGCAACTTCCAAACAAAGCAGGATTGAGCAAAGAATCAATTCATCACATAATTTCCTTTTCTTGCAAAACCCAGGTTAGGAAACAAATCCTGAAAAATAGGAAACATTAACCCCTGCAACGCTAAGTCAAACAGATGATGTTAGATACTGTAAACTGTGTCAAAATACTTTGTCTTTCATCATCAAGTATCAACTAATTAAGCACAGGGGTTTAGGAGTTGAATTAAGATCGGGAACTCCCCTTAAATTCATGCATATAAAGCAAAGTCAGTTTCAAGGCTTTGAAAGCTGTTTCAAGGCCTTGAAATAGAGAAGCTATTTCAAGTCTTGATTCTGCATTGAACTTAAAGTATTGATGTAGATAGAATTTGTCCCTCCCACATAACGGGAGGAAATATCTGAGGCCACTCGAGGGATGGTGCTTAAATAATGTCTCGCCAGACTCAGATAAATCAATATGGGATATTGATGTTATTTGCACGAATAAGGCTATTCCAAGGGTCGAGAAACTATGGATTGGATATACGAGTGTGACTTGTATGTCTCGTGTCCAATCTGGATATAAAGATAAAGGGATGAGACAATACTTGAACAAGGTTTTTTGGGTGACTATTTCTATTAGTTGGGTGGAATGGATATGTTGCTAAACACCGCTCCATGTTAGTAAATAGTTACTACCAACTAAGTAGAAACCGATGGGGTCACGCGCCATATGGATGAACTAGACTTGGTAATTAATTAGAAGGATCAAAACACAACAACTTGCTCACTTAGTAGGACTAATATGCAAGTGGGACTAATCCGAACATGAATAGGATTAGGAGAGGCCCTTATTGTAGTAAAACAAGGAGTAGTTGGAAAATATAAAGGATGCTCCTAGCTTCCTTCCTACATACTAATTCTCATAACATACTTAAGTAGGAGAGAATGCAAGGAGAGAGAGAAAGACACAAGGAGGCCGAACTGACCCCCTTGGTCCACCCCCTACCCGTCGGCCAAAGAAAGAAGGTCGATCCTCCTCTTTGGTCTCCGTTGTGTGATTTCTTCTTCCTCTTCCATCGTTCATAGATAGCAAAAAGGAGTTGGAGGATCTAGATCTCAATCATAGGCGTGGATCAACCGTAGAGACACAACATTATTTGTGTATGAAGTCATCACAGGAGACCCATAAGGTACTTGTTATGAATCATTTACTATCGTCATGAATTCTCTTCATGTGATCCTTGGAGGGTCTTGATCAGACTAATTATTGTTTATTCCGATGCGTATCCATGATCAAAACCCTACAGATTACTCTAGATTTACATGGGTTATGTTCATTAAAGACAAGTCTGAAGCATTATTTGAATTCTTAAAGCTTTATAAGGAGCTTCAAACTTTGAAAAAACTTACCTATTGCATGAATTAGAAGTGATCATGGTAGAGAATTTGATCAGCTTGATTTTAATTTATTTTGTGCAAAGCATGGCATCTCACACAAACTTTCCGCACCTAGAACTCCTCAGCAGAATGGAGTAGCTGAAAGGAAAAATAGGACACTTGAAGATATGTCTAGAACCATGCTACTTGAAAGTAATTTGCCAAAGTATATGTGGGAAAAAACTGTTAACACTGCCAATTATGTGCCCAATAGATGTTTGATCATGTTTTTTTTGAATAAATCTCCTTATGAAATTTTTAAATGGAGAAAGCCAAGTGTTTCTTACTTCAAGCCTTTTGGCTGTACTTGTTTTTGTGCATAATAATAAAAAAGATAATCTTGGAATGTTTGATGCTAGAATTATGAAGGTGTATTTCTTGGTTATTCTCAAACTAGCAAAGCTTATAGAGTTTTCAATAAGAGAACTTAGATTGTAGAGGAGAGTATTCATGTGATTTTTGATGAAAGTACTGATGATTGCTTGAGTGAAAGTTTTGCACATGTCAATTTGAATAAGTATGGGGCAGATGATGATTATGATAAAGATAGATGAAGCAAACTAAGTTGAAGGAACAGTCAGAGGAATCTCAAGGCCTTGAACCCCCTGCTGAGCCAAAATTTCAAAGCCTTGAGACTGAGATTGACATAACATATGATGCTCCAACTACTGTATCAAGATCTCAAAGCCTTGAAGGACCATATAGCTGGACACCAAGGAATAAGTTCAAATACCTATAAGATCATCCTGTAGACAACATCATCTCAGATCCAACAACTGGAACACAGACAAGAGGACAGTTAAGGAATCTGTGTGCTTTCAATGCATTTGTATCACTTAAAGAACCTGAAAATTCAAAGGAGGGACAAGAAGATGCAAATTGGATCATTGCAATGCAGTATAAGCTGATTGAGTTTGAAAGGAATAAGGTTTGGAACTTGGTTCCAAGAACAAAAAATCAGGCTGTTATTGGAAACCAGATGGGTATTCAGGAACAAACTTGATGAAAATGTTAAGGTTGTGAGAAACAAAGCCATACTTGTGGCACAGGGGTATAATCAAGAGGAAGGAACTGATTATGAGGAGACATTTTCTCCTTTTTCCAGGTTAGACGCTATCAGAATACTTCTTGCTTTTGCATCTCATAAACATATAAAGCTATTTTAAATGGATGTCAAATGTGCTTTCTTAAATGGTTATTTACTAGAAGAAGAATATGTTGCTCAACCACCTGGTTTTCAAGATGAAAGATTCACTGATCATGTTTACAAATTAGACAAAGCTCTTTATGGGCTTAAGAAAGCTCCAAGGGCTTCGTATGACAGACTCTCAAAGTTTTTACTTGACAATGGTTTCAAGAGAGGTCTGGTTGACAAAACTCTTTTTATTAAAAATCATGAAAAAGAATCGTTGATAGTACATATTTATGTTGATGATATACTCTTTGGTGCTACTAAATATGCTTTTTCAAAAGAGTTTTCAAGTCTAATGTGCAGGGAGTTTTAAATGAGCTTAATGGGTGAACTCAATTTATTTATGGGACTTCACGTTCATGAAATGAAGAAACGAATATTTTTTCATCAAGGGAAATATACCAGGGACTTGTTAAACAAGTATAACATGTTACAGTCCAAGGTAGCAAAGACTCCTATGAGTTCATTTTTATCCTTAGATACAAATGGGAAGAGTGTAAATCAAAAGGAATACAGAGGTATGATTGGTTCACTTTTATATTTAACTGCTTGTAGACCTGATATTATGTTTAGTGTATTTATGTGTGCAAGGTTTCAAACAGACCCTAAGGAAAGTAATTTAATTGCTGTTATAAGTATTTTTAAGATATTTCAATGGGACCAAATACTTGGGGCTTTGGCATCAAAGAAGAACTAATTTTATGTTGAGTGGCTATTTAGATTCAGACTTTGCAGGTTACAAAGTAGATATAAAGAGTACTTCTAGATGTTGTCAATTTCTTGGTTCATCTTTCATCAGTTGGAATTCAAAGAAGCAGAACTCTATTGTCTTATGAACTGAAGAAGCTGAGTACATTGCAGCTGATGCTTGTTGTTCTCAAGTACTGTGGATTGCTCAACAGCTAAGGGATCTTGGATATGAATTTAGAAATGTGCCTATCAACTGTGACAATACTAGTGCCATTTAAATATCAAAGTCCTGTGCAGCATTCCAGGCCTAATCACATAGATGTGAGACATCATTTTATAAGAGATCATACAAAGAAAGGTGATGTATATATTTAACTTTTATTTCACTTCTTGCAGATAGCTGATATTTTCACTAATTCTTTTCCATGTGAGAGGTTTTCATCCCTACGGCTTGAATTGGGTATGTTAAACAAGGATGCATTGGTTTAGGGGGACTATTAGTTCTTATGTGTATTATGTGTGAAAATCTCAAATCGTTGATATCATACTTTCCTAGCCTTGAAAGTATGCTTCAAAGCTTTGAATTTTTCTAGCAGCCTTGAAATTTCTCAAAGATTTGAACCACTGTTTCACTAGATTTGATTAATATGTTGTGTATTTTAATTAATAACTGGACCGTGGAATATTTTGTAGTATCTTTTAGATAATTACTGAATATTTCACATGTTCAGAGATTTTGACAAAATATCCCAAAATATATTTTTGAAATCGTTTAAAATCTGATTTGCATGCAATCCTACTTTCAAACAAACTCTTCTACCTACTTAAGCCAACTTCATGGCTTATTTCTCTCATTATTCACCTCTTTCTCTTCGTCTTTATATATCTCTCAATTTCTTTCTCATTTCTCTGAAACCCTAAACACAATGGAGCGAAAATCAGAGAGGATCAAGCAGCATGGTCAGAGTTTTGAGAAGAGGATTAAGAGAAAGTCAAATAGGAAGATCACCATCATGTATCAGATTCTGAGGAGACAACAAGTGTTCATGAGGCTGCTCCACATTCAAAGAAGATCAAGAAGGAGAATGAAGTTCTAGAAGAGCCAGAAGCATCTAAATCCGAGTCTAAACAGAGGAAGTGGTGAAAACTAAGCAGCAAGGAGGTAAAGATCAAGGAGATCAAATTAGAAAGAAGAAGAAGAAGAAGAAGAAGAAGAAGAAGAAGAAGAAGAAGAAGAAGAAGAAGAAGAAGAAGAAGAAGAAGAAGAAGAAGAAGAAGAAGAAGAAGAAGAAGAAGAAGAAGAAGAAGAAGAAGAAGAAGAATAAGAAGAAGAAGAAGAAAAAGAAGAAGAAGAAGAAGGAGGAGGAGGAGGAGGAGGAGGAGGAGGAGGAGGAGGAGGTTGCTGAAGAGAAAGGTGAGAAGACAGGTGTACCATCTCAAGAGATAAAGAAGCCAGAGGATAAGAAGACCGATCCACCATCTGAGAAGAAAAGGGTTAAGCATAGTGCAGTAAAAATCAAGAAAGCTTCTGGTTTTGGTAAGCATATTTTACCTGAGTCTTGGTTTATCAATTATGAAGTTAAGGCTGTATGGATGGATGGGTATGCATTATCAAAAATTGTTTGCTGTAGTCTTATACATACTGATTTATTGGAGAAACTGGATATAGACTACATTAAGAAGTTAAGAGAGTCTTCTTTTGAGAAGTTATCGAATCAATCTTCTGAGGCATATCCTAGGTTAACTAGGCTTTTCTACTTGAATTTGGTTCAAGAATTGGTTGATAGTGACAGTTTTATCTTGACCTCTAAGGTTACTGGGATTGACATGAAGCTAGACCACATGGTTTTTTGCCAATGTCTTGGGAATAACTAGGAAATACAAGATAAGTGAGCATCCTGATAGGAGATCATGTTTGGAGTTAGCCAAGTCTATGTTTTTCTTAGAGGGAACTCCTTCTAGATCCAAGCAGTTAACACATTATGTGTTTAATTGTGAAGCCAAAATCTTATTCTCCATAATGATGAGATGTGTAGTTCCCAGGGAACATTTCAAGGAGTTGGTGACAGACAGGGTTCTTATACTTATGTATTTGATATGTCAAGGGTTTAAGGTTGATTTGCCTACTGATGTTATGGAACATATGGTATAATGTGGTACTAGGAATAGGAATCATTCTCTGCCCTATGCCAATGTGTTTCCTTTGTTTTTCAAGCATTTTGGATACCTTTGGAGGATGAGGAGAGAATCACAACTGGTTTTGGATTGGTGGATGAGGCATCTTTTCAAAGGATTGGGATAGTTCATAATGTTACAGGCAAATGGAAGTCCCATTCTAAGTTGATTGCTAAAGAGCTGAAGGAGAAATAGTTCACTAAATCCAGAGAAGCTACAACACCTAAGGTACCTGGTAGCTTAGACTTATCACAGATTCTTGACAAGGTTGAAGTCTTAGAGGATGGCATTGAAGATCTTAGACAAGGACTATTTGATCTTTCAACTGAATTTGTGAAGTTCAAGGGTTTGATGGATGGTAAACTGGATGTGATCATCGAAGGCTTGAACTTAGAGAACATACCATCTTCAGAAAGCAGAGACACCAGTATTCATTCAGATGAGATCATTGGGGAAGCTTTGAAGAAACAGAAGAAGAAAAAGAAGTTCCCAGTTGTTCTTGCTTCTAAAGATATGTTTGAGCAATCTGACGAGGAAGCTGGTGGTGAGGAAACAATTGAGGAAACTTCTGGGAAAGAAGATGCTAAAGTGGATGAAGTTGTTGCTGAGGTAATGGCTGATATTGAAGATGAAAATGTGGAAGCACAAGGTGAAGAGGTTGATGAACAGGCTAAGCAGATGGAAGAGCAAGCTGAAGCTGAAGAAGAGTTAGATGTTGAAAAAGCTGAGGAACAGCAAGTAGAAGGTGAGGACAAAGGCAAGGGATAAGCTCAGAGTAGGAAGAAGTCTTCAAAGAGAAGTGTTGGAGCAGGAACTTCAAAGCCTGGAAGCCCATTCTTTCTTTTCTTTCTACTCATTCTATCTTTTCTGATAAGTCCCGAAGTTTTTGTTTTCTTTAAATAAAAACCCTCTGAACATGATCCTACATTTCTTCTACTCTTTTGATGAAAGTCAAAAATGGGGAGAAGTTATCTGGTTATGTGGTTATGTGTTAGTTTTTCTAGTTTTGTGGTTATGTAATACTTTTGAAGGGATACTGTATGATGTTGGTTTTTGTTCTAATTCTATGCAACTGTTTTTGTTTTTGTGATCTTGTATGTTGTGATTTTATATTGTCTAGTCTTACTGCTGTGTTTGAGTTGCAGGAAATCCAGAAAATCTTGGATAATCAATAATATTTGTTTCGTCTTTCATCAAGGGGGAGATTGATAGATCAGAAGCTCTTGAGTTTGAATAAGTTCATAAAATTATGGGAAGCTTTTGTTCCTTGATGATGAAATCCAAATCATCAGTTGAGAAACAACACTAAGTATCAACGCTTCAAAGCATTGAGATACTGATAGTGTTCATATGATTATATTGTGCTTATATGTTTCTGTGTTTGTCGGACTAAAAATGGATTGGAGAATGAGTTTATCATTCACTAATGAATTCTGCAAATATTATTGACTCTCGTTTTGGATGGTATAACACAGATTGCAGGATTGAGCATCAAGGCTCACACTTGTGAACTAGCAGCCAAAGCTCCAATGCATTGAGATTTTCCTGATGACTATTTACACCTAAGTTAACCTAACTAATCTGTGTATGCAGGCTGGATTAGTTGGATTGAAAACTAAGTATTGATTTATTATAACTCTTTATTAATTGTTTTTATAATGATTCTTAGTTACATCTATTCAATTGGATATAGAAACTGAATTTAACCTAAGGCAAAATAAGCCCAGTCAATCAGGAACTGTCAGTCTGTTACAGATCAGATCTTGTTTCTATTTTGTCTAGATGTTGTTTGATATTTGTTGCTGAGTTTGTGCAGGTTTGCTGGTCGTTCCAACGTTCATAAACAACTCAGGCAGCTATCCAAGAATAGCTGTTGAAAGAAGCATATCTGGGGAGAGAATTTATAGGAATTCAGTTCCTAAAATCTCTCAGAGTTGGTGCAGGTGTTTGATATTTGTTGCTGAGTTTGTGCAGGTTTGCTGGTCGTTCCAACGTTCATAAACAACTCAGGCAGCTATCCAAGAATAGCTGTTGAAAGAAGCATATCTGGGGAGAGAATTTATAGGAATTCAGTTCCTAAAATCTCTCAGAGTTGGTGCAGGTTGTTGGCATAAGATCATAGTTTTAATTTCAACGAAAAGAAAGACAGAGTGAGAGGGTGATCAACGTGGGAATTGAATAGGGTTACAAACAATAGAGATCAGTGACAGAATTCTTCAAACAATCGAGCAAATCAACACTACAACAAGAGAAGATCATTCATCAGATCAGAAGAACTCTTCCAAGCTTAGCTTATCTTTTCCTGAGTTCTTCTACTTGTACTGAATTTTTTTATTCATTTATTGTTTCTAAGACCTTACAAAACTTAGTAGTTTGGTTTTTCAAGTAAACAACAAGAGGTTCTTATTGTTTCAACAGATTGTAGCATGTAACTAGATAGGTTGGGAATCACAAGATGTATAAGTGTAAGGTAGCACAATTAGGCTTGAGATCTAGGGCTAAATATGGGTGATTAATATGAAGTTGTGTTGAAATAATGAAGGGATTAGATCCCTCAGGCAGAGACTAGGTCCAATTATGACTTAACTCTATAAAAATCCCTGTGTTCTTGTTATTTATTTCTTTGCTTTCATTCCAGTTATAAACAGGCAGCTCCAAAGCTTTGGAGGATTCCCAATCTCAAAGCTTTGAAGCTTCTGTGAGTTTATGTTATATCTCTTGCTTCTCAAATCATTTCCAAAGCTTTGAGACATTAACTGCACAATTGCTTAAAGTTTAAGAGGCTGGTTTTGAGCAAAAGTTTCCATACTTTATTCAACCCCCACGTCCTCTAGAGTATAGTACCATGTTATTTTACTTACATTACAAACTTTTAGTCTCGATGCAATACATTTTTCCTATTAACTGTAGTACTCGGCTAGGGATATTTAAGAATATAACATTTATATTCTAAGGACTTCATTCATATTAATATATCTCCAAATAACATAATGCATAATAAGTCCATATAAATGTCACAAGAAACAGATTGCCTCTAGGGCATATTTACAACATGTGGTTGGCAGCAAGGAGAGTGTGGATGTGATGATGGTGTGGCTGCAACTATGGATGATTGCAGCAGGTTGGTTGGAGGTTAATTTGTGGCTACAAATTTGGTGATGGTGAGGAAAGGCACAATGGCTGCGGAGTTGGTCGATTTGATGGAATGTATGTTTTTTTATTCTTTCCTTCCTTGGCGTTGCAGATGTTGGATTGAAGCTATTGTGTCCTTCATTTTCTTCACAGCGTGTTGTTGTGAAATGGCCTCTGAAAATTCCTGTAACTTTCTCTCTTATTTCCTCACCCTTCTCAGCCCCCGTTATCGTGCTTCGATCCTCAGGTACCTGAGAATCGCACAACTACAAATATGGAGTATAAATATGAAAATTATAGCTTAAATCCCCGACTCTTCGTTTTTAGGTATAAAGATCAAAGATATGAATATTTCACTACTATACCCATTTACTTATCAATTTGACTCGAAAATCACGCAAAATAGTAAGTATTGAATAGAGAATATAACACCATAAATGAGGTTATCAAATACCCCCACACATACCATTTTTGTTTCTTCTGGACCCATTTTATCTTATTATAACTGCTGAAGTCGCCCATAAAGTTGAATATCTTATGCCCTAATATGGAATCCACCAATAAGTGAATTTTGGGAAATGGGAAGTTATCTTTGGGGAAAAACTTGTGAGGGTTTATAAAATCCACGTAGATATGGAGCTGGCCATTGTGCCTTTCCTGGCTTCGCAGCTGGTAGAACATTAAGCCTGTGGACTGTGACTTTTGTATCCAACCCTGGCATTTCATCATAGTCACATGAAAAGACATCCATGTAACCTTGTTGTAGTTTCATGAGACCATTCTTCTCCTCCTATGAGATTCCTAATGTGATGAATATAGGCCTTCTTTTGTCTTCTTCTGGGCTAAGATCCACTTGCACTAACTCTTCTCTCTGAGGTTTTAGCCTGTCTTTAAAGAATTTTGGCCCATCTTCGAACTTCTCTTCTTTAGTTTTCTTCTATTATGTGGGCGGTGGTTCTCTCACGGGTGACTTAAATTAAATGATCTTAGGGAAACCATAACTTTGATAAGGGGATGGCACCGCGTACCTACAGATTCGATGACACTTTTCCTCATTCAGGTAGAGAGTTTGGATTTCCCCGTTTTCATCTTGTTCCACTGCCCTCTTAAGGGGTGTATATTTTCATCCTCGCAGGTAGTAGCTCCTCCTTGGCAGGCTTCTCCTCTTTTTTGCACAACATTAGCCTTGTAGGGGACTGGTCCTTCATGATTTCCCATTTAGGTAAAGGAGTAGGGTTAAAACGCACCCTGCGCATGCTCTTGTGACAGTTTACTCCACCTTGTAATTTCTGTCAAATGAGCCTCGTATGTGCTGAATGGGTTGATGGACGCTGGGATGTCTATCACCCTCCTTAGCCAAATAGCTTTCATCAGCTGGTGGGTAGTAGAGGGTGTAGCATTGAACGTGTGAATGAATGTGCACCCCATAAGCATATGGTAAGTGGTGTTTGCATCAATAACATTGAATTTTTCCAAAAAATTGATCTTCTCGAAATGCAAATTTACTCGGATGTATCCCACGTTCATCTTTGAATCGTTCCCAAATCCACAAAGGGACACAGGGCGCTATATAATCTTGCTCTCTGGTACACCTGCAAACTAATTTATTTTTTAGAGAGGTAACAGAAGCTTCTATGTCGACCACATCTCTCTTGAACTCCATTATGTTGAAAGCTACGGTCACACATATGGGATTTTTGTGCTACCCTTCTTCCATCTTATCAGCCTCTGAAAAACACATGGTGGTTGGTCCAGTGCGAATAGCTTCAACCACTAATCCAGTAATGGTTACACTAATTTCTACGCACTCATCTACTACGTGTAGAATATCCTTTGTCATCTCCATTTGACAGGCTCCTGAGAAGCCCATTTGATCATCAAAGGATACAAATTTGGGTATGTGCACGAATATGGTCATCCCTATCTCTACCGTAGTCCTCATCACAGATCTCCTCAACTTTGCTACTCTCTTCCAACTCATCTTCCTAGGAGATAACTATGATATCATTTCCATTGGTATCATCCGAATGTGAAGAAGTGGGTTATCATGAACATCCTTTGCTGGATCATTGATAAGCAATTGACGTTCCTTAACCTTCTTGTCCATTATCCAATGGAGTTTCTGCAATCTTTAGTAGGGTGAGAGATGTTTCCATGTAATTCGCACCACATGGGGTCTTGCAGCTTCTCCCTAGTCGACGGATACTCCAGTGCAGGTAGAACTCCATCTTTTCTCCAATTCTTGCAATGTTTCATAATTTCTCCCATCAAGCACAAAAACGGTGGGAGTGGCTCCGTCTTCGCAGTGCGTTGGCACTTCTGTGAGGAGGAGTATTTCTACAAAGGTGACACAACATGAACTTTGGAATCATATCCTCTTCTTTAATTGAAGCTAGAGCGATCAATTTTGTAAGGCAACACAGTGTGTGAGGTTTTCTTCCTCTTCTTCTCAACAATAGGCTCGATGTTGCGCATGCAATCTATAAGTTCAGAGAAGGTGGGTAGATTGTGGTTGATCAACATCTCCTTGTACTCCAACAACATTCCTTGATAATGTTGGAGTTTTTCCTAGAAGCAATCTATTTACCGTGACATTTAAGGCTTTCTATTCAACTCATTATCTATATGGAGATATGTTGACATAATGAAGTCCTTATAATAAATGTTGTACTTTTAAATGTCCCTAGTCTAGTATTATTGTTAATAAGGAAGACTATAATGCATCAAGACTAGTACGTGGGTAGATTGATATGAGATATCAGTTCCAATACATGGGCACGCATTGGGAGTAACGGCGTACTGGATTGACCCACTGTGAGAACACCACATGTGTGTTATGTGAGTGTCCCAAGTGCTTCTCATAGTGACAATGATGTTGTGATCTTATGACTTGAAGTCACTACATTTTCTAGAAGTGCAGTACATGTTTTAATATCAACAAACATCACGATGTAACAAGGTGACTATAAAGTCGATAGTTGGACATGTTATGAAACATGCTGAGAGGTGTGAGTGATGTAGATAGGATTCATCTTTCCTACATAAATGGAGTAAATATCCATGGACACTCAATGAGTGTGACTTAGTAAAATGCATGGCTATGCTCAAATGAATCAATATGAGATATTGATGTCATTTGTCTGTCTAAGTCTACTTACGAAATCGGGAAACTATAGATTGGATATACAAGGGAGACACTCCATGCCTTGTGTCCGATCTTGATAAATGGACAAAGGTATTTCATGATGCGATAACATTGGTCATAGAGGTTCGCCTGATCACTGGCATTCCTTTTACTTGAGTAGCATTAATGTATTGCGAGATACCGCTCAATGTTTGTAATTTTTACGCCAACTGAATTAGGAACCTATAGAGCCACACACAGGAATGGATCAAACTAGAATTAAACGCTCGTTAGTTGGACTAAAGAGAAACTGTGGATTTCGTAATTGAATGTAAGCAAATCCTAACTTTTAGGATTGCAAGCCAAGTCAAACTCTCTCATCCCTATAAATAAATTTCAATTTGGCTAGGGTTCATTGATGCTTTTTCAATATTCATATCAGATATAGAATACCTAGAGTCTGAGAGGATACGTCCAAGTCCAGCCAATTTTGTGAGACAAAATAGTTTGCCTTTAATTCACCATGCTAGCATCGGTGAAGACGGAGTCCAATGCAGATTCGTTCTTGCAGATACCGTGGAGGAGCCGCTTATTTTCAGCGCAAGTGATCACCACCAGTCAGTGCGACTGAGGTAAACCTCTAATCATCAGATTATCCTCCTTCGCATGGGTCCTTGGCAAGTTTTCGGTAGAAGTTTTTTTTTGTATTCGCTATATTTGATTGCTCGAAACCCAACAGATGCTCTGGGACTTTTTCTATGCACTCCATATACTTTAAGCAAAAATAAATGTGACCCCCTCTTCATCTTCCTTATGCATCACGTAGGACAAGCGTATTGTAGTGACCTTTTATTGTACTTCAAAGAATTTAGTGTAAACTTCTTAACCATCTCATCTCACTCAAGGAGCCTGTACCAGCTGTAGGTCAAATGTCTTAGCAATTTGGGGAATTCTTGCATGCTAAAATTCTTGTATGCGCCATAAGATCCCAACAATAATATGAACCTCTTGACTTGATCTTGGGCATCTGGTAAACCTCCATTGGAATGGGTGGTATTCACTCCATGATGGGCATAACAGTACTTGTAATCCCTTGACTTGCCATAAACCTCTCTATCCTCTATTCCAGGATAGCCGTCATAGGGGGAGACGTTCCCATATTACATTCACATTAAGGACTTGTTGACTAGCCACTGGGACGTACGGTGGAAGCTCATTATTACTATGTTTTTCTTGAGTGAAAGTCAGGATCACCCCAGAGGTATTGCTCGCGAAGGAAAGGCTTCTCGTTACCGCAATAGGTGGTGTATGAGGATTCCCAAGCGGGTCTCCAGCTGCGCAAAGGGACTTGGTGGTGGTGGTGGTGGAAAATTTTAGGTGTTCATAGCATTTTGTACAACCGAGATCTCACTGGAAAGAGCCTCATTCCTATAATTATTGGTGGTAGCGATGTCACTGATGAGAAGCATCAACTAGGCCATTTGAGCCAGCATCTTGGCTTTGGTGGACGCTAAGGCATGCACGGTTACTATTGCTAGATCAACAGTCGTTCGGTTTTGCTAGTTACCTAATTGTGGGTTATCTTGAGCTGTTAGTGAAGCCTCTCAATGGTTAGTATATACAGTTCCATCACGATGATCGCCTTCACATGAATGATTGAATCACCAAAAATCTTGTTGAAGCTTCACATCTGGTTCACCAATGTAGATGGGGTTGAGTGATGAGTATTTTGACACAGAGTTCTTGAAGATAGCTAATACAAGCTCTGATGATCCAAGAGTATAGAAACACAAGAATATTGGGGGAGATATGGGATGAAACTAAGCAATGTGTGATAATAGAGGAAGACAACTTTTTATGGCTATGAATAATGATTTATCCGAAGAACATCTATGAAGGCCTCCTATATATAAACACCCAATAGCGGCAATCATGGGGGTTTTACGGTATTTGTCACGCCCCCATTATGAGCATTAATTTGGTCATTGCAGATATCACAGAGGATATCTCATAATCCATTACTGGATCCGCATATATAGGATTTGTCAAAGCCTCCCTTATGGCACACAGGGGTTGCAGGTGGTACGGGAACCACATGCGACGAACCTTATTACAGGCTTCAAGCCACTAGATCCACTAGTTTCCGCGGAGTTCTACTTATGCTAACGTGGCATGATCTGGTACGCATTGCACATGCTGAGGTAGCCAACTGCGGGCTTCAGATTGGTTCGCGTGCTTGCGGTCTTCGACTATCATTTAGACTATCTAAACTCTCTTATTCTGATCTAGAACTTCTGCTTGTGTGATCTACTTGTGTCTAGAATATTCCACATAATTTTTTTTATATATATAAATATTTATCTCGTGATAATGTTCTTAGATTCAGATTTATCATATTTAGGATCTCTCACTGTTTGTTCATCCTAGAGTTTCTTGCTCCAGATCTATGAAGCTGTATTTTTGATGAGTTGTTTTTGATCTTATTGCTTCAGGCCTGACTGCGTATCCTCGTTGGGATTGTCTTGTGACTTAGCATTTTCTTGGTCAAGTTACTTGTTTCTTGTAGGTCTAGGATTCTGATAGTCTTGTCTAGAGTCTCATATTCCTTGCAGGTTATAGTTTTCCAGTATCTACTTGTGATAGAGTTGTTCATTTGCAAAATAAGGTAATAGGGTTGTACACTTGATGAAATATGGTGGAAAACAACCTCTAGTACATGCCTAAAATAGGTGGCTCACGTGTATCTCAGGCCAACAGTTCCATGGACCAAGCTGGTGTGTTAGTTCCCAATTAGATTCAAGGGAGTGCTTGAATTGCCACCGCTAAGGTGCTTTACAAGAAATTGTAGAAGGTAATGTGGTGTGTAGCTTATACGCGTGTAATTTCGTTATATGTCAGGCAGTTTCTGGAGATAATGTTGTCTAGAGCTGGTTGGTGCTAGCAGGTGGGGTTTTTATTTTAACTATTTTTCCTCAGAAGAAGAACACAGTGAAGGTTTCCCCACGGTAAAAATCTTTTGTAACGTGTATCTTTACTTTCCATATAATTGTCGTAATTGTCTGATTTACTTTTTCATCTGTATCGTTTCATTGGCAAGTGATCTTTACGCAGTTCTTGATATGAATATATTATATCTTATTGTCTTGTAAATTATATCCAATTGGCTCTACGAAGTACACTTCCGCTATTTTGCGATTTGCGGATATAGATAAGTAGACACACACGTACTCGTGTGTTTGGTTTTCGTCTACCAACCATATATCCACTCTCATATTCGACTTGTTGTATGCTTGTACCATGGTTCTTGGCGAGATGCAAGTTAAGATCTACTGGAGTCTTAACAATATCATACGTGTCGAGTTTTTGAATAATCTTCCCAATCTAGTGTGACTGAGATCATGGGTATTCATCTGTTTTTTTAGTGATATTCATCCCTAAAATAACATCATCGATAACCATATATTTCATATTGAACATTGTTTTCAACAATTTCTTTGTTGAATGAATGGAAGTCAAATCATTTTCTGTAATAAGCATATCATTGACTAAAATGACAAAATGGCATATCCATCACGAGTGATTTTGGTATAAACCTACTTGTGCTACTAATTAATATGAAAGTCATGTGATAACATAGTATTTTGAAACTTTGACATGCTATTGTTTAGGTGTTTGTATCAGCCCGCAAAGAGATTTAATCAATCAACGTATATACATTATTTTCGTGTCTCGGAACAATGAACCCTTCAGGTTGTTCCATGTAATTCTCTTCGTCAAATTCACCATTAAACTGCAGTTCTAAATGTCCATTTGGTGAATTTCCAAATTCTTTATAGTTGTAATAGTTATGAGCATGCAAATTGGACGTTATCCTTGTAACTAGTGAATATGTATCGAAATAATAAATATTTTCATTTTCTAAACTTTTGCTACAAGTCGATCCTTGTACTTATCAATTAGATCACCAGGCTTAAGCTTTCGCTTTAAAACTTATTTACAGCCCTATATTTTACTTCATGGAGGAGGACTCACCAGTTCCCAAGAGTACTTCTGACGTATGGATTCAATTTCAATATTCACCTCCTCTTTCCAATACAGAGGTTCCATAGTGAACATAGTCTCCTTGTAGGTTTGAGGTTCTGTTTCATCAAGTATGTTAGAAAAATCAGGTCAAATATTTGAGAAACTTTTTCCCTCTTGCTAAGGTCTAATATTGGGATGTATATTCCTGAGTTCTTTTATAAGATCTCTCCGCATTCCTCTATTTGTATGAAATCACATTTTTGAAGAACGACTCATTACATGACTCAAAAATAGTATTTTGTGTATATCTTCGATTTTTGATTTGATAATCAAAAGTCAATATGTATTACTATTTTGATCATACTCTATGAAGATGCCATCTACTATATTGGTACAAGTTTTACCTTTTTAGGTGACAGTATTACTACCTGCACAAGATACCCACACACTTTCAAAGATTTGAAGGATGATGTTTTTTCCTCACCATAGTTGAAATTTTGTCAATACTTTTCCTGACACACCATATTAACGTTGTTGTGGGCCGTTAATAACCCCCCTTCCCACAAGATCAATGATAATATCATACTTACGAGTAATGTGTTTAACATATCTTTCAAAGTTATATTCTTCCTCTTGGATATGCTATTTTGTTCAGACGAGTAGGGTCCATAGTTTGGTGGATAATTCCTCTTTATACACATACGTCCTTAAATCCTGACTTATATTCTCCACTTATATCGCTACATATTATTTAAATATTCTTTCTAGCGCAATTTTTTCAATTTCACTGTTATAATGTTTGAACATATCAATTGCGCCATCTTTACTCTCTTGAAGATAATCATACAAAATATTGTACAATTTCCATAAAAGTAATGAACTACTTTCTTCTTACGTCTTTGTGGAGGACTGCAAGCCGTAGATATAAGTATGAATTAACTCAAGGGTTTTATTGGTTTCATTCTCAATTGGTCAAAAGGATGCGAAATATAAGTTATTCTAAGCCTTATTATTTCGTATGCCTATTTCAAGTACATGTACACATTCGTTAAAAATAAAATCTTAAGTGCTACTGAACTCTTGATTTACTCCACCAATTTCCATGAGTACTTTGAAACTCTTCATATATGTGCTATAACGAATTACACAGTGATATAGTAAAATAAGAAATCATATGTACTATGATAACTCTTGATTTTCAATATACCAAATCACCTATAAATACTTAAAACTCTTGAATTTCTATGAGTACTTGAAACTCTTGATTTGTCTTATAATTGGTCATTTTTCATCATGATTATCAACTATCATATACTGAGATTATTTAAATATGTAAATATTTGAACTCGACATGCTTCTAAGCTAACGATTGACACCACGCATACTTGTTGGCATAAAATTCTCAAATAGGAAACTACGACATATCCAAAACATTAACCAAATGGAACCAAAATTAACATGACCAACCTACTATGCTATAAGTAGGAGCATTCAACACAGAAATTGAAATACCTTTGCTTGCTTATAGCATTATTTGGCACTTCGGTCATTATATTAATTCATAATATTTAATTTCTGAAACAAATGCCACACTAAACAAGTACATTTTTATTGAACCCAACCTCCGTCTTCTCACATATAATGAAATAAAAAAATCACAATTAAAATATGACATACATTGTTAAGTGTGAGAGCGTTTCCAAAATTTAACCGCATGGCCCAGGATTGAAGCAGTATTACTTTCAGAAATCTTGACCAGCTCCGTATCTCACAGCAAGACCACCAAGACATACGATTTTTGTATATGACTTTCCTTCACCCGATATAATTTTCCGGTGTTTCCTTTATCTGTTATCTACAACTTTCATGTTTTAAGAAAAAATGATTTGCGATCTTTATCCATGCGTAAGCCATGGAATACAAAACTACCGCATCTTATGCATGGTGAATTTCTGCGTAGTAATTCACTCTCCAATGACACATCAATAAATAATTTTTCAGCAATGAGTACTATAAAAACTCTTTGCAAATGTAGTATTAATAAATACTATGAAACTCGTTAATACACTGTTTGTGAGTACTACAAGCTTTCAGATTCGGTAGAAAAAAATAGTAATATTATAAGAAACGTAAATCGGTTTTAGAATTAAGTATTGAGATTGTTTGAGAACATACAAAATAGGACCGAAAATAAGAAGAATACAATTGTAAAAATAAATTTATTAATAACGACAAAGTAAAACACTTACAATTATTGGCAAATTTCAATAATCATTGAGAAATGATCTCGAGCATTCATTCAGTGTCCTTGAGGCTTTATTTTCTCCTTTTGGTACTACCGAAATAAACCGCCTCACAAGATAATCATCTCGCACGTGCAAGAAGTCAGTACATTGCACTAACGAACCGCAATGACATGACTTTTCTATTGAAGTAATTAATTTGGATTATAGAATTTTCGTAGTAAAAATTTACTTCTCCAATGACACACATCAGTATAATTTTTCAGGAATATAAGAATTTTGTACAAGGTTATAAATGAAAGGTTGTGCTGGTTGATTAATGGGCCAACTACATCGGTCAAATAGTTGAACCAAAGAGCTCACGATAAAGGTTCTTAGGGGTATATCTCTCAACAGCCGCTTCGGATTAGGGTCCAGGCACATCAGAAATGCCATTGAACCACTACTAATGTGTAGGTTGACATCCATTAGGTTAATTCTTATACCTCTCACGATCATTCATGCCTCACGAACGATGAAATAATCGACAAAACACCAAATTCACGTGGTTCGCTAGCCCAAATCGAGCTAACTACATCCACGGCGAAGAGAGACCTTTATTTATCAAGAGAAACGATTGCAATGAAGTACATACACATTCTAAAACCTTACGGGCCTATTTATAGTTCTTAGAACCGACTTATGACCGTCCTAGATAGATTAGGAAACAATTCCAAAAAGGCCAGGAGCAGACTAGGTCGTGCGACCTACCAGACTAGGTCGTGCGACCTCAGATTAGGTCGTGCAACCTACTTCAAATATTTTGATGCTCTGGATGTTTTCCTCCAGGTCGTGAAACCTACCTACTAGGTCGTGGGACCTATTGAAAACATCCCTTTTGCTTCTTTGCTCTCCATCTTGGTCCCTTTGGTCCCCGTTGTTGCTCTTGATGATTTCTCCAACTTATTCAAGTCACAAATCCAAAAAATCTCCAACTTGAATTGAATTCTCTCATGCAGCAACAACAGCTCCTCTTCTCGCAAATAAAGCTTGCCTCTTCCGCACCAAATGTCTCCTTCATGGAGACTCACTGGACCCCCTCCTGGTCCGACATGCCCCGACGGGCTCACTGGCTCATAATGTTGAGCAATTCCATAGAATGTTGGAACTTGCTCTCCGGAACCGGCTTGGTGAACATATCCGCGGGGTTGTCAGCAGTCCCCACCTTCATCACCTTGATTCTGCTTTCACTTATCAGAAAATGATATGTGACGTCGATGCTCCCAGAGCAAATACAAAGTCCGTCATTGTTCTTCTACTATCAACATCCCCTGCGTAGTCTGAATCCGAGAAACCAGCTACCAAGATGTTTTCACGTGACCCATATCATAGGCCAATGTCTGACGTACCCTTAAGGTACCTGAATATGCGCTTCACCGCTTGCCAATGGTCCCTACCCGGATGAGCCATAAAATGACTAACCACACTAACAAAGAATGATATGTTTGGTCGAGTACAGACTATAGCATACATAAGGCTTCCAACTGCGCTAGCATATGGAACCTTGGACATGTACTCCTTCTCCTCCTCAGTCTGAACGGTGTAGATGCCCAGCTTGCTTTTAGTTTCCATAGGAGTATCTATAGCTTTAGCTAATAATATCCCAAATCTTGCTAAGATCTTATTGATGTATCCCTGTTGTGACAAGAAAAGCTTCTTCTTCCTGTCTCTATAGATCTCAACTCCCAATATCTTCCTAACAGCTCCAAGATCCTTCATCTCGAATTCCGCTCTATGGGACCTCTTCAGTTCTCTGATGTCCTTGATATCGGGAGTTGCGATCAGAATATCATCTACATACAGAACTAGGTAAATACGTGATCCACTGTGAAACTCTTTGTGATACACGCAACAATCGTACTCGCACCTGTGGTAGCCAATCTTCAACATGAAGCTATCAAACCTCTTGTACCATTTCCTTGGCGACTTCTTAATTCCGTAGAGTGATCTTCTCAGCTTGAACACATGGTTCTCTCTTTCGGGAACTTGGAACCCTTCTGTTTGGTTCATGTATATCTCCTCTTCCAACTCTCCATATTGAAAAGTTTTCTTGACATCCAATTGCTCAAGTTCTAGGTCGTGGTGTGCAACTAGAGCTAGTAACATCCGAATAGAAGTCTGTCTGACCACCGGTGAGAATATCTCGTTGTAGTCAACTCCCTCTTTCTGACTGAACCCTCTTTCAACTAGCCTTGCCTTATACTTGACGCCCTCTCCATATGCAGTTCTTTCCTTTCTTCTGAAAAACCCACTTGCAACTGACTATATTCCTTCGCGTATGCAATTTAACAATATCCCAAGTCGAGTTCTTGCTAAGAGACTCCATCTCCTCTCCCATCTCGGCAATCCATTGTGTTGACTCAGAACTAGATATAGCGGATTTGTAGGAGGATGGCTCATCCTATACCTCTTCTGCAACATGTAATGCATATCCCACCATACCATCATCCCTCTATCTTTCCGGAGGCTTTATGTCTCTCCTCGGTCTTCCTTCAAAAATAATTTGATGAACTGGTTCCTCTAGTGTACACACATCCTCACTATCAGAATCTTCTGCTTCTTCCTCTTAGGCTTCCGGCGGCGGTGTAGGGATTTCGGAATCCTTAGGACCATGAGGATCCGACTCTCCCACTACCTTCTTCTCTGCACCTCCAAGCTCCACCACCACGGAGTTCTTCAACATATGAGTCTCATCAAAGACTACACTTCTGCTAAGTATAATCTTATTGTCTTCCCATATCGTGTATCCCTTCACACATGTTCCGAAACCCATGAATACCCCCTTCTTAGATCTTGGTTCTAGTTTGCCATCATCAATGTGATAATAGGCAACAGAACCAAAAACTCTCAAATCCGAGTAATCCACAACTCTAGCAGACTATAGTTCCATAGGAATCTTGCATCATATACCTATGTGCGGGCTATAATTTATGAGATAGCATGCCATGGAAACTTCCTCTCCCCAAAATCCTCTAGAAAGACCTGCATTCAAAAGCATGCACCTTGCTTTCTCTAGAAGTGCTTGATTCATTCTCTCGGCTACACCGTTCTGCTGCGGTGTGTGCCGAACGGTGCGATGGTGTGCAATACCCTGATCCTTGCAGAATCCATCAAACTCTTATGAACAAAACTCTAAGCTGTTAATCGTGCGCAGCCTCTTCGCTTTCATTCCACCTGATTCTCTACCAGCGTCTTCTACTCCCTCATTCTTGCGAAGGCTTCACTCTTGTGCTTCATCGCGAATATCCAAGTCATACTGGAGTAATCGTCTATGATGCTCAGAACCTGTACCCGCCAATCGTCTCGACTCGAGATGGACCCCAGCATCCGAATGGATATAATCAAGAGTACCTTGAGTTCTATGAACTGCTTTAGGGAACTTGCTACGTTGTAGCTTCCCGTGCACGCAGTGGTCACAAAAACCTAGGCTCTTGGGCACATGCCCGGTGAGATACCCCTTCTTGTGAAGTTCCTGCATTCCACATTCACTCATATGACCGAGTCTCATATGCCACAGTTTAGTTAGATCAGCTTCCTTAACCTCGGAATAGGCAACTCTGACAGACCCTATGATAGCTTAACCTTGTAGCACATACAAAGTCCCATCCTTGACCCCCTTGAGTAGCACATCCGAGTCCTTGTAGACGCATTATCCTCCACCTTCACCCTTGATACTGTAACCCTTGCTGTCAAGTAGACTCAAAGAAATCAGATTCTTTGTGAGAAGCGATACGTGTCTCACCTCCTTCAATGTGCATGTCTTCACATCCACAATCTTGAACCTAATTGAGCCTTTTTACTATGACCTTTCAAATAGCTCTGTTTTCCATATGAACGGATCCTCCATCTGCACGGTTGTAGCTTGAAAATAGCTCCATGTTAGAACAAATGTGATAAGAAGCCCCTGAGTCAAGAAACCACGCATCAGGTGAATGCGTGACATCATCCGCCAGTAGAACGAAATCACCCTCGGATGAATTTCCCTTATCTACCACGGCTGCAGAGCCATTCTGCCCCTGTTGACCTCGTTTCGGGCAATCTTTTTTTCCAGTGCCCTTTCTCCTTGCAGTAGGCACAGACATTCTTGGGTAACTTAGAACCGGAGAACTGCTTCTTCTTGTTCTTCTTACCCTTCTTGCTTCCCCTGTTGCCATCAGACCAGAAGCATGGTCCTTTGTACATATGCATGCACACTTATGGCGGAATTCTCTACCATGGAGCGCCGATCTGACCTCCTCTAGAGATAAGTCATCCTTGTTCACAATGAATGACTGAATAAAGTTCCCGTATGATGGAGGTAACAAGATCAATAACAAAAGCGCGACATCCTCATTATCCACCTTCTCGCCAATATTACGCAAATCTAAAAGAATTACATTCAATTGATCAAGATGGTCCTTGAGAGCCGTACCTTCGAGTATCTGCAGGGTGAAGAGAATTTGCTTTAGCATCAACTTGCTAGTGAGACAATTCGTCATGAAGAGACTCTCTAACTTGAGCCATAGCTTCACTGCTTCGTTCTGATCTGCGATCTCGATGTTCACGTCATCCGATAAGCACGGTATAATCGTTGTGTGTGCTTTCTCCTCCAATAGCTTGAACTCCGATGTAATACCATCCATGCCTCCTCTTTATGCGTTTAAAGGTTCCCAGAATACCTGCAATTTAAGCAAGGCCTCAATCTTTATCTTCCACAGACTAAAGTTGTTCCCTCCCATAAACCTATCAATCTTCAACATCGACCCGGACATCGTTCTTGGTGGATTGATCTCGACCTAGGCTCTGATACCAGTTGTTTATACCTCTCACGATAACTTATGCCTCACGAAAGATGAAAAAATCGACAAAATACCAAGTTCATGTGGTTCGCTAGCCCAATCGAGCTAACTACATCCACGGCGAAGAGAGACCTTTATTTATCAAGAGGAATGATTACAAAGTACATACACGTTCTAAACCCTTAGGAGCCTATTTATAATTCTTAGAACTGACTTAGGGTCGTCCTTGATACATTAGGAAACAATTCCAAAAATGCCGGGACTAGACTAGGTCGTGGGACCTAGTTGTACAAGTCGTGCGACCTACAAGACTAGGTCGTGCGACCTACTTCAAATATCCTGATGCTCCGGATGTTTTCCTTCAGGTCGTGTG
This sequence comes from Linanthus parryae, assembly GCA_023055425.1. Lineage (NCBI taxonomy): Eukaryota > Viridiplantae > Streptophyta > Magnoliopsida > Ericales > Polemoniaceae > Linanthus > Linanthus parryae. Next base: position 131,103,281 of record JALGPY010000002.1, on the reverse strand, counting down.
ACCTACCTACTAGGTCGTAGGACCTACTGAAAACATCATTTTTGCTTCTTTGCTCTCCATCTTGGTCCCTTTGGTCCACGTTGTTGCTCTTGATGATTTCTTCAACTTATTCAAGGCACAAATCCAACATAAATTATGTCCGACACATGTTGCCGGAATAAATTTCTCTCACTATTCTAGAGAGAGGTCAGAGAAGGCCAATTTCAAACTTGTCAGAGAACTTGTTAAATTATAGTATTTAGAGAACTAGTTACATTAACATTTTTCATTCTACAGTCTTTGTATTAGGCCGAAGGAGAACGGGATCATGTTCTTTGCCGAATAGAAGTATCTCTTGCATAAGCTGACCCCAAAGAAATTTAGTGGATGCTTCTGAATAAGTAGGTTAGTGGATGCTTCTGAATAAGTAGGTTCTATACATAACTTTTTGTGTTGAGATTAGCATATCTAACATTAACATTGCATAAACAATCATTCGATCTAGTGATCGTATGATGGTAGGAAGGTGTTACAAGTTCTATATAAGGCTCCATAATGCCATGTTCTGGATTAGTTGGCATAGAAGCAAATAATATCTCGACTGCCGAAGGCTTTTAAATTTTCCCATCTCCGTTTGGTTCAATTCATCTGGATTCAAGGAAACTAAGTCCATAACTACTGTGTAAGGAATAGTGCGTTCAAGATGAAGATACTTAAAGGAGCACGAAGAACTGAAGCCCGGGGGGATTTTCGCACGAAGACAGAGTGTCTTCGCACGAAAACCCCATAATTGACCAAAATTAGAGAGTCTTCGCAGAAGAGCTCTCAGTCTCAATCCAGGAAGGTCTTCGCACGAAAACCGAATGTCTTCACACAAAGACTTTGGGACTTCGCATCAAGACAGTCCGGGAGAAGGATAATAAGGATGGATTTGTTTCCTTGTTTGTTCAGGACAGTTTGGGGGCTATATAAGGACCCTTTTGGGTCCTATTAACATATTTAATCATCTTTGGACATTCCTACTCATTGAATAAAGGTCTTTCTCCCCCGTGGATGTTGTTAGCTCAGTTCGGGCTAGCGAACCACGTAAATATTGTGTGATTGCATCTTTCTTTATCGTTCGTGAGGCATGAGTGATCGAGAGAGGTATAAAAAACTAGTATCAGAACTTAGGTCGTGATTACTCCACCAAGAACGATGTCCGAATCGATGTTGAAGATCGACAGGTCACAGGAGGGAACAACTTAAGTATGTGGAAGATAAAGATGGATTCCTTGCTTAAATCGCAAGTTTTGTGGGCACCTTTGACCATGGAAAAGGTATGCATGGATGTTAATACATTGGAGTTCAAGGAGATGGAGGATAATGCACAGGAAACGATTATGCTCTGCTTATAAGATGACGTGATCATCGAGGTCGTAGATTAGAATCAAGCAGCAGGGCTTTGGATCAAGTTAGAGGGTCTCTACATGACGAAGAGTCTCACTAGAAAGTTGAAGCTAAAGCAGAGGCTCTTCACTTTGCGGATGCTTGAAGGTATGGCTCTTAAGGACCATCTTGATGAATTGAATACAATTCTTTTAGATTTGCGTAATATTGGCGAGAAGTTGGGGGATGAGAATGCCGCACTCTTGTTCTTGATCTTGTTACCTCCATCATATGTGAACTTCGTTCAGTCATTCATTGTGAACAAGGATGACTTATTTCTAGGGGAGGTCAGATCAGCGCTCCATGCTAGGGAATTGCGCCATAAGGGTGCATGCATAGGAACTGAGGACCATGCTTCCGGATTGATGGCGACGGGGCAAATCAAGAAGGGTAAAAAGAACAAGAAGAAGAAATTCTCGGGTTCTAAGTTACCCAAGGATGTTTGTGCCTACTGCAAGGAAAAGGGCACTGGAAGAGGGATTGCCCAAAACGAGAACAACAGGGATAGAATGGCTCTGGAGCCGTGGTAGAGAAGGGGAATTTATTTTAGGATGATTTCGTTCTACTGGGGGATGATGACGTGCATTCACTCGATGTGTGGTTTCTTGACTCGGGAGCTTCTTATCACATCTGTTCTAACAGGGAACTATTTTCATTCTACAATCGTACAGATGCATGATCCGTTCAGATGGTAAATGGATCTGTTTGCAAAGTCATAGGAAAAGCCTCATTTAGGTTCAAGACTGTGGATGGGAAGACATGCACATCGAAGGAGGTGAGACACGTACCGCTTGTCACAAAGAATATGCTTTCTTTAAGTCTACTTGACAGCAAGGATTTCAGTATCAAGGGTAAAGGTGGAGGATTATGCGTCTACAAGGACTCGGATGTGCTACTCAAGGGGTTCAAGGATGGGACTTTGTATGTGCTAGAAGGTTCAGCTGTCACAGGGTCTGTCGGGGTTGCCTCAGCCGAGATTAAGGAAGCTGATCTAACTAAGATGTGGCATATGAGACTTGGTTATATGAGTGAACGTGGAATGCAGGAACTTCACAAAAAAGGGGTATCTCACCGGGCATGCACCCAAGAGCCTAGGGTTTTCTGAACACTGTGTGTATGGGAAGCTACATCATAGAAGGTTCCCTAAGGCAGTTCATAGAAAAAAGGTACTCTGGATTATATCCATTCAGATTGCTGGGGTCAATCTCGATTCGAGGCGACTAGCGGGAACAAGTACTTTCTGAGCATCATAGACGACTACTCAAGGATGACTTGGATATACGTGATGAAGCATAAGAATGAAACCTTCCCAAGATTCAAAGAGTGGAACACGCTAGTAGAGAATCAGGTGGGAAAGAAGGTGAAGAGGTTGCGCACGGACAACAGCTTAGAGTTTTATTCACCAGAATTTGATGGATTCTACAAGGATCGGGGAATTGCACGCCATCGCGTCGTTCTACACACACCACAGCAGAACGGTGTAGCTGAGAGAATGAATCAGACACTTTTGACGAAATTAAGGCGCATTCTTTCGAATGCAGGTCTTTCAAGAGGCTTTGGGGAGAGGGGGTTTCCATGGTATGCTATCTCATAAATCGGAGCCCGCACGCAGGTATAGGATGTAAGATTCCTATGGAAGTCTAGTTCGGTAGAGTAGTGGATTACTCGGATTTGAGAGTCTTTGTTTGTGTTGTTTATTATCACATTGATGATGGAAAACTAGAATCAAGAGCTAAGACGGTAGTATTCATAGGTTTCGGAACAGGTGTGAAGGGATACAAGATATGAGCAGTCAATAAGATTATACTTAGTAGAAGTTTAGTCTTTTATGAGACTCGTATGTTAAAGAACTATGTGGAAATGGAGCTTGGAGATGCAGAAAGGAAGGTGGAGGGAGAGTCGGATCTTATTGATCTTAAGGATGCCGAAATTTCTTCACCGCCGCCAGAAGCCGAAGAGGAAGAAGCAGAAGATTCTGATAGTGAGGATGCATCTATACTAGAAGAACCAGTTCATCAAAGTATTGCTCAAGGAAGACCAAGGAGAGTCATAAAGCCTCCGACAAGATACAGGGATGATGGTATGGTGGGATATGTACAATAGGTAGCGGAAGAGGTAGAGGGTGAGTCATACTCCTCAAGGCCTCTATATCTAGTTCCAAGTCATCACAATGGATTGTCGTGATGGGAGAGAAAATGGAGTCTCTTAACAAGAACACAAATTGGGAGCTTGTTAAATTTCCTGCGGCAAGGAAGATAGTCATTTCCAAGTGGGTTTTCGGAAGAAAGGAAGGACTGCATCAGGAAAGGGCATCAAGTATAAGGCAAGCTAGTTGCAAGAGGGTTCAGTCAGAAAGAAGGAGTTTACTACAACGAGATTTTCTCACCAGTGGTCAAACATACTACTATCTGGGTTCTACTAGCTTTAATGGCACACCACGATCTAGAGCTTGAGCAATTGGATGTCAAGACATATTTTCTACATGGAGAGTTGGAAGAAGAGATATACATGAGCCAACCGGAGGGGTTCCATGTTCCGGTAAGAGATAATCACGTGTGCAAATTGAAGAGATCTCTCTGCGGACTTAAGGAGTCGCCTTGGCAATGGTACAAGAGGTTTGATAGCTTCCTGTTGAAGATTGATTATCACACGTGCGAGTATGACTGTCCCGTGTATCACATAGAGTTGCATGGATGATCACGTACTTACCTAGTTCTATATGTGGATGATATTCTGATTACAACTCGGGATATCAAGGACATTAGAGAACTGAAGAGGTACCTTAGCGCGGAATTCGAGATGAGGGATCTGGGAGCTGCTCGGAAGATATTGTGAGTTGAGATCTATAGAGACAGGATAAATAAGAAGTTTTTCTTGTCACGGCAGGGATACATCAAGAACAACTTGGCAAGATTCGGGATGTTATCAGCTAAAGCTATATATACTCCTATGGCAACTAACCGCAAGCTAGGAATGTACACCGTTCAGACTGAGGAGGAGAAGGAGTACATGTCCATGGTTCCATATGCTAGCGCAGTCGGAAGCCTTATGTATGCTATGGTCTATGCTCGACCAGAAATAGCATTCGTTGTTCGTATGGTTAGTCGTTTTATGGCTCATCTAGGTAGGGCTCATTAACAGGCGGTGAAGCTGATATTCAAGTACCTCAAGGGTACGTCAGACATTGGCCTATGTTACGGGGCTAATGAAGACATTTTGGTAGCTGGGTTATCACATTTGGACTATGCAAGGGATATTGATAGTAGGAGATCTATGACTAGCTATGTGTTTCCTCTGGGAGGTTCTGTTGTGAGTTGGAAGGCGACGCTAAATCCGGAGGTGACTTTGTCAACCACGGAGGCGGATTACATGACTCTAACAAAAGCAGCAGAGGAGGCAGTGTGGCTTAAAGGTATGCTCAATGCTCTAGGCATACATCAAGATCAGGCGATAGTCAACTGTGACAGCTTGTGTGCGATTTGCTTGACTAAGGACCAAGTTCATCATGAAAGGACTACTGACAACCCCGCGGATATTTACACTAAGCCGGTTCCAAGGAACAAGTTCCAGCATTGTTTGGAACTGCTCAACGTTCTGAGCCAGTGAGCCCTTAGGGGCATGTCGGACCCGGCGAGGTCCAGTGAGTCTCCGTGATGGGAGACATCTGGAGGGGAGAAGACAAGCTTTGTTCGGAAGGAGGAGGAAGCTTCGTTGCAGACGAGAGACTTCAAGTTAAGATGAGAATTTGTAAGGAATAGTGCCTTGAAGATGAAGATACTCAAAGGAGCGCAAAGAAGTGAAGTCCAGGGGCGTCTTCGCACGAAGACAAAGTGTCTTCGCACGAAGAACCCATATTCAGCCAAAAATCAGAGAGTCTTCGCAGAAGAGATCTCAGTCTCAATCCAGGAAGGTCTTTACACGAAGACCGAATGTCTTTGCACGAACACTCTTCGCACCTTCGCACGAAGACTATACGGGAGAAGGATAATAAGGATGAAATTGTTTACTTATTTGTTCAGGGCGGTTTTGGGGGCTATAAAAGGATCATTTGGGGTCCTATGAACATATGTAAACATCTTTGGACGTTCCTACTCATTGAATAAAGGTATTTCTTCCCAGTGGACGTATTTAGCTCAATTCAGGCTAGCGAACCGCGTAAATCTTGTGTCATTGCATCTTTCTTTATTGTTCGTGAGGCGTGAGTGATCGAGAGAGGTATAACATACTGTCTTTACAAAGGTCAGTGTGATAATAATCTTTGTACTCGTCCGTAGACCCAGACATTCGGAGTCCTTCCTGATCAAGCTTCTTATCTGATCTATTCTACTCAACTTCTGTTAATCTCTTGAGCTCTAGCATACAATGGTCGGTCCCTTCATTTTTCTTTTTACAACTATCAATACTACATATTTTTCTTGCCAATTATTGTTGGTTTTATTTTCTCAAATTTAAACACCGTCAATAATGCTTATATTCACTTGGGCTTCCGTCTAGTTGACAGTATACTGTTTTAAAAAGAAAATATTTTACGCGTAAAGAATCTTTCGTGAAAAGAAAATTCTCCACAATTATTTTCTCGTGTTTAGTTCACACTTGCAAAATATATTGCATGTGCATTAGATGTTATTAAAAACAACTACATTTAGCAATAAATTAATTAAGAGTAAAAGAAAATTTGTACCCTCGTTATTTGGAATATATACAAAAAACCCTATGTTGTTCGGGGATATACAAAAACTTTCCCTGTCAGTGGATGGACGTTGGACAAATACCACATGTTAGTGTTAGCCAGCATGGGTGCAATATGACCTTTTAATGACTATTTTACCCTCAATTATGTTTTTGTGTTTATTTTGTTCTTGTTTTTGGTGTTCAAGGTGTTCTTGGTGTTCTTGGTCACCACCTCCACCACCACCACAACCACATCCCTATTACCACTACATCCCCACCACCACCATCACAAGCACAAGCACCACCACCACTGTCATCACAACCACTTATTCACCAACAGCAACAACAACACCACCACATTTCCCACCACATGCACTCACAATCTTCACTAATTACACACTACCACCACCTGCAACAACTTCATCTGCCATCTACCACTTCAAACAGCCATCACCACAAGTCCACAACCTTCACAAACTGAAGAATTTCTTTCCCACTTTTGAATTCACAATAGAACTTGTGAAGAACCCAGAAAAGGATCTCGGCGGCCACTTTCTCAGACATCTTTGTCATCTTCCTCCACGCTGAAACCACCCCACATAGAAGAACATGTTAAATTAGAACAAATCTAGAAAAAAATTACAAATTTACAGAGAAAAGGAACATAAATCAGAAGCCCAACATCTTCATCCTCTTCATGGCCCCTAGACTAATTTCAGACTTAGCACATGAAGCTAATCTCTTCCTGAAGTACCCATCACCCAATTTTAGCCTATCCACAATCACATCCCCACGCCACGAAATACCCCTAATCATATAACCTGAACCGGCGGCGATCATTCTCGCAACCCCGCCGATGTAATCCTCCACATTGGGTGCTAAAGTCGTCCAATACGCCGCCGAACTACCCTCCATCAAATCCTTTTTATCCCCCACGACCATCTCCGCCGGCGACGTCTCTCTCACCACCACCGACCCACCAACATTCTCAGCCACTTTCTCCACCTAAAACCCACTGTACTTCTCCAAAACTGAATCGTACGCCTCCAGCAAAAACCCACTTTTCCCTTTCGACGCTACCTCGCCGAATCGGCTATCCAGGTAGGAGAAATTGGGAAACCGTGAACCTTTTCTCTGCTTGGTCGCGGTTTCAAGTGTAGGGTTTTGAATGGGGGATCTTGAGTTCGGGTTGAAGGTGAGGTCACGAAGGGCTCTGTGTTCCCATGGTGGCACTGGCTTTGTTAGTGGTTGCAGTGGCGAGGCCGTGCCAGCGAACGTCGATTGATGCCCTAGAACCACATCCGGTGACTTTAGGAGCAACTCAACAGTGGAGTTACTCAGGCCCACGCCAGATCTGAACGGGTCGACCGGTCTCCAATGTTTTGGCGAAGGCCCTTGTCTGAATGGGGAGGCTTATTGTCCTAGAGCTTTGAGTAGGAGGTGGGGAGAGAGAAAGAGGGACGAAGATGGAGGTGGAGGTGGGTTGGTGGTCGTAGGTGCAGGTGGAAATGGGTTGAGACGAGAATCCGATTCCATTCCTAGGGGAAGGAGGAGGCGGTGGAGAGGTGAAGAAGGAGGAGAGAGAAGAGAAGAAAAGCTATGGTTACAAATGGGTGGAGAAGGAGAAGTGGGTTTTATAATGGTGTAATTAATTTGAATCTCAAGGGTAATTTTGTCTTTCCAGCCCTTCCGTTAACTCTGTTAGTTAGCAGAGGTGATTTTTGTATATCTCCAAACAGTAGGTTTTTTGTATATTTTTCAAACAACGAGGGTGCATATTGTCTTTTACCCATTAATTAATTAATTGGTGGTGGTGTCAGTGGACGGCGACGGCAGTGGCGATGGAGGTGGGTGGCGGCAATGGTGATTCTTAGTGGGGAAGTTGTTTGTATGAGTTGTTGTTATGCTCCTTCACTCTTCAGAAAATAGCTTGCGGATTTTAAACGTGTAAATCATTTTACATTATTTGGGTGAAAATATTTAACGAGGGAAAACATTTTACGAGACACATGGGCGAACCAAACACCATAAAAATGGAAAACATTTTACAGAAAAATATGTTACCACCAACCAAACGGAGCCTTAATTCCACTTATTTCAACTCGCGGCTTGTTTGGTACCAGATGAAAATCTCAATAATCAGCTGAAAATAATCTGGAAAAAAATTCAACTTAACTGAGAATCACAATCTTTCGTATGAGTTGAAATTATCGATCACTAACTTTCTCCACTTAACAAAATTTAATGAACTCGAAAATCAATTAATTTAATACTTATTTATAGCTGAACTCTAATCATGCTAATGTGAAAAATATCAACATTAAATTTTTTTAGAAATTTTAGCTGCATAGTTCCCAATTTTGGAGATTCTACAATTGTACCGAGATTATTTCAATCTGCAGATTATCAGATTAAAATTTACAGACATAACAAACGAGATTGTTGAAAAAATGCCGATTTTAATCCAATATTAAACAGGCACTCAGTTTAAAAGCGAGGTTAAGACGTTTATGTATCAAAACTCTAACAATATATCAGAACTCCGAATATATGCACTACTCGTGCTTCAGTTCTCTATCCAAGATTAGGAAATATAATAGTGGAAAGAAAGGACAGACATCTCCCTAAAAATGCTCAAGCAGTGCTTTCTTAGCTCACCTTTCTTCTACATTCTGCTTGGCAATAGTCATCTATAGCTACAAGACCATACGTTAGGCTTGTTAGTCTTCCTTTCTGCGAGGCCTTCGCGGTGGTCTTGCAGAAAGGTAGACCAACAAGCCTGGTATTGCAGAAAGGCTTCCAACTGAGAGCTGGTAGACCAAGGCCTTCAGTCCCCTGACTAATGACGCCAGATCTTAGGGGTCATCAACTCCCATCATTATGCTATGATACCATATGACAGAAAGTAACAGATTCATGAAGAAGAAGATGGCATGAATGTATGTGTGTGAGACAGTGAGAGCATGTGTATGCAACATGAAGGTGAAACTTCCATTAACAGAGTTGGTCATGTACGTGATTATATTCTAAGTACTACTTACAAAGTTGATGTTATCATTAATTGTAAACTTGTAGTCTTACAATAACTGTAACAAACACTCAGTTACCTTTCTACCTCTCTGAGCATAGTCAGCATACTGATAAACTTCTTAAATGAATTCCTAAACAAAGGAATGAATCCTCAAATTATATGTTCACAGCTAAATAGTAGAGAAAATAAGTGTTGGGACAAGCAACCATGTGGAATAGTTTGATGTATAGATCTCTTCTTTTATCTAATGAGTTCCCACATTCAAGGACATCAGATTTATAAAGATGCTGTAATATCTAATGGTACACCAGGAGTCGGGTCTAGCACCTTTGCTTCTGGTAACTCCCTTGATAAAAGCTCCTGCATGGTTGATACAAATCATATCATTTTCAGAGTTCAGTGACAACAGGCTATACGAAGAGGTAACTACCAAATCCAATGATATATTTTTTTCTACTCTTGTATTGGTTGAATCACAACCGTTGCGTCACACTTTCTCTCTGAGCTCCCACTCATTATTTCTCTCGTCTTCATTACACATCTCTACCCAACATTCTTTCTTCTTCGCTAATTTTGCTATTTTACCAGCAAAATATCTATTATTCTTTATAATATTCAATTTGTCAAATTTATTTATATTGACGAACTTTTAGTTTTCTGAAATATTAAACTTTGGTCAAAAAAGATTAAAAAAAAAAGCATGCATATGACTGTCGTGCGTTCCCAAATAATGCATTTAGTCACGGTCAGGTTCCTAATTGAGGTAAATTAATGGAAAGAAAGAATATTTCCATGCAGCAATAGCTAATACTTTGAGTAACCACAGTAAAACAAGCAACTATGCTTTTCTTTAAAACTCGAGATTAAATCATAATTTCTTGGAAGAAGATAATCTGCAGCATCCTCGCACTCAAAGGTAATTAAAGTAAAGATATCCTTGACTTAGCTAGATTATATTGCTTGCCTTAATTGCCTGTTTAGCAGACCAACTATAATTGATTAATTAATTTAGGGTTAATTACTTAATGCATACCTCTAGTATACCCAAACTAACACATTGCAACCCCCGAAATAGGCTTATTGCATCCCCCAGTTTCAATAAATCATACTTGTTGAAATTGGTAAAAAAAAAAAAATCAAAAACCAACCTAACATCACAAGGGCAAATGTGTCACTACAAATAATTATTTATTTGAGGGTAAAAAAGAGAGAGAAAAAGAAGAAGAAAAAATAAACAATGGATACTGCAGATTGAAACGCAAAGAAGAAGAGAAAGAAGAAGATGGAGAAGTAGGGGGAGGAAGATGATTTGCCCCAAAGTTCAAAACCCTTCGACGACGCCACCAAGAACACCACCAGTGTTTCTCTCTTCGCCACAAAGTGCACTACTCCTCTCTGTTTCACGGCGGCCATGAAACCCCGACCACCTCTCTCAGTTGCAGCTATCGTGACCCTCTACCAAAGAAACCGCCTATGTCCACGTTCGACAACCAATCACCTGCATGGATTTGTTGGTCATTCTTCGCCTGGGTGGAAGAGAAGGGTGCAGCTGGGAATTTCGGGATGGAAGGCAGCAACTTGCAGACCAAAGTTGGACAGTGTAATCAGGTCCGATTGAGCTCAATTTCGAGATGCTTGCTTCCGATGAAGTCAATTCCAAATCTAACGGTTGGATTTTAAATTGCTTCTCTTTACGTGTGAGCCCCAATTCATATAAACACATAAACACACACATACACACTCACACACACACTGGGTTGGTGTGCTGGATTGCAATTACTGAGTTACTACTTCCACCTACTCATAACAGGAGGGAAAATGGAAAATTTTCAGATAGGGAACTGGATAATGTTTGAAGATAATGTGTTCTTGTTGGTGAAGTTGAGCAAATCATCAGGCAGAACTTCGAGTTTTCCTTTGCTTCGACATTTAGGTAGTTTTTTTTTTTTTTTAGGTGGGGATTGGATGATAAATGACTTTTTCTTCTATTTTCTTTCTCATTTTATTTTGATCCCTAAATAAATAAAAATTTATAATGACACATTTGCCCTTGTGATGTTAGGATGGTTTTTGATAATTTTTTTACGAATTTCAACAAGTATAATTTATTGAAACTGGGGGATGCAATAAACCTATTTTAAAAATGGAGATTGCAATGTGTTAGTGTGAGTATACTGGAGGTATGCATTAAGTAATTAAGCCTTAAATTTATACATATACATCTATATATACATATAAATACACACACACACACACACAAATATATGTATATATATATATATATATATATATATATATATATATATATATATATATATATATATATATATATATATATATATATATATATATATATATACACACACACATACATACACACACACACATAATATATATATATATATATATATATATGTGTATATGTGTGTGTGTATTTTTTATTTTTATTTTGAATATAAGTACAATGTTGGAGAGAGGCCAAACCTTGAACGAACCCAATGTTCCTTCAGACTGAACTATGCTAGCGAGAAGCCCTTTGCTATCGAGATCTCCGTTTCTCATAGGCACAACGAACCTATATCATAGGTTAAAGATCCAAGCATATTAATATACTTTCAAGGAAAATACATAGATAGTTTCTTAAGCAGTTTCACATACTTGGCTTTGAGCGTTTTGGCAAGTCGAACTGCGTCTTCTTGTCCAGAAACTAATGTAAAGCTAGGTAGAAGCTGCTTTATCACAGGTGTAATTACGATGTCAGCATTTTCCTTCTCCAGAAAGTCCAGGCCGTAAACACAATGAGGCTCGTAGTAAAGCGTTAGTTGGCCTTGTGGAGATGTCACAAGATACCTGTTCCCATATTCACTCAACAAATTAGAGAAGATGCCAACAGACATGTAAGCAAGTAACATTAGCAAACAGTAGCAGAAGAAAACATACCCATTCTCAGGGCGCTGCCAAGGAGGACCAAGAACTGGCCCTGGTGTAGCTTTAACTGTAACTTGAAAACCGTTGCCTGCTTCAATTTGAGAGCTCTGTCCTGGTTCTAAGTAAACAATCTGGAAGGTTTAGAAAAATGGAAAATCAACTAAGGGTGTCGTTCGGATATGTATGGCATAAACATCACAGTGCTGCTAATGATAATCCTAGGATCTTCGAATGAAGTCTCATCTTTAAGTCAATACAGTAGCTTAAAGGAAAAATTATGTAACGAGGTATTATCCACAATCATATTTAATACTATACTACTATGGAACAATTGGAGTTGACAGAAGAAAACAAACATCTCGAAGATGAACTCCATCGTCATGGTCCTTAAATTAAATCCCCGATTAAAACACTACGATGCAGCTGCTGATTACAGTTTACAAACGCCTCAAGGTTCATTATATTTGTTGGATAAGAGCATAACATCAAGTGCAAAAAAGAATATACATTTCATTATGACAAATGGCATGCACTATTATCGTTCAACGGGAACAGACTATAATGGCCATTACGCATGTTAGTGAGCGTCATTGTGGATCAACCTCAATCAATATGGACACACTAATTCATATAAGTAGTCGTCTGTTTTACTCGTGGTAAATCGTAGTCCCAAAACGAGTGTCACTGTAATTTTTGACTTCTCAAAGCAATTTTGAGGAGCTGCTTTGCTTGAAGAACTTTGTAACCTTTTCATAATTTTAACTCTAACAATATGAAAGTGCAACAAGTTCCTTTATCATTTTGCTAGTCAACCCAACTCCTAAAAATAATTGGAAAGTCAAACAAGACACTTATCAAGCCTCCCCCCCCCCCCCCCCACCACCAATATATATATATATACACACACACATATATAAACTTTCTTCTAAGTAAAGAATTAGATGAAACATGTTTCCCCATCAATAAGCATCAGAATACGTGTCCGCAACGAGTGGGAAAAAATACGCTCACATGGGTGAGCGATTAAGAAGGAAGTCACGTTTATCAATCCAGGCTATGTCCAATTCCACCAAAAGGTTGAGTTCTCTTGGTACCTTATGGCATTTCACTAGTGCAACCTGATGAAATCGCTCACTGAATGGAATTGTGCTATGAATCAGTCTTGGCTAAAATTTTCAACCACGGTTTCATTTAGTTTTGCAAACCTTTTCAGTTTGAGTTGTAGTATTGCTTTGCGGTTTTATTTTTCCCCAGCACATTTTATCTTAATCACATCACTAAAGTTATTATATAATGTATTTCCGTTCTGGAGGTAATACATGTTTGTTAGCATGTACTCCGTATATCTTGAAGTTTGTACGGAAGCATGGGTGATTACTTACTAATATCTTTAGATGGTAAATATTTGTTACAAGTCAGGAATATTTTCATATTTTAGGATCTTTTAATCCCGAGACAATCGTGATTCCTCTCACAGCACCAAGTTTAGGTTTGAGCAGTTGTCAAACCGTATACCAGAGTTTGGTTATATTTTAGACCCAGACCGCACTGGCATGAACTGTCGGCCTCTGTACATTTCACAATAGCCAGTCTGCTAAGTTTAAGAAATAAAATTGAGAACCAAATAAAAGGTTGAGTGAGAAGAATTCTAATTCTTGACCATTCTAGAACAGTGTGTGTGTGAGTCCAGTATTCTCTCACACATATTAGTAGGTTCTTCTGATTGAACATTTAATTTTGTAGCTCAGGTAGGATGATAAGAATTTTGCACGTTTAGACCTTTTCGTCTCTTCAATTTAACCTTTTGTTGGTCAACTCAGCGGTCAATACAAAATTTCAAGGGAGTCTAGAGATGGTCACTCCAGGTTCTCGTTGTGAATGAATATCTTTCCAATTGATATACTACTTCACAACTATAGATGAGCAAAGATCCAAAAGATCATAAGATTCCCATGTTTATCATCCTTTCTTATTTTCTAAATTTTTAATTCATTTCCATGATGATCCGAACAACATGTAACAAATTCATCATAATACTTGTGCCAACTCGACTGCTTGCTTTCACCATGAACCTTCAATTGTAATCCAATATTTTGGTTGCACGATGCATAGATGACACGCAGATGTAAAAGAAATATCTAATATTTGGAAATAGCAAAGATACGCAAGCCCCAAAACTTCAAAACATTGCTTACATTACGAAACAGAGGATCCAAAAGATTCTTGGCATTGGGTGTGGCTATGACTTTCAAATCTGGCATCTTTTCAGAGAGTGGTCTCAAGGTCTTTAAATGGCAGTGGTCATCCAGACTTTGCGTAATCAATAAGCAATCCAACTCAGGAAGATCACTGAGCTGCACTAAAATCACATCATAAGGACTTGTCAAGAAATACGCTAATAACTCGATCATATCGACCCAAACAAGAGATAAAATACCTGAAAATTCTTGATAAATTTCTTGGCTGCATCATAAAGCCATGGAATACCGAAATCTAAGTTACCAACCAAAATAGGATCAACCAGAATCTTCAAACCATTGACATCCCACAGCCAACTGTTTCCCTGACAAAATCATAACTCACTCATCCATGTTTGAACTAAATTTTGGCAATCAATTGAGCAAAAACAAGGCACTTTTGGATTCTATATAAGACCAAATATCTGAACACCATAGTAACTTCCTCAGACTCCAAAATTAGGGCTATGGTGTTCTTCAATTGCAAAAAGAAAAAATCACACAATCAAAACCTACCTCCAAATAAGTGAGCTTAAACACATCAGCCCCTGAAGAACTCGAACCCACCAATTCCTTCTCGGACACCAGAGCTGAGACAACCTTACGCGACCTGTAATTGCAATTGCATGAGACCGACAATTTAGCTACTTGTCACAACTAAGATCCAAGTAAATGTAATGAAATTGTAAATGATAGACAGTAAGACCTGAGTGCCGATGATGCTTTGAGGATTTTAGGATTGAAGGTTAGCGGATTGTGATGATAAGACGAAGTGAAATGGGTGGCTGAAAATGGAAAGAAGAGTTGGCTTTTGCAGGGACTGCTGACGTAGCAGGGAAGAGAATTGCAACGAACAGACATGGCAGTGTTGATTGGGACCGCAGAGTTTCGCTTCTGATCTGGGTTTTGTAATCCGAACCTCCTCAGAAGAAGAAGCGAAGATGATGATGGCGACGATACCAGTGTGAATGTGTGATTGATGATCACGACGATAACAGTGATTTAATGAGTGAGGGGTAGTTTGTTTTATGGCTAACAGCATCTCCAATGGTAATATCTATATTTCATTTATAATTTAACTAAAATTAGAATTTTGTTATAAACTAAAATAAAGAAGAGAGAACAAAGTATCGAGGAATATTAAAAGCTCTTTTATTCTCTACAAAATCACTCTTTATATAGAGTGTGGGACCCAATCATAATCTTTTAAGAGTCAATCATAATCTACTAGGAGTCAATCAAAATCTATTAGGGAATATTCATTATAATATTTCATAACACTCCCCCTTGAATATTCACTACTAGTCTGCCTCGTTAAAAACCTTCTCGAGCAAAACCCCTTGGGACAAAAACTCTGACGAAGGAAAAAGAGTACATCTTATGAGCGGGAGCTTGGTTCAATCTTGAACTCATCCATGGCTGCATGTCTCGTTAAAACCTTGCTTGGAAAAACCCCGTGGGATAAAAACCTCAGCTAAGAAAAAAGAATACAACGCCTTGTAATGTAGTCTCCCCCTCTTTGCATCATCTTGATGTCACATTTCATACCTGAAAAGTGAACTTAGGGAAAAAGTATAATGTGTAACATAATATGATGCTACATGATCATTCGAAATAGTAATAAAATTTGTAAATATGACATGTATATACTTATGACATTTGTCATACTAAATAATATGCATATGCACATAAATTACTCGCGAGTGTGTATCTTCAATTTGCTTTAGCAAAGAAGTATATCTCATGGGCAATAACCTCCATGGATTTCACATATAGTGATTCGTACAATCATTTTGTGTAACTAGTTACTTTTATATTCGTAGTCTTCTAGACTAAATGAAATATCATAAGCTCTCTTAAGAAATAGAGGATTTGTTGGTTATAATTATAACCATTAGAAACATATGGGCATTGCTTGCAATATTGCCTATTTCTCTCTCAAAAGCCTCCCGCATTCAACCATTAGGGTGCGGACATTTGAATATGTTGTTCTTATACGAACATGGATGCTTGAGGCATCTCAAGTACTTCACATATATGCTCTATGCATTAACCGCAGAGCTCGTGTATATTTACACACACGAGTGTTGACTTTGATTTTGGCCAATATAGTCAACACTTTTTCACTTGTAGTGGTGTAAGGAAATTATACGATTTCAAGCGCTTTTCAAAGTGAATATCATCAATGATCATATACATAGACTCAAATGTAGGTAGCTCTTCATCTACATGAGTTGTTGCATTTTCAACGGCATTGATTTGATCATTTATTCATGATTTTCTTGTGTTCTCAAATTCTGTAGAATTGGAACTAACAAGATGATGATCCTTATACAGGATATTTGTAGTTGCATAAGCAACCTTTACATGCTTCATATACATCAAAACTCATAATTTAAGAGAACGTTTGGATCAAGTTTGAATAAGACATTAAATTAAAATTCATGTCTTGTAATAGGGTATCTACTCCCCCTCATGACATGAACCATATGATCAATGTGATCACAAAATATGCTTTCGGCATATTTAGATACTCGAGCCAAAAAAAAACTAGGCGAGAATGTATCTCCTTAGGAGATATAATTTGCCATAATTCAAACTAGTTCTCAAGAACTCTAAAATACTATCCTCTTTGGGATAGGAGTTTCATTTATGAGAATACACCATTCTCATGTTCCTCCTTTAAAGGGGTTCAAATGATATAGATAATGAGCATAGAGCATGTTGCTTTAACTCATAGAAAAATTCATCCGAAATAGTAATATTGCACAATTCCTAAGAAGTGCATATATAGTCAATCTAAAATAACCATGAAGACTATTTGAAGTCTTATATCAATTATTCAAGCAACCAATCACTTCTAGCGATGCCAATGATGACGAACTCAACCTTGATTTTTTTTTTCACGAGTTCACGCCAAAAACCATTGATCTCTTCTAGAGACGACATGTCTTCTAGGTGCTCGATATAAGATATGCACATTTTTGAAATGTGAGATTGACAACATCCAAGCCACTTTAGGGGCTGAATAATAAGTTTTGGATGTTCCTTGAGATTGATATGAAATCAAAACGCATAAACTAGGCGTCGGTTGGGCGATGCCTTTCATCAAGCCATTATAATGACAAAATTCTCTACGTTGGATAGGCGACGCAATGCATCAAGCCATAATTTTCTACGGAGAACGTCTAGTTTTATTACATTTAATCTCAATATTCAAGGGGATCATTTTTGTTTCATGAAACACGCGGTGCTAAAAAGCTACCGTTGTGAGCCTTAAAAGGTCTCATGTACATCCTTGAATGATTTTTTTTTCAATTGTAGAAACTTTTAGTTTGACAGTGTAGGTTACCTCTTGAAGGGTATCTTTTCATAAAGTCGAATAATTCATAACTTCGGGTATGGAATATGATGCTAATAAGCATATCAGGGACTTATGCATATTCTGCCATTGTCTTTTTTTTTCTCTCTCTCTTGTGCGAGCCATAAAAGAAGTAGGAGCTTCATAAAAATCAAGAGAAAAAAAAAATAAGATGAAGAGACAAAATAAATACAAGAAGCTAACCTTGATACTAACGAACCCATGAATCGCATATTTAGTTGGATTTCTCTCAAAGAACTCCTTTAAGAATCCTGAATTGAGAAATTAGTAATCTATAATCTAAATGTGTTGTGCCAAAAAATGGCGTGGCAAGTTCATTGTGAAGCATGTAATTGCCAAGGAGTTTGGAGGATCTTGAATCACTCAACCAGCAAAAAGTACATAGATATTGGGAGGATTTTGAATCACTCAACCAAAAAAAATAAAAAATTACAAAAATATTGGGAGGATCGTAAGTCACTCAACCAAACATTTGCATATATATTGGGAGGATATTAAATCACTCAATCAACAATTCTCATAGAGATCAACAACAAAATGTGGCTTGTTACAAGTATGCAACCATGCGTACCCACTAGAGGGCATTATTTGCAAATATTGGTGCATTTTTTTTTCTCTCTCCACCTGGTTTCATGTGGTCTCAGGAGATCAGTCTTGGATCCTCATAATACCATGACGATATAAATATTGCAACCAAGTCTAAGACCGTGCAAATGATGTAATACCCCGTTTAATTAGTAGGGGTAAAAATGTCATTATAGAAGGATAATAATAATTTTATTGACAGAATAATGTTTGAATATATTTTTGAGAATTATTTGCAAGAAAATTTTAGAATAGTTATTAAATTAACAATCGTGAAATAATACGATAACGTTTAGTAAATTTAGTTAAAATTATAATTCTAAACGCGTACCCGACCACCGCGAGACTAGGTGTGCTTGTCACACCCAATCACTATAAGTAGTAGTACTCCACCTACACACTACAACTTCTCTCACTCTCTCATCTTCCCCAAACATTTTCTTCACGGCAAAACAACAACAATAGCCGCCTCCAACCCGTAACCGCCCCAACACCCTTCGTGAAGCTTCACGCCGCCCTCAACTCCTTGGCCACCAAGCAACTAGCCTATATTAGGCCCTCACCAGCAGCCACCACCTCCACACAGCACCAGCAGCCACCTCCAACGCCACCATCTTCACCACCGTCAACATCATCATCACCACCATTGTTGTAGCTTCGGTAGAAACCCACCACCATCACCACTTTCATCTCACAGCTCCCTCTCTCTCACCCTCTGTTTTGAAGACAACAACAGCAGCAGCGGAGCAGTGGTGGCAGCATCCAACCACCACCACAACCGCCATCTTCACCGGCGGCCAAAAACCCGAAAGTGTAAACCCACTGCCACCAACTTCCTCTCTCTCTCTTTCACTCTACCCTCTGCCCTGGGAAGATAGCAACAGCAGCAGAAGCTGGTAGGGGACAGCAACAACCACCACGGCCACCCCTGTGCCGGCGGCGACGAACGGGAAAGCAAACCCACCACCACTACCGTCTCTCTCTCTCTCATTCACCTCTCTGCCTCTGTTTCACTCTCTTTCCAATCGAAAGAGGTTCTAGAACCCAAGTAGTAGCAGCAGCAGGAGTAGCAGAGGTCACCCGCCACCTCCGGCCTCCATTAAAACCGGCGACCCACTCCGGCCAAGTGCAGCAGCAACACCCAACCTCTCCCTTGCATCCAGGAGACTCCTTAGGGCCCGACCAAGCCAGCAGCAGGTCCAGAACTGGCCAAAGAAGCCATTAAAGCCTGCGGGTGAGCTTCAACTCCGGCGACTCCGACTCGAGACTTCGACCCGTCGCATATCTTCACGGTTTCCGGCCATTTTTGGCCTAGGTACGTGCTATACCCTCTGTTTAGTTGTTATATGAAATCAAAATCAAGAATTGGTAGCTAAAATCATGACTAGAGAAGCTAAATCAAGTTTGTTGTTGAAAAAGGGGTTAAAGTGTAATTTTTCAGAAATTATTATAACATGACATAGGGGCTATTTTGTATTTTCTGAAACTAGGGGGTGACTAGTGACTTTTAACATAACGGTTTTAATATAAATTAGGTATTTGTTGATTTTTAATATAAATTAGAGTTTAAACCACACTTTTAGTTAAAATAATAATAATAATAATAATAATAATAATAATAATAATAATAATAATAATAATAATAATAATAATAATAATAATAATAATAATAATAATAATAATAATAATAATAATAATAATAATAATTTTTTTTGGATTAACAACAATTTCTAAAAATAGTAGTTTTTGTAGTAAACGGGTGGTTTGTTAAAAATTATAATAGAAGCGTTTTTGTTAAAAACTTGCAATAAATAATGTTTAATCACTTAGCTTATTAAATTAGTTGTTAACTTGTAAAATTAGACTTTTCACTATTTCTAAATAATATAGTATCGTGTGAAGTTTCTCTTAAAAACATAATAGTCGAAATATTACTTTGTCATTATAATTCAAATTAGTTCTTAAGTATAATTTCTTTAGTTCATAATTTTATTAATCTAAATAGTCACTTTTAAATAATAATAATAATAATAAGAATAGTTGTTTAAAAAATAGATGAGTTGTAGCATTTCTAGGAAATTATAAATGGGTAATAAAACAATAGAAATATAAATAGTGGGGTTTAAGTTGATATAAATACTCTTTAAAGGCTTATAGCATTTTATTTGAATATTTGTTGACGTAGAAGACACGATTTGTAGGTGACGTCTTTGTAGGCCCGAGCCACTGCTAGGACGTGCTTTTGCTATGGAAATTAAGGTAAGTGAACATGCCAAGCCTTGCGTGCCAAGCTCCTTTCGTGTCGCAAGTTGATTTTAATAATTGTCTCGTAAAGTGTTTGTTATTTATTTATATGTTTATTTCAGATTTTCTTACATTTTAAAGAAGTTATTTTGCTTGATATTGTCACACGAATAACATTAATGCATAATTAATTAAAGTGGAAAGAGTTGTACGGGAGAAGCGTATTATTGCCGTGTTGACTTTGTTCACTCGGCCTGTGATTAGATTGGTCGTGTTGGCTTCGTCCTCTCGACCCGTTTTTAGTTTAACCCGGTCGCAACCTGCCGGGTCGCACCATGTACTCACCTCTCTGGCCGCAAGAAGTCTTAGGGGGGTGCCGGCACTTAAGGTCTTGGATGCGTAAAGTTAGTAGATTCTTCCCCGTGTCAACAAAGTTAATAATACAGTTTTACGAGATTTGAGATATTTAAAGAAATAGAAGAAGAAAGAGATTTGGTCTAATCCTCCGCGTTTGAAAGTTGAGAAAAGAAGATCAAACGAATGAGAATTTTATAATTGTTCTTACTGGATGCATCATGTACAGTTTTACAGTTCCTGATTTACTTTGCAAATTTACAGTTTTATTTCCTCTGTATATTTTATGAAAATAAAGTTATGCCTCATCTTCTGTTTTACGAGCTTGGGTGTCACTTACTCAGTATTTCCATGCTGACTTTGAAAACTGCGGTTCCTGTTTCCTTCCCACCGCAGGTTTAGGAGCTGAAGACTAAGGTGTAGCTGGGAACGAGACTCACGTAGTTGGATTTCACCTTGAGTAGAATCTAGTTTTGGCTAGTTACGAATAATGTAGTAGTTTCAGAACGCTTGTGTAATATCTAGAAACTTTTGTTTAATATTATGTAATAAATAAATATTTTGGGATGTTATGCTTTTGATTTCCGCCGTTATTTACAGCATCGCCCTCCCGGTCTTGTCCGAGCCGGATAAGGGGGTTGTTGCAAATTATTTTGACCACAAATATGGGACTCACTTCAGGGGATGCATCCCTATTGACATAAGGAATATAATAAAACATCCTCTCCTGGGATCCGCTACCATTCACGCTTGGGAATGAATCAAACTAGTCAGATATGGACGAAGTATTAGCGCATGTATTTTCTTTTCTTCCATAACCTTAGGTTATGGGAAAATTTGTATTTTGCATCAATCAACAATAAAAATTGCTTTTATGTCCATATCAGACAATTATAACCTCCTGAGGATTTTTTTTTCTTCGTAAAAGTGGCAAAAAATAGCAATATAGGAGGACAAGAGTTTAAAACCGAATCTTCTATTTCAACTATGTAAATTTCACTCTAGGGAGAAAGATATATATCAAAAGCACTATAACTCTCGGTTATAGATATTCGTTATTTGCTCTATAACTTCATGTATAAGAACATGGTTTAACTAAGCATACAAATAGCTTAGGAGCATTTCATTTATTTGTTGAACACAACGCAATAACAGTATAACCTTGTTAAGCGGTATTAAGCGGCCAATCCACATCTTTTTTTCATCCAAGTTGTTTTATTTGGGCAAGCGCCTCGAGGTCGCGAGTTCAAAACTCTAGTGACATTATTTGCAAATAAAAGAAAACAGTAAAGTTGCAAAAATAAAATTAAATAAAATTAAATTAAATAGAACAAATCGAAATTTTCAATCACGAGTTTGAAACTCTAGTGATTTTTTTTCTTCACAAAGGTTTACTAAAGGACATCAAGAAACTTCATGATTTTGTTTTCAGATAAATAGTGATAAAAACAATCGTGCATTATGTAACAAGCAATACCATCCATATGAGATAGAAAAAGACATACACTTGCTCACGCGTAATTGATAAAATTGCACGTCCTCAAAGTCACGAGTTAAAAACACTCTAGTGACATAATTTATTTATTTTTTAAGCGTCCTTGAAGTCACGAGTAAGAACTCTAGTGACACACGATAAAAGTTTTAATAGGATCACATGCTCATGCGTAAGTGCTTATTGCGCGTCATCAACGTCACGAGTTTAAAATACTCTTGTGACTATCTTTATCCGCGTCTTGAGGTCACGAGTTCAAAACTCTAGTGACATTATCTTTTTTTTCTCATGCGCAATATGATAAGAGAAAGATAGTAAAAATACATGAATAAAAATGAAACAATTAATTCATGTAAATATGTTTTTTTTCATATAAATAAACGATATAATGACAATCAGAAGATGTCATATCTTGGGTGTTCTGGTCACGAGTATAATCCTCTAGTGACTTTATATTTTTCTTTCAGAAAGAATACCAAAACGCATGCTTTGCAATACATAGCTCCTACTTTTTTTTCGAGATCAAAATAAGTAATCGTGTTATGGACTTTGCATTCGCGCAAGGGATGAAGACCCTACAACTGCGATGTTGTTTTTTTCTTTTTCTTTTAAAGACAAATACTAAACATATTAATGAGCCATAATATAACCTCAAACCTCAACTGGCGGCTCAACTGGAGGTGGCTGCTGCAGTAGGGTGAGGCGGCTTGTGCGTCTAGGTTGAAGACCCGACAAGGACAATTTTTTTTTTGTCTTCTTCTTTCGTTGGGTTTGAATCACCACAAGATAGGTCAGATTGTGCGCGCTGGGATCACGAGTTAAAAACTCGGACACTCGCTTTTATTTTCTTTTTTCTCTGTGCTGCGCTTATTGTGTTTCTTTGACAGATATAGTAGTAAATAAATAAATAAAAACGTATGAAAATAGTAGAGAAACAAGTATTCCCGGTTGTGCACTGTGACTTAGAGGCGTGCATCCAAGGAGTCGAATCTGAATCTTGCTACAAGTGTAGCATTTTTTTTTTGATAAATTGGAATATCGTATAAATACGAAGCATAAATTGCATCAAACCAGCAGAGGGGACTTGCCGCCGTTGTGGTACGAGTGAAGTCGTTCTAGCAACAACATATATATATATATATATATATATATATATATATATATATATATATATATATATCCAACAGAAACTTTAGGGATAAAAAATAGATGATACAAATTAAGTGCATACTTGACAGTAGATCAGCGGTTACAACACACTGTGGCCTTTTCTTTGTTCGAGACCCAGCAGTGACAAACTAATTGCTGGTTGCGTCTGTTTTTTTTTCGGATCTGTTGCAGCGAGGGAGAAATAAATTACTGCCTCAGCCTAGACTAACATGTCATGTTAGTTCGATTGGCAATTAGCAGCGCGTTTAAACCAGCTGGCAGACTGCTTCCTCAGTTTCAATTCCTGGACTGCTTCCTCAGGTTCAATTCTGGCAGCAGCGAGTTTTTTTTTTTTTTTTTGTTTTTGTTTTTTTTTTTTTTTTCAGTCCAGTTTTGTTTTGGAGTACCCAGCAGCTGCATCTTTTTTTTTCAGTCCAGATAAAGGCAATATAATATTGTTTTTTTTCTTCTCTAGATCTAAGAGTAGATCGAGGTCTAGGGTTTGAGTAGCTTTTCTTTTTTCTTCGATAACCCATAGCGAAGAAAAATTTATTTCCCGATGTAAATAAGTAATTGCGAATAAAAACTATTGATATGTTGTGCTGTTGATATGAATTAACCTTAAATCAAGCAAGAGATTAGACAATCAAGATCGAAAATTAAATTTTTTCGTTTGATCATCTTGTTCTTGACAATATTCATAAATAATCGTACCTTTCATTGATTATTGATCTTCTCTTTTGGGTAGAGCGTGCTGATAACGTGTTATAAACTAAAGTAGAGAAGAGAGAACAAAGTATAGAGGAATATTAAAAGCTCTTTTAATCTCTACCAAATCACTCTTTATATAGAGTGTGGGAGCCAATCATAATCCTCTAAGAGTCAATCATAATCTACTTAGAGTCAATCATAATCTACTAGGGAATATTCATTATAATATTCCATAACAAATTTTTTATTTTAGCTCTTGAGATATTTTATGTTGTACTCCAATGCTATCATGTAAAAATTAGCTAAATTATTTTTTAACGGCTAAAATTGCAACTACTTTTTGAACAAAAATTAACTGAAATGTTATTGTGCCTAATACATTGAATTAGTTTCAAGATTTTATGCCTAAAAAGTAGGGGTAATAGGAACCGCCTAAAATCTAGGAAAATACACATCTTGAAATAGTTATCTCCCTCGCTATTAATAACGATGTGGATAACAATATTTTTTTTTAAATACTGGATAACTATCCCATTGGAGTTTGATATTTCTTAAACTTCTTTATTTTTTAATGAAAAAGTTATTTAAACTTGCCCATTGGAGATGCTCTAATGGGTATGACTGATGGCTGATGGAACTGAGAGTAGGTGATTAATAGTAAGAGCATGTCCAACCATAGGGGGGGGGGGGGGTAGAATTCAGGCATGGGTGGGGAATGGTTATGGTGCATTTCCCCCCTAACATCTCCTCCCCCTCCCCCACCATTATAGCTAATTAATCCAATTTAGGGATATGTTAATTACACGTACTACTATTTTACTATTATAATATGCATTTTTAATTATGATTAATATATTTTTATTATTATTTTTATTATAAAAATATAAATGTATTTTTTTCGATAATTGAAAAAATACTTACGAAAAATTATCGTCATTTTATTTTATTGTCAATTTGATATATCTTATTATTTTTCTATAATTAGCAATTATATTTATTATTTTTTTGAAAACATGGTTAAAAATATGCCAAATTTATTATTGTTATTATTACTTTTATTATTGCTATTATTCTTTTTATTTTATAATTTTTGTGAGTATATATTTATATTAATATTATTTCATATTTATTTTTAACAAATAATTTATTTTTATCAAATAATTTATTTTAAATCATTAAATATATTTTAAAAATAAACATAATTAGATGGGGGGAGGGGAATGGTTGAAGATGAGTAGTAGTTTGGGGGAAGGGGAGGGGGAGGGGAAAATGCGACATGGTTGGAGATGCTCTAAGGGTGTTCACCGTCCGATTCGGTCGGTTTTATGCCACTAATGACACCTAAACCGAAATGTTCGGTTTTGCTAAAATTCAAACCTAAATAGGCTCGGTTTGAAAACAAAAAAATAAAACCGCACCGATATATACCGGTTTGGTTCGGTCAATACCTACGGTTTTTAATAATATAATGTGCAACATCATAAATTAAGAAAAACTAAACTTCGATATGCCAATTTTTTCAATTCTCAGTTCGATGAAAATAACATGTTCAAAATTATCTATGATACTACATATTTAAAATTATCTATGATACTACATATTTATGATACTACATATTTTTTAGGAAACCGAGATTACTACATTTGCATTACCTGAAAATATTGAGGGAACATTAGAAGTATATTGGTTTAGATTGCATAGCAAGATTTCAAATAACTTTGTAGATTGATAATAAATTGACTGGTGTTAGTAATTACCACGCACATCGGTAAAGAAAAGTTCATACACATTAGATACTAATAATATAATGCAATTTGAATATAAAATTAATTGTTCGGTCCGGTCCGGTGTTTAGTCGGTTACCCGTTTTTGGTCCGGTTCGGTGAGGGCCCGGTTCGATTTTATAAAAACAAAAACCGCTAAGTGTATTGAAAATTGGAACGAACAGACGGTTCGGTACGGTTTGGTTCGGTGCGGCCCGGTTTCGCCGGTTCGGTCGGTTCATGAACACCCCTAATTAATAGTTATCAGCCTGTCCCAACTCTTTGTTCCCAATTTGACTTTTGTCACTATTCACTGGGTCACTCTGACCCGGTGATTGGAATAGCAAACCGATTTAATTTTTTAATAATTTTTTCATGGTGTTGTAGAGTAAAAATTGCTCTATAATAGGTGCAAAAGTCATCAAAAAATTGTATTATTTTGCTATCCAAGTCGCCCGGTCAAAGTGACCTAGATACGAGTCAAAAAAGTCAAATGGGAACAAAGAGCTG
Organism: Linanthus parryae; assembly: GCA_023055425.1. NCBI lineage: Eukaryota > Viridiplantae > Streptophyta > Magnoliopsida > Ericales > Polemoniaceae > Linanthus > Linanthus parryae. The sequence goes on along the minus strand of JALGPY010000002.1, from coordinate 131,076,817 downwards.
AGACGGACTGGTAAGACTTAAAGAGTATCTGCAAATGAGTGCTAGCTAAATGGTAAAATATATGAAGCATCTTGCATGATGTTCCGCGTTTGAAATCCGGCTATATGATATGTAGAGCCTTGTTTGATTGATGGTATCATTTAGGGCTAGTTTGAGAATGTTGTGTTTTGGCTTAAAACTGCTGTGATAAAGCTGCTTTGAGATTTGATCAAAAACTTGTTTTGTAAATGTTACACAAAAGCTGCTGTGAGAAAAAATAAATAATACTTTTTGTTTGGTAATGCTCTTCGTGAGTGTGTCATTAGAGTTTAAATGACTATATTACACATCCATTTACACTGTGCAATTTTACTAAATAATCATACAATTATTTACAATAATCGAACTAAAAAAATGTATTAAATATATCAGGTATGCATTGCAATCTCAATTGACAAGTGATGTCACTAAAAGTAGGTATATGCTACTACATCCCAAAAACACCAAAATCAGCCCATAGCCCCCAAAACAAGACAACACGGGAATAGAAACTTGCAGTTTTCGGTGTACACAGATGCGATGTGATTGTACACAATGATCTACTTCCATTACCTGACTATAACAACATATAATTCAATTATAGTTCATATAGTACCCACTGTTGCAACAATGAAAACAAGGTTACCAAAGAATCCTACTACCTATATAAAAGAAGTTATGGCCAGTTTGCGTGGCAGTGTTGGTCCAATTACGTGCTGCCAATTCGGACCAAGTGCCAGCGAAATGCCTACGTAATTGTGACGTGTAGAAAAGGTCGGTTATGCCCTTGCTGACGTGGAGGGGATAGGCTGTGGTTGAAGGGCGATTTTGTCTTTTGAGATGTCTCTGGTTGGTCTGTGCTGTGGAGCATGAACTTCTTAGTCGGTGATCTTCTTGGTGGGACAGGTGGCGATGCTCCGAGTAGCTGTGGCTGGTCTCCGGCAATCGTTAGTGGGACAGGTGTCGACTTTTTGCCATTTATTCTTAAGAATGTGGGAGAAGGCTCCTCTGATGTTTGTGTCATTTGCTGATCTATTGTCACCAGGTTAGTTCTTTCGTCTCTCTTCGTCTTCGTGTTTTCTACGGTTTGTGGGTTTTGTTTTCGCCGGCTGCCGGAAATTGGTATGGTATCGGTTTGTCAGGTTCTGTAGGGTTGTTGAATTGGGTTTTTTGACTTGGGTTTTACTTTTTCATTTTTTTCGGGCAGTTGGTGGTTGGAGGGGGGGGGGTGTTTATTTGGTTGATTGTGGATTGAATATTTACTCTGCCATGTGGGTTGTTTTAATACTTACCTGCGTGTGTGTTTTTTATGATGATGATTTACAAATAGGTATTTCTATGTGGTTTGATTGCTTGCATGTGTGTGTTCTGGGGTTTTATTGTTGGCTAATGGCGTTATTACTGCATGTAGAAGTGTGCTGTATATACGTAGAGGTTTTGCATGTGGTGGTTGTAGCCAGTTGATAAGATGATGCCTGGTTAGTATGATTCACATTTGCTTACATTCGGTGTTGGTGTTTGCAGGTTGATTGGCTGTTGGTTCGGCAAGGAATTCGTTGTGATCGCTTATCTGGTATGGTCATGTCTGTTAGAGTTGGCAGTGTGTGTTTTGTTCATGCCTGTTGTTTGTTGCTGAGTTCCTGATCTGGCTTGCTAGCGTGTGGGATTTGTGTCTTGCCATCCCTTTGGTTTTTGGTTTGTTTGTTTGGTTGAGTTAATTTTACCTGGTTTAATGTGTAATGCTGGCTCAGTGTCTTAAGCTGGTGCGTTTATTTTAGTAATGAGGCATCTTGGTGAGGTTGGAATCGGTATAAATCATGTGTAATCTGGATTCATGGTGCGACTGAGAATTCGCGGTGTAAATGTGGTTTGCCTGCTGCTTGGTTATTTGGTATAGATTCTGTGTCTGTGATGTTGTTATCGTAGTTGAAGTTCATTGATGTTTGTGGCTTTTTGTAGTGTGTGGCCTGTAGTTTCTAAATGACTACAGGTAGTCTTGGTAAACGTACTCGCCGGGGTTTAGTGGGGGAGGAGCTAGCACGCGGTTCAGGATTATCTGCAGAAGTTAACACTCGTGGCCCGGCTCTTCGGCCGACGGGTAGACCGTGGTTGGGAAATGCGGAACGTGGGCCTTCATCTGATCGCTTATCTGGTATGTTCATGTCTGTTAGAGTTGGCAGTGTGTGCTTAGTTTCATGCCTGTTGTTTGTTGCTGTGTTTCTGTTGTGGCTTGCTAGCGTGTGGGATCTATGTCTTGCCATCCCTTTGGTTTTTTTGTTTGTTTGTTTGGTTTAGTTACTTTTACTTGGTTTAATGTGTAATGCTGGCTCAGTACCGCGGTTGGAAAATGCGAATAGTGGGCCTTCATCTGCAGGAGGTAATATGGCTGCCGTAGCTCCGCGGCCCCCGGGTAGACCGCGGGGGCGTATTGCGAATCCCAGCCCGTCTGTGCCCACCGCAGATGTAAGGGGCTCTGTTACCGGTTCTGTTGTCTATACCGCGATACCAGGTAGCAGTGTGCAAGCACCTAGGTGTGTTTCCCCGTATCCCATGCCTGTTGGTTCCATGGCTATGAGGGGCTTTGGGCTGAATAGACCGTGTGTTGGTGTTGCGGCCGGATATGGTACTGCTTTGGATGCCTATAATGGTTTACCAAACACTGTGCTGTCCTACATGCCAGCTGTGTCATCTGGGTTGCTGAATATTGCTTCAGGCGCGTCGGTTTCTTCATCGCCAGGTTCATTACAGCATCCACACACTGCATATGTGCCTCCCGGGAATAGGGGAACCTCTGTTGTGCGTCCTGCTGTATCTGTGGGTGAATGTAGTAGTCGTGCTGGCGGTGCTGCTCCAGTTCCCGAACCACCACGTTAGTCTTCTGTTCTCGATTATGGTTTCATTTGTATTTATATGTGTTTTCAGTTATGGTTTGATATCTATTAATTGGTTTTTTATTTGGTTGTGCAGGTCAGAGGCGTACGAAAAAGTGGGAGCGGGGTGCTCCGCCCCCGCCTATGGAGCCAAGCATGCTGCCCTCTCCACGGAGATGTCCACATTGTGATGCTAAATTATTTGCGTACGAACCGGATGGCTTTTGCTGCGGTGAGGGGTGTGTAGTCCTTGCCCCCCATGAGATCCCAGATTCGTTGGCAGAGTTGCTCTTGTCTGACAATGTGACTAGCGAAGATTTTCGGAACAATATTCGCGCATACAATTGCCTGTTTTCTTTCACTTCCATGGGTGTGAAAGCTGATCCTGACACGAAGAATAAAAGCAAAGGGATCTATACATTTCGTGTACAAGGGCAGATATACCACTACATTAATGATATTGATCCTGGCCAACAACCTCCTAGATATCTACAGGTTTATTTCTATGATCCAGCCTTCCAGCTGCAAAGCCGATTGAAGGCTTTTGAAAATCTTGACCCGGCTGTTATTTCATGCTTGACTGATATTCTAGAGGCCAATCCTTATAACCAGTCATTTCAGTCTATTAGTGCAAGCCCTGAATTTGCCGATTGTGATGTTCGAATTAAATGTGATCCTGGACTTGATCAGCGAACGCAAAATTTACCCACATCTGATCAGGTTGCAGCAATTTGGATTGACGATGAGTCGCGCGCTGGTAAATATGTCCGTGATATTAGGGTGAGGCATAAGAGTGGTGAGCCAAAGAGTATTCAGTATCATCTGGGTTGTTTTGATCCGCTTCAGTATCCTATCATGTTTCCTCGTGGGCAGCCTGGATGGCATTCTAGAATTTATAAAAAACCTCCGAAAAAGAAGCCACGAAAAGGTAGTTTGATGTTGTTAGCTACTATGTGTGAGTTCATATTAGCAGTGTCGTTGTGTATGTTGTGTTGCTGAATAATGAGCCTTTAACTGCAGGTCCAAGTGATGCGGAGTCTAAGAGTGCAACTGTTAGCTGTCGTCAGTATTACTGCTACCGGTTACAGATGCGAGATATACGCCGGTCATCGATGTTGTTCTTTGGGCGTCTGCTTCAGCAATACATGGTCGATATGTACGTGAAACTTGAGACAAGCAGGCTAGATTATGTGCGTCAGCATCAGGACACCATCCGAGCGGATCTTTACCAGGGAATACTGGACAGCATCACTGCAGGGGAGATGAACCCAAATAATGTCGGGCGTCAAGTTGTGTTGCCGCCGTCTTTTGTAGGTGGGCCCCGTGATATGAAGCGTCGTTACCAGGATGCAATGGCTTTGGTGCGTAAATACGGTAAACCTGATTACCTTGTCACGATGACATGCAATCCCAATTGGGCAGAGATTCGTGCGGAGCTTCTACCATTTGAGCTACCTCAAAACCGGCCAGATTTAGTAGCGCGAATTTTCCGGGCGAAAACAGTAGAATTCAAGCGGGATTTGATTGATAGGGAGATACTTGGCCCAATTGCTGCTTACACGTACGTGATTGAGTACCAGAAGCGGGGTCTACCACATGTGCATTTCCTACTGATTCTAAAAAAATTTGCCAAGTTAATGAGTCCTGATAGAATTGACAAGTACATATCTGCTGAAATACCTGACCCGCATGCAAATCCTCATTTACATAATGCAGTGAAGAAACATATGATGCATGGTCCATGTGGTGAGTTTAACCGACAGTGCCCTTGCATGCGACCTAAAACTGGCTGCAAGAACAAATATCCCCGGGAATTTTCAGATGTTACAAGGACTGGTGATGATGCATTTGCAGTTTATCGCCGGCAAAGAAATGGCCGAACTGTTGAGGTGAGAGGGCAAACATTGGACAACAGGTGGGTTGTGCCGTATAATCCTTACTTGCTTGCTAAGTATGACTGCCACATAAATGTGGAAATATGCTCAACCATAAAGGCTGTTAAATATCTGTACAAATATATATACAAAGGTCACGACAGGGTTGTGTTTCAAGTGATATCAGAGCAGAAGGGTTGCATAGATGAAATAAAGGCTTTTCAGTCTGCTAGATGGATTTCCCCGCCTGAAGCTGCTTGGCGTATCTTCAAGTTTCCTTTGAATGAGATGTATCCTCATGTCACTGTTCTCCAGCTTCATCTACCTGGGATGCAGTCCATTGCATTCAACAAATATACGAAACTTGCGTATATCGCGACGGATAAGAAATATAAGAAGACGATGTTAACCGAATATTTTGAAACAAATAAACGGGATCCAGAAGCTAGGCGGTGGCTCTACAGTGAGTTTCCTGAACATTATGTATGGAATTCTACGAATTCGGAGTGGACGCCTCGGAAGAAAGGTGATGCTATTGGTCGTATAGTGGCTGCAAATCCCGCAGAAGGTGAGCGTTTCTTCTTGCGTATACTACTAATGCATGTCAGAGGTGCAGAATCGTACGAGCATCTTCGGACTGTCAGTAGTCATGTGTGTGAAACATATCGTGATGCTTGCGAAAAACTTGGGCTGCTTGAGAAAGACACTGCATTGGAAGATTGTTTAGAAGAGGCTACAACATTCCAGATGCCACACACTTTGCGACGACTGTTTGCTACCATTCTGGTCTTCTGCCAGCCGAGTAATCCTCGGCAGCTGTGGGAACGATTTTATGCTAAGCTTTCTGAAGACTACCGTCGTGGAGAAGCCTGTAGTGAAGGTCAGGTCCTTTCAAGAACTCTAAGACATGTAAATATGGTTCTTGAGTCAATGGGAAGGCAGTTAAGAGATTATAACTTGCCGATGGATATTAATGGTTCGGATGAAGTTGCACCGCTAAATCGAGAGATCGATGAAGAGTTAGCAATTCCTATCCCTCCAGAGGACATTGCGGCATCAAAGCAACTGAATGAGGACCAGCAAACTGCATATGATGTAATCATTGATCATGTTTTGCGGAAGAAAGGTGCGTGTTTCTTTGTTGATGGGCCTGGTGGAACTGGGAAGACATTCCTTTACAGAGCTATTCTCGCTCATATTCGTGGCATGGGTTATATTGCATTGGCTACTGCCAGTACAGGTATTGCGGCATCCAACTTACCTGGAGGTCGAACAGCGCATTCTCGCTTCAAGCTACCTCTGGACACAAAAGAGAGGAGTTGCTGCAACATTGGGAAGCGGACTGCCTTAGCAGAGCTGATTCGACAATCAAGTGTAATTATATGGGATGAGGTCACAATGGCAAAGAAGCAGAATATCGAGGCTTTTGAATCTATGCTCCGCGATATATGCTCAAGCAACGAATTGTTTGGAGGGAAGGTTGTTGTTTTCGGTGGTGATTTTAGGCAAGTACTTCCTGTGACAGTGCGAGCAACGAAGGAGGAATGTATGTGTAACAGCATTGTTGCTTCACACCTGTGGCCTCACATGCGCCTATTACGTCTAACGGCGAACATGAGGGCAATACATGATCCATCTTTTGCGGAGTTTCTACTATCAGTCGGGGATGGCAGCTTGCAAGAAAATGATGAATCCTTATTAAAGCTACCGCAATCTATGGTTGTGCCTTTTGTAAATGAAAGGGCATCGATTAATGCTTTCATTGATTACGTTTATCCTAACTTTGAAAGCGATTGCTTGAAATCTGATTACCTTGTCTACCGGGCCATCTTGACACCAAGAAATGATTGTGTTGATTTACTGAATCAAATTTTACTTGATAGATTCCCTGGAAATACACATGTCTACACAAGTTTTGATCATTGTCTTCCTGGTAGCCGAGATAACCATTCTTTAGAGTTTTTACATACTCTTACACCTAATGGACTGCCTCCTCATGAGCTGCGCTTAAAAAGTGGTTGTCCTGTGATGTTGTTACGAAATTTAGATCCATCTGCCGGGCTGTCTAATGGTATTAAACTCATTTGTAAAAATCTCCTCCCTAATGTCATACATGCTGAAATAGCTATAGGACACAATAAAGGGAAGGATGTCTTCATACCTAGGATACCACTCAGGCCATCTGAGACAGATAACTACCCAGTTGAGTTTGAAAGAAAACAATTCCCGGTCCGACCATGCTTTGCTATGACAATTAACAAGTCCCAAGGCCAAACCTTGCAGTATGTTGGTATTTATCTTCCTCAACCAGTATTTTCGCACGGACAACTCTATGTTGCATTATCTCGAGCAACGTTGTCTGCGTCGGTGAAAATTTTAATACATCCACTTGATAATATCCAAACTGTTGACAGTACCCAGAATGTTGTGTACAAACATCTGCTGCGTCGAGCATCGGGCCAATTATAATAGTGATTCGCAATAGGAATGGTATATACTATATATACATACATATATATATATATATAATCTTTTGTGTGTTTTTTTTTTTTTTTTTTTTTTTTTTTTTTTTTTTGTCATGCTTTCGTTTGTGTTACTGGATATACGACACATGAAATTATGGCCCCAAATATGTGCTTACTATAATCTTGCCTGGCTGCATTATTATGGTTTAAATTTGTTGTTCGCTTGATTTTGCTATATTAAATGTACTTGCTGCAAAGTTAAACGATTGCATGATTATCCATCAAGTTTTTTTTCTTTGTTTTACAATCTCAAAAACATGTAACTACAAATGCGGTGCTTATATATGCTGCCTGTGTGTTGTTGTTGTAAACTAGGGATAGAAAGTGATATGCTAAAGTTAACTGCCCTGACTGATCAATTGAAAGAATGGAAGATTAAACTTCGTGTCGTCGAGAAGTACCGTGCAACAACCGCTCGATTTGGCAACACTAAGTATCAGCGATATGTCCTTTGTGATAGCGAGGTTAGTTAACGAGTAGTACACTGACCTCATCCAATACCTGTGTCATGATTATCATTACCTGCTTTGTCCTATGCAGGGCAAAAAGATACACGCCACAGCCTTTGACTCTGAAATTGAAACGTTCGATAAACAGCTACATCCATATCATTCATACTGGTTCAGTGATGGTGCTGTACGCCGTGTTAACCCGCAACATCGCTACATTGATCACGATTATGTCCTTGTTCTGGATGCTCAGATGAAAATTGTACCAGTCGAAGATGCTGCAGATGAAAGGGGAGCTGTTACGTTCAATTTCAAGAATCTGGCTGACGCCCGCGACCTCATCGGGAAACCTGACAAATTTGGTAGTTTCCCCCAATATTTTATCATTGCATCGCTTGCTGTGTTGTTTATGCGTTGCTCTTATTTAGTTGTGCTTGTTATTGCTGTTCTTGCCGTGGATATCTTTGTTCGTTCCATCAAAATTTACATACTCACAATATATGTATACATGTGCAGATGTTGCAGTGATAATCATAGCTGTCATGTCGCCGAAGACAGTGCCATGGAAGGATTCAAGTGGTCGTTCAAAGGTTCGAGATATAGTTGTTGTTGATGATACGTAAGTTCTTGGATGTGCCTTGCTTACTTCAAATATACTGCTCTGTGCCTATTCTTGTTAGTTAGGTATGATCATATTATAAGCAGTGGAAGTTCTTGAATCGATAGTATAATTAAATATTTTCAGCTACACTGCAAACATTGCTTTGTTATGCTCTGTAAAGTAATAGAAGAATGAAAGCATAGCAGATCAACATTGAGTTTGTGCAATATGACTTGTGAGGAATGAACCATCAGTGTATGCAATAAAGATATTCTTGATTTGCCTGATAAATTAATATGACTATCTATAACACTTGCATGTTCCTTTGATTCATCAATTTTGTTTAGTTTATACTGGTATGGAATGTAGATATGAGATATACATGTTATATATATGTAAGATGCCTTTAGTTATTTATGATGCTGAAAATTGTTATGTAATCGATGATATCATATCGTGTCTTTTTCCTTCCCATTACTGAATCTTATCTACTCTATCTATTTGCTGTGTTCTCTAACTTCATTTGCCTTGCCAAACAGTTTGAGTCCAGTGTGCTTGTCAGCTTGGGATGAGATAGCAACTACTGATGCAGAAAACGTGGCCAAGTTAGCAAAGTCCCAGCCAGTGGTCATCGTCACTAATGTTGTGGCATCGAAATACTCCGGTATCAAGATGCTACCCTTTGCTAAAGTGTTGATGTGTGATATCTTATGTTTGTATTTACTGTTATATTTATAAGTGGTTTTGCCTGTGATTCCCAGGGTTCTCCTTGAAAACTACCATGTCTACGATGTTCTTGACTGATGTTCCTAATCCACGAGTTGATGAATTGTTGGATTGGTAAACTGCCTTCATTATCTACCTATATGTAGTGCATAGGTTGTCGTCTGGTAGTTTATGTTGACAATCTAAAGATATTGCAGGCATGATGCTAACTTAGAGAAAATTGATGCTATCAGTGACCCTGAGATGTTACTGAAAAAGAAAGTTGCCAATACTTCTACATCTGAGTTCAAACTTGTGAAGATTGCAGATTTACCAAGTAGTCCGGTAACTTGTCCTGTCTAGCATTGTAATCATGAGCAAGTTTATCTACGATGTCCCCGATTGACTTAATGTTATTTTGCATTGCAGCAGGCTGGTTTTGATGAAGTCTGGGTGAGAGTGTGTGTTGTTGTGGCACCATGTAGTCAGCGGCCGTGGTATACCGCATGCAACAAGTGCAACCGGGCTACTAACCACGTGCTTGGCGAAGTATTTGCTTGCCCAGGCTGTGAAAAAAATGTCTGCATTTCTGCACCATGGTATGCCCCGTTCAATCTGACATAATTTTTTTGAAGTTAATGTTTACGAATTCAATAACTCATGTCATCTGTAGTTGTATACACAACAGTCCATTTGTGAGCAACGGTGTTTTTCTCATGTAATCATATGATTTCTAATTGTGATGTAAAAAAATTGATATCATGCAGGGGGCGCCTCGGAGTTCGAATTGGTGATGGCAGTGGTGAACTTGAGGTTTCTATATTTGGACATGCTGTTGAAACAGTGCTAAATAAGAGTTCGGTCATCCTGTCTGCAATGACTCCCAATGTAAGCTAACTACGCCCATATATCGCAATTTTGAGTTGAACTGCGGCTGATTCCATGTGATGTTGATTAATATAGTCGTCTTATATTGGCATGCAGGAACAGAGCGATATGTTGTCCAAGGCGAATGATGCAGCGGTAGACAAACGGTTCTATTTCCGCCTGGCTCCATCCAGCAGCAAGAATCCACGCTGGCTTAACAAGTGGAGTGTTCGCCAAGTTGAGATTGCATCAAATTATCTCTGTGATGAAGGCCTGTAAAACTATGTAATCAAATATGTATGTAGATATAAGGACTACACTTAGCAGTGCGTTTTGGAGACAGCAGTGCATAAAATTAACGACTTGTGCTTACACAGTTGTTATTTTTATGCCTTTTGATAATATTTTTTGTGCAGTTTCAGAGCAAAACGTATCAGTCATTTTGTGCATGACGTATCTGTTGTAGTGGTAGGGTTAAGTAATGTCTCGAATCATAGCAGAGACATGGGTATTTTTTTGGGAATACCTTTGGGATAACATATCTGTAAGATAACATATAATGTTTTGTTTGTTTTGTATCGGTGCTTTTCCTTGATATATATTTCATACGCCACTTCTAATATTTATTTATTGCACATCTATCTCTTTAACATATCCAGCTTCACATTGATTGCTGGCAATTCATTGTTGTTTGATGTCAGTAATTTTCTATGATTCATGTATTTGCATATATTATTCAAGTTAGTGTCTAATTATTGTTGTGTCATTGTAAAATAGACGTCTTTTATAGATATCTATACAAAAGTTATTATGTACACATTGTTTTGATGCAATTAGCGGATAGTTTCTATGATTCATGTATTTGCATATATTATTCAAGTTAGTGTCTAATTATCGTTGTGTCATTGTAAAATAGACGTCTGTTATAGATATCTATACAAAAGTTATTATGTACACATTGTTTTGATGCAATTAGCGGAAAGTTCAATTTATCTGCGTACAAATCAGGCTGGTGTGATAGATGACATAGCAATTTAAACTTTGACGAATACAAAATTATAATAAAATCAGTTATTAATAAAATTGCAACCCTATTACAATGCAATACTGGACTCCAATTTACACGCAATGATCTTTCGTATAATTTTTAAACGCCGATACAGATATATTAATTTCTTAAACGAGGACTCAATTAGTTCCCAGCAATCAACTATTATGTGTCAGTTCTCGAGTAAACTCAGCCAATCATATGCATAATATTAAATATCTAGACATACAAGGGCCTGCACTGCAATTTTAGTCGAGCATATTAAATTAATCGCGCAAAACTTCATTGAGTATTCATGACCACCCACTGCTCCTCCCACCCAACCCTTCATATTGCAAATCTTAGGTATCGCCGCCAGGATTCATCTGCTTCAGGTATGTTTCGTTTAGGGGTTTACTTACAAATTGTAATATCACATGAAAAAGAAAGGGGTTAGAACAAGTTCATAAGTGTACTTGCTTATATACGTATACCCAGCTCATTGAAATCAGCTATCATCTGTTTGTGTTATTGTATTCAACATTTTCAATCTGTAGTGTTTGCAATTGCGAGCTTATAGTGACAATCTGTTTTTCCCCCTTCGATATTGTTTCTGTACTTTTGCCTGCAATTACTATTTCATCAAAGTATGCATGCTCAGGATGCCGAAGATTTGAAATGTGTAAATGAATAAATATATAAAACACGAGTTCTTGGATACTTTGAACCGCATTATGTTTGTGTCATTGTAAGAATGCATAACTATGTTATGGTCCTTCCGGTTTGTCACTGTAGTGTGCGTTTGTGTGTGCGTGTGTAATACAATATGAACTTATTAAAGAATTGATGTGGTTGCCATTTGTATACAGAGCCTATATTCTGCAATCAAACATTAGCAGTTAAGGCCTTAGCATTGGAATCAGTATGAATTTCTTCAAAGTTATCGTATCAAGTGATCCAGAAAATGACAGACTGGTAAGCTTATATATAAATCTTCTAATATCAGTATATGCATATGTTTTAAAATAGTTATTGAGTACATGTTCTGCATACAAGGAACTTAATAATATTATTTCAAACATGCAATCTAATCAACCGTTGTTCCGCTTGCAGTCCTTGCCTCGTATCTTTGTTGATGTATACAAGAAAGATGTTGGAAAGATTGTCCGGCTACGAACTCCCTCCGGCGCAATCTTTGACACGACGATTCTTGCAGGCAACAATGAACTGTATCTTGGCAATGGGTGGAAAACTGTGGTCAAGTTCAACTCAATCACTTTGGGATATTTTGTTTTCTTCAAATTTAGAACGAATCTGAGCTATGATATAAGGATAATGGATCCAACGTGCACCGAAATCACTTACCACAGTATTGTTAAGCAGGAAAGCAACGCTACTGCAGGCATTAAAGAAATAGCACCTCGCTTCTTCAAGCTTTACGATCCATTTAACAAGAAAGATACCACCCTGGTAACAATCTTGGGTAATTTGTGTACGTGTTCTCCTTAATTACAATTTATTGAGTAGCTACCTCTATCGGATAACCATCTTCTTTGTGCAGCGAATCCCTCCAAAGTATGTTGCTCGTCACTACGACAGCATTGCACACATTGTTTACCTACATGTGCCCAACGGGGCATCGTGGAATATCTGCATCGATCAAGTAGAAAATGAGTATTACTTTGGCATGGGATGGCTTCAATTTGCCAGTGCTTATCGCATCCCTCCTAAAGCTGTGCTTATGTTCAAATATGAAGGCAATTTGAATTTCAAGGTTCGTATCATGGATGAATCTGCTGTGGAAATCAACTACGGGCTCAATCCTTCCGTCTTTCGAATGGGTCCACAAGAAAATCATGCTCTCGCTCGTGCGCAAGCTCACAACACTGAAGTGCCATTCTTTGCATTCCGCATCATTCATTCTTACACTACGAGAAAGGGCGGAGTTGTAAGTACTTAATTTCTAATTCCTTGGGATATTTGCGTTGATGCATGATATCAACAGGTTATTTTAAATTGTGCAGAACATTCCTACATATTTTGTGCGAGATTACTTGACTGGTACCCCGAACAAAGTGTGGCTAGAAACATCGGATAATGGCTACATGAGATGGGAAACAACATGTGGTTTCACGCATGCAGGAAATCCTTTCCACCGTCGTCTTGCTTGGTTTAAATACGTGCTGCATTCTCAGCTAGCGCTTAATGATGCATGCGTGATTGAATTGGTGGATCCCAGTATTCCAATGTTTCGGGCAATAGTCTACCGCCAGTAATTTGTCATGTGTAGCAGTCATCTGTGGTATTTGTGTCTGTTTTTTTGTTATGTTATTTCTTATTTATGCCCCTTTTGCGGAACTGTATTGCTAATGTAAGCAGAGTAAAGCTAACAGTTGCCTGTTTTAATAGGCTTTTGTGAACAGATGTTTCATACCTGTGTCGTAGACATCATCTGATTTGGTAAAACTTGGTGTTGATCATATATGAAACCTCAATTAATGCTGAAGTGTATTTTTTGGTGAGTGGTGATCCGGTGGTAACTTCACCGCATCGAAATTTCTCCGATATATATAGTCTGGTCAGTTGTTTGTTTAATTGTCGTCAATTTTATGCTATTGCAATTGTGTGTGCATTGTGATATTTATGCATAGTATTTAATGATATCTACGTATCTGATTAAATTATCGGTAGTATATTATTTATTGTATTCTAAAGTACATAACATATGATTTTGTATAATAGATGTTCAAATGGGAATACAATCACAGTCTTAATACTGTGCGTCTACGTTCATATCATACTTGTAGTAACATTCATTCCATATTATAGGAGAGAAATAAACAGTTACATGAAATATACTTTTCGTAATATATGTTGGACTGTATTGAATTTTAAACGTCTGATAATCCAAGATACAGCAGTAATCTTGCTCATATTTTTCTCATGTGATTCCTATTTTGTGCATTTTCGTGGTATATTATTATGCACCGACTGCCAATAACTTTCCATAATGAAACTAACCAAAGCAGGCATTCCTGATATGAACTTCAAAATTTATAATAGCCATTCATGACCAAGTAATAGATTTGTAACATAAATTATGCGGTATATTACAAATAAAATATAATAATTAATCTATTTTCTACGCTTTTTCTTTGAATTTTTTTCATTAACATCGTCGGCTTTCATTTTCAATCGTTCCTGTCGCTCTGCTCTTTCTTTACGTCCTGCTTCCCTCTGTCGGCGAAACATAGCTAAAATAGCTTTCTTATTCCTTTCGTATGATCTTGCCGTATCACTGTCGCATGCCTCGTCTTCGTCTTCGTTTCCTGAGTAAACTGTAGTCTCAGATCCTTTGCCAACAACATAATCATGCCGATGCCATGTTGCCGAATCAACTTCATTATCACTTTCACTGCTCTCCGTGCTTACAGTATACTCCGGCTCCTTCCGCTTTTTGACTTCACTGTGTCGCTTCCCCTTGCTGCTCGATTTCTTTTCTGCAGTATCTGGAGACTTTCTTGCACCGTCCTCTTTCTTGTCCATAGCTATTTTGATATAATGTTTTTGAAAATTTTAAGAATGTTTTTTATAGCAGCAGCTGTATAATGGAAGTTGAAGAGCCTACTGACTGTTTTAATCTCCACCCACTGTATGCATTGCATAGATCCCCTTTTCAATGTTGTATTTATTGTTGCATCTATATAGATACAATTTCCTATCATAGATTGCATTAAAGAGTTACACAGTTTTGTGTGATGCATCAAAGATACCTGCATCAGTTTCGAAATACAGTGTCTCTGTATATTTCTCGTTTGTATATGAAATAAAAATTAAAAAAAAAAAATAAATAGATAAAAGAAAAAAAAAACGAACAAACAAAATAAATCTCTGATTGATTAATACTCGGTGCTGACACTATCCGCATGGGATACAATCCAAATTGATATTGTTACTTTCTATAATCATTTGTACAACCATTACCAATTCAAAGAATCATAATATAAAGCACCCCTAGCCATCGTTATCTTTGCTGTCGTCAGAGTATATTGTTGACACCGAACCTTAACCAGAGTCACTAACGCGTATACCAATACTTATCGTAAATGGGATGTAGTTTTGCTATTACGGCGTCTTACGAACATTAGATGAAGTTGTCTTTTGTTCAACTGTGTTGATACTGTTACCAACTGAAATGTTCACTGCCATACATTTATAGTTACAAATGCGTATGAAATGTACTCCAATTCCACTTCATTCATACCCAAATCATGTATATAAATGAAGACACAATTACACGCATCCAAATTTATACACGTGATCAGAATACACGAGCGACAGAAGACACGGCAACATATCCAGTTGCTGCTATTGAAATGCGTGCCATAATTTGTCAGCTATAATACTAAATCTGTCTCCCTCTTCATACAACCCAACGTTGCACCACCACAACAACTGGATAGACAAAACTGGGAAAATTAACAATCGCTGCCTTTTGATGTCATCTTCAAAGGAGGAGTCGTCAGACTCATCCGCTACATCCCGAACTTTACTCAATGCAACAACTTTCCAGGATGAAATCCCTCCTAGGATCATGCCTAAATTGCAAAGTAAGCATTATACATTCAGTCATGCTAATCACCGATAACATAAATGTGCATGTGTTTTATGATTTGTGGTGTAATTCTGTGCATAATATATGGTTGATACAGGGATTGCCAGAATAAGTGTGTATGGCTTCGCGGCTTCTGCAACAAGCAGTGGTGGTATCGGTGCAGTTTGTCGAGACAATGAAGATAACTGGATGCTTGGTTTCGTAGGAAAATTAGACGCAACAAATAAACTTGAGAGTGAACTTTGGGCAATCTATCACGGCATTCACTTGGCTTGTGATAAAAACTGGAGTAACATAGAAATACAGACTTCATGCTACAAAGCAATAAAGATATTCCATTTTGTCAAAGATTTTCCTGCAGGTATGAGAAATCAAATCAACCAGGGGCATATTCTGCTCCGAGACATGCACATAGCCCTAAATCATATCGACTACTTAGAAAATTGCGTCGCCAAACAGCTTGCAAGTATGGGAGCACAGCAATTAGATGAATGCAAAATTCTATATGAAGCCCCAGAAATTATACAGGATTTGATTACAGAAGACAAGTTAGAAGCGTGTAGTCGTTATATGTCACCCAGTGATACGGATTAGCTGCATAATTCCAGCTATTTGCATCATATTTTGAATAAATGTTCAGCGTGTGGTTGTTTGGCATGTCGAGATTACTGATTCTGATGCTGCTTAATTATATTGTTACAGCCGCATGTATAATCAGGCATTAAGGTCCTCTATGCTTAAGACATCAAATTGACCAAATGCATAACCTTATTATTAACCTATATAGGTGAAACAGGGTATTAGTACATAAGTCTACATAGCCTTGCAAGCACGTAGCTTCAATAATTTCTAAACATGATCAGTCTAAACAAATTCAAGAGATATGTGAATATTTACACGCTGCTTCTTTACCTAGATCATATTCCACTAACTATTACAATCGAGATTCACACTGGTTTTTTATAAAAAAATGTACCGCAATATTTGTTATCTCATCAAAATCGACCTATGATCCAACAGTATCCGCTTTACTGCTTCCCATACTGATCCCTACTATTGTGCGCCAAATATATTATATGACGTTCGTAAAATAGTACGCAACTTAATACTTGCGTACCAATTGTATACTTGTTGGTTTGAGTCATGTAATTAACAATTCGTATCATTACATGCTTCATTTAATATTCTTCGATTACTGTGTTACTTGTGAACTGAATGTAATACATTGGTAATGTCCACCGTACATATACCTAAATTTGATGGGTTTTCTCCTTTTTTTTTTTTTTTTTTTTTTTTTTTTTTTTTCCCTTTTTTTAGCAATATATCACTTTAATTCCGATGTTGATCAAACAATCAACTTCTCCAGCTTTTACGTATGTAGGTTGTCGTTTAGCCTCTTCACGTGTCATGTAATTCTCCGGCACCGCCCAAAAGATAGCTTATTGCCCTACCCATACGCATGTATACATACATGCAACACTTCATAGCCATGCAAATTCAGATCACACACACACACACACAACTTGTGATAAGCTTGAATGTTATAGCCATCTAAACGGCAAGCTCAGTATAACATACTGATACATTTGAGCTACTAACAACTGATCAATTATGCCAAATCCATCTCATTGTCAGCTTCCCCATGAAATAGAAATGTGTGCCAACACATAGATAAGTTATCTATGCAAAACTGACAATTGCAGTGAAATGATGATGAACAGTCTGAATGCTTTATCGGCTAGCTTGCTCACATGCATTCTCAGCATATGCCTGTCTACCATGTAACCCAAACACTTGGCACACAACAGTATTGCACCCACACACTTGGCACAAACAATACCATAACAACTTTAACCATCTGTAAAATTACATTGCAGTCATTTCACGGACAATGACATTGATGATGCTACAGTATCTACCAGTGTAATACAGCACTATCCTGCTGTTGGAAAATTGACGAATCGCAAATTACACAACACGATCGAATATGCATAGAAATACGTCTCCTTCGCTAATTTCTAGGTGTCGGCATGGATACGAAACAATCTTTGAATCCCCATGTAACAATACACGTAATTTTTTCCTAATAGAACACATTACCCCACATCGTATTCTTAATATACTTCCCAAACAATTTACCACTTACCAGTTATGCACTATATAAACCATTAGCTGCCCGAACGAGACATGCATCCAGTACCATTAAGCGCATCTTATGTTCCAACAATTGCACCACCAACATTCAATCGCCAGACCGAACATCATGACACCATTCACGATAGCAGAACTTCAGTCGGCATTGGTATCATTACTTCATGCAATACTATTGCAATATTACTTTCCAATGTCAGGTCATGTAAGCTCTTACTACACAACGATGTGATATTTAATTGAATCACGGCCACATTTTTCCTCAGGAAGCATACAATGAAGCTTGGATAAGAGTTTACATTCGTATCATCCCAACCACACAGCAGGGATGGTTCAATGCATGTGATACGTGCCAGCAAGAGTGTATTCATTCAAACTATCATAGTTGCCGCAACTCCCAATCCAACACTACTCCCAGGTTAACCAGCTATGACACATGCAAATTCACATTTAAAGTTATTTAGATCAATATTTTACACACAAATATTTATTTCGATACAGATGCCGTCTCATGGTTGAGCTCAAAGATGACACTGGTACAGTGAATGTCACGCTGTTTGGGCAAGCGGGGGAAACTGTGCTTAACACAACAGCTGCAACCTTGGCCCGACTGACGCTAGAGGTGTTAATATAGTACTTACAAATAATAAATCATATAACTACATAATACAACATCGATAACATATTTACAATGGAATTTGTGCCTCACTTCAATGTTATAATTTAACACCAGGAATGCCAGTCTCTCATCATCACTGCCAACACAAGCAATGCATCAACACCTTTCTATGTGCGTGTTGTAAAAGGCGTACACCAAACTAATCGCAGCATATTTCGATGGGTGGTCCGCCATGTTAGGATTGCATGAACATGACGACGCAATGGCAATAATAGTGAATAAGATCCAACCGTGAATATGTATCGATATAAAACTCTCTTGTGACGTACTTTGTTATATTTCATTTCTGTTTGTTGTACGATATGTGATGCAGTACCATATTTCCGTGTGGCTTTGTTGCATTTAATAAAATTTCGTTATATTTTGTAGTTTGCCATTATTGTTGATACTGCATAGTGTACAGACTCTTATAATTGACTGTAAGTACACCAGCGTAGACAAGCAAAGATTACTTATTTTGCATATCTACTTCAGCTATAACCCAATTCCAACTATGCCGACCATGTAATTGCATGCATACCGTTATGCTGAACAACAAGATAAGAATATGCACATATAACTAGATCATGTTGACACTATAACCAAGATTATCGTGATTAACATTCATATATCACTTCATCCCAACTTTACTGATCATGTTTCATTTCATCGATATGCGGTGACCTCAATGTACGCAACATATAGTAATGCGTGCCGTTCTATCCTGTGCACAATAGTTCAACTAACTAAGTAAGTCAATCATCCTATAAAAGCAGTACCTCCAGAATCTATACTATTAGCAACATACAGCATTGGTGCGACGGCTTTCAATGGAAGTCGGCAACATATCAGCAGTTAGGGCTACTTTGGTGAGTTGTTTCTTCCATTTAGTTATCTTGTCCACAGCATGACAATTGCAAAAAGCTAACACCTAATTAATTATACCTGTCAGCCCTTATACAGAGAAACATGGATTAAGGTATCAATGACTGCGATACCAACAACCCAGCAGCCATGGTTCAAAGCATGCCGAAATTGCAAAAGTGAGTGCTTGGGACAGATCTGCAGTAAATGCGGCAATTCTACTCAGGATGCAATCATATGGTTAGATAACTATTCAGTGTACAATATATGCAACAATTATTCTACTCTATACTACATTTGTTCTTGACATGAAATATATGCAAACTAACAATCACACAACCCTTTGATACAGCGGCCGCCTTTATGTTGAGTTACAAGATGACACTGGGATAATGGATGCCACAATATTTGGGCTACCTGTTGAAACTGTCTTAGACAACACCCTTGTCACAATGTCAACAATGTCTGAGCAGGTATTCTTATCTTTTAAAATAGGCAATGTATATATTCGATAATAACACCAACCACAATTTCATATTCAGGAACAACAGAATCTCCTGCTAGCCGCAAATGCGAGAGGAACATCACAGAAATTCTACGTCCGCATACTCAGATGCACACAAAACAGGAACCCAAGATTAACAAGGTGGGTTGTTCGCCGGGTTCAAAAAGCAGACTAAACATTTATATGAACCATCACTGATGGCAGATATAGTACAGGCTTTTATAGATGCCATGCATGTTGACTGCCAATGTACTTTCCTTGCTGCAATGCTGCAATGTTGAGTGTTTATGTTTTTGCTGTTTTAATGTAATATTCACAAGTTTTTAAACTATTCGTGTTGCGGAGAAGCTACTATCAGCTATGGATCCAATTACTCTAAATATAATATACCTACATATCTTAAGACGATTTACAGTGACCGGCAATGACAACCGCATTTCTCCGCTCATCCGACAAACAGACGCCCAAAGGGTATTGGCAAATGGATCTAATATTTGTAAACATTTCACAGGACAACCAATCAAAACTTGTATAGATGTGTGGGTTATGAAAGCGTCTGACAAGTAAAATTTCTATCCAGATATCACAATAAGCAATCCTTCATGTCAAACCAACTAGGTACACGATGTGCTTAGGCCTGAAGCAATCTGATCCAAAATTAGAGTAGGCATGTCCGGTGAAAATGATGATCAATGTTCTCACATATGCAAAAGGCACAACCATTGATTGTGATTAGTGGTTACATCTAATATTGTTTCATCAATAAAATGGATTGGTTATCCACTAATTGTTTATCATCGTTACGCATCTTGTACGTTTGCTACATCACATTCAAATGGTTTAGCCAAGTACCGATATGGCTTAATTACTCATAACTTTCCTAAGTGATTTTTATCTGGAAAAAAAATGCATTGTACCATGCTGTAAAGAATTTATCACTTAGTTATGTACATGGATAAATATAAATAGGTAGGTTGCTGGTATTCTTGTAATGCGTGCCATTGTTACAGCATGTCTCAGTCTGAATGCGAAACAAATTTCTAATAATTATAAAAAAAAAAACAC
Source organism: Linanthus parryae (assembly GCA_023055425.1). Lineage (NCBI taxonomy): Eukaryota > Viridiplantae > Streptophyta > Magnoliopsida > Ericales > Polemoniaceae > Linanthus > Linanthus parryae. The sequence goes on along the minus strand of JALGPY010000002.1, from coordinate 131,056,023 downwards.
ACAAACAAAAACAGCAGAGAAAAAGCATTCAGCACAGGACATTATATAACTATATCACATGCAGCTCAGATACCTACCAATCCTTGCATCAAATGTCACTATAAATACTAACATACAGATCAACTACCTCATAATGCACAACAACCAAGCACCATTGCTTTGTTCTATAAACTTTGTTTGCACCTGGCGAGAACAATTCATCCAAGCATCAAAGTTTGTATCGTCTTCAAAGATACGAACAAGAAATGACACTCTGTGCAATAATCGATCTGCCATCACTACCGGTGAGAATTTCCTTCGGTAATGAACAATCACTGCCAGCTTAGTAATGCAGCTTTCCCAACAGTTTGATTTTAGATTGTATGTTTTTTTATGACTAACTGCAGGCTACAACACGCGAGATTTGGGTACAAGCCACCGTTCATGCTTTACCAACAAATCAGCAAGCATGGTATTATGCATGCAAGCTGTGCAATCGTGTTGCAAATCGTTATCCAAACAACAGATTCCAATGCTCTGCTTGTCAAAATAATGATTGTGATGCTATACCATGGTACGTAATGACACTAAGAAGCATTACACTGTGGACTGTATCAACCTAAGTTTACACAACATCAATTTAACGCCTTTCTTAAAAAAGGACGCGAAATCTAACTGACAAATGTTTTTTTATATATATATATACATATATTTTATTTTTTTGCCTGTTTCTCCCCAGGGGACGTATAACTGTGCAACTTCATGACGGTAGTGCCGAACTCCAGGTACGCATCTTCGGACAGTCAGTAGACACTGTATTGGGGATAAATGCAACAACCATGTCGTCAATGTCGGCTGAGGTATGAAACAAAATTTCTTGATTTAAAATTATACCTCATACCCAAATAGCTTATTATATTCGGCACTGGGTTTGTTTCAAGGAACAACAAAGCGTGCTTGAATCCGTGAACACAAACAGCGGCGCAAGAAGATTTTACTTCCTCCTTTCCCGGTGCACCAATGGAAATGTATTCCCAATGAATGGTTGGTCTGTACGCTATGTAGTTGAAGCTTGATGCTAGCTCACACATAAAAACATAGCCCTATCGAGGAACTAATCAAGAAAATATGCTATTGTCGTTTTATATGTTATTGTAATTAACGCTCTGTTATCAGTTAATGTCCACGTAATATTGTAGTTCGGTCTGCATAATATGATGTCCCCGCTACATTTGTTACACATTTTATCCTTACTTGCAAAGTCACTTATGCGGTAGAATAGCGAATTAATATAAAACGCATGCTAGGATGAATAAAAATCGAAACGCTGATTTTAATGACGATGTATACGGCCATTTACAAGATTAAACTCAAATCTTAAATGCAGCAATAGTTCGGATAGCTATTGAAATAGTATTAAACCATGCTTTTGTGACAGTGTGGACAACAACTAAACGTATACTATTACACGGATAAATACAGGCTGGGCGTCATAACACATTAATCGCTTATGCTTCTAATTGCAAGTAGATCGCACTGGAGTGTGTTCACGAGTTATATTTGCTTAAATTCTTTTTGTGGCATTGTAACTTGTTTGATGCAAGCGTCATACTGCAAATACATCATTGAAATTAGATGAGGTGTTTTGCAACACACCACCACCCGCAACATGAATAAAATACAATTAACCCTGAATTTAATTTTCAGATCCCTTTAGGAAAGAGATTCCGAGTCCATACTCGTGTATCTGATAATTATTTATACTTCTCATATTAAGTTACAAGTTTTGGGATCATTGATATTGTTATTTACGAAAAAAAAAAAAATCCCCACACATTTTAGTTACGAGGAAATATCTTACAAATAAAGTCGACTTCCCTATCACATCTACAAGCATCACACAATATAATGTCTTCGTTCCGCGCCCATCCTGATCTCCATCTGTGTTGGGGTTGCGATGCACAGCAACGTTGTTTCTCCATCTGTATGATTGGATTTTTAATCCAGATGCTCCTTAAAATTGACTTAACGTTTTGCCGGTACTGCTCCAATTTTGTTTCTATCTCCTTGTCTTTTGTCATTCCACAGAACAACTCAAGTCCCTTCTCACGGTATTTATCTCCACTCAACACCAAAATGATGACAATTATATAACGTGCTTCTCCAAGTCCAGCTTCTGCTGCTTTTTGTAAGGCATCTAAGCCATCACTATATCGGCACAAACTGAAGTAATCAATCTAAAATTAAAAGAAAAGAAAAAAATAAAAAAAAAAATGTACGTCAGTTTATGCCACTTCACAACGATTAACTTAGCTTTTCTTCTTGCTCCACGTTATGATAAATCAATATAACTGCCGCTTACCATTCCTTGCCTAAATAGAGCTTCTGGATTCCTGCTATCACTGCATCTCTTCATAAATTGCGAGAATCCCCAAATCCATTGCTGACTGGACCGCCATGGAACGACGGGGAACTTCTTAAGTGACACCTTCTCGTATACGCAATTATAGTTAGATGCTTCATTGAACATCTTCAAACTGCTACATGTTGCAAAAGATTGCAGAAAATCATCAAACTGGAAGGTGTGAAAGTGTCTTTACATCAAAGTTGAGGGTGTAATATATTCACTTCAACAATATACCAATTCGTCATTTATCCATTAAATACATCAAAATTTATCAACAAATCCGTCATTAAGCTTGACATTTTCCTTGTACTCACACAGCCAAATTTTAAATCCGCCCATGTCCGTGTCAAAGCTTTTATATAAACAAAAAAACACACTGGGTCATGTACACAAACATGGTAAGTGAAAATAGAAAACTCTCCAACTCTATCAGTATGATATGATAAAATTATTCTTATTGTAATACTGTTCCTATTGATATTCAAATTGAGCTTTGAAGATTATGAATACTTAACGAAACAAGGGAGATATAGAAGCAGAATAACATAGAATATTACCTTTTCTTTGCGGTAAACAGATCATCAGATGAACAAGATCCCAAAATTGCCAATATTTCTGTGATTAAGTCTTTCGGGAGTGAGTTGATGGTGGAGGAAGTGCTCTCCTTTGTGTTCCTTCTTCTTACGGATGACCTCAGCGGCGCCATAGTTGTGTTGAAAAATAGCTAATTGTGTTCTTGTTCTTGGTGCTGCTGCACTACAGAAAGAATTGATAGAAAATAATACGTGGAAAGTGGTTTATATAGAGAGTTGATGCATGTATATAGATAAGTATTCGGTACAAATAATGAGTATCACTCTGCATCTTAAATATCAAGTTTAAATAATAATCATTAACAATACAGTGTGTTGTGCATGAACTGGTAATATACAGCACCTGTTCATATCATGATTACATTAAACTGATTGACATGCATATTTAAGCACACACATCTCCAATACATGCAATCTGCAATACAAGTCAATTAATCATCGTCTACTGTCAGGCATACTCAACTTGAGAAAACATCAATACACATCAGGCGAAGACAATACACAAAGACGATGTTATCCACACATCTCAGACCAAAAAAAAAAATATTAATCGGCCGATCAAGCAAACACGATATGCATCGATCCATAAATAACATAGTATGATACATCATTCTAAACGATTATTAAATTGTAAAGAAAGCAAACTCTGCATTGATACATCAAATATAGACGAAGATGACATCAATCCATAACCCCACCACAAATTAAGCATGACCAAACTCAACATTAATTTTCATAAGACGTAACATGAAACTACGATCCACCATAACATAGCACACACATGAAAAAAAAAAAAAAAAAGACAAAAAAAAAAAGAAAAAAAAAATACCCTAGACACTCTATAATCTTGGTTTCTTCTTGCATGAATCTTGAACATCTTCTCCAGTATTCTTCCTCTTGCTGCTCTTATCTGGGGTCGCATCCAGCGGAAGAATTGATTTCTTCATTTGCAAGTCTTCGCTACCTCCAGCTATGACTTTTTCCTTCTTCTTTCCACCTGAACTCGAAGAACGAGATGCAGAATGCTTCAGCTTCAGCGGATACGAGGAAGCCGTATCACTTCCCCAGAAGTCATCCTCTTCCTCCGCATCTGAGTACACCGTAGTCTCCGAGCCCTTCCCGACCACGTAACCGTGTTCAGCCCAACTCTCCCACTCAGATTCGTCGGTCGTGAATTCTTCCTCACTCTGATATTTTTTACTTTTCCTCTTCTGCTCCTTGCTCTTCACCTTAGTAGTCTTTTTCTCTTTGTCATCGGTATTTTCCTTACCAGAGTCCATTGGATTAGAGTATGTTGTAACTTAGGCCAACTGCTTACGCTTTTATACTAGAAGTAAGTAAGGACGTCAAAAGACCATAGCAAGTTTTCATGATCTTTAATTAAACTGATGGACATGATTACTTAGACAGACACATCTTCAGTAAATGTAATCTGAAGGACAGGTCAATCAACCACCAAACACTGCAAACCCTACTCAATCTACTTAAGAGATCTTCAATGCACATCAAGCAACCCATCTAAATGATGAAACCTAAAGCAGAAGGAGAAAGATGGTGACTCATTGGCGAAGGTAATAGGCGTTGACAATAGAATAGATTGTGCATGAACTGTTAATACATAGCATCCGTTCATGTCCTCTCATTGAACTGATTGACATGCACATTTACACAAACACATCTCCAATAAATGCAAGCTGCAAGACAGGTGAATCAAGCACAAGATACTGCAAGCCCAACGCAATCTACTAAATAAATCTTCAATTTACATCAACCAATGCATGTAAATTATGAAACCCAAACCAGAAGGACATAGATGTTGGGTGGTTGGACAAGATAACAAGCATTGACATTGGAAGGTAACATGTTATGAGTATGATTTTGTTAGGCTAAAGAGCTTGTGATGCTCATTAAAAAGCAAAATAAGATAAATGTAAATATCAATTAAAAACGCAAAAAAAAAAAAAATTCCCGATACCTATCTCACAAACATTGAATATCTGAACGCACTGCATTATATCAGCAGCTAGAAGTTTCCCAAGCTTGACTGCACAACCCATATATTATGTAGTTATAGCCCGATAATAAGGAAGATTGCCAAATTATAACATTGTAAAACATATTACTCAATATTACCTCCATTTTTTCTCTATCACACCGGTTTGATTTTTTGACTTGTATCTGGGTCACTTTGACCAGGTGATTTGGATAGCAAAACAACTCAATTTTTTGATAATTTTTTCACCGTGTTATAGAGCAACTTTTAATCTACAACACCATGAAAAAATTGTCAAAAAATTGTATCATTTTACTACACAAATTACCGGGTCAAAGTGACCCAGTGAATAGTGACAAAAGTCAAACCGGTGTGATAGAGAAGAGACGGAGGTAGTATATGTTGCCAAAAAGACAACACCTAATTCAAAGGCAAGTGCAACCAATATCTATGCAGTCAATTTAAGTTGCCATCAATGACACGCACGTCTACTACTCCTGCACTACCTCACTATGATGCTGAGATACTCTATGCATACTGTCCCATTATTTTAATCTCGTGATTATACAATGTAATACAAATGTGATGCACACAAGCACGGTACGTAAGAATCATGAATTAGCAAATGTATATCTCCGCCCATCGGACAAGCAGACATGCCAAGGCCACACCGCGCGCAACGCGCGCGGGGTGGAACCTAGTGGTTAGAAACAAAAACATCTAATGTGTAGTCCTTGGTGGGTTGCTCTGATAATAATGTTGAAAGGGTTTAATGGGAACAAATTAGCTTCATCTTGCCAAATTAAGAACTCACAGAACCGATGTGACTGTACTCTGTGATCTACATTCATTACCTGATTACAACAACGTATAATTCAATTATAGTTCATATCTTGCCTCCCTCCGAGTACATAAATAAAGAGCCTTCTCGAGAAAAAAATCTAGATGCGTGTGTGGCATCTACAAAGGAAGGTTTTGGATCTTCTCTAATTCCTCAATCACATACAAAATCCTCTAGCTTTAGACCTGATACATCACCAAACAGCCAATTTAACGCACATAACTATAGAAGTAGTAACAAAGCACACAAAATAGACAGAATTTGATAAAGGTCATGAGAACAAGGGATTCACTTAATTGTGTGGTCAATTTTGGGGGGATATGGGCTGATTTGGGTGTTTTTGGGATGTAGTAGCATATACCAATTTGGCTGAAATTAGTAAAGATACTGTAGTTGGATTCAGTTGGAATATAGGTGAAAATGATCCCTGGTACCAATGTTGCAACAATAAAAACATGGTAAGGGATGGTTTCCATGGAAAAGAAATGCAATAGATGCCTTGGCCGACTTGGACGGTGATGGTCAAGCCAATTACGAGGAGTTTTGTTAGGTTGATGTTGGCCAAGTGAATGGTTTAGAAATTCTAGTACTACTAACATCACCACCTAGACAATCTAATTGTTAGGTACCCGTATGCTCTTCTTTAGATTTTTCAACCGTTTCTCTTACTTCTCTGAGTTTGTTGCTGTTTGATTTTCTGTCTTAATAGTACTTCTTTGTCTATTCCACTGACTCACTACTTGCTGCTTGTTGTGTTTTGACGTAGGTAACGCAGCGGAATAACAAAAATTTAACTCCTACTCAAAGCCCACCAAGGATCACAGGAGAAGACATTCATAAAATGATGAAGGACATAGAAGGTGTGTACCTTTTGATTCGGGAGAACACACGAAGAATATTGTCCTCGTCTCTACGGTTGATCCACATCTAGAGGTGAGATCTATATTCTTCCTTCTCAAGTGCTAGCTTGGACCGGAGGAAGAGGGAAGAAGGAATCAAGCAACGAAGAAGGCAAAGGAGGGTTTCGGCCCTCCTCTTGTGGCCGACGGGTAGGGGACGGGCTAGGGGGTCGGCCTCCTAGCTTATCTCTTGCTCTCTATTTTGATTTCTCTCCCACTCACTTATGTTATGAGCATTAGTTGTCGGAAGGAAGCTAGATCATCCTTTTATATAGTCCAACAACTCCTTGTTAACTATATAAAGGCCATTCCTAGTTCTATAGGAACTTGTATTAGTCCCTTCCTTTCATATTAGTCATACTAAGTTTGCAAGGTGTTGCAAAGTGATCCTTCTCAGTAATTAATCATATTAATTAATCCCAAATCTACTTCTACTCTATTTGACGTGTGACCCCATAGGTTTTTAGTTAGTTGGTAATAACTTATTACTAACATGGAGCGGTGTCTAGCAACACATTCATGCACCCAACTAATAGAAATAAGTCAGTGATCCCGACAAACATTTGTGCAAAATATCACATATTGCACTATCCCTTTGTCTCCATATCCGGATTGGACACGAGAAATAAATAGTCACACTCGTATATCCAATCCATAGTTCCTCGATCTTGGGAATATGCTTATGAAACCAGATAACGTCAATATCTCCATATTGATTTATCTGAGCCTGGCCAGACATTCAATAAGCCTCATCCCTCGAGTGGCCGTGGATATTTTCTCCGATTATGTGGGAGGGACAAATTCTCTCTACATCACTACGATCTCTAAGCTTGCTTCCTATCATGCCCGATAACTGCCTTTATAGTTACCCAGTTACGGTGTAACGTTTGATAACATCAAAGCACGATATTTCACATCTAGAGTATCTAGTGACTTCAAGTCTAAGGATTGCAATTATATTAGCAGTACGAGAAGCGCGTGTGACTTTAACATAATCCAATGTATCCTTCTCGTTGTGGTTCAATCCAGTATGCCATTACTCCTAATGCATACCCATGCGTTGGATCATGATATCTCCATATCAATCCAACCCCATACTAGTCTATATTTTATCGTCCTATTAATCAATATAGTGGACAGGGATATTTAAGATAAACAACACATTGTATGTAAGGACTTTATTATATTAAATATCACAATAAATAATAATGAATATTCTAGCCAATTACATTGTTCATACTAAAAATTAGATTGCCTCTATGGCAAATATTCCAACAGTCTCACACTTGCACTAGAGCGAATCTGGTGCATCTCGTATGCCTATAGATCTGGGTGCCCTTCATGCTTTCGCTGCGCAAGATGTTTTGTGAGTGGATCTTAAAGATTGTCATCCGTTGGAATCTTGCACATCTTCACATATCCTCGATCGATCATATCACGAATAAGATGGAATCTCCTAAGTACATGCTTGATTTCTGGTGTGATCTTGGTTCCTTGGCTTGTGCGATCGCCCCAGATTTTTCATAATACAACTCTATGGGACCCACGATGCTAGGGACCACACCGAGCTCAGTGATAAACTTCTTTATCCAAAATGCCTCTTTTGCTGCTTCCGCAGCAGCAATGTACTCAGCTTCTGTTGTAGAATTAGCAACTGTCCCATGCTTGGAACTCTTCCAGCTCACAGCTCCTCCATTCAGGCAAAACACGTATCCAGACTGCGATCTGTATTCATATTTGTCGGTTTGGAAGCTCGCATGAGTGTAACCAATTACACTTAGCTCTCCCTTACCTCCAAATATCAAGAACGCATCCTTAGTTCTTCTCAAGTACTTCAGCATGTTCTTGACAGCAATCCAGTGACTCTCACCCGAATTGGACTAATATCTTCTCACCATACTCAACGCGTATGATATGTATGGTCTAGTACACAACATAGCGTACATGATGGATCCTATGGCCGAAGCATATGGTATCCTACTCATGCGGTCCTTCTCAATCTCATTGGAGGGACAATCATTCTTTGAAAGAGTGACTCCATGCGACATGGGCAAGAATCCCTTCTTGGAATCTTGCATGTGGAACCTCTTCAACACCTTGTCTATATATGTACTTTGACTTAGGCCGAGCAGCTTTCTAGATCTATCCCTATAGATCTTTATACCAAGTATATAGGTTGCATCTCGCAAGTCCTTCATTGCAAAACACTTTCCTACCCAATATTTAACAGATTGCAAAGTAGGAATATCGTTTCCTTATGATTAGTATGTCATTCACATACAAGACCAGAAATACTACAGAGCTTCCACTAACCTTCTTGTAGACACAGGGCTCATCTTTGTTCTTGATGAAGCCAAACTCTTTGACTGCGTCATCAAAACTTCGATTCCATCTCCTAGAAGCTTGCTACAATCCATAGATGGATATTTTCATCTTACAGACTTTATTGGTGTTCTCTGAATCCTCAAAACCCTCCGGTTGTGTCATGTACACATCCTCGAGGAGTTCCCATAAAGGAATGCTGTTTTGACATCCATCTGCCAAATCTCATAGTCGTAGTATGCTGCAATAGCAAGTAGGATTCGAACATATTTTGTCATGGCGACTGGTGAAAAGGTCTCATCATAGTCAATACCATGAATCTGTCTATAACCTTTAGCAACCAATCGCCCCTTATAGGCAACTATTTTGCCATCCATGTCGGTCTTCTTCTTGAAGACCCATTTGCACCTTATGGGCCGAGCCCCTTCAGGTGGTTCCACCAAAGTCCATACTTTGTTGGTATACATGGAATCCATTTCGGATCTCATGGCTTCCAGCCACTTCTTGGAGTCTGGGCCTTTCATGGCATCCCTGTAAGTTGCAGGCTCATCATCCATGAGTGGTACGTCATCGGGCTCAGTCACGAGAAGTCCGTAACTCTCTGGCTCATGACGCACTCTTCCTGACCTACGGAGTTCCTGTGTTACCTGAACAGGTTCTTCCACAACAACTTGTGGTTCCTGCTCATGTTCCATCATTAGTTCAGTGATTTGTGGTTCTTGAATCTCTTCAAGTTCTACAGCCCTCCCACTTGCTTCTTTAGAGACAAACTCTCTTTCCTGAAACACGCCGGTCCGAGCAACAAACACTTTGTTCTCGGTGGGATTGTAGAAATAACATCCTTTAGTTTCCTTAGGATATCCCACAAATTTACACTTATCCGCTTTGGGCCCGAGCTTGTCTGTTTGTAAACGCTTTACATAGACATCACAGCCCCAAATCATCATAAACGACACTATGGGACGCTTCCCAGTCCATATCTCATATGGTGTCTTCATGACCGATTTGGATGGAACAGGGTTAATGGTAAAAGTTGCCGTCATTAGAGCATGTCCCCAAAATGATATTGGAAGATCCGTTTGAGACATCATAGACCGCACCATATCCAATAGTGTGCGATTCCTCCTCTCGGACACGCCATTCCATTGTGGGGTTCCGGGTGGAGTGAGGTGGGATACTATCGCATACTCTCTAAGATACTCATCAAACTCTTGGCTTAAGTATTCTTCTCCACGATCTGATCGTAGAGCCTTAATACTTTTACCAAGTTGCTTCTCTACTTCATTCTTGAATTCTTTGAACAATTCAAAGAATTCGGATTTGGCCTTCATAAGGTATACAAATCCATATCTACTGAAATCATCAGTAAACGTAATGAACTAGGTGTAACCACCTCTGGAAGGCGTGGGGAACGGCCAGCATACATCAGTATGTATGAGTGCCAATAACTCACTAGTCCTCTCACCTTTCTTATTGAAAGGGGACTTTGTCATTTTTCTTAATAAACAAGATTCGCATGTCTCATATGATTCCAAATCAAATGAGTCTAGAAGTCCATCCTTATGGAGTCTAGATATGCGTTTCTCATTTATATGGCCTGAACGACAATGCCATAGATATGTAGGATTTAAATCGTTAGTTTTTATCCTTTTAGTATTTATGCTATAGATTGGACTATTTAGATAAAGGATATACAATCCATTAGACCAATGCGCACTACAATAGTGCATACTGTTGGAATAGATGCCCTAGAGGCAATCTAGTTTAGTATGAATTATTTGTCGCTAGAAATTCATTTATAATTTATTGGATATTTAATATAATGAAGTCCTCAGATTTACAATTGTGTTGTTTATCTTAAATATCCCTAGTCAAGTATAATGATTAATGGGACAATCATCTATAGACTAGTATGGGGTTGGGTTGATATGGAGATATCACGATCCAACACATAGGTGTGCATTAGGGAATGTCGCACTGGATCGACCCATCTCCGAGAAGGCTACATACACGTTATGTTGAGTCACAAGCGCTTCTCGGGGTGCAATGGTATTGTCATCCTTAGACTTGAAGTCACTAGATATTCTAGTTGTGGATTATTGTGATTTTGGTAGCCTTAAACGCTACACCGTAACTAGGTAGTTATAAAGGCGTGTATTGGATACAATAAGAAGCAAGCTTAGAGATCGTAGTGGACGTAGATAGAATTTGTCCCTCCCACATAACGGGAGCAAATATCCTAGGCCACTCGAGGGATAGTGCTTATAGAATGTCTGGCCAGACTCAAATAAATCAATATGGGATATTGATGTTATTTGCACGAATAAGGCTATTCCCATGGATCGAGAAACTATGGATTGGATATACGAGCGTGACTTGTATGTCTCGTGTCCAATCCGGATATAGAGACAAAGGGATGAGACAATTACTTGTACAAAGGTTGTCAAGATGGCTATTCTATTGGTTAGCTAGGATGGATGTTTTGCTAGAGACCGCTCCATATTAGCAAATAGTTGCTACCAACTAGATAAAACCTATGGGGTCACACGCTACATATAGTTGAATTAGATTTGGGAATTAATTAATTGGATTAATTAATTAGAAGGATCACTTTGCAAAACCTTGCAAACTTAGTAGGGACTAATTTGCAAGGAAGGGACTAAATTGAATTCTAGTAGGACTATAATAAGTCCTTTAGGTAGTTGGAAAGGAGTTGTTGGACTATATAAAGGACCTTCCTTCCTTCCTTCCCATAGAACTTATGCTCATTATTGAACATAACAAGAGTGGGAGAGAACAAAAGAAGGAGAGAGAGCAACAAGCAAGGAGCCGACCGCCCCTTGCTCGCCACCCGTCCCCGTCGGCCACAAGGAGGCCGAGAGCCCTCCTTTGGGTCTCGTTTTGCGTGATTCTTCTTCCTCTTCCTCTTCCGGGCTAGCACCAAGGACTTGGGAGATTCTAGGATCAACTCTAGGCGTGGATCAACCATAGAGAACGTGACACAATTCGCGTTTGAAGTCATCAAAGGAGAACCCTAAGGTGTGTTATTGATGTCTTACCCTTACCATTGTTATGTCTCTTGACTTGTGATTCTTGGAGGGTTTTGCATGGTTTTATGATTGTTTGTGTTTCCGTTGCGCATCCATGAATCGAAACCCTACAGTGGTATCAGAGCCACAGGTCATAGAGCATAAACGTGGTTTATGTGTTACGTTTTAGTTGTTTTACACCTTAATTTGATTTTTTATCGAGTAAAACACGACAAATCAAGCATGGGATGCAATTTGTCAATAATTAATCATAACAAGATCCAATTTTTGCATTGGATGCATGAATTGTTGAGTTTGAGAAATTTTAGGATCTTAGATCTAGGGTTTGGGCATCCTTGGGGAAGAAGGAGTTCTTCCAAAACAAGGAAACAACCAAACTTGGGCACCAAGCAAGGGAGTTGTTTTGGAAACAACTCCCATAAGGAGGTTCGGCCCCCCTAGGGACCACCCCCCCTTGCTTGCTGCCCAAGCTTGGCCGCCCTAGGGGCCGGGCGGCCCTAACCCGCGGCCTAGGCTTGTGGGTTTTGGGCCGGGCCGGCCCTAGGGCTTTGGGGTTCACCTTATTGGGCCCGGGGATTGTTGGGCCCATGGACCGTTTTAACCCTAGAAATCCTAAAATCAATTAAAATTGACCAAGCGCGTAAAAATTAGATTTTAACTGTTTATGTGCAAATCGCATGGTGATTGGATATGGCCTTAGGATGTGGTTTGATGTGGATGTTTAATTTTGTGGTTTGGTTTTACGGCCTGCGAGCTGATCAATTAATTGTAATAATTAATTAGGGTTTTATGGCCTGCGTGCCATTTTTTTTCTCAACTTGTGAGATTTATTTTATTTAGTATAGAAGTTAGCCAGTGCTAGATAAAGTAGATTGTTAGCCAAGATTGAAGAAAAGAAGCCCAAAGCCAAAGAAGCCACAAAAGATGGAGCATGGAGCATTCCACATGACTATGAAGGATGGACCAAAAGATCAAGACGCATGGAGATGTGTTGATTTTAGGGTTCATAGATAATTCCATTGGCTTGGAATTATCTTAGTCTAGAAAAGGCCATATCCACATCACGTTTAATTTCTGTTTTGTGGTTGTTTATTTTATTGTCTTATTATGGTGTGGTGGGTGTATGTAGTTTCTAAAAAGCATGTTTTTAGCTAAAATAATTGTTTTTAGCTGTTTTTAGTAATTTGTTGTAAATTACTATGTTTGGTCAGATAATTATAAAAATGTCATTTTGACCAGTTTGTGTAACTTTTTAAATAATTCAGTCACGTACCAGATTTTCAGAAATACTATTAAAATGTTGTTCTGGTGGACTGTGTGTCCTCCTGGTTGAGATTTGAACGTCTGAAAGTGTCAGACGGGTTGACAGTAAACCGTGATTTTTAACGAATAATCGATATTTATTATTAAAAGTGTGACTGGGTCGTCACAGTGGTATCAGACAACCCGGATCTATTATTTGGAGTTGTGCCCAAACTCAAATAGATAGATTAGTTGATATTGATCAACAAAACAATTAAAATTGAATTTAAAATCCCTAAAAATTCAAATATTGTGTTCTTGCCTTCTCGTTATTTAAACACTCATTATCATCATTATTTATCAAGTTCGTACGTGCCAAAGCATGGCGACTTGGTTCATAATGATGGAATACGATGGCACGTAACAATGTGCAATTGTTTAGATAAGAGGTTGAACACAACTAGGCTATTAATTTGATTAAGAAACCTAGAGGCAATCAATTGGGATTATCCATATGGATGGATAAGTAAGGAGTTATTTGCCCAATTGAACCAAGAGTTGCATAAGGGATGCAATTGGAATTGTTCCTACCTAAAGTAGTCAAATTATGGGTGACTTGCCAAAGCAAGCTCATAAGGAGATGAAAGATGGATCTTGGCCCACTAGAAAATATAAAGATATTTTCCGCATTAATATCTTGAGGGTTATTAATCCGAAGAAAAATAGTGGGATCTATATTTGATAAACTAGCCATTATTGAACATAGTCAACAAAAATTCACAAATACTAAAACTTGCGTATTTTCCTTTTTGTAGAATTCCAAATGGCAAACAACTCATCGAGTTCACAACATTACCTACGATCTGTCCTTGAGAAGGACAAGCTCTCTGGAACCAACTTTCTTGATTGGTACAGAAACTTTAGAATTGTTCTCAAGCAAGAGAAGAAAATGTACGCAATAGAGGAGCATGTTCCAGAAGGTCCATAGAACCAAACACCTGCTGCCCTAAAGGCGTATCAAAAGCGTGTTGATGAAGCTAATGATGCGGCCTGCCTTATGCTTTGCACCATGACTTCTGAGCTTCAGAAGCAACACGAAAACATGAATGTTGTCGATATGATCGAACATCTAAAGCAGCTCTTCCAAGAGCAGGCGAGGGTAGAGAGGTATGAGGTCTCTAAGGCACTGTTCAAGTGTCATCTGGCAGAAGGGAACCCGGTGGGACCCCATGTACTCCGAATGATCGGGTACTTGGAGAATCTCGCCCGACTAGGGTTCCCGGTCGGCCAAGAGTTGGCAACCGATGATAACTCCATAATTGGAGTTATATTCTATTGTGATTACTTGTCGTTTCGCGTACTTTCCGATGCATTTATATGTGTTTTAGGCCGAGTTTTGATAGTTTTGAGCATATTTGAATATTTAGACTTCATGGTGTAATCCGGGCGTTTTATGCATGTTTTATACTTTATTTGTCGCATTTGATCTTCCGGTATTTGTTCGTGTTGTGAATTTCAGGAACCGGAAGCGTGGAGTGCGGATTTTGGAGCGGAAGCGAACTTCGGAAAGAAAGAAACTCAAGGAATGCATGAGAGAATAGAAGAAGAGGAGAAGCAAAGAGGAAAAAAAGACTTAGCCAAAAATTCAAGAGGAGTGAAAAGAAGCAACTCACTGGAAGTAGAGGATCACAAATTGTGATCACAAGATCAAGTGCAAGACCACATGGAAGATCAACGTGATCCTACAATTAAAAAAGGGTGATCCTATGATCACAAGATCGAAGTGCAAGATCACATAGAAGAGTAACGTGACTCTACAACTACAAAGGTGATCCTAGGATCACAAATTGTGATCCCAAGATCACATTATTAAATCTGACGTGATTAGAAAAGGGGTAAAAAGTGTAATTTTTAAAGGCTTGCAAAAAGTGACGAGTTTTAAGAGGAGAGGACGACCTAGGGCAAAAAATCATCTATTGTTGGACGCCATTGGAGAGCAGGAGCATTCTTGGAGCTTGGAGACCATCGTTTGATTCTCTATTTTCTTCCCCTCTTTAGTTTTTGTTTATGATCATTGAAACTTTGTACTTTGATCATGTGTTTTAGTAGCTAAACCCTCTATTCGGGATATCTCATAGGGAACTAGGGTTTTGAACACCATATTTTGGTGATTTATGGATTATGCTTCATGCTTATTAGCTTAATTGGATGTTTATGCTTAGTTATGCTTGATTCATATGCGTAATCCTATCTTTCATATTGTTCGGCGTCACAATAAGATTGATCTAGGTGATAATTATTAGAGGAATCAATAGTTATTGCTTGAACTTGAATCTTGCACTAGTCGAATCTAGGGTTGAGGAATCTTGCTAGTTAACTAGAACTAAGAGTTGATATCAAGATCATAATGCATATTTAAACTTAAGTAGGCTAGAGGAATCAGGTACAAGAGTTTAAATATAGACTTTGGTTGAGGAATCTTCAAAGTGAAATTGCTCGTTTGGCTAAGTAGAAAATATCCGTGTCGCATGAACGTAAATCATAAGTGGTGTGAATTCCCTAGTGAACCCGTAGAGATATCCTGAACTTGTCCACTTGTTAAGTAACTTAAAAATCATTCTTCGTTAATTGTGAAGCTTTTCACCTGATTAATTGAGATCTTTGTCTTTCAATTTCAGTAGAGTTAGTAGAACAAACCACTGCGCTTTGCCCACACAAGGTTAAGAACTAATAACTAATTTACAAAGAAGTCTCTTGGGATTCGACAATCCGGACTTTTCCGATTATTACTGCACCGACAGCCATACACTTGTGGTTTGGATGTGTCAAGTTTTTGGCGCCGTTGCCGGGGACTTCGGCTAAATTAGTTATAATTCCTAGCCTTAGGGATTTATTTTATTGTTTATATCTATTACTCACCTACTTTCTGTGTGTAATCTGTGTTTTCAGGTTGAACTTCACGGTGCATGTCCCGTTCTCGAGACGAACCTTTGCACCCAACACTTGAGGACCCGGAAACTTTGTTACGCGCACAACGTAGAGACAAGAAGAAGACAAGCTCAGTTGCTATGGATGACGAAACTAGAGCTGAGTTTGAGAGGATCCGCAAAGGTATGCAGGATGCGGAGGCAGCTAGAGCAACAGCTATAGAGGATGCAGCCAATAAAGCACGAGAAACTGAGGAGCTGAGGGCTCAAATGGCTGAGATGCAGGCAATGATGGATCGCTTGGCTCCCCCAAATCCACAACCACGTCCTGGTGTGGGGGCACAAGTGGCGAACATCGGTGGGAACAATAATGGGAATAATGGGGGAAACAACAGGCAGAACGCCGAGGCACCGGATAACAATGTCGATATTGAAGAACGTCCTATGGTGGATTATTTCAGGACTACTCCAGCGTGTTATCAGCCTACCATTGTCAGGCCACAGATCAATGCCCAACACTTCGAGTTGCGCCAACATATGATCAATATGGTTCGTGATGAGTGCGCATTCAACGGAGCTCCAGGAGATGATCCCAATCACCATCTACTGGTATTTGAGCAAATCACATCAACCCTGCACGACCAACGAGTTCCAGATGAAACAGTTAAGCTATTACTGTTTCCCTTCTCCTTATCTGGAAAAGCCAAGAAGTGGCTTATGGAGCTGCCAGCTGGGAGCATAGTGACATGGGCGGATTGTTGTCATGAGTTTCTGAGGAAGTATCTGCCACCATCTCGAGTCGCTCAGCAGATGGCTGAGATTGCAAAATTCACTCAGGAAGAAGACAGCTCATTGGGAGATGCTTGGAGGAAGTTTAGCCAAATTCTCCGTAGATGTCCGAATCATGGGGAGCCATGGCACAAGCTTCTCCATTATTTCTACACTGCATTAGACAAGGAGACAGCTGACCAGTTAGATATGCTAGCTGGAGGTAATTTTATGGGGCTTGGGGCACAACGAGCTCAAGATCTGCTGAATAACGTGTCGAAGAGGGAGACTACACGAGCTGAAACTCGTAGGTACTCCAAACCGGGGGATGCAGCCTTAGTCAACAAGATTGAGTCTATGGAGCAAAAGCTGGAATCCATGACCTCAGCATTTCACAGCATGCAACCTCCATCACAAGTGAAGCCCATGGGTGAGTTACTCGCGGATGAGAATCAGGGATATGGCTCCATTGAAGATGTGAATTACATGGGTCCACCACGACAGCAGCAGTGGACTAACACTTATCATCCCAACAACCGCAATCACCCCAACTTTAGCTATGCCAACCCTAACAATGGGTTATATGCGCCCGGACAGCAGTCGAATTCTCAGTATCAAGCTCAAGGGAAATTTCAACAGCAACAGGCTCAGCAACCAGAAGAGCAAGAGACAAATGCTTTATTGAGAAAGTTACTAGCTAATCAAGACAGGATGGAGAGCACGATTGTCTCACTACAAGCAACAATAAAGAACCACGAGACTCAGATTGGGCAGATTGCCAATCAGAATGCTAAATTTCCGCCAGGTATGCTTCCTTCCAATACCATTCTTCCTACTGAGCAGCTCAAAGCTATTACTACTCGCAGTGGTGTGACTACTCAGGATCCTCCATATCCAAGCCATGCAAGAGCCGAAGCTACAAAAGCTACAGAGAATGAATTGGGTGAAGAGTTGCCCAAGGCCGTGAGTCCCCAATCAAAGGACACGGTTGAGAAGAAAGAAGAGTCCAAGAGCACTCCAGATCCAGCTACTTATGAGCCACGGATTCCATATCCGGCGGCAATAAAGAGGAATGATGAGGAACACTTTGGGAGATTTATGGATATATTCAAACAATTGCATATCAACATTCCTCTTGTAGAAGCACTTGCTCAGATGCCCAGGTACAAGAAGTTCTTGAAGGAAATCCTTTGGGGGAAGAAGAGCATAGAACCCTATGCCACGGTTAAGCTAACAGAGACGTGTAGCACCGTCATACAAAGAGACATTCCCAAGATGAGAGATCCAGGCAGTGTCATCTTAGGCTGCACTCTTGGGGGTGGATATCATACGCATGGTCTCTGTGATTTGGGCGCGAGTATTAATCTCATGCCATTGTCTCTGTTTCAGAGATTGGGCATTGGTGCGCCGACCCCTGTGAAGATGGGTCTGCAATTGGCAGACAATTCTATAGTTACGGCAAATGGGGTGATTGAGAACTTGCTCGTCAAAGTGGGTGCATTTGTATTTCCAGCTGACTTCGTGATCGTGGATATCAAGGAGGATCGCGATGTTCCACTAATCTTTGGAAGACCGCTTTTGAAGACAATGCGCGCTAATGTGGATCTAGAGACTGAGGAGTTGACTATCAAGGCTCTATACTCATCACTCGTGTTCAAGGCATTTGTTCCGAGCAAGGGGAAGAATAAGTTGGCCATGATCAAGTTTAGAGAAGATCGTGTGGATCCTTCTCTTGGGTTGCCTACAGTTTTGCATCCCGATCCACCCGAATCGCAGAAGCAGCCAAATGTGGTGAGTGCACATGATGTGGTGCAGAAGATTAAGAGTAAGAAATTGAAGGAGGAGGCACGTCGTGCTAGACCTCCTTAACATCTTTTGAGGTAACTGGGTCGGGCCGTCGACCGTAAATTACAAGCGCTTGTTGGGAGGCAACCCAACGTATTTTTATGCTTTAGTGTAGAATGTGTGTTTAAATACTGTTGTGTGCGTTTTTCAATACAGTTTTCTTATCTGAGGGGTGAGAGAGTGAGAATCTTATATTTGAGTTGAGTCTCTGCAGGAATACAGGTTGGAGACGCTATCCGGGCGCCCATTCTTGATGCACGTGGAAGAAACGCACAAAAATCGAGAAAAAGCGACGTAATAGTCACGAATTTTGAGGTCATAAATTCTGAAGTTTACTCCGGTAATTTTGGAGTAACACAAGCAAAAAGAGAAAGAGCGCGAAACGAGCTTTCCGACAGTATATTATATGCGCGCATCGGAGTCCGGGAGTGTAAAATAGTAGAACGAGAAGAAAGAAGAAGAAGAAAAGAAAAAAAAAAAAAAGGCAGCCGAATACTTAGAAAAAAAAATGGGAAAGAAATTTTGGGCAAGTCACTGTTAACCCACGATCACATGGGCTGATCGTGTGACAATTTTTGTGATCGCATGATCAAGTTTCACTAATTAGGGGTAAAGCTGTCCTTTGCGTTAAAAAAAAAAAAAAAAAAAGAGGAGAACAGAAACACGCTGCATCAAGCAGCGACGGGGAAGCTCTCATTCAGAACACGGCAGGACTCTCGACGAACAGCAGCAAGCCCTCACCACCGCCGACCGCCGTTCACCACCACCACCGCCGGATGACAGTCAAACGCCCCTTGTTCTTCTTCCTCAGCAGAAGCCGCGACGCAGAAGACCCGCATCCGACGCCTGTTCGCCCTCCACCCCGACGCCAGCATCTCCACAACCGCTGCCGACCAAAAATCGCCGGATTTTGACGGCGGTTGGTTGATTCTACTCCGCCTACCAGCGCCGACGACGATGGGAGGATACAGCGATGCTACATCCAGCAGCGACAGGAGTTGTTGGTCCAAAACCACGACAGAGCTTCAACCGCCTCAAGAGCTCGTCCGAACGGAAACTCGCCGGATTTTAGCCGGCGTTTGGTGGGTTCTGCTCGTCCCAGCAGCGCCTGCGACGTGCCGTGGTCAATTTTGAAGATTCAGTGAAGAATCGTGTGAGGGAGGCAGCCTAAAAGCTAGGGTTTTCTCAGGACGAATATGCAAATTCATTATCAACCGGTTGGAATTTGATTAAACCGTTTGCGGGGTTGTGACGGGGACAGCGAGGACAAGCTATTGAGATAAAAATCTCAAATCGCGAAAAGTATCGAAAAATCAGTCGACCGTACGGTCCTTCTTGACTGATTTTGTCGATTCAGCCCCGTTTGAACGGAACTCCAGGGCTTCAGGTATCGCTAATCTCTCTCTTTCGCAAGTTAATTTTATCGAGTCTAGGCACATTGAGTAAAAGCCCAAATTTGTTATTGTTGTCGCTTAGTTGCGACGTTTGGGGGCGATTGACTAGTGTCCTAGGACCTATATGCTAAATTGCTTTCTTGCTTTGATTCACTAAACACTCCTTGTCACGTGCACGTAGCGAATATAATCTCTAAATTTGAATTGCTACTTTCTTGTGAAAAGAGATCGCTTAGAAGTAAGAAGAGTAAGGCGCACGAGTTTGAATGTAGGAAGACAAAAAGTAGTTGAGGAAGAGGGTGATGATGGCCCTGAGTAGATTCACTGCCCCTCGCACTAGAATTGCCGAGTCCTCTTGATTGATCTCTAAATTCGTTGAGGACAACGAAGCATTCTAGTGTGGGGGGAATTTTTAATCTTGACTAGCCAGTCCGTGTCTGCATTAACCTGTCACATATAGATTGTTAGGACGTATTGTGTCGTCTTCGTGGTCCATGTCGTGTTTTGTTTTAGTGTCTTAATGTGTATGTTAGTTATATATATGTGTTAGTGTTAGATTCTTGCACGTTTATTTAATTGAGTCTACCTACCCAAACTGAGTCAGTTTCGAGTCTTCTTTCGCGTCTGGCCTTGCATGTAGAGTTAGAATAAATAAAGTAAAAAAAAAAAAAATTAAAAATTTTTGAAAAAAATAAAACTAAGAAAATTTGAGAAAGGGCAATCAAAAGAAGCTTAAAATTTGGTAGAATCGAGGAGTGTGAGAATTTTAGGCGTAGGGCGTGATTTGTGACCGAGAAGGACAAATTGAGTTCCCCCTAGTACGTATAGAGAGACTTCCTTTACGGGAATGTCTACCTATTTTATCACACTTACTTGATTTGCAAATTTAAAGTGTGTGTCGTTTTTTTTTTTACAAGAGTTGAGCTAGGTGTGAGCTAAACAAGCCGAACGTTCATGTGTACGTCTTAGGTAGTTGCCAGCCCGCCTCGTAGTGGCACACAGAACAGCTGTGCGAGGATGCGTATTAGAGCACTCACTTCTTGATAGATCTCACCTTGTAGGACCATTAGAAAGCCCAATTTGAACCTTGGTTTTATTCATAACCTCTTGACCTAGGGTGACGATTCTTGGCCTTCATCATAAATCTTTTAGAATCACCACTTTAGTGCGTCACGAGTGGGTCGTAGTTGAGGGGGTTCGATGAGGGAGAGCTGTACTGCATATACTTGTGAGTTCTACATGATCGCTTGCGTATTATTACATATCTTCGAGGGGATGCGAGGGTGAGTGAGTAGGCTTGCGCACTTCGGTGTGGCGGTGTTCCATGTCACTACACCATGGACGCAGTTGTGGAGAGCCGTGAGTGCGTGACGTCTAATCCGCACAACAATGGGGTGGTTGATCTTAATTGGTGGATCGTGCTAGGTATCGTTTCTTTTCATCATCACGGTGTAGGAGGATCGGTTGGATTAGGCACGAGACTTACATACATTTGATTACTTGAGAGGGGGCATGTTTACATTCTAGTGTGGGGATGCCGACTTTTGAATACGGACATAGAGGTTGAGCTTTTGACGACTCCATCCCCATACATGTACTGGGATTTGTTTGCGGCTTTGTTTGGTGGCACCGTGTATTTCATTGAGTTAGGGGGAGATGGATTTTACTTGTGATATATATTCATTGGATTGTTTATTTCCTCCCCTTAACATGCTTGCTTTGCTGGATTCTTGGAAGACCACTCGGATACTTTTGCGGCATTTTGTTATATTGAGAGATGAAAAAAAAAAGGATGAAAAAAAAAAACAAAAAAACAAAGAGAGAAAAAAAGGAGAGATGATAAAGGAGTAAATTTGAGCTTTTTGGAAATTGAGTGGTGGAAAATTACTAGTTTGTTGACGACGGTTTGCATTTCGTGCACATATCGCCATGGTGGCCACGGTGATCGTTATTGTACCGGGGTTTGAGGGGATCGAGGGCCGGAGACGGTGAGTTTCGGGTTGCGGTTTCTATCATCGTGGTGAGGGTGTGTGAGATGTGGGGTTTAATGTGAGAATGTGACGCTTAGGACTTGTTACTACATAATTATCCTTTTGTCCCTAAGCCTTAACATTCTAAACCGTTAGCGGAATAGGAGCTCGGACCTTGAACGTGGCTTAGCCTAGCGTAGCCTCTTATTTTTGTCGACACATGCGAAGAGGTAGGTATTCCTTTACATAGTAACGCTAGGCTCTCTATACTAACTAGGGGAAATTCTCGTTGTCGAGTTTAGTTGCAATTCACGTCTTGTTCCTAGATTGATCATCATTCCATGAGAACCGGTTTGAGCTAATTGAGATTGCCCAATCTCGCAAAAGAGAAAAAAAATGTGATTTTGTTATGTGCATTGTATATATTGCATTTTCATATTGTTGCATAGTTGAGTCTTGTATTGAGTCGTGTTTATGTCGAGTCGGCTAGTCTTGGTTTGTATGCAAGTGGTGTTTCGAAAAGTATGCAATTAGTTAGACTCGTATTATGATTTGTTGGGGAGAAAGTTTGGAGATGATGGCCGGTTTTGATAGATTGCTCGGGACGCGCAAATGGTAAGTGTGGGGATATTTGATAACTCCATAATTGGAGTTATATTCTATTGTGATTACTTGTCGTTTCGCGTACTTTCCGATGCATTTATATGTGTTTTAGGCCGAGTTTTGATAGTTTTGAGCATATTTGAGTATTTAGACTTCATGGTGTAATCCGGGCGTTTTATGCATGTTTTATACTTTATTTGTCGCATTTGATCTTCCGGTATTTGTTCGTGTTGTGAATTTCAGGAACCGGAAGCGTGGAGTGCGGATTTTGGAGCGGAAGCGAACTTCGGAAAGAAAGAAACTCAAGGAATGCATGAGAGAATAGAAGAAGAGGAGAAGCAAAGAGGAGAAAAAGACTTAGCCAAAAATTCAAGAGGAGTGAAAAGAAGCAACTCACTGGAAGTAGAGGATCACAAATTGTGATCACAAGATCAAGTGCAAGACCACATGGAAGATCAACGTGATCCTACAATTAAAAAAGGGTGATCCTATGATCACAAGATCAAAGTGCAAGATCACATAGAAGAGTAACGTGACTCTACAACTACAAAGGTGATCCTAGGATCACAAATTGTGATCCCAAGATCACATTATTAAATCTGACGTGATTAGAAAAGGGGTAAAAAGTGTAATTTTTAAAGACTTGCAAAAAGTGACGAGTTTTAAGAGGAGAGGACGACCTAGGGCAAAAAATCATCTATTGTTGGACGCCATTGGAGAGCAGGAGCATTCTTGGAGCTTGGAGACCATCGTTTGATTCTCTATTTTCTTCCCCTCTTTAGTTTTTGTTTATGATCATTGAAACTTTGTACTTTGATCATGTGTTTTAGTAGCTAAACCCTCTATTCGGGATATCTCATAGGGAACTAGGGTTTCGAACACCATATTTTGGTGATTTATGGATTATGCTTCATGCTTATTAGCTTAATTGGATGTTTATGCTTAGTTATGCTTGATTCATATGCGTAATCCTATCTTTCATATTGTTCGGCGTCACAATAAGATTGATCTAGGTGATAATTATTAGAGGAATCAATAGTTATTGCTTGAACTTGAATCTTGCACTAGTCGAATCTAGGGTTGAGGAATCTTGCTAGTTAACTAGAACTAAGGGTTGATATCAAGATCATAATGCATATTTAAACTTAAGTAGGCTAGAGGAATCAGGTACAAGAGTTTAAATATAGACTTTGGTTGAGGAATCTTCAAAGTGAAATTGCTCGTTTGGCTAAGTAGAAAATATCCGTGTCGCATGAACGTAAATCATAAGTGGTGTGAATTCCCTAGTGAACCCGTAGAGATATCCTGAACTTGTCCACTTGTTAAGTAACTTAAAAATCATTCTTCGTTAATCGTGAAGCTTTTCACCTGATTAATTGAGATCTTTGTCTTTCAATTTCAGTAGAGTTAGTAGAACAAACCACTGCGCTTTGCCCACACAAGGTTAAGAACTAATAACTAATTTACAAAGAAGTCTCTTGGGATTCGACAATCCGGACTTTTCCGATTATTACTGCACCGACAGCCATACACTTGTGGTTTGGACGTGTCAACCGATATCGTGTTGCAATCGTTGACCGAGAGTTATGGACAGTTCGTTATGAACTATAACATGAACGAGATCGTTAAACCACTGCCAGATTTACTCAATATGATGAGGACGGCTGAACAGAGCATCAACAAGGGTAAGGGAAAGGCCATAATGATGGTACAGAAATGAAAGGGCAAAATGTTTGCCTCTTCCTCCAAGGGCAAAGGCAAATCAGTTGCCAAGTCCAAGGAACCTGCCCTTAAGCCTGTTGGTGGCATTGCCAAAGGTGTGACTAAAGGTGAGTGTCACTACTGCAGTCTGCCTGGACACTGGAGGAGGAACTGCCCAAAATATCTGGAGGACAAGAGGCTTGGAATAGTGATTCCACCACCACCAGGTATTTTTTTTGTAGATGTCAATTTAACTGTCTCTACATCATGAGTATTAGATACTGGATGTGGATCTCATATTTGTCGAAATATGCAGGATCTAAAGAGAAGTAGAAGATTGGATAAAGGAGAGGTAGATCTGCGCGTTGGGAATGGAGCAAAGGTTGCTGCGTTGGCCATAGGCGTGTGCGAGCTATCTCTGCCTCCAGGATTAGTTTTAGAATTAAATAATTGCTATTTTGTGCCTGCTATGAGAAGAGACATTATTTCTATTTCTTGTTTGGACAAGGATGGTTTTTTCAATAAAGAACAATTGTTGTTCCTTTTATTTAAATAAAATTCACTATTTAGTGCGCAATTATTTAATGGACTTTATGTCCTTGATCTAAGCAATCCTGTCTACAACATTAATACCAAGCGGATTAAAATAAATGATTTAAATTCTGCTTATTTATGGCACTGTCGTTTAGGCCACATAAATCAGAAACGTGTATCTAGACTCCATAAGGATGGTTACTAGACTCATTTGATTTTGAATCATATGAGACATGTGAGGCTTGTTTATTGGGAAAAATGACAAAGTCCCCTTTCAATAAGAAAGGTGAGAGGACTAGTGAGCAATTGGCACTCATACATACCGATGTGTGTGGGCCATTTGCCACGCCTGCCAGGGGTGGTTATGTCTACTTCATTACATTTACTGATGATTACAGTAGATATGGATTTGTGTACCTCATGAGGGCAAAATCCGAATCCTTTGAAGTGTTCAAAGAATTCAAGAATGAAGTAGAGAAGCAACTTGGCAAAAGTATCAAGGATCTACGATCGGATCGTGGAGGAGAATACTTGAGCCAAGACTTTGACGACTATCTTAGAGAGTGTGGGATCGTGTCCCAACTCACTCCACCCGGAACACCACAATGGAATGGTGTGTCCGAGAGGAGGAATCGAACCCTATTGGATATGGTTCGATCTATGATGTGTCAAACCGATCTTCCATTATCATTTTGGGGCTACGCTCTATTAAGTGCAGCTTTCACCATTAACCGTGTTCCATCTAAATCAGTCATGAAGACACCATATGAGATGTGGAGTGGGAAGCGTCCCACGCTGTCGTTCATGAGGATTTGGGGCTGCGATGTCTATGTAAAACGTTTACAATCAGATAAGCTGGGGCCGAAATCGGATAAGTGTAAATTTGTGGGGTACCCTAAGAAAACTAAGGGATACTACTTCTACAATCCAACCGAGAACAAAGTGTTTGTTGCTCGGACCGACATGTTTCTAGAAAGAGAGTTTGTCTCTAAAGAAGCAAGTGGGAGGAATGTAGAACTTGAAGAGGTTCAAGAACCACAAATCACTGAACCGGTTATGGAACATGAACATGAACCACAAGTAGTTGTGGAGCAACCTGTTCAGGTAACACAAGAGCTTCGTAGATCTAGTAGAGTGCGCCAGGAACCCGAGAGGTATGGACTTCTCGTAACCGATTCCGGTGACACGATGCTCATAGATGATGAGCCTACTACCTATGAGGAGGCCATGAGTGGCCCAGACTCTCAGAAGTGGCTTGAAGCCATGAGATCCGAGATGGAATCCATGTATACCAACAAAGTATGGACTTTGGTGGAACCACCCGATGGGGCGCGGCCCATAGGGTGCAAGTGGGTCTTCAAGAAGAAGATCGACATGGATGGTAATGTGATTACCTATAAGGGCCGATTGGTGGCTAAAGGATTCAGACAGATTCATGGTATTGACTATGATGAAACCTTTTCACCAGTCGCTATGACCAAATCCATCCGAATCCTACTTGCGATTGCAGCATACCACGACTATGAGATTTGGCAGATGGACGTCAAAACAACATTCCTTTATGGGAATCTCCTCGAGGACGTATATATGATACAACCAGAGGGTTTTGAGGACCCAAAGCAAGCCAACAAAGTCTGTAAACTGCAAGGATCCATTTATGGATTGAAGCAAGCTTCTAGGAGTTGGAATCTACGTTTTGATGAAGTGGTCAAAGAGTTTGGCTTCATCAGAAACGAAGATGAGTCTTGTGTATACAAGAAGGTTAGTGGGAGCTCTGTAGCTTTTCTGGTCTTGTATGTGGATGACATACTACTCATTGGAGACGACATTCCCATGCTGCAATCTGTTAAAGATTGGCTAGGAAAGTATTTCTCAATGAAGGACTTAGGGGAAGCAGCCTATATACTCGGTATAAAGATCTATAGAGATAGATCTAAGAGGTTTCTAGGCCTAAGTCAAAGTACATATATTGACAAGGTGTTGAAACGGTTCAGCATGCAAGATTCCAAGAAGGGATTCTTGCCCATGTCACATGGAATCACTCTTTCGAAGAGTGGTTCTCCCTCCAATGAGATTGAGAAGGAACGCATGAGTATAATCCCATATGCCTCGGCCATAGGATCTATCATGTACGCCATGTTATGTAATAGACCAGATGTGTCATATGCCTTGAGTATGACAAGCAGATACCAATCCAATCCGGGTGAGAGCCACTGGATTGCACTCAAGAACATCCTAAAGTACTTGAGAAGAACTAAGGATGCCTTCTTGATATTTGGCGGTGAGGAAGAGTTGCGTGTAAGGGGTTACACTGATGCAAGCTTCCAAACCGACAGCGATGACTTTAGATCTCAATCGGGATATGTGTTTTGCCTGAATGGAGCAGCGGTGAGCTGGAAGAGTTCCAAGCAAGAGACGGTAGCTGATTCTATAACAGAGGCTGAGTACATTGCTGCAAATGGCGCAACAAAGGAAGCTGTTTGGATCAGAAAGTTTGTTTCTGAACTTGGTGTGGTCCCTAGCATTGCGGATCCAGTCGAGTTGTTCTGTGACAACACTGGGGCGATCGCGCAATAGAAGGAACCCAGGTCGCACCAGAAGTCCAAGCACGTGCTCAGGAAGTTTCATTTGATTCGAGATATTATCGATAGAGGAGACGTTCGGATATGCAAGATTCCTACAGATGATAATCTTTCAGACCCGCTTACAAAGCCTCTCACGCAGTGGAAGCATGAAGGGCACACTAGGAGTATGGGCATACGAGATGCGCCAGATTGGCTCTAGTGCAAGTGGGAGACTGTTGGAATAGATGCCCTAGAGGCAATCTAGTTTAGTATGAATTATTTGTGGCTAGAAATTCATTTATTATTTATTGGATATTTAATATAATGAAGTCCTTAGATTTACAATTGTGTTGTTTATCTTAAATATCCCTAGTCAAATATAATGATTAATGGGACAATCATCTATAGACTAGTATGGGGTTGGGTTGATATGGAGATATCACGATCCAACACATAGGTGTGCATTAGGGAATGTCGCACTGGATTGACCCATCTCCGAGAAGGCTACATACACGTTATGTTGAGTCACAAGCGCTTCTCACGGTGCAATGGCATTGTCATCCTTAGACTTGAAGTCACTAGATATTCTAGTTGTGGATTATTGTGATTTTGGTAGCGTTAAACGCTACACCGTAACTGGGTAGTTATAAAGGCGTGTACTGGATACAATAAGAATCAAGCTTAGAGATCGTAGTGGACGTAGATAGAATTTGTCCCTCCCACATAACGGGAGCAAATATCCTAGGCCACTCGAGGGATAGTGCTTATAGAATGTCTGGCCAGACTCAAATAAATCATTATGGGATATTGATGTTATTTGCACGAATAAGGCTATTCCCATGGATCGAGAAACTATGGATTCGATATACGAGTGTGACTTATATTTCTCGTGTCGAATCCGGATATAGAGACAAAGGGATGAGACAATTACTTGTACAAAGGTTGTCAAGATGACTATTCTATTGGTTGGCTATAATGGATGTTTTGCTAGAGACCGCTCCATATTAGCAAATAGTTGCTACCAACTAGATAGAACCTATGGGGTCACACGCTACATAGAGTTGAAATAGATTTGAGAATTAATTAATTGGATTAATTAATTAGAAGGATCACTTTGCAAAACCTTGCAAACTTAGTAGGGATTAATTTGCAAGGAAGGGACTAAATTGAATTCTAGTACGACTAGAATAAGTCCTTTAGGTAGTTGGCAAGGAGTTGTTGGACTATATAAAGGACCTTCCTTCCTTCCTTCCCATAGAACTTATGCTCATTATTGAACATAACAAGAGTGGGAGAGAACAAAAGAAGGAGAGAGAGCAACAAGCAAGGAGCCGACCGCCCCTTGCTCGCTTTGGGTCGAGAGCCCTCCTTTGGGTCTCGTTTTGCGTGATTCTTCTTCCTCTTCCTCTTCCGGGCTAGCACCAAGGACTTGGGAGATTCTAGGATCAACTCTAGGCGTGGATCAACCATAGAGAACGTGACACAATTCGTGTTTGAAGTCATCAAAGGAGAACCCTAAGGTGTGTTATTGATTTATTACCCTTACCATCGTTATGTCTCTTGACTTGTGATCCTTGGAGGGTTTTGCATGGTTTTATGATTGTTTGTGTTTCCGTTGCGCATCTGTGAATCAAAACCCTACACATACTATCAAAATAAATGGAGCAACACTTGTCCTTTATTGAAATTGTAAAACCCTTCTTGTCCAAACAAGAAATGGAAATAATGTTTCTGCTCATAGCATGCACATAAAAGCAATTGTCTAATTCTAAAATAAGTCCAGAAGGCAAAGATGGCTCATAAATGCCTACAGCTAATGCAGCAACTCTTGCTCCATTCCCGACACGCAGATTTATCTCCCCTTTAGCCAATCTTCTACTTGGTTTCAAATCCTGCACATTTCGAAAAATGTGAGAACCAAATCCAGTATCCAATACCCAAGATGAAGAAATAGAAAGATTGACATCTATAACATAAATACTTGGTGGTGGTGGAATCACTATTCCGGGCTTCTTATCCTCCAGATATTTAGGGCAATTCCTCCTCCAGTGACTCGGCTGGCTACAGTAGTGACACTCACCTTTAGCCACGCCTCCACTAGGCTTTAGGGCTTCCTTAGATTTTGCAACTTTCTTGCGCTTTCCTTTGGAGGTAGAGGCAACTCCTTTGCCCTTCCTCTTATGAACCATCATTATGGCCTTGCCCTTGCCTTTGTTGATGCTCTGTTCAGCTGTCTTTAGCATGTTCAACAAGTCTGGCAGAGTCTTACTGATCTCGTTCATATTATAGTTCATGATGAACTGATTTTAACTGTCAGGCAACGATTTCAAGACAAGATCAGTTTCCAAATCTTGGCTAAGTGGGAATCCCAGTCTCTCAAGGTTCTCGATGTACCTGATCATTCAGAGTACATGAGGCCCTACTGGATTCCCTGCTGGGAGACTACTCTTGAACAATGCTTTGGACACCTCATAGCGTTCATGCCTTGCCTGTTCGTGAAACAATTGTTTCAAGTGTATGATCATATCATAGGCCTCCATGTTCTCGTGCTGCTTCTGAAGCTCAGCAGTCATGGTGCAAAGCATGAGGCAAGTCACGTCATTAGAATCATCAATATGTTTGTAACGTGCCCTTACTTCCGCTAGAACAGACTCATCCTGTGGTGGGGCTGGAATCAGAGTGTCCAAGACGTACATCTTCTTTTCTGGCTTAAGGACAATCCTTAAGTTTCTGTACCAGTCAAGGAAATTCGTTCAAGACAGTTTATCCTTCTCAAGGACAGATCGTAGGGATGAATTCGATGCGTTGTTGTTTGCCATTTGGAATTCTACAAAACGAGAAATGTGCAATTTTAGTATTTTGAACAATTTGACTATATTCAACAATGGCTAGATCATTAAATATAGCTCCCACTATTTTTCTAGGATTAATAGCCTCACCATTAATGGAGAAAATATCATTATATTTTCTAGTAGGTCCAAGATCCTTTGTCACTTCTTCTTGAGCTTGCTTTGGCAAGTCACCCAAGAATAGGTTATTTAGGTAAGAACCATTCCAATTGCATCCCATGCAACTCTTGGTCCAATTAGGCGAATAACTCTTTATTCTTTATCCTTTGGATAACGCCTCATTGTCATGCCTCTAGGTTCATCAATCCAATTGAGTCTTACCCAGTTGCGTCCAACCTCTTGCTTCAACATACACACATAAATAGCTTGTGTCGTCCACAACACATCATGGTAAATTAAAATCGCCTTGCTTTGGCAAGCCCGAATTTTAATAAACCCTGATCATGAAGGGTGTTTTGGCAAGAGAAGACAAAACGCAATATCTTATTTGAGGGATTTAATCATTCTTAATTTGTTTGGTTGATCCAATCAACATGATCTACTTATTTGGATTGGGCAATCCACAATAAAAGACCACGTTTGTTTATTATTATCTTGTTAACGTTTTGCTAGTATCGCCATACACACAAAAATAAATAACAAGACATAAATAATAAACATCCACAAAAAAATAAAAACATGTCATGGATATGGCCCCTAGACTAAGATATTATCAAGCCAATGATAATATCTATTTCTCATCTCCGTGTGCTCCACCATAGCCGCGCGTCTAGGGTAGGGTTTCTTCTTCGTCTTTTGGCTTCTTTGGTTCTCCGGTATTTTTCACCATGCTCTTGGCTATTATCTTAATATTTCTAATTCTAGCCTAACATCTAGAATAAATAAATAATAAAAGCCTCACATATTGAGGAGAAAAACGACACGCAGGTTGTAAAACCTAATTAATTATTACATTAATTTGATCAGCTCGCATGCCGTAAACCGAACCACAAAAATAATAAACATCAAGAGGAACGCCGCCCGCCACGTGGGCCGGCCCTAGGCCGACCGACCCTAGTGACCCGCGGCCTTGCTTGGCGCGCAAGGAGGAGGGGTCCGACGGCTAGGATTTCGGCCCTAGTCTCCTTCTCTTCCTTCCTTGTTGCCCAAGCTTGGTTGTTTCCATATGGATATTTCCATATAATTGTTTCCATAATTGAAAATATCCTTTTTCAACGATGTGCCCATGAACCCTAATTTTCAAGAACCCAATAATTCACATCCTATATGATTAAAATCACTAATTCAATCATCCAATGTTAAAGGTCTTGTTTACATTGAATCAAATTCAATTTCGCATCTACTATGCCAATTAATTTCAGTTTTGCGTAAAATTAACAATGCGGTGTATAAACTGAAATCGTAACACATAAAATCATGTTATGCACTACGACCTGTGGCTCTGATACCACTGTTGGGTTTTGACGTAGGAAACGCAGCGGAATAACAAAAATTTAAATCCTACTCAAAACCCACCAAGGATCACAGGAGGAGACATTCATAACATGATGAAGGACATAGAAGATGTGTACCTTTTAATTCGGGAGATCACACGAAGAATATTGTCCTCGTATCTACGGTTGATCCACGTCTAGAGGTGAGATCTAGATTCTTCCTTATCAAGTGCTATTTTGGACCCGAGGAAGAGGGAAGAAGGAATTAAGCAACTAAGAAGGCAAATGAGGGTTTCGGCCCTCCTCTTGTGGGCGACGGGTAGGGGACGGGCTAGGGGGTCGGCCTCCTAGCTTGTTTCTTGCTCTCTCTTTTGCTTTCTCTCCCACTCACTTATGTTATGAGCAGTAGTTGTGGGAAGGAATCTAGAGCATCCTTTATATAGTCCAACAACTCCTTGTTAACTACATAAAGGCCCATCCTAGTTCTATAGCAACTTGGATTAGTCCCTTCCTTGCATATTAGTCCTACTAAGTTTGCAAGGTGTTGCAAAGTGATCCTTTTCATGAATTAATCATATTAATTAATCCCAAATCTATTTCAACTCTATTTGACGTCTGAAACCATAGGTTTCTACTTAGTTGGTTGTAACTTATTACTAACATGGAGCAGTGTCTAGCAACACATCCATGCACCCAACTAATAGAAATAAGTCAGTGATCCCTACAAACCTTTGTGCCCAATATCACATATTGCACTATCCCTTTGTCTCCATATCCGGATTGGACACGAGACATAAATAGTCACACTCGTACATCCAATCCATATTCCTCGATACTGGGAATATGCTTATGCAACCAGATAACATCAATATCTCCATATTGATTTATCTAAGTCTGGCAAGACATTCAATAAGCCTCATCCCTCGAGTGGCCGTGGATATTTGCTCCCATTATGTGGAAGGCACAAATCATCTCTACATCACTACGATCTCTAAGCTTGCTTCCTATCATGCTCGGTAACTACCTTTATAGTTACCCAGTTACGGTATAACGTTTGATAACATCAAAGCACGATATCTCACAACTAGAGTATCTAGTGACTTCAAGTCTAAGGATTGCAATTATATTAGCAGTACAAGAAGCGATTCTGACTTTAACATATTCCAATGTATCCTTCTCGTTGTGGGTCAATCCAATATGCCATTACTCCTAATGCATACCCATGTGTTGGATCATGATATCTCCATATCAATCCAACCCCATACTAGTCTATATTTGATCGTCCTATTAATCAATATAATGGAATAGGGATATTTAAGATAAACAACACATTGTATCAACGGAATTCATTATATTAAATATCACAATAAATAATAAATGAATATTCTAGCCAATAACATTGTTCATACTAAATATTAGATTGCCTCTAGGGAACCTATTCCAACACTGTTGTATTATGAAGCAGTTAATTATGGTTATCATTTATTTTCTGCATATGGAACTAGTGTATCATATGTAAAAATGGGGGTTATCATTCCCTAATCATAAGTGTTATGGTGATGAATCAATTCAAGATACTTGAAAATTTTTACAAGCTCTAACAGCTCCTCAAATCTAACCCAAGAAACCACTTCCGCTGATGAAGTATTATCAAATAAAATCATATAAGCATATATTCATTAGACAGCGGTCATAAGTTTAATTTGTAGAAGACAACAATAACAGCAGCAAGAAAAGCAAGAGTAGCGAATAAGAGAACTTAAGAAAAACAAGAAAGAAAGTGTGAACAGAGACTAGAATAGAGGCAACAACTGAATAAAACAACAAGAAAAGAAAAGAAAAGAATAGAAAAAAAAACTCACCGTAACCCCCTCATACTCTAGCAGCGACGATTGAATGACTTTGGCTTCTTCACATTTATCTCATATGTAGGAGAAAATAAGATCATCCCGTGATGTGTTTAATTAATACACGAGTACTATAATCCTTCTAGAGTTTTAGTTATGTTAGGAGTTTAATTCAGTAGAAGGTACTTGAGGAAAATTATTAATTTACTAAGGATAGTTTAGACTATTACAAATTTTATCAAAAGCACTTTCTGGAAAAGCATCTCCCCCTGCTGTGAAAACAGCGGTGGGACAGCAGAAACTGTCTGAAAAATAAATTTTTCATTTTTTACCAAACGTGTTAAAAACTGCTTCTGCTGCCGGAAATCAGTTGTGCGGGCAACAGAAGCATTCCCAAACTGCCCCTTACTCCCTCTAGGTAATCTTCATAATTTCTTTTTTTTTGTACGTTCTCTTTAATTCCTTAAATCTTTCTACAGCAGCTAGGGTGGTAGCTCAAGTGTAGAGCGTTGCAAGTCCCTGCATAAGGTCCCAGGTTCAAACCCGGTTGACGACAAAAAATAATTTCTAAAAACAATCTACATAAAAAATATCATTCTACCCTTAATAAAGAACACCATCCCTTTTTAGTTGGACCTAACTAATCAGAATTACCAAAGAAATTCAATAAATTTATTCCAATTGAAAATTAGTGGGCTAATTAATTCACGTTACCATAACAGCCCACACACCAACATAACTCTAAATTTAACATAAACACCCGCTTACTGATCTATAAGCCACTCGTCTCCTTGTCTCTTTTCTTCTCCAAATCTCCCCAAACACCCCTCATCTCCCTTTAATCAAAACTACCCATCTCCCATCTGATATTCTAGAAATAGAGAGAGCCAGAGCATAGACTCCATGGGTTCTTCAATCTCTCCCTATCCATATCCATTTCGTTCTCCGAGAGGGAAGAGGATGTCTCTCTGCACTCTCACGAGGAGTCGTCATCGCGCCTGAGACTAGAAGAAGAGTACATCGCCACCATCACCACAGAATAAGATGATCGTCATCGCCAACACCTCTCCCATTATCTATCTCTCCTATCTTCTTCTCGAATCTTAAATTCTACGATATGTGCTCTTTGTTTTTTTTCACATCTTTGTGTGCTAGTTGGAGATCTGGACATGGAGGAGGAGGAGGTATTGGGTTCGGGTTCGGATGAACAACGTCGAGGAGGGAAGAGCGGCGTTGAGCAGGGCGGTCGGCGTCCTTGGAAGGGGAGAGTTTGACGACGACAGAGGTGTCCTTCGGCAGCGGCGGCTTCCTCCTTTTTTTTTTCTTCTTCTTCTCATCCTTCTCTAGATCGGTTCTAAGCAAGAGACAGTTGCTGATTCTACAACATAAGCTGAGTACTTTGCTGCATCAAGTGAATCAAAGGAAGCTATTGGATCAAGAAGTTCATCACTGAACTGGGTGTGGTTATAGTGGATCCCATTGCGTTGTATTGTGACAATGCTGGAGCAGTCGCACAAGCGAAGGAACCAGGTCACACCAAAATTCCAAACATATACTCAGGAGATTCCATCTCATTCAAGAGATCGTCGATAGAAGAGATGTTAAGATATGCAAGATACCAACATATAATAATCTTTCTGATCGACTTACTAAAACCCTTGATCATCGTAATCATGAGGGCCACACTAGATCGATAAGCATACAAGATGCACCAGATTGGCTCTAGTGGGAGTGGGAGACTGTTGGTGTAGATGCCCTAGAGGCAATATGTTTTAGTGTGAACATTGTTTTGGGTAGAATATCCATTTTATTATATATGGATATATTAATATAATGAAGTCGATAGATTGAAATTGTTGATTATATTAAATTATCCCTATTAAAGTATAATGGTGAATAGGACGATCACTATGCATTGAGACTAGTATGTGGGTATATTGATATGGAGATATCAAGTCAAACACATGGGTATGCATTAGGATTAATGACATACTGGATTGACCCACCACGAGAAGGCTACATGGGAGTTATGTGAATGTCACCAGTGCTTCTCGTAGTGACAATGGCGTTGTGGTCCTGTGACTTGAAGTCACTAGAAATTCTAGTGAGGAATTATCATGTTTTGATATCGTCAAACGTTACACCAGAACTGGGTAACTATAAAGGTGATAATCAGACATGATAGGAAGCAAGCTGAGAGATGGTAGTGATGTAGAGAGGATTTGTCTCTCCCACATAACGAGAGTATGTATCCATGACCACTCGATGAGTAACACTTATAAAAGTCTTGCCAAGCTCAGGTAAATCAATATATGATATTGTTGTTATATGTTCAATAAGTCTATTCCCAGGATCGATAAACTATGGATTGGATATACGAGTGTGACATATGTGTCTCGTGTCAAATCCAGATATTTAGACAGAGGGAAAATACGACACGATAAAAAAAGCCAAAGAGGTTTGTCTGATCACTGACTATTCCTATTAGTTGGGTAGCATTCATGTTTTTCTAGACACCGCTCAATGTTTGTAATTATTACTGCCAACGTATAGGAACATGCACGGTCACACACTAAACGATTAGACTGGATACGGATGTTAATTAGTTGGACTAATTAACAGTTAAATGAATCAAGGATCAAAGTCAACAACGTGCATATTTAGTTAGACTAAATAGCAAAGTGGACTAAACTACTAATTAATCAAAGTATGGATCGGATTAGTAGTGGGGCAGTTTTGTAATTAATAAAGAGTTATTAATTGTAAAAGGCTAGTCAAGCTCTAATTTTCACTAGATGAAATTATTAGAGCAATAGAAGGAAAGGAGAGAGAGGGTCGAACATCCCCTACCCGACGGCATGGAAGCTCGGCCGAACCCCCCCCACCCCATTCTACTCCTCCATCGTTACGCGCGCTGCTTGATTGGATCAAGCTCCTGATTGCTTCCTTCCCTACACTGCTAGCACAAACAGTAGAGGAAGATCCAAGTTGCTCATCCTACGATGTGGATATTTGCATAGGCATGGACATCAATTATATGCAGTGATCAGTCAGATTAACAAGGTAATCGTTCTTCCTTTATCATGTTATGATGCTTCACATGCGATTCTTGGAGGGTTTTGAGCAGAATTTTTTTGTATTTCCGATGCGTAACCTGCATCAAAACCCTACATTGGTATCAGAGCCACAGGTCGATAGCGCATAATGTGATTTGTGTGGTTATTTGTTTTATCAATTTACACTGTATGATTAAATTTTGCGTAAAACTGATATGCGTATTATGATACGCCATGAATGTGATTCATAAGGAAGTTCACCAATTTTACATATGATATGGAAATTAATGAATTTCAGTATATATTTGATATACAAATTAATTGGTGATAAACTAGGTTTAGGAAAAAAATGGGGAAGAAAAGGTGTTTATGTCCCACCTAGGTTCAGCCAACAACGGGAAGAAAGAAAAAATTGATTTGAACCCCAAAGGGGTTCGACCATACTTTCCTCCCCCCTGATGCGCCGGCCTTATCCGACTAGTAGGACAGGTCTGACTGTTTTGACTGTTTGACCCTGTTATCACAATTCAATTAAAATTGACCTAGCGTGATAAAATTGAATTTGGATTTTTTTATATGTTTTATTTCACGGTAGTTGGATGTGGTCTTAGTTGTGTTGTTGTTTTGATTTTGTGATTACATTTTCGTTTTCATGTAATTAATGTAATTAATTTTACGGCCTGCGTATCGTCTTCTCCCTCGCCTATGAGGTCCCCTATTTAATGTATAGTTATTAGCTAATATTAGATAGATAGAAAAAATCCAAGGCATGGAGAGAAGATCAAAGACCAAAGAGACCACAAGAGGATGAAGATCCACAAGCTAGGACGCATGGACTAAAGACGGAAGCACATGGAGATGAGCTTGCTGTTTTAGGACTTATAGATATTCTCGTTGGCTTGGAAATATTTAGTTTTAGGGGCCACATCCAAACCACGTTTATTTATTGTTCATTTATCTTATTTTATTTTTGATGTATGGTTGATGCATGCGAAAGGTAAAAAGATAATAGTAAAACGGCTTGGATTTTAATTTAGGATTGCCCAATCCAAATGAGTAGATCAATTAATACGATCAACAATTAATATGACAAGAAAAACCCTCAACGATAATATTGCGTTTTTGTGTTCTCTTGCTTAGCACTCATTTTGATAAGTATGTATTGAGTTCGGGCTTGCCAAAGAAAGGCGACTTGATTCATCATGAAGCGGCGCGACGGCACAAGCAAGTAATGTGCGATTGCTGAAGTAGGAGGTCAAGGCCACTAAGCTATTTCAATAGGATTGAAAGCTTACAAGAAGGCAATTAGGAGTTATCTATGAGGTAGATAAAGAATAAGAAGTTATTCGCCTAATTGAACCAAAAGTTGCATTGGATGCAATTGGAAGTTGTTCCTACCTATATAGTTGGATTTTGGGTGACCTGCCAAAGCAGACCCAAGAGAAGGTTAAACATGGATCTTGGCCCACTATAAGATATATGACATTTTCCTCATTAATAGCGAGGGCTGTTAATCCGAGAAAAATAGTGGGATCTATATTTAATAATATAGTAGTTGTTAAGTATAATATAATTTTTCACGATAGCGTTCGGTTCTTGAGAAGGACAAACAGTCTGGAATGAATGTCCTAGACTTGTAAAAAAACTTGAGAATTGTTCTCAAGTTAGAAAAGAAGTTGTACATTCTAGAGAAACCAATTCCAGAAGCACCACATGCTGATGCTACTGCTGCAATAAGGAAGGCACATCAGAAAATTGTTGATGACTCCACTGATGTGACTTGCCTAATGCTTTGTACCATGAACTTCGAGCTTCGGAAGCAACATGAGAACATGGAGACGTATGATATGATCATATATTTGAGATAGCTCTTCCAAGAGCATGAAAGGCATGAGCGGTATAAAGTATCAAAGGCACTGTTCAAGTGTATTCTGCCGGAGGGGAATCCATTCGGACCTCATGTACTCCGTATGATCGGCTACACAGAAAGTCTAGAAAGATTAGGGTTCGCATTCAGCGAAGATTTGGCTATTGATCTCAATCTGCAATCGTTGCCGAACAGTTATAGTCAGTTCATTATGAACTAAAATATGAATGAGATCAAAAAAGCTCTTCAAGACTTGCTCAATAAGTTCAGGACTGCTTAACTGTAGGGTTTTGATAAGGTATACTTAGCGGAATAAACAATAATTAATCCGTTCAAGACCCTCCATGGATCACAAGTCTAGAATTCATAGCGATAGTAAGGGTTTAGTATCAAAATACCTTTTGGATCTCCTTTGATGACTTCACACGTGAAATAGTATTCACATCTCTATGGCTAGTCCACTCCTTGGTTAGAATCTGAATCTTCCAACACCATGTGCTAGCTACGAACGATGGAAGAAGAATAATAAGATCACACAACCAACACCAAAATAGGGGCTCGGCCCTCTTGTTGTGGGCGACGGGGTAGGGGCGGACCAAGGGGGTTCAGCCTCCTTGGTTCTTGCTCTCTCTCCTGTATTTTCTCTCCCACTCAATGTATTATGAGCGTTAGCGTGGGAAGGAAGCTAGGAGTGTCCCTTATATATTCCAAAAACTCCTCGTTGACTGCATAAAAGCCTCTATCCTAATCATGTCTATACACGGATTAGTCCAACTTGAAAATTAGTCCTACTAAGTTTGCAAGTAGTTGCGTATTGATCCTTCTAATTAATTAGTCATATTAATTACTTCACAAGTACGTTCTTATCCATAGGGAGTGTGAACCCATAGGTTTCTAATTAGTTGGTAGTAACATTTGGAGCGGCCTCTAGCAAGACATCCACGCTACCCAACTAAGTATAATTTGTTGATGGTCTTAAGTATAATTTGTTGAGTATTTATCAGCTTTGT
The DNA here is from genome assembly GCA_023055425.1 of Linanthus parryae. Lineage (NCBI taxonomy): Eukaryota > Viridiplantae > Streptophyta > Magnoliopsida > Ericales > Polemoniaceae > Linanthus > Linanthus parryae. Next base: position 131,016,329 of record JALGPY010000002.1, on the reverse strand, counting down.
GACAAAGGTAATAAGGTTGTCTTTGATAAGGATAAATGTGTCGTGCAAGATGAGAAATCAGGCAATTGCATTCTCACTGCTCCTAGGTCACATAATGTTTATGCACTGTGTACTGACAAAATTGCAGGTGATAGTCTGAAATGTCTCAAAGTTTTGAAGGGTTTGACTCAACACTATGGCACAGAAAGCTTGGTCATATAAGCATGCATTCCTTGAACAAACTCATCTCAAAAGATCAGGTGAGGGGATTACCAATCCTTAAATTCAAAGATAATGAGTTTTGTAGAGCATGCATTCAAGGTAAGCAAACCAGAAGCTCATTTAAGCCAAAGAATTTTGTAAGTACCTCCAGACCCTTAGAAATGCTGCATATGGACTTGTGTGGTCCTATGAGAGTTCAAAATCCCAGAGGTCAGAGATATATGGTTGTTCTAGTTGATGATTACTCTAGATATACTTGGGTTATGTTTATTAGAGAAAAGTCTGAAGCATTGTCTAAATTTTCTAAACATTGCAAGGAGCTTCAAACTTTGAAAAATTTACATGTTGCATCTATTAGAAGTGATCATGGTAGGGAATTTGATCAACTTGATTTTGATTTATTCCGTGCAAAGTACGACATATCACACATCTTTTCTGCACATAGAACTCCTCAGCAAAGTGGTGTAGTTGAGAGGAAAAAATAGGACTCTTGAAGACATGTCTAGAACCATGTTACTTGAAAGTAATTTGCCAAAATCTTTGTGGGCAGAAGCTGTTAATACTGCCAATTATGTGCTCAATAGATGTTTGATCAGGCCAATTTTGAAGAAAACCCCTTATGAACTGTTTAAAGGCAGGAAGCCTAGTGTTGCTTACTTTAAGCCTTTTGGCTGTACTTGTTTTGTGCATAACAATGGTAAAGATAATCTTGGTAAGTTTGATGTTAGAATTTATGAAGGTGTTTTCTTGGTTATTCTCAAACCAGCAAAGCTTACAGGGTTTACGATAAGAGTTCTAAAGTTGTAGAGGAGAGTATTCATGTTGTTTTTTTTTATGAAAGTATTGATGTTTATCTGAGTGAAGGCTTTGTAGATATTATTTTGAATAAATATGAGGCTGATGAAGACCTTGAAAACGTCATCAAGAGCAAAACTAAGCATCAAAAACTTTCAGAAGAATCTCAAGGCCTTGAACCCCCTTCTGAGCCAAAATCTCAAAGCCTTGAGACAGAGATTGACAGGAAAAATGATGCTCCTTATACTGTATCAAGAACTCAAAGCCTTGAAGGTCCATACACTTGGACACCCAGAAACAAGTTCAAATATCTCTCAGATCATCATGCTGAGAATATTATATTAGATCCAACAACTAGAACTCATACAAGAGGTCAATTGAGAAATTTATGTGCATTCAGTGCTTTTGTATCACTCATTGAGCCTAAAAATGCAAAGGAAGCACTAGAGGATGCATATTGGATCATTGCAATGCAGAATGAGCTGAATGAGTTTGAGACGAAAAAAGGTCCGGAATTTGGTTCCTAGACCAAAAGATCAATCAGTGATTGGAACAAGATGGGTATTAAGAAATAAGTTTGATGAAAAAGGTAAGGTTATGAGAAACAAAGCAAGACTGGGTGCACAGGGATACAATCAAGAGGAATGTATTGATTATGACGAAATATTTTCCCGTGTTGTAAGGGTAGAAGCTATCAGAATACTTCTTGCATTTGCATCACATAATCATATAAAACTTTTTCAAATGGATGTTAAATGTGTTTTCTGAATGGTTAACTACAAGTAGAAGTATATGTTGCTCAAACACCAGGTTTTGAAAATGATATCTTTCCTGATCATGTTACAAACTGGACAAAGCCTTATATGGTCTTAAACAAGCCCCAAGGGCTTGGTATGACAGACTCTCAAAGTTTTTGCTCGAAAATGGTTTTAAGAGAGGTCTGGTTGATAAAACTCTTTTTATCAAAAATCATGAAAAATATATGTTGGTTGTTCATATATATGTAGATGATATTCTTTTTGGTTCTACTAATGATGCTCTTTCAAAAAGTTTTCAAGTCTAATGTGCAGGGAATTTGAAATGAGCTTGATGAGAGAACTGAATTTCTTTCTTGGACTTTATGTACATCAAATGAAGAAAGGAATCTTTGTACATCAAGGAAAATACACCCTGGACTTGTTAAAAAAGTATAACATGTCACAGTCCAAGGTTTCAAAGACCCCTATGAGTTCATCACTGTCTTTAGACAAGGACACAACTGGTAAGAGTGTAAATCAGAAAGAATATAGAGGTATGATTGGTTCACTTTTGTATCTAATTGTTAGTAGACCAGATATTATGTTTAGTGTATGCATGTGTGCAAGGTTTCAGGCTGATCCTAAAGAAAGTCATTTAATTGATGTTAAAAGGATTTCTAGATATTTGAATGGAACCAAAGACTTGGGGCTTTGGTATCCAAGAATGACTAATTTTCTGTTGAGTGGATATTCAGATGTAGACTTTTCAGGTTACAAAGTAGACAGAAAGAGTACTTCTGGTTGTTGTCAGTTTCTTGGATCTTCCTTGATAAGTTGGCATTCAAAGAATCATAATTCAGTAGCCTTGTCAACTGAAAAAGCTGAATATATTGCAGCTGGAGCTTGCTGTTCACAAGTTTTATGGATTGCACAGCAGCTAAGAGATCTTGGATATGATTTCAGAAATGTGCCAATTAACTGTGACAATACAAGTGCCATTTCAATATCAAAGAATCCAGTCCAGCACTCAAGGATAAAGCCTATAGATGTGAGACATCATTTTCTTATAGATCACACAGATAAAGGTGACATTTTTCTATCTTTTATTTCTACTTCTAAGCAATTAGCTGATATGTTCACTAAGCCATTGCCAGATGAGAGGTTTGCATCCCTAAGGCTTGAATTGGGTATGTTAAACAAGGATGCATTGGTTTACGGGGAGTAATCAGTAACTATGTGTAGTATCCGTGTGATTCAAAGCCTTGAGATTATATTTTCTGAAGCCTAGAAAATATAGCTCAAAGTTTTGAACTTTCTGTATTCCTCTGAAACTTCTCAAAGCTTTGAACTACTGTTTCATTGCTGCGATGAGTGGATTTGCATTATCTTTAAAAACTGGATCATGAAAAATTATGTGCTATCTTTGTAGATAATTACAGAATCTTTTCAAATGTACAGAGATTTGTTCAAAATATCTTCAAATCTCTTGAAAATCTTCTCAAATCTTTTTGCATGCAAATCTCCTACCTTTAGTCAAACTCTCTACCTACTTAAGCCAGCTTCAGGACTTATTTTCATTCATTCTATAATTCAATCTCTTCATCTCTCTCTCTCTCTCTCTCTCTGAATTTCTCAAACCCTACCCAAATGGAGAGAAAATCCGAAAGAATTAAGCAGCTAGGTCAGACCTCCAACAAGAGGGTGAAGAGAAAAGCTAACAGAAAGATCACTATTCATGGATCAAACTCTGAAGACACTGCTAGTGTTCATGAGACCTCACCCCCTGGAAAGAATACCAAGAAAGGGAAGGAAGTTCAAGAGGAAACTAAGGCTGAGTCAAATTCAGAATCTGCAACAAAGGAGATAGTGAAAGAAAAGGGGAACAAGGATCAGGATGAGTCAAGCAAGAAGAAGAAAGAGGTGATTGCTGAGAAAGAAAAGAAGAATGTATATTCTACAAAGGAGAAGAAAACTGGTGACAAGAAAGCAGAAGTAACCCCAGAGAAGAAGGGTGAAGAAACCACTGTGAAGAAGAGGGTGAAACATAGTGCAGTAAAAACCAAGAAAGCTACAAACTTTGGTAAGAATTTCTTGCCTGAATCTTGGTTTGTTAATACTGATGTGAAGAAAGTTTGGATGGATGGGTATGCATCTTCAAAGGTTTCTTTTTGCAGTATGATCAGTTCTGATTTATTAGAGTTTTTAGATTTAGACTGCATAAAGAACTTCAGAAATTCATCTGTTGGAAGTATGTTAAACCCACCTTCAGAAGCTTACCCTAGGTTAACCATATTGTTCTATTTGAACCTGGTACAAGAACATGATGATAGTGATAGATATGTCTTAACCTCAAAGGTTGCTGGAGCGGAAATCAGGTTAGATCACAGGGTGTTCTCCAAAGTCTTGGGAGTGACTAGAAAGTATAAGGTTGGTGAATACCCTGATAGGAAAGAGATCCTAGAGAAAGCCAAATCCATGTTTTTCTTGGAGGGAACCACTTCTGAACCCAAACAGTTAACACATTATGTATTCAACTGTGAAGCCAAAATCCTATTTTCTATTATCATGAGGTGTGTGGTACCCAGGGAATACTCCCAAGAGTTGGTAACAGACAAGGTTTTAATCCTGATGTACTTGATTTGTTAAGGGTTTGAGTTAGACCTTCCTAATATGGTGATGGAACACATGGTTTACTGTGGAACTAAAACTAGAAACCACTCTCTACCCTATGCCAATCTTTTATCACTTATCTTCAAACATTTTGGAGTGTCTTTGAAGGATGAAGAGAAGATTACTACTGGTTTTGGGATAGTTGATGAAGCATCCCTTCACAGTATTGGGATTGTTTATACCTGCTAAGGGAAAGTTGAAGTTCTATTTAGAGTTAAGTGATAAAGAGGTGAAGGAAAAAGGAGTTTATCAAACCTAGAGTTGCTTCAACACCTAAGGTACCTGGTCATCTGGATTTTTCACAGATCATAGATAGGGTTGAAGTTCTGGAAGATGGTGTGGAAGACTTGAGACAAGGATTGTTTGATTTATCTAATGATAAGACTGAGTTCAAAGGTTTGGTTCTTAACATGCTTGACATGATCATCAAAGGTTTGGACCTAAAGAAAGTACCTTATTCAGAGAGCAGAGAGATTAGTATTGATTCAGAAGAAGTTCTGGGAGAAGCTCTCAAGAAACAGAAGAAGAAGAAAGGTGTTCCTGTTGTTCTGACATCAAAGAATCTCTTTGATCGGTCTGATGAAGAGGTAGAAGATGAGGACACTGCTGGAGAGAAAGCTGAATAGGAAGTTGTTAATCTGGACAAATTGGTTGATAAGGTTGTTGAGAAGATGCAAACTGAGGAAGCTCAAGGAAAGAAGACTGAAGAGCAAGGAGAGCCAGCTGAGGGAGAGGTAGAAGATGCAGAAGTATCAGAAGAAGAACATGAAGAGACTTAGGGCAAAGGCAAAGGAGCAGCAAAGTCTACAGGATCTTCAAGGACTTGAACCTCACCTACCTATTCTGCTTATTCTCTTCAGTTCTGAAGCTTAGGCTACTATTTCTATTTTTCTTTTAAAAAAACTCTGAACATATCCAACATTTCATTCAACTTTTTTGATGAAAGTCAAAAAGGGGGAGAAGATTATGTATTTTATGTGTTTTAGTTTCATGTTTTGAGGATGTTTAGTATGCTTAGTATCTAATTTACAATGTGTAATAATTTGTGGATCTGATGATGATTGTCTATGCAATTCTGTGTGATGATTATTGTCTATGCAATTCTGTGTTCTTTTTGAATGTTCTGTGATTTATTTACTGCTGTTGTAAAATGCAAGATATCAAAATTTTCAAATAATGTGTTTTGTCTTTCATCAAGGGAGAGATTGACAAGTCTGAAGCACATGGACATTATGATATGAAAATACAGGCAGAGAACTTATCTCCTTGATGATGAAAGCCAGAAACACAAGCATAAGAATTTGCTAAGTACCAAAGCTTCAAAGTTTTGAGTTACTGTAGCATCTCTTGTATGCATTATTTGTCTAACTATTTTGTGAAGGTTTTGGTTATGTTTTGATGATGATTAGTTTAGTTATATAGTTATATTCAGAAATCTACATTCCAAGAGGATCACTGCAGGTTTAGATTGGATTGAAAATCCAATCCACATTCTGAAGAAGTTAGCAGCCAAAGCTTCAAAGCTGTGAGATTTTCAAGTCACTCTTTTCTGCTAAGTTCTTCTGACCTTCTTTCTGTGTGCAGATGGATTCAGTGTTACTTGGATGTTGTTACATGCTGATTATTGTGGACTCTATATTGGGTATTAGATATATTCATGAGATTGAATATAACTGTTAACTCAGAAGTATCAGCAGACAGTCTAGCATGATTATCTCTTTATTTGTTAGCTACTGTTTCAAGGAGATCTCTTTGCTAGATTGTATTGTTATTTATTTGATCTTGTTTGCTAAGTATTTGCAGGTTTGTTGGACTCTCCAACGTCCATAAACAGATTAGCAATGTACTAAAATTGAGGTGTTAATAGGAGCCTAACAGATAAGAGATATTTTAGGAATTTTGTTCCTTAAATCTCTCAAGTTGGTTGCAGACTAAAACAGCTAGCCAAGTTTGAATTACAGAGACTATTTAGAGACACATATGTCATATTTTTGAAGAGATCAATAAGCTGGGAAGATAAAATAGATATAGCTCTTCAAATCATTATGGGAATCAATTAAAGCAGGCTGAAGATCACTCAAATCCAGAAGAACTCTTCCAGCCTTTCAACAGCTTATTCCTTCTGAGTTCTTCTATCTGTACTTAATTGTATCATCTTTTATGTATTTCTAAACCTCACTAAACATAGTAGTTTGGTTGTTTAAGTGAACAACAAGAGGTTCTTATTGTTTCAACAGGTTGTAGCCTGTAACTAGATAGGTTGGGAACCACAAGCTCTATAAGTGTAAGGTAGCTCACTTAGGCTTGATCTCTAGGGTTTAATCTGGGTGATTAATAAGAAGTTGTGTTTGAATCCTGGAAGGATTAGATCCCGCAGGCAGAGACTAGGTCCAATTGTGACTGAACTCTGTAAAATATATGTGTCCTTGCTAATTACTTTTGCTGCTTTTACATACAGTTTAAATTGGAAGACTCAAAGCTTTGGATCTATTTCAAAGCTTTGAGATATCAACAGCTTGCTTTACTTAATTTCAAAAACTTGAGTTTTGGCAAAAGCTATCATACTGTATTCAACCCCCCCCCCTCTTCTAGAGTATTAATTGACTTGTTTACACCTAAATTACACACTTTCATTTTGTATGAGACTCTAAGTTTAATGTTTAATATTATAAATTTATGTTGTGGATTGTATTGCTTTTGATCTCTGCCACTTCTATTAAAGATCGCCCTCCCGGTTTTGTCCCGAGCCGGATAAGGGGTGTAGGTGGTATCAGAGCAGTTATTTCCACTAAAGGGATTAAAACATGTAGGGTAACTTAAAATGAACATAGGACAAAGATAAAATACGGAAAATCCAGGTATTTGGGGGAGTTATTGTTTACTTCCTATTGAATGATAATTTGCTACGTTTTATATGACATTCTCCTGTTTCGTGTTGGGCCTAGTGCTAATTCAAGTATATGCCTGTCCTTCTATTTGTGGAATATTCTCAGTGTATCTCGAGAGTTATGTGATTGGTTTCTATTATCTATTCACTGGTTGTGACATGTTTCTTAAGGAAATGAGTATGTGGAAAGTTCATGTGATGCTTGTTAATGTGTGTTACTTGTTACAATGTTTTCTGCTAGTTTGAAATAAAGACGAACTGGTAATGATCATATGTACTGTACCAGTGGACCTCGTTGCATGCGTTGTATTTTATTTGTATTGGTAGCCTGCTAGGCGTTATGGCGTTAGTTGTGACTCTAGGACACGAAAACCTAGTTCTGACTCGAGCTTCGAGGATGAAGCTCATCCTAAGGGGGGAAGGTTGTAATACTTCTTATTTTACTTAGGGGCAATTTAGTAATTTGATTTATTAATTCAGTGTTGGGTTGCGAGTGGTGATTTGGGTATTTTTCGGGAATTCATTAGACTAGAAACTCGTGTGAGAACTCTAAATTTTTCGCGATTTCTTTTATTCTTCTAGACGAACTCACGATGAAAACCACCGCACTACCCTATACACTCAGCACACCCAATATTTTCTTATTTCTTATTGTTTAATAAAAAGAAATCCTATTTTTATTTTACAATTTCTTCCTTCTCCTTCATGGTCACGAAATAATCACCGCCACCATTGTCACTGCCACACCTCCACCGCCCTCATCAACATCACTCACTCAAGAAACCTTCTATTTAAATCCTCATCTCCAACCCATGGAACACACACAGCCAGCCACCACACCTACCACCTTCATCACCACCGTCTTCTTCATCAACACCGCCAACACCATCATCAACTCCTCCCTCCACTCATTGCCCTCTCTGCCTTTCCCTTCTCCCCCTCGGCTTCTTTCTCTCTGTTCGCTAATGAGAATCAGCAGCACAAGTAGCTGGGAGCAGCCACCAACCACCGCCACCGCTACACCACCAGGAAACAACCAGCGGAAGCCAACCATCACCAAAGGGTCTCATCTCCCTCTGCCTATCTCTCGATCTCTCTCTCTATCCAGACCCCGAAATAGAAAAAGAGGCAAAGAACGCAGCAAGCAGCAGCAATAGCTCCGGCGAACATCATGTTTTCCGGCGAAAGATTGATGCAGCCGAACCAAGCCACCCATGCCTTCTTCTCTATCAATATGTACTCAAGGAGTTCCGATTAGACTTCTAGTAGCATCAACCGGATCAGGAGAAGCCATTTAAGACTACGACGAGCTCCACCGCCGACAACAACTTCGGCGACTCGACCCGCTTGGTTTCTTGATCATTTTTCGCCATTAATGGCTTGGGTAACTCCTAAAACTCCCTCTAATTCGTTTCTAGTAATCAAAATTAGATTTTTGTGGCTTAGATCTCTATTTTAATTGGGATAAAGCGAGAGTGCACCGTTAGTTTATATTGGGGGGGCTAGTTAGTCTTTTTCAAAAATATGGGGGTACCTTTTGTAGTTTATCTGGAACTTTGGGGGGCTAGCCATAGCTTATGCAATCTACATTTATTGTATATTTACTCGTAAAAACTATTAGCAAAGTTTACTAAATTATATTTCAAATAAATAACGAATGTTTTATTAATTATAATAAACCATTATTCTTGGAAAATAATGTTGTTTCAATTATTTACTACATGCCGCCTTTAAATACTGAGTTTCAAATAGTTATTAATATTTCATTAACAAGAACATTTGTTTAAAATTAATATTTTCGTATCTAGAAAAGGTATTTTTTTTAGCCAGAGTAACACTTTACAAATATAACAATTGATCTTTTTCTTACTATATTTAGTATTAAAACTATGCATTTTTAATAATTATTTATAAGTGTTATTTAATATCAAGATTATTTCAAAACTACTTCTTTATATAAAAGACGGGTTCTGCGGGGATAAGTAGCGCTGAACTTAGTATTCGACCTAGCCGAACAACCGTATAGGGCTAGTGTGCATTCACTCATTTGGAAGTATCGTCGTTGTGACTAGAGATTTATGAATTGTAGGCGACAGGTTCACAGACAAGGACTACGATCATCCGTATGAGCTGTATGTGATAATTGATGTTGAATAAGGTGAGTTTGCATGCTTAGCCTAGCGTGCTTAGCTTCCTCCCTGTCGAATTCGGATATTCATTTCCTATCTCAAAATATATTTTTGAATTAAATTTATCAAATGTGATTTTATACTTGTCTCAAAATTGTATTGTTATGTGTTTCTTCTTGACAAATTTGGACTTGTAATTACTATTCATGGAAACTCTAAAGAAATAATAATTCATTAATCACGTAATGTGAAACACCGCACGTACCGGACTCTGTTACTATTTGGGAGGTCCTTCGTTGACCAATATTATTTGTGCTTAATTACTTAATGCATACCCCCAGTATGGCGAAACTATCACTTTGCAATACCCATTTTCAAAACTTACTGTAAATGTACCCCATTTGCAAAAAACTAGTCAGTTTGAAACAGGTAAAATTTTCCATCCAAACACCGTCACCACAAGGAGGGTATATTCGTCAATATGAAAAAACTAAAATGAAAATAAAAAGAAAAAATAAATAAAAGATAGGGATAAGATGAAGAAGATGCAAATCCAGTAAACGTCTCTCTCTCTCTCACACACTGTCTCATCTCCGTCTCCGCCTTAAAAATCTCCACCTCACTCACTCAGAGCAACAATCATGCTTCTCGTCGTCCCTCGTCACACACTCCGCTGGTGGTTGACTCGAAGCCCAAACATCATCACCAGTTGAAGCACTCTGCCGGTTGCTTGGGGGGTTCAAAGTTGAGGGATTTTCGTCCAATTTCCTGAATTTCTAGCTCCTTGATTTTATGGGTTGAGGTTGAGAAATACAGTGGTTTCTAATTTCAATTCAAGGTAAGACACTTGCCTCTGTTCTCTCGATCTCCCCTCAAATCTCCTCCTCTCTCTCTTGTTCAATCTTTCAACCAATTTCTCTGTATCCCTCTCTATCTTCTCTCTCAGTCAATTTCTTTGTCTGAGATTTCTCTCCTTATATGATTGAGCTGACATATTGAGAAAGAAGGGCATGGAGTTATTGGGTCGATTCCTCCATCTCCTTGGTCGATTCGGGTAGTCTATAGGTTTTAGGCGGTGGATTCAAATGTTAGGGTCGGCTGGATGTTTGGTTAATTTGAGGTGTTCGAATTTCATGGAGGTTGGGGAGGTTGAAAATGAGGGTTCCGAAGGTGGGTGGTCGATTGAGATTGATTTTCGATGAACTTTTGTTAATTGTGTGGATTGGGTTTGAAGTCGGCTTCAATTGGGTTAATGATGTTCAGGGAGAAATAGAGAAGAAGATAGATTGTCCACCGGAATCTGGGTAGCGTGTAACGGTGCTGGTGGTGGCTGCGGCGGACATGGTGGCTGTACGGTGGTGTTCTTATTTCTATCAAACTGACGATTCTACCCTTTTAACAAAAGGACTTGTTTGTAAACTAACAGAGCATTCTGTTATGTAGTGGACGAAATTTTTTTACAGGTTTGACATTGACTAATTTTTTGCAAATGGGGTACATTTTCAGCAAGTTTTGAAAGTGGGTATTGCAAAGTGATAGTTTAGCCATACTGGGGGTATGCATTAAGTAATTAAGCCTATTATTTGGGAGGCCCTTTGTTGGCCATGGCTCTTTGCCTTGTTGGCTGGAGTCCCAGCCAATACTCACCCTTCTGGACTTTTGCTTCTTAAGGGGGTGTTGCAACACTTAAGGTCTAGTTTGGTATTGGGAGGTCCTTTGTTGACCATTATCACATGGGAGGTCCTTTTTAACCATTATCACTTGGGAGGTCCTTTGTTGACCATTACGATTTCCAGTACTGTGATTAATTACTCACTCCTTTGATTTTATATTTGGAAGCTGATAAATGGATCTGTATTCTATTTGGAAAATGACACTTATGAAGGACTAAACCGAAAATGTTTAAAGCTTTGGATAATGTCGTTCGTGATTTGGTTATCACTGTTGCTTTTCTACCATTGCAAACTCTGATAATGTTTACTTAAACTCTGTTACTTCTATATGTAACTTGTGACCCAAAAGTTTATATTCTCTTTCCTGTTTTACATGCTAAGGTGTATGTCCCTCAGTATTTATTACTATCTTTGAAAACTGTGGTTCCTGTTGTTTTCTTTCCACCGCAGGTCTAGGAGCTGGGGAATTATGAAATAGAAGGGGTGCGAGACCCACCTAGGCTGATAACGTCACAATTAGTATCTAGTGTTGTTAAGTTATTGTGTAATAATTAGCATCTTTTATATAAGACTCTAAGTTTAATGTTTAATATTATAAATTCATGTTGTGGATTGTATTGCTTTTGATCTCCGCCACTTCTATTAAGCATCTCTCTCCCGGTTTTGACTCAAGCTGGATAATGGGGTTGTTGCAGGATGTAATACCCCGTAATTTGGTCAGGGGTAAATTGGTAATTTAGGAGGCACAAAATAGCAATTATTTAATTCTAAATCTAATCATGAAGGCAGAGATAACTCGCACACGCCTATGGCCAACGCAACAACCTTTGCTCCATTCCCAACGCGCAGATCTACCTCTCCTTTAGCCAATATTCTACGTCTCTTTAGATCCAGCATATTTCGACAATTATGAGATCCACATCCAGTTTCTAATACCCATGATGTAGAGATAGTTAAATTGACATCCACAACAAAAATACCTGGTGGTGGTGGAATCACTATTCCAAGCCTCTTGTCCTCCAGATATTTTGGGCAGTTCCTCCTCCAGTGTCCAGGCTGACTGCAGTAGTGACACTCACCTTTAGTCACACCTTTGGCAATGCCACCAACAGGCTTAAGGGCAGGTTCCTTGGACTTGGCAACTGACTTGCCTTTGCCCTTGGAGGATGAGGCAAACCTTTTGCCCTTTCCTTTCTGCACCATCATAATGGCTTTGCCCTTGCCTTTTTTGATGCTCTGTTCAGCTGTCCTCAACATATTGAGTAAATCTGGCAGTGGTTTCACGATCTCGTTCATGTTATAGTTCATAATGAACTGTCCATAACTCTCAGGCAACGATTGCAACACGAGATCGGTTGCCAACTCTTGGCCGACCGGGAACCCCAGTCGGGCGAGATTCTCCAAGTACCCGATCATACGGAGTACATGGGGTCCCACCGGGTTCCCTTCTGCCAGATGACACTTGAATAGTGCCTTACAGACCTCATACCTCTCTACCCTTGCCTGCTCTTGGAAGAGCTGCTTCAGATGCTCGATCATATCGACATCATTCATGTTTTCGTGTTGCTTCTGAAGCTCAGAATTCATGGTGCATAGCATAAGGCAGGCTGCATCATTAGCGTCATCAACACGCTTTTGATACGCCTTTAGGGCAGCAGGTGTTTGGTTCTCTGGACCTTCTGGAACATGCTCCTCTATTGCGTACAGTTTCTTCTCTTGCTTGAGAACAATTCTCAAGTTTCTGTACCAATCAAGAAAGTTGGTTCCAGAGAGCTTGTCCTTCTCAGGGACAGATCGTAGGGAATGTTGTGAACTCGATGAGTTGTTTGCCATTTGGAATTCTACTCAAGGAAAATACGCAAGTTTTAGTATTTGTGAATTTTTGACTATATTCAATAATGGCTAGTTTATCAAATATAGCTCCCACTATTTTACTACGGATTAATAACCCTCAAGATATTAATGCGGAAAATATCCTTATATTTTCTAGTGGGCCAAGATCCATGTTTCATCTCCTTATGAGCTTTCTTTGGCAAGTCACCCATAATTTGACTACTTTAGGTAGGAACAATTCCAATTGCATCCCATATGCAACTCTTGGTTCAATTGGGCAAATAACTCCTTATTTATCCATCCATATGGATAATCCCAATTGATTGCCTCTAGGTTTCTTAATCATATTAATAGCCCAGTTGTGTTCAACCTCTTATTTAAATAATTGCACATTGTTACGTGCCATCGCATTCCATCATTATGAACCAAGTCGCCATGCTTTGGCACGCACGATCTTGATAAATAATGATGATAATGAGTGTTTAAATAACGAGAAGGCAAGAACACAATATTTGAATTTTGAGGGCTTTTTAAATTCAATTTTAATTGTTTTGTTGATCAATATCAACTAATCTATCCATTTGAGTTTGGGCACAACTCCAAATAATAGATTTGGGTTGTCTAATTATCTTATTATCCTAATTGCATACATCATCCATACACCAACCACACAATAATAAGACAATAAAATAAACAACCACAAAACAGAAATTAAACGTGATGTGGATATGGCCTTTTCTAGATTAAGACAATTCCAAACCAATGGAATTATCTATGAACCCTAAAGCAAACACATCTCCATGCGTCTTGAATCTTTGGTCCATCCTTCATAGTCATGTGGAATACTTCATGCTCCATATTTTGTGGCTCCTTTGGCTTTGGGCTTCTTTTCTTCAATATTGGCTAACAATCTACTTTATCTAGCACTAGCTAACTTCTATACTAAATAAAATAAATCTCACAAGTTGAAAAAAAAATGGCACGCAGGCCATAAATCCTAATTAATTATTACAATTAATTGATCAGCTCGCAGGCCGTAAAACCAAACCAAAAAATTAAACATCCACATCAAACCACATCCTAAGTCCATATCCAATCACCATGCGAATTGCACATAAACAGTTAAAATCCAATATTAACGCGCTTGGTCAATTTTAATTGATTTTATGATTTCTAGGGTTAAAACGGTCCATGGGCCCAACAATCAAATTGCCCGGGCCCAAAGAGGTGAACCTCAAGGCCCTAGGGCCGGCCCGGCCCATAACCCGCACGCCTAGGCCGCGGGCTAGGGCCGCCCGGCCCCTAAGGCGGCCAATCTTGGGCGGAAAGCAAGAGGGGCGGTCCCCTAGGGGGCCGAACCTCCTTGAGGGAGTTGTTTCCAAAACAACTCCCTTGCTTGGTTCCCAAGTTTGCTTGTTTCCTTGTTTTGGGAGAACTCCTTCTTCCCCAAGGATGCCCAAACCCTAGATCTAAGATCCTAAAATTTCTCAAACTCACCAATTCATGCATCCAATAGATCTTGTTATGATATATTATTGACAAATTGCATCCCATGCTTGATTTGTCTTGTTTTATGAGATAAACAATCAAATTAAGGTGTAAAACAACTAAAACGTAACACATAAACCACGTTTATGCTCTACGACCTGTGGCTCTGATACCACTGTAGGGTTTTGATTCATGGATGCGCAATGGAAACAAAAATAAACCATGCAAAACCCTCCAAGGATCACAAGTCAAGAGACATAACGATGGTAAAGGAAGAAATCAATAACACACCTTAGGGTTCTCCTTTGATGACTTCAAACGCGAATTGTGTCACGTTCTCTATGGTTGATCACGCCTAGAGTTGATTCCTAGATCTCCCAAGTCCTTGGTGCTAGCCCGGAAGAGGAAGAGGAAGAAAAATCACGCAAAACGAGACCAAAAAGGGGGCTCTCGGCCTCCTTGTGGCCGACGGGACGGGCGGCGGCAAGAGGGGCGGTCGGGCTCCTCTTGTTTGCTTTTTCTCTCTCCTTTTGTTCTCTCCCACTCTTGTTATGTTCAATAATGAGCATAAGTTATGGGAAGGGAGGAAGGAAGGTCCTTTATATAGTCCAACAACTCCTTGCCAACTACCTGAATTGGGTATGTTAAACAAGGATGCATTGGTTTAGGGGGAGTAATCAGTCACTATGTGTAGTATCCGTGTGATTCAAAGCCTTGAGATTATATTTTCTGAAGCCTAGAAAATATAGCTCAAAGTTTTGAACTTTCTGTATTCCTCTGAAACTTCTCAAAGCATTGAACTACTGTTTCATTGCTGCGATGAGTGGATTTGCATTATCTTTAAAAACTGGATCATGAAAAATTATGTGTTATCTTTGTAGATAATTACAGAATCTTTTCAAATGTTCAGAGATTTGTTCAAAATATCTTCAAATATCTTGAAAATCTTCTGAAATCTTTTTGCATGCAAATCTCCTACCTTTAGTCAAACTCTCTACCTACTTAAGCCAGCTTCAGGACTTATTTTTCTTCATTCTCTACTTCAATCTCTTCGTCTCTCTCTCTCTCTCTCTGAATTTCTCAAACCCTACCCAAATGGAGAGAAAATCCGAAAGAATTAAGCAGCTAGGTCAGACCTCCAACAAGAGGGTGAAGATAAAAGCTAACAGAAAGATCACCATTCATGGATCAAACTCTGAAGACACTGCTAGTGTTCATGAGACCTCACCCCCTGGAAAGAATACCAAGAAAGGGAAGGTTGTTTAAGAGGAAACTAGGGCTGAGTCAGATTCAGAATCTACAACAGAGGAGATAGTGAAAGAAAAGGGGAACAAGGATCAGGAGGAGTCAAGCAAGAAGAAGAAAGAGGTGATTGCTGAGAAAGAAAAGAAGAATGTATATTCTACAAAGGATAAGAAAACTGGTGACAAGAAAGCAGAAGTAACCCCAGAGAAGAAGGGTGAAGAAACCACTGAGAAGAAGAGGGTGAAACATAGTTCAGTGAAAACCAAGAAAGCTTAAAACTTTGGTAAGAATTTCTTGCCTGAATCTTGGTTTGTTAATACTGATGTCAGGAAAGTTTGGATGGATGGGTATGCATCTTCAAAGGTTTCTTTTTGCAGTATGATCAGTTCTGATTTATTAGAGTTTTTAGATTTAGACTGCATAAAGAACTTCAGAAATTCATCTGTTGGAAGTATGTTAAACCCACCCTCAGAAGCTTACCCTAGGTTAACCATATTGTTCTATTTGAACCTGGTACAAGAACTTGATGATAGTGATAGATATGTCTTAACCTCAAAGGTTGCTGGAGTGGAAATCAGGTTAGATCACAGGGTGTTCTCCAAAGTCTTGGGTGACTAGAAAGTATAAGGTTGGTGAATACCCTGATAGGAAAGAGATCCTAGAGAAAGCCAAATCCATGTTTTTCTTGGAGGGAACCACTTCTGAACCCAAACAGTTAACACATTATGTATTCAACTGTGAAGCCAAAATCCTATTTTCTATTATCATGAGGTGTGTGGTACCCAGGGAATACTCCAAAGAGTTGGTAACAGACAATGTTTTAATCCTGATGTAGTTGATTTTTCTAAGGGTTTGAGGTAGACCTTCCTACTATGGTGATGGAACACATGGTTTACTGTGGAACTTAAACTAGAAACCACTTACCACTTATCTTCAAACATTTTGGAGTGTCTTTGAAGGATGAAGAGAAGATTACTACTGCTTTTGGGATAGTGTATGAAGCATCCCTTCACAGTATTGGGATTGTGTATACCTGCTAAGGGAAAGTTGAAGTTCTATTAAGAGTTAAGTGATAAAGAGGTGAAGGAAAAAGGAGTTTATCAAACCTAGAGTTGCTTCAACACCTAAGGTACCTGGTCATCTGGATTTTTCACAGATCATAGATAGGGTTGAAGTTCTGGAAGATGGTGTGGAAGACTTGAGACAAGGATTGTTTGATTTATCTAATGATATGACTGAGTTCAAAGGTTTGGTGCTTAACAAGCTTGACATGATCATCAAAGGTTTGGATCTAGAGAAAGTACCTTCTTCAGAGAGCAGAGAGACTAGTATTGATTCAGAAGAAGTTCTGGGAGAAGCTCTCAAGAAACAGAAGAATAATAATAAAGGTGTTCCTGTTTTTCTGACATCAAAGAATATCTTTGATCGGTCTGATGAAGAGGTAGAAGATGAGGACAGTGCTGGAGAGAAAGTTGAATAGGAAGTTGTTAATCTGGACAAATTGGTTGATAAGGTTGTTGAGAAGATGCAAACTGAGGAAGCTAAAGGAAAGAAGACTGAAGAGCAAGGAGAGCCAGCTGAGGGAGAGGCAGAAGATGCAGAAGTCTCAGAAGAAGAACATGAAGAGAGTTAGGGAAAAGGCAAAGGAGCAGCAAAGTATACAGGATCTTCAAGGACTTGAACCTCACCTACCTATTCTGCTTATTCTCTTCAGTTCTGAAGCTTAGGCTACTATTTCTATTTATTTTAAAAAAACTCTGAACATATCCAACATTTTATTCAACTTTTTTGATGAAAGTCAAAAAGGGGGAGAAGATTATGTGTTTTATGTGTTTTAGTTTCATGTTTTGAGGATGTTTAGTATGCTTAGTATCTAATTTTACAATGTGTAATAATTTGTGGATCTGATGATGATTGTCTATGCAATTCTGTGTCATGATTATTGTCTATGCAATTCTGTGTTCTTTTTTGATGTTCTATGATTTATTTACTGCTGTTGTAAAATGCAGGATATCAAATTGTTTAGATAATGTGTTTTGTCTTTCATCAAGGGAGAGATTGACAAGTCTGAAGCACATGGACATTATGATATGAAAATACATGAAGTGAACTTATCTCCTTGATGATGAAAGCCATAAACACAAGCATAAGAATTTGCTAAGTACCAAAGCTTCAAAGCTTTGAGTTACTGTAGCAGCTCTTGTATGCATTATTTGTCTAACTATTTTGTGAAGGTTTTGGTTTTGTTTTGATGATGATTAGTTTAGTTATATAGTTATATTCATAAATCTACATTTCAAGAGGATCACTGCAGGTTTAGATTGGATTGAAAATCCAATACACATTCTGAAGAAGTTAGCAGCCAAAGCTTCAAAGCTTTGAGATTTTCAAGTTACTCTTTTCTGCTAAGTTCTTCTGACCTTCTTTCTGTGTGTAGATGGATTCAGTGTTACTTGGATGTTGTTACATGCTGATTATTGTCTATTATTGTGGACTCTATATTGGGTATTAGATATATTCATGAGATTGAATATAACTGTTAACTCAGAAGTATCAGCAGACAGTCTAGCATGATTATCTCTTTATTTGTTAGCTACTGTTTCAAGGAGATCTCTTTGCTAGATTGTATTGTTATTTGTTTGATCTTGTTTGCTAAGTATTTGCAGGTTTGTTGGACTCTACAATGTCCATAAACAGATCAGCAATGTACTAAAATTGAGTTGTTAATAGGAGCCTAACAGATAAGAGATATTTTAGGAATTTTGTTCCTTAAATCTCTCAAGTTGGTTGCAGACTAAAACAGCTAGCCAAGTTTGAATTACAGAGACTATTTAGAGACACAGAGGTCGTATTTTTGAAGAGATCAATAATCAGGGAAGATAAAATAGATATAGCTCATCAAATCATTCTGGGAATCAATTAAAGCAGGCTGAAGATCACTCAAATCTTGAAGAACTCTTCCAGCCTTTCAAAAGCTTATTCCTTCTGAGTTCTTCTATCTGTACTTAATGGTATCATCTTTTATGTATTTCTAAACCTCACTAAACATAGTAGTTTGGTTGTTCAAGTGAACAACAAGAGGTTCTTATTGTTTCAACAGGTTGTAGCCTTTAACTAGTTAGGTTGGGAACCACAAGTTGTATAAGTGTAAGGTAGCTCACTTAGGCTTGATATCTAGGGTTTAATCTGGGTAATTAATAAGAAGTTGTGTTTGAATCCTGGAAGGATTAGATCCCGCAGGCAGAGACTAGGTCCAATTGTGACTGAACTCTGTAAAATATATGTGTCCTTGCTAATTACTTTTAATGCTTTTACATACAGTTTAAATTGGAAGTCTCAAAGCTTTGGATCTTTCCAAGACTCAAATCTTTGAAGCCTCTATACCCTACTGTTATATCTTTCAGCTTCTCAAATCTATTTCGAAGCTTTGAGATATCAACAGCTTGCTTTACTTAATTTCAAAAACTTGAGTTTTGGCAAAAGCTAGCATACTCTATTCAACCCCCCCCCCTCTTCTAGAGTATTAATTGACTTGTTTACACCTAAATTACACACTTTCATTTTGTATGAGACTCTAAGTTTAATGTTTAATATTATAAATTTATGTTGTGAATTGTATTGCTTTTGATCTCTGCAACTTCTATTAAAGATCGCCCTCCCGGTTTTGTCTCGAGCCGGATAAGGGGTGTAGGTGGTATCAGAGCAGTTATTTCCACTAAAGGGATTAAAACATGTAGGGTAACTTAAAATGAACATAGGACAAAGATAAAATACGGAAAATCCAGGTATTTGGGGGAGTTATTGTTTACTTCCTATTGAATGATAATTTGCTACGTTTTATATGACATTCTCCTGTTTCGTGTTGGGCCTAGTGCTAATTCAAGTATATGCCAGTCCTTCTATTTGTGGAATATTCTCGGTGTATCTCGATGAGTTATGTGATTGGTTTCTATTATCTATTCACTGGTTGTGACATGTTTCTTAAGGAAATGAGTATGTGGAAAGTTCATGTGATGCTTGTTAATGTGTGTTACTTGTGACAATGTTTTCTGCTAGTTTGAAATAAAGACGAACTGGTAATGATCATATGTACTGTACCAGTGGACCTCGTTGCATGCGTTGTATTTTATTTGTATTGGTAGCCTGCTAGGCGTTATGGCGTTAGCGGTGACTCTAGGACACGAAAACCTAGTTCTGACTCGAGCTTCGAGGATGAAGCTCATCCTAAGGGGGGAAGGTTGTAATACTTCTTATTTTACTTAGGGGCAATTTAGTAATTTGATTTATTAATTCAGTGTTGGGTTGCGAGTGGTGATTTGGGTATTTTTCGGGAATTCATTAGACTAGAAACTCGTGTGAGAACTCTAAATTTTTCGCGATTTCTTTTATTCTTCTAGACGAACTCACGATGACAACCACCGCACTACCCTATACACTCAGCACACCCAATATTTTCTTATTTCTTATTGTTTAATAAAAAGAAATCCTATTTTTATTTTACAATTTCTTCCTTCTCCTTCATGGTCACGAAATAATCACCGCCACCATTGTCACTGCCACACCTCCACCGCCCTCATCAACATCACTCACTCAAGAAACCTTCTATTTAAATCCTCATCTCCAACCCATGGAACACACACAGCCAGCCACCACACCTACCACCTTCATCACCACCGTCTTCTTCATCAACACCGCCAACACCATCATCAACTCCTCCCTCCACTCATTGCCCTCTCTGCCTTTCCCTTCTCCCCCTCGGCTTCTTTCTCTCTGTTCTCTAATGAGAATCAGCAGCTCAAGTAGCTGGGAGCAGCCACCAACCACCGCCACCGCTACACCACCAGGAAAAAACCAGCGGAAGCCAACCATCACCAAAGGTTCTCATCTCCCTCTGCCTATCTCTCGATCTCTCTCTCTATCCGGACCCCGGAATAGAAAAAGAGGCAAAGAACGCAGCAAGCAGCAGCAATAGCTCCGGCGAACATCATGTTTTCCGGCGAAAGATTGATGCAGCCGAACCAAGGCCACCCAGGCCTTCTTCTCTATCAATATGTACTCAAGGAGTTCCGATTAGACTTCTAGTAGCATCAACCGGATCAGGAGAAGCCATTTAAGACTACGACGAGCTCCACCGCCGACAACAACTTCGGCGACTCGACCCGCTTGGTTTCTTGATCATTTTTCGCCATTAATGGCTTGGGTAACTCCTAAAACTCCCTCTAATTCGTTTCTAGTAGTCAAAATTAGATTTTTGTGGCTTAGATCTCTATTTTAATTGGGAGAAAGCGAGAGTGCACCGTTATTTTATATTGGGGGGGCTAGTTAGTCTTTTTCAGAAATATGGGGTACCTTTTGTAGTTTATCTGAAACTTTGGGGAGCTAGCCATAGCTTATGCAATCTACATTTATTCTATATTTACTCGTAAAAACTATTAACAAAGTTTACTAAATTATATTTCAAATAAATAACGAATGTTTTATTAATTATAATAAACCATTATTCTTGGAAAATAATGTTGTTTCAATTATTTACTACATGCCGCCTTTAAATACTGAGTTTCAAATAGTTATTAATCTTTCATTAACAAGAACATTTGTTTAAAATTAATATTTTCGTATCTAGAAAAGGTATATTTTTTAGCCAGAGTAACACTTTACAAATATAACAATTGATCTTTTTCTTACTATATTTAGTATTACAACTATGCATTTTTAATAATTATTTATAAGTGTTATTTAATATCAAGATTATTTCAAAACTACTTCTTTATATAAAAGATGGGTTCTGCGGGGATAAGTAGCGCCGAACTTAGTATTCGACCTAGCCGAACAACCGTATAGGGCTAGTGTGCATTCACTCATTTGGAAGTATCGTCGTTGTGACTAGAGATTTATGAATTGTAGGCGACAGGTTCACAGACAAGGACTACGATCATCCGTATGAGCTGTATGTGATAATTGATGTTGAATAAGGTGAGTTTGCATGCTTAGCCTAGCGTGCCTAGCTTCGTCCCTGTCGAATTCGGATATTCATTTTCTATCTCAAAATATATTTTTGAATTAAATTAATCAAACGTGATTTTATACTTGTCTCAAAATTGTATTGTTATGTGTTTCTTCTTGACAAATTTGGACTTGTAATTACTATTCATGGAAACTCTAAAGAAATAATAATTCATTAATCACGTAATGTGAAACACCGCACGTACCGGACTCTGTTACTATTTGGGAGGTCTTTCGTTGACTAATATTATTTGGGAGGCCCTTTGTTGGCCATGGCTCTTTGCCTTGTTGGCTGGAGTCCCAGCCAGTACTCACCCTTCTGGCATTTTGCTTCTTAAGGGGGTGTTGCAACACTTAAGGTCTAGTTTGGTATTGGGAGGTCCTTTGTTGACCATTATCACATGGGAGGTCTTTTTTAACCATTATCACTTGGGAGGTCCTTTGTTGACCATTACGATTTCCAGTACTGTGCTTAATTACTCACTCCTTTGATTTTATATTTGGAAGCTGATAAATGGATCTGTATTCTATTTGGAAAATGACACTTATGAAGGACTAAACCGAAAATGTTTAAAGCTTTGGATAATGTCGTTCGTGATTTGGTTATCACTGTTGCTTTTCTACCATTGCAAACTCTGATAATGTTTACTTAAACTCTGTTACTTCTATATGTAACTTGTGACCCAACAATTTATATTCTTTTTCCTGTTTTACATGCTAAGGTGTATGTCCCTCAGTATTTATTTGAAAATTGTGATTCCTGTTGTTTTCTTCCCACCGCAGGTCTAGGAGCTGGGGAATTATGAAATAGAAGGGGTGCGAGACCCACCTAGGCTGATAACGTCACAATTAGTATCTAGTGTTGTTAAGTTATTGTGTAATAATTAGCATCTTTTATATAAGACTCTAAGTTTAAAGTTTAATATTATAAATTCATGTTGTGGATTGTATTGCTTTTGATCTCCACCACTTCTATTAAGTATCGCTCTCCCGGTTTTGACTCAAGCTGGATAATGGGGTTGTTGCAGGATGTAATACCCCGTAATTTGGTCAGGGGTAAATTGGTAATTTAGGAGGCAAAATATGAATTTTAAATTGTTTGGATAATTTATCGTAAACTTGTGTGAATTTTAGAATGTGAAACGGTAGTTTTACGTGTATATTTTAGTTTCAGTGCGTACGTGACCACTGCATGGGGTAGTGAGCTTACCACACCAAATCATTTTCCATTGTTGAATAATAACATTTTCCTTTTATTTTTTTCACCTTCCCCTACCTTTGTCTTCACGGCAAAGGCTTTCCACCGCCCTCCTTCATCACCACCAACACCTTCACCGCCCTCACCCTCTGTATAAAACCCACCCCCACTCTTCACTGGTCCCCCAGCATCGACCCTCATCACCAGTTACCACCATCATCAGCAGTCACAACCCTCCTTGCCGCCAACACCATCGTTTGTCCTCGACGGAAAATGACCGAGGAAGAGGGAGCCCAACTCTCTGATCCACACTCCCTCTCCATTATCTCTCATATCCCCTCTCTGTCGCGACCCAGAAAGAAGAAAGAAGAAGGAGAAAGTGGCAGCAGCATCCAGCCTCTAGAAGAACCTCCGACGCCACTTTCGGAAGCCATTAAAGCCAACCAAAAGCTCGCACCAACAAACCCAGATCCACCCAGGCTCTCCCCTCCACCCCAATCAACCCCCTAGGGTCCGATCAACACCCAGAAGGCCTCAGCAGTACCTAGCAGCAAACGAAGAGCCATCGTCTGTTGGAAAAGATGCCCTAGAGGCAATCTATTTTTAGTATGAATTGGCTAGAATAATCATTGTATTATTTATGGAGATATTTAATATAATGAAGTCCTTAGATTTGCAAATTGTGTTGTTTATCTTAAATATCCCTATCAAATGTAATGATTAATAGGACGATCATCTATATACTAGTATGGGGTTGGATTGATATGGAGATATCACGATCCAACACATGGGTATGTATTAGGAGTAATGACATACCGGATTGACCCATATCCGAGAAGGCTACATACAATTTATGTAAAGTCACAAGTGCTTCTCGAGGTGATAGTATATTATCATCCTTAGACTTGAAGTCACTAGATTCTCCAGTTGTGAAATATTGTGCTTTGACATCGTCAAACGTTACTCCGTAACTGGGTAGCTATAAAAGCGCATACACTATTAGAAAAATAGGATTAAAGGGCGCTTTTAAAAAGGCCCCGCCGTTTTTGGTATCTAAAAACGGCGCTTACTGGAAAAGTGCCGTAATTCACGGCGGTTGCATGAAAACCGCCGTTAAATTGGTCCAATGTAAGGCGGGATAAATAAAAGCGTCGTTTCAAAAATAGTATACGGCGGTTGTTTACTTGACGCCGTTACTTTTACGGCGCTTTCTATATTTGTGCCGTTAAATTTAACGGTGACTTTTAAAAACCGCCTTATGCTTTAATTTTTTCTAGAATTGATCTTAACCGTTGGATTGAAAACCTAGTTTATAAATTATCCCACCTTTCCCTCCCTCTCATCAGACTTGTGCGGCGCCCCCTCACTTCCTCTTCGTCCCTCTCTCCTCTTGAAAGAGAGCAACCACCAAGTACCAACCAGTGCTCCTCCACCGCTCCTCTGGTCGTCGCAAATCACAGCCACCCAGATTCAATCAACTCCTCCCCTCTTTCCCGCAACGCTGATTCATGGGACGAGCCTATCTAGAAGGTCGGAGGCAGTGCTAAATTGCACTTGATGTCCAGATACGGTGGCCACATCGTCCCTCGGTTTGCTACGTCGGCGGCGAAACCCTTTCGATCTGGTTTCTCTTCTTCGATCCCCTCTCGATCTAGTTCCATCTCTCCTTTCCCCTCCCTCTCAAATCGATGGACTTTCTCTCAAATCGATCTGGTTTCTCTCTACCAGAAACCAGATCGATTCTCTCAAATCGATGGACTTTCTCTCCTTTTGCATGTCTCTCTATTTTGATATCTTGATCTGGTTTCAGGTTTCTCTCAAATCGATCGGCTTGATCTGGTTTCTCTTCTTCGATCCCCTCTCGATTTGGTCGAATTGCTTTGTGTGGATGACCAGATGGACTTTTGCATGTCCCTCCCGATCTGCCATCTTGATCTACTTTCTCTGATTTCTCATATTTGTTCGAGTTGATGAATAAAACTCTGGGTTCAAAAAAAAGTTCTTCAAAACCTGGGTTGATGAAGAAGTTCAAACTGATGAACAATTCCTGAATCTGATTTTAATAATAAAAAAAAATAAGTGAAGTAAATATGTCGATGAAATAAAAACATTAATAACATTTCTACAAAAATAATAGAAAAACGTATATATGAACAAAATTAGAAATATTTTCTATTTAAAAAAGAATAACGTTGAAAGGGCGGTTTTTTAAAATAGCGTCGTTAAAGTTGTCGGCGGTTTACCAAACGCCGTTTATATTAACGGCGCTATATAGCGCCGTTTTGCCATATACGACACTTAGTTTAACGGCAGTTGCACAACCGCCGTACTAACCGCCGTAAGGACGATAAACGGCGGTTTTAGGGCTATTTAGGGCGCTTTTTGGGTGCCCTTTTTGGCAAGATTTCCTGTAGTGATATTAGGCACAATAGGATGCAAGCTTAGAGATGGTGAGTGATGCAGATCGGATTTGTCCCTTCCACATAACGGGAGAAAATATCCGAGGCCACTCGAGGGATGGTTCCTATAGTACGTCTGGCCATACTCATATAAATCAATATGGGGATATTAATGTTATACGCACGGATAGGGCTATTCCCAAAATCGAGAAACATGGATTGGATATACGAGTGTGACTTGTATGTCTCGTGTCCAATCCATATAATGATACAAAGGGATGCGATAATACGATCACAAGGTTTTTCGGGTGACTATTTCTATTAATTGGGTGGCATGGATGTGATGCTAGACACCGCTCCATGTTTGTAAATAATTACTACCAGTTAAGTAGAAACCTATGGGGTCACACACCATATGGATATAATTGGACATGGGATTTAATTAATAAGGATTAATTAAACAGGTCATATTGCAACAAGTTGCTAATTTAGTAGGACTAATTAGCAAGTAATACTAATTCATATATGGATATAATTAGTATTGGGCCCTCTATGGAAACCAGTAGGAGTAGTTGGACTATATAAAGGAACTCCTTCCTTCCCACTCAAGTGTTTATTCATAACACATTGAGAGGAGAGAAAGGAGTAGAGATCAAGACACAAGAGGGCCGGCCAAACCGACCCTCCGCATCCGCCCCCTACCCGTCGGCCCAAGGAGGCCGAACACCTCCTTGTTGCTTCGTTGCGTGATTCCGTTGTCTCCTTCCTCCGTTCTAGCTAGCACAAGAAGGCAAGGAAGGTCCAATTCTCTATCCTAGCCGTGGATCAACCGTAGAGAACGTGACACTATTCGCGTTTGAAGTCATCACAGGAGAACCCAAAGGTAAACCTGAATTTATCCTTTACTATCGTTATGTGTTCTTGACTTGTGATCCTTGGAGGGATATGAATAGAATATTTATTATATTTCGCTGCGATTCCATGTTCAAAACCATACAGTGGTATCAGAGCCATATGTCGTAGAGCACAACGTAGTTTTACGTGTTACGATTTTGTTGTTTTAACACTTTAAATTCATGTTATCGCGTAAAACGACATATTAAGCAAATTAGATGCAATTGAATGGAGATCCAATCAAACGAGATCTAATTGTGCATTGGATGCAAAAAATTAGTGAGTTTTGTCACATAGGATGTGAAGATCTTGGTTTGAAGATTAGGGTTTGGGCACATGTTTGGAAAAAGAGGTTTTTTCAACATGGAAACAACTTGGATTGGGCAACAAGGAAGGAGTTATTTTTGTAAACAACTCCATACAAGGTTCGACCCCCCTATAGGGACCGCCCCTTGCTCCTTGCCGCCCAAGCCACGCACTGCCTAAGGGCCGACCGGGCCTAGGCGCGACCGGGGTGACCGGCGGCTTGGGCTTGGCCGGGCCTAGGGCCGTGTGTGATCCAATAGGGGCTTGGGAAGTTCTTTTGGATTGTTTTTGACCCTACTTCTTCCAAAATATTTAAAATTAAACAAGCGCGTTAAAATTGGTTTTAACTGTTTATGTGCTATTCACATGGTGGTTGGATATGGCCCTAGGATGTGGTTTGTGTGTGAATGTTTACTTTGTGGTTTGTTTTACGGCCTGCGAGCTGATCAATTTAATGTAATAATTAAAAGTTTACGGTCTGCGAGCCGGTATTTTCTCTCAACTTGTGAGATTTATTTTATTTAGTATAGGTGTAGCTAGCACTAGATAAAATAGATTGTTAGCCAAGATTGAAGAAAAGAAGCCCAAAGACAATGGAGCCACAAAGATGGAGCATGGAACATTCCACAAGACTATAAAGGATGGACCAAAATAAGGACGCGCATGGAGATGTAATCTATTTTAAGTTTCATATATATTCTCATTGGCTTGGGAATATCTTAGTCTAGAAAAAGGCCATATCCATTCCACGTTTAATTTTCTGTTGTGGTTGTTTATTTTATTGTCTTATTATTTTGTGACTGGTGTATGGTTGATGCTTGCGATTAGGATAATAAGATAATTAGACAACCCGGATCTATGTTTTGAAGTTTTGCCCAAAATTCAAACATATAGATCATGATATGGATCAACAAAACAAATTAAAATTAAAGGAAAATCCCTCATTTAAAATATTGTGTTTATGCCTTCTCGTTATTTAAACACTCATCATGATCACTATATCCCATGTTCGTGCGTGCTAAAGCAGGGTGTCATGGTTTATCGTGATTAGATGTGATGGCACGTAACAATGTGCAAATTGTTTAAGTAAGAGGTTGAACACAGCTAGGTAGATTTAATAAGATTAAAAGAACCTAGAGGCATACAGTTGGGATTCTCCATGGGGATGGATAAAAAATAGTTATTTGCCCAATTGAACCAAGAGTTACATATGAGGTAATTGGAATGGTTCCTACCTAAATAACCAATTCCGGGTGACTTGCCAAAGCAAGCTAGGAAAAGGCAAAATATGGATCTTGGCCCACTAAAAAATATAAGGATATTTTCGTCATTAATATGGAGGGTTATTAATCCTATAAAAATAGTGGGAGCTATATTTAATAATCTAGCCATTATTGAGTATAGTAAAATCATACTAAAATCTTGTATATTTATCGTTTTGTAGAATTCCAATGACAAACAATTCATCTAATTCATCACACTCCCTACGTGCTGTTCTTGAGAACGAAAAGCATTCTGCAACCAACTTTCTGGACTGGTATAGAAATTTAAGAATTGTTCTTAAACAAGAAGAGAAACTCTACTACACACTAGAAGAAGCAGTTCCATAGGGTCAGAAAATAATACCGCAACAGTTATAAAGGCGTATCAAAAATATCGTTGACGATGATAATGATGCGGCCTGCCTTATGCTTTGCACCATGTCTCTTGAGATTCAGAAGAAACAGGAGAACATGAGTGCAGTCGATATGATCGAACACTTAAAGCAGCTCTTCCAAGAGTAGGCAAGGGTTGAACGGTATGAAGTTTCTAGGGCATTGTTCAAGAGTCACTTGGCGGAAGGGAACACAGTAGAACCGCCCGTGTTGCGGAGGATCGGGTATCTTGAGAATCTCGATCGCCTAGGGTCCCCGATCGGTCAAGAGTTGGCCACATATCTCATTCTGCAATTGCCGGATAGTTATGGACAGTTCATCATGAACTATAACATGAATGAGATCGCCAAAACTCTGCCAGAGCTTCTCAATATGTTGAGGACAGCTGAACAATCCATCAACAAGGGGAAGGGCAAAGCCATACTGATGGTACAGAAAGGAAAGGGCAAAAGGTTTGCCTCTACTTCCAAGGGAAAAGGCAAGTCAATTGCCAAACCTAAGGACACTGCTCTTAAACCTGCTGGTGGCGTGGCCAAAAGCGTGATCAAGGGTGATTGTCACTACTACAGTCAGCCTGGACACTGGAAAAGGAATTGCCCAAAGTATTTGGAGGATAAAAGGCTTGGGATAGTGATCCCACAACCACCAGGTATATTTGTTATAGATGTTAATTTAACTACTTCTTCATCATGGGTATTGGATACTGGATGTGGATCTGATATTTGTCTAAATATGCAGGATCTAAGTATAAGTAAAAGATTGGCAAAAGGAGAGGTGGACCTGCGCGTTGGGAATGGAGCAAGAGTTGAAGCGTTGGCCATAGGCGTGTATAGGCTGTCTCTGCCTTCTGTATTAGTATTAGAATTAAATAATTTCTTTTATGTTCCTGCTATGAGTAAGAACATTATTTCCTTATCTTGTTTGGACAAGGAAGGTTTTACTATTTCAATAAAGAACAATTTGTAGGGTTTTGATTCATGGATCGCGCAAACGGAAGCATAATCAATCAAACAAACAACCATGCAAAACCCTCCGAGGATCACAAGTCTAGATGCATAACGATAGTGAAGGTAAGAAATCATAAACACACCTTTGGGTTCTCCTTGATGACTTCAAACGCGAATAGTGTCACGTTCTCTATAGTTGATCCACGCCTAGAGTTGATCCTAGATCTCCAATCTCCTTGGTGCTAGCCCGGAATGAGAGGAGGGTGAAGGAATCACGCAAAACGAGGCACAAAGAGGGGTTCGGCCCTCTTGTGGCGTCGGGGACGAGGGGCGGCGGCAAGGGGGCGGCGTCCTCCTTGTTGCTTGCTCTCTCTCCCCTTTGTTCTCTCCCACTCTTGTTATGTTCTCTTTAGAGCATAAGTTATGAGGAAGGAAGGAAGGAGGGTCCTTTATATAGTCCAACAACTCCTTGTTAACTACCTAAAGGACTTATTCTAGTCCTACTAGAATTCAATTTAGTCCCTTCCTTGCAAATTAGTCCCTTCTAAGTTTGCAAGGGTTTGCAAAGTGATCCTTCTAATTAATTAATCCAATTAATTAATTCCAAATCTAGTACAACTCTATATAGCGTGTGACCCCATAGGTTCTATCTAGTTGGTAGCAACTCTTTGCTAATATGGAGCGGTTTCTAGCAAAACATCCATTCTAGCCAACTAATAGAATAGTCATCTAGACAACCTTGTACAAGTAATTGTCTCATCCCTTTGCCTCCATATCCGGATTGGACACGAGACATACAAGTCACACTCGTATATCCAATCCCTAGTTTCTCGATCCATGGAATAGCCTTATTCGTGCAAATAACATCAATATCCCATATATTGATTTATTTGAGTCTGGCCAGACATTCTATAAGCACTATCCTTCGAGTGGCCTTGGATATTTACTCCCGTTATGTGGGAGGGGCAAATCCTCTCTACGTCCACTACGATCTCTAAGCTTGCTTCTCATTGATTCCAGTACACGCCTTTATAACTACCCAGTTACGGTGTAGCGTTTAACGCTACCAAGATCACAATGATCCACAACTAGAATATCTAGTGACTTCAAGTCTAAGGATGACAATACCATTGTACCCGAGAAGCACTTGTGACTTAACATAACGTGTATGTAGCCTTCTCGGTGATGGGTCAATCCAGTGCAACATTCCGTAATGCACACCTATGTGTTGGATCGTGATATCTCCATATCAATCCAACCCCATACTAGTATATAGATGATTGTCCCATTTAATCATTATACTTGACTAGGGATATTTAAGATAAACAACACGATTGTAAATCTAAGGACTTCATTATATTAAATATCCAATAAATAATAAATGAATTTTCTAGCCAATTACAGATTCATACTAAACTAGACTGCCTCTAGGGCATCTATTCCAACAGTCTCCCACTTGCACTAGAGCCAATCTGGCGCATCTCGTATGCCCATACTCCTAGTGTGCCCTTCATGCTTCCACTGCGTGAGAGGCTTCGTAAGCGGGTCTGACAGATTATCATCTGTAGGAATCTTGCATATCCGAACGTCTCCTCTATCGATAATATCTCGAATCAGATGAAACTTCCTGAGCACATGCTTGGACTTCTGGTGCGATCTGGGTTCCTTTGATTGCGCGATCGCCCCAGTGTTGTCACAGAACAACTCCACTGGATCCGCAATGCTAGGGACCACACCAAGTTCAGAAACAAACTTTCTGATCCAAACAGCCTCCTTTGCTGCGCCATTTGCAGCAATGTACTCAGCCTCTGTTGTAGAATCAGCTACCGTCTCTTGCTTGGAACTCTTCCAGCTCACCGCTGCTCCATTCAGGAAAAAACACATATCCCGATTGTGATCTAAAGTCATCTCTATCGGTTTGGAAGCTTGCATCAGTGTAACCCCTTACACGCAACTCTTCCTCACCGCCAAACATCAAGAAAGCATCCTTAGTTCTTCTCAAGTACTTTAGGATGTTCTTGACAGCAATCCAGTGACTCTCACCCGGATTGGATTGGTATCTGCTTGTCATACTCAAAGCATATGACACATCTGGTCTAGTACATAACATGGCGTACATGATAGATCCTATGGCCGAGGCATAGGGAATCCTACTCATGCGTTCCTTCTCAATCTCATTGGAAGGACAACCACTCTTCGAAAGAGCAATTCCATGTGACATGGGCAAGAATCCCTTCTTGGAGTCTTGCATGTTGAACCGTTTCAACACCTTGTCAATATATGTACTTTGACTTAGGCCTAGCAACCTTTTAGATCTATCTCTATAGATCTTTATACCGAGTATATAGGCTGCTTCCCCTAAGTCCTTCATTGAGAAACACTTTCCTAGCCAATCTTTCACAGATTGCAGCATGGGAATGTCGTTTCCAATGAGTAGTATGTCATCCACATACAAGACCAGAAAAGCTACAGAGCTCCCACTAACCTTCTTGTAAACACAAGACTCATCTTCGTTTCTGATGAAGCCAAACTCTTTGACCACTTCATCAAAACGTCGATTCCAACTCCTAGAAGCTTGCTTCAATCCATAAATGGATCGTTGCAGCTTACAGACTTTGTTGGCTTGCTTTGGATCCTCAAAACCCTCCGGCTGTATCATATACACGTCCTCGAGGAGATTCCCATAAAGGAATGCTGTTTTGACATCCATCTGCCAAATCTCATAGTCGTAGTATGCTGCAATTGCAAGTAGGATTCGGATGGATTTGGTCATTGCGACTGGTGAAAAGGTTTCATCATAGTCAATACCATGAATCTGTCTGAATCCTTTGGCCACCAATCGACCCTTATAGGTAATCACATTACCATCCATGTCGATCTTCTTCTTGAAGACCCACTTGCACCCTATGGGCCGCGCCCCATCAGGTGGTTCCACCAAAGTCCATACTTTGTTGGTGTACATGGATTCCATCTCGGATCTCATGGCTTCAAGCCACTTCTGCGAGTCTGGGCCATTCATGGCCTCCTCATAGGTAGTAGGCTCATCATCTATGAGCATCGTGTCACCAGAATCAGTTACGAGAAGTCCGTACCTCTCGGGTTCCTGGCGCACTCTACTAGATCTACGAAGCTCTTGTGTTACCTGAACAGGTGGATCCACAACTGCTTGTGATTCCTGTTCATGTTCCATAATCGGTTCAGTGATTTGTGGTTCTTGAACTTCTTCAAGTTCTACATTCCTCCCACTTGCTTCTTTAGAGACAAACTCTCTCTTTCTAGAAACACGCCGGTCCGAGCAACAAACACTTTGTTCTCGGTTGGATTGTAGAAGTAGTATCCCTTAGTTTCCTTAGGGTACCCCACAAATTTACACTTATCCGATTTAGGCCCTAGCTTGTCTGATTGTAAACGTTTTACATAGACATCGCAGCCCCAAATCCTCATGAACGACAGTGTGGGACGCCTCCCACTCCACATCTCATATGGTGTCTTCATGACTGATTTAGATGGAACACGGTTAATGGTGAAAGCTGCACTCAATAGAGCGTGGCCCCAAAATGATAATGGAAGATCGGTTTGACACAGCATAGACCGAACCATATCCAATAGGGTTCGATTCCTCCTCTCGGACAC
The DNA here is from genome assembly GCA_023055425.1 of Linanthus parryae. Lineage (NCBI taxonomy): Eukaryota > Viridiplantae > Streptophyta > Magnoliopsida > Ericales > Polemoniaceae > Linanthus > Linanthus parryae. The sequence continues at coordinate 130,983,636 of JALGPY010000002.1, read as the reverse complement.
GCCATTCCATTGTGGCGTTCCGGGTGGAGTGAGTTGGGACACGATCCCACACTCTCTAAGATAGTCGTCAAACTCTTGGCTCAAGTATTCTCCTCCACGATCCGATCGTAGAGCCTTGATACTTTTGCCAAGTTGCTTCTCTACTTCATTCTTGAATTCTTTGAACACTTCAAAGGATTCGGATTTTGCCCTCATAAGGTACACAAATCCATATCTACTGTAATCATCAGTAAACGTAATGAAGTAGACATAACCACCCCTGGCAGGCGTGGCAAATGGCCCACACACATTGGTATGTATGAGCGCCAATTGCTCACTAGTCCTTTCACCTTTCTTATTGAAAGGGGACTTTGTCATTTTTCCCAATAAACAAGCCTCACATGTCTCATATGAGTCAAAATCAAATGAGTCTAGTAATCCATCCTTATGGAGTCTAGATACACGTTTCTCATTTATGTGGCCTAAACGACAATGCCATAAATAAGCAGGATTTAAATCATTTATTTTAATCCGCTTGGTATTAATGTTGTAGACAGGATTGCTTAGATCAAGGACATAAAGTCCATTAAATAATTGCGCACTAAAATAGTGAATATTATTCAAATAAAAGGAACAACAATTGTTTTTTATTGAAATAATAAAACCTTCCTTGTCCAAACAAGAAATAGAAATAATGTTTCTGCTCATAGCAGGCACAAAATAGCAATTATTTAATTCTAAAACTAATCCTGAAGGCGGAGATAGCTCGCACACGCCTATGGCCAACGCAGCAACCTTTGCTCCATTCCCAACGCGCAGATCTACCTCCCCTTTAGCCAATCTTTTACTTCTCTTTAGATCCTGCATATTTCGACAAATATGAGATCCACATCCAGTATCTAATACCCATGATGTAGAGATAGTTAAATTGACATCTACAACAAAAATACCTGGTGGTGGTGGAATCACTATTCCAAGCCTCTTGTCCTCCAGATATTTTGGGCAGTTCCTCCTCCAGTGTCCAGGTTGACTACAGTAGTGACATTCACCCTTAGTCACGACTTTGGCAATGCCACCAACAGGCTTAAGGGCTTGTTCCTTGGACTTGGCAACTGACTTGCCTTTGCCCTTGGAGGAAGATGCAAACTTTTTGCCCTTTCCTTTGTGCACCATCATAATGGCCTTGCCCTTACCCTTGTTGATGCTCTGTTCAGCCGTCCTCAACATGTTGAGCAAATCTGGCAGTGGTTTAACGATCTCGTTCATGTTATAGTTCATAATGAACTGTCCATAACTTTCGGGCAACGATTGCAACACGAGATCTGTTGCCAACTCTTGGCCGACCGGGAACCCAAGCCGGGCGAGATTCTCCAAGTACCCGATCATTCGGAGTACATGGGGTCCCACCGGGTTCCCTTCTGCCAGATGACATTTGAACAGTGCCTTTGAGACCTCATACCTCTCTACCCTCGCCTGCTCTTGGAAGAGCTGCTTTAGATGTTCGATCATATCGACAGCATTCATGTTCTCATGTTGCTTCTGAAGCTCAGAGGTCATGGTGCAAAGCATTCGGCAGGCCGCATCATTAGCGTCGTCAACACGCTTTTGATACGCCTTTAAGGCAGCAGGTGTCTGATTCTCTGGACCTTCTGGAACTTGCTCCTCTATTGCGTACAGTTTCTTCTCTTGCTTGAGAACAATTCTCAAGTTTCTGTACCAATCAAGAAAGTTGGTTCCAGAGAGCTTGTCCTTCTCAAGGACAGATCGTAGGGAATGTTGTGAACTCGATGAGTTGTTTGCCATTTGGAATTCTACAAAAGGAAAATACGCAAGTTTTAGTATTTGTGATTTTTTTTTGACTATATTTAATAATGGCTAGTTTATTAAATATAGCTCCCACTATTTTTCTACGGATTAATAACCCTCAAGATATTAATGCGGAAAATATCATTATATTTTCTAGTGAGCCAAGATCCATCTTTTCCATTTCCTTATGAGCTTGCTTTGGCAAGTCACCCATAATTCGATTACTTCTTAGGTAGGAACGACTTCCAATTGCATCCCATATGCAACTCTTGGTTCAATCGGGCAAATAACTCCTTATTTATCCATCCGTATGGATAATCCCAATTGATTGCCTCTAGGTTTCTTAATCAAATTAATAGCCTAGTTGTGTTCAACCTCTTACCTAAACAATTGCACATTGTTACGTGCCATCGCATTCCATCATTATGAACCAAGTCGCCATGCTTTGGCACGCACGAACTTGATAAATAATGATGATAATGAGTGTTTAAATAACGAGAAGGCAAGAACACAATATTGAATTTTGAGGGATTTTAAATTCAATTTTAATTATCTTGTTGATCAATATCAACTAATCTATCTATTTGAGTTTGGGCACAACTCCAAATAATAGATCCGGGTTGTCTAATTATCTTATTATCCTAATTGCATGCATCATCCATACACCAACCACACAAATAATAAGACAATAAATAAACAACCACAAAACAGAAATTAAACGTGATGTGGATATGGCCTTTTCTAGACTAAGATAATTCCAAGCCAATGGAATTATCTATGAACCCTAAACAAACACATCTCCATGCGTCTTGATCTTTTGGTCCATCCTTCATAGTCATGTGGTGTGCTCCATGCTCCATGCTCCATCTTTTGTGGCTCCTTTTGGCTTTGGGCTTCTTTTCTCCAATCTTGGCTAACAATCTACTTTATCTAGCACTAGCTAATATCTATACTAAATAAAATAAATCTCACAAGTTGAGAAAAAAAATGGCACGCAGGCCATAAAACCCTAATTAATTATTACAATTAATTGATCGGCTCGCAGGCCGTAAAACCAAACCACAAAATTAAACATCCACATAAAACCACATCCTAAGGCCATATCCAATCACCATGCGATTTGCACATAAACAGTTAAAATCCAATTTTAACGCGCTTGGTCAATTTTAATTGATTTTAGGATTTCTAGGGTTAAAACGGTCCATGGGCCCAACAATTCAATTGCCCGGGCCCAAACAAAGTGAACCATAAAGCCCTAGGGCCGGCCCGGCCCAAAACCCGCAAGCTAGGCCCGCGGGTTAGGGCCGCCCGGCCCCTTAGGGCGCCATTCTTGGGCGGCAAGCAAGGGGGCGGTCCCCTAGGGGGCCGAACCTCCTTGTGGAGGTTGTTTCCAAAACAACCTCCTTGCTTGGAGCCCAAGCTTGGTTGTTTCCTTGTTTTGGGAGAACTCCTTCTTCCCCAAGGATGCCCACACCCTAGATCTAAGATCCTAAAATTTCTCAAACTCACCAATTCATGCATCCAATGCAATAATTGGGTCTTGTTATGATTAATTCTTTGACAAATTGCATCCAATGCTTGATTTGTCTTGTTTTACGCGATAAACAACAAATTAAGGTGTAAAACAACAAGAATGTAACACATAAACTACGTTTATGCTCTATGACCTGTGGCTCTGATACCACTGTAGGGTTTTGATTCATGGATCGCGCAAACGGAAGCATAATCAATCAAACAAACAACCATGCAAAACCCTCCAAGGATCACAAGTCTAGATGCATAACGATAGTGAAGGTAAGAAATCATAAACACACCTTTGGGTTCTCCTTGATGACTTCAAACGCGAATAGTGTCACGTTCTCTATAGTTGATCCACGCCTAGAGTTGATCCTAGATCTCCAATCTCCTTGGTGCTAGCCCGGAATGAGAGGAGGGTGAAGGAATCACGCAAAACGAGGCACAAAGAGGGGTTCGGCCCTCTTGTGGCGTCAGGGACGAGGGGCGGCGGCAAGGGGGTGGCGTCCTCCTTGTTGCTTGCTCTCTCTCTCCTTTGTTCTCTCCCACTCTTGTTATGTTCTCTTTAGAGAATAAGTTATGAGGAAGGAAGGAAGGAGGGTCCTTTATATAGTCCAACAACTCCTTGTTAACTACCTAAACGACTTATTCTAGTCCTACTAGAATTCAATTTAGTCCCTTCCTTGCAAATTAGTCCCTACTAAGTTTGCAAGGGTTTGCAAAGTGATCCTTCTAATTAATTAATCCAATTAATTAATTCCAAATCTAGTACAACTCTATATAGCGTGTGACCCCATAGGTTCTATCTAGTTGGTAGCAACTCTTTGCTAATATGGAGCGGTTCTAGCAAAACATCCATTCTAGCCAACTAATAGAATAGTCATCTAGACAACCTTGTACAAGTAATTGTCTCATCCCTTTGCCTCCATATCCGGATTGGACACGAGACATACAAGTCACACTCGTATATCCAATCCCTAGTTTCTCGATCCATGGAATAGCCTTATTCGTGCAAATAACATCAATATCCCATATATTGATTTATTTGAGTCTGGCCAGACATTCTATAAGCACTATCCTTCGAGTGGCCTTGGATATTTACTCCCGTTATGTGGGAGGGGCAAATCCTCTCTACGTCCACTACGATCTCTAAGCTTGCTTCTCATTGTATCCAGTACACGCCTTTATAACTACCCAGTTACGGTGTAGCGTTTAACGCTACCAAGATCACAATGATCCACAACTAGAATATCTAGTGACTTCAAGTCTAAGGATGACAATACCATTGTACCCGAGAAGCACTTGTGACTTAACATAACGTGTATGTAGCCTTCTCGGTGATGGGTCAATCCAGTGCAACATTCCGTAATGCACACCTATGTGTTGGATCGTGATATCTCCATATCAATCCAACCCCATACTAGTCTATAGATGATTGTCCCATTTAATCATTATACTTGACTAGGGATATTTAAGATAAACAACACGATTGTAAATCTAAGGACTTCATTATATTAAATATCCAATAAATAATAAATGAATTTTCTAGCCAATTACAAATTCATACTAAACTAGATTGCCTCTAGGGCATCTATTCCAACACAATTGTTGTTCCATTTATTTTGATAGTATTCACTATTGTAGTGCGCAATTATCTATTGGGTTATATATCATTGATCTAAGCTATCCAATCTATAACATAAATACTAAGAGGATTAAAATGAATTATATAAATCCTGCTTATCTATGGCATTGTCGTCTAGGCCATATAATTGAGAAACGTGTATCTAGACTCCATAAGGATGGATTTTTAGACTCATTTGATTTTGAATCATATGAACATGTGAGGCTTGTTTATTAGGAAAGATGACAAAGTCCCCTTTCAATAAGAAAGGTGAAAGGACTAGTAAGAAATTAGAACTCATACATACTGATGTGTGTGGGCCATTTGCTACACCTGCCAGAGGTGGTTATGTCTACTTCATTACATTCACCGATTATTTCAGTAGATATGGATTTGTATACCTTATGAAGGCCAAATCCGAATCTTTTGAGAAATTCAAGGAATTTAAGAATGAAGTAGAGAAGCAACTTGGAAAAAGTATCAAGGCTCTACTATCAGATCGAGGAGGCGAATATTTGAGGCAAGAGTTTGATGATTATCTTAGAGAGTGTGCGATATTTTCCCTGTTGGAATAGATGTCCTACAGGAAATCTAGTTTAGTATGAATTTATTTTGGCTAGAACATTCATTGTATTATTTATTGGATATTTAATATAATGAAGTCCTTAGATTTACAATTGTGTTGTTTATCTTAAATATCCCTAGTCCAGTATAATGATTAATGGGACAATCATCTATAGACTAGTATGGGGTTGGATTGATATGGAGATATCATGATCCAACACATGGGTGTGCATTAAGGGTAATGGCGCACTGGATTGAACCATCTCCGAGAAGGCTACATATATGTTATGTTAAGTCACAAGCGCTTCTCGTGGTGCAATGGTATTGTCATCCTTAGACTTGAAGTCGCTAGATATTCTAGTTGTGGATTATTGTGATTTTGGTAGCGTCAAACGCTACACCGTAACTGGGTGGCTATAAAGGCGTGTACCGGATACAATAAGAAGCAAGCTTACAGATCATCGTGGAAGTAGATAGAATTTCTCCCTCCCACATAACGGGAGCAAATATCCTAGGCCACTCGAGGGATAGTGCTTATAGAATGTCTGGCCAGACTCAAATAAATCAATATGGGATATTGATGTTAATTGCACGAATAATGCTATTCCCAGGATCGAGGAACTATGGATTGGATATACGAGTGTGACTTGTATGTCTCGTGTATAATCCGGATATAGAGACAAAGGGATGAGACAATTACTTGTACAAGGTTTGCTGGATGACTATTCTATTAGCTGGCTAGAATGGATGTTTTGCTAGAAACCGCTCCATATTAGCAAATTGTTGCTACAAACTAGATAGAACCTATGGGGTCACACACTATATAGAGTTGAAGTAGATTTGGGAATTAATTAATATGATTAATTAATTAGAAGGATCACATTGCAACACCTTGCAAAGTTAGTAGGACTATTTTGCAAGGAAGGGACTAAATTGAATTCTAGTAGGACTAGAATAGGTCCTTTAGGTAGTTGACAAGGATTTTTTGGACTATATAAAGGATGCTCCTTCCTTCCTTCCCACACTTATGAGCCTTTTGATCACAAATTGAGTGGGAGAGAACAAAAGGAGAGAGAGAGCAAGCAACAAAGGGCCAAAACCGACCCTTTGCCGCCGCCCCCTACCCTGTCGGCCCCCAAGGAGGCCGCCACCTCCTTGTTGCCTCGTGTTGCGTGATTTCTTCTTCCTCTTCCTTCGTTCCTAGCTAGCACAAAGGAGAAGGAAGATCTATATCTCAACTCTAGGCGTGGATCAATAGTAGAGACGTGACACAATTCACGTTACAAGTCATCACAAGAGAAACCCTAAGGTGTGTAACTTGATTTCTTCCTTTACCATCGTTATGTCTCTTGTCCAGTGATCCTTGGAGGGCATTGAATGGATAAATTATATTTTTCCGCTGCATATCCATGATCAAAATGCTACATTGGTATCAGAGCCACAGGTCGTAGAGCATAAACGTGGTTTATGTGTTACGTTTTGATAGTTTTACACTTTAAATTTATTGTTTATCGCGTAAAACAAGACAAATCAAGCATATGATGCAATTTGTCAATGATCAAACAATACAAGACCTAGTTTTTGCATTGGATGCATGAATTAGTGAGTTTAAGAAATTTTAGGATCTAAGATCTAGGGTTTGGGCATCCTATTGAAAGAAGGAGTTCTTTTCAAACAAGGAAACAACCAAACTTGGGCAACAAGCAAGGGAGTTGTTTTGGAAACAACTGTTGGAATAGATGCCCTAGAGGCAATCTAGTTTAGTATGAATTTGTATATGGCTAGAAAATTCATTTATTATTTATTGGATATTTAATATAATGAAGTCCTTAGATTTACAATCGTGTTGTTTATCTTAAATATCCCTAGTCAAGTATAATGATTAATGGGACAATCATCTATAGACTAGTATGGGGTTGGATTGATATGGAGATATCACGACCCAACACATAGGTGTGCATTAGGGAATGTTGCACTGGATTGACCCATCACCGAGAAGGCTACATACATGTTATTTTGAGTCACAAGTGCTTCTCGGGTACAATGGTATTGTCATCCTTAGACTTGAAGTCACTAGATATTCTAGTTGTGGATCATTGTGATCTTGGTAGCGTTAAACGCTACACCGTAACTGGGTAGTTATAAAGGCGTGTACTGGATACAATGAGAAGCAAGCTTAGAGATCGTAGTGGACGTAGAGAGGATTTGCCCCTCCCACATAACGGGAACAAATATCCTAGGCCACTCGAGGGATAGTGCTTATAGAATGTCTGGCCAGACTCAAATAAATTAATATGGGATATTGATGTTATCTGCACGAATAAGGCTATTCCATAGATCGAGAAACTATGGATTGGATATACGAGTGTGACTTGTATTTCTCGTGTCCAATCCGGATATGGAGGCAAAGGGATGAGACAATTACTTGTACAAGGTTGTCTAGATGACTATTCTATTAGTTGGCTAGAATGGATGTTTTGCTAGAAACCGCTCCATGTTAGCAAAGAGTTGCTACCAACTAGATAGAACCTATGGGGTCACACGCTGTATAGAGTTGTGTTAGATTTGGGAATTAATTAATTGGATTAATTAATTAGAAGGATCACTTTGCAAACCCTTGCAAACTTAGTAGGGACTAATTTGCAAGGAAGGGACTAAATTGAATTCTAGTAGGACTAGAATAAGTCCTTTAGGTAGTTAACAAGGAGTTGTTGGACTATATAAAGGACCCTCCTTCCTTCCTTCCTCATAACTTATGCTCTAGAGAGAACATAACAAGAGTGGGAGAGAACAAAGGAGAGAGAGCAAGCAACAAAGGAGGCCGACGCCCCCCTTGCCGCCGCCCTCGTCCCCGTCGGCCAAAAAGAAGGGCCGAGCCCCTCCCTTTTGTCTCGTTTTGCGTGATTCCTTCACCCTCCTCTCATTCCGGGCTAGCACCAAGGAGATTGGAGATCTAGAAACAACTCTAGGCGTGGATCAACTATAGAGAACGTGACACTATTCGCGTTTGAAGTCATCAAGGAGAACCCAAAGGTGTGTTCATGAATTCTTACCTTTACTATCGTTATGCATCTAGACTTGTGATCCTTGGAGGGTTTTGCATGGTTATTTTTTTGATTATGCTTCCGTTTGCGCGATCCATGAATCAAAACCCTACAGTGGTATCATAGCCACAGGTCATAGAGCATAAACGTAGTTTATGTGTTACATTCTTGTTGTTTTACACCTTAAAATTGTTGTTTATCGCGTAAAACAAGACAAATCAAGCATGGGATGCAATCTGTCAATAATTAGATCATAACAAGACCCAATTTTGCATTGGATGCATGAATTGGTGAGTTTGAGAAATTTTAGGATCTAAGATCTAGGGTTTGGGCATCCTTGGGGAAGAAGGAGTTCTCCCAAAACAAGGAAACAACCAAACTTGGGCTCCAAGCAAGGAGGTTGTTTTGGAAACAACCTCCATAAGGAGGTTCGGCCCCCCTAGGGGACCGCCCCCCTTGCTTGCCGCCCAAGATTGGCGCCCTAAGGGGCCGGGCAGCCCTAACCCGCGGGCCTAGCTTGCGGGTTTTGGGCCGGGCCGGCCCTAGGGCCTTATGGTTCACTTTGTTTGGGCCCGGGCAATTGGATTGTTGGGCCCATGGACCGTTTTAACCCTAGAAATCCTAAAATCAATTAAAATTGACCAAGCGCGTTAAAATTGGATTTTAACTGTTTATGTGCAAATCGCATGGTGATTGGATATGGCCTTAGGATGTGGTTTGATGTGGATGTTTAATTTTGTGGTTTGGTTTTACGGCCTGCGAGCTGATCAATTAATTGTAATAATTAATTAGGGTTTTATGGCCTGCGTGCCATTTTTTTCTCAACTTGTGAGATTTATTTTATTTAGTATAGATATTAGCTAGTGCTAGATAAAGTAGATTGTTAGCCAAGATTGAAGAAAAAAGGCCCAAAGCCAAAGAAGCCACAAAAGATGGAGCATGGAGCATGGAGCATACCACAAGACTATGAAGGATGGACCAAAAGATCAAGACGCATGGAGATGTGTTTGTTTAGGGTTCATAGATAATTCCATTGGCTTGGAATTATCTTAGTCTAGAAAAGGCCATATCCACATCACGTTTAATTTCTGTTTTGTGGTTGTTTATTTATTGTCTTATTATTTGTGTGGTTGGTGTATGGATGATGCATGCAATTAGGATAATAAGATAATTAGACAACCCGGATCTATTATTTGGAGTTGTGCCCAAACTCAAATAGATAGATTAGTTGATATTGATCAACAAAACAATTAAAATTGAATTGAAAAATCCCTCAAAATTCAATATTGTGTTCTTGCCTTCTCGTTATTTAAACACTCATTATCATCATTATTTATCAAGTTCGTGCGTGCCAAAGCATGGTGACTTGGTTCATAATGATGGAATGCGATGGCACGTAACAATGTGCAATTGTTTAGATAAGAGGTTGAACACAACTAGGCTATTAATTTGATTAAGAAACCTAGAGGCAATCAATTGGGATTATCCATATGGATGGATAAATAAGGAGTTATTTGCCCGGTTGAACCAAGAGTTGCATATGGGATGCAATTGGAATTGTTCCTACCTAAAAGTAGTCAAATTATGGGTGACTTGCCAAAGCAAGCTCATAAGGAGATGAAAAGAAGGATCTTGGCCCACTAGAAAATATAAAGATATTTTCCGCATTAATATCTTGAGGGTTATTAATCCGTAGAAAAAATAGTGGGAGCTATATTTAATAAACTAGACATTATTAAATATAGTCAAAAATTCACAAATACTAAAACTTGCGTATTTTCCTATTGTAGAATTCCAAATGGCAAACAACTCATCGAGTTCACAACATTCCCTACGATCTGTCCTTGAGAAGGACAAGCTCTCTGGAACTAACTTTCTTGATTGGTACAGAAACTTGAGAATTGTTCTCAAGCAAGAGAAGAAACTGTACGCAATAGAGGAGCATGTTCCAGAAGGTCCAGAGAACCAGACACCTGTTGCCTTAAAGGCGTATCAAAAGCGTGTTGATGACGCTAATGATGCGGCCTGCCTAATGCTTTGCACCATGACCTCTGAGCTTCAGAAGCAACATGAGAACATGAATGTTGTCGATATGATCGAACATCTAAAGCAGCTCTTCCAAGAGCAGGCAAGGGTAGAAAGGTATGAGGTCTCAAAGGCACTGTTCAAATGTCATCTGGCAGAAGGGAACCCGGTGGGACCCCATGTACTCCGAATGATCGGGTACTTGGAGAATCTCGCCCGGCTTGGGTTCCCGGTCGGCCAAGAGTTGGCAACCGATCTCGTGTTGCAATCGTTGCCCGAGAGTTATGGACAGTTCATTATGAACTATAACATGAACGAGATCGTTAAACCACTGCCAGATTTGCTCAACATGTTGAGGACGGCTGACCAGAGCATCAACAAGGGTAAGGGTAAGGGCAAGGCCATTATGATGGTGCATAAAGGAAAGGGCAAAAAGTTTGCATCTTCCTCCAAGGGCAAAAGCAAGTCAGTTGCCAAGTCCAAGGAACAAGCCCTTAAGCCTGTTGGTGGGATTGCCAAGGTCGTGACTAAGGGTGAATGTCACTACTGTAGTCAACCTGGACACTGGAGGAGGAACTGCCCAAAATATCTGGAGGACAAGAGGCTTGGAATAGTGATTCCACCACCACCAGGTATTTTTGTTGTAGATGTCAATTTAACTATCTCTACATCATGGGTATTAGATACTGGATGTGGATCTCATATTTGTCGAAATATGCAGGATCTAAAGAGAAGTAAAAGATTGGCTAAAGGGGAGGTAGATCTGCGCGTTGGGAATGGAGCAAAGGTTGCTGCGTTGGCCATAGGCGTGTGCGAGCTATCTCTGCCTTCAGGATTAGTTTTAGAATTAAATAATTGCTATTTTGTGCCTGATATGAGCAGAAACATTATTTCTATTTCTTGTTTGGACAAGGAAGGTTTTATTATTTCAATAAAGAACAATTGTTGTTCCTTTTATTTGAATAATATTCACTATTTTAGTGCGCAAATATTTAATGGACTTTATGTCCTTGATCTAAGCAATCCTGTCTACAACATTAATACCAAGCGGATTAAAATAAATGATTTAAATCCTGCTTATTTATGGCATTGTCGTTTAGGCCACATAAATGAGAAACGTGTATCTAGACTCCATAAGGATGGATTACTAGACTCATTTGATTTTGAATAATATGAGACATGTGAGGCTTGTTTATTGGGAAAAATGACAAAGTCCCCTTTCAATAAGAAAGGTGAGAGGACTAGTGAGCAATTGGCACTCATACATACCGATGTGTGTGGGCCATTTGCCACGCCTGCCAGGGGTGGTTATGTCTACTTCATTACATTTACTGATGATTACAGTAGATATGGATTTGTGTACCTTATGAGGGCAAAATCCGAATCCTTTGAAGTGTTCAAAGAATTCAAGAATGAAGTAGAGAAGCAACTTGGCAAAAGTATCAAGGCTCTACGATCGGATCGTGGAGGAGAATACTTGAGCCAAGAGTTTGACGACTATCTTAGAGAGTGTGGGATCGTGTCCCAACTCACTCCACCCGGAACGCCACAATGGAATGGCGTATCCGAGAGGAGGAATCGAACCCTATTGGATATGGTTCGATCTATGATGTGTCAAACTGATCTTCCATTATCATTTTGGGGCTACGCTCTATTAAGTGCAGCTTTCACCATTAACCGTGTTCCATCTAAATCAGTCATGAAGACACCATATGAGATGTGGAGTGGGAGGCGTCCCACACTTCCGTTCATGAGGATTTGGGGCTGCGATGTCTATGTAAAGCGTTTACAATCAGACAAGCTAGGGCCTAAATCGGATAAATGTAAATTTGTGGGGTACCCTAAGGAAACTAAGGGATACTACTTCTACAATCCAACCGAGAACAAAGTGTTTGTTGCTCGGACCGGCGTGTTTCTAGAAAGAGAGTTTGTCTCTAATGAAGCAAGTGGGAGGAATGTAGAACTTGAAGAAGTTAAAGAACCACAAATCACTGAACCGATTATGGAACATGAACAGGAATCACAAGCAGTTGTGGATCCACCTGTTCGGGTAACACAAGAGCTTCGTAGATCTAGTAGAGTGCGCCAGGAACCCGAGAGGTACGGACTTCTCGTGACTGATTCCGGTAATACGATGCTCATAGATGATGAGCCTACTACCTATGAGGAGGCCATGAGTGGCCCAGACTCGCAGAAGTGGCTTGAAGCCATGAGATCCGAGATGGAATCCATGTATACCAACAAAGTATGGACTTTGGTGGAACCACCTGATGGGGCGCGGCCCATAGGGTGCAAGTGGGTCTTCAAGAAGAAGATCAACATGGATGGTAATGTGATTACCTATAAGGGCCGATTGGTGGCTAAAGGATTCAGACAGATTCATGGTGTTGACTACGACTATGAGATTTGGCAGATGGATGTCAAGTGGGTCCTCACATGTTCCTACTTGCAATTGCAGCATACTACGACTATGAGATTTGGCAGATGGATGTCAAAACAGCATTCCTTTATGGGAATCTCCTCGAGGACGTGTATATGATACAGCCGGAGGGTTTTGAGGATCCAAAGCAAGCCAACAAAGTCTGTAAGCTGCAACGATCCATTTATGGATTGAAGCAAGCTTCTAGGAGTTGGAATCGACGTTTTGATGAAGTGGTCAAAGAGTATGGCTTCATCAGAAACGAAGATGAGTCTTGTGTCTACAAGAAGGTTAGTGGGAGCTCTGTAGCTTTTCTGGTCTTGTATGTGGATGACATACTACTCATTGGAAACGACATTCCCATGCTGCAATCTGTGAAAGATTGGCTGGGAAAGTGTTTCTCAATGAAGGACTTAGGGGAAGCAGCCTATATACTCGGTATAAAGATCTATAGAGATAGATCTAAAAGGTTGCTAGGCCTAAGTCAAAGTACATATATTGACAAGGTGTTGAAACGGTTCAACATGCAATATTCCAAGAAGGGATTCTTGCCCATGTCACATGGAATCACTCTTTCGAAGAGTGGTTGTCCTTCCAATGAGATTGAGAAGGAACGCATGAGTAGGATTCCCTATGCCTCGGCCATAGGATCTATCATGTACGCCATGTTATGTACTAGACCAGATGTGTCATATGCCTTGAGTATGACAAGCAGATACCAATCCAATCCGGGTGAGAGTCACTGGATTGCTGTCAAGAACATCCTAAAGTACTTAAGAAGAACTAAGGATGCTTTCTTGATGTTTGGCGGTGAGGAAGAGTTGCGTGTAAGGGGTTACACTGATGCAAGCTTCCAAACCGATAGAGATGACTTTAGATCACAGTCGGGATATGTGTTTTGCCTGAATGGAGCAGCGGTGAGCTGGAAGAGTTCCAAGCAAGAGACGGTAGCTGATTCTACAACAGAGGCTGAGTACATTGCTGCAAATGGCGCAGCAAAGGAGGCTGTTTGGATCAGAAAGTTTGTTTCTGAACTTGGTGTGGTCCCTAGCATTGCGGATCCAGTGGAGTTGTTTTGTGACCACACTGGGGCGATCGCGCAATCAAAGGAACCCAGATCGCACCAGAAGTCCAAGCATGTGCTCAGGAAGTTTCATCTGATTCGAGATATTATCGATAGAGGAGACGTTCGGATATGCAAGATTCCTACAGATGATAATCTGTCAGACCCGCTTACGAAGCCTCTCACGCAGTGGAAGCATGAAGGGCACAGTAGGAATATGGGCATACGAGATGCGCCAGATTGGCTCTAGTGCAAGTGGGAGACTGTTGGAATAGATGCCCTAGAGGCAATCTAGTTTAGTATGAATTTGTATATGGCTAGAAAATTCATTTATTATTTATTGGATATTTAATATAATGAAGTCCTTAGATTTACAATCGTGTTGTTTATCTTAAATATCCCTAGTCAAGTATAATGATTAATGGGACAATCATCTATAGACTAGTATGGGGTTGGATTGATATGGAGATATCACGATCCAACACATAGGTGTGCATTACGGAATGTTGCACTGGATTGACACATCACCGAGAAGGCTACATACATGTTATGTTGAGTCACAAGTGCTTCTCGGGTACAATGGTATTGTCATCCTTAGACTTGAAGTCACTAGATATTCTAGTTGTGGATCATTGTGATCTTGGTAGCGTTAAACGCTACACCGTAACTGGGTAGTTATAAAGGCGTGTACTGGATACAATGAGAAGCAAGCTTAGAGATCGTAGTGGACGTAGAGAGGATTTGCCCCTCCCACATAACGGGAACAAATATCCTAGGCCACTCGAGGGATAGTTCTTATAGAATGTCTGGCCAGACTCAAATAAATCAATATGGGATATTGATGTTATTTGCACGAATAAGGCTATTCCTTAGATCGAGAAACTATGGATTGGATATACGAGTGTGACTTGTATGTCTCGTGTCCAATCCGGATATGGAGGCAAAGGGATGAGACAATTACTTGTACAAGGTTGTCTAGATGACTATTCTATTAGTTGGCTAGAATGGATGTTTTGCTAGAAACCGCTCCATGTTAGCAAAGAGTTGCTACCAACTAGATAGAACCTATGGGGTCACACGCTATATAGAGTTGTGCTAGATTTCGGAATTAATTAATTGGATTAATTAATTAGAAGGATCACTTTGCAAACCCGTGCAAACTTAGTAGGGACTAATTTGCAAGGAAGGGACTAAATTGAATTCTAGTAGGACTAGAATAAGTCCTTTAGATAGTTAACAAGGAGTTGTTGGACTATATAAAGGACCCTCCTTCCTTCCTTCCTCATAACTTATGCTCTAGAGAGAACATAACAAGAGTGGGAGAGAACAAAGGAGAGAGAGCAAGCAACAAAGGAGGCCGACGCCCCCCTTGCCGCCGCCCTCGTCCCCGTCGGCCAAAAAGAAGGGCCGAGCCCCTCCCTTTTGTCTCGTTTTGCGTGATTCCTTCACCCTCCTCTCATTCCGGGCTAGCACCAAGGAGATTGGAGATCTAGAAACAACTCTAGGAGTGGATCAACTATAGAGAACGTGACACTATTCGCGTTTGAAGTCATCAAGGAGAACCCAAATGTGTGTTCATGAATTCTTACCTTTACTATCGTTATGCATCTAGACTTGTGATCCTTGGAGGGTTTTGCATGGTTATTTGTTTGATTATGCTTCCGTTTGCGCGATCCATGAATAAAAACCCTACAACAACTCCCTAAGAGGTTCGGCCCCATAGGGGACCGCCCCTCCTTGCTTGCCGCCCAAGTAAGGGACGGCCTAGGGGCCGTGGGCAGCCCTAGCGCATGGCCTAGCCGTGTGGGCTAGGGCTTGGCGGTCCTCCTTGGGGCTCGGGCAATTAAATTGTTGGGCCCCTTGGACCATTTTAACCCTAGAAAATTCCTAAAATCAATTGAAATTGACCAAGCACTGTAAAATTAGATTTTAGCTGTTTAGCATGGTGATTGGATATGGCCTTAGGATGTGGTTTGGTGTGATTGTTTAATTTTGTGGTTTGGTCAATTTGTTGTAATAATTAATTATGATTTTATGGCCTGCGAGCCATTTTTTTTCTTAACTTGCGAGATTTATTTTATTTAGTATAGATGTTAGCTAGCGCTAGATAAAATAGATTGTTAGCCAAGATTGAAGAAAAGAAGCCCAAAGCCAAAGGAAGCCACAAAAGATGGAGCATGGAGCATTCCACATGACTATAGAGGATGGACCAAAAGATGATGACGCATGGAGATGTGTTTGCTTTTAGGGTTCATAGATAATTCCATTGGCTTGGAATTATCTTAGTCTAGAAAAGGCCATCCACATCACGTTTTATTTTATTTTGTGATTGTTTAATTTTATTGTCTTATTATTTTGTGGTTGGTGTATGAATGATGCATGCAATTAGGATAATAAGATAATTAGACAACCCGGATCGATTATTTGGAGTTGTGCCCAAACTCAAATACATAGATCAGTTAATATGGATCAACAAAACAAATAAAATTGAATATGAAAATCCCTCAAATTTCAAATATTATGTGATTTCCTTCTCGTTATTTAAACACTCATTATCATCATGATTTATCAAGTCCCTGCATGCCAAAGCAAGGCGACTTGGTTCATAATGATGGAATGCGATGGCACAAACAAGTAATGTGCAATTGTTTAAATAAGAGGTTGGACAAAACTAGGCTATTAATATGATTAAAAACCTAGAGGCAATCAATTGGGATTATCCACAAGGATGGATAAATAAGGAGTTATTTTCCCAATTGAACCAAGAGTTGCATAGGGATGCAATTGGAATTGTTCCTACCTAAAGTAGTCAAATTATGGGTGACTTGCCAAAGCAAGCTCATAAGGAGATGAAACATGGATCTTGGCCCACTAGAAAATATAAGGGTATTTTCCGCATTAATATCTTGAGGCTTATTAATCCGTAGAAAATAGTGGGAGCTATATTTGATAAACTAGCCATTATTGAATATAGTAAAAAATTCACAAATACTAAAACTTGCGTATTTTCCTTTTTGTAGAATTCCAAATGGCAAACAACTCATCGAGTTCATAACATTCCCTACTATCCGTCCTTGAGAAGGACAAGCTCTCTGGAACCAACTTCCTTGATGGGTACAGAAACTTGAGAATCGCTCTCAAGCAAGAGAAGAAATTGTACGCAATAGAGGAGCAAGTTCCAGCAGGTCCAGAGAATAGTACCCCTGCAGCCCTAAAGGCATATCAAAAACGTGTTGATGACGCTAATGATGCGGCCTGCCTTATGCTATGCACCATGACTTCGGAGCTTCAGAAGGAACACGAAAACATGAATGTTGTCGATATGATCGAGCATCTGAAGCAGCTCTTCCAAGAGCAGGCAAGGGTTAAGAGGTATGAGGTCTCCAAGGCATTGTTCAAGTGTCATCTGGCTGAAGGAAACCCAATGGGACCCCATGTACTTCGAATGATCAGATACTTGGAGAATCTCGCGCGACTAGGGTTTCTGGTCGGCCAAGAGTTTGCAACCGATCTCGTGTTGCAATCGTTGCCTGAGAGTTATGGACAGTTCATCATGAACTATAACATGAACGAGATCGTGAAACCACTACTAGATTTACTCAATATGTTGAGGACATCTGAACAAAGCATCAACAAGGGAAAGGGCAAGGACATTATGATTGTACAGAAAGGAAAGGGCAAAAGGTTTGCCTCGTCCTCCAAGGGCAAAGGCAAGTCAGTTGCCAAGTCCAAGGAACCTGCCCTTAAGCCTGTTGGTGGCATTGCCAAAGGTGTGACTAAAGGTGAGTGTCACTACTGCAGTCAGCCTGGACACTAGAGGAGGAACTGCCCAAAATATCAGGAGGACAAGAGGCTTGGAATAGTGATTCCACCAACCCCAGGTATTTTTGTTGTAGATGTCAATTTAACTGTCTCTACATCATGGGTATTAGATACTGGATGTGGATCTCACATTTGTCGAAATGTGCAGGATCTAAAGAGAAGTATAAGATTGGCTAAAGGGGAGATAGACCTGCGCGTTGGGAATGGCGCAAAAGTTGCTGCGTTGGCCGTGGGCGTGTGCGAGCTATCTCTACGTTCAGTATTAGTTTTAGAGTTAAATAATTGCTATTTTGTGCCTGCTATGAGCAGAAACATTATTTCTATTTCTTGTTTGTACAAATAAGGTTTTATTATTTCAATAAATAACATTTATTGTTCCTTTTATTTTAATAATATTCACTATTTTAGTGCGCAATAATTTAATGGACTGTATGTCCTTGATCTAAGCAATCCTGTCTACAACATTAATACCAAGAGGATTAAAATACATGATTTAAATCCTGCTTATTTATGGCACTGTCGTTTAGGCCACATAAACAAGAAATGTGTATCTAGACTCCATAAGGATGGACTCCTAGACACATTTGATTTTGAATCATATGAGACATGTGAGGCTTGTTTATTCGGAAAAAATGATAAATTTCCCTTTCAATAAGAAAGGTGAGAGGACTAGTGAGAAATTGGTGCTCATACATACTGATGTGTATGGGCCATTTGCCACGCCTGCCAGGAGTGGTTACGTCTACTTCATTACATTTACTGATGATTACAGTAGATATGGATTTTTGTACCTCATGAGGGCCAAATCTGAATCCTTTGAAAGGTTCAAAGAATTCAAGAGTGAAATAGAGAAGCAACTTGGAAAAAGTATCAAGGCTCTACGATCGGATCGTGGAGGAGAATACTTAAGCCAAGAGTTTGACGACTATCTTAGAGAGTGTGGGATCGTGTCCCAACTCACTCCACCCGGAACGCCACAATGGAATGGCGTGTCCGATAGGAGGAATCGAACCCTATTGGATATGGTTCGATCTATGATGTGTCAAACTGATCTTCCTTTATATTTTTGGGGCTATGCTCTATTAAGTGCAGCTTTCACCATTAACCGTGTTCCATCTAAATCAGTCATGAAGACACCACATGAGATGTGGAGTGAGAGGCGTCCCACACTGTCGTTCATGAAGATTTGGGGCTGCGATGTCTATTTAAATCGTTTACAATCAGACAAGCCTGGGCCAAAGTCGGGTAAGTGTAAGTTTGTGGGGTACCCTAAGGAAACTAAGGGTTACTATTTCTACAATCCAACTGAGAACAAAGTGTTTGTTGCTCGGTCCGGCGTGTTTCTAGAAAGAGAGTTTGTCTCTAAAGAAGCAAGTGGGAGGACTGTAGAACTTGAAGAGATTCAAGAACCACAAATCACTGAACCGATTATGGAACATGAACAGGAACCAGATGGAGTTGTGGAACAGCCTGTTCAGGTAACACAAGAGCTTCGTAGATCTAGTAGAGTGCGCCAGGAACCGGGGAGGTATGGACTTCTCGTGACCGATTCCGGTGACACGAAGCTCATAGATGATGAGCCTACTACCTATGAAGAGGCCATAAAAGGGCCAGAATCTTAGAAGTGGTAGAAGCCATGAGATCCGAGATGGAATCCAGGTATACCAACAAAGTATGGACTTTGGTGGAACCACCCGAAGGGGCATGGCCCATAGGGTGCAAGTGGGTCTTCAAGAAGAAGATCGACATGGATGGTAATGTCATTACCTATAAGGGCCGATTGGTAGCTAAAGGATTCAGAAAAAATTCATGGTATTGCCTATGGTGAAACCTTTTCACCAGTCGCAATGACCAAATCCATCCGAATCCTACTTGCCATTGCAGCATACTACGACTATGAGATTTGGCAGATGGATGTCAATACAGCATTCCTTTATGGGAATCTCCTCGAGGACATGTATATGATACAGCTGGTGGGTTTTGAAGATCCAAAGCAAGCCAACAAAGTCTGTAAGCTGCAACGATCCATTTATGGATTGAAACAAGCTTCTAGGAGTTGGAATCGACGTTTTGATGAAGTAGTCAAAGAGTTTGGCTTCATTAAAAACGAAGATGAATCTTGTGTCTACAAGAAGGTTAGTGGGAGCTCGGTAGCTTTTCTGGTCTTGTATGTGGATGACATACTACTCATTGGAAACGACGTTCCCATGCTGCAATCTGTTAAAGATTGGCTAGGAAAGTGTTTCTCAATGAAATACATAGGGGAAGCAGCCTATATACTTGGTATAAAGATCTATAGAGATAGATCTAAGAGACTGCTAGGCCTAAGTCAAAGTACATATATTGACAAAGTGTTGAAGCTGTTCAACATACAAGATTCAAAGAAGGGATTCTTTCCCATGTCACATGGAATCACTCTTTCAAAGAGTGGTTGTCCCTCCAATGATATTGAGAAGGAACGCATGAGTAGAATTCCCTATGCCTCGGCCATAGGATATATCATGTACGCCATGTTATGTACTAGACCAGATGTGTCATATGCCTTGAGTATAACAAGAAGATTCCAATCAATTCCGGGTGAGAGTCACTGGATTGCAGTCCAGAACATCCTAAAGTAATTGAGAAGAACTAAGAACGCTTTCTTGATATTTGGCGGTGAGGAATACTTACGTGTAAGGGGTTACACGGATGCAAGCTTCCAAAACGGCAGAGATGACTTTAGATCACAATCGGGATATGTGTTTTGCCTGAATGGAGCAGCGGTGAGCTGGAAGAGTTCCAAGCAAGAGACGGTGGCTGATTCTACAACAGAGGCTGAGTACATTGTTGCAAATGGCGCAGCAAAGGAAGCTATTTGGATCAGAAAGTTCGTTTCGGAACTTCGTGTGGTTCCTAGCATTGCGGATCCAGTAGAGTTGTACTGTGACAACACTGGGGCGATTGCGCAATCAAAGGAGCCCAGGTCACACCAGAAATCCAAGCACGTGCTCAGGAAGTTCCATCTGATTCGAGATATTATCGATAGAGGAGACGTTCGGATATGCAAGTTCTACAGATGAGAATATGTCATATCCACTTACAAAGCCGCTTGTGCAATGGAAGCATTAAGGGAACACTAGGAGCATGGGCATACGAGATGCGTCATATTGGCTCTAGTGCAAGTGGGAGACTGGCGGAATATATGCCCTAGAGGTAATCTAGTTTAGTATGAATTTATTTTGGCTAGAACATTCATTGTATTATTTATTGGATATTTAATATATTGAAGTCCATAAATTTACAATTGTGTTGTTTATCTTAAATATCCCTAGTCCAGTATAATGATTAATGGGACAATGATCTATAGACTAGTATGGGGTTGGATTGATATGGAGATATCATGATCCAACACATGGGTGTGCATTAAGGGTAATGGCACACTGGATTGACCCATCTCCGAGCAGGCTACATATATGTTATGTTAAGTCATAAGCGCTTCTCGCAGTGCAATGGTATTGTCATCCTTAGACTTGAAGTCGCTAGATATTCTAGTTGTGGATTATTGTGATTTTGGTAGCGTCAAACACTACACCGTAACTGGGTGGCTATAAAGGCGTGTACCGGATACAATAAGAAGCAAGCTTAGAGATCGTAGTGGACGTAGATAGAATTTTTCCCTCCCACATAACGGGAGAAAATATCCTAGGCCACTCGAGGGATAGTGCTTATAGAATGTCTGGCCAGACTCAAATAAATCAATATGGGATATTGATGTTATTTACACGAATAAGGCTATTCCCAGGATCGAGGAACTATGGATTGGATATACGAGTGTGACTTGTATGTCTCGTGTCCAATCCGGATATAGAGATAAAGGGATGAGACAATTACTTGTACAAGGTTTGTCGGATGACTATTCTATTAGTTGGCTAGAATGGATGTTTTGCTAGAAACCGCTCCATATTAGCAAATTGTTGCTACCAACTAGATAGAACCTACGGGGTCACACGCTATATAGAGTTGAACTAGATTTTGGAATTAATTAATATGATTACTTAATTAGAAGGATAACTTTGCAACACCTTGCAAAGTTAGTAGGACTATTTTGCAAGGAAGGGACTAAATTGAATTCTAGTAGGACTAGAATAGGTCCTTTAGGTAGTTGACAAGGATTTTTTGGACTATATAAAGGATTCTCCTTCCTTCCTTCCCACACTTATGAGCCTTTTGATCATAACTTGAGTGGGAGATAAGAAAAGGAGAGATATCAAGCAACAAAGGGCCGAACCCGACCCTTTGCCGCCGCCCCCTACCCCGTCGGCCACCAAGGAGGCCGCCACCTCCTTGTTGCCTCGTGTTGCGTGATTTCTTCTTCCTCTTCCTCCATTCCTAGCTAGCATAAAGGAGAAGGAAGATCTAGATCTCAACTCTAGGTGTGGATCAACTGTAGAGACGTGACACAATTCACGTTACAAGTCATCACAGGAGAAACCCTAAGGTGTGTAACTTGATTTCTTCCTTTACCATCGTTATGTCTCTTGTCCTGTGATCCTTGGAGGGTATTGAATGGATAAATTATATTTTTCCACTGCGTATCCATGATCAAAGCCCTACAGTCCCAACTCACTCCACCTGAACGCCACAATGGAATGGCGTGTCCGAGAGGAGGAATCAAACCTTGTTAGACATGGTGAGATCTATGATGTGTCAAACAGATCTTCCGTTATCTTTTTGGGGCTATGCTCTAATATGTGCAGCTTTCACCATTAACCGTGTTCCATCCAAATCAGTCATGAAGACACCACATGAGATGTGGAGTGGGAGTCGTCCCACAGTATCATTCATGAGGATATGGGGCTGCGATGTCTATGTAAAACGTTTACAGCCAGAAAAACTCGGGCCAAAATTGGATAAGTTTAAGTTTGTGGGATACCCTAAGGAAACTAAGGGTTATTACTTCTACAATCCAACCGAGAACAAAGTGTTTGTTGCTCGGACTGTCGTGTTTCTAGAGAGACAATTCGTCTCTAAAGAAGCAAGTGGGAGGACTGTAGAAATTGAAGAAATTCAAGAACCAAAAATTACTGATTCGGTTATGGAACATGAACAGGAACCACAACAGGTTGTGGAGCAACCTGTTCAAGTAACACAAGAGCTTCGTAGGTCTAATAGAGTGCGCCAGGAGCGAGAGAGGTATGGACTTCTAGTGACTGAAACTGGTGACACAATGCTCATAGGAGATGAGCCTACTACTCATGGAGAGGTCATGCAAGGGACGGACTCTTAGAAGTGGCTAAAATCCATGAGATCCGAGATGGAATCCATGTATACAACCAAGTATGGACTTTGGTGGAACCACCCCAAGGGGCACGCCCCATAGGGTGCAAATGGGTCTTCAAGAAGAAGACCGGCATGGATGGTAATGTAGTTACCTATAAGGGCCGATTGGTGGCTAAAGGATTCAGACAGATTCATGGTATAGACTATGATGAAACCTTTCCCCCCGTCGCTATGACCAAATCCATCCGAATCCTACTTGCAATTGCGGCTTATTATGACTATGAGATTTGGTAGATGGATGTCAAAACAGCTTTCCCTTATGGGAATCTTCTCGAGTATGTGTACATGACACAACCAGAAGGTTTTATAGATCCATAGCATGCAAATAAAGTCTGTAAGATTCAACGATCCATTTATGGATTGAAGCAAGCTTCTAGGAGTTGGAATCGATGTTTTGATGAAGCTGTCACAGAGTTTGACTTCATCAAGAACGAAGATGAGTCTTGTGTGTACAAGAAGGTTAGTGGGAGCTCCGTAGCGTTCCTGGTCTTGTATGTGGATGACATACTACTCATTGGAAACGACATTCCCATGCTACAGTCATTTAAGGATTGGCTAGGAAAGTGTTTCTCAATGAAAGACTTCTGGGAGGCAGCCTATATACTCGGTATAACGATTTATAGGGATAGATCTAAAAGGCTGGTAGGCCTAAGTCAAAGTACATATATAGACAAGGTGTTGAATCGGTTCAACATGCAAGATTCTAAGAAGGGATTCTTTCCCATGTCTCATGGAATTACTCTTTCGAAGAGTGATTGTCCATCCCATAAGATTGAAATGGACCGCATAAGTACGATCCCCTATGCCTCGGCCATAGGTACTATCATGTACGCCATGGTGTGTACTAGACCGGACGTATCATACGCGTTGAGTATGGCGAGCAGATATCAGTCTAATTCGGGTGAAAGTCACTGGATAGCAGTCAAGAACATCCTCAAGTACTTGAGAATAACTAAGGATGCGTTCTGGATATTTGGAGGCGAGGAAGAGTTACGTGTAACTAGTTACACGGATGCAAGCTTCCAAACCGACAGAGATGATTTCAGATCGCAGTCGGGATTTGTGTATTGCCTTAATGGAGGAGCTGTGAGCTGGAAGAGTCCGAAGCAAGAGACATTTGCTGATTCTGCAACAGAGGCTGGTTATATTGCTGCAAGTGGCGAAGCAAAGGAAGTTGTTTGGATTAGAAATTTTTTTTATGATCTTGGTGTAGTTCCTAGCATTGAGGATTCCACAGTGTTGTATTGTGACAACACAGGCGCGATCGCCCAGTCTAAGGAACCTAGATCACACCAGAAATCCAAACACATACTCCGGAAGTTACATTTTATTGGAGAG
This sequence comes from Linanthus parryae, assembly GCA_023055425.1. Classification (NCBI taxonomy): domain Eukaryota; kingdom Viridiplantae; phylum Streptophyta; class Magnoliopsida; order Ericales; family Polemoniaceae; genus Linanthus; species Linanthus parryae. Next base: position 130,959,118 of record JALGPY010000002.1, on the reverse strand, counting down.
ATTATCGATAGAGGAGATGTGAAGATATGCAAGATTCCTACAGATGATAATCTGACAGATCCATTCACAAAGCCGCTTGTTCAGCGCAAGCATGAAGAGCACACTAGGGCGATAGGCATATGCGATGCACCAGATTAGCTCTAGTGCAAGTAGAATACTGTTGGAAAATATGTCCTAGAGGCAATCTATTTTTATTATGAATTGGATAGAATAATCATTGTATTATTTATGGAGATATTGAATATAATGAAGTCCTTAGATTTGCAAATTGTGTCTATTATCTTAAATATCCCTAGTCAAATATAATGATTAATAGGACGATCATCTATAGACTAGTATGGGGTTGGATTGATATGCAGATATCACGATCCAACACATGGGTATGTATTAGGAGTAATGACATACCGGATTGACCCATATCCGAGAAGGCTACATACAAGTTATGTAAAGTCACAAGTGCTTCTCGCAGTGATAGGATATTATCATCCTTAGACTTGAAGTCACTAGATCCTGTAGTTGTGAAATATTATGCTTTGACATCGCCAAACGTTACTCCGTAACTGGGTAGCTATAAAAGCGCATATTATGCACAATAGGAAGCAAGCCTAGAGATGGTGAGTGATGTAGATAGGATTTGTCCCTTCCACATAACGGGAGCAAATATTAGAGGACACTCGAGGGATGGTGCCTATAGAACATCTGGCCAGACTCATATAAATCAATATGGGGATATTGATGTTATATGCATGGATAGGGCTATTCCCAGGATCGAGAAAACTGGATTGGATATACGAGTGTGACTTGTATTTCTCGTGTCCAATCCGGATAATGAGACAAAGGGATGCGATAATACGATCACAAGGTTTGTCGGATGACTATATCTATTAATTGGGTGGCATGGATGTGTTGCTTGACACCGCTCCATGTTTGTAAATAGTTACTGCCAATTAAGTAGAAACCTATGGGGTCACACGCCATATGGATATAATTGGACATGTGATTTAATTAATAAGCATTAATTAAACGGATCATATTGCAACAAGTTACTAATTTAGTAGGACTAATTAGCAAGTAATACTAATTCATATATGGATATGATTAGTATTGGGCCCTTTATGGAAACCACTAGGAGTAGTTGGACTATATAAAGGAACTCCTTCCTTCGCACTCAAGTGATTATTCATAACACATTGAGAGGCGATAAAGGAGTAGAGAGCAAGACACAAGAGGGCCGCCCGAACCGACCCTCCGCGTCTGCCGCCTACCCGTCGGCCCAAGGAGGCCGAACACCTCCTTGTTGCTTCGTTGCGTGATTCCGTTGTCTCCTTCCTCCGTCTAGCTAGCACAAGAAGGCAAGGAAGGTCCAACTCTCTATCCTAGGCGTGGATCAACCATAAAGAACGTGACACTATTCGCGTTTGAAGTCATCACAGGAGAACCCAAAGGTAAACATGAATTTATCCTTTACTATCGTTATGTGTTCTTGACATGTGATCCTTGGAGGGATTTGAACGGAATATTTATTATCTTTCGCTGCGATTCCATGTTCAAAACCCTACATCCTAGGCCACACCCACTGCGAGCTCCGACGAGATCTTGACCCGGCTCGATTCTCCATGAATTCTTCCGTTCCTTGGACCGGGTACACTCTAAATCTCTCCCTAGTTTGATTCAGTACTCAAAATCATGTTTTGATGCTTTGATTCTTGTTTTGGGTTTGGTGGAATTAGTATGTTCTTGTTGGGGGTATTTGTGCAGTTTCTGAGAACAGGGAGTGGTATGTGTATCTTATGAGACTGTTTAAATAGTGGCTGGAGCATTTGGCTTTTTATGCATAACTTGGCGGGGGGGGGGGGTTCCTCTTGGTAATTAACAATCTGAACATATCAAAATAAAATAAAAATGAGATTTTTGAGTTTAAATCCAATTCTACAATTTCTAACTACTTTCTAATTGAAGAAAAGAATGATAGAATAAAATTATTATTTGTTAGTTGAATAGAATTTGTTTTCTTGGAAAGATGACAGGTTAGAAATATATCTCGTAATTAATTATTTCCGATTTGTTTGAATTAATAATTTTTTTTTCTTAAGTTGGCTATTTAGTTAGTATTTTAGAATTTAATGCTTCTCTCATTTGATAAATGTTATGGAATTATTTCTTAATCTTTTATGTCTTTCTAACAAATGGCTATTTTAATCACTTTGTTTTAAATAGATTGTTGGTTATAAAAAATGTCGGTTAATAACTTAGCATTTAGTATAGGTAATGGAGTTAAGTTATGAGTTGTTGGAAAATAATAATTTTAGCTGAAAAATAAATAAGTGTTGTATGGAGGAATTAGGTGATTTCAATAGGACTCGCTAGATCTTCTGATAAGTCTGAAGCTCCTAGACATTATTTTATGAATGAACAGGAAGAGAGCTTTTTTTCCTTGATGATGAAAGCCAGAAACACAAACAGATGATGTTACTAAATATCATGAAAGCCAGTAACATAAGCAGAAGATATTGCTAAGTACCAAAGCTTCAAAGCTTTGAGTTACTGTAGCAGTGCTTATATTTTATTTATCTAACTGTTTTTGTGCATGTTTTGGTTGTGATGTGGTTAAATTATAGGAATGCACTTGTAATCTTTGTTCTAAGCTATAATTATTGCAGGACTGAGTTGGATTGAAAATCCAAGATTCACTCAGGTGAATTAGCAGGCAAAGCTTCAAAGCATTGAGATATTGTGTTTGTTCTTTACTGCTAAGTTCATTTGTTTACCTTTGTGAGTGCAGGTGAATTCTGTGAGACTTAGAACTTGATATAAGCTGATTATTGTTGATTATTGTGTGTTCTATATTAGTTACTTGATATATTCATGAGGTTGAATATATTTGTTAACTCAGAACTGTCAGCAGACAAATCTGGCCTAGTTTTCTCACGAACTGTGTGCTTTTGCTTAAACAAATCTTGTTGCCAGATTGCCTTGTTATTTATTTGATCTAGTTTGTTGAGTATATGCAGGTTTGTTGGACGCTCCAACGTACATAAACAGATCATCAATCCATTCAAATATAGCTATTGATTGGAGCTTATCAGAAAGGAGATAATATAGGATTATGTTCCTGGTTTTTCTCAGTTGGTTGCAGACTGTTGCTCAAGTGATCAGCATTTTAAATTTGGAGGGGAGAGAGTCAGAAAATAGACAGAGATCGTGTTTTGAATAGAGCAACAAACAGGAAATATCAATTTACACAGCTCTTCAAATTATTCAAGACAATCAACTCTCCCGCAGACTGAAGATCACTCATTTCAGATGAACTCTTCCAGGGTTAAATAGCTTATCTATTCTGAGTTCTTCTTCATGTACATAATTGTATCATTCATTCTTGATTTCTGAAACCTCACTAAACTTAGTAATTTGGTTATTCAAGTGATCAACAAGAGGTTCTTATGATTCAACAGGCTGTAGCCTGTAACTAGATAGGTTGGGAACCACAAGCTGTATAAGTGTAAGGTAGCTCACTTAGGCTTGAGATCTAGGGCTAAATTTGGGTGATTAATAAGAAGTTGTGTTTGAATCCTGGAGGGATTAGATCCCTCAGGCAGAGACTAGGTCCAATTGTGACTGAACTCTATAAAATCTCTGTTTCTCTGCTATTTACTTTTGCTGTCTTTACTTTCAGTTCATATTGGAAGTTTCAAAGCTTTGGAGCTTTCCCAATCTCAAAGCTTTGAAGCCTTCTTATTTTGCTGTTATATCTTTATGCTTCTCAAATATTTTTCAAAGCTTTGAGATATCAACATTGTGCTTTACTTAAGTTTCAAAAGGCTGTGTTTTAGCAAAAGTTAGCATACTCTATTCAACCCCCCCTTCTAGAGTATTTAGATACTGGTTTACACATACATTACACACTTTCAATTGGTATCAGAGCTTTGGGTCACAGTTATAGATCTAACCATCTTGTGACAATGAGTTTTGTAGGTGAAGGAGATTTCTCAAAGGGAAGGGCAGCCAATAGACCTCCACTGTTCTGTGGTGATGATTTTGTGCATTGGAAGGCATTGATGAAAATATTCATCATAGATCAGGACATGGAAATATGGTCTATTATTGTGAATGGACCAAACCTGTTCTGTAATACTGTTAATGGAGTTAGAACTGTCAAACCTGATGAAGATCTCTCAGTTACTAATTGGAAAAGGTATCAAAAATTTTACAAATCTTTGAACTGATTGTATTGTGCTCTTAGTGCAGATGAGTTCAAAAGGATATCCAACTGCAAAAATGCAAAAGAGATCTGGTATAAGTTGACTGTTACCTATGAAGGACTAGCCAAGTCAAGCAGACAAAGATCAATATCCTTTTGAGACACTATAAACTGTTTAAGATGAATTCTGATGAATCCATCAAATATATGTTCAAAATATTTACAGATATTGTGAATAACTTGGAGTCATTGCGAAAAGTATTCTCAAATGAAGAAAAAGTCAGGAAGATTCTCAGAACCTTGCTCAAGGCCAAATGGGAGCCCAAAACAACTGCAATTGAAGAAGCTCGGGATCTAAGAATCCTGGAACTTGATGATCCGCAAGGAAAGTTACTCACCCATGAGATCTCTATGAAAGAGTTTGATGGTGAACTGAGTGACATCATCAAGAACCTGGCATTCAACGCAAAAGACAGTGAAAAATCCCAAACCCTTGAACATGATGATGATGATGATGATGAGGCCTTAGCCTTGATTTCCAAAGCCTTTTCCAGAATTCTGAAGAAAAGGATAAATTATGGGAATAAGGATTACAACAAAGAAAAATTCGGATCCTCAACCAGAAAGGATCAGAAAGGTAAGTTTTCTTCACAGTCATATAAACCTAAAGTTATGAATTGCTATGAATGTGGAGATGCAGATAATTTGGTAAGAGATTTCCCTCAAAAGAAGAAGAGCAAACAATTTTCCAAGAAGGAAACTGAAAATAGAAGAAAGAAGGCAATGGTAGCCTCATGGAGTGATACAGATTCTTCAGACTCAGATTCGGATGAAGAGCAAGCCAATCTTTTTTTGATGGCTTGACATCAAGAGAACCACTCCACTGAGAAGCCAATTGAAGACATGGTAAAAAAATCTATTATCTAGTCCTTCTGATGTATTGCCTGAAATTCTCAAAAGCATGTTTTTAAATGAGGAGAGTTACAAGAGTGATATTGATTCTTTGAAAATGAAGGTTCATGAGCAAGCAAAAGGAAACTTAGATTTGGTTTTGCAGAACAAATGTCTTGAAGCTACTAAGTTGAAGATTGATAGCGACTTCAAAGGCTTGGACAGCAGATTCAAAGCTTTGAAATCACAGGTCAAAGAAGTAGTTGATCAAAACACTATTTTAACTGACAAGTTTGTTGATCTAAAAAATCATTCTGATGATTTAGAAAAACAAAATACTTCATTGACAAGTAAGCTTGAAGAATCCAAGAAATTATTTCAACTTTTGCTGGCTCAAAACAGAAGCTAAATCTTATGCTTGGAGGAAGTATGCATTCTGTATACAAGAGTGGAATTGGTTACAATCCAAATTTTCCAACAAGAAAACAAACCACTTTCGTGAAATCAGTTTGCAGACATTCTCCAAAATGTCATTACTGCTGCCAAATTGGACATGTGAAATTAACTTGCCCCTTTAGAAGGACAGAATCTCATATAATGAGGAATACCTATCCTTATCAGCTTAAGGGACAAGTGAAACAAATTTGGCTTCCAAAATGAGTTAGACCACCTAACATGGTTGACTCTGAGTATGAATCCAAATTCTACACTTGGTCTAAACGCCTGTTAAGGCTTCGATTGAATTTTGCAGGTTTTCACCAAGCATTGAAAGATCAGAAATGGATTTTGGATAGTGGATGTTCCAGACATATGAGTGGGAAGAAGTATTTATTGTCAGAGCTCAAAGAGCAATCAGAGGGAACAATCACACTTGGTGAAAAAGCAAATTGCAACATAATTGGTATTGGAAGTGTTGGTAACAATTCTACATATTCAATTTATGATGTTTATTTAGTTGATGGTCTTAAGTATAATTTATTGAGAATTTCTCAGCTTTGTGATAAAGGAAATAAGGTAGTTTTTGACAAGTAGAAATGTGTGGTGCAAGATGAAAAATCAGGCAATTGCATACTCACAGCTCCTAGGTCACATAATGTTTATGCACTATGTACTAACAAAGTTGCAGGTAATAGTCTGAAATGTCTCAAAGCTTTGAAGGATGACTTAAAGTTGTGGAATAGAAATCTTGGTCATATAAGCATGTATACTTTGAATAAGCTCGTCACAAAAGATCTGGTAAGAGGATTACCAATTCTCAAATTCAAAGATGATGAGTTCTGCAAGGCATGTACTCAAGATAAACAGACTAGAAGCTCATTTAAGCCAAAGAACTTTGTAAGTACCTTTAGACCTTTAGAATTGATGCATCTAGACTTGCATGGACCTATGGGGGTTCAAAAACCCAGACGTAAGAGATATATGCTTGTTGTAGTTGATGATTACTCCAGATATACTTCGGTTATGTTCATTAGAGAAAAGTCTGAAGCATTATCTTAATTTTCAAAACTTTGCAAAGAGCTTCAAAATTTGAAAAATTTACATGTTGCATCTATTAGGAGTGATCATGGTAGGGAATTTGATCAGCTTGATATTGATTTATTCTGTGCAAAGCATGGCATCTCACACAACTTTTATGCAACTAGAACTCCTCAGCAAAATGGTGTAGTTGAGAGAAAAAATAGGACTCTTAAAGACATGTCTAGAACCATGCTACTTGAAAGTAATTTGCCAAAATCTTTGTGGGCAGATGCTGTTAATATTGCCAACTATGTGCTCAATAGATGTTTGATCAGGCCAATTTTGAAGAAAACCCCTAATCAATTGTTCAAAGGCAGAAAGCCTAGTGTTGCTTACTTTAAGCCTTTTGGTTGTAGCTGTTTTGTGCATAACAATGGCAAAGATAATCGTGGTAAGTTTGATGCTAGAAGTGATGAAGGTGTGTTTATTGGCTATTCTCAAACCAACAAAGCATACAGAGTTTATAACAAAAGAACTAAGGTAGTAGAGGAGAGTATTCATGTTATTTTTGATGAAAGTGCTGATGATTCTCTGAGTGAAAGTTTTGCAGATCTTAGTTTGAATAAATATAAGGCTGGTGAAGACTATGAGAAATCTAGCAAGAGCAAAACTAAGCAGTAGAAACTTTCAGAAGAATCTCAAGGCCTTGAACCCCCTGCGGAGCCAAAATCTCAAAGCCTTGAGACTGAGACTGACAGAAAATATGATGCTCCTTCTATTGCGTCAAGAACTCAAAGCCTTGAAGGTCCATACAATTGGAAACCCAGAAAGAAGTTCAAATATCTATCAGATCATCCTGCAGAGAATATTATATCAGATCAAACTACTGGAACTCACACAAGAGGTCAATTGAGAAACTTGTGTTCTTTTAGTGCTTTTGTATCACTCATTGAGCCTAAAAATGCAAAAGAAGCAGTAGAAGATGCAGATTGAATCATTTCAATGCATAATGAGCTGAATTAGTTTGAAAGGAACAAGGTCTGCAATTTGGTTCCTAAACCAAAGGATCAATCAGTGATTGGAACAAGATGGGTTTTCAGAAACAAACTCGATGAAGAAGGTAAGGTTGTGAGAAATAAAGCAAGATTGGTTGCACGTGGATACAATCAAGAAGAAGGTATTGACTATGAGGAAAAAATTTCCCCTGTTTCAAGGTTAGAAGCTATCAGAATACTTCTTGCATTTGCATCACATAATCACATAAAACTTTTTCAAATGGATGTCAAATGTTCTTTTCTGAATGGATATTTACAATAAGAAGTATATGTCGCTACACCACCAGGTTTTGAAAGTGACACCTTTCCTGATTATGTTTACAAATTAGACAAAGATTTATATGGACTTAAGCAAGCTCTAAGAGCTTGGTATGACAGACTCTCTACATTTTTGTTGGAAAATGGTTTCAAGAGAGGACTGGTTGATAAAACTCCTTTATCAAAAATAAGTAAAAAGATATGTTAGTTGTTAAGATTTCTGTAGATGATCTTCTATTTGGTGCTACTAGTGATGCTCTTTCAAAAGAGTTCAAGTCTAATGTGCGGGGAATTTGAAATGAGCTTGATGGGAGAACTGAATTTTTTTCTTGGACTTGATGTACATCAAATGAAGAAAGGAATTTTCGTGCATCAAGAAAATACACCCTGGACTTGTTAAAAAAGTATACAATGTCACAGTCCAAGGTTGTAAAGAATCCTATGAGTTCATCACTGTCTTTAGACAAAGACACAACCGGTAAGAGTGTAAATCAGAAAGAGTACAGAGGTATGATTGGTTCACTTCTATATCTAAATGCTAGTAGACCAGATATTATGTTTAGTGTGTGTATGTGTGCTAGATTTCAAGATGATCCTAAAGAAAGTCATTTGATTGATGTAAAGATGATTTTTAGATATTTGAATGGAACCAAATACTTGGGTTTGAGTGGTTATTTAGATGCAAACTTTGCAGGATACAAAGTAGACAGAAAGAGTACTTCTGGATGCTGTCAATTTCTTGGATCTTCATTGATAAGTTGGCATTAAAAGAAGCAAAATTTGGTAGCTCTATCAACTGCAGAAGCTGAATACATTGCAGCTGGAGCCTGTTGTTCACAAGTCTTGTGGATTGCTCAGCAGTTAAGAGATCTTGGATATGATTTTAGAAATGTGCCTATCAACTGTCACAATACAAGTGTCATTCCTATTTCTAAGAATCGAGTCCAGCATTCAAGGACAAAGCACATAGATGCGAGACATCACTATCCTAGAGATCATACTAAAAAAGCTGATATTATTCTATCCTTTATTTTTACTTCTAAGCAGATAGCTAATATTTTCACTAAACCATTTCCAGATGAGAGGTTTGCATCCCTAAGGCTTGAATTGGGTATGTTGAAGAAGGATGCATTGGTGAAGGGGGAGTAATCAGTTTCTATGTGTATTATCTGTGTGAATTTCAAAGCCTTGAGATTATACTTTCTTAATCCTTGAAAGTATGGCTCAAAGCTATAAAGTTTCTGTGTTAGTCTGAAACTTGTCAAAGCTTTGAACCTTTGTTATACTGGTTTAATTAGTGTATTTGTATTATCTTTAGAAAAGTGGATCGTGAAATATTTTGTAATATCTTTTTAGATAATTAAAGAATCTTTCAAATGTTAAGAGATTTTGGCAAAATATCTAAAAATATCTTTGAAAATCTTCTGAAATCTTTTTGCATGCAAATCTCTCTTCTCAATCAGACTCTTCTACCTACTTAAGCTGGCTTCAGGACTTACTTCTCTCATTCTCAACTTCCATCTCTTCGTCTCTATCTCTCTCTCTCTCCCTATTCTCTCAAAGTCTCTCAAACCCTAACCAAAATGGAGAGAAAATCAGAGAGGATCAAGCAGCTAGGTCACACCTCCAACAAGAGGGTGAAGAGAAAGGCTAACACGAAGATCACCATTCATGAATCAGACTCAGAAGACACAGATAGTCTTCATGAGACATTTCCTCCCTCAAATAAGATCAAGAAGGGTAAGGAAGTTTAAGAAGAAGCAAGGGCTGGGTCAGATTCAGAAAATGCTGCAGAAGAAGTGGTGAAGGAAAAAGAACAGAGGAGTAAGAATCAGGAGGAAGAATCAAATAAGAATAAGAAAGAGGTGACTGCTGAGAAAGGGGAAAATAAAAGTGTTCCATCTTGAAAAGATAAAAAGGGTGATGCAAATCTTGAGAAGAAGAGGGTTAAGCACAGTGCTGTGAAAACCAAGAAAGCCACAAATTTTGGTAAGAATCTATTACATGAGTCTTGGTTTGTTAATTATGAGGTTAAAACAGTATGGATGGATGGGTATGCATCTTCTAAAGTTTCTTTTTGTAGTCTGATTAGTACTGGCTTCAGAACTTAGACTACATTAAGAGTTTGAGAAACTCATCTGTTGGAAGTTTGTTAAACCCTCCTTCTGAAGCTTACCCTAGATTAACCAGGTTTTTTTTATCTGAATTTGGTTCAAGAACTTGATCATAGTGATAGGTATATCCTTACTTCAAGAGTGGCTGGTGTGGATATTAGTTGGATCACAAGTTGTTTTCCAAAGTTTTGGGAGTACCTAGGAAGTAAAAAGTTAGTGATCATCCTGATAGGAAAGAAATTTTGGAGAAAGCCAAAGCCATGTTTTTCTCGGAGGGAACCACTTCTAAATCTAAGCAGTTAACACATTCTGTGTTCACTTGTGAAGCCAAAATTCTATTCTCAATCATTATGAAATGTGTAGCTCCCATAGAGTATTCCAAAGAGTTGGTGACATACAAGGTGTTGGTTTTGATGTATTTGATAAGTCAAGGGTTTGAGGTAGACCTTCCTACTGTGGTGATGGAGCATATGGTCTATTGTGGGACTAGGACTAGGAACCACTCTCTGCCCTATGCTACCATTGTTTTCAAGCATTTTGGGATTTCTTTGAAGGATGAGGAGAAGATTACTACTGGTTTTGGAGTAGTTGATGAGGCATCACTGCAAAGGATTGGGAATGTTTACACTGCAAAAGGAAAGTGGAAGTTCTATTCAGAATTGAATGTTAAGGAACTAAAGGAGAATGAATTCATCAAACCTAGAGCAGCTTCAACCCTCAAGGTATCTGGTAATCTGGACTTTTCACAAGTTTTAGATAGGGTTGAGGTTCTGGAAGATGGAGTGGAGGACTTAAGATAGGGATTATTTGACTTGTAAAATGACCTCACTAAGTTCAAAGGTTTGGTGCTCAACAAACTTGAGTGTATCATCAAAATTTTGGATCTGGAGAAAGTGGCTTATTCAGAAAGCAGAGATACCAGCATTGATTCAGAGGAAGTTCTGGGAGAAGCTCTCAAGAAACAGAAGAAGAATAAAGGTATTCATGTCGTTCTGACATCAAAAGATCTCTTTGAACAGTCTGAAGAGGAGGCAGGTGATGAGGAAACTGATGCAGAAAAAGCTGAAAAGGAGGCTGCTGATCTAAGCAAGTTGGTTGATGAGGTTGTTGAGAAGATGCCAGATGAAGAAGCTCATGGAAAGAAAACTGAAGAACAAGGAGAACAGGCTGATGAACAAGCTGAATATGAAGAAGCTTCAGAGGAAGATAAGGAAGAGACTCAGGGCACAGGCAAAGGAAAAGCCAAGTCTTCTAAATCTTTAAAGCCTTGAAACCCTTTCTCTCTATTCTATTTCTTCTCAGTCCTGAAGCTCTTTTGTTATGTTACTATTTTCTTAAAAAGTCTCTGAACAGATCCTACATTTCTTCTACTCTTTTGATGAAAGTCAAAAATGGGGAGAAGATTATGTGTTTTGTGGTAGTTTTCATGTTTTAGATGTTTAGAATCTACTGGTTTTGTAATAATTTTAGGATTTGTTGGGATTCTATCTATGCTATGCTATTCTGTGTTTTTTATAATTTTGTGGTATTGGTTATCTTTGTTTTTGAGTAATTGATAGGGTTGTGAGTTGCAGGAATTCAGTTCTTCAAATAATGTGTTATGTCTTTCATCAAGGGGGAGATTGAAAAGTCTGAAGCTCCTAGACATTATTTTGTTAATGAACAGGAAGAGAGCTTTGTTTCCTTGATGATGAAAGACAGAAACACAAATAGAAGCTTGTGTACGAGAGAATCCTGCAGAGAGAACTCTATGTACACCAAGGACAGAGGATAGAAATGGCACAGGAAGTGTTGGGTTGTGTGTAGGGAGAGAGTAAGGCAATAGTACTGTGTGAGAGAGAGACAGGATTTTGGCAGAGCTTTCGCGTATCTCGGGTCGTTCTTTCTTGTATGGAAGGGTTAACGTCCTATATATATATAACAGATAATGTGACCGTTGTAGTGTGGTTAATGCGCCCATTAATGGCGGCTTAATTAGCTTAACCACAACGGCACGTTCATCCGCAAATATAGGGACCGTTACAGCACGTTGTCCGCGTATACCAGAACCGTTATGGGGTTGACCGGGTTCGACCGGGTCTATGAAGCTCGTGCCATAAATCTCTCAAAATCAGTTACTAGGGGTCGCGTGCGGACTTGGTTGTCGCTCGCACGCGACAGGACTTACTCTAGCCTCCAAACCACTAAGTCCCTATAAGTCCCGTGCGGTGGTATGCGAGGGCCCTGTCTCGCAGCCCCCGCGTGGATCAGCGCGGCTGGTGATCCAGTGTGTGTGGAGCACATCTAGGTGTGCTGGATGATCGCCACGTGGCTAAGATCTGCCTGTCCATAAAGCACTATCTACATTAGCCCCCTTTTTGCGCGTGAAGGCTCACAACTTGGATAGGCTTCCATGCGCAGGAACCAACGTACGCGTCGCCGCCACACACCAATTCAAATACACGCAAATTCAGCCCCCGTGCGTGCCATTATGACCTAAACCCCTAGAGTCGTGCCGTCTGGTCTTTTAGGGTTTTAGGCGTGACGTCAGCTTGTCATGTGATTGCGCGATTCGACGGTGACGGTTGCGATTCGACTACTGAAAGGACGCAACCCTTCATTGTTTTTGGATAAATACTCTGTGCTCTCCATTGTTGCAAAGTATCACTTCTTTCTCTTAAAGTGAATGATACCCGGAAGCCTTCAAGAGCAGATTCAGATAATCAATCATCAATTCTCTTTTGTCAATCGTCTTCTTCAACTGTGCGCATCCAAGCAAGCTTTACCAAAACAATGTTGGCCTTGTTCAATTTTGTTTAATGTACCGATATATGCTTTGAACTGTGTTGGATCTGCAAACCCATGACTCTCTGAAACATATTATCCACTGAAAACTATAAAGGGGACCTTGCTCTTTGAATCCAAACTTGGTTTAGTCCTCAGATTGTAAGGGTTTTGAATGTAGGGTTTCTGAAATCCCCAATAATGCAAACAATTCTGAACTTCAAACCCCAAAATTGACACTGGACTGTTCATATTTCTTCCAACAAATCCTCGTTGCTTCAAACTGAATCTTGAAATTCAAACTAAAGTGTGTGTATTTCTCCCCCCTTTTTTCTTGCTTTTCCGCAGGAATGGAAAAGACAAAAGGAACCAAACCCATTAAGGAGGTCGAAGAAATACCTGATCTCCCCCAGACCTTATGGCGAAAATCCCCCTATCTGGGTGGCAAAGACTTTTACCATGCTAGGGTTAAGGTGAAGAACCTGCCAACCCCTGTCCCTACTGAAGAATTGCAAACGTTGACCCCTCCAGTTAACGCGGCCATGCTCGAATTGATCGACTCCAAGGACATAGTTCGATTGGGGGTCGAAAATGGGTTTTTCCCGTATACTGCGATTTCCACTCAAGCGTTTGTTCAGAAATTGGACTTTATGGATGAGTGGATTGACCATGTACTGACCCATCATGCCATTGCTTTAAACGATGCTGGCATATATTTTGCAGTACGTGCTATGAAGGGTGATGCCGTGAAGCTGGACCAGTCCATGCTTCTAAACCTTCTCTCGCGTTACTCGCCTGCGACTCACACATTCCACTTTGCTGAGTTCGAATCTGCTCCCACTCTTGAATATGTACACATGTTGTATGATCTATCTCCTGTGGGTGAGGTGGATCCTTTGAGTCCCTTGAGGACTGATGCAGAGGTTGCTCTGTACAAGCAGATGGAGGAGTGCTTGTCAGAGGTGAAGAAAATTTCCACCCGGTGGACACCTACAGAACTTCTTCCCGATTGGCAATTGGTTGACACAAGTTACCTCACATCATCCTGTCTTGTATCGCAGGTAATGCTGATGAAGCCATGCTGGGACAGAGGAGTCATCCTTCTGCATCTTATGTCCCGGTGCCAAGTTCTCATACCGAGAAGCCCGTCGCAGCTGCCGAGTATGCGGGGGAGCCCTTCGAGGACATCATTGAAGTTTCTGATGATGCCGAAGCTGACACTGTGCTGATGGAGGAAGATACCAATGCTGCTGCTGAGGAAACAGAAGCAGATGCTGCTGATGCTCTCGCATCTGAAGGAATCCCCAATCGAGCTGCAACTTCTACTGTTCCCATGCCTCAAGCAAGGACTGAGCCTCCAGTGAATCTTCCTGCGTGGAACTTTTGGAGTTCACAGGTCGGAGCTGCAATCGCACCTGGTGCGGCTTATACCCTTCCTGTCAACTATGAGGAGTTAGAGCTCGCAGCAGACAGGAGAGCAATGGAGCGAGGACAGTCTTCAGCTGCCCCGGCAATGCGCATTCCTTCTTTGCGCGAGATCCTTGAAGGAACTGGTATGTTATGATTGTTGTTCGCATCTTGCATTCTTCATTTACAAGCTCAATATTCTAACTTGGTTTAACATTGCTTAGGGTCGAAGCAAGCTGATGTGGACTGGCTGGTTCGGATGCGTCTCTCCTATCCTCGGTCATTTGTGAGGTCTTTGGAGATAGAACCTTTCGACAGGAGGTTGTTCTTGACCAAAGCCATCTGGATTTTGGAACAGCTGTCTGCAGCCACACATGCGACCATCTCTCCTCAGAGCGCGCAGTTGATTTTCAACATGTGTCAAAACCTTCAAGCCAAAGTTCAAGGCAAGCTGGGTTTTGGGTATCTTGTCAACAGAGTCACTCAGATTCGCGCGGCTGTGAATCTGAAGCGCGGTTTCCATAACCTCGCAGCTGAGGAGCAGAAGCTGGAGCAGCAAAAGCAGAAAGCTGAAGAGGCTGTGAAGCTCTTCCATGAAATGAGCGCCAACTACGAGCAGTTGAAGCAAGAAGTGGAGCAAGTGGCAAATTTGTCACGTCAGTTTACTCCTGATGACTCCCTGGTCAAAGGCTTATTTTGAAAAATAACAAATTTGTGTCGAACAAAATGCTAAAACATTACTGTAATGTTGCTAGGGTTTCTCCCCCCCTTTTTTCAAAGAAATTTGAATGCCTGTTTTTCCATTCCCGGGATTTGCTCGAATATCTCTGTGCATATCAATTATGACGTCAGCTATTGATACTCTGCCTTGATTTTCGCGATAATTACTTATCAGATAAGCACGCTTTTCTTGGGAATTCCATCCGTATCATGACCTTCCGTCATTAATTAGGATACGCAACTGAATCGTCGTAGCCTTTAGTAGGGTAATTGAATGTTACCTCTTTTCAAGGCGTAAGTGATTGATGCTTACCCCTTTTCCAAGCTTTGCTGACTCTGCTAGAGATTTGAAGGGTCTCCGTCAGGTCTATATAAACCCTGCCTTCCACTGCTTGGGTCTTTCATCCCCAAAATGTGGCTTGCCATGAGTCCCTACGACTGCTGGCTTCAATGCTTGTCTCTCTTTGATTCATGGCAACTTCAAGTTGTGAAACCTGAGTTTTTGCTTTGTGCCATAGAAATAGCTTCCAAGATCTTCTTTACGAGGCTTATTGATCTTCATAACCATCATAAAGAAGATGCACATAATGTGTCATGCTTGCTCGAAGAATTTTCTTCGTCTATTATGCTTGCAGGTCGTGTTTCCGGCCGCCTCCCGGCGAGGTGCAGTGCCGTACTGACCTTGCTACCGATTCGTGATGAACGGAGGATTTCTCCTCTAGCTTTCCTGGAGGAGGATCATTCGCCACCATGTTCTTGAACTCGGGGTGGCGAGCCATTGTGCTCGTCTCCGTGGACAAGGAGCCTCTTTCCCTAGGAGTTGCTGCTTGCCTGTTCTTCACCGCAGCATACGCCGGAACAAGTGGTTCCTCAGGCATATCTCTTGGGGTGTTGATCAGACAGAGGCCTTGTCAGATCCTGGGATCTTGAACGTAGCGTCGCATAGGTCTTGTAGACATGGTAGGTCGTTCGTTTTATAGGAGCACCCTACTTGCTACAGATCTTTGGTCGCATGTAGGATCGATAGGCCGATCCTTTTACAGTAAGGATTTCTCTTCTTTGTAACTTTCGCATGTAATCTGCTATCTAGATGAATTGTAAGCCATGTTGGCCATGTAATTAGCTCAGTCTGAGCTTTTTCACTTTTAAGCTGCTATCTATACAGACGATTTATAAGTCATTTTGACTCATAATAATAAATCGCTTTGCTTGATTTGCTGTTCTTGTCACAACAAATTGCAACTTTTGCACGCATATTGGCAAGCTTCACTTTTTTTGTAGTGTCATATTCGCACTGTGTTATCGCAGCGATTTGTTGTCCAACGGATATATTCGCAGGTTGAGAATCATTCATGAGGACTGCTGTCTTAGCAGATGAGTTTTTAGATCGTTTGAGATCGCATTTGCATAGCTTTGCTATCTTGGAAGATAGGCTTAAAGATCACTTAAGATCATAATGCTGCTATCACGGCAGATAGGCTTAAAGGTCACTTAAGATCATAATGCTGCTATCATGGCAGATAGGCTTAGAGATCACTTAAGATCATATTCGCATGGTGCTGCCATCGCGACGGATGGGCTTAGAGATCGTTTAAGATCATATTCGCATTGTGCTGCTATCATGGCAGATAGGCTTAAAGATCACTTAAGATCATATTCGCATTGTGCTGCTATCATGGCAGATAGTCTTTAAAGCTATTGAGCAATAAGGAAATGAG
This sequence comes from Linanthus parryae, assembly GCA_023055425.1. Lineage (NCBI taxonomy): Eukaryota > Viridiplantae > Streptophyta > Magnoliopsida > Ericales > Polemoniaceae > Linanthus > Linanthus parryae. The sequence goes on along the minus strand of JALGPY010000002.1, from coordinate 130,942,536 downwards.
TTAAGCGATAAGAACAGCATAAAGTTCTTCCCGTTTGGGAGAAGTCTTTTATTATAGAACACTCTCATATGGGAGAGGTGAGATTACAATTCCCTCGTATGGGAGAGAAGATGCATGAATCTTTATCAATACAGAGCACAAAGTAGGCATTGTAATCTAATGCATATAATGAGAGGAGTTAAGGATAATACTTCTTAATCCAGCACATGTAGACTGAGCTTGGAGTTGAGGCCGTCCCATGTAGCCTTTGTATATTACAATAGCCACTGTCAAAAACTTCTTTTATTTCGAAGGGTCCTTCCCAGTTGGCTGCGAATTTCGGATGAGCCGCCTCTCGCATGCAATGATCCGACGCACGTAAGACCAGATCCCCAACTGCGACTCTCAACGTCGGACTGTCTTATTGTACGCGCGAGCGATCCTTTCCTGATATCGCTTGTTAGTCCGTTTAGCCTGTTCCCGCTTTTCTTCTAACAGAACCAAGTCGTGATCGCGTTGATTCTCATATAGTGCATGGAAGGCCAACCTTGCAGAATTGATCTTCACCTCCGCAGGTACCACAGCTTCAGCTTCATAGCATAAAAGAAATGGCGAGACTCCTGTGGGTGTCCTTGGAGAAGTTCGATACGCCCACAAGGCTATGTTCAAGGAATCAGCCCATTTCTTGTGGTCGTCTGCAACCATCTTACTCAAGATTCTCAACAGCGTCTTGTTGGTTGCTTCCGCTTGACCATTCCCTTTCGGGTAGTAAGGGGTAGAGCATATCTGACTTATGTTATATTCTGCTAGCTTCGCAGCTACCTGGCGATTGACGAAGGGGGTACCATTATCCAAGAGAATTTTCTTGGGAATCCCAAACCTGCATATGATGTTCTCTTGAATTAAATGCACTACAGCGAGCGCATTTGATGTCTTTAGTGGTGTTGCTTCTACCCACTTCGTGAACAACTCGGTCGCGGTGAGAATGAACTGATTTCCGTGCGAGGTTGGTCGGATGGGGCCAACAAAAATCCAAAGCCCAAGTATGGAACGGCCATGGTGTTCCCAACGCATGTAGATCTACAGCAGGAGCATGCACTAGGTTGCCTTTGAATTGGCACTCCTGACACCGTCTTACTTTAGTGCGGCAATCTGCTTCCATGGTGGGCCAGAAGTAACCGAATGAGAGGAGCTGTCTGCATAACTTCGCACCTCCCTGATGTTCCACTTGATGAGAGAGGTCCATCACCTCTTGTGCTTCCTTGCTATCTAGACATCGCAGCAGGTTACCCTCGTGGCCCCTTCACCAAAGCATATTTTCCTGCACCACATACCGTGCTGCTTTTCTCTTTAGTTTCTCGGCTTCTTTTCTCGACTCAGGCACAATACCTTGCGTGAGAAAGTCAAAGAGTGGCTTCCTCCAATCCACATCATCATCGGTCAGAGCAATTGATAGAGAGTCTTTGATCAGTGCGCAACTCTCGCAATTTCCTTGGATCAATGCTGCGGCCGTTGACATGTCCGGCCAGTGAATCCCATACCTCTGGGCTTTCCGATAGATTGACACCTCACTTTCCCCACAAGCATGTTGGTGAATCTTTTCTAACAGCGCTTGTGCCTCCTGCTGTGAGACGCATCGCATAAGTATTCCGCCAGGGCATTTGTAGTAGAGGGTGTTGTCATGTACACAATACCCCTTTATGGATGCCCAGTTCTCGTTGCTCGTTCCGTCTGCGATGGCACGCAATATTGACTTTCTCCAGTCTGCATCTTCCATGCATTCGTCATCGCACGCGTCCTCTGTCAACGCCGAGGACGTTCGCACTTCAATCGAAATTCTCGCGGGACATTTATCCGCACTAACCTTGGATCCCAAGGTAGCTAAAGCATCAGCATGCCTATTGTCCGCTCTGGTTTTGTGCTCGTACCTGACATCGCAGAACTGCTGCACCAGTTTCTGTACCAAGGTCCGGTAGGGCAATAAGTTTATCTCCTTCAAACCATACTCGCCCGAGGCTTGTTTGACGATTAGCTTGGAGTCTCCCATAATCGTCAAATTGCTTACTTCTAGTGCCCTTACTGCGCGAAGACCTGCGATGAGAGCTTCATACTCTGCTTCGTTGTTGGTGACTGCGAAATCAAGCTTTGCGGACATCTGTATGACCTCTCCATCGGGTTTGGTCAAGAATATCCCAATGCCTCCACCCTTCCTTGTTGACGACCCGTCGAAATGGAGCATCCAATAAGGCAACTCAACTGCATAGATCTCAGGACCCTCCAGTTCCTCCTCAATTACAGGCTCATAACTATTATCAGGGAATTGTGCTAGCAAATCCGCCACCGCTTGCGATTTGATTGCCCGGGGTCGAACGCATGTGATGTCGTACTGGGAAATGGTCATATACCATTTTGCCAGTCTTCCCCCAGGAGTAGTGTGAGTCAAAAGATACCGTATAGGATCACTCTTTGTGACCAACACCACTTTGTGCGAAGCAAAATAGTGCTTTAACTTCTCTATTACAAAGAATAGGGCATGGCAATGACGCTCTATGTCCGTGTACCTTGATTCTGCTGGCTGCACTATGCGATAAATGTAGTAGATCGGCCTTTCTTGCCCCTCATACTCCTGAGCCAGGAGTGCCCCTATAGACCTCTTCGTCGACGTCGGATACAACAAGAGTGGTGATCCGAGCTGAAGTGCGATCATTACCTTTGACGATGTCAACAGGACCTTTAGCTTTTCAAACGCAGCTTCGTGCTCCGCTGTCCAGTTATATACAGCATCCTTCTTGAGAAGATCGCTGAAACAGAAGGTGATCTCGGCGATCGCTGGGATGAACCTTCGCAGGTAGGATAGCTTTCCCAAGAAGGTCTTCAAGACACTTTGGTTGTGCGGCGCCGTCATGCTAGTGATGGCCGATACTTTCGCAGGATCAGGCTCTATTCCTTGACGATGTACCACACATCCCAGGAATTTCCCCGATGTTACTCCGAATGCGCACTTCATGGGGTTCATCTTTAATTGAAAGCTTCTGCATCTGTTGAACACTTTCCGCAGATCCCCCAGGTGGTCTGCTTCTTCCTTGGATTTGACAACTAAGTCGTCAACGTAGAATTCTAATTCTTTGTGCATCATATCGTGGAAGAGGGCCATCATGGCTCGCTGATAAGTTGCGCCTGCGTTCTTGAGGCCAAAAGGCATAACCGTGTAATCGAAGACTCCCACCGGAGTGATGAACGCGGTTTTTCGTGCATCTTCGGGGTCCATCTTGATCTGATTGTATCCACTGAAGCCGTCCATGAAGCTGAACATGCGATGACCCGCGGTCGAATCGATAAGTAAGTCGATGTTGGGAAGTGGAAAATCATCTTTGGGACAGAAACGATTAAGGTCTCGGAAGTCTACACAAATGCGAAGTTGCCCATTCTTCTTTACTACCGGCACGATGTTGGCCAACCATGTAGGATGGTGATTTGGCTCGATAAATTTGGCATACAGGAGTTTGACAATTTCCTGCTTAATCTTCACGTTGAGCTCCGGCCTAAAGCTTCTTGTGCTCTTCTTTACCGGTTTGGATCCTGGAATTACATCCAACCGGTGCATGGTGATGCTCGTGTCCAGACCGGGCATCTCATCGTATTCCCATGCGAACACATCTTTGTACTCGGTCAACAGTTGTAGCAATCTTTCCTCCTCCTCGCTTGTGAGGTCCGCACTCAGGAAGACTGGCCTCTTCTTTTCTTCGCTGGGGCTTAAGAATACCTCCTTCAGTTCCTGCTGTTGTGGCCTGGGTTTGTCTTCCATGCATTCGGGTGCTTCTTTTAGCTTTTCCTCTAAAACACTTGGCGTAGGTTTTTCTGGTTCCATAACCTGCTCAATTTGATTGATTTGCTTAGGATTATCCCCATGCTCGCGTGAGGACATCCCCGCGCACCTTCATATGCAGTAGCATTTCTTCCCGTTGGCGTAGAAACTTTCTATCTCCTTGCCTTCAGGATCATGTTTTGCTATCCTTTTCAGAGTATACACGTTCTTTCGCTGGTACGCAATCCACGGCGCCTCTCCTCGCGTAGACGGCTTTTCCTTGGCCTTCTCTCTTGTCACTATCACTTGAAGGGACAGCATCAAAGCGATCATGTGATACGTAGATAGCTTTTCCTTGACCTCCTCTCCTCGCGTAGATAGCTTTTATCACTTGGTGAGCTGTTGAAGGGACAGCATCAAAGCGATGAATCCAGGCCCGGCCTATAATCATGTGATACGTAGTGTTCGCATCAATGACATAGAACTTGGCTGAACATTTGATTTTACCGATCTGGAGACCCAGACGGATCCATCCGATCGTCATTCTGGAGTCGCTTCCAAATCCCTTCAGCGGGAATGGACGCCGGACAATCTTCTGCTCCGGGATTCCTGCTAGCTTCAGAGTGTTGAGCGAGACAACGTTAACCGCTGCTCCTCCGTCGACAAACGCTCTTTTGAACTCCACACCATTGATGACTGCCGTCACATACAGAGGCTTCTGGTGGCTCGCATCTGTCTTCTTGTCGCTTGCGGAGAAGGTTATGACCTTTTCTGTAGAGCGAGATGCCCTAACAACCTTCCCGATGGAGATCACGATATCTTCCTCGTAATCTTCCGCTATCCTCAGGATTTCCCTTGTCATTTCCTTCCGGCACTTCTCCGAGAGGTTCATTTCATCGAAGAACCTGTTGAACCCGTGCGACCCCTTCATCCGATCAGCACGTTCGTCCTCTGTGTCTATGCTGTAGTCCTCGTCGTTGTGGATCTCGGAAATGATGGGTAGACCATCCTCTGCAACCTCTTCAAGGTCCATAATCGAGATCATGGCAACCTCTTTTCCCTTCGGCTCTTGCTCCGCGTGAGTAGGCAGTGGATTGTTTCGCACATCCTTCCTCTGGTCGCTGACAATCAGCTCGCCATTTTTCATCTTTTGGCTTACCATGATTCTGAGCTTCTTGCAGTCAGCCGTGGGATGCATGACCTTTCCGTGACATTCGCACCACTTTGGGTCCCTCACCATCTCCTTGGAGGGTGTCCTTTCAAGCGGCGGCAAGATTCCGTCTTTACGCCATTGTCTGCACAAATCACTCGCTTCTCCTACCGAACATGGTAGAGGTGGTGCCTCGAAGTTTGCAACCTTCGGCTGCTTTTGGGGCGAGACCATATTCACTTCGGCTTCACGTCCCCTTTTGTAGCTGAACCTCCCAATTTTAAAGGTAGTCCCGCTCGGGGATCTCTCAGAGGTGTGCCTCTTATTATGCCTCTCCACTATAGGCTCTATGTTCTTTGTGCATTCGATCGGCTTCGAAAATGTAGGAGTTTGCAGGTTGATAAGCATACCTTTGTACTCGTCTCGCATGCACTGCAGACATATTTCCACGAGTCTGCTCTCAAGTATCACATCTTTTCATTCCAAGGACTTGGCCCTGAACTTCTTGATGAATGTCACTCCATCCTCCTCGCTCTTCTGGTACATCCGCGAAAGATGAATCATTGTCACCTTTTCTTCCATTTGAAAAAACTTAGTATAAAATTTCTGGACCATATCATCCCAGGTCTTCAGGGATCCAGCCTCCAGTGTCCTATACCACTTGTAGGCCACGTTCCCCAGGGATTTAGGGAACTCGCGCATCAGCAGCTTAGGATCAGCCCCGTATGGCCCCATCACATCGATGAAACGCATAACATGCTCGTGGGCGTTTCCATTGACATCTTCGAACTTGTCCCATTTAGGAGCCTTATACCCAGCGGGATTAGGCATGAGGTAGATCTTGTGTGGGATGGGCGGATCATTGTCGAGCTTCGGGGTGATGGTGTCCGCGAACGATAGATTGGCTAGGATGGTTTCTATGCGCCGCTGCAGCGACGTCATACACTCTGGCGCATTTACCCTAGCAGCAGGAGGAGGAGTTGTTGCAGGCGGAGGCGACACATATGCCGCAGGAGGGCTAGGAGCATATTGTGAATTCACATTGCCCCACGTTGCCGATGGAGGAGGCAGGGGGTATTGTGAGGCCGGATTAGGTACCAGAGTTGGAGGTTGAGGAGTGTGAGTGGCAAGAGGCAACATTTGAGCTGTTGGCCTCTGAATTGAGGGTAACTGCGTAGTTGTCGGTGGAGTTTGAAGGTTAGGATTGGGTGGTGTGGTGGAGGCTCCTCCTCCCTGAGAGACGGTGGTTGCCGATGCGGGATTTGGGCGAGAGTCCCCAGAATAGCCATTATCCGTTCCAGCTGTGCAGATTGAGCTTTGAGAGCCTTTTCCTGGTTCTGGATGGTGGCGTCTAAGGCCTCTATCGTCGGAGCTTCACCGGTGGTTGTAGGATTACGGTGGGCCTCCTCTCCCGAGGTGGTCTCCGTGGAAGGCGATCTGTTACTGACATAATCTTCATGAGACATGGTTGCTTGCAATGGTAAGTTTCACGTCGGGTTCACCAAAATGTGTACGAGAGAATCATGCAGAGAGAACTCTATGTACACCAAGGACAGAGGATAGAAATGGCACAGGAAGTGTCGGGTTGTGTGTAGGGAGAGAGTAAGGCAATAGTACTGTGTGAGAGAGAGACAGGATTTTGGCAGAGCTTTCGCGTATCTCGGGTCGTTCTTTCTTGTATGGAAGGGTTAACTTCCTATATATATATATATATATATATATATATATATATATATATATATATATATATATATATATATATATATATATATAACGGAGAATGTGACCGTTGTAGTGTGGTTAATGAGCCCATTAATGGCGGCTTAATTAGCTTAACCACAACGGAACATTCGTCCGCGTATATAGGGACCGTTACAGCACGTTGTCCGCGTATACCGGAACTGTTATGGGGTTGACCGGGTCTATGAAGCTCGTGCCATAAATCTCTCAAAAGCAGTTACTAGGGGTCGCGTGCGGACTTGGTTGTCGCTCGCACGCGACAGGACTTACTCTAGCCTCCAAACCATTAAGTCCCTACAAGTCCCGTGCGGTGGTATGCGAGGGCCCTGTCTCGCAGCCCCCGCGTGGATCAGCGCGGCTGGTGATCCAGTGTGTGGGGAGCACAGCTCTGGATGATCGCCACGTGGCTAAGATCGGCCTGTCCAGAAAGCACTATCTACAAAGATGTTACTAAATATCATGAAAGCCAGTAACAATAGCATGATATATTGCTATGTACCAAAGCTTCAAAGCTTTGAGTTACTGTAGCAGTGCTTATATGTTTATTTATCTAACTGTTTTTGTGCAGGTTTTAGTTGTGATGTGGTTTAATTATAAGAGTGAACTAGTAATCTCTGTTCTAAGCTATAATTATTGCAGGACTGAGCATGATTGAAAATCCAAGATTCACTCTAGTGAATTAGCAGGCAAAGTTTCAAACCTTTGAGATATTCTATTTGTTCTTTAATGGTAAGTTCATTTGTTCACCTTTGTGAGTGCAGGTGAATTCTGTGAGAGTTAGAACTTGATATAAGCTGATTATTGTCTATTATTGTGTGTTCTATATTAGTTACTTGATATATTCATGAGGTTGAATGTATTTGTTAACTCAGAACTGTCAGCAGACAAATATAGCCTAGTTTTCTCATGAACTGTTTGCTATTGCTTAAACAGATCTTGTTGCCAGATTGTCTTGTTATTTGTTTGATCTTGTTTGCTAAGTATATGCAAGTTTGTTGGACGCTAAAACGTCCATAAACAGATCAGCAATCCATTCAAATACAACTGTTGATTGGAGCTTATCAGAAAGGAGATAATATAGTAATGGTGTTACTAGTTTTTCTCAGTTGGTTGCAGACTGTTGCTCAAGTGATCAGCATTTTATATTTGAATGAGAGAGTCCGAAATATACAGCGATCGTGTTTTTCAAGAGAGCAACAAACTTGAAAGATCAATTTACACAACTCTTCAAATCATTCAAGACAATCAACTCTCCAGCAGACTGAAGATCACTCATTTCAGAAGAACTCTTCCAGGCTTAAATAGCTTATCTATTCTGAGTTCTTCTTCTTTTACTTAATTGTATCATTCATTAATCATTTCTGAAACATCCCTAAACTTAGTAGTTTGGTTGTTCAAGTGAACAACAAGAAGTTCTTATTGTTTCAACAGGGTGTAGCCTGTAACTAGATAGGTTGGGAACCACAAGCTGTATAATTGTAAGGTAGCTCAATTAGGCTTGAGATCTAGGGCTAAATCTGGGTGATTAATAAGAAGTTGTGTTTGAATCCTGGAGGGATTAGATCCCTCAGGCAGAGACTAGGTCCAATTGTGACTGAACTCTGTAAGATTTATGTGTCTCTGCTATTTACTTTTGGTGTCTTTACTTTCAGTTCATATTGGAAGTTTCAAAGATTTGGAGCTTTCCAAATCTCAAAGCTTTGAAGCCTTCTTATTTTTCTGTTATATCTTTATGCTTCTCAAATATTTTTCAAAGCTTTGAGATATCAACAGTGTGCTTTACTTAAGTTTCAAAAGGTTGTGTTTTAGCAAAAGTTAGCATACTCTATTCAACCCCCCCCCCTCTAGAGTATTTAGATACTGATTTACACCTACATTACACACTTTCATCTTCTTCTAAATTATCACATGAAAACACTAGTGCATACTAACGTAAAGTGGAAAAGGTTGTTCGGAAAAACTAATTATTGTCGGTGTTGACGTAGGTCACCCGGCCTGTGATATTATTGTTGGTGTTGACGTAGGTCACCCGGCCTGTGATATTATTGTTGGTGTTGACTCGGTCACCCGGCCTGTGATATTATTATCGGTGTTGACTTTGCTCACCCGGCCTGTGATATATTGTCGATGTTGACTTTGCTCAGCCGTCCAGTGATTATCATCGACGGTGCTGACTTTGCTCACCCGGCCTGTGATTATTATTTTCGGTGTTGACTTTGCTCACCCGGCATGTGATTATCATTTTCGGTGTTAACTACTGTCACTCGGCCTGTGAGCACTTAAGGTCATGGTACTAAATGATGGTTTGATGATTCCCCGTATAAACTAATATATATATACATATAAAGAAAATGGAATCTCTTGTTATAAGGAGTATCAATATAATTGGAATGTTGAAACTAGTTGGGAATTTCAGACTCAGGTATTGATTTTGGATTAAATACTGGTTACTAGAAATTTCAGGAAATGGGAAGTGAACTTGAGAATGTCCTATTATTTCCACTATCACTTACTTCAGTTGTGCTTAAGTTATTATGTACTATTTTTACGTGAAAGTACCTCTCTTCTGTATTTCACATGCTTGAGTGTTGCTCAGTATTTCATTACTGAATTTGAAAACTACGGTTCCTGTTTCCTTCCCACCGCAGGCTTAGGAGCTGAAGATTATGCATAGTAGGGTACGGGACTCACGTAGACGGATTTCTTCACGAGTAGAATCTAGTATGGCGAGCTGAGAATAATGTAGTAGTTTTAGACACACATGTTATATTTAAATTTTTTGTAATGTTTCATATTATGTAATAAACAATTAATTTGGGATGTTATGCTTTTGAATTCCGCCGTTACTTTTAGCATCGCCGTCCCGGTCTTGTCCGAGCCGGATAAGGGGGTTGTTGCAGGTGGTATCAGAGCAGTCGTTCCAGGTTAAAACCTATAGGGTAACTTAAAATTAACGTAGGGAAAGATAATTAAAATTGGAAAAGTCGATCAGGTATGGGTAGATAAGTCTTGTTTACTCCCTCCCACCCACATCCATTTCCTTACTGCATTGGGAGCACTATGTGATTTTGCTATGCCTGAATTATTTGGCCTCATATGAGATACTCTATGATGAGCATTATCTCTACAAGGGGATGATGAGTATGAAATGGGAAACATAGAGAATTTTAATTGTGAGTAATTTGCTTTCTTATTTAATTGATACGACTTGCATGCTATATGGTATATAGTGTTTCTTGTGTAATTGTTATATATTTATGGGATAAATCTGACTGCGAGATCGCGGACTAAGAGGTGAAAATACGAGTGATTTCATTGGACCACCAATGGCCGCTGAAGCAATTAACCAACTACAAATGGAGCAACTAGTTTCACAGATGGGACAGATGACAAAGGTCATGGATAGAGTGGTCGGTCGAGAGGAGCGAGGAAGGCCAAGTTATGCCAAGCAAATAGCTGAGCTGAACCCTCGCCAATTCACAAGAAAAGAAGATCCCATTGAACTAGAGAACTGGATTCGGAACTTTGAGAAGCTACTAAGGGTTGTCAATGCCCTGATGATGAGAAGGTTAATTGCGCTGTGTTGCACCAGTTGGATGACGTAGATGACTGGTTGACTACTAACCAGGAAGTCTTGCTGGCTCGACCTAACTTCAACAGGGAAGCTTTTAAGACTGCTATTAGGAAACAGTTCTATCCATCACATGTTAAGAGAAGGAAGTGCAACGAGTTCAACAGCTTAATGCAAGGGAATGGCTCGGTGACAGACTACTTCAATAAATTTGTGGAACTACTAAAGTTTGCAGGCCACGCAGTACTTGATGAGGAGGATAAGATCCACAAGTTCATTTCGGGACTACACTTCCAGTTGTAGAAGATCATGCGTGGTAGAACTTCCGAAACGTTGCACGAGGCATATGACCGAGCAGCTGACATGTGGAAAGTCCAGGAAGTTCAGGACGAATTTCGTGAGAAACACAAGGCAGCTGATGCAGAATGTAGCAATCAGAACAAGAAGTTTAAGACAACAATGGGGGAAACCATCAAAACCGAGGCAATCAGCAGAACCCTGGAGCTGAACCTGTTCGTCACTACTTCCGTAAAAGGTGTCAGCGAAACCACCCCGGATTTGATTGCATTGGGAATCCGGTTAACTGCAATAACTGTGGTAGAAGGGGACACCAAGCTTACGAATGCCGATCACAACCACCCAGGAACCAACAAGTGTATCCAGGAGATAACTTTGGAAGGCGACCACAGAACAACTACCAGGGAAATCGCCAACAGAATGGTCGTAACCGCCAGTTTGGGAATCAGAATAACTACAACCCAGCCAATGCAGGATAGAACTTAGCCCAACCCGGTATTTGTAACAATAAAGAGGATGAAGTACCCGCACTTAATTAATAAGGTACGTTGAAGTTTGGGGACGTCACCCTCTTAGAGTGAGAGAATGTAATCCTTCGTTTAATATCGTCCTAGAACCCTAGCTGTCCTTACATCACGTTAAGCATTGACACTTAGGGAATGAAAATTTAATCACTTGGTACTTCGTATGCATGACATGATAACTACTTGCTTGCTTGCGTGAATTATTTGTTTTGCGGGATCATTTGCTTGTTATGTGTTTCTGTGAAAATTAGTTGGATGTTGGATGGTTGAGTTTTTTAATAAATGAAGCTTCAAGGACGAAGCTCTCTTTAAGGGGGGACGCATGTAATACCCCGTAATTTGGTCACGGATAAATTGGTAATTTTGGAGGCCAAATATGAATTTTAAATTGGTTTGATAATTTACCGTAAATTTGTGCGAATTTTAGAATGTGAAACGGTAATTTTACGTGTATATTTTAGTTTTAGTGCGTATGTGACCACTGCATGGGGTAGTGAGCTTACCACACCAAATCATTTTCCATAATTAAATAATAACCTTTTCCTTTTATTTTTTTCACATTCCCCAACCTTTGTCTTCACGGCAAAGGCTTGCCACCGCCCTCCTTCACCGCCACCAACACCTTCACCGCCCTAACCTCTGTATAAAACCCACCCCCACTCTTCACTGGTCCCCCAGAAGCGACCCTCATCACCAGTTACCACCATCATCACCAGTCGCTACCATATTTTCCGCCAACACCACCGTTTGTCCTCGACAGAAAACGACCGAGGAAGAGGGAGCCCAACTCTCTTCTCCCCACTCCCTCTCCGTTCTCTCGCCTATCGCCTCTCTGTCGGAACCCAGAAAGATGAAGGAGAAAGTGGCAGCAGAATCCAGCAGCTAGCAGAACCTCCGACGCCACCGCCGGACGCCATTAAAGCCGACCAAAAGCTTGGCCACAGCAAACCAAAAGCCGCCCAGGCTCTCCCCTCCACCCCAATCAACACCCTAGGGTCCGATCAAAACCCAAAAGGCCTCAGCAGCACCTAGCAGCCACCGGACAGCCATCGCCAGCCACACACACCGTGAGCTCCGACGAGATCTTAACCCGACTCGATTCTCCGCCAATTCTTGCGTTTCTTGGACCGGGTACTCTCTAAATCTCTCCCTAGTTTGATTTCATTACTCAAAATCATGTTTTGATGCTTTGATTTTTGTTTTGGGTTGGGTGGAATTAGTATGTTCTTGTTGGGGTAATTGTGCAATTTCTGAAAACAGGGGGTGGTATGTGTATCTTATGAGACTGTTTAAATAGTGGTTGGGGGCATTTGGCTTCTATTGCATAACTTGGGGGTGGTGTTTTTGAGTTTAAATCAAATTCTATAATTTCTAACTACTTTCTAATTGAAGAAAGGAATGATAAAATAGAATTAATATTTGATAGTTGAATAGAATTTGTTTTCTTGGAAAGATGACAAGTTAGAAATATATTTCGTAATTAATTATTTCTGATTTGTTTGAATTAATAATTGTTTTGCATAAGTTGGCTATTTAATTAGTCTTTCAGAATTTAACGCTTCTCTCATTTGATAAATGTTATAGCATTATTTCTTAGTCTTTTATAACTTTCTAACAAATGGCTATTTGAATTAATTTATTTTAAATAGATTGTTGGTTATATTAAAATGTCGGTTAATAACTTAGCATTTAGTATTGGTAATGGAGTTAAGTTTTGAGCTCTTGGAAAATAATAATTTTAGCTGAAAAATAAATAAGTGTTGTATGGAGGAATTAGATGATTTCAAATAGGACTCGTTAGATCTTCTTCTAAGTTATCACATGAAAATACTAGTGCATACTAACGTAAAGTGGAAAGAGTTGTTCGGAAAAACTGATTATTGTCGATGTTGACTTCGGTCACCTGGCCTGTGATATTATTGTCGGTGTTTACTCGGTCACCCGGTCTGTGATATTATTGTCGGTGTTGACTCGGTCACCCGGCCTATGATATTATTGTTGGTGTTTACTAAGTCACCCGGCCTGTGATTTTTTTGTCGGTGTTGACTTCGGTCACCCGGCCTGTAATATTATTGTCGGTGTTGACTTCGATCACCCGACCTGTGATATTATTGTCGATGTTGACTTCGCTCACCCGGCCTCACCCAGCCTGTGATTATTATTGTCGGTGTTGACTTCGCTCACCCGGCCTCACCCAGCCTGTGATTATTATTGTCGGTGTTGACTTCGCTCACCCGCCCTGTGATTATTATTGTCGGTGTTTACTTCGCTCACCCGGCCTGTGATTATCGTTTTTGGCGTTAACTACTGTCAATTGGCCTCTAATACTCCATGTGCTCACCTCTTTGACCGCAAGAAGTCCTAGGGGGATGTCAGCACTTAAGATCATGGTACTTGATGATGGGTCGATGCTTCCCAGTATAAACTAATATATATACATATAAATAAAATGGAGTCTCCTGTTATCAGGAGTATCAATAAAATTGGAATATTGAAACTAGTTGGGAATTTCAGACTCAGGTATTGATTTTGGATTGAATACTGGTTATTAGAAATTTTTGGAAAAGGGAAGTTAACTTGAGGATGTCCTATTATTTCCACTGTCACATACTTCCGTTGTGCTTAATTATTATGTACTGTGTTTACATAAAGTACCTCTCTTCTGTATTGCACATGCTTGAGTGTTGCTCAGTATTTCATTACTGAATTTGAAAACTACGGTTAATGTTTCCTTCCCACCGCAGGCTTAGGAGCTGAAGACTATGGCATGGTAGGATACGGGACTCAAGTAGACGGATTTCATCACGAGTAGAATCTAGTATGGCTAGCTGAGAATAATGTAGTAGTTTTAGAGACACATGTCATATTTAAAAACTTTTGTAATGTTTAATATTATGTAATAAATAAATAATTTGGATGTTATGCTTTTGATTTCCGCCGTTACTTTTAGCATCGCCCTCCCGGTCTTTTCCGAGCCGGATAAGGGGTTTCTTGCATGTGGTATCAGAGCAGTCGTTCCAGTTTAAAGCCTGTAGGGTAACTTAAAATGAACGTAGGGAAAGATAATTAACATTGAAAAAGCCGACCATGTATGGGTAGTATAAGTCTTGTTTACTCCCTCCCTCCCTCGTCCATTTCCTTACTACATTTGGAGCACTATGTGATTTTATTATGCCTGAATTATTTGGCCTGATATGAGATACTCAATGATGAGCATTATTTCTACAAGGGGATGACGAGTAAGAAATGGGTAACATGGAGAATTTTGATTGTGAATAATTGGCTTTCTTATGTAATTGATATGACTAGCATGCTATATGGTATATAGTGTCTGTGTGATTGTTATATATTTATGGGATAAATATGACCGTGAGATCGCAGGCTAAGTGGTGAAACTACGAGTGATTTCATAGGACCACCAATGGCGGCTGAAGGAATTAACCAACCACAAGTGGAGCAACTAGTTGCATAGATGGCACAGATGACATAGGTCATGGATAGATTAGTCGGTCGGGATGAGCGAGGAATGCCAAGTTATGCCAAGCAAATAGCTGAGCTGAACCCTCGACAATTCACAGGAAAAGAAGATCCCATTGAACTAGAGAACTGGATTCGGAACTTTGAGAAGCTACCAAGGGTTGTGCATTGCCCTGATAATGAGAAGGTAAACTGCGTTGTGTTGCACTTGTTGGATGACGCAGATGACTGGTGGACTACTAACCAGGAAGTCTTGCTGGCTCGACCTAACTTCAACTGGGAAGCCTTTAAGACTGCTAATAGGAAACGGTTCTATCCATCACATGTTAAGAGAAGGAAGTGCAACGAGTTCAACAACATGATGAGAGGAATGGCTCAGTGACAGACTACTTCAAGAAATTTGTGGAACTAGTAAAGTTTTCAGGCCACACAGTACCAGATGAGGAGGATAAAATCCACAAGTTCATTTCGGGACTAAACTTCCAGTTGCAGAAGATCATGCGTAGTAGAACATACGACACGTTGCACGAGGCATATGACTGAGCAGCTGACATGTCGCAAGTCCAGGAATTTCAGGACAAATTCCGCGAGAAACGCAAAGCAGCTGACGCAAGAGGTAGCAATCAGAATAATAAGTTTAAGAATACAATGGGGAAACCATCAAAACAGAGGCAATCAGAAGAACCCTGAAGCTGAGCATGTTCGTCACTACTTCTGTAAAAGGTGTCAGCAAAACCACCCCAGAGATGGTTGCATAGGGAATCCGGTTAACTGCAATAACGAGGGTATAGGGGGACATCGAGCTTACGAATGTCGATCACAACCACCTAGGAACCAACAAGTGTATCCATGAGATAACTTTGGAAGGCGACCACAGAACAACTACCAGGGAAATCGCCAATAGAATGGTCGTAAACGGCAGTTTGGGAGTCAGCTAACTACAACCCAGCCAATGCAGGAAAGAACAGAGCCCTACCCTGGATTGGTAATAATAAAGAGGAAGATGTACCCGCACTTAATTAATAAGGTACGTCAAATTTTGGGACGTCACCCTCTAAGAGTGAGATAATGTAACCCTTCGTTTAATATCGTCCTAGAACCCTAGCTGTCCTTACATCACGTTAAGCATTGACACTTGGGGAATGAAAATTTAATCACTTGGTACTTCGTATGCATGACATGATAACTACTTGCTTGCTTGCGTGAATTATTTGTTTTGCGGGATCATTTGTTTGTTATGTGTTTTTGTGAAAATTAGTTGGATGTTGGATGGTTGAGTTTTTGAATAAACGAAGCTTCGAGGACAGCGCTCTCTTTAAGGGGGGACGAATGTAATACCCCGTAATTTGGTCAGGGGTAAATTGGTAATTTTGGAGGCGAAATATGAATTTTAAATTGTTTGGATAATTTATCGTAAACTTGTGCTAATTTTAGAATGTGAAACGGTAGTTTTACGTGTACATTTTATTTTTAGTGCGTACGTGACCACTGCATGGGGTAGTGAGCTTACCACACCAAATCATTTCCATTATTAAATAATAACCTTTTCCTTTAATTTTTTTCACCTTCCCCTACCTTTGTCTTCACGGCAAAGGCTAGCCACCGCCCTCCTTCACCGCCACCAACACCTTCACCGCCCTCACCCTCTGTATAAAACCCACCCCCACTCTTCACTGGTCCCCCAGAATCGATCCTCATCACTACTTACCACCATAATCACCAGTCACTACCATCTTTGCCGCCAACACCACCGTTTGTCCTCGACGGAAAACAACCGAGGAAGAGGGAGCCCAACTCTCTGCTCCCCACTCCCTCTCTGTTCTCTCGCCTATCCCCTTTCTGTCGGAACCCAGAAAGAAGAAGGAGAAAGTGGCAGCAGCATCTAGCCGCTAGCAGAACCTTCGATGCCTTCGCCGGACGCCATTAAAGCAGACCAACCGCAGCAAACCCATAGCCACCCAGGCTCTCCGCTCCACCCTAATCAACCCCCTAGGGTCCGATCAACACCCAAAAGGCCTCAGCAGCACCTAGTGGCCACCGGAGAGCCATTGCCGGCCACACCCACCGTGAGCTCCATGGAGATCTTAACCCGGCTCGATTCTCTGCCAATTCTTGCGTTTCTTGGACCGGCTACTCTCTAAATCTCTCCCTCGTTTGATTTCAGTACTCAAAATCATGTTTTGATGCTTTGATTCTTGTTTTAAGTTGGGTGGAATTCGTATGTTCTTTTTGGGGGTATTTGTGTAGTTTCTCAAAATAGGGGGTGATATGTGTATCTTATGAGACTGTTTAAATAGTGATTGGGGCATTTGGCTTCTATTGCATAACTTGGGGGTGGTGTTTTTGAGTTTAAATCAAATTCTACAATTTCTAACTACTTTCTAATTGCAGAAAAGAATGATAAAATACAATTAGTATTTGTTATTTGAATAGAATTTGTTTTCTTGGAAAGATGACAAGTTAGAAATATATCTCTTAATTAATTATTCCTGATTTGTTTGAATTAATATTTTGTTTTTTGCATAAGTCGGCTATTTAGTTAGTATTTCAGAATTTAACGCTTCTCTCATTCATAAATGTTATAGCATTATTTCTTAGTCTTTTATAACTTTCTAACAAATGGCTATTTGAATTACTTTGTTTTAAATAGATTGTTGTTACATAAAAAATTCGGTTAATAACTTAGCATTTAGTATAGGTAATGGAGTTAAGTTATGAGCTCTTGGAAATTAATAATTTTAGTTGAAAAATAAATAAGTGTTGTATGGAGGAATTAGGTGATTTCAAATAGGACTCGTTAGATCTTCTTCTAAATTATCACATGAAAATACTAGTGCATATTAACTTAAAGTGGAAAGAGTTGTTCGGAAAAACTGATTATTGTCGGTGTTGACTTCGGTCACCCGGCCTGTGATATTATTGTCGATGTTAACTCGGTCACCCGGTTGGTGTTTACTCGGTCACCCGGCCTGTGATATTATTGTCGGTCTTGACTTTGCTCACCTGGCCTGTAATATTATTTTCAGTGTTGACTTCGCTCACCCGGCCTGTGGTTATTATTGTTGGTGTTGACTTCGCTCACCCGGCCTCACCCGGCTTGTGATTATTATTGTCGGTGTTGACTTCGCTCACCCGGCATGTGATTATTATTGTCGGTGTTGACTACGCTCACCCGGCCTGTGATTATCGTTGTCGGTGTTGACTACTGTCACTCGGCATGTATTACTCCATGTACTCACCTCTCTGACCGCAAGAAGTCCTAGGGGGGATGTCAGCACTTTAGTTCAAGGTACTTGATGATGGTTTGATGCTTCCCGTATAAACTAATATATATATACATATAAATAAATTGGAATCTCTTGCTATAAGGAGTATCAATATAATTGGAATGTTAAAACTAGTTGGGAATTTCATACTCATGTATTGCATTTGGATTGATAAAGGTTACTAGAAGTTTCTTGAAATGGGAAGTGAACTTGATAATGTCCTATTAATTCCACTGTCACTTACTTTCGTTGTGCTTAAGTTATTATGTACTGTTTTTACATAAAGCACCTCTCTTCTGCATTTTACATGCTTGAGTGTTGCTCAGTATTTCATTACTGACTTTGAAAACTACAGTTCCAGTTTCCTTCCCACCGCAGGCTTAGGAGCTGAAGATTACGGCATGGCAGGGTACGGGACTCACTTAGATGGATTTCATCACGTGTAGAATCTAATATGGCTAGCTGTGAATAATGTAGTAGTTTTAGAGACACATGTTATATTTAAAACTTTTGTAATGTTTAATATTATGTAATAAATAAATAATTTGGGATGTTATGCTTTTGATTGACGCCGTTACTTTTAGCATCGCGCTCCCGGTCTTGTCCGACACGGATAAGGGGGTTGTTGCATATGTTAATTGCCTCCAATTGTGCATTACTAGGACACTGTGTGGAAAATAACTCAGCAAATATTGTTGTAGTACAGCAGCAACTTCGGTTTTGTCCTCATTCCAAACCCCATGTTCGTCCTCAATACGCGCCATAAAGTTCTGTCGCCGCTGCGATGAAGTTTTTTGATGAAATAAGGTATCCTAACACCCATCGCTAGCCACTTGACTCGTGAGCGTTTGAACCGTTTCGTTTCATCGGCTTCTAGAATATCATCATACTCTTTCTGAAGCTCACCATATTCCGCCACCACTTCCTTGTGAAAGTGTGTAATGTAGACTAAATACTGGACCTAAATACTCTAGAAGGGGGGTGAGTAGAGTATGGAAACTTTTTGCAAAACTTAAATTTTAACTGAAAGACTTTGTGTGAAACTCAAATCTCAAGGCCTTGAGATTTTAGTTAACTGTCTGAAACTTACAAAGGCAAAATAGTAAGCTTCAAGGCCTTGAGTTGTAAACAATTCTAAACAGCTTTTGAACCCTAGATTGATTTGAGTTGTGTGCAGCAGATAATAATCAAACTGTAAAGCAAAGAACACAAAGCAATTTACAGAATTCAGTCCCAATGGACCTAATCTCTGCCTGAGGGATCTAATCCCACCAGGATTGGGCAAACACTTCTTATTACTCACACAGAAACAACCCTAGATCTTCAAGCCTAATTGATTTCCCTTACACCTATACAGCTTGTGGTTCCAAACCTATCTAGTTCCAGCTACTAACTGTTGAGCTAACAAGAACCTCTTGTTGTTCACTTGAACAACCAACCACTAGGTTAATTGAGGTTTAAGATAATCTAGAGATACACAGATAGAAGTACAAGTGAAGAACACAATATGAAGATAAGCTGTTTTAAGCCTGGAAGTGTTCTTCTGGAAAACTGGATTGATTTGATCTCCAGGAATCTGGAAAGAAGCTTGAATGATTGTGTGTTTGAATGAATGATCTCCCATGATTTTTTCACACCTCCCAGAGTATTCTGCAAGCCCCTGTCTTCAAAATTCAAACCAGTCTCTTTTATCCACAGCTGCAACTGATTGAGAGATTTTAGGATCTCAGTTCCTACAAATCCTCCTTCTGTTTTCAACTGAAATTCAAACAGCCTCAAGTGGATATCCGTTGGAGTTTTTTTATATTGCTCCTGCACGTTTAACAACCATGCAACAGCATTGAAACACAGCAACAACAAAATCCAGAAAGCTAACAGTACTATGACTATTTGGTTATACAGTTTCTGATAAAACTGTTTAACAAACTTAGAACAATAACCTGTATATCTTCTAAAACATATGAATCATGAAAAAACAAGTTTAAGACACTTATAAGTGAGTAAATAATCACAATACTAAGAATCACAACCTGCAAGAAAGAATCAGCTAAGTTCTGTAAAAACTTTCAGCAGCTCAAGGCACATCTCAAGGCACATCACAGAATTTCAAATTTAAACCCATATAACTTTGATTCTTTCTGTTCTGATCATCTGCAATTGTGTTAGATATATAAATAGTATAATCCAAAAGTATATGCAGCAAACCACTGATTTGCATAATCAGATATCTAATCTGCAACACAGAAATGTTAGAACATACAGCAGAATAGAATAACTCAAGGATTTGAAGTTCAGTCAATCTCAAGGCCTTGAGATAACTGAAATGCTTTGCTGCTTATGTCTTAGCCTTTTGTCTTTTGTCTCTGTCTTTTGTCTTTCATCACTCAAAAACGATTACCAACCAAAGCACATTCAGGGATCTTGACTCAACACCTTGGCTTTTCGAAGATCCAACATTCGCTGCATTCGATCCCAAATGGACTTAAGACGACGGGCCACTTCCCCAAAAGGCAATTTGGTCCATGACCGCATGTTGATTTCGCTCGCAGCAATAGAGCGGCACATCGCCATCATTCGCACCCGAGCTGCTTTGAAACTACTCCATTAATCCCGTCACTTTGTAACCTTGCCTCCTTAAACTGAAATCAACGAGTAGACGAAACCATCTTTTGTCTTGTATTAGAATCCAGTACGAGTCTAATGTAGTCGTGTGCCCTAGAGCAATCTATTTATTGTGCACATTTATAAAGGCTTTCTATTCATTGTGTTATCGAAATGGAGATATGTTAATATGATGAAGTCCTTAGAATATGAATGTCGTATTCTTAAATATCCCTAGTCAAGTAATGTTGTTAACTATGACGACTATACTATATCGAGACTAGTATGTGGGTAGTTGATATGGTGATATCAAGTCTAACACATGGGTACGCATTACGAGTAATGGCGAGGTGGATTAACCCGCCATGAGAAGGCTACATGGAATTTATGTGAATGTCACAAGTGCTTCTCATAGTGACAATGGTGTTGTGATCCTTCGACTTAAAGTCACTACATTCTCTAGATGTGAATTACATGTTTTAAATATTGTCAAATGTCACGCTGTAAGAAGGTGATTATAAAGACGATAATTGGACATGCTATCAAACTTGTTGAGAGGTGTAAGTGATGTAGATAGTATTTTTCCCTCCTACATCACAGGAGTAAATATCCATGGCTACTCGATGTGCGAGACTTAGAGAAATGCATGGCCATGATCCAATGAATCAATATGAGATATTGATTTCATTTGTTTGTCTAAATCTAATCATATAATCGAGAAACCATTGATGGGATATACAAGTGTTACACTCCATTTCTTTTGTCTAATCTGAATAGGAGAGACAGAGGGATTATGCGAAACGGTAACATTGGTCACAGAGGTTATTTAGATCACTGACATTCCTATTACTTGGGTTGCTTTTATGTAGTACTGCTCAATGTTTGTAATTGTTACTGCCAATATTATTAGGAACCTAATCGATCACACACATAAAATGGATCTAACTAGAATTAGTTGCTCATTAGTTGGACAACAATGAATTGTTTGGACTAAAGTATAAAATGTGCTCATTAGTTAGACTAAATAGCAATTGTGGACTAGAATGCAAACTAATCCTAATTGTTGAGATTAAAGGGAAAAGATGAATCCTCTAGTCTATAAATATATTCATAGGCTATGAAATGCAGGCTTGATACATTCATACTCTCACGCATACACAAGTGATAGAGAGATAGAGAAAAAGAGAGTTTTTCTCTCCAGGTTTCGGCCACCACAAGGAAGCTGCCCCATCCTTGCTCCCCACGGGTCAGATTGGATCGGGCCATTGTGCACGTCCAAGTTCATTAATCATGTGAGACAAGATCCTCTTCCTTCTTCAAGCAGTCTAGCAACCTAGGAGAGGAAGTCCAGTTCAGATATGTTCGTGTGGATACCGTAGAGGCGCCGATTCTTCAATCCATGCTAGTGATCGTCACCATTCAGTTTGACTGAGGAGTGATCGTCACCAGTCAGTTTAACTGAGGAGTGATCTTCACCAGTCAGTTTGAGTGAGGTAACCTCTAATCATCAGATTATGCTCATTCACATGGGTTCTTGGTGGGTTTTAGGCAAATAATTTTGTTATTTACGTTGTGTTTAATTGCCCATTAACATCTAAGAGGAAGATGATACGACTTTGAAGAAACCAAGTGACATACTTTTGCTCCCACAAAAAGGTCCATCACTCGAGCGTAGCAACAACACGATCCAAAAGTTCCCGAGTCAAATGTTCAACACATTGATTATTTGTCCAAGTAAAATTTGGCCCCGCATAGCTGAGGTTCCCTAATTCATTACAATGAAATGCTTGTATATAGGGAGAAAGTTGCGCAAAAGGAACAAAGCGCACTCCTTTTCTGTCGTTTGACAAAATCGCATTGAACTCCCTCATGATGCACCAAGGTCGTATATCCTTCCTCCACTAAGGAACAATCAATGACCAAGTATGCACCTCTCCGAAAGTACCGGATCCCCACAAACCCGTGAAATTCCACCATAAGTACGAATCCTCCAATTTATTAAACAATCAACGTGAAACAATGAAAACGAAAAAATGGAGACGATCAAGGAATGATCCCATAAAAGGGGAAACCCCTCTTACGATCCACACAATTTACTTGGAACACATTATTAAAATCACCTTTTTAGCAAACGTTCTCCATCTCCTTACTACTCCTCTTCATTTCTATCAAGAAAAGTAGATTCATATATTCTCTCTCCACGAGATCGCGGAGAGCCCGGAACGCACGAGGATTGCCCAGTTTGCGTACGTTCCAACTCAAGACAATCATTGGTCTCAACGGTGGTGCTCTGGACCGACATGTTTGTTTTGGATGCCCTAGAGGCAATCTGTTTAGTATGAACTTTATTTTCTAGAATAATCATTGTATTATTTATGGAGATATTTAAAATAATGAAGTCCTTACATTACAATTGTGTAGTTTATCTTAAATATCCCTATTCATTATATTGATTAACAGGAGGATCAACTATAGACTAGTATGTGGGTAGATTAATACGAGGATATCAAGTTTAACAAATGAGTATGCATTAGGAGTAATGGCATACTGGATAGACCCACCGCGAGAAGGCTACATTAGAATATATCAGCGTCACAAGCGCTTCTCGTAGTGCAAATGGTGTTGTAATCCTTAGACTGGAAGTCACAGGATACTCTAGTTGTGAAATATCATGCTTTGATATTATCAAACACTACACCATAACAGGGTAACTATAAAGATAGCTATCGGGCACGACAGGAAGCAATCTTAGAGGTGGCAGTGATGTAGATAGGATTTGTCCCTCCTACATAATAGGAGTAAATATCCACGACCACTGGACGGGTAGAGCTTATGGAATGTCTGGCCAGACTCAGATAAATCAATATGGAGACATTGATGTTATCTGCATGGATAAGCCTGTTCCCAGGATCAAGAAACTTATGGATTAGATATACGAGTGTGACGATTATGTCTCTTGTCCAATCCGGATATGGAGACAAAGGGATAACACAACACGGTAACATTGGGCACAAGGTTTGTCAGGATCACTGACTATGTCTATTAGTTGGGTGGCATAGATGTGTTGCGAGACACGGCTTTATGTCTGTGATAGTTACTACCAACTAAATAGAAACCTATGGGGTCACACACCATATGGATTAAACTGGATATGGGTATTAATTAGTTGGACTAATTAATTAAAAGGATCATAACGCAACCACAAGCAAGTGGACTTATCCATGTAAGGAAATGATTAGTATTGAGGCAGTTATGTAGTTAATAAAGAGTTAACTATATAAAGGAACTCTAGCTTGTTATTTTCTAAAAAAAGAAAAGTCATTATTGAGAGAACATACCAAAGCAAGAGAGAGAGAGAGAGATAGAGAAAAAGCAAGAAGGCCGAAGCCTTCATACCCGTCCGCCCCCCTTGCCGTCTGCCTACATAGGCGCTGGCTTGGTGCTCCGTTTTGCGAGATCTCTTCCCTCCTTCTTCCATTTCTAGCACTACACGTCGAGAAGGATACCAGTCAAAGATATAAGGTGTGGATACTCGTAGAGACGAAGACACAATTCTTTTTAGTGATCACACAAACTAAGGTACTCATGTTTCTACCCTAATCATGTTATGACTGCTTGCATCTGATCCTTGGAGGGTTTTTAGCAGGATCAATTTTTGTTATTCCGCTGCGTAATCTGCATCAAAACCCTACAGTGGTATCAGAGCCTAGTTGTAGCGCGTAACATGATATAATGTGTTACTGTTTTTAGTTTTTACACCGTATATGTTATTTTACGCGAAAACTGAAATTAATTAGCATATTAGATGCAAATTGAATATGATCCAACCAAGCTGAAACTAATTTACATGAGATGTAGGAATTAGTGAGTTTGGATCACATAGGATGTGATGAATTTTGGATCTAGGAACTAGGGTTTGGGCACAAGTTGGAAAAGGTGTTTTTCAAACTTGGAAGCAACTAAACTTGGGCAACAAGGCAAGGAATTGTTTTTGAAAAAAGTTCCATCCGAGGGTTCGGCCCCCCTAGAGACCTCCCCCTTGCCCTGCCCAAGCTAGGACACGGCCGAGGGCCTGGGCCGGCCTAGCGTGCGGCTTGGCCGCGCGTGGGGCTAGCCCGACCAGCCCAAGGTCGTGCCTTGGTCTTTTGGGTGGTTCGGCCAAGGTGATGGTGGACCCCTTGGACCGTTTTGACCCTAGTTTCCTAATTTTCAACTAAAATTGAACAAGCGCGTTAAAAAATGGTTTTTAACTGTATTATGTGCTTTGTTGCATGGTGGGTGGGTATGGCCTAGGATGTGGTTGTTTACTTTGTGGTTTGCTTTACGGCCTGCGAGCTGATCAAATTAATGTAATAGTTAATTGGGTTTTACGGCTTGCGAGCTGATCATCTTCTCAACATGTGAGGTTTTATTTATTTAATTTAGATGCTAGCTAGAAATAGATAATTAGATGATAGCCAAGCACATGAAGAATAAGACCAAAGAAGCAAGGAGCCACAAAGATGATGGAGGAACTTGCACACCAAGGGCGCGCGGCTATGGTGGAGGCACATGGAGATGAGCTTGTCACTTAAGGGCATATAGACATTATCATTGGCTTGGTAATATCTTAGTCTTAGGGGCCATATTCATGCCACATTATTTTTATTTTTTGGATGCTTTATTATTTATGTCTTGTTTTTTATTTTGTCTATGGTTGATACAAGCAAAACGTAACAAGATTATAAAGAAGAATGGTCTTTTATTGTGGATTGCCCAATCCAAATAAGTAGATCATGTCGATGGTATCAACCAAACAAATTAAGTAATGACATTTAAATCCCTCAAAGAAAATACTTTATTTTGCCTTCTCTTATTTTAACACCCTTCATTATCAGGGTTTATTAATTATGGGCTTGTCAAAGCAAGGCGATTTTAATTTACAATGATGTGATGTGGCGACACAAGCATGTGATGTGTGGTTGTTGAAAGGTTGAACGTAACTAAGTAGTTTCAATTGGATTGATGACTTAGAGGCATGGCAATTGGGATTATCTATGAGATAGATAAATAATGAGTTATTTGCCCGGTTGCACCAAGAGTTGCATAAGGATGCAATTGGAATGACGTTTCTACCTAAATAACTAATTTTTGGGTGACTTGCCAAAGCAAGCTCAAGAAGAAGTGAAATATGGATCTTGGACCCACTTGAAAATATATGATATTTTCCGCATTAATGGTGAGGGCTATTAATCCGAGAAAAATAATGGGAGCTATATTGATAATCTAGCAATTATTGAATGTAGTTAATTGTTCAAAATACTAAAATTGAATATTTATCATTTTGTAAAATTCCAAATGGCAAACAACAATCAAAAATCGACACCATCCATGCGTTCTATCCTTGAGAAGAACAATTTGTCACGGAACTGCTGGGAATTGTATTCAGAAAGCCATATTTATGGTTGAATTAATAATTGTTAATAGATAACTATTTGCATATTAATTTAGCAAACACGTGAGTATGCAAATGCTATTTATTATTTGCCATATAAATAAGCATTATAAATTCCAATGTCCCATTACCTAATACAACTGAACATGCAGACGAGATTCAAATGCGATTCAAATACGAGTCAACAATCCTGGTATATTGGATAATGATTGTTATGATTTGGTGAAAGCTAAATGAATCATGGAATCCACATCTCGTATGAGAATGATGTACCCTCCTTGGAGCTCACTAGGTTTTGTTATGTCAAGTCTGGCCAGTTAGTTATTTGTAACCAGACATAACGAATAAGGGTTGAGTGGTTTAGATCAAGGAATACTTAAGATGTTGATGAGATCGAAATTGTCAGTAAGAGTAGATCAGCATTAACGGGTATCTGTAATCTTAACGTGGGTAATTATCTGATATTAATGACATGAGCTCATACATAATGATGAGAATAAATGTCGGAGTGCAATTATAGTTTATGGTGGAGTAAACTATAACTAATAATTAAATTTGAATTTAATTCGGGTTGAATTATGAGTTCAAATATATTATTGGGAGCCGATTCATTTATTTTCTCCATAGGTCCCCAATGTAGTCCAACATAAGCGTGATCATGTGATTCACAAGTGTTTTTGAGTCTCAAGAGTGTGGAATGTAAATTGAGATTATGTTTGGTATTTTATAGTTGATAGGTATTACTATAAACCATAAGATTAGGACTTAATTGTAAGCTACACTAAACTTTGTAGGGAGGGACTTACTATGTAAAGATTTCCTACAAGGGACTTGTGTGCAACTATGGGTATTCCTAATATTAGGGTTAGTAATATGTCTCTATAAATAGTCCATCATAGTTCTTAAGTGAGGATGATTGATCATACATCTTTTCCACACAAGAGAGAAAAAATCATTTGTGCGTTCATGAGCTTTTCATGTTCTAATCACCATCGAACTTGAATCGGAGCTTGGATCATACGTCGGAAGCCTTCCGGGCACACCAGATTCGATTTTTGGGTGTTTAGGCCTAGATAACAATCCCGGATCGCTTTTGGTAAAACACAAATGTTGTAGAACTCAAAAAAAAGAGACTGTAATAAATTGCGCGTTGATCGGAGTTGTAGAACTCCAGATATCGCCGGTCAAAGTTTCTGGTGCGCAGTTGATTTTCAGCAGGATCTAAATTTGGTTTTCGGAGCATAACTGGAGCTACAGATGTCGGATGAAGACGAGTCATATATGAAAATCGTGTATCTCGACGAGACGGACGCTATGGCATAAGTCCTTGTGTCATTTTCATAACCGAGCTTCGTAAGTGGCTGTTCAGAGTCTCAGGATTCACGTCGTCCCAGTCCGGATGGACTGTGGTAAGTTTTATTCCCCAAGTTAACTTACCACAATAATTTTTTGAATGCCTATTATTAATTCTCTGCATAAATCATGTGGTCCGAGATAAATCTCGTCGAATTTTTCCTTCAAGTGGTATCAGAACCAACGTTGATTTTATGTTTAGATTAATCAAACCATGTTGTCCAATTAAACTACGGTAATTGTGTGAATGGACTGCATTGTGCTAACGTTGTTTTACAGATTCACTGTTATTATGGCCATATTAAAATTTGATTTTCTGTTTGTGGTTTTGGTTTATTTCCGTGTTATTTGTACTATTTGGGTTTGTAATTAATTATTAAGTCTCCAGTTTTTGGAGAATTGTAAATTAACTAGAAGGTTATTTTTCACTTTTTATAGTCTAGATCCATGTAGTAGGATAGAACTATGTAATAGAAACTTAGAGAACTTGGTGGACCCAAAAGGATTGGACGAAGATGATGGAGCATTCAAAGAGTGGAAGCGACTATCGAGATGATGAAGAAATGGCCATAATAACTGTTTATGTGTTATTTCTGTTACTGTGGGTGGATGTTTTATTATGTTGTGTTGATTGGTTTATTATTTGTTAATAGTCACTAATCAAAATATCACGGACAACATGGATATTAAAACGGTTGTATGCATGCCAATTTCAATCTAATTGTGTATGAATATAATTTTATTAATGAGAAAATATTCGCTCATTTGAGATCGAAATTGGTCACAAAATAATTCTTTATTTAAACTAGATATTATTTTGTGAATTTTGGTCAAGTCAAATAAGGAGTATATTTTTCAAGATTAATAAAATAGGTATTTCAAACAAAAATATTCAGTGGATAAAGGGTTCTCTTTGGAAAATTAATAAAGCCCGAGGCCTCCATTACTGATTTGAAAACAATGTAATTGATGTGCGTGCCCCATCGGTCCCATAGCTGGTTGCGGATTGTTTGGCAACTCTCCTTATAAGGATATTTGTTGAATCTAGTTTGTGGGGCAAGTCTCCCCATCGGAACTGCTCTTTCAAACTAAGAGATTCGGTTAAATACGAAGTTATGGTTGAATCACTTAACAATAAAGTTGGTAATATCCTCCCATCGAGTTCTTGTTACTAATTTTTTGGGCCTAAGAATCGGCTATTTATTTTTACTGGACACGTAAATGTCCAGATAGTAAATATAAAGTGCCATTGTCTGTTTGACTTATTTCAAAGTCTAGTGGCCCATCGTCACAGGCAATTAAAATGGAAATCGAATTGTCGATGAATTTCAACTTGAGTTGGATTCTAAGGTTAAGCATACTCAGGGACATAAATATTTATAATTTATCGTGTTTGTCAGATAATTAAAGATGATAGGTTTTGAACCCAGGATGTGTTTCTCGAATATTATAAATTAACTAGAATTATAATAGTTGGAAGAGAATTTTTTAAAGTTGTCTTGACAGCGAAGGAATCCAAGTGTGTGTTAATCAAGTTTTACACTTGAAAGCCTAGTGATGAGGTGGGTGCGTATAAACCCGAGCCTTTCAAAGGTGGGAAAATGTTCAGGAGATGTCGCCTGTTACATCTTGCCATATGTCAAATGTAGGGCACATCAGAATCAACAACTGTCATATGCATACGAAATGGTGCAGACATGTTGAGATGTCTGGACATCGTGATTAGGTTGCAATGTAAGTATCAATAAGGGTGTTAATGAACACATAGATGAGTTAGATCCCAGTATGTGATCGTGTTTAAAGGGTGATTTGTCCTTTCGGTAGCATGTGATCAAGGGATCTCAGATCGATGTTGAAAACTAGGTCGATCATATAGTAGTAGTCCCATCTTAATTCTTTTAAGCAATTCTGAATGAATACAACATTGATAGGTTGAGCTATTCATTGGAAAAAAATAGTAATTGAATTATTTGTGGGTGAAAAACTCGTCAGGATAACAACTAGTATATTGGTGAATGAAAATTGGTTCTACTTATAAACCATCTGGTAGTAGGAATTAGAAATATATTCATAGATCCAATTAATGTTGTTGTTCTTATTCCTCATACGTGAAGCAAATAAAGCCCGAAATGCAAGAATTTTATTTGCTAGCAGAAAAGACACTATGAAGAACACAACTGAATAATTGAAGCCAAGGATGAACAACTCACTCGTGTCTACTACACTATTCGTCAAATCATGTTTAGTTACTCGTTCAAACAATCCTGGTTTGTAGATACGAGAGAAACTAATAATGTTTGGAATTCCTTATGAGGGTTCAAGACAAGTAGACTGTAACACCCCGTCTTTTTCTAAGTATTATTGACGTATTTTTCGTAAAGTTTAAACAGTTTTTTCCGAAATATTTGGCTAGTGGCGAGACAATAGTATTTTTAGAAGATATTAGCTAGTTAACAATTGGGGTGGTAGTTGTTTTTGACTAAAACTAGATAACCTAGTAGGTAAATAGCAAAATAATAAAATAATAAAATAAAACAAAACCATATGTTTTCTTCCCATTCTCCAAAGGGCCGAGTTTGTGTTTTTCAACACTTTCTTTCTCCCTCTCTCCCCTTCTCTCTCTCCTCCCCTCTTCTATTTCTTATCCTCCTTCTCTTATTCGGCAACACACCACAGCACCCCACCCCCGAGACAATACCACCCCCAACGCCATCAGCACCTCCATCTCCCACTCTCTATCCCCCTGCTCTCTGTTCTGTGCGGCAAACAAAAACCCATCAGCAGCAGCGGCATCAATGGCCGCTGCCACCGTCGTAGAAGACCCACCACCACCACCACCTACTTCTCTCTATTCTTCAATCTCCCTTTCCCTCTCTCTATGACTCTACACGACCAGGAGACCACCGTAGGAGGCAGAAACAGCAGCAGTTCGCCAGCCACAGTCGCCGGAGCCGCCGAACCTCCATGGTTCCGGCGAGCTTTGAGCCCGATCAAACGAAGGAGACCCAGCCTCTTTCTCCTATCTTTCTAGCCTCCTGGAGGTCAGAACCAGCTGATGGAATGCTCATCCGCGCCCAGAAATGACCAGAGAAGCGAGAACGCCGGCGAGACTCCATCTTTTCCGACGAGTAGTTTGAGTAGCTCAAACCAACAACACCCACCCCTCCAAACCAACTCAAGTCACCTCAGAAACGTCCGACCAAGCCTTTGGAAGGCTCATCAGCCGCTAGAATTTTCCGGAGAAGCCCCATCGGCCATCACCACCGAGCACCACCGACGACAAGCTCGACCCGTCCCGTTTCTTGACCGTTTCTCGCAAAATTTGGTATGGGTATGCTCTAAATCTTCCCCTAAGTCGTTATTTGTAATCAAAATCGTGTCATTAGGCTTTGAATCCATGTTTTGAACTGCGACTTTGAGTGTTCATGCTTGGGGGTTAAATTTTAATTTTCAGATAGTATTTTGGGGGCTTATTTTGCAGTTTCAGAAACTTAGGGGGTAGCAAGTTGTCTTTTTAGGAACTTTTAAGAAACTAAGTCTAGCTTTTAATTTCAGTTTCATTAATAAATGTAGTTTTAATTTAATTTGCCTAAATTATTATTTATAATTAATAACTATATCTTTAATAAATTGGTTGGGGGTATTATTTTCACAATCTGAAAACTTGGAGGGTATGTATTGTTGAATCTGAAACTGTTTTCTTCAGTAGGAGCCATTGTTTCTCCTTTAAAAGAATAAAGGGGAGCTAAATGTCGTTTACATAACAAAATATATATATATATATATATATATGAAATTAAAAATAGGAAATTTAGATTAAAATTATTTTCTGTATATTCTAATTTTCATTCCAACTACATAGAAGTGATTTTTTTGGTTCTTGAAATTTTATTTCGTATATGCACTACAAAGTAAACTAGAGTTGTATAATATAATGGGTCTATTTATTCAATAATCAATATTGTTTTGTTTAAATAATTAATCTCAAAGTATCATAGAATTGACATTCTAAATGAATTGGTTGTCTAAATATCATTTTTAGAATAAACTAGTTAGAAAGTAATTTGAGAAATATTTACGAATAGTTTCTTTACTTAATACTTTATTAGAAATAATTATCTCTCATTCATATAATTAGATGTTAAATAGTACTTATTTTTCTAATAGATATTTTCATGGTAGCACCTCCTAAACAAGTTAGTATATAGTCTTTTATGTCACTATTAAGAACATATCTCCAATAATTAATTTTGTAAGCTAAACAATTTATTTCCTGTGGAGAAATTTAGACTTTGTAATAAATCGAGTAGACTCTCTTACGACGACACTAGAGTTCATAGCAAGCCACATCGCATGCTTGCCTTATACGTGCTAGTTGGAATTAGGATTTAAGTTGATTTGAAATTATAAATTTGTAGGTGACGAGTTCATAGACAAGGGTTACGTCTACCCATAAAAGCTTATGCGCTATTTGCCGCATCATTGAGGTGAGTAAACATGCCAAGTCTAGCGTGCCTAGCTTCTTTCGTGTCCAAACACGGTTTTATTATTTGTCTCGAAAATGTGTTTTATGATATGACTATTTTATTTGAGATTGGATCATATTTTGAAATAGATGTTTTGAGAATGTCTCACAAGAATAATAATCCATGAATAATGCAAAGTGTAAAGTGTTGTGCGGGGATCGTTATATTATTGATAGATTGTCGTGTTGACTTCGGTCACTCGACCAAGTATTATTTTAACCCGGTCGCGACCTACCAGGTGTCTCCATGTACTTACCTCTCTGGCCGCAAGAAGTCTTAGGGGGTGCCGGCACTTATGGTCATGGTAGCTAGTGAAAGGATAGATCTTCCCCGCGTCAACAAATTAATAATATGAAGTTCTTGAGAAAGAGATTTTTATGAAAGGAAAGAAGAGATAGATTGGGAATGAAATTCCCCGTTTGAGATATAAAATAAAGAAGAGACAGAATTGGAATAATATTCCCCGTTTTGAGATACAAGAGAAGTATTGAGATGCAAGGTAAAAAGAAAGAGAATTTCATATGTGTTCCAGTATCCATACTTTATTCTTCAAGGATTTACTCAGTTATTGTTCATTCTCATTGATGATTGTTTTTGAAAGAATATGCCTCATAATCTGTTTACAATCTTGGGTGTTAACTTACTCATTATTTCATTGCTGACTTTAGAAAAACTGCGGTCTTTGTTTCTTTCCCCCGCAGGTCTTAAGAGCTGGATTATGGGGTAGCGGGATCCGATACTCAGCTAGTATTTGTTAGTATTGGAATAAGTCGAACTCATAGTATCCCTTCTGTAAGGTCACAGGTTGCACAAGGTTTGAAATAACAAAACTATTTCAAGGTCTTGAATCAGCTTTCAAATCCTTGAATATGTTCTCATAGATGCTATTTTCAAGGCCTCGAAACTGGATTCAAAGCCTTGAAACTGAATAACTTGCATGCTTATTCTCAGGGGGAGTTTTCTGTGCAATCTTCTTATCTGATTTATTCTCTCTCACCCCTATGCTTGATTTCTTATTATTTGATGATGAAAGACAAATTAAATCAACATGTTTGAACATAAGAAGTCATATGTTTTACCATGCTTTTGCAGGGAATTCTATTTCCTAGTTTGCAGGGATAGTTTCCTCATCTAAATTGTGCAAGAAAGGAAACAATTGGAGAAGATGGTTTTGTGATCAATCAAACCTGCATGACAGCTTCTCAACATGTTTAAACGCAAGATCACAACAATATCTCTGAATATCGTGATCATCTAACCGTCGGAGAAGATGTAAAAGAGTGAAAGTTTGTTGCCTACAAAATATGAGATTTGTCGCTGAAAATCTGGGAAGATTTGCAAAGCTTTTTTGAAGTTTACATAGAGCTCATTTTTTAAGAAACAAACACAACACTCAACGGGCAAAAAGAGAGACACAATTCTGGATTGACAAGCATCACAGAAGCACATCACTCTCACAATCCAACACACAGAAGTTCACTGCATTCTTCACAGCATTTTCCTATTCTAGTGTTCTTCTGCACTGTACTTTATTGGTAGATCATTTCTGTAGCACTTCTACATCATTCTCAAGGATTGTTCAAATTGAATAATAGAAAATTCTTAGTTAATCAGTCATCTATAGAATGTACTAGATAGGTTAGATAGAACCACAATTTGTAACAGAGTAAGGCAATTCTCTGTGCTTAAGATCTAGGGCTTAGCTTTTGATTAATAAGAATTGAGTTAAAAATCCTGCAGGGAGAAAATCCCTGAGGTAGAAACGTAGGTCCAAGTGTACTGAACTCTATAAATCATTTTTCTCTTACATTTAGAGTTCAGTCATATTCATATTTTTTACATACTTCAAACTTGTCTGTTTTTCAAGGGTTTGAAACTCTTTTCAAGGCCTTGAAAAAGACTTGTCTGTTAAACTGCAAGTTGTATTTCATTTCAAAGGCTTGAATTTGTGTTCAAGGCCTTGAATTCCTTTGCACTAAAACTAAAACTCTCTTCCTCCTCTAGCTTTAAAAAAAGTTGGCATACTCTATTCAACCCCCTCCCCCCCCCCCTTCTAGAGTAGTTGTTCTGCAGGTGATGGTGGTTTCTCACAGGGAAGAGCTTCCAACAGACCTCCTCTATTTTGTGGAGTCAACTTTGCTCACTGGAAAGCCCTGATGAAGATGTTCATCATTGGTCAGGACATAGAACTTAGGACCATTATTCAGAATGGACCTCACACCTTCTTTACAGAAAAATATGGAATCAGAACTCCCAAATCTAAAGACTCACTCTCCTCTTCTGAGTTAGAACAATATTATAAGAATTACAAAGCTATTAACATCTTATATTGTGCTTTGAATACAGATGAATTCAACAGGATGTCAGGCTGCAAGACTGCCAAAGAAAACTGGGACAAGCTTGTGGTGACATTTGAAGGAACCAGTCAAGTCAAGCAAACCAAGATCAACATCTATCTCAGGAAATATGAGTTGTTCAAGATGAATATAGATGAGTCTATCAGAGAGATGTTCAGGAGGTTCACAGACATTGTCAACAACCTTGATTCTTTGGGAAAACATATTTCCAATGAAGAAAAGGTGAGGAAGATACTGAGAAGTCTTCCAAAGTCCAGATGGGAACCAAAGACAATAGCCATTAAAGAAGCTCAAGATCTCTCATCACTACAACTTGATGACCTACAAGGGAAGCTCATGACACATGAAATATCCATGAATGAAGCTGATGGGGAGCTACCTAAAGGTGTCAATAACTTAGCACTCAACGCCAAAGAGAATGAGAAAATTGAAACCCTTGAAACTGAAGATGATGATGATGAAGATCATTTTGCATTGATCTCCAAAGCCTTTACCAGAATTCTCAAGACGACGAAAAACTTTTGAAACAAAGACTTCAACAGAGAAATAAACAAATCATCTAGTATCAAGGACTACATAGGTAAGTCTTCTTCACAAAATAAATCCAAAGTCATGAACTTTCAGAATCTTGAAATCTCCCAGAAGAAAGTTGACAGTGATTTCAAGGCCTTGAAAACCAGTTTCAAAACCGTGAAAACACATGTCAAGGAAGTAGTCACTGATAACTCTTTGATGAGTAACAGCCTTGTGTTGGAATAGGTTCCCTAGACGTAATCTAATATTTAGTATGAACAATGTTATTGGCTAGAATACTCATTTATTATTTATTCTGATATTTAATATAATGAAATCCTTAGATACAACATAGAATTCAATTCTCAAGACAAAGAAAAACTTTTGAAACAAAGACTTCAACATAGAAATAAACAAATCATCTAGTATCAAGGACTACATAGGTAAGTCTTCTTCACAAAATAAATCCAAAGTCATGAACTGCTTTGAGTGTGGTGGTGCAGGACATTTGATAAGAGACTGTCCACAAGAAAGCAAGAACTTCCAAAAGAAATACCATGACAGGAGAAAGAAAGCTTTGATTGCATCATGGAGTGATTCAGACAACTCAGGTGAATCTGAATCTGAAGAAGAACATGCCAACCTATACTTCATGGCCAAGCATGATGAAAGTTCTGAGAAGAACATTGAGGTAATGGTAAACTGTCTAATTTCAAAACCAAAAGATGCTCTTTCGGATTATCTCAGAACAATGCTTTTAAATGAACAAGATTATCTGAAAGAGATCAGACTTTTGAAAGAAAAATTTCATGAGCAAGCAAAAGAGAATTTACAACTTGTTTGTCTAAATCAGAATCTTGAAATCTCCCAGAAGAAAGCTGACAGTGATTTCAAGGCCTTGAAAACCAGTTTCAAAACCGTGAAAACACATGTCAAGGAAGTAGTCACTGATAACTCTTTGATGAGTAACAGCCTTGTGTTGGAATAGGTTCCCTAGACGCAATCTAATATTTAGTATGAACAATGTTATTGGCTAGAATACTCATTTATTATTTATTGTGATATTTAATATAATGAAATCCTTAGATACAATTTGTTGTTTATCTTAAATATCCCTAGTCCATTCGATTGATTAATAGGACGATCAAATATAGACTAGTATGGGGTTGAATTTATATGGATATATCATGATCCAACACATGGGTATGCATTAGGAGTAATGGCATACTGGATTGACCCACAACGAGAAGGATACATTAGATTATGTTAAAGTCACAATTGCTTCTCGTAGTGCTAATATAATTACAATCCTTAGACTTGAAGTCACTAGATACTTTAGTTGTGAAATATCGTGCTTTGATGTTATCAAACGCTACACCATAACTGGGTAACTATAAAGGTAGTTATCGAGCATGATAGGAAGCAAGCTTAGAGATTGTAGTGATGTAGAGAGGATTTGTCCCTCCCACATAATGGGAGCAAATATCCACGGCCACTCGAGGGATGAGGCTTATTGAATGTCTGGCCAGACTCAGATAAATCAATATGGAGATATTGATGTTATCTGCTTGCATAAGCATATTCCCAGGATCGAGGAACTATGGATTGGATATACGAGTGTGACTATTTATGTCTCGTGTCCAATCCGGATATGGAGACAAAGGGATCGTGCAATATGTGATATTGGGCACAAAAGGTTTGTCGGGATCACTGACTTATTTCTATCAGTTGGGTGCATGGATGTGTTGCTAGAAACCGCTCCATGTTAGTAATAAGTTACTACCAACTAAGTAGAAACCTATGGGGTCACACGTCAAATAGAGTTGAACTAGATTTTGGATTAATTAATATGATTAATTAATTAGAAGGATCACTTTGCAACACCTTGCAAACTTAGTAGGACTAATATGGAAGGAAGGGACTAATCCAAGTTCATGTAGAACTAGGAAGGGCCTTTATGTAGTTAACAAGAAGTTGTTGGACTATATAAAGGATGCTCTAGCTTCCTTCACACAACTAATACCCATAACATAAGTGAGTGGGAGAGAAAGAAAAAGAGATAGCAAGAGACAAGCTAGGAGGCCGACCCCCTAGCCCGTCCCCTACCCGTCGGCCACAAGAGGAGGGTCGAAACCCTCCTTTGCCTTCTTCGTTGCTTGATTCCTTCTTCCCCCTTCCTCCGGTCCAAGCTAGCACTTGAGAAGGAAGAATCTAGGTCTCACCTCTAGACGTGGATCAACCGTAGAGACGAGGACAATATTCTTCGTGTGAAATCCCGAATCAAAAGGTACACATCTTCTATGTCCTTCATCATGTTATGAATTTCTCTTCCTGTGATCATTGGTGGGATTTGAGTATGAATCAAAAAAAATTCATTCCCCTGCATTACCAACGTCAAAGCCCAATAGCTTGTTGATCAGAAACATCAAGTTGATGAATTGGATAAATAAGACTACTCTTGCTGAGAAACTTCAAGAATCTGAATTAGTCAAAGTCAAGCTTGCAGTCTCAGAGTATTTGTGCTGCATATTCATCTGCATACTCCCCCTTTCAACTTCATCTCGTGTAAAGTATGTTATGTTGAAACAATTAAGGGTTTGTAATATATATAAGCATGAGATGTGTCGTTCTTAATTTCCGCCGCTTCATTTTTAGTAGCACTTTCCTGGGCTCTGCTGTCCTGAATGGTAAGCTTGGGAACAAGGGGTGTTACAGGTGGTATCAGAGCAGGAAATCCATAAAGGGATTTGAAACCCGTAGGGTAATATAAAATGGACATAGGGCAAGATAATAAACTTGGAAAATCTGATCGATTTATGGGTAGCTTAAGTGTTAGTATACTAGGTCCCACCCACCCTCATCCTTTGATACTATTACTTGGTTTGATTTGATTAATTCATTCGTGATAGATTGATTTTCAAATGATATTCTTTTGATAGACAATGACAAGTATCGATTTCAGTAATTAGATTTTTCATTGTGAATTATGTGTTATCCTATATGAGGAGACGAGTTATAAGAGTATCAGCAACAAGTGTTACTCCTATGATAGAGAATAAAGATAATGAGATATGAGACTAGATTATGGATTGCAGGTTATATACAGATTAATTTGAGAAGATGAGTTTCATGGTTATCGATGAGAATACTTATATGCTACATGTTTTCAGGTCTCTGCGATGAATGATACATTGTATGAGATACTTAAACTAATAATTATGCATGAGAGCCTAGGTCATGACCTAGAAATGTGATTAATTCACCACCAAAGTACTACACTAGAAAGGTTCACATGAACAGACGGCTCAGAACAACAATCTCATGGGGAAAATCGTAGGTCGCTAGTAATGATGCTAGGCTATGTGGCTCTTATAAGAATTCTAAGGGAAGTATAAAATTTCGACCGTAGGAGACTTTGGGCTTAAAATATGTAACAGGAATGCTAAGATATTTAACATGTGAGCCCTAGTTTCATTAACTAGATTCGTGAAGAATTTGGTGACGTGATAAATGTACTGGTTGGGATGGTCATTTGGAGTTAGAGGACAAGAATGAGGTATTTCTGATTATTAAATTGAGTTATCTTAGAAACGTTCGGGGAAGTTCCCATCCACCCACGCCTAAGACAAGTAACTATGAACTCAACTTGTCGAGCTTTCGATGCATTTTAACTATAATCTGACAGTCTTAGTTATCGGAAGGTTTTCATGGTTGATTCAATTAAATTGGGGGATCTGAACATATCTAGCTATTATATTAGGTGCTACTTGGAGTCTGTTACCTTAATATTGCTTGGGGATCATGATGTCTATTCGGTTATATCCTGCTTTTGGAGTTATGGGACTCACTTGGAAATAATAATATTTAAAATGTGAAGTAAATATTGTTGGTTCACTGCTGATCGTTCACAAGACTTGGATGTTCCCTATGAAAGATCCAGATAAGTTTATTTTAAAGTTTTAAATTTGGTGTTATCTTAACGTCAAAGTTTTGGTCTGAAGATTATTTCAAAGTTTTAACCCAGATTTTACAAGTCCACATTTGGAATATGTTATAGTGATGTTGGGAGTTATTTTTCTTCTATGGTAAATTTTAGAAACTTTTTATATTGCTTAACTATCTCAGAAATAATTGGAGTATTGTTACGATGTTATGCTTACAATTAGGATGTGCGAGTACTTTTCAGAATTTTATGCTACGTGTATGCCACTTGAGGTTCAAACGTTTTGTTAAGATAGGGGAAATATTGTACGTTCAACAATATCGCGTTGTTTAGCTTATGAGGGGTGGTATGCACTTTATGGAGATGATAGTATCCGTTACTGAGAAAGAAAAAGTTATAAAAGTTTGGATTTCGTTTAGGAATTGGAGGCATATTATAGCTTTACGTTTGGAGATTTATTTGATAGGCATGATGTCAGTCAGTGTTTCAATTATTTGATTAAATTCTTGCGAATCCACGATTACAAGTCAACTGACAATTTGGACTATGAGGAGTTGTTGATTAAAATCACCATTTGAGATTTGATTAAAACACTAGTTGGAAGCGTATGGGTTATGATCACGTCGATGGAATAGAAAGTCTTTAATTTCCGCTAAGAGCAATAATTGGTCACTGAAATATTATCCTGGGTGTTCCCAAGTACTAGGCTTATAGAAAAATCTACCATGAGAAATTTCGCTCCAAATATGGTCTTAAGACATAGTTATGCATTTCAAGAGTATACAGTTCAGTAACAGATCTGCACGAATGACCAGCCATAATGTTAAAAGTCTCTATTAGCTTGAATATTCGACTTTCCACAAGATGTTTATACTTGACTTGACAATATATGATATGAGATGAATATGATTATGTGCTAGTATGAACATTTGATGAAAGACAAGGATATGATGAGAAGTATATTGAAATATTATTCAGATCATGATATTGTGATAGCCAGGCAGGCTTGCTCAGAGAAATTGATTTAAGAATTTGACATGAAAACATAGTAGAATCACAGATTTGATTGCCCGATTTGGTCCAAAGTTATATTTTTCAAGGAAGATGAAAGATGTATAGTAGAACTTACGAGAAAATTTTGATTGTACATTAGCATAGCAATGATTATGTTCCACGGGCCACATTACATGCTTATATGCACATGATATGTTTTCTACTGTATCATATATTAGGGGATGGAATAGATTATGGTGTAGAAAGCAAGACTGATAAATCACACATTTACAACACCACAAAGAGTTGTGAATCAG
Source organism: Linanthus parryae (assembly GCA_023055425.1). Classification (NCBI taxonomy): domain Eukaryota; kingdom Viridiplantae; phylum Streptophyta; class Magnoliopsida; order Ericales; family Polemoniaceae; genus Linanthus; species Linanthus parryae. The sequence goes on along the minus strand of JALGPY010000002.1, from coordinate 130,902,690 downwards.
ACATCCTTATCAGTGATAGAAATCATATAGATAGTCAAAGTTTCTAGTAATACAGATGAAATAAGAAGATAACCCAAATTAGAACCAGCTTACCAAAAAGTGACTTGTAGGGGGGACTAGAATTACGATCTAAAGTAAATGATCTCTCTGACAACATCGACGCGACGAGCAGACTCATGTGATACCACAAACGAAAGAACCCAACGTAAGCGATCTAGACAGTTTAATACCCGCTAACCTAGGCAAGATCAACCTAAATATCAGGCAAACAAATGTAAGGATGAGAGGACCTTCTAACTAATAATTATGAAGAAAATTTAAAGAGACGTTGGAAGATAGACCAAATGTCACATGATTAAACTTCTAAGTTTTAGATATTGATATAATCAAGGATTCTCAGTAGTGTGTAGACTGGTAAACCTATTCGAGTTTTTTGGTCGTTATGTAACTCAATGTTATAATTAGGCAGCTTAAGTTTCCTTCCTTATAATATATATGTAACAACCCGTATTTTACTCTAGGGTTACTTTAGTAATTTTGTACGGCGTAGTAATTTTTTGAAGAAAGTGAGAATCGTATTGTTTGAAATTAGTGTTAGTCGTAATAAGACGTTGTATATATTATTCGTGATTTGATTTTGCAGTGATTAACTAATTGTTCGTTTATAATTATTTTGATAAGCTAGATTATTATCATAAATTATTTTTAGATAAATTTATTTTATTTTGATAATAAATTAATTATAATTTTTATTAAAGGTTTAGTGAATATTTATTAAGATAAAGCGTTTATGACTTTTCTCAAAATCAACATTGAAACTTCTATTAAAAAAAATAGTCGAACTTAATTTAATTGGTCAAATTCATTTTAATACCAACTAAACTACTTTTAACAGTCACAATCTATATTTATCAGTTGAATTATTTTTATCAGTCAACTTTAATTATTGACATGCAAAACTCGTTTTATTTATTTGCTTATTTATTTAGTTATTTATTTTAATCTTTATTAGTTGCTTGTTTCTTGTAGAACTGTCGTCGTGTTTCAAAAAACGTAAGCCGCATATTTAAATTGACCGTTGCATTTTTTTAATATTTGTCGCGTTCCAAATCATTGCCTAAACTCGTGACCGCGCCACACCGTAGCGCTTCTCCCTTCTCCATCGGCTAAGGATCACGATACACCTGCAGAGTCTAACTTTTCCTCCTCCCTATTTTCAACTCCCCTTCCCATCACCAACATCACCTAGTCACTTCCATCTCTATCTCCCTCTGTAAATTTCTTCTCCTATACTACTTCAATTCTTCCACCTTGTTTTTATTCTTCTCCTTCAACAACAAACAACCCAGCCCCAACCTCCATCTCACACTCCCTCTGTTTGTACCCGAAGCCACCAACAACACGAACCATAGCAATCATCACCACCTCCATTTGTTTCACTCTCCATCCCTCCCTTTCACCCCTGTTTTGCCGCACAAAACCCTCTATTTTCACCACCTGAAAACAGCCCCGTTCCACCACCGTGCACCAACTCCACCTCCATTCTCTCTTCTCTAGCTTGGTCGAAGAAAACCCAGCCCCCAACAACAACAACAACAACAACCACCGAACACTATTATCACCCTCTGTTTTTGCCTCACAAAACCCACCCACAAACAGCCCGACGCCGCTGCCGCCACCACAGTTCCTTCCCCATATCCGTTCGCCGCCATCGCCTCCTCCTCCTGCTCTTTCCGGCGAGACCCAACACCACCGTCGTGACCTCCATTAAAGCCGACGAGAAGCTCGCCGGAAAATCAAACCGCCTTCGTACTCTACCGCTTCGATTCATTTTCGACGAGGGTAACCTACTAACCTCTATTCCATCCCCGACTCATTTTATAGTCATCGAAAATCAGATTTTTATTAGTTTGAATGTAACTTGAAAATCATCCGGTTTGGTGTATACACGGGTATACTGTGAATGTTTGCCAGAGGGGTATTTTTGTACAAACCAAAACTGTAGGGGTATATTGTTACGTTTCAGAAAGATCTAATGCTTAGTTGGGGGAGACTCTTGTAGTTATGTACTCTTTATTTATTAATTAATGTAATTAGTTAACAAAAATTAGAGTATATATGTTTGCATTTTTTCTATTACATAACTAAAGAAAATATGTTTTGTAAAAATAATATTTTCATAAAAGTAACTTACATTTTGATTATTACAATTAGTTTTCTTGAGAACAAATGATGTAGTAGTTATTTGATAAATGTCGGTTTAGTCTTTGTTTAACAAATAGTATGTTTAAAACTAATTATATACTTGTTATTCTTTATCAAAAAATAATAATAATAATAATAATGTATTGTTTAACTTAAATATTAATCAAATGAAAAGTGCACTTTCAATAAATTAGTTAGCAAACTAGTTTCCTTATATATTAACGGATTTATAACCGTATGTTTTATCGAGAAATAAATTTAAGACTTATTTATCCGATTAGAGCCGTCGCTTGCATATCAAATAGAACATGTGCATTGTTGTGCGTTTGTCGGTCAAACTTGCTTGTAATTAGGACTATCTGTGTTTGTTTGTAGAGCCTGTCTTTGAAGAACCTGGCGTTGTTTACGAGTAGTTGACTTGCTAGCACTCTACGGCTCTCACGGTGAGTAAACATGCTTAGTTTTGCGTGCTTATCTTCTTCCGTGTCAAAATGTGATTTTTATTTCACGTCTCAAAATATACATGTGATATACTTGTTTATTTATAAATAACTGTTGTACTCTGTTCTCTTTTTGCCAAACATGTCATACTTGGTTTTAAATCGTCACTTTACTACTTGTCTTCAAATCAGAAAACTTATTATTCAAATATCACACAATCAGAATTCATTAATAACGTAAAGTGAAAGAATCGCAAGTACCGGAACCAGTTGGGTCTGTGACAGTGCTATACGCCACGTCGCTTGTTACTAAGTTGGCGACAGCCGTAATTATTTATTCGGTAGAGTGCCTTGACTACTTGTTGGAGTCTTGGACCTGCTTTATGTTGGGTACTTCGTGCCTCGACTCTTCACCTTGTTGGTGAGAGTCCAGCATTCTATTACTACTCCTCAGACTTACAATCTTAAGAGGGTGTCGACACTTAAGGTCTAGTAGCTGCTTGTATGATGACTAGCGGGACGGTTGGAATCGTCTTTAACGCTTCGTAAAAAGGTTGGGTTATCATAACCCCCTACATGCCAGTATCGTCTTTTTCTATTTACCCTGGTCTACCCTGGTTACTACGACTTAATAATATGACTTGTTTCATATTCACGTTTGAAAACGTATGAATATCTCGGTAAACGAATCGGCTACTTATAATAACTTTCAGTTTGGAAATAGTAACTTTTGACAACTCTGATAATCGTCACTTCTACCCGTACTTATATTTCTGGAAATCGTTCAAAGTCTTTCCTCTGATGTTTATACTTATACTCTGTTACTGTTTAAACTCTTTTAAATAAAAAACCCCGTAGCCTGTCTCAGCCACTCTGTTTTACATGCTAAGTTGTTTATTCACTCAGTTTTTACTGATACTCGAAAAATTGCGTCCTTGTGTTTCTTTTAAATTCCCCGCAGGTATATGATTGGTTGCTTGGGGTAACGCGCTGGGATCACGAATCTGTTCTCTCGTGCAAATAGTAGAGCTTAGTAATTAACCGGAGAGACCTCTTTTGATGTAAAATATCTTTTGCTAGACTGGTTGTCTTGTTTGGATTCAGTCATGAAACAATGTTATCGTGTAATATAAATCAGTAGTTAGGATGTTTCTTTCACTTGTTTATGGTTACCACTCCTTGTACGAAAGGGTAAAATCCCCTGTACGGAGGGCACCACCCGGTATCCGGCTCCTCTGGAAATAGGGGGTGTTACAATATATGTTCTTCATAAATTCTCCATTTGAAGTCTTGATATTTAATTCATGGTTTGAAGCTTTCCGCTCAGGTTTAAGTCATGATTATCAAGGGTTTTCTGAATCTTAGTCCATTGTTTGGGAGTTTGATCCTCAGTATCACACTTTCTTTAGTCATTTATCACGGAATTTTGGGAATTTTGAGTAACGTCGCAGATCTCGAGTCGGTGGCTTGATTTCAAATAGTAAGAAGAACCATGGTATTATGAAGTTTTATTCACTATCTCTTAAACACTTTGTTGTGATGATTTAAGTGCTTGGTATCTGCTAAAATACTAAATATTACATCGGGCATTACTGCTTGGAGTTCTATTACCTAGCTAATCTTTGAGGAACATTGGATCACGGATATGGATGGCAATGCGGTCCGCTCCGATCCGAGATCGGGGCGGATCCGACCCTAATATAGCGGTCCGAATCCGATCCATTTGCCTTTGGATCGGATTTGGATCAGAAGTATGCGATCCGTTCGGATTTCGGATCGGATTCGGATCATATCAGTAAATATCTGATGATCCGATCCGATCCGACCCGATGTGATATATACATAAAATAACCGATAATCCGACCCGATCCGATCCGAACTACATATAATATATGTATAATTATATAATACAATTATAATTATATAATATAATCATATATTATATATAAAATTATATAATAATATATAATTCGACCCGATCCGATTCGTGATCCGTTCTTGTGATCCGTGATCCGTTTTCCTTATGGATCGGATTCGGACTTTTTGGGTGATCCGTTATATGATCCGATCCGAATCCGATCCGGACCCGAACGGATTCGGATCGGTTTCGGATCAGGAGGTATCATTTTCGGATCGGATCGGATTATTGACAGATCCGATCCAAATCCGATCCGTTGCCATCCCTAATCACGGAGGGTGAAATATGAAAGCGACTTTTAAATGTCATTTAAAGTCATAGGATCTTGAAGGATACCTTAATTTTCAGCTCAACCCATAATGGAAAATAGACATAGTTTGAAATAAGGATTCACTCTAAAACTAGGATTCATATTCTACAGCTAAAAGAGAGAATGAACAACTCGTGTTCGACTAGCATGACATCCGTCATGACAACTTATATTGAGTTCCGAGGACGTCACTCCTCTAAGGGGGAGAGGATGTCTCCCTCCGTTTAGAACTGCCTCTTGAGATCATCACGTGATTAGAGACTCAGTGTCATTATGACAAGCCTAGCATTAACATTTAGTAACTAAAATGAGTTATGGCATCACTTGACGTTACGCGTACATTTCATACTACGCTATGCGCATAAAATGGAGGTTTCTTGCTAATGTGAGATCACATGTTTCAGTAAGGTTTTAGCACCACGATTATTTGTTCGATTTTAGCTTCGAGGACGAAACTCTCTTTAAGGGGGAAGGATGTAACACCCCGTCTTTTTCTAAGTATTATTGACGTACTTTCGTAAAGTTTAAACAATTATTTCTAAAATATTTAGCTAGTGGGGAGACAATAATATTTTTAGAAGACATTAGCTAGTTAATAATTGGGGTGGTAGTTGTATTTGACTAAAGCTAGATAGCCTAGTAGGTAAATAGCAATAATGAAAACAATAAAATAAAACAAAACCATTTGTTTTCTTCCCATTCTCCAACGGGCTGAGTTTGTTTTTTTGACACTTTCTCTCTCCCTCTCTCCCCGTCTCTCTATCTCTCTCTCTCTCTCTCTCTCTCTCTCTCTCTATCTCTCTCTCTCTCTCTGTCTCTCTCTCTGTCTCTGTCTCTCTCTCTCCTCTCCTCTTCTATTTCTTATCTTCCTTCTCTTCTTCGGCAACACACCACAGCCACCACCCCCGAGATAGCACCACCCCCAACGCCATCACCACCTCCATCTCCCTCTTCTCCCACTCTCTATCACCCTGCTCTCTGTTCTGTGCAGCAAACAAAAACCCAGCAGCAGCAGCGGCATCAATGGCCGCTGCCACCGTCGGAGAAGACCCACCACCGCCACCACCTACTTTTCTCTCTTCTTCGATCTCCCTCTCGCTCTCTCTGTGACTCTACACGACCAGGAGACCACCGTAGGAGGCGGAAACTGCAGCAATTCGCCAGCCATAGCCGCCGGAACCGCCGAACCTCCATGGTTTCCGGCGAGCTTCGAGCCCGATCAAACAGAGGCGACCCAGAATCTTTCTCCTATCTTTCAAGCCTCCTGGAGGTCCGACCCAGCTGATAGAATGCTCAGCCGCACCCAGAAATGACCGGAGAAGCGAGAACGCCGACGAGACTCCATCTTTTCTGGCGAGAAGTTCGAGTAGCTCAAACCAACAGCACCCACCCCTCCAAACCAACTCCAATCACCTCAGAAATGTCTGACCAAGCCTTTGGAAGCTCATCCGCAGCTAGAATTCGCCGGAGAGGCCCCGTCGGCCATCACCGACGGCAAGCTCGACTCGTCTTGTTTCTTGACCGTTTCTCTCGAAATTTGGTATGGGTATGCTCTAAATCTTCACCTAAGTCGTTATTTGTAATCAAAATCGTGTATTTAGGCTTGGAATCCATGTTTTGATCCGTGAGTTTGAGTGTTCATGCTTGGGGGGTTAAATTGCAATTTTCAGAAAGTATTTTGGGGGTTATTTTGCAGTTTCAAAACTTAGGGGGTAGGCAATTGTCTTTTCTGAAATTTGGGGAACTAAGTGTAGCTTTGAATTTCAGTTTCATAATAAATATAGTTTTAATTTAATTTGCCTAAATTATTATTTATAATTAATAACTATATCTTTAATAAATTGGTTGGGGTATTATTTGCACAATCTGAAACTTGGAGGGTATGTATTGTTGAATCTAAAACTGTTTTCTTCACTAGGAGACATTGTTTGTCCTTTATAAGAATAAAGGGAAGCTAAATGTCGTTTACATAATATATATATATACAACTATATAGAAGTGATTTTTTTGGTTCTTGAAATTTTATTTCGAATATGCATTACAAAGTAAACTAGAGTTGTATAATATATTGGGCATATTTATTCAATAATCGATATTGTTTTGTTTAGATAATTAATCTCAAAGTATCATAGAATTGACATTCTAAATGAATTGGTTGTCTAAATATCATTTTTAGAATAAACTAGTTAGAAAGTAAGTTGAGAAATATTTACGAATAGTTTCTTTACTTAATACTTTATTAGAAATAATTATCTCTCATGCTTATAAATAGTTGTTAAATAGTACTTATTTTTCTAATAGATATTTTCATGGTAGCATCTCCTAAACAAGTTAGTATATAGTCTTTTATGTCACTATTAAGAACATATCTCCAATAATTAATTTGTAAGCTAAACAATCTATTTCCTATGGAGAAACTAATTTAGAAAGGTAAAATATAATTGTAAGAATATTGAGAATAAAAGGTGTCGTTGTAAAATGAAGGCTAAGCTAGTTAAGAGTATTGAAATCTAAACTTATTTTCTCACTATTTAAAATATGCTATTATGAAATTGATATTAATGTTATCTAATTATAATTTTAGGATATAATTACTAAACTAGTAAACTCTTGACGAGTATAACGAAAAGAGAGATTTAGACTTTGTAATAAATTGAGTAGACTCTCTTACGACGACACTAGAGTTTATAGCAAGCCACATCGCATGCTTGCATTATACGTGCTAGTTGGAATTATAATTTAAGTTGATTTGAAATTATAAATTTGTAGTTGACGAGTTCATAGACGAGGGTTACGTCTACCCATAAAAGCTTATGCGCTATTTGCCGCATCATTGAGGTGAGTAAACATGCCAAGTCTAGCGTGCCTAGCTTCTTTCGTGTCCAAACACGATTTTATTATTTGTCTCGAAAATGTGTTTTATGATATGACTGTTTTATTTGAGATTGGATCATATTTTGAAATAGATGTTTTGAGAATGTCTCACAAGAATAATAATCCATGAATAATGCAAAGTGGAAAGAGTTGTGCGGGGATCGTTATATTATTGATAGATTGTCGTGTTGACTTCGGTCACTCGACCAAGTATTATTTTAACCCGGTCGCGACCTACCGGGTGTCTCTATGTACTTACCTCTCTGGCCGCAAGAAATCTTAGGGGACTTATGGTCATGGTAGCTAGTGAAAGGATAGAAATGATAGATCTTCCCTGCATCAACAAATTAATAATATGAAGTTCTTGAGAAAGAGATTTTTATGAAAGGAAAGAAGAGATTGATTGCAAATGAAATTCTCCATTTGAGATATAAAATAAAGAAGAGATAGATTGGGAATAATTTCCCCGTTTTGAGATACAAGAGAAGGATTGAGATGCAAGGTAAAAAAGAAAGAGAATTTCATATGTGTTCTAGTATTCATACTGTATTCTTCAAGGATTTACTCAGTTATTGTTCATTCTCATTTATGATTGTTTTTGAAAGAATATGCCTCATAATCTGTTTACAAGCTTGGGCGTTTACTTACTCAGTATTTCTTTGCTGACTTTAGAAAAACAGCGGTTTTTGTTTCTTTCCCCCGCAGGTCTTAAGAGCTGGATTATGGGTAGCGGGATCCGACATTCAGCTAGTATTTGTTAGTATTGGAATAAGCCGAACTCATAGTATCACTTCATCTCGTGTAATAGTATGTTATGTTGAAACAATTAAGTGTTTGTAATATATATAAGCATGAGATTTGTCGTTCTTGATTTCCGCCGCTTCATTTATAGTATCACCCTCCTGGGCTCTCCGGTCCGAAATGGAAAGTTTGGGAACAAGGGGTGTTACATAGACGATATGGTAGTGTAGAGATAGACATCATGACAAGAGATGCTATGAGAGTAGGCACTCTTGCAGTGGAAGAATTTTATGGTAGAACTTTAGTATCGAGAGATTGTCTTATGTGCTAAAATTAAGGCAAGTTTTTTTTGCCTAAGGTCTTTTTAGCATAGTTGTGACCATTCTATATTAAAGTACCATAATATCTCCTAATACAAAAAGATTAGTCGAATAACAATAATGGTAGAAGAAACATATTTTTCATACATATGTTCGGATCAGTGAAGTGTTATTCAACTATTTTGTTATCGTCTTAAGATTATTCATTAGATACTGTAAGGTACTCTTGAATTTAGCGCACTCTAAATTGATGATGACTACATCCATGGAATTGTAGAAAATGGTAAAATTTTTCTAGACACTTTCAGGTATGGAGAAGTCAATCCGATAAGTTGGATGCTAACTTAGAAGTATGTCTCCTGCTTGAATATTTAAAGGATAATAGTGTTACTTATTGATGATCTTAGGGATCAGAAGGTTATTGTCGGCACGATACCTGATTCTTGGAAAAAGGAATCATATGAATAAGAAACGGTAACATAGAGTTGTTTTAAAGGAGTTTAAGGAAGATGTTCAAGTTGGTAAGTCTGAGAGAACACAAACACAAAGAAGTCTAAATTTATGTTCTTTTGAATACACAAGAAACGAGAGATCTTTGTCGTAGTGGGAGAGTTATATGACAACCCCATAGGTTGAGCTAGTTTGGATAAGTTGAATCCGAATAAGTATTAAGTCGGTCCTAATTCTATGAAGAGACAATGAATGATGCAGATGCAGAGTCATGACATTAGTATAAAGCATCTAAGATAACATTCATGTCATATAACTACCTTTTGAACATTGTATATTTGCAAGATGAGATAAAAAATCATCGGTTGCAAATGGACCTACAATAGAAAGAGAAGGGTAGACGGAAAGGTGAAAATCTAAAAAGCTAGGCTGATTATGCTGGTAGCTATATATAGGTCTATTCAGATTCTCGTTCATATTTGCTGCTCATTTCAGTAATGAGAAATGGAAGATGTATGTCAGGATGGATTTCCTCATTGAAATTCTTGATGGATGCATCTAAATGAAGCGACGAAAAGAGTTAGTTGTGCAAGATAAGGTGAAATACAAACTTAAGATGTCAATTGACATGAGGATTAAGCTAGTAATCAGATCTTGCATCATTCATTATGACCAGGCAATCAAATGTCACAATTTGATTCTTGTCTTAACGAATCTCGCGTGTATAAGACATGCAATGAAAATCGGTAGTATCTCTTGCGCTCCATGTTAAGGATGGCTCATTGGAAACAATGTTGGATATACATCTTCAGTGAATATGTGATTATCTATTAAACGTGATATGTGGGATTTAGGAGAAACCATTCAGATTCTTGGTATTGAGCTCTCACGAGATCGGGATGAAAGGGGAGTGTGCAGATGAATATGTAGCACAAATACTCTAGAAGGGGGGGGGGTTGAATAGAGTATGCCAATTTTTTCAAAACTTGAGGAGGAAAAGAGTTTTAGTTCAACTGTAAGGAGTTCAAGGCTTTGAACACAAATTCAATCCTTTGGAATGAAATACAGTTTGCAATGAAACACACAAGTCTTTTTCAAGGCCTTGAAAAGAGTTTCAAACCCTTGAAAAACAGACAAGTTTGAATGCAGTAAAAACTATGAAAGTGAATGAATTGTAAATGCAAGAGACAAAGGATTTATAGAGTTCAAACCACTTGGACCTACATCTCTACCTCAGGGACCTAAGTCTCTGTTACAGGTTTTGGTTCTCCCTAACCTATATAGTACCTGCTCTAGCTAACTGATTAACTAAGAATTCTCTATTGTTCACGTTGAACAATCCTTGAGAATGAAGTAAAGAATTATTACATAAATGATCTACCAATAAATCACAATACAGAAGAATACTAGAGTGTATAACTGCAGTAAAGAATGCAGTGAACTTCTGTGAGTTGGATTGTGAGAGTGATGAACTTCTTTGATTCTTGTCAATCCAGAATTGTGTCTCTCTTTTTGCCCGTTGAGTGTTGTATTTTGTTGCTTCAAAATGAGCTCCATTTATACTGTTTGAAGCTCTGGAAATCTTCCAAGGTTTTCAGCAACAACTTCCTATATTTTAGGCAACAGCTTTGACTCTCTTTCAACAGCCTTCTCCAATGGATAGTTGTTCACAATCTTCAGAGATGTTGTTGTGATCTTGTCTTTAAACAAATTAAGAAGCTGTCATGAGTCTCTGATTGATCACAGGATCATCTTCACTAAGTAATTTTCTTCCTGCAAAAGTCAGATATGGCACAATTAGGAAATAAAATTTCCATGCAAAACTGAGTGAAACTGATGGATTAAAACATGTTAGATATATCAAAACAGTTTATCTTTCATCATCAAATAATAACACATCACGTACAGGGGTGAGAGGAGTAGAATTAAATCAAAGGAGTTTAGAAAATATCCCCCTCAGAACATTTATGCAGGTCAGACAGTTTCAAGGCTTTGAATCCTGGTTCAATTCCTTGAAATAGCTCCGCTATTTCAAACCTGTGAAACCTGATTCAAGGATTTGAAAACTGGTTCAAGGCCTTGAAATAACATGAAACATGTGACCTTACAATCTCCCCCTTGATGAATGACAAAACCTCAATTGTTTGATTCTTACTTTCTGCAAAAAATACTGATTAGTACACAATTCACACAGATAATAATAACACAGTAATTCCAAAAGATCCAACTTATTAAAGAACTAAAGCAACAACTGCAAGTAAGTTGCAGAAAATTCTAGTGACCGAAGATAGGTCATCTAAACAGAAATAAAATCAGAATCAAAACAACCTAAGATTTTTCTCCCCCGTTTTAACTTTCATCAAAAATAATGAGAAGATGTTGGATCAGTGTTTGGAAAATTTTGAAAATAAAACTTGAAAACTTAAAAAGAAATAATGGGAAAGAAAGAGTAGGCAGTGGGGTTGGGTCTTCATTTCCATCCTGGTATCCCTCTTCTTCCTCACTGTCTTCATCAGTCTTATCCTTAGTGGTAGCCTTTGGAGATTTCATCTTCTTCTTCTTCAGAGTAATCAGGAGATCATCTGAGTCGGGACTGTTTACTTCATCTCCTTCCTGAGCAGCTTGTTCAAATACCACCGGCTTTCCTTTATCTTTGACTGGAGCAGCCTCTTCCTGGTTGGAATGTTCACTTGGCAAGTTTTTGTCAGAGCCACCTTTCTTGGAAACTTCTTCATCCTCAGGAAAATCAAACACAGTCATGCTTCTAAAAATGGTTTCCACCATATATTTGACATGTGAGAGATCAGTCTCAAAACCATGCTGATTCTCTTTGATCTCATTGTTATTCATCTCTAGACCATCAAGTCTCTGAAGAATGGAAGACAAATCAGGAGGCTGAGAAGTCTGGCTTGAAGTAGGGGTCAAGATCTTGGTCTTGACAAACTTCTTTGCATTGAGATATTCTTCTGTCAAATCAAAATACAACTTCCAAATATTTTCTTTGTTCTGAACCACTCCAATCTTCTCAAAAGCTTTCTCATTCAGCACACCAATTCCAGAATTGATAGACTCCTCACCAGCGGTAGGAATTTCAAGGTATTGAAAGAACAGAGTTAGCAGATTTGCATAAGGCAAAGGATGCTTTCTCTGATATGTTTGGCTGAACAACATATGCTCCATTACATGCTTCTGCAGATCAATCTCATAGCCATGCATAATCAGATACATAATATAGAGTATTCTCTCAGTGATTAACTCCTTTGAATGTTCCCTCGGAAATATGCATCTCATCAACATAGTGAATAAAACTTTAGCTTCAACATTTAACACAGAGTGTGTAAATTGTTTGGATGATGCAGGAACATTTGGTAGAAAGAATTCCTATCTAGCCAACTTCAAGGCTTCATTATTGGGTGGATGATTCTGTGTGTCATACCTCTTGGGACAGCCTAGAACAGTTGAGAACTCAGAATGATCTGACTCCATAGTAACACCAGCAACTACGGTCTTGATTACCAAGTGTGGGGAATTCTTAAGTTGCTTCATGTTGAGATATAATAGTCTGGTAAGCCTAGGGTATGCTAGCTCAGGAGGATTTAGCATGAACCACAAAGAGCTTTTCTTTAGCTTGATAATGCAATTGAGATTCATTCCAGTTAACACATGCATGTTGACCAAACTACAGAAAGCAATAGCCCTAGAAGCAAAACCATCTAGCCACTGACCTTTTGAAGTATTTGAGATGAACCATGATTCATCAGGAGCAGTATTCTTTGAGTAGATCTGCAATGCTTTATCCATATTGTCTTCCGTCTGTTCCTCTGTACCCTTTCCTTTCCCTTTTTCAGCTTGAGTTGCCTTCTTCTTTTCCTTCAACTTCTTGGGGCTAGAGATGTCAATTACTAGTTGCTTCTCTGCAGCAGCTTTCTCTTTCTTCTTCTTCTTCTTTTCTGAGGAGGGAGTTGCATCCTTCCTGACTTTATTCTTAGGTGGAGGAAGCTCTGCAACTGCCTCTGCATTAGGAGTTCTAGAGCTAGAGTCCCCACTAATCTCTTGAACCTCATCCACTGCTGTCTTTCTCTTCTTCTCTGTACTCTGTTTTGAACCTCCGGCCATCTTGATTCTGTCTGAGGCTCTTCTAGTGCTCATTAGGGTTTGGGGGAAGAATAGAGAGAGTTGGATTTGATACGGAGTGAAGGAGAAGAGAAGGACGTAAATACTCAGAGAGTTTGTATTTGAAAAGGAAACTGTAATATTTTTCTGATCTTAAAAGATCTGTAATGATCAACAAAGATTCAAATCTTTGAAGCCGTTGGAAATAAATAATTAAATAATATATTTGGCTGAAAAAGAATTTCGAAAAAGGTAGGGGCAATATTGAGTAAATATCTACAATGATAGCACCCAATACTGAATGATCCATAAGTTATTCACTACCCAGTTTTCAGTCTTATTTACAAGCCTTTGAAAATGGTTTCAAGGTCTTGAAAGGCTATTGAACTGAACCACATACAAGCAAAGTTTTGAATCGATTTTCAAGGCTTTGAAAATCAGTTCAAACCTTTGAAACACATAATAAATTACCTTTCTTACCTGATGCTCCCCCTAAACCAATGCATCATTATTTAGCAGGCCTAATTCCAGTCTTAGAGCTGAGAATATTTCATCTGGCAACGGTTTATTGAAGATATCTGCAAGTTGCATGTTAGTAGAAACAAATTCAAGAATAATGTCACCTTTCTCAGCATGATCTCTGATGAAATGATGTCTAACACCAGTATGCTTGGTTCTTTAATGTTGTACTGGATTCTTTTTAATAGATATTGCACTAGTGTTGTCACACTTGATGGGAATACTTCTGAAATCAAATCCAAGATCCCCCAATTGTCGAGCAATCCACAACACTTGTGAACAACATGCACCAGCAGATATATATTCAGCTTCAGCTGTTGATAGAGCAACTGAGTTCTATTTCTTGGGATGCCGACTGATCAGAGATGATCCAATAAATTGGCAAGTTCCAGAAGTGCTTTTTCTATCAACTTTGTAACCTGAAAAGTCAGCATCTGAAAATCCATGCAAAGAGAAGTTAGAATGTCTTGGATACCAAAGCCCTAAGTATTTGGTACCATTGAGATATCTGAATATTCTCTTCACAGCAGTCAAGTGTGATTCTTTTGGATCAGCTTGAAATCTTGCACACATACATACACTGAACATGATATCTGGTCTACTAGCGGTAAGATATAGTAAAGATCCAATCATACCTCTATACTCTTTCACATTAACACTCTTACTAGATTCATATTTATCTAAAGACAGTGTAGATCTCATTGGAGTCTTGATCTCTTTGGATTGAGACAAGTTGTACTTGTTCAGCAAGTACCTAGTACACTTGCTTTGATGCAGAAAGATGCCCTTCTTCAATTGATGTATTTTAAGTAGAAGGAAGAAGTTCATCTCTCCCATCATACTCATTTCAAATTCCCTGCTCATAAGACTTGAGAATTCTTTACATAGAAGATCATTAGTAGCTCCAAACAGAATATCATCAACATAAATCTGAACTACTAGTAAATCTTTCTCATGAGTCTTTATGAAAAGGGTCTTGTCTACAAATCTTCTTTTGAAATCATTTTCAAGCGGAAACTTTGACAATCTTTCATACCAAGCCCTTGGAGCTTGTTTCAAACTATAAAGAGCTTTGTCAAGTTTATAAACATGATCTGGAAACTTATCACTTTCAAAACCAGGAGGTTGTGCAACATAAACTTCTTCTTGTAAGTAGCCATTCAGAAATGCACATTTTACATCCATTTGAAATAGTTTCATATTTTTGAAAGATGCAAATGCAAGCAGAATTCTAATTGCTTCTAACCTGGCAACTAGAGCAAAAGTTTCCTCATAGTCAATACCTTCTTCTTGATTGTAACCTTGAGCAACTAACCTTGCTTTGTTTCTGATCACCTCGCCATTCTCATCCGATTTGTTTCTGAACACCCATTTGGTACCAATGACAGACTGGTTTTTAGGTGGAGGAACTAGGTTTCAAACCTTGTTTCTTTCAAACTCACTGAGTTCACTTTGCATAGCTATAATCTAGTCTTCTTCTTGTAAGGCTTCCTTCACAATTTTGGGTTCTATAAGAGAAATGAAAGCATTGAAGGCACAAAGATTCTTCAACTGTGATCTTGTTTGTGTACCAGTGGTTGGGTCAGAGATGTTGTTGTCAGCTGTATGAGATGAAAGATATTTGAATCTCTTTCTTGGAGACCATGGTCCAGGTTCTCCATATATCTTCCCTGGTTTTGAAGTAGTGGCCTGATCATTCATCTCTTTCTGATCATCTTTGGCAAGGCTTTGATCTCTATTTTCAAGGCATTGAGATCTGTTTTCAAGGTCTTGAAAATGGCTTATGTTTCCTTCTGAACCTTTCTTGAACCCAAGAGAGCTCTCAGCTTCTCCTTCTGATTCATGCTTGTTCATATTCAAGTCTGCAAAACTTTCACTCAAAGAACCATCATAGCTTTCATAAAAAATAACATGAATACTTTCTCAACCAGCTTGGTTCTTTTATTATAAATTCTATAAGCTTTGCTAGTAAGAGAGTAACCAATAAATATACCTTCATTACTTCTTGCATCAAACTTACCCAAGTTGTCCTTACCATTTTTGTGGACATAGCATGTGCAATTAAAGGGTCTGAAGTATCAGATGTTTGGTTTTCTTCCTTTGAAAATTTCATAGGGGGTTTTCTTCAAGATATGTCTGATCAAGCACCTGTTCAGAATATAATTTGATGTATTCACAGCTTCTGCCCAGTAATGTTTTGGCAGCTTATTTTCTAGAAGCATTGTCCTTGACATGTCTTCAAGAGTCGTGTTCTTTCTTTCAACAACTCCATTCTGTTGAGGACTTCTAGGAGCAGAGAAATTGTGAGAGTACCATGCTTAGAACAGAACAAGTCAAATTCATTGATCAAACTCTCTACCATGATCACTACTAATTGAAGCAATGGGTAGGTTTTTCAAGTTTTGAAGTTCTCTGCAAAGCTTTGAAAATTCAGAGAGGGCTTCAGATTTTTCTTTTAGAAACATAACCCAAGTATATCTAAAATAATCATCTACAATAACTAGAATATACCTCTTACCTTTTGGAGTTGGTGTCCTCATAGGACCACACAAATCCATGTCAAGTAGTTCAATAGGTCTATAAGTACTTACAAACTTCTTTTATTTGAATGAGCTTGTTCAAGGTATGCAAACTGCTTACCCTGAGCACAAGATTTGCATACTTCATCTACTTTGAACTTGATAGATGGTAATCCTCTTACCAGGTCTTTGGAGATCAATTTGTTCAAGGTATGCAAGCTGATGTGACCAAGCTTTCTGTGCCGAACCCTTGAATCCTCTTTTAAGGCCTTGAGACACTTTAAGGTCTTACCTGGAACTTTGTTAGTCTGAAAGGTATAAACATTGTTTGATCTAGAGACTGTAAGAATGTAATTTCCTGATTTCTCATTTTGCACGACACACTTCTCTTTACCAAAGATAACTTTATTACCATTTGTAGACACGCAAAATTTGCGGCCAATTAAATAGTGTCACGTGTCTATTATCCCTTAATTAAATGGCGGGATCAAATAGCACTAGTCTTCAAATTAATGCCCTTAAGCGATAAACAATAGTGGACTAACTGTAAATGAGACGAAACCTTATTTACAAGCAAGGACTGCTTATGGCGACGCCACATCACTACATGACACGACACAAGTCAGCAAGCTCGGCCAATAGTGTTGCGCCACTTGTCAAAATGATGGAGCTATCAAGACTATCAAGCTTGGCCGATAGTGTTGCGCCACTTGTCAAATTGATGCAGAAAATAAATAAATAAATAAATAAATAAATAAATAAATAAATAAATAAATAAATAAATAAATTTATTTTCTTCCTTGGCCAACAAATCGGCCCATGCCTCTATAAAGGGGCTATCCCTAGGCATAACACACGCAACTACATCTTGTTTCACCAGATTTCTCGCCTTTGTTTCCATTTGCATAAATTTGTGTGTACAAATTTTGGCAAGCCCAGTGGGACATCTATGCCCCTCATCTCTTCTCCTCAAGTACAAGTGTTGGTGATGTCTCCCACGAAGGATAACGAACTTTCATCACTCAAGGCTGGAGACGCCAAGTCTTCAACTTCATAAACAAACTCTGGAATCCAAGTCACTCGTCCAGTAACTCATAGTATGTCTAAGGCCATGTCAAATGCCGGGGGCAATGAAGATGTTTCTCTAGAAAAGATTGTTAACGATGGCGTGGAAATTGACTTGGAAACGTCGCATTTACATGTGCCCACAGAAAAGGAGTCTTCTGTTGCCAACAAGTCTTGGGAGGAAAGTTGCGAAAGCAACTCTAAATCCGGCACTAGGGGTAGTCAGCCTAAACCAATATGTGATCCGGATGACGATATCAGCATGCACTTCATGACTACTAGCGCGGTCCCTCTCGGAGAGCAAATAGCAAACCTCACCAAGGGCCTTGAAGACTTAAAGAATATTGTGGAAGTTCGTGAAGTTCAACTCGCAAATTTGATAGAAAAACTCGACACCCGTGAAGAAGCAAGTCAAGTGTTTGAACACACTCCCAAGGTCGCACCATAAACGACGAGTAGTGGGCAAGAAGCGCCACCAAGTGTGAAATTGTCAGCCAATGGCACCATTCCTCTCGATAAACTACAAGAGATCATCATGAAAAACATGAATGGGAGGCCTGGAGTACTGTTGACTTCATCTAAGTCCTACATCAAGCCTTACACTGAGAGAATCGAGAAGTTGAGCATGCCAGATGGTTATAATCCTCCTAAGTTCCAGCAATTCTCAGGAAAAGGAAACCCTAGGCAGCATGTTTCCCACTTCGTCGAGACATGTAACAACACTGGAACCGACGGAGACCTTCTCGTGAAGAAATTTGTGAGGACCCTTAAAGACGACGCCTTTGAGTGGTATGGTCAGCTTGAGCCGAGGTCCATTGATAGTTGGGGGTAGATGGACCAGGAGTTTCTCAACCATTTCTACAGCACAAGGCGAACAACCAGCATGGTCGAGTTGACTAACACTCGCCAAAATAAAGGCGAGAAAGCAATTGAGCTCATAAATCGTTGGAGGAACCTCAGCCTTAACTGCAAGGATAGACTCTCGGAAGGCTCGGCTATTGAGATGTGCATCCAAGGCATCAATTGGGGTCTCCGATACATACTTCAAGGAAAAAGGCCAACTTCCTTCAAGGAACTTGCCACTCGCGCTCATGACATGGAGCTTAGTATTGCGTCAAGTGGAATTCAGGGACCACCGCCTTTTGAAGCATGGAAAGATGGAGGAAAACAATATTATCATAAAGGCGTGAAGCTCACGCTTAAGGCCGCCAATCAAGAGTCCATGGTTGTCACCACCACGCCAATAAAGATATCGGATAAGGCAAAGAAGAATTATATGGTCAATCATAATGCAGAAAATACACCATCACGACCTACACTCAAAGAATTGCAATCAAAGGTGTACCCATTTGCCGACGAAGAAGTTCCTGCGATGCTCGAACAGTTGGTGGAACTAAAGATCCTCGAGCCTTTGGAGTCAAAAGGATCTGAAGAAGTCGACAAGGTACACGATCCTAAGTACTGCAAGTACCATAGCCTCCTTGGTCATCCTACCACGACGTGCTTCGTACTCAAGGATAAGATCATGCAACTTGTCAAGGAAGGGAAGGTCTTATTGGAAGAAGAAATTGGATCTGCTACAACAAATGTCACCTCCATCTCGGTTGAACCCTTCGAATGGCGAGTAGCAAAGAACTCTTGCAAAATGATGCTAGAGGAATCACCTATCAGCGCCAAGAAGGAAGGAAAGAAGCAAAGTCATGCGCAAAAAACCTCTTCTCAAAATGGGGGCAATCGTTGCATAAAGAGGAAGGTAAACAAACGCAAAGACGAAGGAAGAATTCCAGTTACTCAAAAGAAGAGGTGGGTCCAATGTCAAAGTAAGCCAACACTGTATAATGATTTTCATACATGTTCATGTAATGAGTCAAAGATGCGTGAGGTGGAGAGGATATGGAAAAGGAAGAAACCCCAGCCAACGAAGCTCTCTCCACACAAGGAAAATCATGAGAAAACTCAAGATGAAGGAGTCCTCCAAGGCATGAAGCTAAAGATAGCTTCTCCAAGTGAAGTTAAAGCGACCCAATCACAGAAAAGAAAGAATTCAAGTGTAAAGACACTAATTCTTTCTTTAGTTCAATGGCCACGAAAGATTCACGGCAAATCGAAGATAGGAAGAGGTGATGTGAAGGGATGGATTTAACTTCTCCAAAATCAACAAATTGATACCAGAACGCTCCTAGAAAAGGGCCTAAACTTTCTCCGTCTTCTCATATGAAGATTGGTCAAAGCTCCTGGATAAGAGCCTAAACTTTCTCAATCTTCGCATGAGAAGATTGTCTACCGCTCCTAGTCATGAGCATAAACCGCTTTTACGCTCCTTTAGTACGAGCATAAACTGCTTCACAGCTCTGGCACGAGCATAAACTGCACCACCGCTCCTTTAGTACGAGCATAAACTACTTTAAAGCTCCTAAGGCATGAGCATAAACTGCTTCGCTACTCCTTGCGCACAAGAGTATAAACTGTGAACACACCCCAATTGAACTACGTTTGACTTGATCCTCAAAAGGGTATGTAGGTAGCTTGAGACACTACCTCGAGTGCAGTCGTAATCACCAAAAGATACCCCTTACCACGGGAGTCCCAATACTTGAATATAGTGATTTCCTTCGTCAATTTGCACGCAGTTCAAAGGCATTTTTTATACAACTTGGGCCACTTGAGAAGGGACAAAATAATCATGATGCGTATTATATTCGTTTCAAGGCTCCCAATTGTGGACACAGTAAGCTTTGCATAACACCGTTTTCTCTGCTGGTAAGATATGAACATGGAAGAGGAACATATTATGACTCTTGGTTATTTTCTAGACAGTTAATTAAACATACAGACTTCCTTCCAAATTGCTCGGTTGCCTAAAAGGACACTGTAGCTTGGACGCCTGAATTGTACACGTCAATTCCGCCTTAATGTGGCGGGTCAATTGCCTGACTATCGTTGGCTCAGTCGCCTGAAGGATGTGGAAGATCGATGGCTCAATTGAGATGCCTTTGAGACTTTAATGGGGTCGCTTAATTTCTTCACTCAATGTTTATATTGTTGCGACATAATGTTTGAACAAAAAAAAGTTTACCATTAAAGAACCATTAGTGATGTAACAAATTTGCGGTTGACGGAGTTCTTTCTAGTTGGCTTCTTCCTTTTCAAGATACCTACAATATTTTGAGCAACACAAAATTTGCAACATGCTAGCTAGAGACTACATGAAATCAAAGCAGTACAATACCGGTTCACATGCTAAACTTTTCGTGTTAGCTTTCACGAATGCATTCATGTAAGTTTTGTTGGTTGTTTACATGAACTTCATGTAAAAAGGTGAAAACAAAGGGTTTTGACAAATGGAGAAGTGGACACAGCCATAAGAACAACATGAGAAGCTATTCAATAAAAAAGGACCAGTTGTTGCAACAAGTTATGGGCTCGTTTCCACATTATACCGGCGACGAAGGAGCCACACATGCATTAGTGTGTCGGCATCGAAAATAGCCTAGCTGTGGTGACACTAGCTAACATGATGGAGGCTCCGAGGAAAATTGCATTAAAGTTTCATTCATCTTCTACTACACTGACGAGGAAGTCACAGTAGCCTTCTGATGATGACCGCGCTTTCACTCATGGCGGCTCTGCCGCTTGAACAAGGTGGATTGCATGAAAGGACGTCATCGTTAGCTCGGAAATTAAAGCTCCAAGAGTTTACGTCACTTGAACGCGAAAGCTTCATCGCTCAAACACGATGGCTCCGTCCCCCCAACACGGTTGGTAAGTCGCTTGAATGGACGTCATGGCTTCACCGTACATGGGGGCTTCAACATGCTCCGTCACTTGAACATTGTGGCGTCACTAGCTCTTTCGGCTGAATGATCGTCATGAGAAATCCCCATGGATTGGTAGGCCCCAGTCATGTAAGCTACAAAGGAATTTGGGGGGTCGCTCCTTTAAAGCATGGAGTGTACACCGAATAATTCATGGAATGCTTATATAGGTCAATCGTCGCGACCAAACGCATATACATGTTGGTATATTTTTGCATCGCACAAAGTCGCTGGGAGTGTGCAAAGCACGTGTAAAATATAAAGACTCATGTACATTATCGTATATTTTCACGTCGCACATGATTGCCTGGATTTCTCCAAGCATGTACTCAAGATACTCCACATATAATGCATGAGTTACCAGACCATAATTGGTAGTAAATCTGGCCGCTTCACTGGGAGTTGGCGCAGAAAATAGTAAGAGAAATCTTCGCCTACAGCAGCAGGGAAGTACTTGTACCAATCGCACAACGTCGATGAGCTGCAGCGCATCTAAAGCGAGACTGCCATGGAGCAATAAGATGCGCCCCCAAAGCACATCAAAGCTCGGAGATAGTGCAAAGTGGCAACAATACTCCAATGTGAAAGAAAAGGCACGGAATGCTTGCAGCCACATGGTCAATGATAAGATTCTATAACATAGAGGCGGTGAAGAAAACACATGAGATAAAGTTCACCACGAGCCATGACAAATCTTTCCAGCAAGCAAGAATAAATAGATGCTTTTTCACACAGTGGCGGTAAGGACATCGACCTGTTAACCAAAAGTTAACATCAGAGAAAGTAGGCTGAGATAGCAAGAATAAATAGATGCTTCTCCTAACAGTGGAAGTACGGACATCGGCGTGTTAACCGGACGTTAACATCAGAGAACAAAGTAGGCTGCCATAAGCCAGAGCAGGCCTTCTTCTCGTCAGTTGTGGAGGAGGCAGCAAGAAAATTGAAGACTAAAAAATAAAAGACGCTGCTGGGTTAGTGAACCCTTGCCACGATCAGATTCTTCCTGCAAGGACAAACAAAAATATTCAGAACGTACTAGTTGAGAAGAAAAACTAGTACAAGAATAAAAACCAGTACAAAAAGAGGAAATCATGACTGAGCTATATGAGTACATGATATGTGAAGCAGGGCACTACCCTATTTATATACCATTATAAGGCGACAAAGAATATTCTGGAAGGCTCAGTCCAAATGAGAGAAAGAAATCTCTCCAATTCTAGTTTGTTGGAAATATTTCCAAAAGCAAAGATCCTTTAAAGGAATAAACATTTATTTTCCATAAGTTAGTGACTTTTACTGAGAATAATCACACTGGAGCATCTCAACTATTATTCGGCCTGTTCACATGGCTTATAGTATTAAACAAGGGAACGAAGCCCATTTGATTTGAAATATACCAGTACCATGCAACTAAGGCCTTTGGTGGTGGTCACAAATGTTATTGCTAGCTTGTGTTGCTTACATTGCTTTCCAGCACAAAATATGCTACCATGAAACTAGGGACTTGAGTTTCATGGTGAGTATGGCAAAAGTGCAAGTATTCAAGATTTATCGAGACTTGTCACGCCAATAAGCTAAAGAGCCGGCAAACAAGTCTCGAGGGGGCATTTGTAGACACGCAGAATTTGCGGCCAATTGAATAGTGTCGCTTAATTAAATGGCGGGATCAAATAGCACTAGTCTTCAAACTAATGACCTTAAGCGATAAATAATAGTGGACTAAACTGTAAATGAGACAAAACCTTAATTTACAAGCAAGGACTGCTTATGGCGACGCCACGTCACTACATGAAACGGCTACAAGACAGCAAGCTCGACCAATAGTGTTGCGCCACTTGTCAAAATGATGCAGCTATCAAGACGGTCAAGCTTGGCCAATAGTGTTGCGCCACTTGTCAAATTGTTGCAGAAAATAAATAAATAAATAATTATATTTATTTTCTACCTTGGCCAACAAGTCGGCCCATGCCTATATAAAGGGGCTATCCCTAGGCATAACACACACAACTACATCTTGTTTCACCAGATTTCTCGCATTTGTTTCCATTTCCATAAATTTGTGTGTACACCATTATCACAAAGCTGAGATACACTAAGCAAGTTAAATTTCAAACCATCAACTAGATATACATCAGAAATAGAATTTTCAAAATCTGTACCAACTTTACCAATACAAAGAATGTTGCATTTGCCTTTGTCACCAAGAGTAATTGAACCTTTAGATTGCTCTTTCAATTATGAGAATGGAGACCTCTTTCCACTCATGTTTCTTGAGCAACCAATGTCCATAAACCACTTCTGTTCTTTGATGTTGGTGACAACCTGCAAACACCAATCACTACCTTACCCAGTTGTTAGACCAAGTGTGGAATTTAGACTCATACTCAGGATTAACCATGATAGGTGGTCTGACCCCTTTAGGAACCCAAATCTGTCTGACTTGTCCTTTAAGTTGAAATGGAGATGTGTTCCTCATTATATGAGGGTCTCTTCTTCTAAAAGGATAAGTCATCTTCATATGACCAATCTTGTTGCAAAATTGACACTTAGGAGAAGTCTTGCTTCTAGCTTTCATAAATCTGGTATTGCTATATCTTGGAAAACTTGGATTGTATCCAATACAAGTTTTATGAACAGACTTTGAACTTCTTCCAAGAATCAAGTTTAACTTGTGTTCTGAGCCTGCAAGCTTGACTTTGACTAATTCATATTCTTGAATTTTCTTAGCAAGAGTAGTCCTTTGTTTATCTAATTAATCAAGCTGATGTTTCAGATTAACAAGGTTGTTACTCAGTGTAGAGTTCTTAGTGACTACTTCCTTGACTTGTGTTTTCAAGGCTTTGAAACTGGTTTTCAAGGCCTTAAAATCACTGTCAGTTTTCTTCTGAGAGATTTCAAGATTCTAATTTAGACAAACAAGTTATAAATTCTCTTTTGCTTACTCATGAACCTTTTCTTTCAAAAGTCTAATCTCTTTCAGATAATCTTCTTCATTTAAAAACATTGTTCTAAGATAATCTGAAAGAGCATCTTTTGGTTTTGAAATCAGACAGTTTACCATTACCTCAATATTCTTTTCAGAACTTTCATTATGCTTGGCCATGAAGCATAGGTTGGCATGTTCTTCTTCAGATTCTGATTCACTTGAGATATCTAAATCACTCCATGAAGCTATCATAGCTTTCTTTCTCCTGTCATGATCTTTCTTCTGAAAGTTCTTGCTTTTCTTGTGTGGACAATCTCTTATCAAATGTCCTACATCACCACACTCAAAGTAGTTCATGACTTTGGATTTATTTTGTGAAGAAGACTTAAATTTGTAGTCCTTGCTACTGGATGATCTGTTTCTTTCTCTGTTGAAGTCTTTGTTTCCAAAGTTTTTCTTCATTTTGAGAATTCTGGTCAAGGCATTGAAAATCAATGCAAAAGGATCTTCATCATCATTATCTTCAGCTTCAATGTTTTGAATTTTCTCATTCTCTTTGGCCTTCAGTGCTAAGTTCCTGACACCTTCAGGTAGCTCTCCATCAGCTTCATTCATGGATATTTCATGTGTCAGGAGCTTCCCTTGTAGGTCATCAAGTTGTAGTAATGAAAGATCTTGAGCTTCTTCAATGGCTGTTTTCTTTGGTTCCCATTTGGCCTTTGGAAGACTTCTCAGTATCTTCCTTACTTTTTCTTCATTGGAAATATGTTTTCCCAAAGAATCAAGGTTGTTGACAATGACTGTGAACCTCTTGAACATCTCTCTGATTGACTCATCTGCATTCATTTTGAACAGCTCATATTGCCTGAGATAGATGTTGATCTTGGTTTGCTTGATTGACTAGTTCCTTCAAAAGTCACCACAAGCTTATCCCAGATTTCTTTGGCAGTCTTGCAGCCTGAAATTCTGTTGAATTCATCTGTACTTAAAACAAAATACAAGATGTTAATAGCTTTGTAATTCGTAGAAAACTGTTCTAGTTCAGAAGAGGAGAGTGAGTCTTCAGATTTGGGAGATTTGATCCCATCTTTCTCTGTTAAGAATGTGTGAGGTCCATTCTGAATAATGGACTAAAGCTCTATGTCTTGATCAATGATGAACATCTTCATCAGGGCTTTCGAGTGAGTAAAGTTGTCTCCACAAAATAGAGGTCTGTTGGAAGCTCTTCCCAATGAGAAACCACCATCACCTGATGTAATCATGATCACCAGATGGTTAAATCTTATACAGTGATACAAGCTCTGATACCAATTGAAAGGGGAATATGCAGATGAATATGCAGCACAAATACTCTAGAAGGAGGGGTTGAATAGAGTATGCCAACTTTTGCAAAACTTGAGGAGGAAAAGAGTTTTAGTTCAACTGTAAAGGATTTCAAGGCTTTGAACAAAAATTCAAGCCTTTGGAATGAAATACAGTTTGCAATGAAACAGACAAGTCTTTTTCAAGTCCTTGAAAAGAGTTTCAAACCCTTGAAAAACAGACAAGTTTGAATGCAATAAAAACTAAGAAAGTGAATGAACTGTAAATTCAAGAGACAAAGGATTAATAGAGTTCATTCCACTTGGACCTACGTCTCTACCTCAGGGATCTTCTCCCTGCAGGATTTTCAAATCAATTCTTATTAATCGAAAGCTAAGTCCTAGATCTCAAGCACAGA
This sequence comes from Linanthus parryae, assembly GCA_023055425.1. Classification (NCBI taxonomy): domain Eukaryota; kingdom Viridiplantae; phylum Streptophyta; class Magnoliopsida; order Ericales; family Polemoniaceae; genus Linanthus; species Linanthus parryae. The sequence goes on along the minus strand of JALGPY010000002.1, from coordinate 130,876,755 downwards.
GAATTGCCTTACTCAGTTACAGCTTGTGGTTCTCCCTAACCTATCTATTACCTGCTCTAGCTAACTGATTAACTAAGATATATCTTTTTTTTTCACCTTGAACAATCCTTGAGAATGAAGTAGAGAAGTATTACAGAAATGATCTACCAAGAAAGCACAATACAGAAGAACACTAGAGTGTAGAACTGTAGTAAAGAATGCAGTGAACTTCTGTGAGTTGGATTATGTGAGTGATGAACTTCTTTGATGCTTGTCAATCCAGAATCGTGTCTCTCTTTTTGACCATTGAGTGTTGTATTTTGTTGCTTCAAAATGAGCACCATTTATACTGTTTGAAGCTCTGCAAATCTTTCCAGATTTTCATCAACAAGTTCTTGTATTTTAGGCAACAACTTTGACTCTCTTTCAACAGTCTTATCCAACGAATAGTTGATCACGATCTTCAGAGATATTGTTGTGATCTTGTCTTTCAACAAATTGAGAAGCTGTCACGAGTCTCTGATTGATCACAGGATCATCTTCACTAAGTAATTTCCATCCTGCAAAAGTCAGATATGGCACATTTAGGAAAAAAAATTCCCTGCAAAACTGAGTGAAACTGATGGATTAAAACATGTTAGATATATCAAAACAGTTTGTCTTTCATCATCAAATAATAACACATCAAGTACAGGGGTGAGAGGAGTAGAATTAAATCAAAGGAGTTTAGAAAACTCCCCCTCAGAACATGTATGCAGGTCATACAGTTTCAAGGCTTTGAATCCTGGTTCAAGGCCTGCTATTTCAAGCATGTGAAACCTGATTCAAGGCTTTGAAAACTGGTTCAAGGCCTAGTGTTTCAAGTCCATGAAACCTGTGACCTTACACGGGATAATAGAACAATGGTTGTTTCTAAAGTCACATATATCAGTAAAGTTCTTTTATTTTTCAAGTATGCAAAGACTCCAAGAGAACGTTATTGCTTATAGCGTATGGAGTTTCTCTGTCTAAGAATCAGTGTTTAGAACACATAATTAGATGGAGAGGAAAAATGCAGTTCATCATGCTTTAGCAGGTGGAGCCTCATGTATACTATGTATAGTATTTGACAGGATAACTATTTTGATTTTAGCATGGATAATAGTTTTAAGTCACTTACAAGGAAAGAACAATAGTGGACTGTGATGAAAGCATACTCGGGTATCTGAGAAGATTTAGAGTAGATATGCTAGTTTATCACATAAAGTCTATACATAGATTCAGACTTCCGATTATGAAGGGTTTCTAGATTGTTAATTTATGGCTTTGAAAATAAGTGAGAGATTGTTGGGAATTGTATTCAGAAAGCCATATTTATGGTTGAATTAATAATTCTTAATAGATAACTATTTGCATCTTAATTTAGCAAACACGTGAGTATGCAAATGCTATTTATTATTTGCCATATAAATATGCATTATAAATTTCAATGTTCCATACCTAAGACAATCAGACATGCAGACGAGTTCGGGCATGCACGAGTTGATTGTCAGTTATTTATGGAATATAAGTAAGGGTTCACAGTCTAGATGACTTTGGACAAATCAGCAGAATGACTGTATGTAACATTATAGTGACATATCTCGGTCAAGGAAACGGTATAGTTTCAACTTTTTACACTAGCATACTTTGTGTATGTTGAACAGGACCGTCATATGAAATATAAATATCTCGGCCTGACCGAAGTGAGATAATATAATATTTCATTGTTATGGTAATATTAGAAACTCTAAATCTATGATTGTTTATGTGCACACAAATCTTGATTAATCATTATTTTGATATATTGAGTGTGATTCAAATGCGAGTCAACAATCCTGGTACATTGAATAATGATTGTTATGATTTGGTGAAAGCTAAACGAATCATGGAATCCACGTCTCGTATGAGAATGATGTACCCTCCTGGGAGCTCACTAGGTTTTGTTATGTCAAGTCTGGCCAGCTGGTTATTTGTAACCATACATAATGAATAAGGTTTGAGTGGTTTAGATCAGGGAATACATAAGATGTTGATAAGATCGAAATTGTCATTAAGAGTAGATCAACATTAACGGGTATCTGTAATCTCAACGAAGGGAGTTATCTGATATTAATGACATGAGCTCATACATAATGATGAGAATATATGTCGGAGTGCAATTATAGTTTTATGGTAGAGTAAACTATAATTAATAATTGGTTTTGAATTTAATTCGGGTTGAATTATGAGTTCAAATATATTATTGGGAGCCGATTCATTTATTTTCTCCAGAGGTCCCCGATGTAGTCCAACATAAGCGCGATCATGTGATTCACAAGTGTTTTTGAGTCTCAAGTGTGTCGAATGTAAATTGAGATTATGTTTGGTATTTTATAGTTGATAGGTATTAATATAAACCATATGATTAGGACTTAATTGCAAGCTATACTAAAGTTTGTAGGGAGGGACTTGTTATGTAAAGTTTTCCTACAAGGAACTTGTGTGCAATTATGGGTATTCCTAATATTAGGGTTAGTAATATGTCTCTATAAATAGTCCACCATAGTTCTGAAGTGAGGATGATTGATCATACATCTTTTCCACACAAAATAGAAAAACTCAGTTGCGCGTTCATGAGCTTTTCATGTTCGAATCACCATCGAACTTGAATCTGAGCCTGGATCATACGTTGGAAGGCTTCCGGGCACACCAGATTCGGTTTTTTGGGTGTTTAGGCCTAGATAACGATCTCGGATCGTTTTAGGTAAAACACGAAAGTTATAGATCTCAAAAAAAAAAGAGACTGAAAGAAATTGCGCGTCGACGGGAGTTGTAGAACTACAGATATCGCCAGCCAATGTTTATGGTCCGCAATTGATTTTCAGCAGGATCTGAATTCGGTTTTCGGAGCATAACAGGAGCTACATATGTCGGATGAAGACGAGTCATGTGTAAAACTCGTGTATCTCGACGATACGAACGCAATGACACAGGTCCTGGTGTCAGATTCGGAACAGAGCTTTGTAAATGACTGGTCAAAGTCTCGGGATTCGCGTCGTCCCAGTCCGGATGGACTGTGGTAAGTTTTATTCCGCAAGTTAACTTACCACAATAATATTTTGAACGCCTATGATTAATTCTCTACATAAAACATGTGGTCCGGGATAAATATCGTCGAATTTTACCTTCAGGAACAACATCCTAGACTGGTACGGAAACTTAAGTATTGTCCTTAAGCAAGAAAAGAAGTTGTATATCTTAGATGCAACCGTTCCGGCACAACCACCTGATGATGATGTAGTCGCTGCAATAAGGCCACATCAAAAGATTGTGGATGAAAATAATGATGTGACTTATCTCATGATGTTCACCATGAGCTATGAGCTTCAGAAGCAACATGAGAAGATGGAGGCGTACGATATGATCGTACATTTAAGGCAACTCTTCCAAGATCAGGCCCGGCATGAGAGGTACGAAGTATCCAAAGCACTGTTCAAGTGTAGTCTCGCAGAGGGGAACCCAGTCGGGCCTCATGTACTCCGTATGATCGGATACATTGAGAATCTCGAGAGGTTAGGCTTCCCGTTTGGCCAAGAGTTGGCCACTTATCTCATCCTGCAGTCGTTTTTGGATAGTTATAGCCAGTTCATCATGAACTATAACATGAATGAGATCAACAAGACTCTGTCGGACTTGCTCAATATGTTGAGGACCGCTGAAGAGAGTATTAACAAGGGAAAAGGCAAGGACATAATGATGGTCAATAAGAGGAAGAGCAAGTCCGTTGCTTCTATCACCAAAGGAAAGAGCAAGAAAGTTGCAAAATCCAAGGACACTGCCTTAAAGCCCGGTGGAGGCGTGACTAAGGGTGCATGTCACTACTGTAGTCAGCCTGGACACTAGAAGAGGTACTGCCCCAAGTATCTTGAGGATAAAAATCTTAGAATAGTGATTCCACCACCAACATGTGTTTTTGTTATAGATGTCAATCTTTCTATATCTTCATCTTGGGTATTGGATACTGGATGTGGATCCCACATTTGTCGAAATGTGCAGGATTTGAAAAGAAGTAGAAGATTGGCTAAAGGGGAGATAGACTTGCGCGTCGGGAATGGAGCAAGAGTTGCTGCATTAGCTATAGGCGTGTATGAGTTATCTCTGCCTTCATGGCTTATTTTAGAATTAGACAATTGCTATTATGTGTCTCCTATGAGCAGAAACATTATTTCTATTTCTTGTTTGGAAGAGAAATGTTCTACTATTTCAATAAAGAACAATAGTTGTTCCATTTATTTTGATAGTATCCTCTATTGTAATGGGCATTTAATGGATTGTATATCATTGATTTAAGTAATCCCATCTATAAAATTAATACTAAAAGGATTAAAATTAATTAATTAAATCCTACTTATCTATGGTACTGTCGTTTATGCCATATAATGAGAAACGCATATCTAGACTCCATAAGGATGGGTTACTAGACTCATTTGATTATGAATCATGAGACATGTGAATATTGTTTGATTGGAAAAATGACAAAGTCCCCTTTGAATAAGAAAGGTGAAAGGACTAGTGAGTTATTGGCACTCATACATACTGATGTATGTGGACCGTTTCCCATGCCTGCCAGAGGTGGTTATACCTATTTCATTACGTTTACTGATGATTTCAGTAGATATGAGATTTGTGTACCTTATGAAGGCCAAATCTGAATCCTTTGTGTCGTTAAAAGAATTCAAGAATGAAGTAGATAAGCAACTTGGCAAAAGTATCAAGGCTCTATGATCGGATCGTGGAGGAGAATACTTAAGCCAAGAGTTTGACGATTATCTTAGAGAGTGTGTGGTTGTGACCCAACTCACTACACCCGGAACGCCACAATGGAATGCCGTGTCCGAGATGAGTAATTGCACCTTGTTGGACATGGTGCGGTCTATGATGTGTCAAACAGATCTTCCGATATCGTTTTGGGGACTTGCTAGCTCTAATGAAAACTTCTTTTACCATAAGACGTATTCCATCCAAATCGGTCATGAAGACACCATATGAGATATGGACTGGGAGGCGTCCCATAGTGTCGTTTATGAAGATTTGGGCTCGCTACGTCTATGTCAAACGTTTTCAGAGTGACAAGTTCGGACCCAAGTCGGATAAGTGTAAGTTTGTGGGATATCCTAAGAAAACTAAAGGATATTACTTCTACAACCCAATGATAACTCCTTAATAAGAGTTATCTTATGCACATTCCACAGTGTTATCTGTGTGCGTTTTGGTGCAAAGTGATGAGATTCTGGTTAAAATATGAAGAAAATGCACTTTTGGATGTTTTTGAGCTTTAAAGTACAATTCGAGTGTTTTTATTGGTTTTGAGTATGATTTTGATAAATTATCACATTTGATCTTCGTGGTAGTGTCCGCGTTGTTGTTTGACAGGAATTACATATGCGGGAATCAAGTGGAGAGAAGAAACGAGCTTCGGAATAGAAGAAAAGACGAATTTAGCGTGTTTTGGATGTTTTCGCCAAATATTGGGCAATAATTGAGAAAAACGAGGAAATGGTCCGGAAACGGGAATTTCTCTACACGGATAAAGTCTACATCGCAAAAGGAATCCAAAGGTGCAAAAATTACATTTATTGGAGTCCGGACGAAAAAGTTACGTCAAAAAGGATGCTCAAAGAGATAATACGCGGCCAAAAGCATCCGGAAATGCCAAACACGCCTTTCGAGGAGCTAAATTGATGAATGAAGGGTTCCTCGGAATTTGGGAATATTTTATAGCATAAAAGGAGTCTCGAGGTCGAGGAGATACTTAAGGAAGCAAAGGCGCAGGCAAGGAACCGGAAATTAGTCGAAAAAGGATGTTTTTGGGTACCCAGACTTCTCTTCGTACGAAGAGATTATACTTAGCCAAATTTTGAGTTGCTGAAAATGTCTTCCAAAAACAGCTTGCAGTATCTATCTGGGAAGATCTTCCTACGAAGAGAAAATGTCTTCGCAGGAAGACTCTTCCTACGAAGAGAAAAGTCTTCGTACGAAGACACTGTGCAGAGGCGGCCAAAATTAAGGAAACGATGCTTAAAACTTTCCTAATTGACCTGGGACTCTTAGGGAACGTATTTTAGACATATTAGGTCATATTTTTAGAGGAGAGACGCATTATTGAAGGACGGGACATCAATTGGGAGCTTGGATCACATCGTGGAGCTTGGGAAACCTTGTTTGATCTCTTTTCTCCTTCTTTTCTTTGTTTTTGATCATGATCACACAAAAACTTGTATTTGTGATCATGAATATGCGTAGCTAAACTTCTTAGATCAGGACCCGAATTTGGGGTTAGGGTTTTCACATTGGTTATGCGTTTTATGAATTGAGATTCATGTTTTGATAAACCTAATTGATGATTTTACATTTGCTATGATTGTTTTGTGATCTTCATCCTATCTAGTTAATTGGAGACGTCTTGTTAGCTAGAACTTAGTTTGCAATTATTTGGTAACTCGGTAATTGTTAAACCGGAAAATCAAACAATCACCCGTTCATAGGCTTGGTAACTCGGCTACGTCGAATGGGATTGTTAGAGTACAATTCATCGTTAATGCATGTTTAGGGATAATTAGAACTTGGTAACTCGGTTTTAATCTAACCTAGGCATAGGATGCTCACTTGGTAACTCGGTGAGTTAGTATCGCTCGATTAGCAAAGTGAATTTTGTCTATGTTTCACAAATCATAGAACGTCGTCAACAAGAAAATCCTAGCAATCCCCCAAACGAGGTGTCTTGGTTGTTCCTCCTATATTAAATCTCAATAATTAATTTTTTTTTTTATCTTTTTAATTATTTAGTTTAGAAAACTCTCAATTGCTAGCCCACATAAAGTTAATCATACTAATTAGTTCACGACAAGTCCTTTGGGTTCGATAAACCCGGATTTCCGGATATTACTACACACGACGGCCATACACTTGTGGTTGAAACGTGTGACCCAACTGAGAACAAAGTGTTTGTTGCTCGAACCGGCGTGTTCCTAGAAAGAGATTTCATCTCTAAAGGAGCAAGTGGGAGGGCTGTAGAACTTGAAGAAATTCAAGAACCACAAGACACTGATTTGACAATGGAGCATGAACAGAAACCACAAGTGATTGTGGAGGAACCTGTTCAAGTAACCCAAGAACTCCGTAGGTCGAGTAGGGTACGTCATGAGCCAGAGAGGTATGGACTTCTCATTACTGAGCCCAGTGACGTACTACCCATAGATGATGAGCCTACTACTTTACAGAGAGGCCATGAAAAGGCCACATTCAAAGAAGTGGCTTGAGGCCATGAGATCCGAAATGGAATCCATGTATTCCAACCAAGTATGGACACCCGATGGGGTTCGGCCCATAGGGTGTAAGTGGGTCTTCAAGAATAAGACTGGCATGGGTGGAAATGTAGTTGCCTATAAGGGCCGACTGGTGGCTAAAGGATTCAGACAGATTCATGGTATTGATAATGATGAGACCTTTTCCCCAGTCGCAATGACCAAATCCATTCGAACTTTGCTTGCGATTTCAGACTACTACGACTATGAGATTTGAGGGATGTCAAAACAGCGTTTCTGTATGGAAACTTCCTCGAGGATGTGTATATGACACAACCTGAGGGTTTTAAGGATCCAAAGCATGCAAATAAAGTCTGTAAGCTACAACGTCCATTTATGGATTGAAGCAAGCTTCGAGGAGTTTGAATCGACATTTTGATGACGTGGTCAAAGGTTTTGGCTTCATGAAGAACGAAGATGAGCCTTCTGTTTACAAGAAGGTTAGTGGGATTTCTGTTGTGTTTTTGGTCTTGTATGTGGATGACATACTACTCATTGGAAACGACATTCCTATGTTGCAATCTGTGAAAGATTGGCTAGGAAAGTGTTTCGCAATGAAGAACTTAGGGGATGCAGCTTATATATATATTGGGTATCAAGATCTATAGGTATAGATCGAGGAAGCTGCTCGGCCTAAGCCAAAGTACATATATAGACAAGTTGTTGAAACAGTTCAACATGCAAGAATCGAAGAAACGATTCTTGCCCATGTCGCATGGAATCACCCTTTCGAAGGATGATTGTCCTTCCAGTCAGATTGAGAAGGACCGCATGAGTAAGATCTCATATGCGTCGCCCATAGGATCTATCATGTATGCCATGTTTTGTACTAGACCAGATGTGTCATACACATTGAGTATGGCAAGCTGATATCAGTCCAATCCGGGTGAAAGTCACTGGATTGCTGTCAAGAACATTCTTAAGTACTTGAGAAGAACAAAGGATGCGTTCTTGATATTTGGAGGTACGGAAGAGCTAAGTGTAATTGGTTACACTGACGCAAGCTTCCAAACCGACAAAGACGACTATAAGTCGCAGCCGGGTTATGTGTTTTGCCTAAATGGAGGAGCTGTGAGCTGGAAGAGTTACAAGCAAGATACAGTCGCTGATTCTACAACTGATGCTGAGTACATTGCTGCTTCAGGCGCACGAAGGAGGTTGTTTGGATAAAAAAGTTTATCACTGAGCTTGGTGTGGTTCCTAGCATTGTGGATCCCATTACGTTGTATTGTGACAACACTGGGGCAATCGCACAAGCCAAGGAATCCCGGTCGCACCAGAGGAAAAAACATGTACTTAGCAGATTCCATCTAGTTCGAGAGATAGTCGATCGAGGAGATGCGAAGACATGCAAGATTCTAACAGATCTGTTAGACCCTCTCACAAAGCCGTTGGTTCAGCGAAAACATGAAGGGCACACTAGGGCTATGGGAATACGTGATGCACCAGATTGGCTCTAGTGCAAGTGGGAGACTGTTGGTTTTGGATGCCCTAGAGGCAATCTGTTTAGTATGAACTTTATTTGCTAGAATAATCATTTTATTATTTATGAAGACATTTAATATAATGAAGTCCTTAGATTACAATTGTGTTGTTTATCTTAAATATCCCTAGTCCATTATATTGATTAACAGGACGATCAACTATAGACTAGTATGTGGGTAGATAGATATGGAGATATCAAGACTAACACATGAGTATGCATTAGGAGTAATGGCATACTTTATAGACCCACCACGAGAAGGCTACATTAGATTATGTCAGCGTCACAACGCTTCTCGTAGTGTTAATGGTGTTGTAATCCTTAGACTTAAAGTCATTGGATACTCTAGTTGTGAAATATCATGCTTTCATATTATCAAACGTTACACCATAACTGGGTAACTATAAACATAGCTATCGGGCACGACAGGAAGCAAGCTTAGAGGTGGAAGTGATGTAGATAGGATTTATCCCTCCTACATAATAGGAGTAAATATCCACAGCCACTCGAGGGTAGAGCTTATGGAATGTCTGGCCAGACTCAGATAAATCAATATGGAGAAATTGATGTTATCTGCATGGATAAGCCTATTCCCAGGATGGAGAAACTATGAGTTGGATATACGAGTGTGAAGATTATGTCTCGTGTCCAATCCGGATATGGAGACAAAGGGATAACACAACACGGTAACATTGGGCACTAGGTTTGTCGGGATCACTGACTTTTTCTATTAGTTGGGTGGCATAGATATGTTACTAGACACCGCTCTATGTTTGTAATAGTTACTACCAACTAAGTAGAAACCTATGGGGGTCACACACCATATGGATAAACTGGATATGGGTATTAATTAGTTGAACTAATTAATTAAAAGGATCATAACGCAACCACAAGCAAAGTTAGTGGAACTAATTTGCAAATGGACTAATCCATGTAAGGACATGATTAGTATTGGAGCAGTTATGTAGTTAAGAAAGAGTTATTAACTATATAAAGGAACCGTAGCTTGTTATTTTCTAAAAAAAAGAAAGTCACTATGAGAGAACATAATAAAGCAAGAGAGAGGGACAAAGCAAGAAGGATGAAGCCTTCTTACCTGCCCGCCCCCCTTGCCGTCGGTCTCCTTAGGCGCCAGCTTGGTGCTCCGTTTTGTGTGATTTCTTCTCTCCTTCTTCCGTTGCTAGCACTACACATGGAGAAGGATTCTAGTCAAAGATCCAAGGTGTGGATACTCGTAGAGACGAAGACACAATTCTTCGTAGTGATCACACAAACTAATGTACACATGTTTCTACCATAATCATGTTATGATTGCTTGCCTGTGATCCTTGGAGGGGTTTGAGCAGGATTAAATTTTTGTTATTCCGCTGCGTAACCTGCATTAAAACCCTACACTACCACCGTTTCATCAATTGTAGAAGAGCTGACTTGTTGCTCCTCTTGGACTCCCTCGTCATGTTTCTTGAATTTCTTATCATCCCTTTGTTTGTTTGTAGTAAGATTAAACGGAAGGTGATCCTCGAAAACCCTGCGCTTTGCCGAAGTAGGTTGATAACCTCCTTCGAAATCTCCCTGACCCTCCCCAAAAGTTTTTCCTCCGTCGGGGTTTTCGCCCTCTGCTTCGCAATAGTCTACTGTGCCGACCCATTTCTCTTATCCGTGACCTGACCCTTCTTCTTGTTGGGTCGTGGAGAAAGGTCCTCAACTAGTTGGGCTTTGAAAGCAAGAGTCTTCCCTGGACTTTCAGGCCCAACCCGATTGTCATGTCCATCATTAATAACTAACCCACCAAGTCTTCCTTGTAACGCATGCTTTTTCCCTGCATTAATTCCATGCGTTACAGCTAGGGCAAAGGTCGGGTTGCTCTTAATAGCGTAATCCCCACCATCAATGTCGTCTACAACTCCCTTTCCATCCCTCTGCTGATCCGATCCTTCCGTAACCTCCCCCATTATTTTCTTCCCTTTCGTGAAAGCGACCACCAACGCACTCCCTTTCCATCCCTGTGCTGACCCGATCCATTCGTACCCTCCGCCATTATTTTCTTCCCTTTCGTGAAAGTGACCATCAACGCACCCTCCAAATTATCCTCTGTGACGGACGCCGGAGATTCTCTGATCGTTACAGCCCTTTTCCGATCCCGCCGTCGATCTTCTTGTTATATTCCGGTAACTATTATCCCGTTCCTCGTATTTACATCGTCTTTTTGTTCCTAACATAAAATATTTCGAACTTCAAAAGCTTTACTTTTCAAGGAACACAAAATCAGAAATTTATTTTTCTACATTTTCAAGGGATACCGGGGATACGAATTCAGAAATTTGTTTTCTATATTTTCAAGGGATACAAAATCAGGAATTTCCGGAAAAAAGAGATACGAATTCAGAAATTTATTTTCTATATTTTCTTACCCGAGCCTCCAAGTTTTGCAAGTGAGGGGTTTAGTAGTGGACTTCTTCATGGGTCATGAATCATGATGTCATAAGATCACTAAACGTCCACGATTAATTTCCCCCAACGCTCTCGCCCCAACATAACAGTAGTAGTTCCTCAATTTTCTCATTCGATCATTAAATGGCAGGAGAAAGATTAAGGTAGCAGGTTGCGCTGCTTGGGCACTGCTCGTCGCCGTTCGATTACTCTTACAAACACATGGCTGACAGACAACTCATCGTCGCCGTCGAAGGCACCGCCGCTGTGGGTCCTTATTGGCCAACTATTGTCTCTGAATACCTGGAAAAGATCGTCAGGTAATCCGATGGTCCATATCCTTTTGACTTTTGTCATATTTCTAGCCTATGTCCGTTCAGTTGCATTGCCTTGTTGATTTGTTCTTTCATTGTCCTTTTTTTTGGCTGTGGATGTTTGAAATTTAGGGTTTCTGGTAGCAATTCTAATGTTTATTGAAGTTGAAATCTTTGTGTCCTTACTTTTCATTACTGAACCCATTATGTTCAATTTGGTCTTGGTAACATTGGAATCTGAGCAGTGGTTTGTAAGTGAGAGAGCTTGGGATTGGGAGTGTTTTTATTTGGCTGGTAATCGATATCAGGCATTGTTTAAGTAGTTTAGTTTCTGTGCTTTGAATTTCTGAATTCAGCAGATGGGTTTGGTTAGGATGGATTATGAAGTTGTTTAGGTTGGCTGGTGATAAATTGGCTTTAACTAGCTCAATTACTGTAGTTGGTTGTCTTGATTATATGTATCCGGCATCTTCTTTCTCTGATATACCTCAGCCTGGCTCTCCCTTGGAAATGCACCTTGTTAGTTGGTTTTAACTGTGATTGTTGTAATCGCGCTTTTACTATGGTTGATAGAATAAATTGGAACTCAGCTGTGTTACTGCACTGCGCAGAACAGTACATCAGTGAATGAGCTTCATTAGTACAATTAAGTTTGGTTATCGATTACATATTGTAATTCGGTTTCGTGATAAAGAGGTTGGGGTCGATCAGTAGGTGGCCATATCTCATTGTTTCAATTTTCCACTTATTAAAATAATTGGATCATCACAGGGTTCTAGTTAGAGAGAATCAATGTGGACATAAATTGCCCTTCGGATGATCACATCACGAGAAATAAGCTCTTCTCATCTTGTTTGTTACTGTGGTCAAGATTGGTTTATGGTGTTGGAGTAAAGAGAACTGGTTAAGTTACATCTAGTGGATTGCAGGAATGAAGAAGAGACTTTTCAAGAATTGGAAATTTATTTCTTTTCAAGGTTCATTGGTAGGTGGTTGCGTTGTGGGGTTGAGATTCTTTTGAGACTTGGAGTTTGTGGAGAGAGCTGGTAAAAGCTATCTTTTGCATTTTTGGAGAAGGTTGGTGATATTGCTTTACTGACTTGTCTTACATTATACCGGGGTGTCTTTAATGAAGGCTTAGGAAGGAATCCCATGAGCTTCTGCGACATGCCAAGTGCCCCGTCACAGTTAAGCTCAAGTTAGGTTCAGGAAGGTTTGGTGGTGGCGGGAGGAGTCTCTTTCTAGACGGCTTACTAGGCTTTTCTGGTTGACAGTTCATAAGAAGACTGCTTCATTGGGGTGGGTGGACGATGGTGGTGACAGTACCTGTTTTTCAACTCTATTCAAGGAGTGAATGAATAGGGATAACACAAAAAATATTCTAGATCGGTTGTTATCTGATAATGTCACCGGTGCTGACTAGGGATGTCAATTGGCCGGGTCGGTTCAGAATTCACTGAGCCCGACCCGATATTGTGCCCAGTGCTATGCCCACCCCACAAAGACCCGCTCTGCAAGTTACTATACCCTGACCTGCACCGGTCAAACCCTGCCCGATTCAGCCCGCGCTCATACCCGGCCGAACCTATCAGGACCCGCTTCGAGCGTAAAGTATGCCGAAAATACTTCTTTAACTGATGATCTTTGTGTGATACAAGTTTGCAAGTTGTAACAAATCCAATATCAATACAAGTTCATATTACAAGTGTGCAAGTTGAAATTCCATATAAGAAAATCACGAACTAATACAAAATCTATATTACTACGTTGCAACTTCAAACAAATCCAATAACTAATACAAGTTCATATTACATGTTTGCAAATTGATATTCCTTCTACGAAAATCACTAACCGTTGAACGGTGAGACGACATATTGGACTTACGAGCTCCTGAAGTGGAGCTAGCTCCTTGCTGTCAATCAACCCAAAATCCTGCAGTAACAAATTTCGAAATAGAGTTAGATTAAGAAGCTGTTTACACTTTACACAAATAGGGCTTCCGACATGTCTTAAGCATGACATTGATACCACTTCCAGAAAGGCAAAGAAAGATACATTCATGAACTGGAAGCAACTATAGCCACAGTGTCACACTACTGGACTACTCACAATAATGTACTCAGTAACTCGTACAATATTAGATAAGAACATTAATGTATTGCACCGATTGATAATAACTGACATCAAGCTGATACCCACACACACAAATGTGAGATGATTGAACTGGGAACAGCTTCTTATAATTATTTATCCCCAATGAGAATTGTCATCTACCTGCTGGGAGTCTTATACATCCTACAAATCATCTGAAAGCAGCTTTGGAGATACCAGTTTGGCTAGCTTTCAAAAGCTCACGTTAACAAGCTTTTGCAAATATTTTTCTCTACACCTCAATTTAAGAGGTTCTGAAATGAACCCAAAAGTTTGGAGATACAGTTCCGGCTTAGCTGTTCCATGTACAAAGTCCACTTAGTACTGGAGGGTGAAGGGGCGATATTAAGACAATATGGTCAGTACCCCCTAAGAACCGAACACACCCGAGTGTTATTTTTTTGTACGTTCGTGCACCCCTATTAACAACTCGGAACTCAAGCGAAGTCCAAATAAAAATCATTACACTAGCTAGCTAGCTTTAGTTATTAACTTCAAAGTATCACCACAAAACATCCACTATAAAACGATTGTATGACAGGATAGCAGTATATCACATGAAACAACAAAACAGGATAGTATATAACATTCACAGGGAACTATATCTTGCGTATTTGCAATACAACTTTCGACGGCACTTACGAGAAATAGATGTCACGACTCTGAGAACAATATCAAACAGAAAATGTCAAGTGCAACAGCGAACAAGGTATAAAACTGAAACACTGAATACCTTTTTGATTTTCTGAGTTGAGGCCTTTTTCAAAAGGTAATGATATCATTCAGAATTGCGTAAAAATCACCTTCCATGACTTCCAAACATCGGATGTCAACAGTTCCGTAGGACCTTGGGTTTGAATGTGAGGCGGTCCAGTTGATGATGTAATTGACACGTGTATCAGAGATGTGGAAGCCCCTTGACTAGATCGTGGTGCACGACAATGATGATGCATGCCAGACATATTTGCTTCTACTCTGGCCTTGTTGAGACTCTGATTTTATACCTTTCAAGAAAAATAAGAAACAATGAGCGAGAACGACAATTACAAATAGAATTCAATTATAAATAGCTCTTCTCAAATATGAAGCAGTCTATAATAAGTTAGGCAGTTTGGAGAATAGTGAATTGTTTTTTTTGCATGATTAAAGGTAACTAAAAAACAGCCATTAATAAGGATTTTAAAAGCTCTTCCAATAAATTTGGAGTTGCTAGACAGATTTGCATGCCCTGAAGACTATAATTAACAATGGGACAGTTTTGAACCATATAGTACGTTGAACGATGTTACTTGGTCCTGCTAAGAACCTGCACAATGGTATCAAACACAGATGAAATGGAAAATGACCTTACAGATGAATTCTAAACATTTTAATCGAAAATATTTTAATCTGAGACAGTGATGAAGAAATGCTTTGTTGGTTCGTTTAAGAAATAATAATCAGATAACAGCATTAAACTCAAAGTTCAGTTATTCTTTCTTCTAAGTTAACTATGTAATGTAATTTGACTGCACATTTTCTCCCAAATTTTATCAGCCAAGTATTGATAATATTTGAAAGTTCTCTAAACTTGCTGGTCTAGGGACCCTTAGTAATGATGATTAACTTCAAACTGATGATGTGCAACTCCTTAAGTTCCATGCTGAAGTCTGCATCATACAGTCGCAAAAGATTTAGTTCTACCTCCACTTTCCACCGTGCCTACAACAACTATTTAGGTTGAAAACAGGTGAAACGATTTTGTAGGAGCAGCATTCACAAGTTACGCATAAAGCTCTGTTAACACTAAAAATTGCTTCATGTAACATCTGAAAGCACACGTTTGGGTGAATGATGCCCGTACTTTTAGAAGGCAATCTTGGCTCTTAACAGATAGAATTCCACAAACCACATTTCACAGCTCCCTAAAGCTTCCACCAAATCTCTCATCATAATTTCATGACGTTACCTGATTATATCAAGAGTTGTGGTCTAGAACTACACCAATACGTCATACTAACTTCATGACAATTTATATCAAGAGTTTTAACAACATAGTTTTTAAAATGGAGCTTGTAGCCTTTATTTACCGAGACCTCCAGTTTGTAATGGTAGCTACAACTCTAGTAAGTCCACACTCTACAGGTAGCGTTTCAGAACACTAGAATCTAAGATCTTAGAGTCCATCCCTGTAATGAGGAAATCTGGTGTAGCCCAGTGGCCAGCTACATTGAGTCTTAAAAGCAAGACATAAACTAGAGCTAAAAGCATGCAGATGTTTCTTTTCTGCTGCAATTCAGGGATAATCTCGGGAAAACCCGGCCACACCTTAAACTTTATGGTATCTTAAGTGCCCACATTATTAGTTAATCTATTTATTTATTGTCCCTTGTTGCTGCTACATGCTCTTTAAGTTTACAGCCATGTTGCTTCAAATTCCTAGCTCGCCATGAAATGGTCCGTCCTAGTTCTATGGCCCTTTCCAAGTGATTGGGAAAATCATCTACTGCCCGGTGTTACACCCAACTGCATCTCCTGCAAGAGGGGACAAACTGTGACATTGTTTATGCATTTCCTTGTTCTTTTATGTGATATTTGGGATCATTTGAGGCTTGTGTAGTGGATGCATTCATTGTCATGTTCATGGATGGGTATACGACCCTCTTTTATATTTGTGGGTTGATTAACACCGTATTGGAGAACAATTGAGGTTTCCCTCTAGCTTACTAAATATGTAGTTTGCTTTTATTGTTCATTCTCTTTGGTCCATTAGGAATCCAAGATAAAGCAGAGAATAAGGGTGAGTTTGGTATGACTTATTTGTAAGTTAAGTCGACTTATAAGTTCATGTCAAAAAATTATATGACACAAAAGTAGAAGAAAAAAGATAGGTATGTTTGTTGAAAAAGTTTGTCTAGTGAAAACGTTCAAGAAAAGCTTCAAAAACCCATTTTGTTCTGTACCAATCTTTTACACTGTGGACTTCTAAGTCTAAATCCAAAATTTCAGCTTACAAGGCCACACCAAACACGACATATATGCTGACCTCAATTTATAATCCAAAATTAACTCATAAGCTGCTTATAAGTCATACCAAACTCACCTTAAATAGTTATGTTAAATTATAAGTAAGGAAGATTTAAACTAAAAAGAGTTGTTATATTGACTAATTTGAACGATGATGGTAAACAAAAGGAACTTTATCTATGTTTGGTTATATTTAGTTATTTACTGCAGATAAAAAAAGAAGTATTTACTATACTTTCCCCGTCAAAATAATATTACATCATTTTACTTATTATTTAACACTCAATGTCCTTTTATAATGTAGGTATGGTAAAACTTCTTTGGATTCTGTCAATTAAAATGTTTTCCCTACCCACATTGAATCAAATAATTCCCACTGATAGCTCATAAGTTTTTATTTATCTTTCTCTTTTTGTGATTTGCGCAGGGCTTTCTGTAGTAATGAGGTGGCGGGACAGGTACACAAGCTTTGTTATCTTTCACAGTATATTTCGTATGTAAATGCTTGCATTTATATGCAAAACTAGGTGTCATATATATTTATATATAAGGGGTTGACTCATATTTATGTATATATAAGGAAAATCTCACCGTCGCTGCTCAACCTTGACAACCCAGCCAAAATCACTTACGTCCCAACCTCTCTCCCTCCACTGCCTTCAGTAAGCCGATTTTCCGGCTATTCGTACAACTCCCCCCCTCCCCCTCCACCTCCGCCTCCCTCTCTCCAACTGAATACACTATACAGCCACTGCAAATCCGCAAGCCCCAGTCGGTGAGAAAAGAGAGGTGAGAGAGATAGATGGTAAGGGGGAAAGACATGTGACTGAAGATCTAATGGCTCTAAACTTTCCAATCAAACAGTGACAAACAAAACAGATCTCCGCTATGAACAGAAAAACAGAGCTTCAATAGTGTGTAGATTAGTGACTTTGAGGAGCAAGCCTTCTAACAAGGGAAGCTCAGAAGCTAACTACGGAAATCTCTCATGGGATTTTTGAACTTCTGAAAATTTTGTTTCAGATACTAAAACCAACAATTCACTGCTTATGAACTATTATATGTAGTTACGCACAATATATTTGAATCAACATGCAGCACAAAAAATTGCTGCTTCCCTTTTGATCAGGAATTTTGGGCGGTATCGTACTTTTCATCCTGAGTACCTGATTTACGACCAAATAATTTTCTTGCTGCTACCATTGAGCAGTTGTTATCTCCACTTGGTGATAATTAAAGCATTTACTTCTCTTTAGATTTCACTGATATTTTAGATGAGCTTTCTGTGAAGAACCTTCAGCCAAAAATTGTACTTGTCAAATAATAATAATAATAATAATAATAATAATAATAATAATAATAATAATAATAATAATAATAATAATAATAATAATAATAATAATAATAATAATAATAATAATAATAATAATAATAATAATAATAATAATAATAATAATAATAATAATATTGGTAAGGTCCCTGAAGGATAAGGTGCTTCGCATACAGAGAAATAGAGAGTTATGACATGCCTCGCATTCATATTGGTGAGTGACAGACATATACTTCAGAAGATCCTTACTGAAGGGAACATTTGACAACCTTTGATGCAAGCTGAGAATGTTGTCTTCAATACAGCAAAATGAATTTCAGTATGAATAATCATGCTTCAAGCGGAGTAGTGGGATCAACAACTAAAAAGAATGTTCAGAATGATTGGGGATAATTTTGGTGGACGCAGTATCTAAAGTGCGTGGCAAGGAACATGCTTCCTCAATTCCAAATAGATTTAAATACAAAAGATAGTAGGTGGAAAGCGGATTCTAGGAGACCACCCAACTTTTTTTATTTTATGTGTATAGCATCATGTTTTCCACGAGGTATAATGTATATCCTGTCATATCAAACAATTTAATAGATTTAACAGGAACCGCTAGTAAAGAAAAGACAATAAAGTGCGGAATGATCATCCATACTCAAATGAGGAATTAAGCAACAGTTATAAAGAAGTATCATTAACTTGTTCCAAGATCTGCTTCTCCAGGAGCTCAAAATAAGTGACTTGACATGTAATGCCATCTGTTCTTTCCCGGCCAGAAAAGTTACATGAGACTGTCAGCGCCAGTGACCAATCTTTTGTCGTCTTTTGCCAGTCTCATTAGATCCGACCATTTTGTGAGAAGCTTGAACACAGTTTTACCTCTCTTCACATTTACTGCACCATCGACTACCATCTCATATAAAAACTAGTAGTGTCAGGATAATATTACGTTAACTCTTTTTTTTTTTTTTTTCTTCGTTACATTCCTTGTGTAGTGCCAGAATGTTTCTTACAAGCAGTCAAAGAACGTGCTACTCTTCCTTGTAATTGCTCTGGTTTAAGAAGATACCAGGAAGCTGACGTATTACCCATGCCTGAAGGCATTGCGTTACACTATTGTGACAACAATATTTATTTTTCTTACAAAACAAAATATTAATTTTTCGAGGTACACAAACGACAAAATAGAGAAATATATATTACAAATTGTAAAAGAAATCGATGCAATAAAATAATATAGGGTGATGTGAAATAAAGATAGAGAGAACGAGTTGAAATTGGGTCCTACCAGTTTGAAGACGCAGGGTGATGTGAAATAAAAATAGAGAGAGAACGAGTGGAAGTTGGGTCCTATTAGTTTGAAAGAGTATTGAAACTAAAGGTGACCCGATGGGTACAACTTTTTGGATCTAATTGTCTAAAAGACAGTGGCACCAATGGGTTTTTTTCAATACAGATAAATCAAGCTAATTTTTATTAAGTAGGAGCAATATTCAAAAGTTGCAATTGTTTGATTATGCAGTATCTGTGATATTCGAGCAATGATTATAATAAACGATATATGCCCCACGTTCGTTGATAACTATCCTGTTTCAGGAGGTTGTACCTCTCCGGGTCCTTTAGTAGAACATATAGATTTTTGAAATTCTGATAATTCAAATATCAAAATAGCTTATCGTTCTCTTCTGATTCCCTTCTATATGCAGAAGCTTTCTTCTTTGTCCAGTGTGGAGCTCTCTTTGGTAACATTCCATTCTCATGGATGTTACAGTGGTAAGATTTTCCCATGGCTCGTAACTTATTCTTATTTTATTATTATTATTATTGTTGATTTGGACGAAATTGCTCACCAGTTTATTGTATTTAGATCACTGCATTTGAGCACCTCTCTTTTAGCTCATTGTCCTACCATAATTAGTATGTCCTGGATGTTAGATAGGTCTACATTCCATGCTATCGTTTTATGCCTTTCATGAGTCCAATCTCCTAGCTTATGAATCTTGGATATAGATTATAGACTTTTTCAGTTCTTACAAAAAGCCAGTATGCTCAATTCATCATAGAGATTGCGAACAAAGAAAAAAAAAGGTTTTGCGGGATAACTGAAGCTCTTTAGAGAATATGATCTCTGGGCTTCAAGGAGAAGCTGTGGGTAACTCAGGATCCATGATCATGTGTGTAGTTCTCTCAACTTAACTTTGGTTTGTATTTTGAGGATAGTTATCTTTATTATTGTGAAATATCGATTTACACTAAGAACGATGTACATTTCTATTAATGTTTCTTGTTTGTGTCATAGCCTTGTGAGCTTGTCTAACAAAGAAGCATGTGCAAGCTTCTTAGTACCTGTTGGCTTACTTCATAAGTTTCCTATTGTAAATTATATGGAAACCAAACTGGTATCAGATGGTTAGTCCTTGTCCATCTCCTAGGGGTAAAACAGCGAACACCGTGCGTAGGCAAAAGGAGACTTTGTTTCCCTGTGGTTCGACAAGGTACACAAAATTTCCCTGGTTATGCCAAACTGTAGGACAAAAAAACACCTCTTCACTATCGGAATGGACAGAAAATAAAATTCCATCAATATTTTATCATGAATTCCTTATTTAACCTTTTAAGTACAGCTCACGACGATGACGACCACCACCCACCCACAGAACACAACCACTGCCGCCACCAGTCTCTCTTTAACCCCCACCACTGCTGCCACCATCAATCTCTCTTTCTTTTATTGTAGCCCCCACCACTGCTGCGTGGTGGAGAATGGGGGTATGGGTATTTGCTGCTTGACTGTCTTTGATCAGAATCCTTTAGTGGAGTGGTCGTGGAGGTTTGGGCGAGAGCGGGATTCTTTGGAGGAGTGTGATTGTTGCCTGATATGCGTCAGGAAGGAGAGGCTGGTGCTCCAATAGGTTCCTAGGACTGGTCTGTGGAAGGGTATTAGAGTAGGGTTGGACTTTTTCATGGAAAACTTTCAGTTTAGGATAGGTGTAGGAGATCGTGTTTAGTTTTGGAGGACTGGTGGATGGGAGAGGAGCCTTTACTTCCTCTGTTCCCTTCTGTGGACCGTATAGCTCAGGATCCCTCTGTTTGGTGAGTCAGTGTTTGAGCGCAGGGGTGGAAGAGGGTGCGAGGGCCCCGGGTTGGGGGGGGGGTGTGAGAATGTTGCTTGGGATGTCCCTTTTAGACGAGACACAATAATTACTGGGAGGAGCAGACTTTCTTGCAACTTATCAATATCCTTCATAGTTATCGGAATTTCACTTGGGGGTTGGACTCTATCGTGTTCCTGTCTTCGAACGGTTTATGCACTGTCTGATCCTATTATTCCTACCTGTGTGGGGGCACACATATCCTTAATTCCTGCTCCTTTGATCTGGGATGCCGGGGCTTCTCTACAGGTTTCCTTTTTTGTTTGGTGTGGAGCTCTGACAGGATCTTGACTATTGACCACTTGGTCCGTCGTAGTCAGGTGTTAGTTAATTGGTGCAGTTCTAGTGGGGAATCAGCTGTGGTTTTCTTCTGTATTGTCCTTTGTGGTCCTTCTCGGTCTGGTTCTAGCGGCTTTCCGTATCAGTTGGGTTGATCCTGCTACGGTGTCAGACTTTCTTTTTACTCTGTTGTGGCTGGGGTTCAGATGGATATGGAGAGGAGGAAACTTTGAAGATTGGCTCCGTTGGTCGTCACTTGTCACGTGGATCATTTGGAGGTTGCGTAACAGCCAGACCTTCGAGAGATTAGTATGTCTGATGCATTGTCAGATCAGAGTGGAATGCTCTATTGCTGACTTGTTCGATTGATTGTTTGATGGATTTCGTAGACTCGTTGGCTTAGTTTGTCTACTTCTCCCTCCGTCCCATTTATTAGTCCACATTTCCTGAGATGAGTGTCCCAATTGATGTGTCCACTTTCCGTAAAAGTTGCATACCTCTCACTTTACTTCACTTTATACCCTCTTTTAAGTTCTTACTTTTTCACTTCCAGGGAAAGTACCACATAAGACAAAGGACATACCCTCTTTTTGGCTTAGTTCAATTATTCGTTTAGGTGGATTTCATAGATTCTTTGGCTTAGTTTTAGGGATGCCAATTGGGTCCGATCCGATCCGATATCCGACATGATCCGACCCTAATGGAGCAGATCCGATCCGTTTATAAATGAATCGGATATGGATCACAAGTTTAGTGATCCGTGAAACCCGATCCGATCCGATTAGGTTATCGTTCCTATTAAATTCAATAATATACATGTATTAATATATTTACATATATAAATTTTTACTATGTTTACTTCACATAACGTCCTAAGTTTGACATATCAATATATTTTTAGTGTGAATAGATTGATAAAATTATAAATGTAAAGTGTATGCTAATCCTATTTTGATTCTAATTCATAGTAATCTTATGTCAGATGAACTGAAAATACTGTTTCCCATGATCCGATGGATTCCGATTCGAATCCGGCAAAATCCGATCCGAATCTGACCCGATCCGAAACCTTATGGATCGGATCTGGATCTAGGCTGATCCTATTCAAACCCGATCCGTTGCCATCCCTTCTTAGTTTGTCTACTTCTCCCTCTGTCCCATTTCTTAGTCCACATTTCCTGAGATGAGTGTCCCACAGTTGATGTGTCCACTTTCCATAAAAGTTACAATCCTCTCACTTTACTTCCCTCCATACCTTCTTTTAAAATTTACTTTTTTCACTTCCCAAAAGTACCACATAAGACAGCGGACAATATAGTAAATTTAACAAGTCAGAAGCATCTCCTTGATCCAATGTGAAAAGCTATGCGAACTTAATATTTTGGGATGGAGGGAATACTTATTAGTTTCTCTTTTTTATGCTGTTGAAGTTTTGATGGTATGATCAGTTCCTCTGTACTCTTCTCTTTTCTCCACATTTATAACAGTTTCCTTAAAAAGTGTTTATCAAGGATAAGACTTAGTGAATAATGCTCAATGACTCAAATAGGATCATGCTTCTATGATTATCTTTGTAGCTCAGTCGCCACAATCTGGTCCCATCTCCAATACATATCTGGTTAGGGCTGTTTTTGTGTGGGAGGTCTTTGAAATTTGGTGTTTTCTTGTAGACATGTTAGTCATCTTGTAGCAAACCATGCCTTCTTGTTCCTCGTTTTGTTCCATACTACTACATTGAAGATGATGAAGTGGTTAGCAGGTAGAGTGAAAGAGTACCTCTTTGGACCCCCTTTTTATCAGAGACCTTAATGGTTGAGAAGTATATCTATCATTTCAATAACATTGACCTCAAAATAAATGGTATGGCATTAGATGTCAGAGATTGGATACATGATACTAAGGAAATCTCGTGGCATATTCCAGACTCTTGATGATCTAATTCTCTTGACGATCCTTTATCTTTGTTTGATAATATTTTGAATTATTCTTCTGTGTAACCTCTTTCAATGTTGATGGTTGATAATGGTTGTGTTTTTGTTGTTATCAAATTTCTCCACCTATGCAGCTTGCTTGGTACAGAGGAGTGGTTGGACTAGAGATATGGACATCTTTTTGCAGTGGTTATCTGCAATGCCCTTTGCCGGCGGAGGTTTCAACGATTCTGCTATAGCGGAAGGACTTGGTGAAGCAATAATGGTATACATTTTCAGTAGCGGCGACATTTTAATTCCTTTGAAATTTTGTATTTATACATGCAGATTTTTTGTTCAGTCTTGCTGGCCCATTTATTGAGTTGATGCGTTTATTTAAACAAAGTAGGATCCGGAGTCAACATATTAGCCGGATTGCCTTCTGTTTCAGGGAAGACCCGGGGACAATGTATTTAGGAAAGCTAAATAAATAATAATGTCTCAGTGTGGATTATTGTGCTTTTTCTGAGACATCAAATGGCTACTTCGTCAGAGTACCATTCAGAGGGAGCACATGAAATTTCATATGAAGGATAGGTCTAACGAAAATATATTTCCGACATCAGAACCTTTATATTTGAAATAGCTATTTTTCTTCTTTAGTTTTGTATTATTTTGTTTTGCTATCCTTATTGAAGGAAGACAAAGGGATGTCAAGTTGCCAACTGAACAGTGTAGTTTAAAACGATGTAAAAGCTTAGTTATATCGTAACTACGGAACAAAATTTTCTCAATTGCTTGCTAACAAGCAGGACTCCGTAGCTTTTGAAATTACTTATCTACTATTCTTTAACGAAAGATCTATCATCTTTAAGCTTTCTTCTACTCAAATAAGTGTTTCTACACTCAAGTAGTCTACACTTCTATCCTTACACGCGGAAAAGAATTCCCAAAACTATTCAATGTCACCATCAAGTTGCCTTCATCTTGTAACGTTCTGGCTTGTTTGTGCTCATTCGTACCATTCAACCCTCTCTTTCAGAATCTTGTTGTCAAATGAAAGATTCTTTTATCTTTTTTTAATTCTGCAGACTACACACTTTCAACCACCCACTTTCCTCCAAGAAACTTGGTCTTAGTGTACCTGATGTCTGACGGTTGCTCGGTTCATTTCCTAATGAACCGACAAGTCTGAGCTGTCTGGATTCTTTTGAATTACAGGTGGAACCTTAAATATGCCAAATATAAGTTGAGATTTGACATACTAGCTATTGAACTTGCCACTGAGAGAAATTTGGAGAAGGTATTGAACTGAACTGTAGTGTCTCAGACTAGGTGGTCTGGGGTGACCTATTAAAAATGCAAATGCTATGTCATCTGCCATAACCTAATATCTCTCCAGAAATATCCCATTTATGCTGTTTGCATGCCTATACGAAGGAACTAATGCTCTTGACATCTCCATGATAACAAACCTGTACTGCACAGTCATCAGATTCTAAAGTTTACTACGACCATTTCTGTGTCATGCACGGTTTTACAAAATGGTTTTGGAGGACGTATTGGTTGCGGTAGCGTGTAACGGAACCGTCCCGTAGTGAAGAGACTGTAACGAGAATCAGGAATTGAATGCGTGAAGCTTTTACAGGCTTTTATGCCTTCTTTTGCCAAAACGGTGTGTATAGGCCGGTTTTTGCCAAAAACAGTCCGTTTCACCGTTTCGGCCGTTTTTTGGCCCAATATGCTACGTGAAGGCCGTTTCCCCCCGAAAACGATCCATTTTGGCTGTTACAGATTCGAGACTCGAATCACGTATAACATAGTGGGTATATCGAACTCGGGCACCTCCGCTTCCGTTACTTATCGCCCGCTCTGCACCGCTTCAGGCCGCTTTTTGATTCCCTGGTGTCATGTGAGTCTGAACTACATTCGTATTAGGAAACTAAGGAATATAAATTCATTTTGCCCAATTTTTATCGAGAAAAATGGCTTGTCAGGCTGACTTAGTTGTGAGTGGATATCAAGGGTTACTATTTCGTAGTCATTCCACATGGAAGTTGCTACTCTGTGTCTTCCTTCCACTACCTGGCAGTGGAGGGAGATTTTTGTGTGTTTGTTGATGGTGATTTCCTTATTGTTTATGTACAGTCAGAGCTTTGTTGCTGGTTCTTGGCCACTAATTTTATCGTGTATGTACATTGAGCTTTTAGTTTCTTTTCAGATGCTGTCATGTGCTAATCAAGCTCAGCAAAATGTGGATGTGCAAAGACACTGCATTTTGGTTGCAGCTAGTAATCCTTATCCCTTGCCTACACCAGTTTACCGACCGCGGCTGCAGAATTTGGAAAAGAGTGAAAATATTGAACCACAAGCAGAAAGTCGTCTAGCTGATGCTGAGGCAGTAGCCAAGTCATTCGCTCAGGTAAGGGTCTCCTTTTCCTGTCCCTGTTTGACGGTGGTCAGTTAAATTATTTTGCTGGATGCTGATGGCTAATTAGCTGTCTATTAATTTATCATGTAGTGTTCTGTATCTCTTTCAGTCATATGTCCGAAGCAGCTTCCCAAACTTAAAGCTATCTACAATGCGGTAACATTACAATTTCCTTTTATGGTCTTATTTATGATATTATCTATTTAATTAATAATCTTTTAGTCGAGTTATTCATCCTAAGCTTGTTTAATGTCATATATTGCAAATTCTTGTTAATTGTTACATAGGCTAACAATTATGACGTGCTTGTTTGGTTTTCTTTATCTACTTGATAAACATTGAAGCGTGAAAATTGCTAAAAGCACAAGGTAAAGGAAAATTAGGATAGCAAATAACTGATGGGAACCTATAAATCAGTAGTTTTATGTTGATGGACTGCTTACATGGATTTCTTTTATACCATATCTTGTCTTTCATAGTTTTGGAGTGTTAGTTTTGGTCATATAGTCTTATCAAAGAACCTGGTGAACATATAACATCTTCCCTGAAATGGTTGGATTAAGTTTATAGGTTTTCTCTATGGTAATAATAATATTCCACATGTAAGTGGAGGTGGATACAATGAACCTTTTCTCTGTAACCTATTTTTCCATACCCGCAATGCTTTTTATAAAATGGAATGTATGCACAACAAACCATCTTTCCTGAACTAGACGTGCGTTGGGACCAAACGTCTATCAAGGCAACCCACATCTCACTTTTCTCCTTTGTGCACATCATTTCTTAGCCCTCAAAGTACACTCATATTTTATAAAGAGGTTGAAACTCCTGCCTTCCATCTACTCAGAAGTATACAGCACTCCTCACACTCCACAGCGAAACCGAGCAAGAAGACTGGTAGACGTGGGTTTAAGGGATCAAACGTCTATCAAGGCAACCTACATCTTATTTTTCTCCTCTGTGCACATTTCTTAGCCCTTTAGGAACACTCATATTCTTCCAAGAGGTTGAAAATCCTGCCTTCTGTTTACTCACAAGTTATACAGCACTCCTCACAGTCCACAGAGAAACTGAGCCAGAAGACTGATAGAAGCACTCAACCAGACTGGGCTTCTCACTGCGGCAATGCAGGACACCCCTGAAAAGAGTGTTAGGGAGTAGGAGGAAGGCTTTCGTTGCACGTATCCGACAACAAAGAAATGTGGGAGACTAAACGATTGAGGCGGTCAGAGACCATATGATCTATACCCTTCACCTTATGTCACGGAAGAGCTTGTCTTATGTAGAATAAGGGGTAAGGTTAAGCCTGTCAATGGCTCTGGTTAGCCCGAAGACAGACCCGGATTTTTCCATTTCTTGTTAGTTAGTAGAGATTTGGTAGAAGGGATTAGTTTCATTGAATCTTAATTAGGATCTAATATTTTCCAAATAGAACTTTTGTTAAAAAGCATGCATTCTTAAAGAATCTTTCTATTAGGAATCTTATTTTAATTTTGTAGGAAATCTCTTCGCTAACAATCTCTAGCTTTGAACTAGCAATTGAGGCACAAGCTCCGCATATGCAATTTTCATACTATTTTAAGAAAATTAATACAAAAAGTGTCTAGAAAATTGAATCTAATTAAGAAACTCTATTATAATTTGATGAATAACACAAGCATCGATCAGCAAGGTGTAATAAAGAAACTCTATTTATTTGATATATATCTATGTATATGTATTCAATAAAACTCTTAACCAATTAAATATATCTATATCTATATATATAGTTTTATATTTAATTGGCTAGAGTTTTATTGAAAATCAAACCAGCGAAGATTCGAGAGGCATGTGTGGAGAAGTGTAACAATATAAATAAACGCGCTGCGATTTTGCTTTAAAATATTTATTTATGGGGAGAGATACTCTAATACATTGGACTCCAGCAGCAATGGAGCTTGAGCAGAGAAGGTTCTACGTTGGAATTTGTGGGTTGATGTGTCTGAGCTGAGGAGAGTTACAAGTAAATCACGAAGTTTCAGAAGTGGTGGTTGAGGTGTGAACGTTGGAAGTGGAAGTGGTGGGGTGAGGTACGCATGTGGAGTAATGGATTTGTAAAAACAGGTGCAATATTTATTTTGTAATGACTCAATTTACCTTCAATTTATGGGCATTGACGGTTTATATATTTGGATAAAATTGAAAAACTCATAATGACAGACTCCACTTTTTTAAGTCACCACAATGGGTGTTGGCTTTATATATTAGTATTGATTCTTCTAATCCTAATACACTTCTTTTTGTCGAAACATACTACGTCTTAACCTCCAAATATTCAGTAGAGTTTAAAGTCAGAGAGAAGAATATAAGCCTCTCCATATTTTCCTCTACGTATTCTGGTGCCATATTGTTTCAACTCTATTGAGAAATATGCTTGACACATCTCGACGAGTTTTCGAAGTATCAGACACGACTTCTTAATTGTTCATCTCTCATTATGTTTGATATGAGTGTCATAGAACTAGGGTTCTTCTACAATCTACCCCTGTTAGAACCTATCTGGTTTTGATCTCTCGAGTCCCATTCCTCTTGAATCGAATTCCCACCGCGATTCGTTTCTTCATGTCATCCGGTCATAGGGATTTACACCACTGTTGCTTGATTCACTTTGGTTAACAAGTGAGTGTGGTTGGGGGGGGGGGCATCTGGCCTTACTCACTAAAACAAGCGTTGTCCAACTAGAGATAAAAATCAACACACATGAACAATTCAAGAAGGGAAATAGTACATACGATCTAAGACATCCTGCCTACAATTCAGTTTTACTTGTCTAAACACTTGGCTGGATTTAACTAAAACCTCTGACATGTATTGTTCAAAGGAATTGAAGTACTAGTTGTTTCAGGACATACTACCTCTGACTTGCATGTATCAGTTTTTATTTTGCTAGGTCCTGTTTTCTCCACTTTCTAGCCTGGCTTGACCTGTTGTGTACAGTTTATTATATTCTGAAGTCCAATAGTAACTCTATCCCAGTCTAGGACTCCCATTTGCATTATGTCCAAAATCAAGTCCAATTAAAAGATATGATCATTCACTTGCCAAGGCCAACCATGTTGCCAAGTGAAATTTAAAATTAAATTCAAATTCCAGTAAGTTCTCAAAAACAAACAAAAAGTAAGTTGGTCAAATTGACCATCAAACATGACTACATAATGGGACGGAAGGAGTATCATTTATTCTTTCCCCGCCAAGATTGCCCCCTTCGTGAATCTTTTTTTTATCCAATCCTTGTTTGGTTCTGTCTGTTTTGCCGAATTTTTCAGTGCGATGTACCTATTTTTATATGTTTTGTGTCTGTGATAAAAGTTAATTTATTCATTGTCCAAAGTGTTGGCTTTGCAAAAACACATTTGTTCATCCTTCCGTGTCTCTGTGATTTATTGTTGACATAGTGTTTAAGTGATTCTCTCTCTCTCTCTCTTATGGTAATTGTAGGGAAAGCGCAATCCTCGAGCTACCGATCCACCTGTTGATACAGTAAGGAATCCTCATTTTCTTGTTCTGATATCAGAAAATTTTATGGAAGCACGTGCTGCTTTGAGTCGCCCTGGAATGGCAAGTATACCGTCCAGTCAATGTCCAGTGAAGATGGATGTAGCTACGGTTCTTCCAACTTCAGGGGCACTTTCTACCAATGTTCCACAAGGTTATTCCTGTGCTTAATTTCATTTTTATCTCCTAGCTTGTGTGCTTGTGTCTCTCTTAATAATCTGTGTGATGTATTGTGTTCCTAATTCTGTTCAGAGTACGATATAAGGAATGGTATTACAAGATTATTTACAGTGTTGGAATATTCCCGCTTGTTAACTTGCGTCTTCGAATTTTTGCCAGTTATTTATCTAGCCATTATCTCTTGAGTGTATTAAGAGAGAGGTTGCATGTAGTTAGTTTATGATGGTATTTCAACATCTGAAAGAATCTGGTTAAACTCTATATTCTTGCTTCAATGTGTTTGACTTCTCTTTCCAGCTTAGTCCTAAAGTAATTCTCCTGTCAACATGTCTTCTCTTCATACCATCTCTACCCTTTTTTCCATGCTTTATCATTAACCATACTCTAAAGTATTTTCTTGATTTTTTTTTGCTGCATTTCGGTGACAAATGTCAAACTATTGATGATGAACAAGAAAAAAATCTTGGCTTAAGGAATCACACCACACGGACTTTAATTTTTTATTACTTATTTTTGAACTAATATGATTTGTAAGACATTTTTGGTAGAATTTGAGTTGTTTGTTTCCTTTTTAGTCATGCTCTCATCAAATAAAATCTTGACTTCACATTGTAAAGCAATTTGCTTTTTATTATTGTATGATTTGAGTTTATTTGAGACTGTTGTGTGATACCCGGTGTGATTCACTGTTCGAATTTGTTCTTATTGTCCTGTATGTAATTGTCTCATATTGTTTGTTGTATGAGATGCTAGATGATGTAGTTCTGTGTTACTTGCATGGAATGAGAGTGCAAACTGAGCTTGACGATGGTGGCTCCTTACTTTCCAGACAGTACTGGTTCATCCACATTAGAGGGTCGAGTTGGCATCCAATGGAACTTTGGTTTTACTGGGTTAACAATCCTGGTATCAGTGTCACAAAAAATTTCCATTTTTCTTTGACCCTACATCTTAACAAACAAAGCAGAAAAAGATAATGATAATCATGTTGGACCCTTCAAAGTCTCTCCTACCTTAACTGAAGGATAAGCGTACAGTCTGGTATACTTGTTATTTGTTGACTAATAAGTCTAACATTCTATCTTTTAAGTGATAGTCAGACATCCAATGGCAATATTTGCTTAACACCCCCTTCCCGTCTCTCTCTCTGATTCACACACACACACACACTAGTGCGGATCCTCTAAGGTGACTTATTCTCCATAAAGTACAAATGTATCCAGTTCCCTTGATTACTTGAATCCACTTAATTGTGACATTCATTTTAGGTATCTTATTGTTTAGGAATGTGTTAATATTTTTTGCTTCATTATTCTTTCATTTGTATTTCATTATCTTATATTTCGTGTTATAGATGGCAAGATATTGTTCTCTTTCACAGAGAATTTGTAGTTTGTGATAGGGTAAATGACATAAACCACCCGTGGTATGGCACATTATCAGTCCAGTACCCTGTGGTTTGAACAATGGCCAAAACCACCCCTGTAACAAACAGAGAGTAACAAAGCAAGAAAATGTCTGTGTTACCCCTCTTACTTAGCAAAATTTACACAAAAAGAATCTCTCCCCTCCCCTGCTCCATCTTCTTCTCTCAGTGTACATCTTTTTCTTTTCTCTCTCGTCGCTTCCTCCACCATACCTGTTCCCATCACCCCACTACCACATCTGAATTCGTCAATTGAGGAACCGTTCAACTGAAACAACCCTAAGTTGAAACTTGACTGACCTAAATGAAGGACTGGACCGTAATTCCAACCGAGTTCCTCCATCACCACCAAACAACTATCGAATCTTGCGAGCCAGCCGAACCAGAACCTTGATTGAACCAGAACTCCAACCGACGAAGCAAGAAACCCGATTGATTCTGCTGATTGTTCTTCTAACCCACGTCTTTTCTCCCCTGGTCAAACTTTGTATATATTCTCTGTTTATACTCGGTTTTGGGTTTACATCTGTAGATCCGTCATTGGGCCAATGGTTTGGACCACTCAGGTGGTGTTTCTCTGGTGGGTCTGGTTCCATTTTCTGTAATCTACCATTGTTGTAGATAAAGCTCGGAGCTATCAGGCTCTGGTTCGTTTGAGTTGCGTACGTCGGTTGCACCAAATGTTTTTCTGGGTTCAAGCAGGTTCTTGAGTGTTTCTTGCAGTTCTATGTCTATTTGTGGGAGGCTTTGATGACGGGTCTGCATAGAAGAGGTACTGTCTGCGCTCCCTCTGCTGTTTCGAGTCTAGTCCGGACTCCGGAGAGTGTAAGAACGTGTCTTCTTGGATTGGTTTTTTGATTTCATGCAGGGCGTCAATTGTTAGCTACAATTTGGTCTTGGTGACATCAAATTTTGTTCGTCAGTGTTGTTTCAACATTCACGGGGCAAAATGGTCCAAAAACGGTTGTCAGGAGTGGTCTCGATGTGTCCAACAAACAGATCTGGACGGTTGGGTGGTGTGTGTCACAAATTTGGGCTAATAGATGGGTAGTTTTAGGCATTGTCTAAACCACATGGTACTGGTTTGGTAATGTCCTCAGGGGTGGTTTTTGTCATATAATCTTTGTGATATTACAATCTTTTGGGTAAAACCCTTATGCTCAAAATATTAGGGCTAGGAATCACTGAAAAAAAAGTGTGGAGGAAGTACTAAATTATGTTCCATGAGTTGTAATTACATAAAGGAATATAAAATATTACTGTTTAAAGATTGGTTGTTTTACCATTGTAAACATACTTGTAATACGAGTGAACTTATTGCATCATCATCGTTTTCTTTTGTAGTAAATGGATCAATCATGAATCGGCAACCACTACCGGGTGGAAATGTCACACCTGCAACTGTCAAAGTGGTAAGATCCGTTTTATATGTCCTCTTTCTTGATTGATAGAAAGGCCCACTTTTTTGTTAAATTTCTAGTGTGGTAGATCTTATGACCACATAAATTCTTGGTCAGGAGCCGAGCACCATCAGCTCCATGGTTTCTGGTCCTGCGTTTGCTCAAATCCCATCTGTTCCCCGAGCTTCTTCTCAAGGAGTACCAAGCTTGCAAACATCTTCACCGCTACCTGCTTCTCAGGATGTCATCCCAAATACTGATAATGGGCAAGATTTGAAACCTATGGTTACTAGTATTGCACAGCCACTGCGTCCTGTTGGACCTCCTGCAGCAAATGTTAATATATTGAATAATCTCTCTCAAGCGCGTCAAGTTATGAACTCTGCAGCTCTATCAGGAGGAGCATCGATAGGACTTCCATCCATGGGCGGGACTCCAATGGCCATGCATATGTCAACCATGATATCAAGTGGAATGGGGTCTTCTGTACCTGCTGCTCAAAGTGTCTTGTCATCTGGTCAATCAGCCATGACATCCGTGTCAGGGACACTCGCAGGAACTGGGCAGGTCGCGCAAAACTCAGCCCCTGGCTCATTCAATACTGCTACTTCTAACTTAGCAGGTACTTCAAACCCTCCTATGTCGCAACCATTGGGTAATAGTCAAGGAGGTGTTAGCATGGGTCCATCAGTTCCGGGAATGAACCAAGGAAATCCTGCTGGAACTCAAACTGTGCAGAGTGGAGTGGGAGTAAGCCAGAATATGATGAATGGTCTTGGTGCTCCTGGATTGTCCTCGGGAGCCAATAGTATGATGCCTAACTCTGGAATGAATCAACAAGTTCAAGCAGGAATGCAGTCTCTTGGTGTGCCTAACAATTCAGCAGCCAATATGTCAATGAATCAACAAACAGCTGCCGGGTTTCAATCAGCGCAATCGAAATATGTCAAAGTTTGGGAGGTAAGGCCATATTTTGGAAAGAAATGAAACTAGACGTCATTTCCAGGATTCACTTATTATGTTCCATTTTTTCTCAAATTCTGTGCTGTCTAGGCAGTAATTAACTTTGAACTTTGGATGTATTTTTTAAACTTCTACTCACAACCCTTGGTATTTTCATGCTTTTGGCGGGTTTAAGAATATCATTGTGCCAACTGCCAAGCATTGCCCTAAGTATGTGGGCCTAAGAAGCATGGGTGCGGGAAGGGTACGGGAACTGGGTGACGGTGCCACATATTTCCCAAAATCAGGGGTGCGGGTGGGGCGGGGGTGCGACAAATTTAATTAAATAATTTTTCGTATAACTCATAAGATGTTTTCTTTGTATATTTTATATGTCATTCAATTGAAATTCTGGGGTCAATAGCAAATTGTTAACTTTAATAGCAGCAATTCTAATAATGGG
The DNA here is from genome assembly GCA_023055425.1 of Linanthus parryae. Classification (NCBI taxonomy): domain Eukaryota; kingdom Viridiplantae; phylum Streptophyta; class Magnoliopsida; order Ericales; family Polemoniaceae; genus Linanthus; species Linanthus parryae. Next base: position 130,842,993 of record JALGPY010000002.1, on the reverse strand, counting down.
TATAAGATACAAACTTCAAATTTTCAGGGGGTAAACATAATTTCTCCTATTTAAAGGTCTTGTTTATTGCATACAATTTAAAGAGTAGAGAAAGTGGGGAACGAAGGGCAGGCGGAGATCTGAACGTGGACACAAAGAAGACGGTTGGGGTACAGTTCAGATCCAATCACCTTATTCTTCTTTGACCTCCTCTTCACTCACTTGTTCTCGTCATCAGCTAGCGGAAAGGCTAGTTTTGCTTTTCAAACCACCATAGCAGCACCCAGCAGCATCCAAGCACCAGAAAGCACCCGGTGCGCGGCGCGGCGCCTGGGAGAAGCAACAACAGGAAGAGATTAGATTGTTGATGTAGTAACTCTGTATCTTTGAACCTGTGTACGAGTTTCTGTTTGATTATAATCTGGATTACCACATACATATATAAATATTTAAGTCGCCACACCCGCACCCATGATTTTTGGGAATTTGCCGCACTTGTGCTACTTAATAGATTACGGCAATGGAATAACTGCAAAGTGAGATACTTTTTTAAAGCTTGGTAAGAGAAACTGAGGGAGACAAAAGCCAAAATTTGGTAAAGAGATAAAGAAGTATGCAATTGCTAAAACTGTAATTTGAATGGAACAAATTCGAGCATCTGCAGGTCCTTGTAATGGCGAAAAGACTCGTTAAGTTGGGTATCATTCCTTGAATCAGATTGAAGATATTTAACAAATATATGTTAGACCGTTCTTGATTGTATTCAATTTTTTTCTCCGCATGCGTTTACTCAATATTTTCTACCATAAACGAATTACTTGAAACTGTGTATGGTGGAGGTATACTTGATAAGCTTTTTTTTTTTTTTTTTTTTTTTTTTTTTCAAGATCTCGTTGTTCTACCCTGATTATCTGTCACAATGCAGGGGAACTTATCTGGGCAGAGACAAGGCCAGCCTGTTTTTATCACCAGATTAGAGGTATGTGGTGCTCCTTTAATGAGTGATCTAGTTTCATATTCATTTTTTTAAATATTTTGTTGCAGCATTCGTCAGTCTTTTCATCCCTCTGTTATCTTTACTTACGGGAATTTCAAAGGCTTCTTTGCTCATTCTCCATTGCATGTTTTATTTGTTTGTGGCAGGGCTACCGGAATGCATCTGCTTCTGAGACGTAAGTACATGGCACAGTATAAGTTATTGCTCACATTTGTAGCAAACTATCTCATTTAAGGCATATATCAGTTTGAGTTTATGCTCAACAATGAACGGTTCGATATGTTCATTTCAATGCCCTTTCATTGGATGCTTTTGATTGCACTTTCTTCTTATGACTGACTTCCATTAACAGAAATTTATTTAGCTGCTTATTAATTGACATATCTATATCTACTTTTCACATGGTATCACGGATGGTTATGGACAATACGAGGGATCTCAATGCCCGGATGTCCTCAGTGAGCTGGACTATCCATGTGAATAAATAATGTTTATGATTTACTATCCTGTTGGAGCTGTACAAATGAACTCATTCCATTTATAAAATTTCTCCTATTTCTATCCTGTTTTTTTCCGATCGAGATGTCAGAACTTCATTGATAAATAAACTGTACAGGGAAGCACCTAGAGTTGACAGGAACCCAAAATGGGGACAAGATAACCAAAGACTCAAAAGACAGACCCCACCAAGCAACCCAAAAAATGAAAACAAAAAACATCCCAAAATTAAGTTTTAATTCTAGTAAGGCACTAGCCGCAAGGGAGTTGCTTTTGGTACATCCTGCCTAGAAACTTTAGAAACTTCACAATAAACTAAGTTCGCTGATTCCTGTCGAATGGCTTCTATAATTGGTGCATTAGTTCCCAAGGTTAACTTTTAGGATCCTCAGCATATATCAGTCCTGTTATGTCCCGTAAATGTTTTATTAATGTACTTCCATTATCAGAAATTTATTTACTGTATATTAATGGGCACCTGGATTTTCTACTTTTCACTTGATATTTTGGATGGTTATGGACATAAAATAGTGGATCTAAATGCCCAGAGATCCTCAACGAGCTTCATTATCCATCGGAATAATATGGTTTATGGCTTGCTCTCCTGTTGGAGCTGTACAAGTGAACTCTTTATATTTCTTAATTTCTTGCATGCTCCGTCCTGTTAAAGCCCATGAATGGTTTTCTAAGGAGAGTAGTGTATGAATTGATGCCTAAAGGCACTAATGAGGAGAACTGACATAAAAAATTGATATTTGTTCTTTTAAATATAAACTAGAAATTTTAAATGTAGTAGAGTTGCACAATACAAATAACTCGGAAGTTTTGAGAGAGAGAATGAGAAATCAAAATGATAAAGATGATGGGTAGTAGTGTAAAGTAGAGATAGTTAGATGGAACGAGTGGGAGTAGGGTCCCGCCAATGTGAATGTGTGTAGAAGTGGAAGAGAAAGATTGTCAGTAATACATTTTTGTAAACATGTATGATTGAAAACATTTATGGTTTGGAAAAATTAATAAGCGAGTCAAACTGTCAAACTTGCTGCCCTGATTATGGAGGTTAGAAAGGCACAGGCATAAGATGAAATAATCCATTTCAGTGTGGCTAATTTATCTTGCTTCCTTATGTTTAAGATAACAAGAAGAAATTGATATCATTATGTTTTAATTAAACTTAATTGTTAGTTCTGATTTTCCTAAGAATGAGGAGGTCAAGTTTTTCCTGCTAACTGAATCCAGCAACTGAATCAAGTATGCCATTACGCCAGGGGTTTTAATTTCCGTCTTTTGCTTATTCTTGGTCAGTTGTTATTAATTTAGGTGAATTATTGTTTCGCAGGCTGGCAGCAAATTGGCCTCCAACAATGCAAATAGTTCGGCTTATATCTCAAGACCACATGAATAACAAGTAATCATTCCTATCGTTTTCAGCTATGGGATCACTGATCCTCGTATAAATCTGGCCAACATATTTGTTCTGATTTTTTATTTGCTCAATTTAAAATAGGCAATATGTCGGGAAGGCAGACTTTTTAGTTTTCCGAGCAATGAATCAGCATGGTTTTCTGGGACAGCTACAAGAGAAGAAGCTTGTAAGTGATCTCAATTTTAATCTTATTCTACTACTGACACGAATGTAAATACAGTTAAGCTAAATCATACTAACTTAGCATGCAAACTATCTACTACCGCAATAAGGTCCATGGTTGTAAAACCAAGTACATATGAGATGGCTGTGATTTCAGCAGTCTCTGCTATCATCGTCCAATACTCAATACCAAGGATTTAAATAACGGTATCAACCTGTATAGGAGAAACCATAACGGAAATCGGGAACTGAATGCGTGAATGTTTTAAAATCGCCAAAAGATGCAAAAAAGCCTTTTGAAGACATTGTTTCGTCGTGCAAATATATTTATAGTATTTTACTAGTTGTTTAGACATACCTAACTAATTTTTAGACAGTTAGACATTGCATACTTCATAATATAACAAATTACCAACATAACCTACCATTTAAAAAAAAACACAAACAAACACAACCTAAGGACTAAGGTTGGTACTCTACTTGCAGTCAATAACTATACTAGATTAGGAGATAAGGTTATACAAGCCCACAGCCACAAGAGAGAGAGAGAGACAGAGAGAGAGAGACCTTCTGATTATACTGTATTGACTATTGAGCGCTACATATCCGATACAGAACTTCACATTATACGGATTATTTGAATAATTGTTTGGTTGTTTCGCTTCAACCTCGATAGTTAAAAAGCTCGTCTTTCTTGAATTCTTGACAATTGGGCTAAATGGTCTCTTTAGCAGACTTAAGTGGAATACTGTCATTACAGATCCCTAATTTAGTATTCCAGTTTTATATTTCATCTAATTATGTGCATATGTGATTCCCTGTTGGTCAGGAGTCTAGAATATATTAATATCCCCTTATAATAGTAGTACTATTTGTTATAATTGCAACTACTATTATTATTATCCAAGTAAAAGTTTTGCTACACAAAAAAATGAGCAGTGTAAATTAAAATGTCTAACGTGTTATTACATGGTGGTTAGACTACCTGACAACTACTATATGTATTGAAGACGCAAGAATTTAGATGTTAGATACAATCAATAATAATCTACTATGAGGGTCAGTATATGTTTTCTAAACTGTTTTAAGAAGGGTGTCTGTATCGTTATGACACACGAAACAATAAGATGCATAAAATCTATTATCAATACATGATATACAGTAAAGTTTGACAACTATGAAAATAGCAGCATGATGTGGCCATCCCATTCAGCAATAGGATCCGAAAAATGATGAATCATCAAACAAACGCAGGTGGATGCATATCCTATAAAGAAATATAATAGCATTCAGGCCAGGTGAATTTCGATATACGTATACAGTTCAGGTTTAAGACGATGAGTTAAGGAATGGTGAAGAGGTTATTTTGAGAAAATCTTTAGTGAAAATCAGTCCGGTGACTTGACTCAGGAGATAGTGGTAGCTCTAGTGTGTGCTCCAAGCCTCAAACTACAAATTCGCTCTTAAGATTAGCAAAATTGAAATCAAAGACATTTTGAAGAAGATGAAAGTGGGGAAAGTTGTTGGACCTGATGAGTTCCTATCCACGTGTGGAAGTTACTAGGTGAAAAAAAGGTAGTATGGCTGACTAGTTGGTTTAATAATATCTTGAAGTATAGGAAAATGCTGGAGGAGTGGAGGAAGATTAGTTTGGTGCCTTTATTTAACAACGGTGGAGATATTCAAAGTTGCTCTTATTGTCGAGGCATCAAATTTATGAGTCACACAATGAAGCTTTCAGTGGCAGAGGCACAAGGAGGCACGGGGTGGCACGTGCACCCCCAATATTTTCAGAATCTACAACTTCACCCTACTTTTTCGATTATAATTCAAGTGTGCCCTGCATTTACTATGGAAGTGCCCCCAAGCGAAGCTTAATTTACATTCAAAACCTTCAGTACTATATAATATATTATCCAAAACCACTATAGTTCTCAAAATAACAAGATGACCTCATTATATAATGCCTAATAAGAAAAACCCCACTATTCTTCTCTCCCACCTCTCACGTGTCTTCCTCTCTCTAAAACAACAAACAAGCCTCCAATTTTCAGAGTAGCTGCTCTTGAAAATGACTATTTGATGAATTGTCTTTTGGTCGAATTCAGTATAGGGAACTGGATAAATTTGGTTGATATGTGGTTTTCATCAATCTTCGTTTAATCTTCAGTTTGAAGTTTGATTCAGAGACTTCAATGTAATGACTATTCTTACTGACGCTTTGGTTATAGAAACTGTGCCACCCAATGTCAAATTTCTGCCTCCGCCACTGGAAGCTTTGGGAGTGTGTTATTGAGAGAAGACTAACATGTGAGACTATATCCCCCCAACTAATTGGTTTATGCTAGCAAGATCGACTATGGACGTCATATTCTTACTTGAGCGCCTAAAGGAGTAGTACAGAGGAAATAAGAAAGATTTCCATTTAGTGTTCATTGACTAAGAAAATGCATATGATAGAGTGCCTAGAGAGCTAATGTGGACAGTCAGAAAAAGGGGTACTATCCGGTGTATTAAGGTGATTCAGGACATGTACGCGCGAGTAGGTACTAGAACAATGGGTTTACACCAGGAATTGGTGTTAAGTCAAAAATGTTCACTTTGGTGATGGATGAAGTCTGTATGTTATTTGCTGGCTAGTTTGATTGATGAAAGGAGCGGGCTAAACGGTAAGTTAGATTAATGGAGGGATAATTTAGAATCTTAAGTATGTAGGATAAGTCGGACCAAGACAGTTTATGGAGCGTAGCTTCCTTGCCATCTGAAGGCCAGAAGAGGCAATAACTACTGGTAGATTAGAGGTGCGAAAGAAGGATAGTTTTACATATCTTCGGTTGATTCTACGTGGTGATTCTGCGATGGAGAGATAGACGATGATGTTACCCATGGGATACAAGCAGGGTGAACCAAGTGAAGGAGTGCATCCAGAGTGATGTGTGACCGTAGGATCCTGGCCAGGTTGAAGGTTATGTTATTAAAAAACAGCTGTAAGACCCGATTTAATGTCTGGCGTGAGTGTAGCAGAAATGAGCATGCTTATGTGGATGGGTGTTGTAACTAGGATAGTAGGATACACAATGCCACAAATGAATTCAGACATTGTACCTGTAGAAGACCAATATAACTTTTTATGTTTCTCAGTAACTCCATTTTCTTCAATTGGTGTCACGAAAGTAATAGTCAAGTAGAATAACGAAGGCAAGAAAAGTAGACTGGCAAAAGATCAAAGGAAAACTTTTTTGACTGTCACAACATATGCAGAGATGCCCTGCTTCACTTTTTTGACTTGACAAATTTACAAAAATAACCTTTGTTATTGTGGTACTTTTCCTTGGGAAGTGAAAATAAGAAAACAAAAAAGGGTGTGGAGGGAAGTAGAGTGGAAAGTATGTAACTTTTGGTAGTAGAACATTTATTTTTTGGACATCCGTTTTAGGAAAGGAGGCATCCTTTTTCGGGGCTGAAGGAGTATAGTCAAACAATTTGTAGCTATGTTTTATGAGTAGTTACCATGATAACAACTATATCATTTCCTATTTCATACAAAGTATCCCCGCATTCTTGTACACAAGGATCCAGGTGACATAGGTTTTTGGACAATATCTTGTCGGAGAAACCGCTCTTTGTTGCTTGCTGGCTATCACAGTAGTACATTGTGGGATATGGGGAACGATGAATGTGAAGATTTGTAGTATATGCACATTTATTTATGGGTTATGCATCATTGCAGAAATTTACTCTATCACGACTTGGTATTATTAGCTTGATTTTTTCTTGAGAAATCAAAGTTGAACCTTTTGCTTGTATTGGGGCTGCGCGCCTGCGTCAATGTTGCTGCTGACGATGCATTCTTCAATTCATTAAATAGTCACTCCGTACTCTGTTAATGATGTTCATATTCTTCATAATTAGCAAGACAAGTTTAAGAATTGGTATTGTGCTCTTCTCTTAATATATATGTTTAGGGAAAGACTAAGCTAAAAAGGCTTTATTAGAAGATAAAGTAAACTTTTCTCTCTATTAGGGTTTGAAACGGTTGGTATGATTGTTTTGGGACGTGAAACTTAGAAAATTAAAAATTACAATGGTATAAATATCAGTAAGATTGCCTGTGGCTTGCTTAATATACACCTTAGATTGCCTGTGGCTATATCGTCATCTATGCCCTGTAGGGAAGTACTGAACAATCTACACCTTGGAGTCTACGAGGATTATCGTTGCATTGAGAATGAGTTGGTTAGTGTTTTCAGCTGGAATCGGATGGTTGTGAGTTTGTGATTCTTACCAGTCAAGCAAAATAGTGTTTCTTGATACAAATATGGTTTTAGAGGCACCCAGGAAAAATCTAAAAGTGGACAGCAGCCCGCATGAGTTGCAATCTGGGAAAACTTGAACAGGTTCAAAGGTATTATATCAGATGTGATCTCAGTTTTGAAGTCTAACAATCATCACCACATGAGAACGGTGTGATCGCACGATTGCTTGCTTTGGGTCACACTTCAGTGTGAATTGGTTGGGCTGGTCAAAATGGGCCTTAGTTAGAACCATATTCTTAGCAATTCAATTATGATAAGCCAGACTATTGGCCAATTTAAGAATACTTCAGAGAACGTCAGCTGAGGCAGATAGCTCTGAAGGAAGGAAAAATTGCTTACTGGTTCTAGTTACTGTAGTTCTATCATCTGACATCATATATTTTGAAGATGTTCAGAACTTGAAGGAGGCTTTTCGAGCATCAACTGGTCTTTGTAATCAAATGCCTATTATTGAAACTCCTATGGCTTATAGACCTATCAAAGTGGTCAATAATCCACTTCCAATGGTCAATCTCTATTGTCCTTGTAGTGATGCAAGGTGCTGTTGGGTAGCATAGATCTACAACCAGATGCACATTCTGCCACCTCAATGAAAAACAAGGTGACTGAAACCTTGGCTCATTAAAGACCTCTACAGACAGTGGCATGCCGCTTGTTCATGTCTCGTAAAAGACCTTTAGAGGCTTTCTCCATCTTTTTGAAGTAACACTTGCTTTTTCAGAATAGTTTCAAGACTGTAAAGTCACTTTTTACAACACAAATTATTGTTGGCTAATGAATTAACCTGTGCCTAAAGCACTTGACATATTTTTGATAAAATATTCATATATTTTTTAAACATATTGATTTTCAAATAAAAAAATATACAAAAAATGGAGAAGAACAGTACGAGATTAATAGAAAGTGGTGGGTATTGATATGAAACTAGATAGGAAACAGACTGAATGGAATGTCGGTTCTACCAATTTGGATCAGTGTGGTTAGAAATGGAGGTGATCAAGTAAGAAATCATCAGATGTAATGGTGCAAAAGACATTAAGGAACCAAGTCCTGTTGTCTAGTATAAATATATATCCATAAAAAGAAAGCTGAATATGTGAGAGACATCAAAATATCTTCGAGGGGAAATGCAAATTCCAGTGGCTCCTATGAGTTCGCTCACAGGGGGTCTTAATATGCTTGAGTGATGCAGAAAACAAGGATGGGTAATTTACTGACAACTCTGGTGGTCAACATTGGGCAGAAGAGGAAGGTTAAAGTGAAATTCTGAGTTCTGAAGGTAATAGAGTTGTTCTCGTCTTATCCTTGTGTTGGGACTACCTAAATCGAATTAATGTGTCCTTTAAATAGGTTGCCCCCATTTGGAAATGGTTAGATGATGAAGATTTTCAAGCTCTTTTGGAATTGAATTATGCTGGTCAGGAAAGCAGAGTATGGAGAAAGAAGATGTGTCAAGGACTCGTTTTGGAAACACGTCACCGGCCCCTGCCTTTCAGAAACATTATCTGTTGGGTATCAACTGCATAAGTTTGGAAGTGGCGTTAGTTTGTAGATTAATCAGACTTTGATGGAAGCTACCAAGGATGAGAACTTGGGGTTTTCTTGTAAACTCTGCCAATATCGCCTTGCCGATCTTACAATAGCCATCTTTGCAAACAAACTTGTCGACTTTCAGACACGTCTTACCCGGAAATAGTCTTCCAGATCATCAAGCCAATCAAAAAAGATATTATGAGACTTGATACCCATATAGTAATCATTTCACTCGAAAAGTACAGAACACCTTTCTTTATCTTGCTCCAAATACATTTGTACTCTTCATTGGATCAGTAATAGCATACTCGGATTTAACTGGAATACGAGGCTTTTGAAACTCATTATTGGATGCTGAACGAGTTCCATCACACATCATGCTCTCACTGTTAATGTATCTTAATTGGAACATGGGCTGGGGTTACTTGGGCTAGGGAAACTAATGTTACATTGGGTTTGGTTAAAGAATGAGTTACTGGACTGAAATGGTTAGGAAAGAAGTTGGGTCTGGCGGGATGTAAATGAACTAGGCAGGCCATTGTGACCAGCTTGTTCAGCTCGGCGAAATTTCATTTTTGTGCAGTTCGATGAAATAAACAATCTCTAACACAAGTTGAAAGATTAATAAACAAATAAACAACAGCTTCGGCTCGTTCGATTGATTCTGTTTGTGAAACTTTTTTGCTTATATAATTAATATGCTGTATCTTAATACAAAATATGTGAGTATTCAAAGTTTTAAGTTAATATATTTTAAAAAGTCATTATTTCTGTATTTTTATTTCTTATGGTATATTCAGAAGATACTATTGACAAAGAAGTGTTGGAAACATAGAAACTCAATCATGCACTCTGGCGCTTGTTCGTGTTTGATTAAGTTATAATCTAAACAAATCAAAGTCAAGCAGATGAATACGGCTTGGTTCGTTTACAGCCCAATGGTTTTGTTATTCTGAGCTGAAATTTATTATTGGTCTCACTAACTGGGGCCAACATGTAAATTATGTATGGCTTTGGGGTAAGAGTGTAAATATATGAATCTGGCTGTCTGTGATCCTGATCTCTACAGCAGCGGGAAATCACCAAAGAAAGCAGTGGCCAAGTCTGTGGGTCGGGCAGTTGCATCGAGGTGAAGGAATTTCCTCGTCTGTGACACTGTTGGCGGGTAGTGGTAGCAGCGGGCAGCAAACCTGGGTGAGAGGACCAGCAGTGAGAGAGGCTCAATATGTTTCTTATTTGCTTTCCGCTGCGCTCCTCTTCGCCTTTTGCATCTTTTTTCTATTTTCCTTCTGCTTTGATCAGGTTGGTGTTGACGACGCGCTTGTTGGACGACAGTTTGGCTCTGATACGGAATGATCGAAACAATACAAGAATGGTTATAAGTTAAAAATCAAGCTGAATCACACAATAGGATCGTAAAGACCTGAAATAAATCACCTAAGAAATTTTATATTTTTTCCTTAATCTGAAACTGAATTTCCGAACAGTATATATTTTAATCGAAATGCAGATATGCATGCTGAGAATTGATACTGCGGACTGGTGCTTGCGAAATTCATCTTTTGTTTACCAGTTACTCCATTTAGGCTGTGAATATCATTTCATTTTCTGGAAATATCTTTTTCGGAAGCACTATTATTGTTCATTCGGTAGGTTTTTATAATTTTTGGTTTCCTCTGCAGTGCGCAGTCATACAATTACCATCCCAGACTTTGCTGTTGTCCGTTTCTGATAAAGCTTGCCGCTTGATTGGGATGCTTTTTCCTGGAGTAAGATGTTACAATTGTTGTTCTACATACAAGCATATTATTATATTAGTGAAACCAATAGCTTATGAGTCACTGGTCAACATAGTTAATCATGCTCAACTTCTCATTTTTTAAATTAGGATATGGTTGTGTTCAAGCCACAAATATCGAGTCAGCAGCAGCAGCAACAGCAGCAGCACCAACAGTTACAACAACAGCATCCACAGTTGCAACAACAGCTTCCCTTGATGCAGCAGCAGCAACAGCAACAGCAACAGCAACAGCCACTTGCGCAGATGCAGCAACAACAGCCGCTTCCACAGATGCAGCAGCAGCAGCAGCAGCCACTTGCGCAGATGCAGCCACAGCAGCAGCAGCAGCAACAGTTAACGCCATTGCAACAGCAACAAATGCAGCAACAACAGCAGCAGCAACAACATCAACAACAGCCACAACAGCTACAACAGCAGCAACAACAACAGCAGCTTCAGCAGCAGCAACAACAGGTTGGGGTGGGAATGGCTCAAGCTTATGTTCAGGGTCCAAACCGGTCACAGTTAGTATCACAAGGACCAGGGCCAGCTCAAGGGCCATCAAGCATGCCTGGAGGAGGATATATGAGCTAAACCCTTAACTGAAGTCATTGTGCAGTGAGATCTAATATTGCTCCTGTGAGCTAATCAAATCTTCAAGATAATTAGTCCGTATTGTGCTGAAGTTCTCTGCTAGGATTCTCTAGTCCATTAAATTATCATATTCGATACCATTATCAAGAGTATTGCATCCTCAGGATTGTTAAGCACTAATTAGTGATTGATGATTAATTATCCATTAGCCATGGTAGGCTGTTAGGTAATTAATTATGGATTGCCCTCTTGTTTATCATCGTTTGCTTATCCGGCTATGTTGTGTAAATTTCTTATTTCACATCTGTGTATATAATTGTAAAGTAATGAGGGTAACCCCATTTTCAGGTATACTGTCATTCTGTACACGTGCTTTAGCAAATGACTGCATACCTCTGGGAGTTGACTTTTAAACTTATGAAATGACTTGATACCCCCTGAATTACTGGAAGAGAACGGGGAAAGAGGTGGGGGAGGGGTTGGCGAAAGGAAATGGTTGAAGATGGATTTCTGAAGATTGGTTTATTGATTGAACAGCTATGATTCTTCAATTGATGGAATTTCTCTTGGTTTGGATTGTTATTTGAGGGTTTCAATTACTAATTATGTTTGTGTATTGTGTTTCAATTTCTTTTGATTTGGTTCAGAATACGAGTCGGTTTTCAATGTTCAATCGGGATTAAAAGATTGATGGAAGAGAGAATCTGGTGGTGCTGATGGTCGCGGACCTATGGGGTTGGTGGAGCAAGAAAAACTTGGGAGAGTGAGGTGAGAGAGAGAGAGAGATATGGTTGCAGTGGCGTGACATTGGGGGTAGTTTATGTTCTACTTGAAAGAAATTTGGACAGTTTGGTGATGGGCCTAGTTGGTGGTGGGAGCAAGAAAAACAGGGGAGATTTTAGTGAGATTAAGATACATAGGGAAGGGAGAGAGAGCAGTGGCACGGCAGTAATGGATTTAGGCTCTGCTTGAGAAAGTTGAGATAGAGATTTGTGGCGGTGGCGGTGGCCTAGTTGGTTTGGAGGTTGTTGGTGCGTTCTGCTGTTGGGAAGGAGTTTGATTTTATGTATATACAGAAGAACAATAGATCATGGGCAGTGAAATCAGAAAAAGAAGATGAAAAGAAATGTCAAAATAGAGAACTTCATTAAACTGATAACCAAAGCAGCATACATAAAATCACAACCCATACTACCAAATACCCCCACAAAAACAACCACTGTTCACAAACTAAAACAGTCTATCAGAGGCTAGCACCCAAAGGACCAAAGCAAGACATTGTTCTAAAAGATAACAGAACAAGCTACCAAAAGATCCAACCAAAATAACCAAACACTAACAAGCAACCTTAATCCATAATGACACGTCATGCGTAAGGTAGCAGTAGTACTAAGGTAGTATTCAACAAAAAGACCGCACGGATGCTCTCTCCTCTCTCCTCTAGTGGTCCCATGATGTTAGTGGTGATAGAGACAGTTCCTGGCGGTTAGCCACCTTCTCTGCACGTTTTTTCGGCACTTAGCAACCACATCTGGTGGTTCGTCTATTTATCTGCCAGTTCTCTTCCACTTTCACTACCAATCTTGGTTCAAACTACTGTCAAGGTCAGTGTTTTATAGTTTTTCTTCGCAGTTTTCTACTTTTCTCAGTCTAGATTTGTGCTCTCTTTGTCTGAGAATGGAGGCAATGCAAGCAAAGTTGAGTGCAAAGAAACTTAATGCTCTCGAACAAGATGAGATCATCATCTCTGATCTTTCCATGGAGGAAGGAGTTACGGTTTGCAAGATGAGCCTGTTTGGAAAGATCTGGACATCTACCATGTTGAATGCAGTGGGAGTCCAGAAAGCTATGAATGTGGTGTGGAACGAACCAAAGGATTTTGTTGTGAATCCTATGGGAGATGGAGTCTTTCAGTTTTCTTTTGGGGAGTCTAAAGAACTCGAGAGGGTTATGATGGGACAGCCGTGGCTGATTAACAACTGCTTGGTAGTTCTTCAGCGATGGCAAGAGGGACGGGACATGAAACTGGTAGATTACTCAAAAGGTCTTTTCACCATCCATCTATGGGGACTTCCTCCAGAGGGTCTAACAGAGGCCTCAGGGAAGGATATTGGGAAAGCGTTGGGAGAATTTGTTGAAGCTTCTGTACCGGACAAAGGGGTCACCAAAGGAAGATGTGTTAAGGTGAAAGTGTGGCTTGATTTGACCAAACCTTTGCGGAGGGGAGGAAAAATTAGGTTACATGGAGGTCAAGTTCCTTGGATCGACTTTCGCTATGAGAAGATACCATATATGTGCGAGGGATGTGGTGTTGTCGGGCATGATCTAACAAAATGTACAAATTTGGTGGGTGTTGTGTCTAAGGCAACGAAGTATTACGGTGATTGGTTGCGAGCTTCGGTAGCTATGGAATCTCTTCGGAAGACAGGCAAACTGAACGAGATGGATCTAAAAGGGTTTTATTTGTTCGGAGCACAAACGCAAGATGAAGGGGATAAGGGGGAGAAAGAAGAGACGTCTACACCAGTGTCTCTTGCTGCTGCAAAAGGGAAGGCTGTCGTTGCTTATGAGGAGACCCCAAAGCTTCGGACTTTTAATAAGACCGGAAGAAACAAGGCAGTGAAGATCCATGAAGTGGAGAAGGATGCTATTGTGAAATTTACCGGGGAACAAGGCATGGTTGTGGGAGCAAAGAGAGGTAGAGCGCAATCGGATGTGGCGAACGAAGACATCCACTTTCAAACGGCGGAGGGTGACGAGACTCACCCCCGCCGAGAGTTATGAATCTCTTAAGCTGGAACGTGCGGGGATTAGCCAATCCTTGCACGTTCAAATCTCTTCGCTTTAATGTGAGGAGACATAGTCCTGTCCTAGTTTTTCTTTCCGAAACTAAATTAAGTCGAAATAAAGGAGATGAGATACGTTGTAGGCTTGGCTTTCAAAGTGGCTTATGGGTACCTCTTTGCGGTTAAGCCGGAGGTTTAGCTCTGTTATGGAATTCGTTAGTTGATGTTACTGTCTTGTGTTATGAGGACTTTTATATCCATGCGTGGGTCAAAGTTTTAGATAAGCCGGATTCTAGCTTTTATTTTACGGGTATCTATGGTAACCCGGCCGCGAATCAGAGATTTATATCGTGGGAGGTTTTACGTCGTTTAAAGCCTGATGATGATGTTTCTTGGTTTGTAACTGGTGATTTTAATGAAATTCTTTCTTTTGATGAGTATTTGGGATCTTCTTGTCCAAATCAGAGACTTATGAATGAGTTTGCACAAACTTTACACTACTGTGATCTTACGGATTTGGGGTTTGAAGGCTATAAGTACACATGGCAGAATAAAAGAGGGGGTCAGGCAAATGTGAAGAAGAGGTTGGATAGGGCTGTTGCAAATAATAGCTGGATTCAATCTTTCCCAGCAACTTCTGTTTAAAATCTTGTGAGTACAGCTTCTGATCACTGTCCACTTTTAATTCAGTTCAGAAAAGACATTATAAAGTGTAAGAGCCAAAGAGCTTTTAAGTTTGCTGCACAGTGGTGTAGACATGATGATTGTGCAAAAGTCATTTCAAATAGCTGGAAGTCTACTTCCAATGGTAACAGTCCAGAGTCCTTCTCACATAAAATTACAACTATTGGAAGAGACTTACAGAAGTGGAGTAAAGAGATGAAGATTTTCAGCAAAGGAGAAAAGGACAAAGTCTTGAAGCAGATTGATCAAGCAGCTAAGCTCCTACCATCTCCCTCTAACCTGCAAAAGTTGAGAAAGTTAGAGGAAAATTTCAACAAATTGCTTCTGGATGAAGAATTAAAGTGGAAGCAGCTTTCAAGAGAAGTGTGGCTAAGAGAAGGAGATAAGAATACAACCTTTTTTCATAGGAGTGCAACACAAAGGAAAATAAAAAACACTATCAACAGACTGCGAAACAATCAAGGTATCTGGGTTGAAAATAGTGTGCAGATTCAGAACTTATTTATTGATTACTTTGTGGATTTGTTTTCTGCTGCTGCTGTAGATATGGATGTGGTTGTAGATGCCATTCCCACAAAGGTGTCCTCTGATATGAATAGTGAGTTAATCAAACCTTATACTGCAGAAGAAGTAAAGTTACCATTGTTTCAAATGCATCCCTTGAAAGCACCAGGACCAGATGGGATCCCAGCCTTGTTCTATCAAAGATATTGGGATATTGTGAGTCCTGAACTTATTACTATGATTCTACTGGCTTTGAATCAAGGTATGGATCTCACTGATTTAAACCATACTAACATTGTGCTAATCCCAAAATCTGAAAGACCCTTTACTGTCAAAGATTTCAGACCTACAAGCCTGATAAATGTTTGCTACAAAATCATCTAAAAAATGATAGCAAATAGGCTTAAGGTGGTGCTAAATCAGGTCATTGATGTTACCCAGAGTGCCTTTATTCCGGGGAAATTAATCACTGACAATGTCATTGTCTCTTTTGAAACAATGCACACAATCAAAAAGTCCAGAAGTAAGAAAGGGTATTTCTCTTTGAAACTAGACATGGCAAAAGCATATGACAGGGTTGAGTGGCCTTTTCTTCAAGCAGTGATGTATAAACTGGGCTTTCATGAGTTGTTTGTGCAGCAAATTATGAGGTGTGTGCAATCTGTTAAGTTCTCAGTTGTGGGGAATGGTCTCTCAGTGGGTAACATTGTTCCTACCAGAGGGATAAGACAAGGGGATCCACTTTCCCCTTACTTATTCCTCTTGTGTTCTGAAGGGATTAAAAATTTGATGAACAAGTCAAGGCTAGAGGGCAGAATCAAAGGGGTTAAGGCTGCAAGGAGTTGTCCTGCTGTTACACATTTGTTATTTGCTGATGACAGTGTGTTTTTTTGGTAAAGCATCCATTGAGGAAGCCAAAGAAATGAAGAAAAACCTTGAAATTTATGAGAAGGCTTCAGGACAGATGATTAACTATGGTAAGTCTGCTCTCTGTTTCAGTCCCAAGACTCTACAACGTATGAAGAATGAGATTTCTTCTATTTTGGGAGTTGTTGCAGTGGAGGGCCACTCTAAATATCTGGGACTTCCTACTTGTGTGGCTAGTAATATAAAAGCTTTGTTCCAAGGAGTGAAAGAAAAAGTTTTTAACAAAGTGTTTGGATGGTCTGGGAAAGGTCTCAGTATTGGTGGCAATGAAGTCATGGTCAAAGCTGTTATACAGGCTATGCCCAGCTATGTTATGAGCTGTTTTATGCTACCTCTTTCCATAATTTCTGAAATGCAAGCAAGTGCCACCAGCTTTTGGTGGGGTGGGACTCAGGTGAAGAGGATGTAACACCCCCAAATGGCCCAAGCCGGAGACCCGGGGATGTCACTCCGTACCCGAGAGGAGTCCGGATACAAGGAGATTTTATAACATGGTTCGCAAGCACAAAACATCCACAATAATGATTAAATCCAATTAAAACAATGCATTATTATAATCCAACGTCCTAGCCACAAACCAGGCATAAACAACTAGAGTGTTTAAACTACTAAAGAATTCAAATTCAAATGAAATACTACTACTATTATTCCTTGTGATGATTCGCGTCCCCTTCTACGCCAGATAACCATCCTCTAAACCTGTGGTGCAGAATCAAAAAGAAACACCACAGTACAAAATCAGCATGAAATACTGGTAAATAAACATCCAAACATGTAAAACGATGATGGGATAATTATAAAACAATAACTCATCTGTAAGTAGGAGTTTTTCGCAAACACAGCGGTAATAAAGTTGACTCTTGTATCAAAACATAAGAGTTCCCAATTCCATAATATATTTCCAACCAGTTCCATAATCATTAGGAAAAATCCAAATCCATCGTTAACATCTTTCCGTTAACAAAACCAAAATACTCATTATTAATTCGTTGTGATGGGGGAAAATCAAATAAACCACAGATTCCATGACCTTAAGTGTCGACACCCCCCTAAGACTACGCCGGCCAGAGGAGTGAGTACATGCCGCTATCCGGGGACTTGCAACCGGATCAAGAAGAGACGGGACCGCAGCCAACACCGCCCAAAGAGAATAATAATGTCCCCGCACAACTTCTTCCACTTTACGTTATAGTTCATTAATTATCATGGTGATGTTTTCGGCAAAAACATTTAACAAGTAGAAATCACATATTCTAAGTCATGTATCACGTAAACACATTTTGAGACGTAACAAATCAAAGTATTCGTTTGACACGAAAGAGATAAGCACACTAGGCTTGGCATATTTACTTACCTCAAATCAAATTCCAACTATAGCAACTCAATCAACGTACTCTACGTACTCGTCGTCGACGAACTCGTTACCTACACATAACAATATTCTAATCAAACCAATATTCTAGCAATATACTTGCTATACTAATTACATGCATATGATACTCAATGGTTTAGGGTTCTAACACCAACCTAACATCTCACTCAAATCATCCTTCAAAACGAAACCCAAAACTTTGCTTCAAAATCCCTTAACCTAAAGCATGCATAATCTACCATAACTCCACCAAATCTATTACTCTAGTTTTCCTAACAGATCATGGTCTAAAAACAGTTCCATTGGATTCAAAATGTTCGAAATAGTAAGTTTAGCCTCAAACGGATCTTAATTTCGATTCCTGAATCAAAAGTTACACTAGTTTCAACTTTCCAACTTCACTCAAAATATCCATACGGGAATTGTCAATCTTCATGAAACTTTTCCCCCAAGCATCTAGTTCATCCTATATTCATACTAAACCTAATATAACATGATTCCCACATTCAAATCAGGTTGTTATCCACATACTTTGATCATTCAAACTCCCAAATCATTCAATCAAACTTCTCCTACAAACTAGGGTTTCTTCCCAACACCCAAGAACATGATAAACCCTAAAACTTGATTATCAATCCAACTAATTCATGAACAATGATCCCAACAATAAAAAATTGAAAATTAAAGATTACATACAACATACATGAATCATGAACAAGTGATCACAAGATCAAGAGATCAACAAAAGAAAAGAAAAGAAGAGGGACGGGTAGAGAGAGAAATAAAGAGAGAAAGAAAAAGAGAAAGAAAGAAAAGAGAAAAAGAGAGAGAGAGAGAGAGAGAGAGAGAGAGAGAGAGAGAGAGAGAGAGAGAGAGAGAGAGAGAGAGAGAGAAGAAATTACCTCAACGGAAAGGATAGAGCGGCGGCGGCGGTGGGGTGGCTGCCGTCGGTCACGAGAGAGAGAGGGACGGGTAGAGAGTGAGGGACGTGAGAGAGAGTTAGAGAAAAATAGGGAGGATGAGGGTTTTATGAGAGTTGGAAATAAAATCAACTTCATAAGTAGGAAACCCTCTTGGATTAGGAAACTTTTACGTAGGAAGAAAAGTTAGGTCAAAAGACACTTATTCTCCTTTAGTTTTGCCAAAAGACAAACACCTCCCCAAATTCAAGTAAAAGACACTAAAACTTTCGATTAAAGTCACAAAGTTCCCCCCAAACTCTCAAAGCATTATAATTAACTCTCTATAATTAAATTAACTTCCCAACACTTATAATAATATCACAAAATACCCGTAGTCACAAAACGGGGTATTTCAGAGGAAGCTTCATTGGTGTAGGTGGGAGAAGTTGTGTGCTAAGAAGGGAGATGGGGGAATGGGATTCAGATGCCTAGAAGCCTTCAATTTAGCACTGTTAGCAAAACAAGGATGGAGAATCTTGACTAACCCAAATTCTCTTGCAGCTATTGTTTTGAAAGGGAAATATTTCAAAGATTCACAGTTTCTCTCTGCTGAAATGGGATCTGAACCCTCCTATCTATGGAGAAGCATTTTAACAGGTAGGCAGCTACTCTATGAAGGTTTGAGGCATGTTATTGGAAATGATCAAGATACTTACATTTACAGGCATAAATGGATTCATACGGGGGGGAGGTAGGAAGATATATATGTAGGGTTTTGATTCATGGATGCCCAACAAAAACAATAATTAACCATGCAAAACCCTCCAAGGATCAAAAGTCAAGAGACATAACGATGGTAAAGGAAGAAATCAATTAACACACCTTAGGGTTCTCCTTTGATGACTTCAAACGCGAATTGTGTCACGTTCTCTATATTTGATCCACGCCTAGAGTTTATTTCTAGATCTTCAAATCATTGGTGCTAGCCCGGAAAGAGGAAGAGGAAGAAGAATCACGCAAAACGAGATCGAAACAAGGAGGTTTCGGCCTCCTTGTGGGCTGACGGGAAGGGGGCGGCGAGCAAGGGGGGCGGCGGCTCCTTTGCTTGCTTGCTCTCTCTCCTTTTGTTCTCTCCCACTCAAGTTATGATCAATAATGACATGAGTGTGGGAAGGAAGGAAGGAGTGTCCTTTGTATAGTCCAACAATTCCTTGCCAACTACCTAAAGGACTTATTCTAGTCCTACTAGAATTCAATTTAGTCCATTCCTTGTAAATTAGTCCCTACTAAGTTTGCAAGGTATTGCAAAGTGATCCATCTAATTAATTAATCCAATTAATTAATTCCCAAATCTAGTTCAAATCTATATAGCGTGTGACCCCATAGGTTCTATCTAGTTGGTAGCAACTATTTGCTAATATGGAGCGATTTCTAGCAAAACATCCATTCTAGCCAACTAATAGAATAGTCTTCTTGACAACCTTTGTACAAGTAATTGTCTCATCCCTTTGTCTCTATATCCGGATTGGACACGAGACATACAAGTCACACTCGTATATCCAATCCACAGTTTCTCGATCCATGGGAATAACTTTATTCGTGCAAATAACATCAATATCCCATATTGATTTATTTGAGTCTGGCCAGACATTCAATAAGCACTATCCCTCGGGTGGCCTAGGATATTTGCTCCCGTTATGTGGGAGGGAAAAATTCTATCTACGTCCACTACGATCTCTAAGCTTGCTTCTTATAGTATCCGGTACACGCCTTTATAACTACCCAGTTACGGTGTAGCGTTTAACTCTACCAAAATCACAATAATCCACAACTAGAATATCTAGCGACTTCAAGTATAAGGATGACAATACCATTGCACCGCGAGAAGCGCTTGTGACTTAACATAACGTGTATGTAGCCTTCTCGGAGATGGGTCAATCCAGTGCGCATTACCCTTAATGCACACCTATGTGTTGGATCATGATATCTCCGTATCAATCCAACCCCATACTAGTCTATAGATGATTGTAGATAAACAACACAATTGTAAATCTAAGGACTTCATTATATTAAATATCCAATAAATAATAAATGAATTTTCTAGCCATATACAAATTCATACTAAACTAGATTGCCTCTAGGGCATCTATTCCAACATTATAGCCATCCTATTTTGGGAGCAAATACCAGGGTAGCTGAACTGTTTAATGAGGAGGGACAATGGAATCACAATCTGGTTGTACAGTCCTTTGCTGAGAGTGAATCTGAGTGTATCTTGCGAATACCTCTCTGCCGGGTTAAATCAGGTGATAGTCTTATATGGGGCCACACAAAGAGTGGAGAGTACTCTGTGGCTTTAGGGTATCATGTGGTTAAGAAACTTTGTTCTTCTCATTCACACACAGATGATCAGGAAGGATCCAGTGTACAACAAACAAATGTTTTGGAGGGGAAGATTTGGAACCTACAACTTCCGAGAAGATTAAAATCTTTGCGTGGAGACTCTTTAAGAACTATCTACCCCTAAAAAACAATCTAATAAGCAGGGATTGCAAGTACCTGTTCAATGTCCCTTTTGTGACAAAAGTGTGGAAGATAGACATCATCTGTTTCTTCAGTGTTCTGCCATGAAGAAATTTTGGAAGAAGTCTCCGTTTGCGCCAGATCTATATAGTCCTGAACTTCAAAGGTTCGATTTTGGAATGGTCAAGAAGCTCAAATCCCAAGACCTTAGAAAATTCATCGTTCTCTGCTGGATTATATGGAGTAGAAGAAATAAACTTGTTATGGAGGGGAAGCAGTTTCAGATTTCAACAATTGAGGAAGATTCTGTCAACTATTTGGAAGAGGTAGATCTAACCTTGCTCAAGAATTTCTCGCCTAGTATCCTGATGGAGTCCATTCCTCAAAGCTGGTCACCACCACCGATGAACTGGCTCAAATTGAATTCAGATGCCTCCATTGACAAGAAGAACGGTTTGGCCTGGGCTGGAGGTGTTGTTCGTGACCATCGAGGCCAATTTGATGCAGCGATGCATGGCTAGATCCCCTTTTCATATGATATTTTGGTTTGTGAAGCAAAAGCTCTCCAACTGTGTTTTACCTGGTTTAAGAACCACTCTTCTGCGCCGATTCAAGTTGAGACAGATTCCCAAGCGATGGTTCAGAGTATGAAGAAGGGGATGATTGATATGACCGAGAGGGGAAGGGTGATGAATGAACTGAAGATGTGTTTGGGAACAGAGATAGCCACAACAATGAATGGTGTAAGGAGGGAGGCGAACTAGGTGGCTCACCATTTGGCTTCTGTTGGGCTTCAAGAAAAGATCTGGGCTTCTGACTTAGTGGATCCACCGAGCTTCCTATCGGGCCTTTTAGCCCATGATATTATCTTGTAATGCTAGTCAGTTTTTTGTTTAAATTTGATTTGTACCTATTGGGTTTTGGTCTAGTCCCCCCAATAGCTCTTGAGGGTTGGGAGCCCTTTTAATTCCAAGCGGGTTAATACCGCCCTACCACCGTGTAGGTTCTTTCAAAAAAAAAAGAAAAAAAAAACCTTAATCCATAAACTAGGGAATAATAGCTTCAACATTAACAGAGCTCTCTGGAAGAGGAGGCAGACCATGGACTCCAGGAGGAGAAGGCAACATTGGAACAACAAGATTGAGACCTTCATGAGTTCCAGAGCCAACAAAGAAAGCATCAGCAACAACCACTTCAGCGGCAGGGAGGGCCACCACTGGATCCGCATGACAGAGGACATTTTTAAGGGGGTAAGACAGCAAGTGGAGTGGCTTCAGTGACTGGAATGACATGAGCCAAACTGCTCCTGAGCTGCCTCCCAACTAGAGGCACCATCTGAAACAGCAACTGACATGAAACCAGGATAATCTGATGCATAGAGATAAAACTTAAAATTAGAATTAATATTTGTCGATAAAGCAAGCAACTCCAATGGCTTGACCGAGATCATGAGCTTGATGAAAGAGCTGATCCACTGTGAAGTGCTCCTTGTTAAAGACCATGCTGTTTCTGGCAATCAACAAGGTCCACAGAATGGCTGGAGGCCAATGCCAATTCGGCTGAGCCTGTAAAGTTTTTTTTGGTCTTAGCCACCCCTTGATCCAGGATTGAATATCCACAAAACTGCAAGTGGGGTTATAAGAAAGAGCCATATGTCATAAATCTTGAGCCTTAAAGCATGATGAATAAATATGAGTAGAAGTTTCGGGATATAAGAGACAAGTATGACAATGCAGAGAATATGATGGAATGTTAGAATGAAATTTATCAAGGGAGGGAAGAGAGTTAGTTAAGTTACGGAAGAAGAGACCAATAAATTTACTTGGAAGTCCACAACCAACGGTCTTTCCAGTTAATGTCATAACTATTTTTTTTAATTGAATCTTCCTAGATTGAGTTAGAGGAGAGGAGTTATTGAAATTTAGAAGAGAATAAGATGATTTAACTGTGAAGATTCCATGAGTGGTATAGGCTTCCAGAAAGGGGTATCAGTATCTCGTGTAGTTATATTAGAGTTGGCCAAAATGTGTCTGACCATCCAAGCAGGAAAGAGTTGCTGGATCAGTATTCCATTGGGGAGGATCAGCAGTAAGAAGTTGTGAAACCCATTTATAACTATTATCTCATCAGATAATGAAAAACACTCAGAAATGGAACCAACTGGCACTGAATCAATCAATCCCCCAGATCTAATCCAAATGTGATTTCCTTTAGCCACTTTCCATCTTAAACCAAGAGAGAGGGTGTCTCCTTTACAGATGGCTTTCCAGGCACAAGAGGCATCAAGATTAATTTTAATTGCAATAAAGGGTTTCCTATTATACTATTTTGAGGAGAAATATTTAGTATATAAAGAATTAGGAGAGGTAACTATCCTCCAACTGTTTTTAGAAAGTAAAGCATTGTAAAAACATGTAATATTTTTGAAACCTAAGCCCCCTCTATTAGTCTTGTTGCACAGAAAATCCTAACCGAGCAAGTGAATACCTTTCTTAGTTGTGTTGCCATAACAGACGAATTTAGAAAGAGTTGATGGAATATATTCCCTATCATTTTTTTGGAAAGAAGCACACTGACATCTTTTAGAAAGGAGCACAATGACATTGGGTACACTGACATTGAGTACTATTAAGCACTGACATAATCAAAAAACTTCTACAAAAAGAATTCAAAAATTGGCCACTCCAGCCTGAGCATCTTTCATGTATTTTCTTCATAGTTTGCTTAATGAGCTCTGTGTTGTTTCCCTTTTGATTTATATATATATCTAAATACTTTCCTATACTAGTTTGGTCTAGAACACTTAAATCCTGGGTTAGGAAAAGTATATCATCATGGGTGAAGTTTGGGATAAAGACCAAAGATGACTTAGTTATATTAATATCTTGTCTGGATTATTTATCATAGTTGTCCAAAATGTCTCTAAGATGACTTCCCACAGAGGGGTTACCTTGGAAAAACAAAAAAGTGTCATATGAAAATTGCAGATGAGTGATTGAAGATGATCTATAGTAAGGTATCATTTAATAAGACATTCTTCCTGTGCCACAGTTAGAGTGCTCGAAAGAACTTATGTACACAGTGAAAAGAGAAGGGGTGAAAGAGGATCACCCTGTCTGAAGCCTCTATTAGGCATAAGAGTTTGGGAAACAGAGACATAAATTAGAACTTGGTAGGAAACTGTAGAAATACATTGCATAATTAGTTGAATAAATTTGTTGGGGAAGTAAATCTGGTGTAGCAAGTGCTCAAGAAAGTCTCATCTAACTTGATCAAAAGCTTCAGAAATATCAAGCTTTAGGGCTCCTAACTTTGGTTGTGAATTATTTTTGAATTTATGAATAGTAAAATCAAGATCTTGACCAATAAGAATATTATCTTGACTAAGTTTCTGAAGACAGAACGATTTTGGTTAAGAGACACTAGGGAGGGAAGAACCTATTTAAGTCTCGAAGCCAGAACTTTGGCTATAATCCTATATATAACATTACAAAGACTAATTGGTCTATAATCATTAAATCTAGATGAATTTTGGTTTTTTGGAATTAGAACAATAATAGTTTTATTTATTTCCCTAAGCATATGTCATGAGTTGAGGAAAGACAGAACAAAAGTGGTGACCTTAGTTTCCACTATGGGCCAAGCCTTTTGAAAGAAGATCGGTTGAATACCATCGGGGCCTAGGGATTTAAGAGGAGACAAAGAGAAAACTACATTTGTGATTTCCTAAGCATTGAAGGGCGCATTCAAAACCTCCTGTTCTTGAGGGGAGAGCATTTTATCTACATTAAAGAGCTGATTGAAAGCAATCATATTGTTGTTTTCTTGCATCCACACTTGAACAGAGGGGATAGGATAAAAATAGATTGATTGAAAATGAGAAACGAAGGTGCTCTGAATTAGATCAAGATCTCTTATGTTGGTTCCATCTAAAAGAGTGAGGGCCCAACTAGTATTAATGTTCTTCCTAACTTTGGTATATGCATAGATTTTTTTGGTATTCTTATGTCCATCCCTAAGCCAAGAACATCTGCTCTTTGAGCCCAATATGTTTCCTCACAAGCAAGTAGCTTATGCAACTCAAAGTTCTTGGAAAATAAGTCTTGTGTGGCTGCAGGATTAGGGATGAGAGATTGAGCTTGCAAAAGTTGTTTTTTTTTAGATTAATTATTTGATTTTTGAGATTTGTTCTTTGAGATGACCATGTCCTAAGTGCTTGGAGTGTAATAAAAAGAAGTTTGGAGACTCTGTAGCAGGGGGAACCTGGAATAGGGAGAGACCATACATACTCAATAATATTAAAGACTTCAGGAAACTTGAACCACCAAGCTTCAAATCTATTAACCCTCTTCCCAATAGGGATTTAGGGACATAAGAGATGCGAAAGCATTGGAGAGTGGTCCGAAGAGGTAAAACCAAGATTATGTATGGTAAGAACATGAAATAAAAATAGTAATTGTAAATTACACCAGGCTCTATCTAAACGCTCAAAAGTTGGTTGAGTTAGACATCTATTGTTTGTCCATGTAAACCATGATCCAACATTTCTAACTTCAATCATGCCCCAAATATTGAGAAAAGCTGAAAGCTGATCAGCTCCTCTGTAACTACTCCCCTTATCCGGCTTGGTAGAGACCGGGAGAGTGCTACTCGAATAGCGAAAATTGAGAACAAAACATCCACAAAATTTAAGTACAGGTTTTTACATTATCGTCTTTTAGGCTACAACACATGCCACAACATTATGATAATGATTTTAAACTAGTTTTCTCATCGTAAAGTGATGATACATGATAATCTACGTGAGTCTCGAATCCCGCTACTCCATAATACCAGCTCCTAGAACTTCGGGGGAATGAAACAAAGACCGCAGTTTTTCGAAAGTCAGCAAGAAATGCTGAGTGAGTTACACCTTAGCAAGTAAAAACAGTAAATGTTAAGAAAGGCTACAGGGTCACGTGTTAAATAATATAAGAGTAATAGAGTATGAGTATAACAACTGATTTCAAGAGTAAAGAAACAACGTTTACAAATATTGATTGTTTCTCGTGTATCTGATCCGTTTACCGTAGTGTCCCAATAATATTTCTGATACGTCAAAAGTTTCCGATTTAAATTGTTCACGTGTGGCAAGATCAGTTCAGAACGCGACTTAAATATAACTGTTCCCAAATGTAGAAATCGTATTATTATTAATTTCACAGTACCCGAGTAGATCAGGATAATGACCACATAAGACATTCTAGACCTTAAGTGTTGCAACACCCTCCTAAGAGCGTCAATCAAAGGAGTGGTATATAGATGTCAGGGCACACGGAGATCCTTAGCCATCCTATGATAGTAAAAGATACAAGGCGTAGAAGCCAAGGGGAACTAGCTGGTATCGGTTTTCCCGGCCGGAGCCAATCATAAGTCCAAGGCCTAGAAGCCAAGGGGAACTAGCTGGTGTCGGTGTTCCCGGCCGGAGCCAACTGTATTAAATCAAGATCCAAGCCTACGACAAGTAGACAAGGGGAAATCGCTGGTATCGGTGTTTCCGGCCGGAGCCGATCAAATTCCAAGACGTACAAGCCAAGGGGAACTAGCTTGTATCGGTGTTCTCAGCCGGAGCCAACTATGAGTCCAAGGCCTAAAATTTAAGGGGAACTCGTTGGTGTCGGTGTTCACGGTCGGAGCCAACTATAATAAATCAAGATCCAAGCCTACAACAAGTAAGCAAGGGGAACTCGCTGGTGTCGGTGTTCCCGGCCAGAGTTGATCAAAGTAAATCCACTGTTCCGGTACATGTGAATTATTTACTTTACTCCGGGGATCGAACCTGAATATCTCTTTAGGGACCCGATCCCAGGGAATCATCAACCAAAATAAAAGTAACATTACTGGTTCGTATACATTACGTTATTAATTATGTATGGTCGAGCGTGACAAGCATTCCAAGCTCAAATAATGTTTTCAATATTTGAAAACAATTAAAACATACTTATTAAGTAGGGGATGGAATACGGAAACTATTTTTCAATTAAGCAAGTAGTGGACACGAGATGAGCCGGCACGCAAGGCTAAGCATGAAAAACTCACAAGTATATTTTGAGACAGAAAATATAAATCACATTTTGACACGAAGTGAGCTAGCCAATCAAGGCTAATCATATAAATCACCTGATCCAATAGCAATTATCACATAAAGCTCATTCGATTGTTCGTAGTCCTCGTTTGCGAACCCGTCGCCCATACCAAATTTTGCGAGAAACGGTCAAGAAATAGAACGAGTCAAGACGCCGAAAGTGTCACCAGAGGTGGAGCTCGACGGGGCTTCTCCAGCTGTTCTTTGCCTCGTTTGAGGCCTCCTTTAGCTTGGCCGGACCTCCAGGATGTTAGAGAGATGGGTGGAAGAGGCTGGGTGTTGTTGGTTTGCTTGGGCTTGAAGCTCTCGTCGAGGTCGCCGGAATAATGGTGGAACACCGGCGACCTTGCTTCAGCTGCTGCTGCGGCAGCCACTTTTACGCTTCCTCTTCGTCTTTTGAGGTCATTACAGAGAGTGGGATCGAGATAAATGGGGAGAAAAGGGAGGTGGTGTCGGATCGGGTGGCTCCCGACGGTGGCAGCGGCGGTGGTGGTTGTCTTTGACGGCTTTCTTCTGCTGCTGCTACTATTTTCGTCCTCTTATTCTTCTTCTGGTCGCGCTGAGAAAGGGAGAGAGAGAAGATATGGTGTTGGGGAGGGTGGAGAAGACGTTGGTGGTGGTGATGTGCCGGAGGTGAGGGTGGTGGCTGGTGGGTTTTGTCTCGGCAAAACCAGAGGAGAGTGAGAGAGAGACGGAGGCAATGAGATGGAGGGGGAGGAGAGAGAGAGGGAGGGAGGGAGAGGTGGCTGTGTTGTTGGTGGCGTCGGGGGTGTGGTGCCGAATAAGAGAGGGAGGAGAAGAAATAGGGAGAAGGGAGGAGAGATAGAGAAGGTGACGGGGAGAGAGGGAGAAAAAGTGAGAGTGGAGTGTGTTAAAAACCACAAAAATGTGGCACATGGTTGGAAGATGAGAAAACAAAAATATTTTATTATTATTATTATTTTTAAAAGTATTAATGTAGTATAACATACATAGTGTGTATAGAATATGGCATAGGTATCGGGAGTAAATACGTATTATATATAATACATAAATCTGTATAATAAACATATTAGTATAAAGTATTTATACATAGTATATACGTAAAGTATAGGTTTAACAAAAGTATTTACATACTATAAGTTTTGGAAAAAGGCAAATACAACCCCCCTAGTTTACGTAAATTCAAGCTTTACCCCCAAATAAATGCAAAATGCATTAAAAATGATTTTATAAGACAAAGAATCAACCCACAACAATTGTAAAAATGCATAAATTACCCTTCGTTATCGAACGGGGTATTACACCCTCGAATAGAAGAAGGGCCAGGGCCTGCCTTATCATTATGGGAAATAACTTCATTAAAGTCTCCCATAAGGAAAATGGGTTCTTGTTTTGGCGGGATTGAATCAAATTGATTCAAACCTGAAAGTCTTTTATCAAAATAGGGTGAGCCTTAAACTAGACAGATAAACCATTTGCACTTTCTAGCATCTTAAACAGTTAATAGAATGAGATTTTTTTGAAGAAAAACAAATTGTAAAATGAAAAGTAGATTCATCGATCTAAGGCACACCAAAGACCACCACTAGAACCTATAGGATTGACACCAAAACTTGCGTTAAAACCTAGCTTCCTAAATCTTTTGTTTAATTTCACAGAATATTGCTTAGTTTCAAACAAGAATAATAGTGAGGACTTAAACTTGTTGACCAAGTCAAAAACTTCATGAACTGCAGAGTCTTGGCCTAAACCTCTGTAGTTCCAGCAAAATTAGTTACATGGCTGCTTTGGTGGTTAATGAGGGACAACCATCCAAAACCCGTCATTATACTTAATATAGTGAAAAGTTGAAAGTTTAAGACGTTTTGAAGGGTAAAGCAACGAAACAGAGTTTGAGGCAAGATATCTCATGCGGTTTTCGAATTCAAAAGTGAAGAATTATTTGGAAAAGGGATTAAAATTAAAATTTTCATGTATACCTTTCTGCATGGTTTTATTGATCTTCGTCCTTGGTTTCTTACCCTTTGGCCTTTGCTTTGGAATTTGCATCTGGAGGAACTTACAGCCCTTTTCTTGGGTGCCTTTTTCAGGGTTGGAGGATTGGGTCTCCTTGGATATCATTTTGGATTTGCTTCTAATAACCACCCCTTTCTTCACCTTAACCCCTTCTTTTTCGTTATTATGTTTTCCCCTTGGTTTCCTTGGAACAGAGTCTTTCCGTGCCTTCAAAACTTGATCAATCTCTTTCATCTCTGATTCTATTTGAGTGTGTTCAAGATCTTCCTTTGTGGTGACTGATGGTGCAAAATCATGATCTTTCATAAAAAAGCCTGAGTAAAGCAACATCTTGTAGGTAATAGGGAGGGTTCTCATGGTGGTGTTAGGTATATGTGAGGGAGGAGAAAGCAAAGAAGATGATGGAGGAAGTGTGTGTGGCAAAAACATGTCAGTGGATACATTTTCCCCTTTTGTAGTGGTGATTGTAGGCAACCGATGTAACTCTTGGGGAAGAGAGTAATTGAGTGCAGGAGTGGTGGTTCCAAGAGACAAAGGAAGAGAGTGAGACAGTGCATGCATCTGAGAAGCATAGGAATTGCCATGATGTGAATCAGTTTCTTGGAAAGTCGAAGGGAGTGAGAATTGAACCGTTTGATGAGTCAGAGGAGCAGTTACACATGCATGCAACTGCTCCGGCTATTGAAACGACACCTAAGCATTAAATCTTGAACTTGAGTGATTCAACTGATGTGTCTCTATTAAAGGGAGATTTTCATTTATCCTAAGTTCCTATTGGTGGTTTGGGGAGTGAGAGTTAGAGAAATAAGTGAGAAAAACTTCATTTGGAGAGGAAATGTCATCCATAGTGAAGATTAACCTTTGTGGTGGTGCTTGATCCGGATCTTGGGAGAGGGGGCTCTGAATAAACGTAAGAAACTTGTATCAAAATTCATGGTACGGTATGATCCAAACTTGGAGTGGCCTTTGATGAGATGAGTGAAGAGTTAACAATCAGGATTCACATGAAATGGAAGGCCATAGAGGTAGTGAGACTGTATGTATCTAGAATAAAGTCTCTCCAAAACTTCCACCAAATTTGAGGTACACTTTCTGTTAGAATGGCCTACTTGACCACACCGATAACAGACCTTGAAAATTCTTTCATAACTTAAGTAAATCCACTTTTTGGCTTCATTAGTTACATGCACATATGTCCCTGGAACCAAGGCTTCATCTATCCTAACCCTGACTTTGATCCTAAGACCCTGCATGTTTCTAACTTGATCAAAAGTTAGTCAACAATAAGTAGATCACCAGCCAATCTACACATGTCTGCAAGCTCTATGTAGAAACCTTCCATAGGACAATTGGGAGTTTGGAAAAAATATCCATAGTAGAGCTTGATTAGGAAATATCTCTTTAAAAACCAAACTGAGTCCATGGAATGTGACAACAATTTCATTTAAAAATTAGCTCTTATCTTCTTTTTTTCTGAAAATCGAACAGATACAAACTTCCTTTTTTTTCTATCCAACTGTGACCAAAAGTTTTCCAGTTTTTTGTGATTTCTTGTTGCATGACCACAGGTGAAAGCGATTTTCCCCAATGAACTTTGCTATCAGGGTGTCCTTCATAAGTTCCCTAAAGGGTAGACCTTTATATGATCTAAGGTAAGGACTGATACCCTTTCATATAGCCATTCCTCCACGGAATCATTGAGTGAGGAGCTATGAAAATAAGCTCTATAAGGATTAAAAATTTCAAGGAAGATACAAGAAAAACAGAGAACCAAGACAGTAAGGGAAAAAATCAAGGAAGAGAAGGGAGAGCACAAAACAGAAGCAAGAGAAATAAGTGTTCATTGGAAACTCAACTGTTGGCACTCCTAAAATAGCTTCAAGAGGATCCCACAAATATCTTGTAGATCAAACAAAGCAAGGAATTAAAAAAATGCTAAGAGCTATGCATGAAAATCATTAGAAGGATTGGGAAGTTATGAGGAAGAATAAAGTTAAGACATGTTAATCATGATTAGGGTAAAGGTGAGCGGCTCATGGAGCAGGCAACATCTCTAGGGAGAGAAAACAAGGCTCTAGAGAGAGAGAGAGAGAGCGCAAACAAAGTCCTAAAAATTTAGTAGATCACTAGCTACATCAGTCTTGAACTGCGAAAAGTCACTAATCAATGTTAAAAAACAAAGCAATTAGTAACCGCAAATACGTCCTCTTGTGAATTGAAAATACCCTTCTCTTGGACGCTTTCACCAACCGAACAACACGTCGCCACATTTCTTTTTTTCTGACTGGCGAAATGGAATTCCTAATCTTGCCTTGGAAATGGAGGATCTAACCGCTATATGAGTACTATGAGAACGAAATCTCTGATCAAGAGGCTTATTCTTGCTAATGGAAATCGCTCTTTTATATACAATCCAAAGTGACGGAGGAGATACATACTGCGTCTGGAGATGCCAAGAGGCATGACGTCGCATCGGATACACCAAAAATTGCTTGATTAATTACGTTGAATGCGTTTGAATTAATTTTTTTAAGTGATGCTTGCATGGTAGTTTATTTATTTTTCTAAAAATTCTAACACCGGAAATAGGGTTATTATAGAGAGAGAAAATCCTCTCCCCAATCTCTAGAATCTAAATTCAACCCTTCTCTATTTTTCATCCTCAACCAAGCACATCACCCCTTCCATCTCTTTGCCTCAAATCACATAAAATTGAAGCATAGTTTGGGACTCTTATTTTATAGTGAGGAGAATGAAAGGACGAAGACGCTTTCCCGGCCGCGATGGATTTCTGCGGACTTTGACCACACTCCGGCAGTCATAAAACCAACTCTCTCACATCTGGCACTTCCATACCATCCAAATCTTGACATCTACAAACAAGAGGCCCATGTCCCAGAGACCAAGAGAGAGAAAACTAGTTCATAGCGAAACCCAGTGACCGTCGAAGAATTTATGAAAAAGGTTGCCAATATGCCGATCTATTTTTTTATTCAAGGCTCCGGGGTTTTCCATGAGAAGAAACCAGCAAGGCCAAAAGATTTTTCCGACAACGGCCTTTGGTACCTTTCCCTGCCCCATGATGTTAGAAATAGATGCCCTAGAGGCAATCTTATTTTAGTATGAACATTATTTTGGCTAGAATATTCATTGTATTATTTATGGAGATATTTAATATAATGAAGTCCTAAGATTGTATTGTGTTGTTTATCTTAAAGATCCCTAGTCCATTATATTGATTAATAGGACGATCACTATAGACTAGAATGTGGCTAGATTGATATGGAGATATGAAGTCTAACACATGGGTATGCATTATGTGATAATGACATACTCGATTGACCCACCACGAGAAGGCTACATTAAATATGTTAACATCACAAGGTGGTATTATAGTCCTTAGACTTGAAGTCACTAGATACTCTAGGAATATTATGTTTTGATTCTCGTCAAAAGTTACACCGTGACTGGGTAGCAATAAAGGCGATTATCGGACATAATAGGAAGCAAGATTAGATATGATAGTGATGTAGATAGTATTTGTCCCTCCCACATATGGGAGTAAATATCCATGGCCACTCTAGGGATAGAGCAGAATTTCTAGCCAAACTCAGATAAATCAATATGGGATATTGATGTTATTTGCACAGACAAGTCTATTCCCAGGATCGAGAAACTATGGATTGGATATACTAATGTGACATTTATGTCTCGTGTCCAATCCAGATATAGAGACAAAGAGATAATACAATACAGTAACATTGCTCACAAGGTTTGTCGGATCTTTGACTATATATATTAGTTGGGTGGCATAGATGTGTTGCTAGACACCACTCTATGTTAGTAATTGTTACTACCAACTAAGTATAAACCTATGGGGTCACACACCCTATGAATTAAACTGGATATGGAAATTAATTATTAGGACTAATTAAAAGAAAGGATTCATACGCAACCACAAGCAAACTTAGTAGGACTAAATTGTAAGATGGACTAATCTGTGTATGGGCATGATTTGTATTGGGCAAATATGTAGTTATTAAGGAGTTGTTGACTATATAAAGGCATTCCTAGCTTATTATTTTAATAAGAGTATCATCAGAGTGAAAATATAAAAGTAAGGAGAGAGATAGAGAGAGGTCAAAGCCTACCGGTCCACCCCCTCCCCGCGCCGTCGGCCTTGTGAGGCGCGCGACCCTTGGGTGCCCTGTTTGCGTGATCTTCTTCTTCCTCCTTCTTGACGTGAGCTTGCACACATACGTGAGAAGGAATCCAACACAATCCTAGGTTTTGATATTCATAGAGACGTGGACACAATTCTGCGTATCGCGATCTTCCAGACAAACAAGGCACACAATTGTTTTTCCCTTACCACGTTATGATGGCTTGTTTTGCGATTCATGGAGGGTCTTGAATGGAATTTTTTATTTGTATTTTCGCTGCGTAATTCGTATCAAAACTCTAAAGTGGTATCAGAGCCACATGTCTTAGCGCATAACGTGGTTTTATGTGTTATTGTTTTATCAATTTTTACACCGTTCTTCTATTTTTCGTGTAAGACTGATATTGTCATAATGATGAAAATTGAATATGATTCAGTAGAGAATGAGCTAATTTTACGTATCCTACTGAAATTAGCAAATTCTGTTCACATGTGATGTTTCTTTTGGTAATTTGAAAAACTAGGGTTTGGGCACAGTTGGGAAAAATGTTTTCTTCTCATCAATTAGAATTAAGCACACAAGGAAGTAGTAAATCTTTAGGAAACAACTCCTAGGATTCGGCCAAGGGAGGCCGCGCCCTACCTTCTGGCGCGCTGACCGAGTGGTCCTTAGGGGTTCGGCCAATACCGATTGATGCGACTCTTTGGACCGTTTTGACCTAGAAAATCCCAAATTAAACTAAAATTGACCAAGTGCATTATTAGATTTTAACTGTATTATGTGCTTTTCGCATGGTGATTGGATGTGGCTTAGATGTGGATGATGTAGATGTTTATTTTTGCGGTTTGGTTTTATTGTAATTCATATAATTAATTAAGTTTTACGACCCACGTGTCGTCTTCTCCTCAACTTGTGAGGTATCTCTATTTATATAGGTGCTAGCTAGTATTAGATAGTTAGAAGATAGCCAAGACATGGAGAAGAAGCTTAAAGACCAAATAAATCACAAGATGACGTTATTCCACAAGCTAAGGCGTATAGAATAAAGATGGAGGCACATGGAGATGAGCTTGCTATTTTTATGGTTTATAGATATTCCTATTGGCTTGGGAATATCTTAGTTTTAGGAGACCACATCCACATCATGTTTATTTTATTGTTTGCTTTTTTATCTTGTTATTTATTTTTGGTGTATGGTTGATGCATGCAAAACGTAACAAGATAATAATTAAAAACCCGAAGACTTTATTTGGTATTTACCAATCCACATAAGTAGATCGAGTTGATTGGATCAACAAAAACAATTAAAATTGACAAGGAAATCCCCCAACAACAAATATTGTGTTTTCCCTTCTCGTTACTTAACACTCATCAAAACTATAATGAATTAAACTCGGGCTTTCCAAAGCAAGGCGATTTGATTCTTCATAGGATGGCACGATGGCAAAAGCGTAATGTGCAATCGTTGAAGTAAGAGGATAAACGCAACTAAGCTACTTCAATAGGATTGAAAGTGAAGGGGTGTACGGTAGGTAGAAACATAGGATCAATACTCTAGAAGGGAGGGGGGTTGAATAGAGTATGCACACTTTTGCCAAACTTTGCAAGAATAGTGGTTTCAAAAGATTTGTAAATAGATTCAAGGCCTTGAAAAATTAGTTTTAAGCTCTTGGAATAAAACAGTTAGAGTAAACAGAAGAATAAGTCTATTTCAAGTCCTTGAAATGAGTTTTAAACCCTTGAAATTAAATTCTTGTGAATGCTGCAAAAGTTTGAAGTTTTAAACTGAAAAGTAAATGCAAGACACAAGATATATAGAGTTCATTCCACTTGGACCTACGTCTCTACCCCAGGGATCTTATCCCTGTAGGATTTTCAAAAACATTCTTATTAATGACCAGCTAAGCCCTGGATCTCAAGCACAGAGAGATGCCTTACTCTATTACAACATGTGGTTCTCACTAAACTATCTAGTACCTGATCAAGCTATCTGATGAACTACGAATTCTCTACTGTTCACCTTGAAAAATCCTTGGGAATGAGAACTAGAAGTAGCATAAAATGATATACAAATGAAGTTCAGAACAAGAAGAACACAAAAAATGAAACTGCAGTGAGTATGCTGTATTCTTCTGATGCTATGGATTGAGA
The DNA here is from genome assembly GCA_023055425.1 of Linanthus parryae. Taxonomy (NCBI): domain Eukaryota; kingdom Viridiplantae; phylum Streptophyta; class Magnoliopsida; order Ericales; family Polemoniaceae; genus Linanthus; species Linanthus parryae. The sequence goes on along the minus strand of JALGPY010000002.1, from coordinate 130,807,574 downwards.
GATGAATCTGCATCCTTGATGTTTGTCAATCCTTGATTGTGTTGTGTCTCTGTGAATTGCTCTCAGTTGTTGTGTCTCGAATTCCTTCAGCAGCTCTGCTAATTGAAGATCTTCATGATCTTCTTCAACAAACTTTCCTGAAAATTAGCTTCAGATCTTGACTCCTCTAACATCTTCTTCCAACGACTATTAGTTCAGTATCTTCCAATATATTGATTTAATCTTGTTGGAAGTCTGTTGAGTTACTTTATGGCATAGCAGATCAAACACATAATCAAGTCATCAAGAGTTTCCATTCCTGAAAAACATAAGTTAGGAAACAGATTCCTATAAAATAGGAAACACAATATCCCTGCATAAGTGGGTCAAACAGATGATGTTAGATCCTGTAAACTGTGTAAAAACACTTTGTCTTTCATCATTCAATAACATCTAATCATGCACAGGGCTTTACGAGTTGAATAAAGTACAAAAACTCCCCCTAAGTTCATGCATATAAAGCTCAGTCAGTTTCAAGGGTTTGAAAGATGTTTCAAGGCCTTGAAATAGACTAGCTATTTCAAGTCTTGATCCTTCATTGAACTTACAATCTCACCCTTTATGAAAGACAAAAATATAGTCTTCCAATCTGTTTGATACTGTTATTCTGCAAAAAATACTCATTAGCACATAGGAGAATTAATCATATAATATCAACACATAATGTCCAAAAGATCCAACTTATTAAATTGAAAAAGCATGTAACAACAGAGTTTTCAGATAATCCTAACTGACCAAAAACCAGGTCACCTAAACAGCAAAATAGCAAATAAAAACCTAAATTTCTCCTCCTTTTTGACTTTCATCAAAAAAAGAATGAGAATATGTTGGATCAATGTTTGGAAAGATTTAAAAGGAAATTGTTTTGAAGAGATAAAACTTCTAAGGCTTTGGAAAGGAGTCCAAGGCCTTGAAAAGGAGAAGAAAGAGTAGGCAAGAAATAAGGGGTATGGTCTTCATCTCCTTCCTTATCTGCATCTTCTTCCTGACTATCTTCCTCATCATCCTGTTCTTCTTATTGTTCAGCCACATCATCACCTTTTTCACCTTCTTTCTCAAACAAATTAGCAGTAGTCACAATTTCTGGCACATTGGACTTCTTAGGTTTCTTCTTCGTGAGGTCTATGAGCAGTGCACCTGAATCTGGAATGTCTTCTTCTTGATCTTCATCCACTTGTTCAACGTCCACCTTCTTGCCTTTACCTTTGACCTAAGCAGCCCTTCCCGGAGTTGAATGCTCACTGGATAGATCCTCTGCTGATTCAGCCTTTTTGATACTCTTCTCAGCTGGAGACACTTCCTCCGCCACATCAAACAATGTCATACTCCTGAACATGTTTCAACCATATACTTCACATGTCTGAGATGAGTGTCAAACCCATGCTGATTCTCCTTTACCTCATCAATATCCATCTGAAGTTATTTCAGCAACTGGAGGGTCAAGGGGTTATCTTGAGACTGAAAGGTTTGGCTAGAAGTGGGAGTCAAAGATTTAGGTTTTAGAAATTTCTTGAAACCCAACTCTTCCTCTGTCAAATCTGAGTATAGCTTCCAAACTTTAGCACTGGTTTTCACCACACCAATCTTCTCAAAATCCTTCGCATTGAGCATAAGAAAACCAGTGGTCACTGATTCTTCCCTATCAGTTGGAATTTCAAAGTGTTGGAAGAATAAGGTGAGCAAGTTGGCATATGTCAAAGGGTGTTTTCTCTAGTTGGTTTGGTTTTATAGCATGTGTACCATCACAAGAATTGGAAGATCAATTTCATAACCATGCATAACCAAATACATATAGTACAACTCCCTATTAGTTACCAGCTCCTTTGAGTGTTCCCTAGGTACCACACATCTCCTTAATATGGTAAACAAAACTTTGGCTTCAACAGTTAGCACAAAGTGTGTTAACTGCTTAGATGAGGCAGGGGTATTTGGTAGAAAGAACTCTTCTTTTGCTAGTTTCAGGGCTTCACTCTTAGGAGGGTAGTTACTGGTGTAATATCTCTTGGGACAACCTAAAACATTTTCAAAATCAGCATGATCTAGTTCCATGTCAATGCTAGCAACCTTAGTCTGAATCACCAGATTGGCAGACTATTTGAGTTGTTTCATGTTTAGGTAAAAGAATCTGGTGAGCCTAGGGTAAGCTAACTCCGGGGGATTTAGAATAAACCAAAGAGAGCTTTTCTTCAACATTTTGATGCATTCGAGATTCATACCATGTAACATAGGCATACGAACCAGACTACAGAAAGAAACTGGTCTAGAATGAAATCCATCAAGCCACTGACCTCTAGCAACATTTGTAATGAACCATGTACTATTAGGGGCTGATTTCTTACCAGCAGCTTTCTTCTTCTCTGAATAGATCTGTAGTGCCTTCTATATGTTCTCATCTGGTTCATCTTCTGGTTTATCCTTTGTAACCTTTTCCTTTCTTTTTCCCCTTGTCTGCTTTGTCAGCCTTCTTCTTTGTCTTCTTGGGGCTACCAATCTGAATACCCTTCTATTTTTCTGGTGCAGACTCCACTGCCTTTTTCTTCTTTTTGCTTGATATTAGGGTCTCATCTTTCTTGGCCTTCTTCTTGGGAGGAGGAGGAGCTATGTCTTCTGCAGTAGGGGTTTTTGAAATGGAATCCCCACTAATGGTCTGAACCTCTTCCACAGTGATCTTTCTTTTCTTTCTCTGTTGCAGCCTTTGAACCACCAGCCATATTTATTTTGTCTGAGTCTCTTCTGGTGCTCATTAGGGTTTGAAGAAGAAGAGAGAGAGGTAGGATAGATACGAAGGAGAGAAAGAAAGAAGGAGATAAATAGAAGAGAATTTCAGTTTGTAAAGGAAACAAAATATTTTCTCTGATCTTTGAAGATTTGATAAATCAAAAAGATTCAAAATTGTGTGTGCCGTTGGAAATAAAAGATATAATACTATTTTCTTTTTAAAAGAGATTTTTCATAATTGAGGGGCAACATTAAGAAATTATCTACTAAGATAACACCCAACATTGAAAGACCCATAATTATTGACTAATTAACTTGCAGTCTTATTTTGAAGGCTTTGGAAAGGGTTTCAAGGTCTGGAAAAGATGTATCATGTAATGCACATATACTCAAAGCTTTGAAAGGATTTTCAAGGCTTTTAACATCAGTTCAAACCTTTGAAACACATAATACTTACATGATTCTCCCCCCAAACCAAAGCTTCCTTATTTAGCATGCTTAATTCCAACCTTAAGGCTGAGAATCTTTCATCTGAAAATGGTTTAGTGAAGATATCTGCAAATTTCAAGTTAGTAGAAACAAATTCAAGAACAATATCACCTTTCTCTGCATGATCTCTGATGAAGTGATGTCTAAGATCAATGTGTTTTGTTCTTGAATGCTGAACTGGATTCTTTGTAATTGATATTGCACTTGTGTTGTCACACTTGATAGTTATATCTCTGAAATCAAATCCAAGATCTCTCATTTTTTGTTCTATCCATAACACTTGTGAACAGCAAGCTCCAGCTGCTATGTATTCAGCTATTGATAGTGCAACTGAGTTTTGCTTCATTGAATGCCAGCTGATTAAAGATGATCCAAGGAATTGACAGAATTCTAATGTACTCTTTCTATCAACTTTATATCTTGCAAAATCATCCTCTGGATAGCCACACAAGGAGAAGTTAGAATGTTTAGGATACCAAAGCCCTAAGTCTTTGATATCATTCAGATATCTAAAAATTCTTTTAACTGCAGTCAAGTGTGATTCTTGAGGATCAGCTTGAAATCTAGCACACATGCACACACTGAACACGATATCTGGTCTACTAGCTGTGAGTTAGAGTAATGATCCAATCATACCTCTATACTCTTTCACATTCACACTCTTATCAGATTCATCCTTGTTTAAAGACAATGTAGAACTCATAGGAGTCTTAATCTCTTTGAACAGAGACATATTATACTTTATTAGCAAGTCCGTTTTATACTTGCTTTGATGTAGGAATATGCCCTTCTTCATATGATGAATTTGAAGTCCAAGGAAGAATTTCAATTCTCCCATCAAGCTCATTTCAAATTCCATGCTCACAGGACTTGAGAGTTCCTTGCACATAAGATCATTAGTAGCTCCAAACAGAATATCATCAACATAAATTTGAACTACAAGCATATCTTTCTCACGAGTATTTATGAAAAGGGTATTGTCTACTAATCCTCTTTTGAAATCATTTTCAAGTAAAAACTTTGACAATCTTTCATACCAAGCTCTTGGAGCTTGCTTTGTCAAGTTTGTAAACATAATCTGGAAACTTGTCATTTCAAAACCTAGAGGTTTAGAAACATAAAATTCTTCTTGCAGATATCCATTTAGAAAGACACACTTCACATCCATTTGAAATACTTTCATGTTTTTGTGAGATGAAAATGCAAGTAGAATTCTTATTGCTTCTTACCTGGCAACGGGAGCAAAAGTTTCTTCATAGTCAATACCTTCTTCTTGAGTTTAGCCTTGAGCTACCAATCTATGTTTGTTTCTGATTACTTTTCCATTCTCATCTAACTTTTTCCCGAATACCCATCTGGTGCCAATGAAAGACTGATTTCTTGGTGGAGGAACTAGATTCCAGACCATGTTCCTTTCAAACTCATTGAGTTAACTTTGCATTGCTATAATCCAGTCTGCTTCTTGTAATGATTCCTTCACAGTTTTAGGCTCTACAAGAGAAATAAAAGCATTAAAAGCACAAAGATTTTTCAAATGTGATCTGGTTTGTGTACTAGTGGTTGGATCAGAAATAATTTAATCAGCAGGATGAGATGAGAGATATTTGAATCTCTTTCTTGGTGTCCATGGTTCAGGCTCTCCAGTTTGCTTTTCAAGTCTGTGAGAACTTGAAGTGGTGGCTTGTTCTGTTGTCTTCTCTGGAGATTCTTTTTCAACGCTTTGAACTTTGGTTTCAAGGCCTTGAAAATGTATGTTTTTTTTCCTATGACATTTCCTTGGATCCGTTTGAGAATTCTTCTTCAGTATCTGAATCATTCTTGTTTAGATTGAGATCTGCAAAACCATAACTCAAAGAACCATCATAGCTTTCATAACAACTAACATGAATGCTTTCTTCAACAAGCTTGGTTCTCATATTATAAACTCTATAGGCTTTTCTTGTTTGTGAATAGCCAAGAAAAATACCTTCATCACTTCTTGCATCAAATTTACCAAAATTGTCCTTACCATTATTGTGGACAAAACAAGTACAGCCAAATGGTTTGAAGTAAGAAGTGTTTGGATTTCTTCCCTTGAACAAGTCAAAGGGGGTATTCTTCAGAATAGGTCTGATCAAGAACCTGTTAAGAATATAGTTTGATGTATTCACAGCTTCTTCCCAATAATATTTTGGCAACTTGTTTTCCAGAAGCATTGTTCTTGACAGGTCTTCAAGAGTCCTGTTCTTTCTTTCAACTACTCCATTCTGTTGAGGAGTTCTAGGAGAAGAAAAGTTGCGACAAATGCCATTCTTAGAACAAAATACATCAAACTCAAGTTGATCAATCTCTATACCATGATCACTTCTTATGGAAGCAATAGGTAGGTTTTTCAATGTTTGAAGTTCTCTACAAAGTTTTGAAAATTCAGTGAGAGCTTCAGATTTTTCTTTGAGAAACATAACCCAAGTATATCTAGAGAAATCATCTACAATGACAAGAATTTACTTCTTACCCTTTGGAGTTGGAGTTCTCATAGGACCACAGAGATCCATAAGCAAGAGTTCAATGGGTCTAGTAGTACTTACAAAGTTCTTTGGCTTGAATGAACTTCTAGTTTGCTTGCCTTGTGCACATGCCTTGCATACTTCTTCATCTTTGAACTTGATAGAGGGTAAGCCTCTTACCACGTTCTTGGAAACTAACTTTGTCAAGGTCTGCAAGCTAATGTGTCCCAAATTTCTGTGCCAAAGCTTTGATTCTTCTTTCAAGGCCTTGAGACACTTTAAGTTTTCACCTGCAACTTTGTTAGTTTGAAAAGTATAAACATTGTTTGATCTAGAGGCTTTGAGGATGCAGTTGTCAGAATTCTCATTCTGCACCACACATTTCTCTTTATCAAAGATAACCTTGTTACCATTGTCACAAAAATGAGATACACTAAGCAGATTAAATTTGAAGCCTTCAACTAGATACATCTGAAATAGAATTCTCAGAATGTTTACCAACTTTACCAATACCAAGAATGTTGCATGTGCCTTTGACACCAAGTGTAATTGATCCTTCCGTTTGCTCTTTCAGTTCTGAGAATAGAGATCTCTTTCCACTCATGTGTCTTGAGAAACCACTATCCATAAACCAGTTTTGCTCTTTGATCTTGGTGACAACCTCCAAACACCATTCACTGCCTTACCCAGCTGTTAGACCAAGTGCTGAATTTAAATTCATATTCAGGGTCAACCATGTTAGGTGGTCTATCCCTTTAGGAACCCAAAATTGTCTAACTTGTCCTTTGAGATGGAAGGGAAAGGTGTTCCTCATTATGTGAGGGTCTCTTCTTCTAAAAGGACAAGCATCTTAACATGGCCAATCTTATTGCAGTGGTGCACTTGGGAGATGTTTTGCTTCCAGCTTTCAAAAATCTTGTATTGTTCTTCTTTGGAAAATTTGAATTGTATCCAATACCAGTTTTTTGAACAGACTTTAAGCTATCTCCAAGAATCAAGTTCAAGTTGTGTTCTGAGCCTGCAAGTTTTGCTTTGACCAATTTAGATTCTTGAAGTTTCTAGGTCAGAGTAGTCTTTTGTTTATCCAATTCATCAACTTGATGTCTTATATTAACAATGTTGTCAGTCAAGAGAGTGTTCTCAGTAACTACTTCCTTGACTTGTGTTTTCAAGGATTTGAAACTGGTTTTGAAGGCCTTGAAATCACTGTCAGTTTCTTCTGAGAGATTTCAAGATTCTGATTCAAGCAAACAAGATATAATTTTTTTTTATTGCTCATGAATTTTTTCTTTGAAAACTCTAATTTCTTTCAGATAGTCCTATTCGTTTAAAAGAATTGTTCTAAGATAATCAGAGAGGACTTATGTTGGTTTTGAAATCAAGCACTTTACCATTAACTCAATGTTCTTTTCAGAACTTTCATCATGCTTGGATATAAAGTATAGGTTGGCATGTTCTCCCTAAGATTCAGAGTCACTTGAGGTGTCTGAATCACTCCATGAAGCTATCATAGCTTTCTTCTTTCTATCATGATCTTCCTTCTGAAATTTCTTGCTTTTCTTGTGTGGACAGTCTCAGCAAGTGTCCTGCATCACCACGCTCAAAGAAATTCATGAATTTAGGATTATTACCATGATAAAAAGATTTACCTTTGTATTCTTTGCTACTAGAGTATCTATGTCTCTCTTTGTTGAAGTCCTTGTTTCCAAAGTTTTTCTTCATTTTAAGAATTCTGGTCAAGGCTTAGGAAATCAAAGCAATTGGATCTTCTTCATTTTCCTCTGTTTCAAGGCTTTGAAATGTCTCATTCTCCATAGCCTTGAAAGCCAAGTTCTTGACATGTTCATGTAGTTCTCCATCAACTTCATTCATGGATATCTCATGTGTAAGGAGCTTCCCTTGTAGGTCATCAAATTGGAGTGATGAGAGATCTTGAGCTTCCTCAATAACAGTAGTCTTTGGTTCCCATTTTGCCTTTGGAAGACTTCTAAGAATCGCCCTCACTTTTTCTTCATTGTAAATATCCTTTCCCAATGAATCAAGGTTGTTGACAATGTCAGTGAATCTTTTGAACATGTCTCTGATTGACTCATCTCCATTCATATTGAATAACTCATATTGTCTGAGATATATGTTGATCTTGGTTTGATTGACTTGGCTGGTTCCTTCAAAGGTTACCACAAGCGTATCTCGTATCTCCTTGGCAGTCTTGCAACTTAGATCTTGTTAAATTCATCTGCACTCAAAGCACAATATAAGAGATTCATAGCTTTATAATTTTTTGAAAATTTTTCTAACTCAGATGAAGAAAGAAAGTATTCAGATTTGGGAGTTCTTATCCCATAATTCTCTATGTAGAAAGTATGAGGACCATTCTGGATGATAGTCCAGAGTTCCATATCTTGATCAATGATGAACATTTTCATCAAAGCTTTCCAGTGGAAAAAATTGTCTCCACAGAAGAGAGGAGGTCTGTTAGCAGCTCTTCCCTGAGAGAAACCACCATCACCTATAGTACTCATAATCACAAGATGGTCAAATATATGCAGTGATAGAAGCTCTTATACCAATTGAAGGGGTGTACAGTAGGTATAAATACATGATCAATACTCTAGAGGGGGGGAGGGTTGAATAGAGTATGCATACTTTTGCCAAACTTTGCAAGAATAGTGGTTTCAAAAGATTTGTAAGGAGATTCAAGGCCTTGAAATGAGATTCAAGCCCTTGGAATGAAAACAGTTAGAGTGTGAAATGAATAATTCTGTTTTAAGTCCTTGAAATGAGTTTCAAACCCTTGAAATGAAACTGTTTTGAATGCTGAAAAATTTCCAAGTATGTAACTGAAAAGTAAATGCAAGAGACACAATATATATAGAGTTCAGTCCACTTGGACCTACGTCTCTACCTCAGGGATCTTCTCCTTGTAGGATTTTCAACACAATTCTTATTAATCAACAGCTAATCCCTAGATCTCAAGCACAAAGAGCTACCTTACTCTGTTACAGCTTGTGGTTCTCACTAACCGATCGAGTACCTGCCCTAGCTATCTGATTAACTAAGAATTCTCTATTGTTCACCTTGAAAAATCCTTGAGAATGAGAAATATAAGTATTATCAAAATGATATACAAATGAAGCTCAGAACAAGAAGAACACAAAAAATGAAACTGCGGTGAGTATGCAGTGTTCTTCTGATGCTATGGATTGAGACATGAATCTGCTTCCTTGATGTTTGTAAATCCTTGATTGTGTTTGTGTCTCTGTGAATTGCTCTCAGTTTTTTTGTCTCAAATTCATTCATCCGCTATGCTTTTAAAACACTCAGTTTGAATTGAAGATCTTCAGGATCTTCTTCAACAAACTTTCCTGAAAATTAGCTTCATATCTTGACTCCTCTATCACCTTCTTCCAACGGCTAGTAGCTCAGTATCTTCCAAGATATTGATTTGATCTTGTTGGAAGTATGTTGAGGGACTTTAAGGCATAGCAGATCAAACACATAATCAAGTCATCAAGAGTTTCCAGTCCTGCAAAACATAAGTTAGGAAACAGATTCTTATAAAATAGGAAACACAATATCCCTGCATAACTGGGTTAAACAGATGATGTTAGATCCTGTAGACTGTGTAAAAAAAAGCTTTGTCTTTCATCATTCAATAACATATAATCATGCACAAGCGTTTAGGAGTTGCATCAAGTACAGAAACTCCCCTTAAGTTCATGCATGTAAAGCTCAATCAGTTTTAAAGGTTTTAAAGCTTTTTTAAGGCTTTGAAAGCTGTTTCAAGGCCTTGAAATATACTAGCTGTTATCTATGGGATAGATAAATAAGGAGTTATTTTCCCAATCGAACCAAGAGTTGCATATGATGCAATTGGAGGTGTTCCAACCCAAATAACAAATTCTTTCGTGACTTGCCAAAGCAAGCTCAAGAAGAAGTGAAATATGGATATTGGCTATAAAGTATACGATATTTTCCGCATTAATGGTGAGGGATATTAATCCGATAAAAATAGTGGGAGCTGTATTTGATAATCTTGTCTTTGTTAAATATAGTCATATGTTAACAAAATACTAAAACTTGTATATTTCTCATTTTGTAGAATTCCAATGGAAACCAATCTATCTATATCAACTCCATCATTGCGGCCTTTCCTTAAGAATGATAAGCTGTCTGGAATCAATTTTTTTGGACTGGTACAGAAACTTGAGAATTGTTCTCAAGAATGAAAAGAAATTGTATTCTAGAGGATCGAGTTCCAGAACCACCAGCGCCCAATGCTTCCGCCGCCATTAGGGAGGAATATCATAAGATTGTTGACGATTCTAATTATGCGATTTTCCTGATGCTATGCACCATGACCTCTGAGCTTTAGAAGCAACATGTGAACATGGAGGCGTATGATATGATCATACATTTGAGGCAGCTCTTCGAAGAGAGACTAGGCATGAGAGGTATGAAGTATCTAAGGCTTCTTCAAATGTCATCTGTCAAAGGGGAACCCAGTGGGACCTCATGTACTGCGCATGATTGGGTACTTAGAGAATCTCACACGTCTGGGGTTTCCGGTGGGTCAAGAGTTGGCCACTGATCTCATCCTGCAATCGTTGCCGGATAGTTATAGCCAGTTCATTACGAACTATAACATGAATGAGATCAACAAACCTCTGACAAACTTGCTCAATAAAGGATGTTCAATAAAGGAAAGTGAAAGCGAGTTGCTTCGACGTCCAAAGGGAAAGGCAAGGTTGTTGAAAAACCCAAGGAAGTTGACTTGAAACATGTTAGCGGGGTGGTTAAGGGTGCATGTCACTATTGTAGTCAGACTGGCCACTGGAAGAGGAACAATCCCAAATATCTGGAACAAAAAAGGCTTGGAATAGTGATTCCACAACCACCATGTATTTTTTTATAAATTTCAATCTGTTTATTTGGGTATTGGATACTGGTTGTGGATCTCACATTTGTCGAAATGTGCAGGATCTAAAGAGAAGAAGACGACTGGATAAAGGGGAGATAGACTTGCGCGTAGGGAATGGAGCAAGAGTTGCATCATTAGCCATATGCGTTTATGAGTTATCTTTATCTTCAGAACTTATTCTAGAATTAGACAATTGTTATTATGTTCCTGCTATGAGTAGAAACATTATTTCAGTTTCTTGTTTGGACAAGAAAGGTTTTTCTATTAAAATAAATGACAAGTGTTGCTCCATTTATTTTGATGGTTTGCATTATTGTAATGCTTTATTTTCTAATGGATTACATATCCTTGATGTAGATAGTTCCATCTATAGCATAAATACCAAGAGGATTAAAACTAATGATTTAAATCCTACTTACCATATAAACGAGAAAACCATTTATACACTCTGTAAAGATGGCTTTATAGACTCATTTGATTATTAATCATATGAGAAATGTGAATCTTGTTTATTAGGAAAAATGACAAAGTCCCCTTTCAAGAAGAAAGGTGAGAGGACTAGTGAGTTATTGGCACTCATACATACTGATGTGTGTGGACCGTTTCCCACGCCTGCCACAGGTGGTTATCTTTATTTAATCACATTTACAGATGGCTTCAGCAGATATATATTTTTATACTTATGAATTACAAATCCGAATCCTCTGTGAAAGACAGTAATGTAGACAGAAATACAGGATCAAACTCTATTGGGGGGGGGGGTTGAATAGATTATGGCAACTTTTTCCAAAAGAGTGGTTTCAAAAAGTTTTGTAGAAAGTAGAAATTATTTCAAGGCTTTGAAATGAGTTTCAATTCCTTGGAATCAGAACAGAGAGTAGAAAGTTTGATGATAGTTTTCAAGGCCTTAAAATGGGTTTCAAGTACTTGAACAGAAAACCTGTTTTGAGCAGTAAATGAACAAGTGCAAAAACTGAAATGCAGAAGGAAAGAGACACATGATATATAGAGTTTAGTCCACTAGGACATACGTCTCTACCTCATGGATTTTATCCCTGTAGGGTTTTTAACTCAATTCTCATTAATCAAAGCTAAGCCCTAGATCTCAAGGACGGAGATTTTCCTTACTCTGTTACATCTTGTGGTTCTCACTAACCTATCTAGTACCTGCCTAGCTTAACTGATTCAACAAGAATTCTCTGTTTTTCACTTCAATAACTCACGAGAATAAGATAAGATAAGTATTATCAAAATGATATACAAATAAAGTACAGAAAGACGAACACTGAGAAATAGTGAAGCAGTTGAGTATGCAATGATCTTTTATGTTGCTAGTTTGAAATTCAGATTTGTAGAATCTTCCTCAAACATATTCTCCTAAAAGCAAGCAACATAACTTGACTCTCTAACAGCTCTTCCCAACGGCTAGTTGCTAAGTATTTTCAAGGATACTGACTTGATCTTTAATTTAGAGAGTGTTAGGAAAGTCCAGGAAAGATTGCACAAGCAGAGAATCAATTTCACAACTATATGTCCTTTTCTGCAAACACACAGATTAGGAAATAGTTCCTGCAAAATAGGTAACTAATTAACCCTGCAAAATTAAGTCAAACAGAGAGATTAGAAACAATTTAGAGTATCATATTGGTTTGTCTTTCATCATAAAATAAGACATGATCAAGCATAGAAGATCTGGAATCAGATTAGAATGAAAATCTCCCCCTAAGTTCATGCCATATACTGTAGTATGTTTTCAAACCTTTAAAAGTTGTTTCAAGGCCTTGAAACAGTGCAGTTTCAAGCATTTGAAACATGCTGAACTTACACTTTGAATGTTCCGAGAATTAAAGAACGAAGTAGAGAAGCAACTTGACAAGAGTATTAAGTCTCTATGATCGGATCGCGGATGAGAATACTTAATCCAAGAGTTTGAAGATTGTCTTAGAGAATGTGGGATCTTGTCCCAACTCACTCCACCCGGAACGCCACAATGGAATAGCATGTTCGAGAGGAAGAATCGAACACTGTTGGACATGGTTTGATCTATGATGTGTTAAACTGATCTTTCAATATCATTTTGGGGACACACTCTAATAAGTGCAACTTTCACCCTTAACAATGTTCCATCCAAATCAATCATGAAGACACCATATGAGATATGGATGACAGCGTAAACCTATCTGCTTTTTCGCAAGTGTACGATCAAGTAATATAGAGTATGTAATTGTGACTCTGGTTGTCGAACCCACGAGAACAGTTTAAGTTATTGCTAATTAGAATTAGAATTAAGCACAAAGTTGTAAAAAGGAGGAAGGTTTGGGATTTGACTCTACTAAATTGTAATAAATAAAAATAGTAAAAAGCTTATTTTATTTTTCTGTTGAATATTTTGCAGAAATTGTTGTAGTTGTGAAAGTCGATAATTCTAAAAATCTAGATTCCAGGATCCCCTAGGGTTACTCTCCAGCTTTCATGGTATATTTGATTTCAGAAACACACAGTGGTTTTGTTTATGCCAGCATACCAATAGTACAATCTCCTCTCGGTCTCATGCACTTATCACTCGACTGCAGATTTTCGGGTCCTCTCGGTCCACCTAAATCTGCAGGTTCGTTCTAAGTCTGCTAGGGTTACAGGTTCTCCTCTCGGTCTCCCCCTAAACGTCTAACAGTTGGTCTAATGCTTCTGGGCTAGTCCCCTGATTCTTTTCACCTCTCGGTCCATCAAGGCAGAGTACTAAATCCTGTCTTTTCTTCCTAACTTTCACTGGTCACTCTCGCGCACCAGATCCTGTCTGTAACACTCCTGGGTGATCAAGCCATTCATGTATGTAAATAAAATCAAAGACAGAATAATAAACAAACCATCCTGTATTAAGACTTAGCTAGCCATGCATCTGAAAATCAAAACAACCAAGTCTGCTGAATTCATAAACCCTAGGTTCACCGAGAACCTAGGAAAAAGGTCTAGCTAGCTTGCATTATTTAAAAACAACGTTTCATAAAAAGAGAAAAGATCAAACTAGTTATTTTTCTGAAGATACTGGAAAACTGCTCCAATCCTGCTCTGCTCCAACCCTGGCTGCTGTGAAAACTGGCTGCTGATGATGATGATAGCTGTGAGTGTGTATGCGTTCGTAACCCTAAAACAGTGCTGGGACACCTCCTTTTATATTGCCACAGTCTCCAAAACTGATGCACGAAATTCCTGTTTTACCCTCGAAAAGACCCGTCCTGGAAGCTTCTGGAACCCGTCTGTGCGTTCAAACGCACACTTCCTGCGTTCAAACGCAGTGCGTATGAACGCACACCCTTCTGCGTTTGAACGCAGGCCTTAGCCGTTTTTTCCTCTTCTGGCTCCTGAACCCATGCGTTTGAACGCAGCTCCTCTGCGTTTGAACGCACCCCTTGGCCGATTCTTCTCTTGAGTGTTGAGTCCTGCGTTTGAACGCACCACGCCTGCGTTTGAACGCAGGACTTAGCTTTTCTGCACTTTGGTCTCTGACTCCTGCGTTTGAACGCAGCCTGCCTGCGTTTGAACGCAGGACTTAGCCAATTTCTGCCATTTTTCCTGCTGCTCCCATCTTGTGCGTTTGAACGCAGCTCCTGCGTTTGAACGCACAACTTAGCATTTTTTCCTCTTTTTTCTGCTCAGCTTTCCTGACACGCTGCCTCCCTTCCAAGTTAATCTCATGCATTTTTCGGCACCTGTTACCTGCACATCATAACACGCACCCGCGATCATATCCAACAAACAAAAGTATGCATAAAATTACTCAAATTTTACAATCATGATCTATAAATCTCTGCCTCGTATCAGGTGGAAAATAAGCTGAAAATGGCCAAACTCAACTCTCACAGGGTTAAAACCAATGGTAAAATGATGTCCCAAACTAATACATTTTCAAGCTGTCAAAATACCCCCACACTTATCTCTGCTCGTCCCGAGCAGACCCTTGCATACTGCCCTACAGACCCATTTTTTGCATACTTTAATTGCATACTTCCCCTCTTTCACAGATTCAAGACACAGACCAAAACACTCAATAGACGACTGACTCAGATACAGAATATACACAAACTGACTCAAGACACAGCTATTTTTTTTTTAAATATATTTTCTGAAATTGGGCAACCTCTCTATCATAAAATGAAATCATCAAATCCTCACAAGCTCATTTCGAAATTCCACAACACGTAGCAAGAAATGATATAAACTGATCCTGTGCACAAACTCACTAAGGTATCCCCAAACATCCACCAAACCAACCAAGATAAAGCACATCTTTTGACTTTGAGGGTCCAGGCATCTATAGTCAACAGATAATTTTTCTTCGCCAAGTCATTTGAGGTTTTCAGACCCTCTTAGCCGTTATTGCGTTTGATTTGCAAATTGTACCATTGCTGGGAGACACAACTCCTGTGTAATACGGCTTGACTTTAATTTTCCTCTTAAGCTCTAAATTGGATTGAATCCCAATTTTCCATGTGAATGGAAGCACATTATGTTGTTTTTCCTTTAAGCACCAAAAAATTTTTTTCTCTTTTTTTTTCATAATCCCCTCTGTTTTTACAACTGTGCAGTAGAGCGTTAAGAGTGCGGGCTTTTTAGGATTTTCTCTTGGAACCACCTTAAGGGATGGTGGTGTACATTCTCCAACTTCGCTTAGGCTACAGATTTGTACCACATAAAACCGACTCTACACGAAGGTCCACCCCAGATTCCAAGAGTCCACCAGTTTCCACGGGAAACAGAATATTCAACTATCTAAAGACCAAATCTGCCTAGCACAATAGAGAAGTCAAAAGTATGCCTGTTATCTACTTTCCACATTCCTGAATACCCGGGATAGCCTGTCGTGAAAATTGTGCACAAAATACTAAAATTTGAAGTATCCTTGCTACGGTGCTTCCTACTCTCATAAGCTCTTTCATTGGACTCTCTTCAGTTTCTAGGTCCTAAGTTGCCCTTTCTCAGAAAAAATATTTATTAATTTTCCCTATTTTTTTTTTATATTTATATTTTTTTTTCTTTATTTATTTTTTTTTATTTTTATCATGCAAGGTCAGAAAGGTTGGTGGGTCGACTCAACATAAAAAACGTGCTGACTCAAAAAAAATGAAAATAAAATAAAAAATAAAATTGACAAAAATATGCTGACATGGCTATGCAGGAGGACACGATTCCCCACCCCCACACTAGAGGTGGCGCGTCCTCGCGACTCTACTGCTCTGGTCGGTAACTCGAATCTGTGTTCTCCGGAGTAGACTGGTCAGTCGGCTCGGGAGATGGTGAAGGGGTTCGCCCTCTGGCGCGTTTCCTCGCAGCATGGCGTGCTGCGGCAGCGGTACCAGCGTGGCTGGCACCGGGATGGGCACTACTGGCCCCTGGGTCTGCATGCTCTCTCCTAGGTGGGTACTGGGTACCGGGTCTGCCGGGGTCACCGACACTGTCTGCATGTTCGGGGCTCGGTGTGGGGTCATGGCCAGAGAAGCTATCATAGGGCCGGCTATCCTCCATTGTCCAGCTTGGACAATTATCACTCGAATAGCGGTCCGGAAAATTAAACCGCTTACCACGCATGTTGCTCTGAATTTCAGCAAGTGCCGACTCATGAGCTCTCATGGCGGCTGTGTGAGCGTGGTAGATATGCTTCTGGGTCTTGAACAATTTGCCAAGACCCCTGGCCATTTTCTTGACCGTCCTTACCAGGTAGTTCTGTACTTTTTCTTGGGCCTTAATTTTCTTTCTGACCCACTCCTCATGCTCAGTCCTCTCCAGGCGCCCAAAAGAGCTGCGCCTGGCCCCTCTGCTGGACTGCCCCAAGTCAGGGTCGGCCTGCCTGTGTTCGCTGGAACTGGCAGATCGGGGCAGTGGGAAGGGACCTGGTAAGGCTGGAAAACCCCCATCACCGGGAGGAGGTGGTGGTGGCATGCCAACACCCCCACCCTGAGGTGGAACAACATCATCATCATCGTCCACTTGGACATATTCAGGAGGCCCGTGAATGGCCTCATGCAGCGCACATCTCATGTTCTTGTACTTGCGTACTTGAACTGGTCTAATATCTCTCAGCTCGCCAGGAATGACCACAAGATAATCCTGCGCCATTTTTGTTAACATCCCCAAAAGACCGAAACCCTTCTTGCTATGAGTCTCCCTCCGTTCCCGGAAAAACTCACAAATAATCTCCGGTAGGCTCACAGGCTCACGGGCCATCAGACAGTAAACAAGCAGGGCAATATTATAATCAATGTGGGTAAAGTGTTTTATACCCACAACTCTGTTGTTCACCCACTCTGTCCACCATCTCGCCTCTCGAATCAGGTAAGTCGACGGGAGTTTCCGGTAGGAAGGGCTCCGTTCAGGGTGGTACCAGGCAGCGCCGGGTACACCAGCACACAGGGTGGTCAAGATCTGCTCACTCAACTGCTCAGATGGATGACGTCTCAGTTCCTGAAACTGACAGTCATCCAACACTAACTCCAGACCCAGACTCTCTCGGATACTCTCTGGGGTGATTTGAATCCATCTCTTTCTGCAGTAAATCCAGTCAATTGACTGGGCTTCACTGTTCATGCACTGCTGGAGATTGCTGTAAATCTCCTTAGCCAGCACAGAACTAACCTGCAGATTGGTAAACCCAGTAAACAAATCCCCAAAATGATCCTGCCCAGTATAGTCGAACAGTTCATCCCCCATTGCTACCCTATCACGGGGAAAGGTCCTCTCAGCGGGTATGTCATACCGAATCTTTTTGTCTTGCATAAAGAAACGGTGAGCCTCCATGTTAACAAACCTATGGTCGCAGAAATGGTTAGCCCTAAGCAAACGGCAGTCGATGATATTCAAAGGTGCAATTGCCCTATCTGGCCTCATGTAAGGTTGATCCACCTCCATTTCAAGATGCAAACAGTAAAAATTGAAAATACTCAAAGAGAATGAAAAGATAGAACCTGGGTACCCGGAGTGATTCTTACGGGTACAGATCTGGAAATTTCTCTCTGAAGTGAATCTGTTGGTGTTTGGATCGACTGAGTTGGATCACCTCCACATTGTTCCTGACCTTCTGGTGGTCCTGCGGTGGTCGTCGGAGGCTACTGGCGGCAGACTGCTCTGGCGGCTGCTAGGGCAGAGAGAATTTTCTAGAGAGAGAGTTGAAAACTGGAAGACTTGTGTGAAAATGAGTCACTGTCATCCGTACAGTATATATAGGCAAACTTTCAGAAATTGCAGAATGGCCCCAAAATTTCAAAATTTTTCAAAATTTTCCGAATTTTTTTTTGATCCCGCTCAAATGTGCGTTTGAACGCAGATCCTGCGTTTGAACGCACTGCTTAATTTTTCTGGAATTTTTGAAGAACTGATGATCTGCGTTTGAACGCACGATGTGCGTTTGAACGCAGTGCTTGAGTGTTTTCTGAATTTTCTGGGTATGATGAGTTGCGTTTGAACGCACATGAGTTGCGTTTGAACGCAATTCTTATCTTCTGCATCTCGGATGAGCTGCGTTTGAACGCACAAGAGTTGCGTTTGAACGCATGCCTTTGTCTCTCTAGAAATTCTCTGTTGATTGGGTCTGCGTTTGAACGCAGGATCTGCGTTTGAACGCACGTCCTTAGATTTTTTCACCTCTTCTTTGTCATCTTGCGTTTGAACGCACATGAGTTGCGTTTGAACGCAATGCTTATCTTCTGCATCTCGGATGAGCTGCGTTTGAACGCACATGAGTTGCGTTTAAACGCACCACTTGGTGGCTGAATTTTTTTTTTCTGTCTGCGTTTAAACGCAAAAGTGTTAACCGTTTCCAGTGCTTATCTGTCCTTTGGTGGGGCTGCGTTTGAACGCAAGGTCTCTGCGTTTGAACGCAAGGTCTCTGCGTTTGAACGCAAGTCTTCTGCGTTTGAACGCACGCCTCTGCTTCCTGAAACACTGAGTTCAACATTAAATCCCTCTTTATCACTTTTCTCTCGAATTATGAACATTGTAAAAATTTTATAAAAACAACTAATCTATGTTGGGTTGCCTCCCAACCAGCGCTTGTGATTTACAGTCGATAGCCCGACTCTGTTACCTCTGCTGTAATCACGGAATGTCGAGGTAAAGTGCCTCTACCTCCATGATTTCCTGAGGATCCCTGTATGGCTTGACTCTGTTCCCATTCACCTTGAAAACTGTATTATCCCTCGGGTTCTCCAGCTCCACCACTCCCCATGATGTAATGTCCTTCACAATAAATGGTCCAGACCATCTTGAGCGCAGCTTCCCTGGGTAGAATTTCATCCTTGAATTGTAGAGGAGAACCTTCTGCCCGATTTCTATCTTCTTTGGTAGAATGCGGTTGTCATGCCACTTCTTTGTTTTCTCTTTATAAATTTTGGCACTCTCATATGCAGTTTTACGGAATTCCTCCAGTTCAAGGAGTGCCATCTTCCGTTTATTTCCTGATAAACTGTGATCCATATTCAGCTGTTTGATTGCCCAGTAAGCTTTGTGTTCCAATTCTACTGGTAAGTGACATGCTTTTCCAAACACCAGCTGGTACGGGGACATTCCCAGCGGGGTTTTGTAAGCAGTTCTATATGCCCAAAGTGCATCATCCAGCTTTAACGACCAGTCCTTGCGTCCTGGATTCACAGTTTTTTCCAGTATGCTCTTTATCTCCCTGTTGGACACCTCTGCTTGCCCGTTTGCCTGAGGGTGATAAGGCAGTGATACCTTATGGATAGACACCCCATACTGCTTTAGAACCTTGGCAAAGACTTTATTGATAAAATGAGAACCTTCATCACTGACCATGGCCCTTGGTGTTCCAAACCTAGTAAAGATGTTTCGTTTGAGGAACCTTTCCACGACTGACGCATCGTTCTTCTGACAGGCTATTGCTTCCACCCACTTCGACACGTAATCCACTGCCAATAAGATGTAGAGATTTCCCAGCGACGAAGGAAAAGGACCCATAAAATCAATACCCCACACGTCGAAAGGTTCGACTTCCTGCCAAAGTGTCATGGGCATTTCATTCCGCTGGGAAATATTTCCTGTCCTTTGGCATCGATCACAACTCTGCGCATAATCATGGCAGTCCTTGAAAACTGTTGGCCAGAAAAATCCTGACTGCAGCACCTTGTGAGCTGTTCTCGGTCCGCTGAAGTGTCCCCCACACTGTGCTGAGTGGCAGTGCTGAATTACCTCCAAAATTTCGTGACATGGAATGCACCGTCGGAGAATATTATCTGCCCCTTGCTTGAACAGATAAGGATCGTCCCAGAAATATTGCCTGCAATCTGAAATAAATTTCTTTTTCTGCCAAGGGGTGATGTCTTCAGGGAGTGCTCCATTGACCAAATAATTGGCTATGGCATAGTACAAGGGCCGTCTATTGGTCTTGATCTTCATAATATGTTCATCTGGAAAATTTTCTTGAATGGGCACCACTTCTTCTGTAGGTTTTTCCAGACGAGATAGATGATCAGCTACTACATTTTCAACTCCCTTTTTATCCCTGATTTCGACGTCAAATTCCTGCATCAGCAGAATCCAACGCAGCAGCCTTGGCTTTGCATCCTTCTTTTCCAGCAAGTATTTCAGTGCACTGTGATCTGTAAAAATAATAACTTTAGAGCCTACCAGGTACGATCTAAATTTATCCAGGGCAAAAACGACTGCCAGCAGCTCCTTCTCTGTAGTCCCATAGTTAATCTGCGCCTCATTCAGGACCCTGCTGGCATAGTAGATGACGCTGCACACCTTGTCCTTCCTCTGTCCCAGTACTGCGCCCACAGCGTAATCACTGGCGTCGCACATCAGCTCGAACGGGAGTGTCCAGTCTGGTGTTGTGATAATGGGTGCAGTTGTCAGCCTTTCTTTAAGCACGTCAAAAGCCTCTTTGCAGGCTTCATCAAATACGAAGGGCACATCTTTTCCCAGCAAATTACATAGTGGCTTTGTAATTTTTGAGAAATCTTTAATAAACCTCCTGTAAAATCCTGCGTGGCCCAAAAAACTCTTGATTGCCTTCACTGTGGTTGGATACGGCAGCTGCTTGATCACCTCTATTTTTTCTCTGTCTACTTCCAGTCCTTTACTGGAAATCCTGTGTCCCAGCACTATTCCTTCAGTAACCATGAAGTGGCATTTTTCCCAGTTGAGTACCAGATTTGTTTTTCTGCAGCGAATCAGAACTCTGGCTAGATGGTATAAGCAATCTTCAAAGCTGTCCCCGAATAACGAAAAATCGTCCATGAAAACTTCCAAATTTTTCTCTATCATATCAGAGAAAATAGCCATCATACACCTCTGGAATGTTGCTGGAGCATTGCATAAGCCAAATGGCATTCGTCTAAAGGCGAACGTTCCATACGGGCAAGTGAACGTCGTCTTTTCTTGGTCTTCTGGATTTATATAAATCTGGTTGTAGCCAGAGTACCCGTCCAGAAAGCAGTAATAAGCATGGTGCGCTAGTCTGTCCAACATCTGGTCCATGAATGGCAGTGGAAAGTGGTCTTTCAGTGTGGCATCGTTCAGCTTCCGATAGTCCATACAGATTCGCCAGCCAGTGACAGTTCGCTGGGCGATCTGTTCCTGATCAGCATTCTGCACTACTGTAATACCCCCTTTCTTCGGTACACACTGGACAGGACTCACCCAGGTGATGTCTGATATGGGGTATATAATTCCTGCTTCTAGCCACTTCATGACCTCCTTACGTACCACATCTTTCATAATTGGGTTTAATCTTCTTTGAGGCTGGATGACTGGCTTCTTTCCGTCTTCAATTCTTATTTTGTGCATGCAATAGTCAGGACTGATTCCCTTTAAGTCTGCAATGGTCCATCCTATGGCTTCTTTATGCTCTCGGAGTACCTCCAGTAGCTTTTGTTCCTGTTCCTGAGATAAAAGAGAAGAAACAATTACCGGCAGGGTATTATTTTCACCAATAAAGGCGTACCTGAGGTGTTCTGGCAACTGTTTTAATTCTAGGGCTGGTGGTTCCTGCAGTGACGGGACCAGTGTCATTTTCTGCTCGCCTCCTTCATCCCTGTATAGCCTGACCCAGCTTTCTGTTCCCATGATCTGCTCATCCTGTTGCTCTTCTGTTTCTTCTGGAAATATGTCTTCAAATTCCTCCCATACATCTTCTATCTCATCGCTTTCCAGGTCATCAATTACCTCTACTGCAAAACAGTTTTCATGCCCATAATGATCGGGAAGTTGGAGAGATTTGAAAACATTAAATTTTACTTTTTCTTCATTGATTTGCATGGACAGCTCTCCACTTTTGCAGTTAATAATGGCTTCACCAGTAGCCAGGAAAGGTCTGCCCAGGATCAGCGGAACCTCTCCTGCCTCCATATCCAGTATCACAAAATCTGCTGGAAAAATAAGCTCTCCCACTTTTACCAGGATATCCTCAATTACTCCATAGGCAGGTTTCACAGATCTGTCAGCCATTTGAAGCATAATTCTTGTTGGGCGTGGCTCTCCGACCCCCAGACTTTTGAAGATGGTCAGTGGCATCAGGTTGATGCTGGCACCCAAGTCGCATAAGGCTTTTCCTGTGTATGCACTGCCCAGGGTTACTGGAATAACAAAGCTGCCAGGGTCTTTCTTTTTCAGTGGTAGACCATTTTTTACACAACTGCTCGCTTCTGCCGTCAGATTCACTGTTTCGAAGTCACTCATTCGCCTTCTACCATACAAGATGTCTTTAAGAAATTTCGCATAAGTAGGCATTTTAGCAAGTGCTTCAGCAAAGGGTATGTTTATCTGTAATTGCTTGAATACCTCCAGAAATCTGGCGTAGTCTTTGCTGTCATCTCTCTTGCGTGTCTTCAGAGGGTAAGGAACCTCCTTAGAAGTTGGCACTGTCTCTGGATTACCCTCATTCATCTGCGCTGCTTCCTGCTCGACCGAACCCCTTTTCTGAGGGTTAACGGTTGAACTGTCTTCCCGGTCAATCACTTCCTGCTCAATAATCTTGGACTTTTCTGCGCGTGCATGACTGGGATACGGTGGATCCTGCAGTGCAATTCCACTCCGAGTTGTGATAGCATTGATTTGAGCGCGTGGATTGTTCACTGTGTTAGATGGTAAATTCCCTGGGGCTCGTTCTGCCTGGTTCTGTGCAAGCTGTCCATTCTGTACTTCCAAGTTTCGGATAGCAATCTTCATCTGGCTTACATCAGCAGTTAATGATTCCATTTGTGCGAATCTAGTTTCCAACTGTTTATTGAATTTCTCCATATAGGACTCAAAATGTTGCTGAGACAGGTTTAGTTGTGGTGCTGCTTGTACAGGCTGAGCTGGAGCTGTCTGTTGTGCCTGTGGCCTGTGCTGGAATCCTGGTGCATACACTGCTGCATTGGGGTTTCTGTATCGAAACCCTGGATGGTCACGTGTGCCTGGTCTGTAGCGACTAGGATCCCACTGCTGCTGAACATAGTTGGCATCTTCGGTCTGAAGCTCCAGAATTGCTGCGTCAAAATCAGGTTCGTCCACTGATGCCACCGGCTTCTTTTCTGTATACACCTTCTTGACTAAGTCCTGTACCACTTTCGTGAGATTGTCAATCCTGTCATCTACCACTGGTTCTGCTGCTGCTGCGAGCCTGCGGTCATCAAACAGGCGAGTATCCTGTTTGGCTAATTGCTTCATCAGTTCGTATGCTCCATCTTTATCCACATGGTATAGAAAGTTACCCCCAGCTTCCCTATCAATCCTGTCGGCATTCTCCCTGTCAAGTGCGTGGTAGAATACCTGCAGAATCTTTGCGTCCCCGAAGCCGTGGTTGGGGCATTTTTTAACGAGTCTCATCAACCTGTCCCATGCATCTACCACTGTCTCCCCCATCTGCTGTTTGAAAGATAAGATCTCGCTCTGCAGCTTGATAACGCGGGATGCAGGGTAGAATTTTGCCAAGAAATCAGCAACACACCCTTCCCAGGTAGTGATAGACCTCGGTGGTCTTGCCTCCAGCCAATCCTTTGCTGTTCCGAACAAACAGTATGGGAATAAAATCAGCTTTAGCGTGTCCGCTTCGACCCCTCTATACTTAATCTTGTTGCAGTAATCCTCAAATTTTCCAAGGAAGTCGTTTGGATCTTCATCTGCTTTCCCATTAAAAGGACAATGGGTCTGGGCGGTCTGAATGGTGGATGATTTCAGGTCGAAGTGCTCTGCTGTAATGGGAGGCACTACAATAGCTGGTTGATGTCCTCCGGTTGGGACTTCAAAGTTTTCGACCAGTGCCCTTCCAGACCTGTTATAAGTCCTCTGATTGTTCCTGGCAGCAAAACCTGCTGCTATCAGCTCTTCAATGTAAAGAGCCATCTGTGCTGGAGTACGTTGCGGCTGTCCTGTGGGTGTTCCTGTTTCGGTTGTGGTGTCTTCTCCGTGCTCAGACATCGCGGCTCGGTGTCTGCGACTTTGCTCTCTGAAAAGTTTTTCGGGATCTTCAAGTGGTGATACCAGTTTGCTGGGCAATCTGGGCATAAACTAGAATAGCCTGAAAATCAGATTTCAAGAGCAGTAAGTCGAAA
The DNA here is from genome assembly GCA_023055425.1 of Linanthus parryae. Lineage (NCBI taxonomy): Eukaryota > Viridiplantae > Streptophyta > Magnoliopsida > Ericales > Polemoniaceae > Linanthus > Linanthus parryae. Next base: position 130,783,380 of record JALGPY010000002.1, on the reverse strand, counting down.
GAAAGTAACTGTAAAAATAAAAGAAAAACTCTGAGACTTATTCTAATGTCTCTTTAACAAAAACTGTAACCGTTCCCCGGCAACGGCGCCAAAAACTTGACAGCGTAAACCTATCTGCTTTTTCGCAAGTGTACGATCAAGTAATATAGAGTATGTAATTGTGACTCTGGTTGTCGAACCCACGAGAACAGTTTAAGTTATTGCTAATTAGAATTAGAATTAAGCACAAAGTTGTAAAAAGGAGGAAGGTTTGGGATTTGACTCTACTAAATTGTAATAAATAAAAATAGTAAAAAGCTTATTTTATTTTTCTGTTGAATATTTTGCAGAAATTGTTGTAGTTGTGAAAGTCGATAATTCTAAAAATCTAGATTCCAGGATCCCCTAGGGTTACTCTCCAGCTTTCATGGTATATTTGATTTCAGAAACACACAGTGGTTTTGTTTATGCCAGCATACCAATAGTACAATCTCCTCTCGGTCTCATGCACTTATCACTCGACTGCAGATTTTCGGGTCCTCTCGGTCCACCTAAATCTGCAGGTTCGTTCTAAGTCTGCTAGGGTTACAGGTTCTCCTCTCGGTCTCCCCCTAAACGTCTAACAGTTGGTCTAATGCTTCTGGGCTAGTCCCCTGATTCTTTTCACCTCTCGGTCCATCAAGGCAGAGTACTAAATCCTGTCTTTTCTTCCTAACTTTCACTGGTCACTCTCGCGCACCAGATCCTGTCTGTAACACTCCTGGGTGATCAAGCCATTCATGTATGTAAATAAAATCAAAGACAGAATAATAAACAAACCATCCTGTATTAAGACTTAGCTAGCCATGCATCTGAAAATCAAAACAACCAAGTCTGCTGAATTCATAAACCCTAGGTTCACCGAGAACCTAGGCAAAAGGTCTAGCTAGCTTGCATTATTTAAAAACAACGTTTCATAAAAAGAGAAAAGATCAAACTAGTTATTTTTCTGAAGATACTGGAAAACTGCTCCAATCCTGCTCTGCTCCAACCCTGGCTGCTGTGAAAACTGGCTGCTGATGATGATGATAGCTGTGAGTGTGTATGCGTTCGTAACCCTAAAACAGTGCTGGGACATCTCCTTTTATATTGCCACAGTCTCCAAAACTGATGCACGAAATTCCTGTTTTACCCTCGAAAAGACCCGTCCTGGAAGCTTCTGGAACCCGTCTGTGCGTTCAAACGCACACTTCCTGCGTTCAAACGCAGTGCGTATGAACGCACACCCTTCTGCGTTTGAACGCAGGCCTTAGCCGTTTTTCCTCTTCTGGCTCCTGAACCCATGCGTTTGAACGCAGCTCCTCTGCGTTTGAACGCACCCCTTGGCCGATTCTTCTCTTGAGTGTTGAGTCCTGCGTTTGAACGCACCACGCCTGCGTTTGAACGCAGGACTTAGCTTTTCTGCACTTTGGTCTCTGACTCCTGCGTTTGAACGCAGCCTGCCTGCGTTTGAACGCAGGACTTAGCCAATTTCTGCCATTTTTCCTGCTGCTCCCATCTTGTGCGTTTGAACGCAGCTCCTGCGTTTGAACGCACAACTTAGCATTTTTTCCTCTTTTTTCTGCTCAGCTTTCCTGACACGCTGCCTCCCTTCCAAGTTAATCTCATGCATTTTTCGGCACCTGTTACCTGCACATCATAACACGCACCCGCGATCATATCCAACAAACAAAAGTATGCATAAAATTACTCAAATTTTACAATCATGATCTATAAATCTCTGCCTCGTATCAGGTGGAAAATAAGCTGAAAATGGCCAAACTCAACTCTCACAGGGTTAAAACCAATGGTAAAAAGATGTCCCAAACTAATACATTTTCAAGCTGTCAATGGACTGGGAGGCGTCCCATAGTGTATTTTATGGAAAATTGTGGTTGCCATGTCTATGTAAAGCGTTTACAAACTAACAAGCTAGGCCCAAGTCGGATACGTGTAAGTTTGTGGGATATCCTAAGGAAGCGAAAGGATATTATTTCTACAATCTAGTCGAGAATAAAGTGTTTGTTGCTCGGACCGGTGTGTTTCTTGAAAGAGAGTTTGTATCTAAAGAAGAAAGTGGGAGGACTGTAGAACTTGAAGAAATTCAAGAACCACAAATCACTGATGCTACAATGGAACATAAACAGGAACCACATGATGTTGTGGAGCAACCTGTTCAAGTAACAGAAGAACTTCGTAGGTCGAGTAGGGTGTGTCAGGATCCATAGAGGTATGGACTTCTCATTACTGACGTACTACTCATTGATGATGAGCCTGCTACCTATGGAGAGACCATGAAAGTTCTAGACTATTAGAAGTCGCTTGAAGCCATGAGATCTGAAATGAAATCCATGTACACCAACAAATTAAATACTTTGGTGGAATCACCCCAAGGGGCTCAACCCATATGGTGCAAGTGGGATTCAAGAAGAAGACCGACATGGATGGAAATGTGATTGCCTATAAGGGTCGATTGGTGGAAAACGGATTCAGACAGATTCATGGTATTGACTATGATGAAACCTTTTCCCCAGTCACGATGACACTACCGGAGAGTTTTGAGGATCCAGAGCATGCCAACAAAGTCTGTAATTTTCAACGGTCCATTTATGGATTGAAGCAAGCTTCTAGGATTACGTTTAGATGATGCAATCAAAGAGTTTGGCTTCATCAATAACGAATATGAGTCTTGTGTTTACAAGAAGGTTAGTGGTAGCTCTGTTGTGTTTCTGGTCTTGTATGTGGATGACATACTACTCATTGGAAACGACATTCCTACCTTGTAATATGTTAAAGATTGGCTAGGGAAGTGTTTCTCAATGAAGAACTTAGGGGATGCAACTTATATACTTGGTATCAAGATCTATATGGATAGATATAGGAAGTTGCTCGGCCTAATTCAAAGTACATATATAGACAAGGTGTTGTAACGGTTCAACATGCAAGAATCGAAGAAATGATTCTTGCCCATGTCGCATGGAGTCACCATTTCGAAGGCTGATTGTCCTTCCAATCAGATTGAGAAGGACCGCATGAGTAGGATCTCATATGCGTCGGCTATATGATCCATCATGTACGTCGTGTTATGTACTAGACCAGATGTTTCATACGCGTTGAGTATGGCAAGAAGATACCAGCCCATTCCGGGTGAGATTCACCGAATTGCTGTCAAGAATATCCTTAAGTACTTGAGAAGAACTAAGGATGTATTCTTGATATATGGAGGAGAGGTAGAACTAAGTGTAAAGGATTACACTGATGCAAACTTCTAAACCGACATAGATTATTTCAGATAGCTGGGGTTTGTGTTTTTCCTGAATGGAGGAGCTGTGAGCTGGAAAAGTTCAAAGCAAGAGAAGGTTGCTCATTATACAAATGAGGCCGAGTACATTGCTGCGTCTGGCGCAGCAAATGAAACAGTTTGTATTAAGATGTTAATCATTGAGCTGGGTGTGGTTCCTAGTATTGTGGATCTCATAGAGTTGTATTATGATAACACATGGGCAATTGCACAATCCAAGGAACCCAGGTCACACCAGAAATCCAAGCACGTACTCGGGAAGTTCCATCTTATTTGAGAGATTGTCGATATAGGAGATGTGAAGATATGCAAGATTCCTACAGATGAGAATCTTTCAGATCCACTTACAAAGCCGTTTATTCAGCGCAAGCATGAAGGACACACTAGATCTATAGGCAGATAAAATGCACCAGATTGGCTCTAGCGCAAGTGGGAGACTGCTGGTAACGGATTCCCTAGAGGAAATGTGACGCCTCGGAACCCATGGGTTGATTTTAATACATAGAAACTAGCACCACGATCCATCGACTACCATATGCGGATCAACACCGCTGGTACCAAAATAAAGACTCGTCTGCTAAAACAGGTACCGTCTGAGCCACCAAATGTGGTACCAAATAAAATATCGTATTTAAATGAAAACTTATTCATTTATTTCATAAATTTGATAGAGAGGTACATGACACTAAGTTTGAAAAGTGATCTTTATATACAAGTGATGACAAATAAACGATTACAATAATCCAAGTAACATGTTTCTATTAAATAAACTATCTCTTTGATTCTACCATCCGATCCGTCCGTCGTAACCTGCAAAAACTGTTAGGGGGTGAGCTCTCTCTCCATTGGATGTTCACCGCAACAGTAAGGTGAAATACAATAAACAATATATTTATAGCAAATTACATGCAATATCACTTATCACGTAATAATCATGTGGCACCGAATAGCATGCTAACATACAATAACGACAATAAACGGATCGACATATATTTAACACGAAGCATGCTGATATACCGTAAGAGATAATAATATTGTAAACTGAATAACCCCCTACCTCACTAATAGCACGTGATAACGACTTTGAGATCATATCAGCAACTCCAAGAATAGAATGACCCCAACATCTCTATCTTCCTTATAAATAACTAACTCGAGTCTGGAATGAGAAATAACTAAAGCACATGACCCAATTTATAGAAGTGATCGACCAATCAGGTATCGATATGTCATAGGGACACGTGGCATCGATGTAGGGTTCACATGCCAGAGTCCCGACACATGTCGCATAGGTGTCACGCATGCAGAGCAGGAGGCTATGGCGGTGATACACATGTGGGTAATGTGTCAGAAGCATTTAACTTGCAGTAGGACACATGTAGCGCATGTGATGAAAGTGGCCACACGACGACATGTAGCAGGGGCGTGTGTCAAGCATTTGGGACATGGGCTAAGGTAGTGACACTTGTCACCCTACGTGTCTTTTGGTACATACTTACACCCATACAAGCTATACGCACTCTATAATACCTGTCTTTATGAACTAATCACGATTAACTAAACTAATAAACACTTACATTATTGATTAGTACTTATTATTACCTAAATATTTTTATCTAGAATTTAGCGATTAAAGAAGATATTAATAATTCAGGTGTATATCTCGACGAGCTTAACTATCATAGTTTCACAATTATGAATTCATCTATCAAGATACTTAAAATTCACTAAAGTAATATAAGATTCAGAAACACACCCACTACAGAATGAAACAACTAATCTGCATACAATAACAATTAAACATGTTAACAAGTTATTTGTAAAATACATATTCATAGTAAATACAAGCATTTAATGCTTTCTAAAAATAGGGGATTTTACAGGCAATCTTATTTTAGTACGAACATTATTTTGACTAGAATATTCAATGTATTATTTATGGATATATATAATATAATGAAGTACTTAGATTGCAATGTGTTGTTTATCTTAAATATCCCTAGTCCATTATATTCATTAATAGGACAATCACTATAGAATATTATGTTGGTAGATTGATATGGAGATATAAAGTCTAACACATGGGTATGCATCATGTGATAATGCCATACTCGATTGACCCATCACGAGAAGGCTACATAAAATATGTTAACGTCACAGGTTTTTCTCATTGTGAAAATGGTATTACGGTCTTTAGACTTGAAGTCACTACATACTCTAGTTCTGGAATATTATGTTTTGATCTCGCCAAACGTTACACCGTAGCTGGGTAGCAATAAAGGCGATTATCGGACACAATAGGAAGCAAGCTTAGAGATGGTAGTGATGTAGAGAGGATTTGTCCACCCACATATGGGAGCAAATATCCATGGCCACTCGAGGGGTAGAGCTTATAGAATGTCTGGCCAGACTAAGATAATTCAATATGGAATATTGTTGTTATCTACACGAATAGTCTATTCCCAGGATCCAGAAACTATGAATTGGGTATACAAGTGTGACATTTATGCCTCGCATTCAATCCGGATATACAGACAAGGGGATAATACAATCGGTTACATTCGTCACAAGGTTTGTCGAATCACTGACTATTTCTATTAGTTGGGCGGCATATATGTGTTGCTAGACACCACTCTATGTTAGTAATTGTTACAACCAACTAAGTAGAAAACTATGGGATCGCACACTGTGACATCCCACGTAATTACACATTAAAGCATTAATTGGAGTTCATTTATGACCATTAGAACATGATTTTTTTGGCTAATCAAGCGGACGTGGAATTTCATATTAGACCCCTATAACTTAATATTGAAGATTTATTTTTTCTTATGAAGAGAGTGTTCTAGGAAAGTGGTATGAAGTGCGATTTTAGCAAGTATGTATTTCTTGTATGTGGGAGAGTATTGTTACCGTATTGTTCATCTTGCATATACACCTAGTATAGTGGGGGAATTGGACCCATAAATACCTATTATTAGGCATGCTAATGACCCATCATGACTACTTGCCTTGCACACCATATATTTGTATCAATTTTACTCTTCCCAAGCTATCTTGTTCATTGAACCAAAACTTTCTTTTGCATTCCTGGATTTGTGAAAGGGAGCCACAAAAGCATGGCCAAAACTTGGTATTTTTCTATTCTATGGGTGTAAAACTGGAGGGAGTTGGATACCTATCAACCCTAGATTCTTTTTCCAATGTCACTCTTCATATTAAATATTTTGCAGCTAGTAAAGTGTGCCATCTTTTGTTGTGCTATTTGTGCCTAGTTTGATTACACTAGTGCACTCCTTGCAAATAATTATGGTGTGACCATTTCACGCAATCTCTTGTACTTCTTTATATCTTTGCTATGCATCCCATCCTCATCATTTCTACAGCCATTATCTCTCTCCAAGTCACTAGAAGATCTCTTTTCTCTCAAAGGAACTTCAGCCCGTTTTTGTGCTAAGACCTCCACAAAACACCATCAAAACTTCATATTCTAGAATCCAAAGTATAGAAAATTCATCTCCAAGCTAGATACAACCTTGGTGGAGAGTTATTTCTTCATTCTACCCAAGGATTTGAGCTCACAATCACTCATTTGCTCACCAATCTTGATCTTTGAGGTAAATCCTTGATCTAATCTTTGATCTTTGCATATTCTTGTTTATAATGTCCTTTTCCATGGTAGATCATCGAAAAGGTCCTTGCATGTATCTATTTTTTCATCTTCTTGTGGATTCATGGGTTCATCCTCATGAATGAAGTTTTAGAAGAAAGTTTGTGTCCTAAAGGATGAGAGTTGTTCTTGATCTCCCTCTATCATCCTTCTTACCTATTCAAATAATGTGTTTTTGCTCATTCTTGAAACCTTTATGCTGTATTTGGACTTGCATGTGTCTCTTTCATATCTTATTTGACCTGCAATGAAGTTATTTCACATACTTACTTGAGGATCTTTGGATTCAAAGAAGTGTTCTCATGTTGATACTCAGTTTTCCGTCAGATTTTGTGACCTGACTTTGAGAGGCCACATATCACTCATAAAAATTCGTATTGTGCTCTATTTTATTTCGTTTCAAAGACCTGTGTGTCTACTTTCATATCCGACTAGTTTCATGCCCATATTCCTTATACATTTTCCGTAATTCGAATTCTTATAAACTGTGTATGGGATGGAACTAGGTTCGGACAGATTCTGTCACACATCTTTGTGAGGTTGTTACTCTCTCATACGATCTTGTAGTTTGATCTATCTTATACCGATTCGAATCTCTATGTGTCTAGTTTCATTTACAGTTGGATTAGTGCCAAAATATGCTGTATATCGTTCATAATTCCAGTTTTTATAAAGTGTGTCAAATCTGAAAAGTTCATTTCTCGCCCAGTGGCATGTGCTACTTTAGAGAGCATCATTCCATTGTCGATTCATCTTAGAAGGTCTTCTTAACCACGTCATGGGAAAATTTTAGCACCTTGTTCTTTCCCTATAGTGCACTTGTCTTAATGTTGGCTTGCTCTTATTATTCGTATAGCCTCGTCCTTAGAGTTGCACTTGGATTTCGGTATTGGTAGCTAGTAAGGGTTCAATAAGCTAGGACCAGATATGAGTACTTACCCAACCCTTTGGTAGTGTTTTTTTTCATATATTAACTTTTTATGGGCTATGAGGTGGATATTGTGAAACTTGTGAATGGTGGAATGTGTTATGATAACCACTTGGTGATTTGTATCTTTTAATTGGAGAAATAGCCCATGTTTTAAAGCATGTTTATAAATGATATTTGTTAAACTGAAAGTCCATGGTATGTTTTATAAATATTAGGCCATGATGGTTGCCTAAATGACACTGTTGGACAGTTCCTAACGGTGGGGGACAATAAAACGATATAGTACCCTAACGGTTGGGGGATATACACCAGACAGTACCCTCCCGGCGCGGGGAAAACAGACGACGGTCGATACCCTGTCCCAGGGATAGATTATGGGATGAGCCGTTAACACGTGCGTTGTCATGACTTCTCGACTATGTTTTGTTCGAAATACATGGACTCGCCACATTTATGGCTTAGTGTCACAAATGAGATTTTAATGGCCAAAGTACTTGAATGAAATGAGCCAAGGACTCAAAGTGGTGTTGTGGAAGGGGTCGAGGGCCCAATTGTTTGAACTAAATGATTTACATGTTTACTTATTTGAATACTTGCTTAAATTATGTTATTTTAATTATTATTTATCTATGTATGAACTGTGGAAGCAAGCATGTTCGGAAAAACTTGACCATGGCATTTGGCACTTGTATATATTGTATATTTCCAAACCTAACAAAGGGGTAAGTACGTGCTCACCATACTTCGCAGTCTGACCGGTTTGTAAGTGACTCCCCTTTCAGGTTCAAAGGAGAGGACCGAGCCAAATAACCAAGCTGCTTAGTTTCTTATGCCATATCATGATGTGGATATTTTATGCTTTGTGCTAGATGGTCTAAAACGTTATTGTCTCATGTATATATAGTAGTACTTGGTTTCTTCCTATATGTAACTCTTGGAGATCTAGCATACACTTGTTGGAGACTATGTATGGTCATCTTTTAGTAGCGAGAATGTGTTACCCCATGAGGGGATATCCCATGGTTTGTTAACTCAACTTTTAGAGTTGCATTGTGGCCCTTTTACGAATGGTTTATGTGTATCCGTGAGTAAACCATGAAGGACTTGACTCTGAGATCGATGAGTACCATAGAGGATGGATGAAAGTTTTATTTATGATTCTCAAACTCTATTTTCTTTTTATACAAGACGAGTTTTGAAAATAAACTGTTTTTGAATATAAGACCCCTTTTCACAAGATTCCGCAATACTTTTTACTAAATCCCTCAATTTTTGAATACTTTTACTTCCATCCTCATGGTGCGAGATGCCTTGATGGCGTGTGACGCCTCGTTCCTGTTGAATTATGTTAATAATCGGGGTCGCGGGAGCGGGGTGCCACATGGTTGGTATTTGAGCATAGATTTGTATAAAAACCTTAGAGTATGGTCAGTAGGATGACCCTTATGTGTAAGTATACTATATAAATACTTGGTACTTTCTTAAGTAGTAGTATTTATGGTGCGAAGTGCACAGTGCGAGGGCTCGTTATGCATTTAATGGGTGTTCTTCTTATATAGAGAATGAGTATAAGTCATTCAACCTGCAACTCGTAGCATGCGGCGACAGGGACTTCCCGTGCGTCTTCATCTGACTCTACGGATGATAGGATGGTGCCAACCCTAATAAGATGGCTGGGATGGCTAGATTGCTAAGATGATGGCGAATGGTAACCAAAATGTGACAATTGATAACTTTAGATCACTCAAGCCTAGTGTTTTCAAGGGAACCAACGACCCGGTGGAAGCTGAAAACTGGTTATTGTCAATGGAAAATCACTTGGAGAGGCTGCACTGTACTGAGATGCAAAAGGTCGAGTTTGCCACCTATGCCTTGGAGGATAATGCTTATCGTTGGTTGATAGTCGTGAAAGAGCGCGAGGTGATTGACAAGTGGGAAAAGTTTGTCGAGGTTTTCAATAAGAAGTACTTCCCTCAGGCGTTAAAAAATGCTAAAGCTATTGAGTTCATGAACCTTAGTCAGGGGAACATGTCGGTGGATGAGTATGAAGCTAAGTTTAATGAGCTATCTTGTCATGCACCTCATGTGGTGGATACCGAGGAAAGGAGGGCTAGGAAATTTGAAGCACGGGTGCGTCTAGGAATTCGAAGGGAATCAATGACTATGACATACTTGTGGAGCGAGCTACTTTAGAAGAGAAAGGTATTATGGAGACCATCAAGCAGAGGGACACTAGAAGAAGTAAGACTAAAGGGGGTAACAGTATTTCGAGGAATGAAAATGGTTTAGGCCCAAGAAACTCAAACACATTTAAGAGGTTTGGTATCCAATAGGAGCGGTAATTCTGGCCACAAGTGTAAGTGGGAAAACATGCAATGCGAGTAATGGCAACAAGGCATGCACCAAGTGTGGGAGGTACCATATGGGTCGACCATATGGTGATTTTAGTGGATTGTGTTATAACTGCAAGCAACCTGGTCACTATGCTAGAGAGTGTCCTAGGAACAGTCAAGGAGCTGGAGGAAGTCAAGGGGCGAGTGTCTCTGTCCATAAACCTGGCCCAAACCGCCAAGAAAGAGCTTTTGCACTTGTCCCAGGAGATGTCCAAGCATCAGCATTAGTGGTGGCAGGTACCTTTTTGATTTTTTCAAATCCTGCCCTGCCTTTATCGATTCTGGTTCTACCCATTCCTTTGTATCTACCCGTTTTGTGCATAATATTCATGGTTGACCTGAGCCTTTGGGCTACACACTTGACGTCTCTACTCCCTCAGGTGTGGTTATGGTTACTTCTTTTGTTTACCAAAACCGTGACATCACCATTGAAGGTAGACTTTTCGTTGTTAACCTAATTCCCTTGTATGGCTTTGATGTAATCTTGGGGATGGATTGGCTTTCTGCAAATCATGCGGTTATTGACTGTGTTTGTAACTTGGTGACCTTCCAATCTCCTACTGAATAAGAGTTTACTTTCGAGGGGACACGAGTAGTATCACTACCCCATATAATTTCATCCTTGCAAGCTAGTAAGCTTATTCAGAAAGGTTGTGAGGGGTACTTAGCTTGTGTCTTGGACCGGGCCGTAGATGATCGTAAGATGGATGATATTCCTATAGTTCAAGAGTTTTTGGATGTGTTTCCGGAGGAAATGAATTATTTTCCACCCGAAAGAGAAGTTGAGTTTTCAATTGAGGTTTTACCAGGTACAACACCAATTTAAAAGGCACCGTATAGAATGGCCCCAATCGTACTCCGGTAGTTGAAAGTACACTTAATGGATTTGTTGAGCAAATGGTTTATTAGGCCTAGTACTTCTCCATGGGGAGCTCCGATGTTGTTTGTTTAGAAGAAGGATGCTTCACTGAGGTTGTGCATTGATTATCGGGAGTTAAAGGTGACCGTAAGGAATACATATCATTTAGTATTGATGATTTTTTTGATCAATTTCAAGGTTCAAGAGTCTTCTCAAGAATTGATTTGAGGTCGGGTTACCATCAGTTGAGAATTAAGGATGAGGATGTCCCTAAGAGTGCATTTCTCACAAGATGTGGTCATCATGAATTTCTTTTGATGCCTTTTGGACTTACTAATGCACTCACTGCTTTTATGGATCTAATGAACAGGGTGTTCAAGGCATTCTTGGATGACTTTGTTATTGTGTTCATTGATGATATCCTTGTTTATTCAAAGAGCGCAAAGGAGCATGAGGAACATTTGAGGATTGTCCTTCAAACCCTCAGAGATCACAGGTTATTTGCGAAGTTTGAGAAGTGCAATTTTTGGTTATCGCATATATCGTTTCTTGGTCATATAGTAGACGAAAATGATATCGTTTTGGATCCTAATAAAATTGAGGTGGTTGTTAATTGGGAAAGACCAAGGAGTGTGACAGAGGTTCGTAGCTTTCTTGGTTTAGCCGGTTACTACCGGAGATTTGTTCAGAACTTTTCCGTTATTTCAAGTCCTCTTACTAAGCTGACTCGAAAGGAGACTCCATTTGTATGGACAGCCGAATGCGAGAGGAGTTTTAGAGAATTGAAGGAAAGGCTAGTGTCTGCACCCATTTTGAGTTTACCAGATAGCTGTGGGGATTTTGTGATTTATAGTGATGCTTCGAAGAAGGGGCTTGGGTGTGTGCTTATGCATAATGGGAAAGTGATTACTTATGCCTCAAGACAGCTGAAGTTACATGAACATAACTACCCAACTCATGATTTGGAGTTAGCCGCGGTGATCTTTGCTTTGAATATTTGGAGGCATTACTTGTATGGGGAGAGGTGCGAGATTTACACTGATCATAAGAGTCTGAAGTATATTTTTACCCAGAAGGAGTTAAACATGAGGCAGAGAAGATGGCTCGAGTTGATGAAGGACTATGATATTTCAATTCACTATCACCCATGGAAGGCAAATGTCGTGGTGGACGCTTTGAGCCGTAAGAGTAGTGCTAACCTAGCTTGTTTCATTACTCCCCAACGTGAGTTGCAAGAGGATCTTCGAAGTTTGGACTTACAAGTTGTGCCACATCAAGTTTCTAGCTACTTATATGCCTTGAGGCTAGAATCGTTGTTCTTGGAGGAACTAAAAGTGGCTCAGGCACGCTATCCATTGTTGTTTAAGATGTCCCAAGGTGTGGTAGATGGTACTAGGAAGGACTTTTTATTAGTAGACGGTACATTGAAGTTCGAGGGTAAAATTTGTGTGCCTAATGATCCGGAGGTTAAACGTAAGTTGTTGGAGCAGTTCCATAGTTCAAGTTTTGTTGTTCATCCTGGAAGTACAAAGATGTATCATGATGTGAAGCAATTATACTCGTGGCCTGGCATGAAGAGGGAAATTGCTGAGTTTGTTTCTCGCTGCTTGCAATGTAAGTTAGTTAAAGTCGAGCATCAGAGACCATGTGGGTTGTTACAACCTCTACCTATCCCTGAGTGGAATGGGAACACGTTACGATAGATTTTGTTGTTGGTTTACCAAGATCTTCCCACCAAAATGATGCAATTTGGGCATTGTGGATAGCTTGACCAAGTCGGCGCACTTTTTGGCAGTCAAGACGACTTATTCCTTGGAACGTTTGGCGAACTTGTATATTGGAGAAATCATCCGTTTTCATGGAACACCAGTTTCTATTGTATCCGATATAGATCCACGCTTTGTATCGAGATTTTGGAAGAGGTTGCAGGACTCCTTGCGAACTAAGTTGCATTTTAGCACATCCTTTCATCCGCATAAAGATGGGCAGTCAGAGCGCACAATTCAGACTTTGGAAGACTTTCTTAGGTTTTGTGTTATGGACTTTGAAGGTGGTTGGGAGGATCATCTACCATTAGCTGAGTTTGCATATAATAACAGTTATCAGTCTAGTATCGGTATGGCGCCGTTTGAGGCCTTGTATGGGAGAAAGTGTCGTTCACCAATCTGTTGGATGGAGGTTGGTGAGAGGCGAATAGAAGGACCCGTGTTAGTGGTGTTGACGACTGAAAAGATTCGACTAATCCGTGAACGTTTGAAAGCTGCACAAAGTAGGCAAAAGAGTTATGCAGATAACCGAAGACGAGACTTGAACTTTCAAGTAGGTGACCATGTGTTCTTGAAGGTATCTCCAACCAAGGGATTGCTGCGATTTGGGAAGAAAGGAAAACTAGGTGCACGCTATGTTGGCCCATTCAAGATCCTTGAAAGAATTGGAGCTGTGGCGTATCGTCTTGCGTTGCCACCAGAGCTAGAGCATGTGCACAATGTATTCCAATAATCAATGCTGAAGAAGTACGTGTATGACCCCAGTCATATAACCTCTTATCAACCTTTGAATTGGAGCTGTGGCGGATCGTCGTGATCAACTGCTGCGAAACAAGACCATTACTTTGGTGAAATTCTTGTGGAGGAATCATGCGGTAGAGGAAGCAACATGGGAGAGTGAAACTGAGATGCGGGACAAGTATGCATATTTATTTTGATTATGAGGTACGTTAAGTTTGAGGACAAACTTCTTCTTAAGGTGGGTAGAATGTGACATCCCGCGTAATTAAACACATTAAAGCATTATTTGGAGTTGATTTATGACCATTAGAACATGATTTTTTGGTTAATAAAGAGGACGTGGAATTTCATATTAGTCCCCTATAGTCTTAATATTGACAATTTTTTATTTGTTATGAATAGCGAGTTCTAGGAAAGTGGTATGAAGTGCGATTTTAGCAAGTATGTATTTCTTGTATGTGGGAGAGTATTGTTACCGTATTGTTCATCTTGCATATACACCTAGTATGGTGGGGGAAGTAGACCCATAATTACCTATTATTAGGCATGCTAATGACCCATCATGACTACTTGCCTTGCACACCATATATTTGTATCAATTTTACTCTTCCCAAGCTATCTTGTTCATTGAACCAGAACTTTCTAGTGCATTCCCGGATTTGTGAAAGGGAGCAACAAAAGCATGGCCAAAACTTGGTATTCTGCTATTCTATGGGTGTAAAACTTGAGGGAGTTAGATACCTATCAACCCTAGATTCTTTTTCCAATGTCACTCTTCATATTAAATCTTTTGGAGCTAGTAAAGTGTGCCATCTTTTGTTGTGCTATTTGTGCTTAGTTTGATTACACTAGTGCACTCCTGGAAAATAAGTATGGTGTGACCAATGCACCCAATCTCTTGTACATATTTATATCTTTGCTATGCAGCCCATCCTCATCATTTCTCACACCCATTATCTCTCTCCAAGTCACTAGAAGTTCTCTTTTCTCTCAAAGGAGCTTCAGCCCGTTTTTGTGCTAAGACCTCCACAAAACACCATCAAAACTTCATATTCTAGCATCCAAAGTATGAAAATTCATCTCCAAGCTAGATACAACCTTGGGGGAGAGTTCTTTCTTCATTCTACCCAAGGATTTGAGCTCACAATCACTCTTTTGCTCACCAATCTTGATCTTTGAGGTAAATCCTTGATCTAATCTTTGATCATTGCATATACTTGGTCCTAATGTCATTTTCCATGGTAGATCATCTGAAAATGTCCTTGCATGTGTCTATTTTTACATCTTATTGTGGATTCATGGGTTCATCCTCATGGATGAAGTTTTAGAAGAAAGTTTGTATCTTAAAGGATGAGAGTTGTTCTTGATATCTCCCTATCATCCTTCTTACCTATTCAAATCATGTACTTTTGCTCATTCTTGAAACCTATGTGTTGTAACTGGACTTGCATGTGGCTATTTCATATCTTATTTGACCTTCAATGAAGTTATTTCACATACTTGAGGATCTTTGGATTCAAAGAAGTGGTCTCATGTTGATACTCTGTTTTCCGTCAGATTCTGTGACCTGGCTTTGAGAGGCCACATCTCACTCATAAAATTTCTTATTGTTCTCTATTTTATATCGTTTCAAAGCCCTTTGTGTCATATTTAATTTTCGACTAGTTTTATTTCCAAATTCCTTATACATTTTCTATAATTCGAATTCCTGTAAACTGTGTCTGTAATGGAACTAGGTTCGGACAAATTTTGTCACTCAACTTTGTGAGGTTGTTACTCTCTCATACGATCTTGTATTTTGCTCTATTTTTTACCGATTCAAAGCTTTATGTGTCTAGTTTCATTTCCAGTTGGATTCGTTCCAAAATATGCATTCAGAATTCCAGTTTTTGTAAAGTGTGTCAAATCTGAAAAGTTCATTTCTCGCCCAGTGGCATGTGCTATTTTAGAGAACATCATTCCATTGTCGATTCATCTTAGAAGGTCATCATAACCACGTCATGGAAAACTTTTAGCACCTTATTCTTTCCTTATAGTGCACTTGTCTTAATGTTGGCTTGCTCTTATTATTTGTAGAGCCTCGTCGTTAGAGTTGCACTTGGATTTCGGTATTGGTAGCTAGTAAGGGTTCAATAATCTAGGACACGATGTGAGTACTTACCCAACTCTTTGGTAGTGCTATTTTCATATATTAATTGTTTATGGGCTATAATGTGGATATTGTGAAACTTGTGAATGGTGGAATGTGTTTTGATAACCACTTGGTGATTCGTATCTTTTGATTGGAGATATAGCCAATGTTTTAAAGCATGTTTATAAATGATATTTGTTAAACTGAAAGTCCATGGTATGTTTTATAAATGTCTGGCCAAGATGGTTTCCTAAATTACACTTTTGGACAGTACCCTAACGGTGGGGGACAATACGCCGGTACAGTACCCTAACGGTAGGGGGATAAACACCGGACAGTACCCTCCCGACACGGGGACAATAGACCGGAGGTCAATACCCTGTCGCAAGGATAGAATAAGGGATGAGCCGTTAACACGTGCGCTGTCATGACTTGTCGACTATGTTTTGTCCGAGATAGCAATTCTACACGGACTAGCCATGTTTATGGCTTAGTGTCACAAATGAGATTTTAATGGCCAAAGTACTTGAATGAAATGAGCCAAGGGCTCAAAGTGGTGTTGTGGAAGAGGCCGAGGACCCAAGTGTTTGAACTAAATGATTTACATGTTTAATTACTTGAATGCTTGCTTAAATTATGTAATTTAAATTATTCTTCATCTACGTATGAACTGTGGAAGAAAGCATGTTCAGAATAACTTGACTATGGCATTTGGAACTTGTATGTATTGTATATTTCCGAACCTAACAAAGGGGTAAGTATGTGTTCACCAGACTTTGAATTCTGACCATTTCTTAAATGAGCGCTCTTTCAGGTTCAAAGGAGAGGACCGAGCCAAGTAACCAAGCTGCTTAGTTGCTTATGCCATATCATGCTGTTGATATTTCATGCTTTGCGCTAGATGTGTAGAAGACTTTCTTGTCTCATGTATATATATTAGTACTTGGTGTATTCCTACATGTAACTCTTGGAGATCTAGCATACACTTGTTGGAGACTATGATGGTCATCTTTTGGTAGCGGGAATGTGTTACCCCATGACATATCATGTGGGTTGTTAGCTCAACTTTTGGAGTTGTATTGTGGCCCTTTTATGAATGGTTTATGTGTAACCGTGACTAAACCATGAAGGACTTGACTCTGAGATCGATGAGTACCATAGAGGATAGATGAAAGTTTTATTTATGATTCTCAAACTCTATTTTCTTTTTATACAAGACGAGTTTTGAAAATAAACTGTTTTTGAATATAAGACCCCTTTTCAAAAGCTTCCGCAATACTTTTCACTAAATCCTTGAATTTTTGAATATTTTTACTTCCATCCTCATGGTGCGAGATGCCTCGATGGCGTGTGACGCCTCTTTCCCGTTTAATGAATAATCGGGGTCGCAGGAGTGGGGTGCCACATACACCATATGGATTAAGCTGGATTTGGGAATTAATTAGTGGGACTAATTAAAATAAAGGATCAATACGCAACCACAAGCAAACTTAGTAGGACTAATTTGCAAGGTGGATTAATCAGTGTATGGACATTATTAGTATTGGGAAAATATGTAGTTAATAAGGAATTTTTGACTATATAAAGGCACTCCTACTATATAGGAGAGTGACAAAGAGAGGCCGAAGCCTACCCATCCGCCCCCTCCCTGCGCTGTCGGCCTCATGAGGAGCGCGACCCTTGGGTGCCCCGTTTTCTTGATCTTATTCGTCATCCTTCTTGACGTGAGCTAGCACACAGACGTGAGAAAGAATCTAACACAATCCTAGGTCTGGATATTCATAGAGACATTGACACAATTCTGCGTATCACGATCTGTCAGACAAACAAGGTACACAATTGTTTTTCCCTTACCACGTTATGTAGGGTTTTTATAAAGATTATTCAGCGGAAATACAATAAAACAATTCCAATCAAGACCCTTCATAAATCGCAAGACAAGCCATCATAACGTAGTAAATGAAAAATTGGTGTGTACCTTGTTTGTCTGAATTAATCACTTTACGCAGAATTGTGTCCAGGTCTCTACGAGTATCCACACCTAGGATTGCACCGGAGTCCTTCCTATGTATGTGTGATAGCAACAAGAGGAAGGAGGAAGAAGAAGATCACGCAAAATGAGGAACAAAGAGGCCGCATCCCTCTTTAAGGCCGACATGTCTAGAGCGGACGACTAGGGTTTCGACCCTAGCTTGTCATGCTCTCTCCTTTGCTTTGTTCTCTCCCACAATTATGAAAGAATATAGAGAAATAAGCTATGAGTGCCCTTACACAGTTAATAACTCCTTATTAACTACATATTTTCCCCAATACTAATCCTATCCATATGCGGATTAGTCCACGTTGAAAATTAGTCCTACTAAGTTTGTTTGTGGTTGCGTATTGATCCTTATTATTAATTAATCCTACTAATTAATCTCAAGGTCCAGTTTAATCCATAGGGTGTGTGACCTCATAGGTATCTACTTAGTTGTTAGTAACAATTACTAACATAGAGCGGTGTCTAACAACACATCTATGTCACCCAACTAATAAAAATAGTCAGTGATCCGACAAACCTTGTGACAAATGTTACCGTATTGTATTATCCCTTTGTCTCTATATCTGGATTGGACACGATACATAAATGTCACACTATTATATCTAATCCATAGTTTCGAGATCATGGAAAAATGGTTATCCATGCATATAACATCAATATCTCATATTAATTAATCTGAGTTTGGCCAGATATTCCATAAGCTCTACACCTCGAGTGACCGTGAATATTTGTTCATGTTATGTGGGAGGGACAAATCCTCTCTACATCACTACCATCTCTAATCTTGCTTCCTATTATGTCTGATAACCGCCTTTATTGCTACCAAGTCACGGTGTAGTTTTTGACGATATCAAAACAAAATATTTCACAACTAGAGTATCTAGTGACTTTAAGTCTAAGGACCGCAATACCATTGTCACTACGAGAAGGACTTGTGACTTTAACATAACTCATATGTAGCCTTCTCGCGGTGGGTCATTCTAGTATGCTATTACGCATAATGCACACCCATGTGCTAGACTTTATGTCTCCATATGAATCTACCCACATGCTAATCTATTTGATCGTCCTATTAATCAATATACATGACTAGGGATATTTAAGATAGACAACAATTGTAATCTAAGGACTTCATTATATTAAATACCTAAATAAATAATACAACTAAAATAATGTTCATACTAAATAAGATTGCCTCTAGAGCATCTATTCCAACACGTTATGATGGCTTGTCCTGCGATTCATGGAGGGTCTTGAACGAAATTGTTTATTTGTATTTCCGCTGCGTAATCCGTATCAAACCCTACACATGAACCCTGAATCGGGTAGATACACAATAGAAAAATTATTTCCATTTCCCAAACCAAAATAACCAAACCCCTAAGACAAACCCCTTTTGTTTCCCAATTTACTGTGGAGTTGCAAAGCCCTCATCCTACACAAGAATCGAATTTCTTCACCTCCATTTTCATTCGCCAAAGTTCGTAAATCTTGGGATGATTTGTTCCCAAATTCTTATCGAGATGATTATCTCATCGGATATCTCAGGCCCTCAAAACCCCCCAGCTTTCATCATCATACTGCGTTTTGTGTAAAATCGATGAACCAATCAGACGTGGTACGCAAAGATATCGTTAGTCCTTTATGCTCAGCTGGTCTGCAGAAAAGATTCATGTGTTCCTCTGAAGGCTCGATATCCACAAAAAAACCAACAACTTCTCCTATATTATGTGGCCAATCAACAGAAGATTCCTAGCATGCGTCTCTAGAGGAGACATTTCTCATAACAAAAAAATCTTAACCTGTCACAAGAGGTACAATTTCATCCCTTAGCTACAAAGGTCACCCTCGTAACTGGTTGCATCCACATCAGTTGTGCAGTTGGAAGCGACCCTATTCACCTACCTGTGGTTAGGAATATAAAACTTCACTACCCATTTTTGTTTGTCAAGTTATGGATAGGAATATATGTAGTCTAACAAGAAAGAAAGAAATTTCCTTAGATGTGGTTTCATCTCTTGCCAAGAAGCAATAACTGGGCCATTGTATTGATGGTTTCGCGGAGATGGTCCAACAATCTCCGAGGAACTCATGAACAACATCATCTGGAATTGTCGAGATGTAGGACAATCTCGAGTAATTCAATCGGCCAATCAACTGTCCTACCGTGTTCATCGTTGTTTTCTTTTTTTGTTCATAAGTGAAGAAGTGGTAGCTCTCATTCCCTCAACCTGGGGGTGATTTGATCGTCTGCATTGACTCAGAGCCATTTTAAGACAAAAAGCTATTTGCAGTTTGCATTACTCATTTGCTTCATCATATCTACTCGAGCAATGATCAACTTGAACGGAGCTTTTATTAGACTCCTATGTGCTTTTTGGCATCCGTGGCTAATACGAATTCACCAACTATAAACATCTTGTATGTTTTTTATGTCTAATTCATACAAGTCAGTTCTTTTTGTAAGACAATCTACCTAGCTAGTTCAGTCATATCTCTGGATCTCAAGTTCAAGGAACAGAGTACACAAATCATGCATGCTAGCACCTTTCCAGTTTGAATCATGTAGATCTAAGTATCAAACATTAGAACTTGAGATGTTATAGATACATGATTCATGACATCTCAAGTTCTCTACTTAGGTCTGTTTCTTCTCTTTTTTCCAGTTTTGACTTTTTCATCCGTAGGCATATCACTTTGACCTGGTAATTTAGATAGGAAAATGATGTAATTTTTCGGAAATTTTCATAGTGTTATAGAGTAAAAGTTATTGTACAACACCATAAAAATTTACCAAAAAATTACATCGTACTGCTAATCAAATTATCGGATCAAAGAGTCCCGATGAATAGTGGTAAAACTCAAAACTGGAAGAAAGAGAAGAAACAAAGAAAGTATTAGTTAAAGGTCCAATGTTTGACTTTCACCTCATCGCAACACCTGATTAGGTCATGATCAAGGTAGCTAGTACTATTTCGGTTTCACCACCTTTTTATTTTGATTTTACCACTATTCATAATATCACAATCTTCATTATAAAAAAAAATAATAATTTGATAGGCAAAACAGTGAACAGTTTTGTTAATTTTTTCATGGAGTTGATCAAACAATTGCTTCATTTTACTATCCAAATTACCAAATCAAAGTGACATGATTATGGGTGAAGAAATAAAAGTTGAAAGAAACTGACGAAATGGAAGTAGTAGATGGTTAGACACTTGACGTCGAACTAATCAGGTGTTTATGGGGAGCAGCAAGAAGTAAAATAAAGGAAAGAAAAATTATGAAAAAAACTATATCTCTAGGATTTTTTAAAAACTTCAATAATTCATAACATTCAAAATAAGTCCACTAGCCAGACTTAAATAGCTGAAAAAATAACTTTGCAAAAAAAAATCAAATCATTCAAAATATTAATTGCAAATCAAACGAATACTCAGCAAAAAGATTCACTCAAATCGGTTTTAAAACGAGTTCTGCGCTAGGTGCTGGGTTAGCACTGCAATCCGCCTCTGCAAATAATGGTGTTACTTCTGCTGATCTTGTATCATCATAACGTCTTGCACATTACATTCCCGTTGCGAGACTTCCTCGTTCGGAACCAGTTTGCAGCCGCGGATCCTTCACAAACCACTGTTATGACGATCATCTTCCCACGGAGCTCTGAGCTATGATGCCAACTACGCCGAACTAAATAAGACGTTTATGGGAGCAGCAAGAAGCAAACCAAACGGAAGGAATATCACTAAAAAAAACCTCCTTATGGTTTTGAAACTTCAATAATTCATAACATTAATGGCCCTGTTTGGATAACAAGGTTGGGCTTGTTTGGTTAACCAAACTAAGTGAATGTTTGGATTTAATAATTTTGATGTTGAGGTTTTGACTTTTATGTGAGTAGAAAAATGAGTGGAATGTGGGTCTTAGAATTTTTAAGTTGAAAGTTTGGTTAACTTTTTGTGGAGGTTAACCAAACCGTGATATCCAAACAGGGCCAATAAGTTCACAAACTAGACTTAAATAGCTGAAAATACATAAATTTTTGTGAGTAATGAGAAGACATAATTTTACAAAATGACAAAAATATCAAAATCATTCTAAATCAAAATAATACTGAGAAAAGAGATTCACCCAAATCGTTTTTAAAATGAGGTCCTAATTAACAACCGAAACATTGATGATTTCAAGCCCTAAAAAGCTGATTTTGGCCGAAATAGGACGGTGCTCGTGACCTAATCAGGAGTTCTTATTAAAACGTCGATTTTAGTCAAAAAAATGTATAGTTCGACCCGAACGCATAAACCTTCGATTCTGCCCCTGATTCTGCTTCGACTGAAATAAAATTTCTGAAACTGACGAATATTTTCTTAAAATCGTTCTTACGCAACACTGCAAATGCTTGTGCATTGTACATCAAAACTAATAATTGAGTTTGCAAGAGCCCTGATTTCCTGTAGCAATAGCAATCATAATGATGTAATTATGACATTGAAGGATGATCATGATCGTATCGCACTTATTTGTTTGCTTTCCGCACAGTAGCCCCAGTAGTTAAACTTTGGAAGAGGGAAACATATGATATGACCACCACCACCGCCACTTGAAAAGATGATGCTTAATTACATAAAGACTGGTTTTGTCTATGATTAAGAATTGAAGAAACCTTTTTTTAGGGAAAAGAATTGAAGAAGCTATGGGACCTCTATAAAGCCAAATTGCAATGATATAAAGCTACATACATCTATATTATAAAATAGCATAGTTTAATTAATCTATAATTTTTAACCGTTAGATTAATTCAATCCCATCCCCACCATTAGATCTCACATAATTATTACATCTCTAAATATCCACCCTCTTTGTACATCTCTAACTACCCACTCTCTTTGGACATGCCTAACTAATATATGAGAGGTTTTTTTCAACTACATTCCTAACTAATAGGAGATATGTATTCCCACGTCCATTAATAATGTTCATCCATACTTGGAGGTTGGTTGGTTTTTTTTTTTTTTTTTTTTTTTTTTTTTTTTTTTTTGCACCACATTTGTAAATATAATTTTTAGATAACACTTTTAAATTCATTTTTAAAAAAAATCATCTAATTTCAAAAACTATTGAATTTAGGGATAGTGCCATCGGGCACGGACAATATTCTGGTCTATATTATAAAATAGCATGGTTTAACTAAGTCATCACCATTAGATCTCACATACTTATTACATATCTAACTAACCACTCTCCTTGGACATCACTAACTACCCACTCTCTTTGGACATCCCTAACTAATACTAGGAGAGAGTTTTTTCTCAACTACATACCTAACTAATAGGAGATAGGTTGTGATTGATTCCCACGTAATGCTCATTCCATACTTGGAGATGTTATCTTTTTCCACCACATTTGTAAATATTATTTCCCGAGTGCACTATCCCAACTAAAAAATCTAAAAAAATGATACTACACATGATGAAAATATACATCCACACATATACTTGCTGAAATATCAACTATTGCAAGGAGAAAAATGATGAATGTTGGTTTACTCAACCATTATAAAAATGAAAAAGTTAAAGATGTATGGAGGAAGTGGGGAGAAGTTACAAAAGTAGTGGGTGACAGGTGAGATCTAAGGGCTGAGGTTGATTTAATCTAAAAGCTGAAAAAAAGTCAACCGTGCTATTTTATAGAATAGATGGTGTGACATAACGAACTTGAGGACTAGTTGTGAGATGGGTTCATGTGATATCACCAAGAGAGTGTTCCGCTAATCCACTGTCAGTCTAGCTCAATTGGTAATATACTTTGTATACATCAGTTTCTACTTTAGAACATCTCCATTACATATTATGTATCACTCAAAAAAAGCATATTATGTAGTATTATAATTTAACTGAGGTTCGTGTAATACAGTCCATTACTATTGTTATGTTTTTTTATGTGTTCTGGAGAACTAAATTTTGTCCTCTGGACGCTGTAGGGAATGAATCCCTAAGATTTTTGGTAAAACATTTTTTTCATTTTTTAAACTAAATTTGCAAGTTGATCTGCAGCGCTATTTACCTCACCTAGCTAGCCACCCATGAAAAAGGATGTTGTTGGAATGATGCCTTGAAGTAGGAGATACTCAAAGAAGCCCGAATAAGTGAAGTTCCCAGGGTATGCATACGAAGACGAAGACATCCCGGAAGAGTTAAGAAAATCAGAATGTCTTCCCATAATAGGCCTCTGTCTCAAAGCAGGAAGGACTTCGTACGAAGACAAGATGTCTTCACACGAAGAGTGTTCACAGGAAGGGTCTTTGTACGAAGACAGCGTGTCTTCGCACGAAGACAATCCGGGAGGCGGAAAATAAAGGCTGGGTTGTTTCCTTATTGTATCGGGACGGCTTTGACGGCTATAAAAAGGTCCTTTGGGGTCGTATGAACGTATGTAAACATCATTGATCGTTCTACTTGTTGAATAAAGGTATTTCTTCTCCGTGGACGTAGTTAGCTCGATTTAGGGTAGGCGAACCACGTTAAACTTGTGTTTTGCATCTTTCGTTATCATTCGTGAGGTGAGTGATCGAGTGAATCGCCATAAGAATCTGGTATCATAGCTTAGGTTGAATCAATCTACCAAGAATGATGTCCGCATCGATGTTGAAGATCGACAGATTCACATGAGGGAACAACTTCAGTCTATGGAAGATAAAGATGGAGGCCTTGCTTAAATGGCAGGGTTTGTTTGCACGTTGGACCACGGACAATCAAGGCATGGATGCTAGTACATCGGAGTTCAAGGTATTGGAGGAGAAGGCACACGCAACGATTATGCTATGCTTATCGGATGACGTGATCATCGAGATTGCAGATCAGAAGGAAGCGGCAAAGCTTTGGCTCAAGTTAGAGAGTCTCTACATGATGACGAGTCACACTAGCAAGTTAATGATGAAGCAAAGGCTCTTCACCCTGCGGATACTTGAAGGTACGGCTCTCAATGACCAACTTGATCAATTGAATACAATTCTTTTAGATTTGCATAATATTGGCTAGAAGGTGGATGATGAAGATGACCCACCTTCGTTGATCTTGTTACCTCCATCATACGAGAACTTTGTTATGTCGTTCATTGTGAACAAGGACGACTTATCCCTAGAGGAGGTCAGATCGATGCTCCATGCTAGGGAACTGCGCCATAAGGGTGCATGCACAAGTACAGAGGACCATGCTTCCGGGTTGATGGCAACGGGTGGAAGCAAGTAGTACAAGAACAACAAGAAGAAGAAATTCTCATGTTCTAAAAGTTACCAAATGATGTTTGTGCTTGGTGCAAGGAGAAGGGGCACTGGAAGAGGGATTGTCCAATACGTGGACAATATGGACATAATGACACAATCTAACCACAAGTGTATGGCCGTCGTGTGTAGTAATATCCGGAAATCCGGGTTTATCGAACCCAAAGGACTTGTCGTGAACTAATCAGTATGATTAACTTTATGTGGGCTAAGCGCGTTGTTTGTTTTCCTAAATTCTACTAAAATTGAAAAAGGACAATTATCCCAATTAATTCGATGAATTAATTCACGATTAATAAAGATTGATTTTTAGGAGTTTTTCAATAAGTTGACAAAATCAGGATATCTCTACGGGTCACTAGGTATATCTCGCGAATTCGGATTTATGTTTTGTTAACACGATGATTTATTATTCTAGCTAAACGAGCATGAATGTGTTGAATATGTCTCAACCAACACCAATACTTAAACTAGCAAAGCCGATGTCTCTAGCCTAAACAAGTTCAAGTATGCATTAAGATCATTAATCTACTCTTTGTTCTTAGCTAACTAGCAAGATTTCTCAACCCTAGATACGGCTAGTGTGTATTTCAATTTTCCGGGCAATGAATATCGATGTCTCTAACATTCATAACCTAGCTCTATCCTATCAATACGTCTATTGATAGCAAAGATGAATTAAACACATAAAATTCACATAGCTAGATAAAAAGTTCATCAATTAAGCGTAATAGCATGAAATCAAATTCATAAATCACAAATATCGTGATCAAACCCTAGCTCCCTACGAGATACCCTGTGAAAAGTGTTTAGTTACTCAAAAACATGATTCATGTACAAAGTTTCGTCATCAAATAACAAAACTAGAGAAGAAACGGAGTTTTAGAGGTCAAACGAATGATTCCAAGCTTCCTTGATCGTCTCCTAAGCTCCAAGCTCTCTTCAACGTGATAGAGTACGTGATAATCCCCAAAAACATGCCCTAACCAAGTCTAATACGTTCTCCCAATGTTTAGAACAAGTTAGGAGTAATTACAAAGCAACCCCAAAAAGTTACAAAACAATATTGCCCGAACTAGGTCGTGTGACCTAGTTAAGTAGGTCGTGCGACCTACTATGCTGCCCAGAACAGGTCGTGCGACCTGTATAGTAGGTCGTGTGACCTACTGAAACTCGCTGAAATATCCAACTAGGTCATGCGACCTACTATTAGGTCGTGCGACCTAGTTACTTCATCAAATTTTTCCATCTTCTTCCCACTTGTTCCTCTTGCTTCTGAATCACTTCCCGGGCATCGTTTCTTCATTTAATCCTCCATTTTGAGCTCTCCTCATGCCTCAACACTCGTATCATCTTCTATTGAGCCTCTCTATCACTTGATCCATCAACTCTCGCTTTCCTTCCCAAATCTCAAGCTCGCATTACTTCCGAAGTTCGTTTCCTCTATCCACTTGATTCTCGCGTGCTCCGGCCCTGAAAATCACAACACGAACATCCCGCGAAGATCAAATGTGACAAAATAAGATAAATAGCACGTAAAACAATGCGAGAAACGCCCGGACTTCACATTTTAGCATACGAACTCATTTTCTCAAATAAACACATGATTTACTCGAAAAGACGCAACATTCTCCATTATGAGCACACAAAATGTAGCAAAATAAGCAATAAAATAACTCCGAAAACGGAGTTATCACATAATGACTCTGCAGCCGTGGTAGAGAAGGAGAATTCATCTGAGGATGATTTCATTCTACTGGCAGATGATGTAACGCATTCACCTGATGAGTGGTTTCTTGACTCTGGGGCTTCTTATCTCATCAGTTCTAACTGGGAAATGTTTTCAAGCTACAACCGTGGAGATGGAAAAACAGAGCTGTTTGCAAGGTCATAGGAAAAGGTTCATTTAGATTCAAGACTGTGGATGGGAAGACATGCACATTAAAGGAGGTGAGACACGTGCCACTTGTCAAAAAGAATATGATTTCTTTGAGTCTACATGACTGCAAGGGTTTCAGTTTCAAGGGTGAAGGTCGATGATTATGCGTCTTCAAGGACTCAGATGTGCTACTCAAGGGGGTCAAGGATGGGACTTTGTATGTGCAACAAGTTTCGGCTATCACAGGGTCTGTCGGAGTTGCCTCGGGCGAGGTTAAGGAAGCTCATCTAACTAAGTTGTGTCATGCGAGGCTCGGTCATTTGAGTGAACGTGGAATTCAGGAACTTCACAAGAAGGGGTATCTCACTGGGAATGCGCCCAAGAGCCTAGGATTTTTTTATCACTGCGTGTATGGGAAGCTACAACGTAGCAAGTTACCTAAGGCGGTTCATAGAACGAAAGGTACTCTTGATTATATCCATTCAAATTGCTGGGGTCCATCTCGAGTTGAGGCAATTGGCGAGTACAGGTACTTTCTGAGAATCATAGACGACTACTCAAGGATGACTTGGATATTCGTGATGAAGCACAAGAGTGAATCCTTCACAAGATTAAAGGAGTGGAAGTTCCTAGTATAGAATCAGGTGGGAAAGAAGATGAAGGGGATGCGCACGGAAAAAGACTAGGAGTTTTGTTCCTCATAGTTTGATGAATTCTGCAAGGATCAGGGTATTGCTCGCCATCACACCGTTCGGCAGAGACCAAAGCAGAATGGTGCAGCCGAGAGAATGAAGCAGAAGCTTTTGGCGAAAGCAAGGTGTATGCTTTTGAATGCAGGTCTTTCTAAAGGTTTATGTGGAGAAGCAGTTTCCATGGTATGATTTATCAGAAACCAGAGCCCACACACAAGTATAGGATGCAAGATTTAAATGGAAGTCTTGTCCGGTAGAGAATTGGATTACTCAGATTTGAGAGTCACTGATTGTGTTGCATATTATCACATTGATGTTGGAAAAATGTAATCAAGAGCTAAGAATGGAGTATTCATGGGTTTCGGAACAGGTGTGTAGGGACACAAGATATGGGTAGACAACACGATTACACTTAGAAGAAGTGTAGTCTTTGATGAAAGTCCTATGTTTAAGGATTCGGTGGAGGTGGAGCTTGGATATGAAGAGAAGGAGGTGGAGGGAGAGTTGGATCTTATTGATCCTAAGGATGCCGAAATCTCGACACCGCCTCCGGAAGTCGAAGTGGAAGAAGCTGAAGAGTCTGATAGTGAGGATGCATCTACACCAAAGGAACCGGTTCATAAAAATTATTACAGAAGGAAGAATAAGGAGAGTCATAAAGCCTCCAACAATATACATGGATGATGGTATGGTGGGATATGCATTACTGGTAGCGGAAGAGGTAGATGATGAGCTATCCTCCTACAAGGCCACTATATCTAGTTTTGAGTCCACACAATGGATTGATGGGAGAGGAGATGGATTATCTTAGCCAGAACTCGACTTGGGAGCTTGTTAAATTGCCTGTGGGAAGGAAGACAGTCAAATGCAAAAGTGTTTTCAGAAGAAAGGAAGGAATTGCATCTGGAGAGGGTGTCAAGTTTAAGGAAAGGCTAGTTGCAAGAGGGTTCAGTCAGAAAGATGGAGTTGACTGCAACGAGATCTTCTCACCGGTGGTCAGACTGTAACACCCGTGGATTACTTTCCCAACAAATTCTTTACCCGTACCACCGGCTTAAGCCTTGAAGGTGCTAGTAGTAATCCACGCGGTGTACTATATACCACACATCCCATTCACAATATCACAATGTGGGACGGGATATTACAATCCCACCACCTTATATGCTTGACGTCCTCGTCGAGACTGCTGTAGATACTGCTTTATGACATGGCAGATCTAGGCCACGTGGCAAGCATCCAGCACACCATATTGTGCTCCATACACACAGGATCACCAGCCGAGCTGATCCATGTGGGGGCTGCGAGACAGAGCCCTCGCATACCACCGCACGGGACTTGTAGGGATTTGTGGTTTGGAGGCTAGAGTAAGCCCTGTCGCGTGCGAGCCAAGCCCGCGCGCGACCTTTAGTAACTGTTTTGAGAGATCTTTGGCACGAGCTCCCTAGACCCGGTCAATCCGGTCAAACCCGGTCAACCTCGTAACGGTTCCGGTACTCGCGCACCACGTGCTCTAACGGTTCCTATATACTCGGACGAACGTGCCGTTATGGTTAAGCTAATTAAGCCGCCATTAATGGGCGCATTAACCACACTACAACGGTCACGTTCTCCAGTATATATACATCGTTAACCTTTCCATACAAAGGAGAACAACACTGCTATACGCGGAAGCTCTGCCAAACCTCTGTCTCTCTCTCAAACATTGCTACTGACTTACTCTCTCCCTACACACACCCCTATTCTTCCTGTGCGATCCCTGATCCACTACGTACGGTGTACACGGAGGTCTCCCTGCCGGAATCTCTTGTGCACATTTTGGTGAACCCGACGTGAAACTTACCAGCAAAAGCAACCATGTCTCAGGAGGATGATGTCAGCAACCGGTCGCCTTCCACCGAAACTCCCTCGGGAGACGAAGCTCGCCGTACTCCGACGACTCCCGGCGAGGCACCAACTTTGGAATCTTTGGACGCCACTGTCCAAAGTCAGGCAAAAGCTCTCAAGTCTCAATCTGCGCAGTTGGAACGGATCTTGGCCGTTCTGGGCACCCTTGCGCCAAATCCTCCACCAGGTACTGCCACCCCTCAGGGAGGAGGTACCCCTACTGCTCCAGGATTGGGAGTGTCGGCCACGCCTCCCAACCCTCATCTGCAAACTCCACCGTTAGCCGCGCAGCTGCCTTCGATCCAAGGATCAACAGCGCAAATGCTACCCCCTGCCGCTCACGCCTCTCAGCCCACGGCTTTGGCGTCTAACCCAACTTTGCAGTTCACTCTGCCTCCACCAGCGACGATTTGGGGAAACGCGGGCAGTCAATACACTCCCAATCCTCCGACGGCATATGTGTCGCCACCGCCTACGGCAACCCCTCCGGCAGCTACCGAGGGAAGCCTCCCAGAATGCATGACGTCCTTGCAGAAGCGCGTGGACTCCATCCTAGCTCATCAATCGCTCGCGGATACCATCATCCCGAAGCTAGACAACGATCCACCCATTCCACGAGAGATCTATCTCATGCCCAACCCGGCGGGGTACAAAGCTCCCAAATGGGATAAGTTCGAGGATGTCAACGGGAACGCTCATGAGCACGTCATGCGTTTCATTGACGTCATGGGTCCATACGGAGCTGATCCCAAACTGCTGATGCGAGATTTCCCAAAGACTCTTGGGAATGTAGCATACAAATGGTACCGGACGTTGGAGCCCGGATCTGTGAAGACTTGGGACGACATGGTCCAGAAGTTCTACACCAAGTTCTTCCAGATGGAAGAGAAGGTGACGATGATCCACCTCTCGCGGATGTATCAGAAACGCGAGGAAGATGGAATCACTTTCATCAAGAAATTCAGAGCGAAATCCTTGGAGTGCAA
This sequence comes from Linanthus parryae, assembly GCA_023055425.1. NCBI lineage: Eukaryota > Viridiplantae > Streptophyta > Magnoliopsida > Ericales > Polemoniaceae > Linanthus > Linanthus parryae. Next base: position 130,752,830 of record JALGPY010000002.1, on the reverse strand, counting down.
GGATCCCATGCTCGAAAGCCGGCTCGTAGAGATATGCCTGCAGTGCATGCGAGATGAGTACAAGAGCATGCTAATCAATTTGCAAACACCCACGTTTTCAAAGCTCATCGAGTGCACGATGAACATCGAGCCCATCGTCGAGAGACAGAGAAAGAAGAGCGCTCCAGAACGACCTGCGAGTGGCACCACCTACAAGATCGGCAGATTCGGCTACAAGCGAGGACGCGAAGCTGAGATCAATGCAGTTTCGCCCCAGAAGCAAGCAAAAGTTACAAACTTCGACGCACCGCCTCTGCCATGCTCGGTGGAGGAAGCGAGCGATCTCTGCAGACAGTGGCGCAAGGACGGCATCCTGCCGCCGCTTGAGAAAGCACCCTCCAAGGAGATGACGAGGGACCCCAAGTGGTGTGAATACCACGGCAAAGTCATGCACCCCACGGCCGAGTGCAAGAAGCTCAGATTCGCGTTCGACCAGAAGATGAAGAACGGCGAACTCATCTTCAGCGACCACCGGAAGGACGTGCGCAACAACCCGCTGCCTGCCCATACAGATTCGGGCTCAAAGGGCAAGGAGGTCGCCATGATCTCGATAGTAGACTTGGAAGAAGTCGCAGAGGATGGTCTACCCGTCGTTGCTGAAGTCCATGAAGAGGAAGACTATAGCATGGATACGGAGGATGAGCGTGCCGACCGCATGAAAGGGTCGCACGGCTTCAGCAAATTCTTCGATGAGATGAACTTCTCAGAAAGATGCCGATCGGATATGACAAAAGCAATCTTAAGGATAGCGGAGGATTACGAAGAGGAGCTCGTAGTCTCCAACGGGAAAGTCATCAGGGCGTCCCGTCCTACAGAAAAGATCATGACCTTTTCTGCCAGCGACAAGAAGACAGATGCGAGCCACCAGAGGCCCCTGTACGTGACCGCCATCATCAATGGCGTCGAATTTAAGCGAGCATTCGTCGATGGAGGAGCAGCGGTCAATGTTGTTCCACTCCACACACTGAAGCTAGCAGGGATCCCCGAGCACAAGGTGGTCAAGCGTCCATCCCCGCTAGTGGGATTCGGGAGCGACTCTAGGATGACAATCGGATGGATCCGCCTAGGCGTTCAGATTGGTAAGATCAAGTGTTCGGCGAAGTTCTACGTCATAGATGCGAACACCACATACCACATGATCATCGGTCGAGCCTGGATTCATCGCTTCGACGCAATCCCTTCCACGGCTCACCAGATGATGAAAGCTATCTGGAACGACAGGATTGTCGAAATACCGGCCTCAACCAACCCATTCAACTTGGATGAAGCACATCTCAGCGAGGCGGTGTGGTTCACCGAGATGGCGGACGAGCAAACACCCGGACCATTCAACCCCACTCCTTTACCTCTCTGGGAGGACATCAAGGACCAGTCACCTGCAGGCGTGATGGTAACAAGGGGAGATACCAAGGAAACGCCGCCTATTCACGAAGAGGCGCCGCGCATCGCATATCACCGCAAGAGTGTGTACACTCTGAAGAGGATCGCAAAACACGACCCCGAGGGCAAGGAGATAGAGAGCTTCTACGCCAACGGGAAGAAATGCTATCGCATATGAAGGTGCGCGGGGACGTCCTCACACGGGCATGGGGGTGTCCCTGGGCAAATCAATCGAATCAAACAAGTTGCGCTGACAGAAGAGCCAACACAGATCGTTTCAGACGAGAAACTCAAAGAAGCGCCCGAATGCATGGAAGACAGGCCAAGACCACAAAAGCAAGAGCTAAAGGAAGTGTTCCTCAGCCCGAACGAGGAAAAGAGGAGGCCAGTCTTCTTGAGTGCGGACCTCACAAGCGAAGAGGAACAAGGGCTGCTGCAGCTCCTAACTGAGTACAAGGATGTATTCGCATGGGAATACGATGAGATGCCAGGTCTAGACACGAGCATCACTATGCACCGTTTAGACGTCATCCCAGGGTCTAAACCGGTCAAGCAAAGCACCAGAAGCTTCAGGCCAGAGCTCAACGTGAAGATCAAACAGGAGATCGTCAAACTCCTAGATGCCAAGTTCATAGAGCCAAATCACCATCCCACATGGTTGGCCAACATCGTGCCAGTGGTGAAGAAGAACGGACAGCTCCGCATCTGCGTGGACTTCCGAGACCTCAATCGTTTCTGTCCCAAGGACGATTTCCCACTGCCTAATATCGACTTGCTCATTGATTCAACGGCAGGCCATCGCATGTTCAGTTTCATGGACGGCTTCAGCGGGTACAATCAAATCAAAATGGATCCCGAAGATGCAAGGAAAACTGCATTCATCACTCCCGTGGGAGTATTCAACTATACGGTAATGCCATTCGGTCTTAAGAATGCAGGCGCAACTTATCAGCGAGCCATGATGGCTCTATTCCATGACATGATGCACAAAGAAGTGGAATTCTATGTGGATGACCTGGTAGTCAAATCCAAGTATGAAGCAGATCACCTTGCAGACCTGCGAAGGGTATTCAACAGGTGCAGGAGCTTTCAACTGAAAATGAACCCCATGAAATGCGCATTCGGCGTGACTTCGGGGAAGTTTCTAGGATGCGTGGTCCATCGCCAAGGGATCGAGCCTGACCCTGCGAAAGTGTCAGCCATCACCAGCATGACGCCACCTCACAACCAAAGTGCCTTGAAAACATTCTTGGGAAAATTGTCATATCTGCGGAGATTCATCCCAGCAATCGCCGAAATCACATGCTGTTTCAGCACTCTTCTCAAGAAGGACGCCGCGTACAACTGGGCTCCTGACCACGAAGCCGCATTTGGAAAACTAAAGGAGATACTTACATCCCCAAAGATTATGATCGCACCTCAACTGGGATCACCGCTGCTGCTATATCTTACATCAACAAGGAGATCTATAGGAGCACTCTTGGCCCAGGTATATGAGGGCCAAGAGAGGCCTATCTATTACATCTCTCGCATTGTGCAGCCGGCTGAATCAAGGTACACAGACATCGAACGTCATTGCCTTGCCTTATTCTTTGTGATAGAGAAGTTGAGACACTATTTTGCATCGCACAAAGTAGTGGTGGTCACCAAAAGCGATCCCATAAGATACTTGCTAACTCATACCACTCCGGGCGGGAGATTGGCGAAATGGTACATGACCATCTCTCAATACGACATCACATGTGTAAAACCAAGAGCGATCAAGTCGCAGGCGGTAGCAGATCTGTTGGCACAGTTCCCCGACAACAGTCACGAACCTGTGATGGAGGAGGAGCTCGAAGGCCCTGAAATTTACGCGATTGACGTGCCCTATTGGACCCTCCACTTCGACGGTTCGTCAACCAGAAAAGGTGGAGGCATTGGGATAGTCTTGACAAAGCCGGACGGTGAAGTCATACAGATGTCCGCAAAACTCAACTTCGCAGTCACGAACAACGAGGCGGAATACGAGGCTCTGATCGCGGGGCTCCGTGCAGCGAAAGCTCTGGAAGTGAGCAACCTAACAGTCATGGGAGATTCCAAGCTGATTGTTAAGCAGGCCTCGGGCGAATATGGTCTAAAGGAGATCAACCTCCTACCATACCGTACCCTAGTCCAGAAGCTGATGCAGCAATTCTGCGACGTGAAATACGAACACAAACCCCGAGCGGATAACAGGCATGCAGACGCCTTAGCGACTCTGGGATCTAAGGTCAGCATAGACAAATGCCCCGCAAGGATTTCCATCGAAGTGCGAACATCGTCTGCATTAACAGAAGATACGTGCGACGACGAACACATGGATGACGCAGACTGGCGAAAAGCAATCCTGCAAGCTATTGCGAAAGGCACCAGCAGCGAGAGCTGGGCACTCACGAAAGGATACTGTATCCACGACAACACCCTTTACTACAAGGGTCCCGGAGGAATACTCATGCGATGTGTCTCCGAACAAGAGGGACAACAGCTGTTAGAAAAGATTCACCAACACGCTTGCGGAGAAAGCGAGGTGTCAATCTATCGGAAAGCTCAGAGATACGGCATCCATTGGCCAAGCATGTCTACAGCCGCAGCCCTGATACAAGGGAAGTGCGAAAGTTGCGCACTAATCAAAGATTCTCTTCTTGTCGCTCTAATCGACGACGACACAGACTGGAGAAAGCCATTGTTTGAATTCCTCACCAAGGGCACTGTACCCGAATCGAGAAAAGAGGCAGACAAATTGAAGAGGAAAGCTTCTCGATATGTGGTTCAAGAAAATCTGCTTTGGCGAAAAGGTCACGAAGGCAACTTGCTGCGATGCCTAGACGATAGGGAAGCACAAGAAGTCATGGACCTCTCCCACCAGGTGGAACACCAGGGAGGTGCGAAATTATGCAGACAGCTTCTCTCAATCGGATACTTCTGGCCCACGATGGAAGTTGATTGCCGCACCAAGGTGCGACGTTGCCAAGAATGTCAATTCAAAGGGAACCTAGTGCACGCTCCCGCCGTGGACCTACATGCACTAGGAACGCCATGGCCATTTCACACATGGGCTTTGGACTTCATTGGCCCCATCCGACCAACGTCACATGGGAACCATTTCATTCTCACCGCAACTGAGCTGTTCACCAAATGGGTGGAAGCAATACCACTTAAGACGGCAAACGCGTTGGCTGTGGTCAACTTCATCCAGGAAAACATCGTATGCAGGTTCGGAATCCCGAATACTATTATTTCAGATAACGGTACTCCTTTTGTTAATCGTCAGGTAGCTACAAAACTTGCGGAGTACAATATCAGGCAGATATGCTCTACCCCCTATTATCCAAAGGGAAACGGGCAAGCCGAGGCGACTAACAAAACGCTGCTGAGAATTCTGAGCAAGATGGTCGCAGATGACCACAAGAAGTGGGCCGACTCTCTTAACATAGCTTTGTGGGCCTACAGAACTTCTCCAAGGACACCCACAGGGGCCTCGCCATTTCTACTATGTTATGGGGCCGAAGCTGTGGTACCTGCGGAGGTCAGGGTCAATTCGGCAAGGCTGGCCTTCCACGCGCTCTACGAAAACCAACGCGATCATGATTTAGTCTTGCTGGAAGAAAAGCGAGAACAAGCCAAAAGGACTAACAAGCGGTACCAAGAAAGAATCGCTCGCGCCTACAACAAGACAGTCCAGCGACGGGATTTCGCAGTTGGCGACCTGGTCTTGCGCGCATCTGACCACTGCATGTGAGAAGCGACTCACCCAAAGTTCGCAGCTAATTGGGAAGGACCCTTCGAAGTCACAGAAGTCTTCGATAGCGGCTACTGCAGCATACGAAGGTTGCACGGCACAACCTCAACTCCAAGCTCAGTCAACATGCGCTGGATCAAGAAGTACTATCCTTGACTTCTCTTATTTCATACGTTTTAAGATAACGTTGCTTAATGTCTCATGTGGCTACGATACTCGCAATCTCCTCTCCCATATGAGAGGATTGTAATCCTATCTCTCCCATATGAGAATGTCATAATAAAAGAATTCTCCCAAATGAGAAGTTCATATTTTTTAGCTGTTTATATCGCTTTATCTAATTTGTTACAACTGTTAACAATGATTTATTTGCTGCAATAGTAACAGATACAAACACGATCTTGATTGATCATTAAAGCCTATCTCTTACGATAGCGAACGCGATCTTAATTGATCATCAAAGCCTATCTCTTACGATAGCGAACGCGATCTTCATTGATCATCGAAGCCTATCTCTTACGATAGCAAATGCGATCTCAATCGATCATTCAAAGCCTATCTCTTACGATAGCAGCAAATGCAAACGTGATCCTCACTGATCATCGAAGCCTATCTTTTACGATAGCAACTAAATACAAATGCGATCTTAAGTGATCATCTAAAGCCCATCTCCTACGATGGCAGCCAATACAAATGTGATCTTAATCGATCATCTAAAGCCTATCTCTTACGATAGCAACTACACGCGAACGCGATCTTAAGTGATCATCTAAAGCCCATCTCCTACGATGGCAGTCAATACAAATGTGATCTTAATCGATCATCTAAAGCCTATCTCTTACGATAGCAGCTACACGCGAACGCGATCTTAAGTGATCATCTAAAGCCCATCTCCTACGATGGCAGCCACTACAAATGTGATCTTAATCGATCATCTAAAGCCTATCTCTTACGATAGCAGTTACACGCGAATGCGATCTTAAGTGATCATCTAAAGCCCATCTCCTACGATGGCAGCCAATGCAAATGCGATCTTAATTGATCGTCTAAAGCCTATCTCTCATGGTAGCAATCAAACGCAAATGCGATCTTAAGTGATCATCCAAAGCCTATCTCTCATGGTAGCAATCAAATGCAAATGCGATCTTAAATGATCATTAAAGCCTATCTCTTGCGATAGCACCCAAACGAAAATACGATCTTACATGACCATCCAAAGCCTATCTTTTGCGATAGCAGCGAAATACAAAAATGATCTCAATCGATCATCTAACGCCTATCTCTTGGGATAGCAGGTTATACAGATGCGATCTTATAATGATCTTCTCAAGCCTATCTGTTACGATAGCAATTTTGGGTTAATTATCCAAACCCGTTTGATATGATGGCAACACGAGTACAGAACCATCTTATTAGATCTTCTAAAGATCTGTCTGCTATGATAGCAGTTTATGCGAGAAACGATCTCAAACAAAGCCTATCTCCTATGATAGCAATTTGCACAGCTCAACGATCTTGATTGATCTCTCGAAAATTATCTGGAACGATAGCAACGTTGTGAACGTGATCTCATACGATTTACAACGACAAACTACAAGCCCATCCGTCAAGATGGCACAGCTGCGAAATTACGATCTCGAATGATCTAGCGAAATATCTGTAAATTGATATCGCATATGTGAAATCGATACATGTCATTATGCAAGGCAAAACAAGCCGAAACGCATGCGAAATTGTATTTTGTTGCAAAGAACAGATGATACAAATACTATTTATCATTATGAGTCAAATGACTTACAATTTATCTATCTAGATAGCAGCTTACAAGCGAAAAGCTCGCATCTAACTACACAGCCAACATGGCTTACAATACATTCGAAAAATGGCTGATAAGCCAGAAATGCGCCAAGGGAACTCTCGACTAAGAAAAGAGAGAATCCACCGGTCCTGACACCGGCAGCACAGTACGCAGATCTGCGGCCAAAGATCTGTAGCAAGTAGGATGCATCTGCGAAGAGATTAACTCGCCATTCGCTACATCCTTAGCGGCAAGAGCCGGGCGAATCCACGTCCAAAGATCTTAGGGTCTGACGAAACCCCTGTCTGATCAAGATATGTACCAGAGGAACCACCTGTTCCGGCATATGCCGTCGTGCAAAACAGGGGAAGCCGTCATTCCTCTGGTACTGGGCTCCTTGTCATAATAGACAAGGGCGTTGGCGAGCCTCCTGAGTTCAAGAACGAAGAGGCAAGAAACTCTCCTCCAGGGATGCTGGAGGAGAATTCCGCCGTTCATTACGAGACGGTAGCACGGTCACTTCGGCGCTGCACCTCGCCACGAGGCGGCCGGAAACATGACCTGCACACATAATACACGAAGAAATTTCTTCGAACACACATGAGGTATTATCTGCATCCTCTTTATGACGGTTATAAACAGCAATAAGCCTCATAAAGTGGATCTTGGAAACTATTTCTATGGCACAAAGCGCAAACTCAGGATTCAAAACTTGAAGTTGCCATGAATCAACGAAAAACAAGCGTTGAAGCCAGCAGTCATAAGGACTCACGGCAAAGCACATGTTTGGGATGAAGAACCCAAATGGCAAAGACAGGGTTTATATAGGCCCTGTGGAGACTCTTCGGTCGCCTAAGATGAGTCAGCAAAATTCAAAAAAGAGGGTAAGTTCAATCACTTACGCCTTGAAAAGCGGTAACAATCAATTACCCTACTAAAGGCTACGACGATTCAGTTGCGTATCCTAATAAATGACGGATAGTCATGATTCGGATGGACTTCCCAACGGAAGCGTGCTTATCTGCCGAGAAATTAGCGCGAAAATCAAGAAGAAAATCAATTACTGATGTCATACTTGGATATGCACGGAAATGTCCAATCAAATCCCGAAAAGGGCAAAACGGGCAAACTCAGTGTTTGTTGTTAAAAAAAAGGGGGGAGAAACCCTAGCAATATCACATTAATGTTTCAAAACATTACATTAATGTCTCAGCCATTTTCCTGTTTTCTTTTCAAAATTCGAAAAGTCAAAACAAATTCTTGATTAAGGAGTCTTGGGGTGCGAACTGCTCGCTCAGCTTCTCCACTTGTTTCACTTCTTGCTTCAGTTGCTCGCACTTGGCATTCATTTCCTGATACAGCTTTACAGCTTCATCAACCTTTTGCTTTTGCTGCTCCACCTTCTGCATCTCAGCTGCGAGATTCTGGTGACCGAGATTCAAGGTTACAGCTGCGCGAATCAGTGTAACTCTGTCCTTGAGGAATTTAAAACCAAGTCTGCCTTGGACTTTGAACAAGAGATTTTGGCACATGCCACACAGCAATTCAGCACTCTGGGCCGAAATGGTCGCAGGTGTAGCCACGGACAGCTGCTCCAGTATCCAGATGGCTTCAGTAAGGAATAGCCTCCTGTCAAAAGGTCCGATCTCCAAAGATCTCACAAACAATCGGGGGTATCTGAGACGCATTCGAACCACCCAGTCTACATCGGTTTGCTTCAAACCTGAGACATCAAAAACGGTTATAATGCCAGAACTCGCAACCAAATAATGCGACGTGCGAACGGTAAATCTTTACTTACCAGTGCCTTCCAGAATTTCATGAAGAGAAGGGATACGGGCCACCGGGTTGTTCGAAGACTGCCCTCGCTCCATGGCTCTCCTATCAGCTGCAAGCTCCAACCTCTCATAGTCAGGAGGAAGAATGTAGGCCGCACCAGCTGCGACTACATTCCCAACCTGCGAGCCCCAAATGCTCCACGCAGGAATGGGTGCTTCTGGCTCAGTCATCGCCGGAGGCACAACCGAAGTTGCTGGACGGAAGACATTATCAGATGCGAAAATGTTGGCATCCCTTGTCCTTTCCTCCTCACCACCGGTACGGACACCTTCGTCCATCCGCACAGCATCAGCTTCGACATCATCGGAGAGTTCGATGACATCCTCGAAACGCTCACTTACGTGTCCAGCATCCGCGACGGGCTTCTCAGTATGGGAGCTCGAGATGGGAACATGGGATGCAGAAGGCTGACTTCTCTGCTCCAGCTCAGGTTCCTCAGCATGACCTGCGATACCGAATGCGATAATATGAGGTAACTTGTGTTATAAGTTATTTCACTGTCTTTACTAAAGCTAAGAATAAGCACCTCCACGCGAAGGTGGGATTGAGGTATCCTCATCATACACTAGGGACGTGGAACCGTGCCCTATCAGTGTATCCTCACTAAGCAAATCTTTAAGCTAAGCGTGACCTGGGACGCGAGTAAACCAGTCATGATTTTGCCTCAAGTGACTAAAGCCTAGTATGCGCATATCACTCAAAAACATTACCTGAGGGTTCTCCGCATTTGCTTACCAACCAACGGCGAATGTCAGGCTTTGACACACCGTGCTTTAACGCACCCACAATTACATCTCTATAAGTAACTGCGAGATTGAAGATCTCACCTTTATCGCCACCTGCGATCTCTGCGAAGTCCGCTTGGACTTGCTCTAGCTCTGCTGCGTCCTCTCCAGGAACCTCATCTTCCTCCTCCACATGAGGAGCCACTTCTTCGGGAAGCTTGTCTTCCTCGCCAGCTGGACGCACTAAGTCGTCAACATGCAGCTCCTCGAGGCTCCGCTGTTTCACAAGCTCGAGCTCCTCTTCCTCTCGCTGCCTTCTTCTTTCAGCAGCCTCCGCGGCTGTCTTCCGGGATTCAGCAAGAACATCCTCGCTTATGGGATCATCTGAAACGCCAGAACGGGCATCTCTCTTTTGCCTCTTGGCCACGAGGCCACCAACGGCTTCATCATCATCATCTGCGAATACAAAATTGGTTCAAAGAAAAGAACTGCACAGAAGTCATGATAAAGGGCAAGGAGATGTGACGGAAGTACCTCCTGATTCTTCCTCGCACATCACAACTGTTGCTTCTTCATCACTTGCCTGGGGCTCCTGTCTCTCTTCCTCCTCTTGGTCGAATGGAACGAAAGTCTCAACTGCGAGATCTTTTCGCACTTTGCTGGGCATACGACCCTTGCCTTTGTCCTTGATGGAAAGGGACCTCACTGGGGGAGAAGCTGGAGCGCTCCTAGGGGAAGAAATCGTAATCCCCTTTTGCCTAGGTCTCTTCGCTCTCGGCGCCGCAGTCGCCGGAGGGGACGGGTCATCTCTAGGAGGAGACGGAGCCGGAGGGTTGTCTATCAGCGAGTCAGCAAAAGTGTTCATGACCCCGCGAACCTTTGTTTCGACCTCGGCATCCATCCTCCACGCTAGCCGATACGACTCCCCCCTCCTTCTGGTGGCAACAATGGTATCCACCAGCGATTTGGAACGGTCACCAGCTGCGAACCTCCGCACATGACACTAGACAATACAGAACAAAAAGCATCAGCGCAAGCAAATCAAAGAGCTCAAAGCACACAAGGAAACTGCTTACCTCAGCAAACGCCTTGCTATATTTGATGACCTGCGTGTCACCTTTCTTGATTGCATCGACCTGCTCCTTCAGAATGAAATCGGGGCACAAATGATTCTCGCGGTCCAACAACGAGTAGCAACCGTACTCAGACTCGCTCAAACTGCAATTGGGGCGAAACGGAAAAGAGTTTCTCTTGATCAAGGGGGCCCTTCCCGGCTGCGCCGCCGCCTCCGTCTCCATCCTCGTCTGCTGGGCAATCCAGTATGCGATCCAGTTCTGGGAACAACCACCCTTGCGAGTTCCCGCAGGCTGCTCGAAGGGAAGATTGCTCATGAGGACCGTCTTGCACTCCCTTGTCAGCAAGCGCTTGTAGCACCCTCTGACGATAGACTGGGGCCAGATTGATGGGGCCACCGCATCGAAACCAAACTGAGGCGAGACCCGAGTGGGGTCAACATCCACTGTAAGCCTTTCATATCGTGGCGCGAGCTCACGAATGTGCTCTGCAAGTGCAGGAAGAGAACCTCGCAGACACCAGCAAAAGAACTCACGATAGCGCTCGTGGAAATGCGGCCCCTTTTCAAAGAGAAGGTCTTCTGACAAGACCATACCTTTGGAAGGGTATAGCTTTGGAAACCACCGCACATTCTCGACACGTGTAGCGTAGGGCCTGGCAGTGAACTCCCTTCGTTTGTCGCATATCAAGCTCCAAGTACACTTGGTGTTGCTTGCCCCAAACCATCTCGCAGCTCTCCCGCTGTTGAACGCCTCCGTCTCGCCTGGGGGACACCACTTCTCAAGTGGGAGGGGAGTTGGAGCATAAGACGGCCAGCGCTCAAAAACCCACATTGTCAAAAAGCTGATATTGACAAAGGTCAGAACATCGAGACGGCCGCGCGATTCCCTCATCGCCAGAACCAGCTGGTCCAGCCTATAATACAACGTACCCAAGACCAAGGGTCCGAGCGCGACTCTCTGGCCAAGAGCGAGCCTCACCGCAAGTGGCAGCACATGGTAGAAGACCCCGTCATGGGGGTGACCATCAATCAGATACCTCGATAGCCAAGCACAAAGAAAGGCGCAAAGGGTCAGATGATAACCCTTGCCCTCTACGTAATTCTCGGCCTTCGGGTTTCCGCTCAAAAGCTTCTTAGTAATGCTGCTGCTCGCATAGTCTCGGAAGAAATACTGCAACCACTTGTTCCAGGTATTCTTCGCAGATGTATCAACAAGCTGCCAGTTCGGAAGAGGTTTCGTACTGGTCCACCGAGTGGAGATTTTCTTTACCTCTGCTAGGCACTCCTCCATCTGCGCGTACAAGGCCAATTCCGCAGGTGTTCTCAAGTGACTCAAGGGGTCCACCTCGCCCATGGGGGAAAGCTCATACAGCATTTGAACGTCCTCGAGCGTGGGGGCAGCCTCGTACTCAGCAAAGTGAAACGTGTGAGTCGCAGGCGAATAGCGGGACAGAAGGTCTAGAAGCATGGACTGATCCAGCTTCACGGCAGCACCCTTCATAGCACGGACGGCGAAGAAAATGCCGGCTTTATCGAGAGTTTCGGCGTAATTGCCCAACACGTGGTCAGTCCACTCATCCATATAGTCCAACTTCTGGACAAACGCCTGAGTAGAAATTGCAGTGTATGGAAAGTGCCCGTTCTCGATTCCCAATCGAACCACATCCTCGGAGCCAACTAACTCGAGCAAGGCTGAGTTAACTGGGCGAGTCAGCGTTAACAACTGCTCAACGGGAACAGGATCAGGCATCCTCTTCGCCTTCACCCTCGCGTGGTAAAAATCTTTCCCACCCAGAAAGGGGGCTTTTCGCCACAGAGCCTGCGGAAGCTCCGGCATCTCTTCATCTTCCTTGACGGGTCTGGTTACTCTTGTTTTGGCCATTCCTGCGAAAGGGAAAAAAAAAGGGGGGGAGAAATACCACACTTCAGTTCGAATTTTGGAATTCGAGATCTATGCAAAGGAAAGCAGACAGTTCCGGTGCCGATTTCAGAAATTGGGGATTTGCAAGACCCAATATTATTGAAAGATTAAAAACGAAGCAGGTTTAAAGATCAAAACCTCTTCACAGATTTCATGGGTTTACAGATTCAACGCAGTTCAAGGCAAACGCCGGTATTTTAAAATCAAAAAGTAAACGAGGCCAACCTTGTTTCCTTAGAGCCTGCTTGGATATGCACAGTTGAAGAATACGATTTGCAGTTCTGAACTGATGGTTGATGATCTGGATCTGCTCTCGAAGATCTCCGGATACCATTCACTTTAAGAGAAAGAAGTGATGCTTTGCAATAATGGGATACAAGGTATTTATCCAAAAGAATGAAGAGTTGCGTCCCTTCAGTAGTCGAATCGCAACCGTCACCGTCGTATCGCGCAATCACAGGACGGGCTGACGTCACGCCTAAAACCCTAAAGGTCAGACGGCACGACTCTAGGGGTTTTAGGTCATAATGACACGCACGGGGGCTGAACTTACCCGTATTTGAATTGGTGCGTGGCGACGACGCGCATGTTGGTTTCCGCGCATGGAAGCCTATACAGCTATGAGCCTTCACGCGCAGAAAGGGGGCTAATGTAGATACTGCTTTATGACATGGCAGATCTAGGCCACGTGGCAAGCATCCAGCACACCATATTGTGCTCCATACACACAGGATCACCAGCCGAGCTGATCCATGTGGGGGCTGCGAGACAGAGCCCTCGCATACCACCGCACGGGACTTGTAGGGATTTGTGGTTTGGAGGCTAGAGTAAGCCCTGTCGCGTGCGAGCCAAGCCCGTGCGCGACCTTTAGTAACTGTTTTGAGAGATCTTTGGCACGAGCTCCCTAGACCCGGTCAATCCGGTCAAACCCGGTCAACCTCGTAACGGTTCCGGTACTCGCGCACCACGTGCTCTAACGGTTCCTATATACTCGGACGAACGTGCCGTTATGGTTAAGCTAATTAAGCCGCCATTAATGGGCGCATTAACCACACTACAACGGTCACGTTCTCCAGTATATATACATCGTTAACCTTTCCATACAAAGGAGAACAACACTGCTATACGCGGAAGCTCTGCCAAACCTCTGTCTCTCTCTCAGACATTGCTACTGACTTACTCTCTCCCTACACACACCCCTATTCTTCCTGTGCGATCCCTGATCCACTACGTACGGTGTACACGGAGGTCTCCCTGCCGGAATCTCTTGTGCACAACTGCCCAGTCACTTTTTCCCTTAGCTAGCGGTGCATCGTCACGGAGCCCTTACGGGACTAGGGTCGGCTCTGATACCATTTTTAACACCCGTGGATTACTGTCCCAACAACTTCTTTACCCGTACCACCAGATAAAAATGCTTAAGCCTTGAAGGTGCTAGTAGTAATCCACATGGTGTACTATATACGACACATCACATCCACAATATCACGATGTGGGACGGGATATTACAATTTGTAACACCCGTGGATTACCGTCCCAACAACTTCTTTACCCGTACCACCGAATAAAAATGCTTAAGCCTTGAAGGTGCTAGTAGTAATCCACAAGGTGCACTAAATACCACACATCTAATCCACAATATCTCAATGTGGGAAGGGATGTTACAATCCCCCCACCTTATATACTTGACGTTCTCGTCGAGACTACCATGTCACGTTTCCCCCTTGCCTGGCGGCGCACCGCTACCGAGCCCTTGCAGGACCAAGGTCGGCTCTGATACATTGGTAACACCCGTGGATTACTGTCCCATAAATTATTTTTCCCGTACCACCGGATAAAAAGGCTTAAGCCTTGAAGGTTCTAGTAGTAATCCACATGGTGTACTATATACCACACATCCCATCCACAATATCACAATGTGGGACGGGATATTACAATTCTCCACCTTATATACTTGAAGTCCTCGTCGAGACTGACCAGTCACATTTTCCCTTGGCTGGCGCTGGACCGCCACGGAGCCTTTGTTGGACCAGGGTCGGCTCTGATACTATTTGTAACGCCCCCGGATTATTGTCCCAACAACTTCTTTACCCGTACTACCGGATAAAAATGCTTAAGCCTTAAAGGTGCTAGTAGTAATCCACAAGGTATACTAAATACCAAACATCTAATCCACAATATCTCGATGTGGGACGGGATATTACAATAGCAACTTCTTTAACCGTACCACCGGATTAAAAATTTGCTGGTTCAATAATCCGCTCGGGTTGTTACACAGACATTCTTCTTTCGGGTTGCTACTAGCTCTAGTGGTGCACTACGACTTACAACTTGAGCAATTAGATGGCAAGACAACTTTTCAACATGGAGAGTTGGAGAAGAGATATACATGAGCCAATCGGAGGGGTCCCAAGTTCCCCAAAGAGAAAACATGTGTGCAAGATAAAGAGATCTCTATACGGACTTAAGAAGTCACCAAGGCAATGGTCCAAGAGGTTTGACATCTTCATGTCGAAGATTAGTGACCACAAGTGCGAGTATGATTGATGCGTGTATCACAAGGAGTTTCATGGTGGATCATGTATTTACCTAGATGTATATGTGGATGATATTCTGATTGCAACTCAGAATATCAAGGAAATTATAGAACTGAAGAGGTCCCTTAGCACGGAATTTGAGATGAAGGATCTGAGAGCTGCTCGGAAGATATTGAGAGTTGATATATATAGAGACATGAAGAAGATGAAACTTTTCTTGTCACATTGGGGATGCATTAGAAAGATCTTAAGCGGATTTGGGATGTGGTCAGCTAAAGCTATAGATACTCATATGGAAACTAACATCAAGATATTGTAACGAGTGTTTAGCAAGAGAAGGCAAAATGCAATATTTATCATTGAGGGATTTCCTTGTCAATTTTAATTCATTGAATACTCTCCTCTACAATTTTAGATCTCTTATTGTATACCATGTAAGCTTTGCTGGTTTGAGAATAACGAAGAAACACACCTTCATCACTTCTAGCATCAAACTTACCAAGATAATCTTTGCCATTGTTATGCACAAAACAAATACAGCCAAAAGGCTTAAAGTAAGCAACACTAGGCTTCCTTCCTTTGAACAGTTCATAAGGGGTTTTCTTCAAAATTGGCCTGATCAAACATCTATTGAGAACATAATTGGTAGTATTTACAGCTTCTTCCCACAAAGACTTTGGCAAATTACTTTCAAGTAACATGGTTCTAGACATGTCTTCCAGAGTTCTATTTTCCTCTCAACTACACCATTTTGCTGAGGAGTTCTAGGTGCAGAAAAGTTGTGTGATATGCCATGATTTGCACAAAATAAATCAAAATCAAGTTGATCAAATTCCCTAACATGATCACTTCTAATAGATGCAACAGGTAAGTTTTTCAAAGTTTGAAGCTCCTTGCAAAGTTTAGAAAATTTAGATATGCTTCAGACTTTTCTTTAATAAACATAAACCAAGTATATCTAGAGTAATCATAAGCTACAACAAGCATATATCTCTTACCTTTGGGTGTTTGAACCCTCATAGGACCACACAAGTCCATATGCAGCATTTCTAAGGGTCTAGAGGTACTTACAAAATTATTTGGCTTGAATGAGCTTCTGGTTTGCTTCCGTTGAATGCATGCTTTACAGAACTCATTATCTCTGAATTTAAGAATTGGTAATCCCCTACCAGATCTTGTGAGATGAGTTTGTTTAAGAAATGCATGCTTATATGACCAAGCTTTATGTGCCATAGTTTTGATCATCCTTCAAAGCTCTGAGACATTTTAGACTATCACCTGCAACTTTGTCAGTACACAGTGCATAAACATTATGTGACCTAGGAGCAGTGAGAATGCAATTGCATGATATCTCATCTTGCACCACACATTTCTCCTTTTCAAAGACAACCTTATTACCTTTGTCACAAAGCTAAGAAATACTCAAAAAAATATACTTAAGACCATCAACTAAATAAACATCAGAAATTGAATATGCAGAATTGTTACCAACACTACCAATACCAATTATGTTGCACTTTGCTTTGTCACCAAGTTTGATTGTTCCCTCTGATTGTTCTTTCAGTTCTGAGAATAAAGATTTCTTCCTACTCATATGCCTGGAACATCCACTATCCAATATCCATTTCTGATCTTTCAAAGCTTTGGTGACATCCTGCAAAAAATCAATCAATGCCATAACAGACTACTAGACCAAGTGTAGAATTTAGATTCATACTCAGATTCAACCATATTATGTGGTCTAAATCTTTTTGAACCCAAATCTGTTTCACTTGTCCGTTAAGCTGATAAGGATAGGTGTTCCTCATTATGTGAGGTTTTGTCCTTCAAAAGGGGAAAGTTACTTTTACATGTCCAATTTTACGGCGATAATGACACTTTGCTGAATGTCTGCTTCCTGCTTTCACAGATGTGGTTTGGATTTTTCTTGGAAAATTTGGATTATATCCAATTCCACTCTTGTGAACAGACTACAGACTTCCTCCAAGCATGAGACTTAACTTCTGTTCTGAGCCAGCAAAAGTTGAAAGAATTTTCTTGGATTCTTGAAGCTTACTAGTCAAAGTAGTGTTTTGTTGTTCTAAATCATCAGAATGAATTTTTAGATCAAC
Organism: Linanthus parryae; assembly: GCA_023055425.1. Classification (NCBI taxonomy): domain Eukaryota; kingdom Viridiplantae; phylum Streptophyta; class Magnoliopsida; order Ericales; family Polemoniaceae; genus Linanthus; species Linanthus parryae. The sequence goes on along the minus strand of JALGPY010000002.1, from coordinate 130,735,645 downwards.
AAACTTATCAGTTAAAATAGTGTTTTGATCAACTACTTCTTTGACTTGTGATTTCAAAGCTTTGAATCTACTGTCCAAGGCTTTGAAGTCACTGTCAATTTTTAACTTAGTAGCTTCAAGACATTTATTCTGAAAAACCAAACCAAATCTAATTTCTCTTTTGCCTACTCATGAACCTTCATTTTCAAAGAGTCAATCTTATTCCTGTAACTCTCCTCATTTAAAAACATACTTTTGAGGATTTCAGGTAAAACATCAGAAGGACTAGATAAGAGATTTTTTACCATGTCATCAATTGGTTTCTCAGTGGAATGTTTCTCTTGATGTCCAGCCATTAAACAGAGATTGGCTTGCTCATCATCATAAAATTTTGAGTATGAAGAGTCTGAATCACTCCATGAAGCCACCATTGCTTTCTTCCTTCTGTTGTCATTTTCCTTCTTTGAAAATTGTTTGTTCTTTTTCTTTTGAGGACGGACTCTCACCAAGTGATGTGCATTTACACATTCATAGCAATTTATAACTTTAGGTTTATATGATTGTGATGAGGACTTACCATTCTGATCCTTGCTAGTTGAGGATCTGAACTTTTATTTGTTGTGATCCTTGTTTCCAGAGTTCCCCTTTTTCTGGAGAATTCTGTCCAAGGCTTTGGAAATCAAGGCTAAGGCTTCCTCATCATCATCATCTTCCTCTGGTTCAAGGCTTTGGGATTTTTCATTGTATATTGCCTTGAGTGCCAAATTCTTTATGTTGTCACTCAGTTCACCATCAACCTCCTTCATAGAGATCTCATGAGTGAGTAACTTTCCTTGTAGATCATCCAGTTCCAGAATGCTTAAGTCCTGAGATTCTTCAATGGCTGTAGTTTTGGGCTCCCATTTGGCTTTAGGCAAGCTTCTGAGAATCTTCCTTACTTTTTCTTCATTTTAGAATACTTTGCCCAAAGATTCCAAGTTGTTCATAATATTTGTAAACCTTTTGAACATATCTTTGATGGACTCATCATATTTCATCTTAAACATTTCATAGTGTCTCAAAAGGATATTAATCTTTGTCTGCTTGACTTGGCTAGTTCCTTCATAGGTAACAGTCAACTTATCCCATATCTCCTTTGCATTCTTGCAACTGGATTTCCTGTTGAACTCATCTGCACTAAGAGCACAATACAATAAGTTCAAAGCTTTGTAATTTTTTGATACCTTTTCCAGTTCAGTAACTCAGAGATCTTCATCAGGTTTGACAGTTCTAACACCATCCACAGTGGTGTAGAATAGTTTTGGCCCATTCACAATAACAGACCATAGTTCCATTTCCTGATCTATGATGAACATTTTAATCAATTCCTTCCAATGCACAAAGTTATCACCACAGAATAATGGAGGTCTATTAGATGCCCTGCCCTGTGAGAATCCTCCTTCACCTGCAAAACTCATTGTCACAAGATTGTTAGATCTTTAAACTGTGACCCAAATCTCTGATACCAATTGAAAGTGTGTAATGTAGGTGTAAACAGGTAAAATAATACTCTAGAAGGGGGGGGGGGTTGAATAGAGTATGCTAGCTTTTGCCAAAACTCAAGTTTTTGAAACTTAAGTAAAACAAGCTGTTGATATCTCAAATCTTTGAAATAGATTTGAGAAGCTGAAAGATATAACAGCAGAGTATAGAGGCTCCAAAGCTTTGAGACTTGGAAAGCTCCAAAGATTTGAAACTTCCAAAATAAGCTGTATGTAAATGCAGCAAAATTAAATAGCAAGGATACATATATTTTACAGAGTTCAGTCACAATTGGACCTAGTCTCTGCCTGAGGGATCTAATCCCTCCAGGATTCAAACACAACTTCTTATTAATCACCCAGATTTAGCCCTATATCTCAAGCCTAAGTGAGCTACCTTACACTTATACAGCTTGTTGTTCCCAACCTATCTAGTTATAGGCTACAACATGTTGAAATAATAAGAACCTCTTGTTGTTCACTTGAACAACCAAAATACTAAGTTTAGTGAGGTTTATAAATACATAAAAGATGATACAATTAAGTACAGAGAGAAGAACTCAGACAACTCTCTTTTCAAAGTTGTTTAAAGCCTGGAAGATTTCTTTTGGATTTGAGTGATCGTCAGCCTGCTTGAATTGATTCCCTGAATGATTCGAAGAGCTGTATGTAATTGATATTCTCAGATGATTGACCTCTTCAAAAATACGACCTCTGTGTCACTAAATAGTCTCTGTAATTCAAACTTAGCTAGCTGTTTTAGTCTGCAACTAACTTGAGATATTTCAGGAACATAATTCCTAAAATATCTCCTATCTATTAAGCTCCTATTAACAGCTCAATTTTGAGTACATTGCTGGTCATTTTATGGACGTTGGAGAGTCCAAAAAACCTGCAAATACTTAGCAAACAAGATCAAACAAATAAAAATACAATCTAGCAAATAGATCGGCTTAAAACAGCAGCTAACCAATAAAGAGATAATCATGCTAGACTTGTCTGATGATAGTTCTGAGTTAACAATTATATTCAATCTCATGAATATATCTAATACCCAATATAGAGTCCACAATAATAGACAATAATCAGCATGTAACAACATCCAAGTAACACTGAATCCATCTGCACACAGAAAGATGTTTAGAAGAACTTAGCAGTAAAGAGTGACTTGAAAATCTCAAAGCTTTGAAGCTTTACCTGCTAACTTCTCTAGAATGTGTATTAGATTTTCAATCCAATCTAATCCTGCAGTGATCCTCTTAGAATATAGATTACTGAATATAATTATATAAATAAACTAATCATCATAAAAACATAACCAAAACCTGCACAAAATAGTTAGACAAATACAGCATACAAGAACTGCTATAGTAACTCAAAGCTTTGAAGCTTTGGTACTTAGCAATTTTCTTATGCTTGTGTTTTTGGCTTTCATCATCAAGGAACTGAGCTCTCTGCCTGTATTTTCATATCATAGTATCCATGAGCTTCAGACTTATGAAAATTGCTAGTCCTAAGAAGGTGAAGAAGAAGAAGCCTACCAAAGCTGACAAAGGAAAATGGAGAGTTACAGATGAAGAACCAGAGAAGAACACTGGGAAAGAGCTGCAGATCTATTTAGAGAAGAAGCCAACCCTTGGTAAGAAATCTGGCATTAATAACAAGTGGTTTGTCAGTAATGTTTCTAGACGAATGTGTTCAGATGATTTTGCTTCTAGACCAGTAGCCTACTGCAGTATGAATAGTGTTAGCATGTTGAAAAGTATGAATCTTGAGTGCATTAAGAGGTTGAAGAAAAGTTCTCTTTGGAAAATTCTAAACCCTCCAGAAGTTGCCTACCCTAGGCTAACTAGGTTCTTTTATCTGAACATGAAGCAAATCAAGACTGTTAACTTGGTGATTCATCTAAAGTGGCTGGCATTGACATGGAGCTAGATCACTCAGAATTTTCCAATGTTTTGGGCTGTCCCAAGAGGTATAACACAGAAAACTATTCCAATAAGAGTGAAGAATTAAAACTGGCTAGAGAAGAGTTATTTTTACCCAATTCTACTACCTCCTCTAAGCCGTTAACACACTCTGTTTTAACTGTTGAAGCCAAAGTCTTATTTACCATCTTGATGAGGTGTGAAGTGCCTAAGGATAATTCAAAAGAGTTTTTGTCTGATAGGGTGTTATACTTGATGTACTTGATTATGCATGGGTATGAGATTGATCTTCCTACAATTATGATGGAAAACATGCTTTATTCCCAGACTAAGGAAAGCAAGCACCATTTTCCTTATGCCAACCTGTTGTCTCTTTTCTTCAACACCTTGAGATTCCAAATGACAGAGAAGAAACTATTACCACTGGTTTTGGTATGCTTGATGAGAAAGCTTTTTAGAGGATTGGAATCATGAAAACCAGTGAGGGGACTTGGAAGTTATATTCTGATTTGTATGCGGAAGAGCTGCAATTTAAGAAGTTTCCAAAACCCAAAGCCTTGACCTCTCCTTCAAACCTACCCTCCTAATCTCAAGAACTTTCCCTGGTACTTCAAAGGCTTGGTGTCCTAGAGAAATACATGGACGATTTGAAGGAAAAACAGCATGAGTTTGGCACTGAGTTCAAGAAAGTAAGGTATATGGTTGAAAGCATCTTCAAAAGCATTAATGTGATCCATGTGGAAGAAGAAGTTTCACAAGCTGCAAAAGGATCAAAGAAATCTGGTTCAACCAAGGACTTACTCCGTGAGCATACAACTCAAGATGAGGCTGAAGGGGTGAAGGACACTGGGAAAGAAGTTGCTCCATATCAAGGTGATGAAGCACATAAACAAGAGGATGAAGACAGTCCAGACTCAGGGATGTTGATCAAGGATCTTATGAATAAGATAAATAAAGCAAACATTCCAGAGATAGTGACTGGGGAAGAGCTTTTTGAGGAATAGGTGGATGTTGATGCTGGTGAAGAAGCTGCTCAGGAAGAAGAACAATAAGAATATGACGATGATAAAGAATACAGTGGTGAAGAGGATGCTGAGCCAAAGGGAGATGGAGAACCAACCCCCTGATTCTTGCCTCTTCTTTCTTTCTTTCTTTCTTTCTTTCTTTTCGAGGCCCTGAATCTCTCTTCAAAGTCTTGAAAATTTCTATCTTTCAAAACTATTTTCTTTTAAGCTTTCAAAAACTTTGATCCAACATTTTCTCATTATTTTTTTATGAAAAACAAAAAGGGGGAGAAATTTAGGTGTTTATTTCTGGTAATTTTGCTGGTTTAGATCAGTAGGATGTTTTTGCTTCTTAAATATTTAATAAGTTCGATTGTTATTGAATTTGTGCTTCAGTTTAGTATCTGATATCATCATGATTATTCTGCTATGCTCTCTAATGTTTAAGTTATGCAGAAATACAGTTTTTAAAATAATTGTGGCTTTCTCTTTCATCAAGGGGGAGATTGTAACTTCAGCTAGTTCAGCTAGAATCAAAGGCTTGAAGCAACATCACTCTTTCAAGGCCTTGAAACAGCTTTCAAAGGTTTGAAATATACACTACATTATATAGCATGATCTTAGGGTGAACTTTTCATTATATATCTCACCCCTGGTCCCCTATGCTTGATTTCATCTTATTTGATGATGAAAGAAAATCCATTATGATACTCTAAACTGTGGCTAATCTCTCTGTTTGACTAAGTTTTGCAGGGTTAACTAGTTACCTATTTTGCTGGAACCATTTCCTAAACTGTGTTTTTTCAGGAAAGGAAATTGGATTGTCAAATTGATTTTGTGTTTATGCAATCTTGCCTGGACCTTCCTAAGATACTCAGATATAAGATCAAGGTAGTATCCTTGAAGATGATGAGCAACTCGGATTTGGGAAGAGTTGTTAGAGAAGTCAAGATATGTTGCTGAATTTTAGGAAAGTTTGTTGTTAGAAGATCCTGAAGATCTGCAATTCAAATCAGCTGCATAAGAGAGGGAATGACTGAAGAAATTTGAAGATAAGACACACAGAAACACTCAGACATTCTCAAGGATTGACATGCAACACATAAGGAGATTCATTTCACTCGATCCAATCATCTGAAGATCATTGCATACACAACTGCTTCATCAGTTCTCGGTGTTCTTCTTTCTGTACTTCACTTGTATATCATTCTGATAATACTTCACACATCTTATTCTCGCGAGATTTTCATGTGAACAATAGAGAATTCTTGTTGAATCAATTAGCTAGAGCAGGTACTAGATAGGTTAGTGAGAACCACAAGCTTTAATAGAGTAATGGGAACTCTCTGTTCTTGAGGTCTAGGGGATAAATTTTGATTAATAAGATGAGTTGAAAATCCTGCAGGGATCAAGTCCCTGAGGTAGATACGTAGTTTCAAGTGGACTGAACTCTATAAATCTCTGTGTCCCTTGCATTCTACTTACTGTTCTGTACTTGTCTTATTTATTTCACAAATCAGGTTTTCTGTTCAAGGACTTGAAAGCCATTTCAAGGCCTTGAAATCATTCAGCAAACTCTTTACTCACTGTTTTGATTCCAAGGACTTGAAAGCCATTTCAAGGCCTTGAAATAATCACTGCTTGTCACAAACTTCTTCGAAACTACTCTTTTGGCAAAAGTTTCCACACTCTATTCACCCGCCCCCCCTCTAGAGTATTGATCATGTATTACTGCATACATTACTGTCTTTCACAACTAATTAGTTTCCAACTTCAATTTAATCCATATGGTGTGTGACCCTGTAGGTTCCTATTTAATTGGTAAAAACAATTACAAACATAGAGTGGGGTCTAGGAACACATCCATGCCATCTAATAAATACAAATAGTCAGTGATCTGACAAACCTTGTGCCCAGTGTTACCGATTTGTGTATGTCCCTTTGTCTCTATATCCGGATTGGACAAGAGACATAATTTTCACACTCGTATATCCAATCCATAGTTTCTCGATCTTGGAAATAGACTTATCCAAGCAGATAACATCAATATCTCATATTGATTTATCTGATTATGGCCAGACATTCCATAAGCTCAACCCCTCGAGTGGCCGTGGATATTTGCTCCCATTGTGTAGGAAGGAAAAATCCTCTCTACATCACTACCATCTATCAATTTGCTTCCTATTATGTCCGATCACCGCCTTTATTGCTACCAAGTCACAGTGTAGCGTTTGACGAAATCAAAACATAATATTCCACAACTAGAGTATCTAGTGACTTCAAGTCTAAGGAATACAACACCATTGTCACTACGAGAAGCACCTGCAACATTAACATAATATATATGTAGCCTTCCCGTGGTGGGTCAATCCAGTATGCCATTACTCCTAATGCATACCCATGTGTTAGACTTGACATCTCCATATCAATCTACCCACATACTAGTCTATATTGATCGTCCTATTAATCAATATATTGGACTATGGATATTTAAGATTAAAAATAATTGTAATCTAAGGACTTCATTATATTAAATATCTCCATAAATAATAAATGAATACTCTAGCAGAAACAGTGTACATACTAAATATAGATTGCCTCTATGGCATCTAATCGAACATCACTTTCGGGTCTAGGATGGAATTGGCACTAAGGAAGTACCAACAGTAGCACGAGCAGGGGACATCGCCAACAAAGCCGCTGCTCCATAAATGCTGGACACTCCTTGGCAAAACTTCACCGGCACCAACAACCTCACGCTGCCTCCATTCGGCGTCCAACAGCTCATGGAGCTCAGTAGCAGGCCCAGTCAGTGCCCAGGACTCTATTTTTGCCGTAACAGATGTCACCTCCGATCGGCATCGATGTGAGACTTGACCTGACCCAGTTCGTGATTGTTTCTCGTGTTTTTCGATTCGGGTACGCTCTAAATCACTCCTTAGTTCATATTAGATAATTAAAATCCGAACTTGATGCTCGAAGCCATGTTTAGATAAAATAATTTTGTAGTTCATGTTGAGGGGGGTGTAAGTTTCTTTTACATAACTACATATTAGTATATTACGTGGGGGAGCTCAATGTACTTTAGGAATATGTTACAGGGGATATGATCTCTTATTAAAACTTTCTTGTGAGTACAGGGGGACCTAGCTATCTTTTAGTATAATTGAGGGGGTTTGCATGTCTTCAACTTAAACATCATGCTTTACGCGAACATAAAAATGTCATTTTTGGACTAAAATATTTTCTAAAAATAATAGTTTTCATCATCGTTACAGAAAAGTGATTCGGGTGTTGAAATGTTTTCGGAAATGTCATTTTAAAATTACACTAGTAATGTTTTCTTGAAAAATTAGTATATTGTGTCTAATCTCTTAAATATTCAGTTTCCGCTTGTTTAAAAAATTATTTTAAAAAATTTCGTAGATGATGTTTGTGAATAAATATGGTTATGGTATGTACAATATTTAGAAGTAGTCTTTTTCCGAAAAAAAATGTTCTTTTTATTGTTTTTCTCTATAATTTCGAAGAGTTATCTCTATCGCCCAATATTTATAAATATAAGTTGACACTTGTTTACTCTTTTACTTCTTTAAAATGTCAAGTTCCTTTTAATGAAAATTTATCTTAATATAGACTCTTTTATAAATATTAAATAAATTAAATTTGTATCTAAGTACCCAATTTACTATTTTACCCCTGGAAAATATACAAGTATTACATCATTTTCCCCTTAAAGATAGTTTCTTCCTCGAATCTAAAATCAAACAAATAATCATGATGCCAACTAGACACTAATTCACCAAATTAGAATTACGTAACAAATAAGTAATGAAAGACAGTAATGTAGGCAGTAATACAGAATCAATACTGTAGAAGGGGAGGTTGAATAGAGTATGGCAACTTTTGCCAAAAGAGTGGTTTCAAAATAATTTGTAAAAAGCATGAGGTATTTCAAGGTCTTGAAATGAGTTTCAAGTCCTTGGAATCAAAATAGTGAGTAGAAAGGTTTGCTGATAGTTTTCAAGGCCTTGAAATGGGTTCAAGCCCTTGAACTGAAAACCTGCTTTGAGCAGTAAATGAACAAGTATAAAAACTAAACTGCAGAAGGCAGGAGACACAAGATATATAGAGTTCAGTCCACTAGGACCTACGTATCTACCTCGGGGATATAATCCCTGCAGGATTTTCAACTCAATTATTATTATTCAAAATTTAAGCCCTAGATCTGAAGCATAGAGAAGTTCCTTACACTGTTACAGCTTGTGGTTCTCTCCAACCTATCTAGAGAAGTTTCTTTCTGTACCTGATTCAACAAGAATTCTATGTTGTTCACTTGAACAACTCACGAGAATAAGATAAGATAAGTATTATCAAAATGATATACAGCTAGGTACAGAAAGAAGAACACTGAGAACAAGTGAAGCAGTTGAGCATGCAGTGATCTTCTGATGATTGGATTGATAGAATTGAATCTCCTTCTGTGTTGCTTGTAAATCCTTGAGAGTGTTTGAATGTCTCTGTAAAATGTTGTGCACGAATTCTCTCAGCAAAAATCTCTTCTCTTGCTGCTTGTTTGAAATGCATATTTATATGATCTTCTTCAAACTGATTTTCCTAAAATCAAGCAACATATCTTGACTCTCTAACAGCTCTTCCCAACGGCTAGTTGCTAAGTATCTTCAAAGATACTAACTTGATCTTTTGTCTAAGAGTGTTAGGAATGTCCATGCATGATTGCACAAGCACAAAATCTATCTGACAACTCTATTTCCTTTCCTGCAAGCACATAAATTAGGAAATAGTTCCTGAAAAATAGGTAGCTAATTAATCATTTAAAAACTAAGTAAAACAGAGATATTAGTATTTTTTAGGGTGTCATATTGGTTTTCCTTTCACCATCAAATAAGTCACAATCAAGCATAAGAGATTAGGAATCATATTAGAAGGAAAAGCTACCCCTAAGTTCATGCCATTCATTGCAGCTTACTTTCAAGCCTTTGACAGTGGTTTCAAGGCCTTGAACAGTTCTGTTTCAAACCTTTGAAACATGCTAAACTTACAAGTAATTTTACAAAAACAAGTAATTACCATGTAATGCACACAATCGCACACACATAGTATCAAGCAAAGTTGTAGTCAGGCTTAGTCACTTAAGTTGTCATAGTCTCCTTTGGTTACTAAGGGTCAGGTATAATCACGTCATAACGGTAGTAAGCATGTAATGGCAAAAAATTAAGGGTTGCAATGGGTGGTTCCTCTCTCTCGAGTCTTGAAATTGACCAAAACTTGGAGAAAAAAATATGTTTTCGAATCTCTGTCTCAACCATCTCTCCCTTTCCCTCGATCCAATCTCTTCATCTCCCTCTCTCTAAACCGCTCTCTACCATATATCTCTATCTTCGTCTTTCTTTATCTCCCTCTTTCTCTCTATCTCTCTCTCTCTCCCTCTCTCTCTCTCTCTATCGTGTCTTAAAATTGAACAAAATGGGGTAGCCATTACTTTTCAGGATTTCAGACTATGAAATTGAAGAACAGGAATTTGAAATTAAAGACATCAACCAAAAATTAGTAATACAACACCACTTTCACTCAATCTGATCTTCGACGATAATTTCTAGGTGTTGTAACAGAACTCCTGTTTCAGAGCTCCAATAACAGTTTGTTATAACCTGGGGGTATTCGAGCAAGAACGATGAGAGCAAAACAAGAGCGAGACAGATATTTAAAGTGGTTCACTAACGAATTCAGAACGAACTCGCTAGCTACTCCACGGCCATAACCCGATATTTTATTGTGAAGATAACCAGATTATAATGCACGCCATGGACGCAACGGCCACGGCGGCCACCCGACACACACTGGCACAAATTCTCTCAAATTACCCACTGTGTGTTGTGCTACAAACAGAAACAAGCACTTCCCTTAAATACACCTATGTGTGTGTGGTGTGTGAGCCATCCAATAGAAACAACTTGGTCTCCAACTTATTCCCATATTCTTAGTCTACCAACTTTGACTTTGTATATTGACCAAAATTGTTACCAAATTGATACAAGTCAACTCCAACAAATCTCCACCTTGACTTGAATCATCTCAGAACCCTAACCAGAACCTGATGTTTCTCTTCTCAAACCCGAACCGGATGCGTCTCCCAAAACTAGAAACGAGCATGCCTCCCCAGATAAATGTTCTGCAGCTGTATGTGAAACCCGAATCGCCAAATCGTTGCTCCAACTACCATGCGTTCCTACAACAACTGCGCCCGATGTGAATGCACTCCCAGAAACAAAAACAAGTGCTCCACCCAGAACCAGACTCGAATACATTCACTGAGAAAGCAGGACGGAACGTATTCCCGATACGACCAATTGCGCCAGACAGATGCACCATGACAGAATGCCCAGAAATCGCTACCAGACCCGATGCACTTAGCGATTAGTGCCCCAACAGTTTTCATGCCCGATGTGCCCCGTATGCCTCAGATGCGCCAGATGCTCATCAGAAACAGATCGTTCCAGATGCAAGCTCAATGGGTGTCATGGTACACGCTCCAAAACCAGAACAGATGCACGCCAGAACAAACTCGTGCATAATTCGCGCAGAACCAGAATCAGATGCGCGTGCCTGAAATCTCACGCGACAGATGCTCCTTGTCGTTGCTCCAACTCCAACGAATTCTTGCAAATCATGAGCCAGAACCAGATTCAGTTCACACGTCAGATGCTCCAGGCCGGGAGCCGGTTCGCGCCTGAACGTCAATCACCAGAACGCCAGATGCGCGTGAACCGCCAGATTCGCGCCAGTACCGAATACGTGCTGGATTTGCCAGATCCCTTGCATGCCTAATCAAATGCGCGCCAGATTGCTCCGAAAGGAGGCTAGATAGCCCCCTCCACGGGGCTTCAGATGGTGGGTGTACCTGCTTCTATCTCACGAACAGATAGATCTTGATCGCCAAACCAGACATCGTTCTAGGCGGAATCTCGAAACCCAAATCCCGATAGCCTGCTCCACCTGGATCGCGAAACCCTAGCTTTGAGTTCCACCAAAACGTGAAACCCTAGCTCTTGGCTCCACCCGGATCTTGAAACCCCGGCTCTGATACCAGTTTGTTGTAACAGAACTCCTGTTTCAGAGCTCTATTACCAGTTTGTTATAACCTGGGGGTATTCGAGGAAGAACGATGAGATCAAAACAAGAACGAGACAAATATTTAACGTGGTTCACTAACGAATTCGGAATGAACCCGCTAGCTACTCCACGGCCATAACCCGATATTTTATTGAGAAGACAACCCGATTACAACGCACGTCGTGGCCGCAACGGCCACCCGATTTCACCCACCCGACACACACTCGCACAAATGCTCTCAAATTACCCACTGTGTGTTGTGCTACAAACCAAAACAAGCACTGCCCTTAGTACACCTCTGTGTGTGTGTGGCGTGTGACCCATCCAATAGAAACAACTTGGTCTCCAAGTTATTCCCATATTCTAAGTCTACCAACTTTGACTTTGTATATTGACCAAAATTGTTACCAAATTGATACAAGTCAACTCCAACACTAGGGTTATATCAATAGAACTTGTGGGTTTCGATTTGGTGGATTTGGGGCAGTTGGTGATGAAGATGGAAGAGAGGTGGAAGTTATGGAGGAGGGGTGAGTGTCTTGGTTTGGATCTCAAGGGGTGTTGGTTTCACAAAAATGAAAATTTGGATGCCAAAAATGCAATAATTGTAAAGCTGGGTATTAATGTGTAACGAAGTGCAAAATTTGAGTATTGTCGGTGCATTTTCGCTTAAAAGCTATGGCTAATCCTGAAAGAATCCACAGTGCTCAACTAAATGCTTCTATTTGTTAGAAAAGATTTTCAGTACAATGGAGTATAGAGGTGTGGCACAATTATACATTTTTTTGGTTGATTAAAACTAATAAAACATCACTGTTATTATTTTTTACTTCTTAAAAAAAATCTCAGTATTATGAACCTTATTATATTTATCTTATTGATACAGAACTGAATAACGTTTTTTTGGTGCTGCAAGAAGCAACGAATAGAAGGAACAACATTAGGGTAAATTCTCTCTAGGGTTCATAGAAAACTCCATATTTTCTGGAAAAAAAAACTTAACAAACACTCGATTCGACCACCGAAGTCACCATTGTAGTGGATCTCAAATGTGGGCTGCGAGTCATGATCAAAGTCATTGCAATCCTTGAATTCACGTGCCCTAAGCGTCGAGTTAAATCTGCAACTTTTCGCTGCAAATACAACACCGCCAAGCGCTGGGTCAGGTCTGCAATCTGTCTCTGCAGATCTTGTATCATCATAACATGACGTCGTGTTAAACAACCAAGTGTGGGATCACAACGGAATGAACAGTGAAAAAGGGCAAAGAAACTAGGACACGAAGCTCTCTAGAATTCAAAAATAATCAATATTAAAGTCTGACGAAAAATTACCCACAAGCCGGGTATTATAGCTCAAAACCTAATTTTGCCAAAATGAGCAAAATTACAAAACTGGCCCAAAACTATAGGCCTTATTGAGAATAATACGCAAGTAATAGTTTGACCCAAAACGGGCTAAATAAAGAGGTCAAAATGCGAAAAATGAAAACTGCCAAAAATAGCAAAAAATATATTCGAAGTCTCCGTTGACTGGTCAAACGTTCTTTTTTGGGTGAAGCGCCTAATTAGTTGCGTCTGACAGTTCGGCCTCTTCTGGTTCATCTGCTCCTGCATCAGTCTCCCCTGGTTGGAAAGAACTCGTCGTCGAGTTCACTCCATCGTCTTCAGAATCAACAAAGCATGTGAGGTGTTTAACATTAAACACGTCAGACGTCTTCATGTGACTCGGCAGCCGCAACCGGATTGTCATTGATATTTTGCACAATCTCGCAAGACCCGATCTTCCTGTCCTTCAACTTACTGTATTCTCCCACAGGAAAACTATCACGAGACAATACAGCCGATACATAATCACCAACATCAAAAAGTACCTGACAACGATGCTTATCGACCCGGGCCTTGTACTTGCTATTGCTCTCCTCAATCTTGCTCTTCACTTCGTCTTGAATGTCCTTCAAATGTTGTGCCATCTCCTCAGCCTTAGGATAAGCACGTCCCACATGCGGAATGGGAGCCAAGTCTAACACCACTGGCGGGTTCTGACCATAGACAATCTGGAAGGGACTCATCCCCGTAGTCATGTTCACTGACCGGTTATACGCAAACTCCGCCTAGCAAGCACAAAATCCCACTGTTTGGGCTTGGAACTTTCCAAACACCTGAGAAGATTCCCTAGGTTGCGATTCACCACCTCCGTCTGTCCATCGGTCTGTGGGCACTGATAAAGTTCAACTGAGTGCCCACATTCTCCCAAAGGCTCTTCCAGAATTGGCTCATGACCTTCGTGTCATGATCCGAGGTGATGGACCGTGGTACCCCATGCAGCTTCACAATTTCTCTGAAGTAAAGATGGGCTATCCGCACGGCATCCATGGTCTTCCGGCTTGTTACAAAATGTGCCATCTTGGAAAACCTGTCAACAACAACGACGGAATCTGCCGCTCTCTGTGTGCGGGGTAAGCCAAGCATGAAATCCATACTAACCTCAGGGACAGGTAAAGGAGTGTAAAGACCTGCATTGGTGAGAACTCCCTTCGAACGCTGACACACATAGCAACGGTCCACATAGTGTGCCACATCTGCACTCAACTTTGGCCAATAAAATTCAGCAGACACAAGAGCCAACTTTTTATCTCGCCCAAGGTGCCCCTCCTGGCGAAGCTCCCTGATAATCTGCTGCCGTAAAGAACAATCTGGAACGCACAAACACCGTCCCCAAAACAAATGACCATTATGCAAAAGAAAGTCATGGCGCTGACCAGAAGTTACCTCAGAAAAGATCTTCCCGATGGAAGGGTCATCCTCATATATCTCTGCATATGCCTCAAACCCAGGAACTTGGTTGCTCATGGAGGTAAGAAGCACATTACGACGACTCAAAGCATCAGCTACCCGGTTCAAACTCCCTGCCTGGTGCTTCAATGCAAAGGTGAACTCCTGAAAATAGGCCACCCACTTGGCATGGCGTCTACATAACTTGTGTTGCCCATTAATGTACTTCAAAGCCTCATGATCGGTAAACAAGACAAACTCCTTCTGCACTAAATAAGGACGCCAATGCTTCAATGTCTGAAAAATGGCGTAGAACTCCAGATCATAAGTCGAGTAATTCTTCCTGGCCCCGGACATCTTCTCACTGAAAAACGCAATTGGACGCCCTGACTGACTTAGAACACCCCCAATGCCCAAACCTGAGGCATCACAGTTAACCTCGGACATCTTGTCAAAATCAAGGAGTGCCAGAACTGGTGTCTCTGTCATCATCTTCTTAACCTGATTGAAACTGGCCTCTTCTTCATCCGTCCACTTGAAATCACGCCCTTTCAGACACTCAATGATGGGTGCCACCAAAGTACTGAAACTCCTGATGAATATGTGGTAAAACGATGCTAACCCATGGAAACTGCGCACATCGTGCAGAGTCTTAGGCCTGGGCCAGTCCACAATTGCCTCAATCTTCGAAGGATCTGCATGTATACCATCAGTAGACACTATGAATCCCAAAAAATGCACATAAGTAGTGAAAAAGAAACCTGTCTTCCTGTTAATGAATAGATTCTCTGCCTTCAACGCTCAAAGACAGCTCGCAAATGATCAAAATGGACAGCCCATGTAGGACTGTAAATAAGAATGTCATCGAAATAAACGACAACAAACTTCCCGAATAAAAGGCCTCAGAACCTGATGCATGAACCGCATGAACGTGATGGGCGCGTTGGAGAGACCGAAAGGCATCACCATCCACTCGTACAACCCATGCTGCGTCTTAAACGCGGTCTTCCATTCGTCTCCCCGCTTGATCCGAATCTAATGGTATCCTCTCTTGAGGTCAATTTTTGAGAAACCCTTAGAGCCGGACAGTTGATCTAGCATGTCATCCATCCGCGGAATGGGAAATATGTACTTCACGGTGATCCAATTGATGGCTCTGCTGCCAACACACATTCGCCAAGAACCATCCTTATTTGGAACTAACAGGGCAGGTACTGCGCAAGGACTCATACTCTCCCTGATGTAACCCCTCTCAAGTAATTCGACCACCTGTCTCTGCAATTCTTCGGCATCCTTGGGATTGAGACGATAGGCAGGCCTGTTTGGCAGACTAGAACCTGGAACTAGGTCTATCTGGTGCTTGATATCCCTTCATGGTGGCAACCCATGAGGGAGGTCCTCTGGCATAAAGTAGGAGAACTCATTCAAAACCTGTTGCACCTCAGGGGGTAAATAAGAATCCACATTACTTGTATTGCTAGCAGACGGGATCAAAGCATAAACAAACTTTTTCTCCATAACTGCTCCCAAGAACTGGGATCGACAAAGTAGATTAGTCGGCGCGGTTGGGTTGGAGTGGGACCCTCCGGACGCGGTGCTAGCATGATCTTCTTCCCCTTCACAACAAAATAATGAGTGTTCTTGTACCCATCATGGAATACACGGCGATCATACTACCATGGACGACCCAACAAAACATGGCAGGCATCCATCTTTACCACAACACACCGATGACTATCATGATACTTATTACCAATTGAAAAATAAACAAGGCATATTTTATCAAATGTTACCTCAGAACCCCTGATTAACCATGACAGCTTGTATGGCGCGGGATGTTTCTTCGTCTTCAACTGCAATTTCTTGAGAGCTTCTTCAGAGACGATATTGTCGCAACTACCGCCGTCTACGAACATCTTGCAAACCTTCTTCCCAATCGTGCGGGTGGTGTGAAAGATATTGGTTATCAACCAATCATCTTCCAAATCGCCCTTGGGAGTTAGCAGACTCTTACGGACGACCAGATTCTCATGACCATCTCCATAAAGCACATCTACGTCGTCATAGTCGTCGTATATGGGATCTATCTGGTAACCAAACTCTTCGATATCGTCAGTTGCACCCTCCTCGATGAATAGATTCTCCGGATTTTGCACATCCGGCTTCTTGCAATCTGTTGATCTGTGCCCTGGTTCACCACACCGATAACACTTTATATTGCTGCTCGAAACGCCCTGCGCTGCCTGCGTAGTTGGACAAGATTCCTGGGTTCGGGTCGATTGATTGCCTTGATCGCTCCTTACCAGTGGTTTCTTACTTTCTTGTTTTTCCAACGCGAGTGCTCTCTGCTAGGCCTCTGAGACAGTCCGCAGTGAGTGGACTCTAAGAACGTCCTGCAAGGACTGACGCAATTCCCCGAGATACCTAGCTACCATCTGCTCCTCCATCTCCGATAGATCGTTACGGGCAATCAACTGATAAAAGTCCTCCGCGTACTCATCCACTGACTTTGTGCCCTGCTTCAGCATATGGAGCCGCTGAAACAGGGTTTGGGTGTAGTCGAATGGAAGAAAGTGGGCCTTCATCTTCTTCTTCATCTTCTCCCAGTCAATGATCTTGGCCTTGCCCTGCCTCTCATGGGAACGTCGCAACTGCTCACACCATGCAGAGGCTCTACCCTTTAGTTTAATGGACACTAACTTCACCTTCTAACGATATGAACCCTCCTTATACTCGAAGATCCGATCCACTTCGTTCAGCCAATCAATGAAACCATCAGCTTTCAGCGTACCTTCAAAGCTGGGTAACTCAACCTTGAACCTTAGACCTCCGCGATACTCCCGGATGTGTGGTCCACGGTGGTAGGGGTTCTCGAAAAATGACCTAGAGTCGTGGTTTGAGGCTTCGTCTTCCTGCAGATCTTGTGCCGCCACCTGCCGTGTCAATTCTGCGATCTGCTGTTGCAGATCTTCTATCATAATCACGTTTACAACGTTGCGTTCCCGCTGGGGGGCTTCTTCCGCCAGAGGCTGCCAACGACCATGAGTACGTCCACGAACCATCGTCGATGATGATCATCCTCCCACTTCAAACTTGCTCTGATACCAAACTGACGTCGGGTTAAACAACCAAGCAAGGGATCACATCGAAATCAACAATGAAACAGGGCAAAGAAACTAAGGCAGAAAGCTCTCTAGAATTCAGAAATAATCAATATCGAAGTCTGGCAAAAAATTACCTACAAGCCGGGTGTTATAGCTCAAAACCTAATTTTGCGAAAAATAGCAAAATTACAAAACTGGCCCAAAGCTATAGGCCTTATTGAAAATAATACGCATGTAATAGTTTGACCCAAATCGGGCTAAATAAAGAGGTCAAAATGAGAAATATGAAAACTGCCAAAAATAGCAAAAAATATCTTCAAAGTCTCCGTTAACTGTTCAAATGTCCCTTTTTGGGGCTGAAATCTTGCGAGACGGGGTTTCACCACCGTCAATCGTAACCATCTCCACCGAAAGCTTTCTGAAAACATATTATATTAGGCATTCTAATCCATGTAGCTCAAGTTACGCCGAAAACAGTGTGGCGTGACCAAAAGTGACCATTTTGCACCTCTCTTGCGTTTGTCTTCCATGTCATGATAGTGAAGCGCTAGTCGCGTCTGACGGTTCGGCCTTGTCTAGTTCATCTACTCCTGCATCATGACACCTTTCATGTTTCGTTCCCGTTGGGGCGCTTCCTCGGTCAAAACATGCTCGCTGCTGCCAGGTCACCCACGCACCATAGTTATCACGATCTTCTTCCCACGAAAGCATTACCTTTGATACCAACTGATGCCGAACTAAATCGCGCATTTTTTGGAACAGCGAGAAGCAACGAATAGAAGGGACAACACTAGGTGAAATTATCTCTAGGATTCATAAGAAACTCAATGTTTTCTGAAAAAAAAAACTTAATATGATTATTAAACTGTTGAAATCAGTCCACAAACCGGACTTAATTAGTTAAAAAGACTCAATTTTGTCAAAAATAGGAAAATCAAAAACAATCCTAAATTAAAATTCTAAATAAAATAAACTATCACCAAAAAGATTCGCCCAAATCAGGTTTAAATCGATCTGCTATTAGTGAAAGAAATATTACTAAAAACAATAATTTGGACCGCTAAACAGCCGAATTTGGCTGAATCAATGCGGTGTTCGTGACAAATTCACGAGGTCTTCTTAAAACATCGTTTCTAGTCAAAATTATGTATGGTTTGACCTCGTTCTTCAATCTTCCTCTGATTCTGTGTTTCGACTGAAGCAGCATTTCTAAAACTAGCGAATATTTTTGCAAAACCCTTCCTGCATCACTTATGATCAATGCACTAGGTTTGCCTCGCGCTCGTTGCGCGCGCGGCACCGGTGTGTTGGGTGAAGCAGTGTATTGTCGGTTAGAATTTGTGCATACGAAGAAGACGTTAAAAGTAGTAGATAATTATGTCCGGGAGAGTTTATTGGAACGATACAGTGGAGGACACGTTATTACAGCAATAAGGACTTTGAAATGGGAAATACAGGATTGTAGTAGTACGAACACAGCAATGGGATACAACCGCGACATTACTGGGAGCTTCAACTGGCCTGATTCATGGTGTCTGCACTATGATGTGCTTGCATCGTTTTAGTGGTACCAGTTTATCGGGTGCTCTCAATGCGACGGAATACCCACCTCGTTAGTCGGGGGTTTATGTTTTGTGTGCATCTCAGTACACGGACGTGGAATTTTGTGGTGGGGCTCTTTGCATTTGCACTTGCTATGAGATCTTGCCGTTCCTGAGAATGAATCAGATAAATTACTGTAGATGGGGTTATTGTGTTTCCCGGTTTTATGCATCGTTTGTATTAAACGACGACAATACATGTTAGTCATTGTTGATACTGTTGCAAGAGTGTTCTCCAAAAAGGTTTCCACAGGTAACCCAAATATTGTAGCATCCATAATTCCAGTTTCATCTCGAAGCTCCACATACAGGCGGCCACTGCAGTTAGGTTTATTTTTTGGTTAGCTTGCATGTGTTTTTTTTAATGGAACAGCAAATGTATAAGTAGGTATATATGTAGTAGTTTTGGCATGCGGTAGCAAAAATGTTGCATATAATGTATGATGTGTTTGTGTCTAACCAAGGTATTGTGTTGCACTCAGCATTGCCACAGATATTGCAGGTTTGACGGATATGTTTGCGTTTTCAGTGTCGGCAAGCATCGAACCATGGTCGTTGATTTGTTGGTATTGCAAGTATGGACACTTTTAACCATGTTTCAGCATACAACGGCTTTTACAAGATTGAATATGTAATAGATGAATTGTAAGTATCACAATTATAATTGAATAAGTGAACGAAACAAATGTCATACCAATGTTTGTATTGCATATGCTATATTGTTCACTTCCACTGAAAGCTGTTGTAATGCTTCTGTGTTCTGATGGAACTTTTGTTTCAGTGGTGGATTGTTTATATAGTGAGGTATGTTGAGTGAGATTCGTTAATTCAATTATCAGCGATAGAGTGGCACACACTTCAACGTTTATTGAAATTTGAGATCGTTATATGTGGATTGGAATTACACTTGTTATAGGCCTGCTAAACAGGTATTGAATATTTACTATAATGGAATGAGGTATTTTGCAAATCGTAGGCTGAGAGAAATATGAAGCACTTTGTTGTGGTATGTGGCAATGATGTAGTAGTTATTCTACCCACTTAACGTAGAACATATTACATGATGTTAAATGTTAATGGATTTTGGGATAAGATTACTGAGATTTGCTGTGTAGTCCTGACTGCTGCAGTAGCAGGTGTGATCAGTAGGTACTGTGTTGTTGGTGCCAAATGTTCGAATACAATGTTGTCGTATGACAAGTGTTTGTATTGCATGTTAAATCGGAGTTTTGTAGGGCTGCAACCTCTGATATTGAGCTGCCAACGAGGAGGAGCAAGTGTCAATGTTACGACTGGAACTGGAAGATTCAGCAGACTGAAACAATCCATATGTTGGCACACATTTTTAGTTCATTAGGAAGCTACCCATTTCGTTGCATAACCTGTTTTATCGGTGAAAATTAGATTGAAAATAGATATAGTAAATAATTAATATAGTGTATAACCTGTCTACATGTGCTATTTATATGCTCACAAATGGTTATGTGGTTAGCTGTATTAGCAAAATTATTGTATGAGATGCCGGAGAACAGTGAGTCCACAGAGGTGGACATGGAATCGAGTCGCGACGAGCAGCAGGAACCGGCAAAAGAGGGGAAATTAGAGGATGTTGATGAAACTATTCAAACGGCGGAAGAAGATGTGAGTGATGAGAGGGATATATCGGAGAAAGAAAGTACATGTTGTAGTCCCTACATAGTGGGAAAGGGATAGGAAACAATGATATACTGAATTGCTTATTGCTCATTGATACGTTAGATCTTGTGCATCATATTTTGTGATCTTTTTTTCTACCGGATTGTGTTTGTTACAAGATAATATTAGCGTAAGAAAGGGAGAAGTAAAACTGTAAAAATTTAAATTTGGGTATGTTAAGCAGTGGGATTAGAGAAAGCACAGATGAAGTACAACCTGTTGCTAAATGAAGGAGCTGATGTTCATTTTCAACTGATCAATCAGGTATTAACAATTGACTCCATTAAAACTGATAGGAAGAAAGAAGAAGAAAGGGAAAAAAAGAATTATTATGCGTTTACAAAAGTTCAGGAACATGTAAGTAGCAGCTAATCTGTGTCGCTGGAGGAAATATAGCGAGTGCAAGCTTCTAACTTGTCTTCCGTTATCATATCCTGGATTATATCCGGAGCGTCAGATAATATCTTAAACTGTTCTGATTGTCCTGCTACCATAGTTGCAAGGTTCTGGGCAATACTGTTTTCAAGATAGTCAATATGATTTAAAGCTATACGCATGTTTTGCAACATGATATACCCGTTATTGATTTCGTTTCTCATCGCTAGGGGATAACCTTTAAACATATAAAAGATCTTAGTTGCTTCATAACATGAAGTATGCAATTCTATGTGCTTCCAGTTGTTATCAACAGCAAGATGAATACTGTTGTAGATTGCCCAAAGTTCACTTTCTAACTTGGTCACACCATCCAATCTACCAATGAAGCCAAGCTGCCAGTTATCTTGATCATCGCGACACACTCCCCCAATTCCACCACTGTTAGTTGCGGGATTTATACAACCATGTACACTTATTTTTGACACTTCTGTAGCAAATTTAATAGAAATGGAATGTTCTGAGCTGAAACAATTGTGATATATAAAGAAATCGGTAGATATAGATGCTTACAAATACTACATAAGCAATATTACAAGGACATTGAATAAAACTTACTTCGTGTAGTGCTGGAGACGAAGCTGATGAACTTTCTGTTTTCAGATTGCTCGTCACTTCTTCCTCCGATGTTGATTTCTTAGGGAGTGACATTGCAGCTATTGATTTCGTGGATGGTTGATTTGTTAATTAGTGTTTGCAGCAGGGTTGATGTAGAAGTTATTTGCAAGCATTGTGGTCTCATTTATATATTGAATTCATTCACGCATTTCAATGTATTGCTGCCGGATAACTTGTCTAGTAGTTCTGTTGTGCGGTGCTATAGTTATGTTGTTATAATATATGTTTAAGCGAGATAAGGAAAGATAATTTAAATTGTAATTGAGACAAGTTATTCTGCGTACGGAGTTACAGTACATATTATACATCCGGAGGAAAGAAAACTTTGATAGGGATAATAGGTGAAACGAAACTGGCATCTTATTTTTGGTGAGATCCAACGAACATATGCTGGCGTACATGAACATACATTAAGCTTCGACTACATAACGCACAGTCCAACCATTCAGTGGGAACCCGTTTCAATTATTGCGCCGTGAAAGGAGGAAGTAAAATCTTCTTATGTCACTATTCATATTGACGGTCTCCAGCACATTTTGTTGCTCCTGAAATTTAGTAAAGTGGAAAAATATGAGCTGGCATGTTATGAATTATAGTATGCTGGGGGAGATTGTGTTCGATACCTCAGTTGACATTAGGACATGGTTTCAGCATTTTTTTGTATTATATTTTCTACTGTCTGGCCAAAGATGCGTGCCTCCAGTTCAGCGCTGCCGTCATGAAGCTGTACAGTCAGACGCCCCCTGGAAGAAGAACAGATTTAACAATATGAATGCACATTTAATTTGCAAAAAATAACATTGTAAAATTGATATTGTATGGAGTGATATTGATACAATGTACTACATATTGTCTCTTAGCGTTATTATATACCATGGAATAGCGTCGCAGTCGTTATTTTGGCAGGTGGAACATTCAAATATTTTGTTCGGAGAACGATTTGCGACACGATTACAGAAGTTGCATGCATAATACCATGCACGCTGATTTTTTGGTAGAGCATGAACACTCGCCTTCACCCAAATTTCGTTTACTGTATGCTACAGTGAATCAAAAGGAGAAGACAACATTAAGCGAATGTGTTTGAATACTGTAATAGTTAATAGTTGCTAAGTGTTAATGAACGAAGAGAATGCTTACCGGTAATGTTGCTAAATCTAGTATTGCACAGAGCTTCATTTTCTGATGCTATAGATGATCGTAATCCAATGTTAGAGCTTTGGTATCACTGTTGTTGTAAAGTGCAAACAAAGCTTGTGGCAGGAAGAAATGTCACTTTGTTTCTATGTAATGTGGAATGAAATTGTTCACATCGTAGTATTTATAGTGAGATTGAATACAAGAGTTGCGAGTGGTATCAATTCTGCATGTTAAAAATATGAACTACTATCTCCTGACTTTTTGCTCCTGTTTGAGTTTTAACAACTATTCGTTGGGTGATTCCGACCCGGTGACCAAAAATTACGTGTTTTTGTCATCCAATTTAGCTGGTCTAGGTAACCTAGTTATGGGTGAAAAACTGCAGATGATGCAGACCACTGGGGATGGAGTAGTACTGTGGTGATGCAGATAGTGAAGCTTTAAAATTTTTATATAACTCATCTGTATTGTTGTAGAGTAACTTTTTTTGTGCACAACTGCAAAAAGTTAACAAACAATTAATTTTTTTTGCCATCCAAACTGCATGGTCTAAGTGTCACAGTTACGGGTGAAAAAGTCCTGACGGTGCATAGCACTGGAGATGGAGTAGTAATGTGGTACTATAAAAATAAAAATTATTAATAAAAAATTGATTGAATTGCTCAGAAACTGTTGCATAGTGACAAGTTTTATCACATTCAAATTCATTGATGAATTTGGTAATGTCAGGAGTTCACACATTTGCACATGATGTCACACAGTTCTAGGACATCGCGAAGCTACCCCTTCGATTGTGTAAATAATTAAAATCGATTTTTTTTATCTCTTTGTACCTGCTTGACTCTTTTAACTTGTTGTTGTCTCGATATAATAGATTGATTTGGATATATAATATATTGATAATTTATTCGCAATATGATAGGGTACATCGTACTCTACAATGCCATGGAAAGATTATCAGAAATTGACATTGGGTTCCTGTTTCAATCACCAGTTGAAAGTTTCTCGGCAAATAGATACAAACGTTTAATTCAGAATAAAGAGCTGAGACTTACTGGTAGTGATCATTTTAGGAGATTTGTTAGGCAAAGTAAGCGATGTTATCGAGCATGTATATGTGACATCACATTTCAGACAGATGCTGCATAGCAGCACATTTGATGCACCCAGAAACATATATAGTTATGTCCTGCTAAAAAATATAAGAATAGTTAATGACATGATAAATATGTAATGACAACAACTGAACGTACATGACATATATGTGAACAAAATGCATTTTGGCCAACCGCAACAGTTGATATGGCATATAAGTAATACCTTACGATCGTCGAAGTAGTACTATTGAATACAGGGTGCAAGCACAAACCCCATAGTAATACAGTTATAGATAGAGTTACAGCAGGATACTTGCAGCAAAATATGAACAGTTTAGTGGTGGGTACAAGAAGCAGGAAAATGTGCTGGGTTTGTTATTTCTTCAGATATGATCTCATGTCTTCCCTACGCTGTGAAGACCACAACTCGGAATTTTGGGATACTTGCATAAACCAGCTCAAAACCACATGCATCTCCCAAGCTAATTCCTGCATATTCAGTGAAGCAATACCAGCATATGCGACGCTTGGTGTCGTTAGAGGGGTTGTCGCACCGGAATTTCCAGGTGGTGTCACATATTTTATTTTCAACTTCAATATGGCTTGTTGCATATCCAAGGTAACTTCTTGTGAACTTGACAGAGATATTATGTAGTCCTCGTAAGTAATTATTAAGCAGCGAGTAATGTGTTGACAAGATATACAATCAAAAGGAACCATGTAATATGAATATTTACCACTCCAGCACGTGATGTTATGTGAGTCTTGGAAATTTTGACTGAAAAACAAGGGGAGGTCCTCGTAGACATATATGCATCAGCCTTCTCCATAGGATCCTGAGTTCCAGTAACAGCTGCATCATCAGGAAGTTGTTGGGGAAGAGATTCAAGCTCAGCAGTAGTCAGATTGAATATTGTAACTTTGAAGTTGGATTGGCCTTTGTATTTAAACACAAGGAAGAATCGATAGGAAAGGGAATAATGCTCAACAAATTCTTTCCAGCCTGTTGCTAGAAATACATCTCTGCCTTTGCATTTCACCTTCATCTCCCATTTCTGGCCGTTCCGATCATAGATTTGGGCAGTAGCTCCCAAATCAAAGCGATGTCACTGAACAAATTCATCGGGGAGCCTCTGCAGTTTTAAAAATCATGTTGATATATTACTTACAGCAACAATAAATATATTGTTTGGAAGATTCATGTGAATAAAATTGATTACATAACAATGGGAAGTTGAAATGCAGAACGAAAATTGTCGTAATTAAGACAATTATGTCTTTTGATACGTAATATTTTGGCATACAAATGCTATAAATGTGGCCAGAGGCCATAGCCACCAAACATCAGATGGACTGTTGATATGAGCAATATGAATAGCAATATGATCGTAATTTCATCTTCTCTTGCTGGAACTATTTTGCCAATACGATCATATTGGAATGGTTGCTAAAATATATGCATTCACTATAGGGTGGATACAAATGCACAAAGAAATTGAGTTAGCAAAGACAGTGAAGAACTAACTCGGGTTTTGTAGCGACTTCACAATCTCATATGACTGTTTGTTGGTGAGAAGTGCAACGTCAGAACCGTTCTTCTGGTTAATCGAAAGTGATAGAGCTTTCAGGATCCATCTCAATGGTGACATTGCGATTTGGAGGAGCAATTGACACGTTATTTGCTGCAGAATAACACCAAAAAGTCTATATCAATCAAGACTTTAGGAGCAAGGTTTGTAAGTAAGAAAGCGAGAAAACGAGCTTCACAGGCACCATACTGAGGAACATATTCAAGCGGTAAAGTATAAATCTTCACTAAAATAAGTTGCTTCGTCACCTAGTTTAGCTTTGAAAGGAATCAAATATATGTCTCACTTGTCCTTTCATGAACTTAGCAACTGCAAACAAACAGATCCAAAAATTTTTCCTGTTGTGTTCAAGGAGACACTTATCTCCAAGATGGACTCAGTGCTACCAGGATCAATATCCCATGAATATCAGGGAGAGGCTCAGATCTGTTAGAGTGATCGGCCGAGAATGAACCCGCCGTGGCTGTGACTACGGTGGAAATATACCGTCGAGTCGCCCTGCCAACACGCGGTTCGATCTCCGTGCCTCAATCACTTGATTGAGAGAATTGATCGTCACAGCCTCATATCAACCTAAACCAACAACATTGCACAAGCAGACCGCCGAATCTAAATTCAGAAAATCTACCAATTTTCGAAATTCACAAACCCAGTCAGAATTAAGGCACAAAACAACGCACGCATGAGAAACATATACAGATATTCCAAGCAATTGTATTGCATGCATTAAATCTGGAATGAAATTTGAAATCACAGACGGAGCAAACCCCAAAAAAATCACCGTAGCCTTCGAACTCCCTTCAGTGCTGCCAATCTTCGACCACTATTCTGTATCTAAACCCTGTCATGAATCAAACCACCCAAAATATATACCAGAGGGGAGAAGAAGCCACAGTTGGC
Organism: Linanthus parryae; assembly: GCA_023055425.1. Taxonomy (NCBI): domain Eukaryota; kingdom Viridiplantae; phylum Streptophyta; class Magnoliopsida; order Ericales; family Polemoniaceae; genus Linanthus; species Linanthus parryae. Next base: position 130,709,127 of record JALGPY010000002.1, on the reverse strand, counting down.
ACCTCCATGTCTCACCACACTACAACCCGCTAACCCCGCCCATGTGGATACAAGCCAAACTGAGGGTAAGGAATAAACCCCAATAACAAGCCAAACCCCACTGCTACTCATCCACAAGGCACTTTAAAAAAAGGGGAACCTATGTGGCACTAAGGTGGAGTGCTAACCCTCTATTTTATGTTAGGGGTTTGGGGAGGCTAAGATTGGTGAATGCAATCAGGCCACGATTACACCGCCATGGCTGCAACAACAGTGAGAGGCGACTCTCACTGTGGTTACCCTGCCAAGATGCGGGTCAAAATTGTGCTCTAAATGGCGAGCTATAGAAATTAATCATCACAACCTCTCAGCGACGTAAGATTTCAGGACGTTGGTCTATTCTGTTTTGACCCCACCAAGATGCGGGTCAGAAGTGTAGTCACAATAGGAAGCCATACTAATTTATCATCAAAGACTCTCGGCAATGTAAGATTTCAGCACATTGAAATCTTACTGAATCGTAGATGCAACGACATGTAAGGATTTGTACTGGTTAAGCTGTGTCACTAATCTATGCATGCCGACATTTGGGGACGCTCAGACTGCTGAATGCGATCAAACCACGATTACACCGCCATGGCTGCAACAACAGCGAGAGGCGACGCTCGCTGTCGTCACCTTACCAAGATGCGAGTCGGAATAGTGGTCACAATAGCAACCATACAAATTTATCATCACAGCCTTCCGACAATGTAAGATTTCAGTACATTAGAATCTTACTGAATCATGCCTGTTCAACAGGTCTTGAGAAGAATGAACACACAACGATGCCCAAGTCGAGTTTCACTTATCCGACCAAAATGACGAAAGACCTATAAAAACGAAGTATCAAGAACGTAGCAGTACATTTAGCATAGTAAACTCAGAGATATCTCAAAAGAACCAGTCCAAGATTCTCTCGGAAGAGCGAAAGAGAGTTGCGCAACATACCAAAATATAACTACAGTCTACTTTCATCGCCTCTACCCATCACAAATTTACAGAGGTAGCTATATAAAAGAGGGAGTTCCCTCGACATCTCAGCGCCATGTAGGCTCGGACGCCACTGTGGCCCAATGGCTTCATGCCCACTGAGCTTCGGATGCATCCCTTAATTTGACCGTTCTGCCACTATAAGTTATGTTAAACACGGAGGGTTGTGGGTGAGTGGCAGTGGGGTTTGGCTTGTTCTTGGGGTTTATTACATACCCTCAGTTTGGCTTGGAGCCACATGGGCGGGGTTAGTGGGTTGCAGTGTGGCAAGACATGGAGGTGCCAGCTGTGGCTTCTTCTCCCCTCTGGTATATATTTCGGTGGTTCGATTCAGCTCAGGGTTTAGAGAGAGGATAGTGGTCGGAGATCATCATCTCCGACGGGAGGCCGAAGGCTTCGGTGAGCTTTTTGGTAGGTAGTTGTGCCTTCTTTTAAGTTAGGCAGAGAGCATAAGCTAGGAGAAGGCTCAGATCTGTTTACTGTGACCGGCGGAGAACAAATCCGCCGTGGCTGCAACTACGGTAGTTCAAAACCTCCGAGTTGCCCCACCAACAAGGTGAATCCGATATTCATGCCTGAATCATCTGCGTAAAGAAATTCATCTTCATGGCCTCTCTTGGAAAGTATGTTTTAACCCTCGTATCCGTCAGATTCATGAATCAAATGTCATAGCGCACAATGAGTGGTTTTAATTGATGTTAGTGCTTCGTGAAAAAGCTCGGGCCATTTGCACGCTTAAGTTGCCGCAGAATAGCATCCAACTGTGATGTATGGCCGGTATTGTATAAGGCTAGGAAGCTGGAATCCCACATACCATGACAGTAGGGGCTAACTGTGAGCTTAAGAACTACAGACGGACTCCCATCCACATCTCAGTGTGCATGAGTGATTACCTCACATTCCTTTCAAATCTATGCTGCGGAGTACACAAATCATATTTGTGCTCAATTTTTGCAAAAATAAGGACAATTAGAATGAGCTAAAGCAACCATTTACCCAAAAATATGAAGCTTCAGTAGTCCGTACTTTGCTTTTCACGCCCCCGCAACCACTGATCAAACTCGATGACATAATCTAATTTCAAAGCATTAGTAGAAATGGATTGTTATATGATCATCTGCATACATGTGTAATGATCACAATTATTCGAACTATAATGATACCATATGCATGATTCACAGCAGATAACATCAATTCATTCTAGCACAACCATATTTAAGTAAGAATAAGAAACATATAAATGTTCTGCATAGAGGTAAAAGAGACAACAGAACCTTTATAAGCAAGCACATAACCCCAAATTACTTGAATCAAATGGGTGGAATAACTAAGAAATAGACACATAGGATTAAACTTATAAAAAATTCTCATCAAATACAGGCTATTCGACGAGCGAAAAAATTCTTCGAGTCTGCTGACACCAGATATGTCCTTTCATTCAAGAATGATCAAATAATATGAATGAATTCAGGTTGATGTTAATACCAATCAAAGATACCTAGGAATCAGACTAATAAATTCAAACAATCAAAACCCAGATTCAAAAATCAACATTACCAACCATGAACATTATCAAATAACATTCGCAGATTCAATTTCTACGGTCTCTAAAAGAGGTGAACAGATCAGAAGAATAATAGTCATACATGTTTTAGATACCATGACCTGAAACCAAACAATCGAACCCCAATTAGCACAGAGAAGAAACGGAGCTCCAAACAAAAAGTACCCAAAATGCCCAAATCACGGCAAGAACCTCCTTTACCTTCTGTTAGCTCTGTCTGGGAGGACAAATCTAGCTAACCAGTGAAATCAACACCCCTGTACAAGAAAACCTGGCTTCATAAATTAGCAACTGGTAATTACCCTGAAACGCAAGCCGATATTAGCTACGTGAAATCAAACTAAAAAATCACAAACTAAAATAATTTCAAGTAACCCAGCAGAATCGCTGGAATCTAACTATAAAATGACACCTGAATTGGTTGTCCGACGATTCTCGTTTCCTCTTACTCCGGTGAACGACTGGCCTTCTAATCGGCCGTCCAATTTGGCAGACACGACTTCTATTCGCCGGAGTTCACAGAGACGGCGCAGAACTGAACATGCAGGGATGATATGAGTAGCCAGAGAGGACGTCGTCGAAAGGTCTATAACCCTACCACGGATGCGCTTATCCGAAGGGATGGTGGAATCATCTTGGCCGGCAAAGTAACGCCAACTCCTTTCGGATCGTCGGAGAAAGAAGCAGAAGACTCAACCATCACATTCATCGTCGATAGTGAATCTCGCAGAGCCACGACTCTCTCTCTCTATTTCTCTCTCTCTCCTTCTCTCTCTTTCTCATACCGGCGGAGACAGGAAGCCACAGCTGGCACCTCCATAACTCGCCACACTGTAACCCACTAACCCCGCCCATGTAGCTCCAAGCCAAAGTAAACGTATGTATTAAACCCCAATAAGAAGTCAAACTCCACTGCCACTCACCCACAACCCTCCGTAATTAACATCACTTATAGGGGCAGAACGGTCAAATTAAGGGATGCGTCCGAAGCTGAGTGAGCATGAAGCCATTGGGCCACAGTGGCGACTCCCTCTTTTATATAGATAGTTAGATGTAGAATGAATCAAATAGGTGTAAATAAATTATATGTACATTATACACTGCGTTGTTGAAAAAAACATACATCACTGTGGTGTGCTGGGGTGTGGCACAACCATACATTTCTACTAGTTAATTAAATCTTTTTTTTTTTTTTTTTGAGTAGGTTAATTAAATCTTGTACATTCTGATTATGTGTTAATAGTTTACTTGTACGTTCTAATTCTAGTCTATTCATCTTATCAATGCATGTAGAATGAATGGAATATGTGTGAATAGTTTACGTGTACGTTATACCACATCATCGTACCCGTCGCGGTGAAGATTCTCGTACTTGTAGGTAGTTGTCACTTCTAAGAAGGTGGCAAGTATTTGTCATTGAAATATTAGTAGGTAAGATAAGATGGGAGAAGATGTTTGCAAAATAACACATTTTTACTCTTTCTATCTCTCTCTTAGGTTTAGGTAGTGGGCTAGTAGCATCATTCAATCAACTATTCTTAAAATGTACCACTCTGTTCCAGCTCTTTCTTCCCAATTTGACTTTTGTCACTGTTCACTGATTCACTTTGACCCGGTGATTTGAATGGCAAACAAATGTAATTTTTTGATAATTTTTTCATTGTGGTGTAGAGTAAAAGGTGCTCTATAATATGGTGAAAAAATAATCAAAAAATCGTATCATTTTGCTATCTAATTCACCCGGTCAAAGTGACCCAGATACGAGTCAAAAAAGTCAGATGAGAAGAAAGAGCTGGGACGGAGTGGTACTCGCAAAATATAAGTTCATTGCACCTAGACAACAACCTGACTCTAAAAGGCAGAAACTATCTTTCTTCCTTCTTCTTGTTTTTATTAACCATTAATGACTACTAGCCAGTAAAAATACCTCGTTGTTTGTAGAGACAACCAAAAAGCAATGAAAAGAAAACTAAACCAATAACAGCTAAGCAACTTTGAGTGATGAACCACTACAAATACACGATGATAGCTCCTCATCAAAACTCACCTTTCAGTTGCAATATTAGTTGTTGCAGTGCTTGAAGGTGTTTGGTGGTTGCAGAAATGGTGTCAACCTCTACTCCACCAGTTCCAAAGGTGATGATCATCAACAGTGAAGGGCTAGCTAGCTTCGGATTTCGTATGTATTTTTTCCACAAAGTGTGATCATCCGATAATTAATTGATTTTTTTAAATGGTTTAGGAAGTTCCATATGAGGAAGACAATGAATGGATGGATCAGAAGGGTCCTCCAAGGGAAGCCAAATGGTGGTATTCAACTTTCCATACTGTCACAGCCATGGTTGGTGCTGGAGTTCTCAGCTTGCCTTATGCCATGGCCTATCTTGGATGGTCTCTCCCTCTCTCTCTCTCACACATTAGTTGGTGTAATTCACAACGATAAAGAGGGCTTTCTGGTACTTTTAGACAAAACTTTGCCGGGTAGCAATATTTCATAAATGGGGTTTTCCTAAAAAAAATAATAATAAAAGGGGTTAGTTAAGCTCGTAGCTCATTTGACACAATTAGTAGAAATCCTTAAGCTTCAAAATAAAGGAGGAAACAACTTTGTTTTGGAACGTTCGGATTGTTAAATAAATTCTGAAATTGGTGGTTTTAGGTTAGGTTTGCCACGGTCGCAACCACACTAGATTACATGACGTATACCAGACTGTTTGACTAATGAGTTATGGCTCAAACACACTTTCCACTAGGCACTATTGTTGTTCCTAGCTTCTGCGTTTGAGATTTTCCATTATAATTTCTCATGATACCTCAGAATCTCTCCATCTCTCATTAGATTTCACAGATCTACATAACTAGACTTCCTTTCACCATCTTCGAGCACACTTAATCTCATCCACTTCGATTCAAATTATTGTGAATTATCTTGAATCACCACTAAATGGTAACGTATATGATTTCATGCCGAGTTTTTTCTCTTTAGAAGTTTGTGACTCCATATTTTACTAATATTCATATTTTTTTAATTTTATTTCGGTTCTATATGACAGGGGTCCGGGGACAGTGGTGATGGTGCTATCATGGTGTATAACCCTACACACAATGTGGCAGATGATACAGCTCCACGAGTGCGTCCCCGGGGTTCGATTCGACCATTATTATGACCTCGGGAAGCACGCCTTCGGACCTAAACTTGGAGCGTGGATAGTGCTCCCGCAGCAGCTGATTGTGCAGGTGGGTTGTGATATAGTGTACATGGTCACTGGAGGTAACTGTCTCAAGAAGTTTATGGAGATTGCATGCACCAACTGCACCAAAATAAAGCAAACCTATTGGATTTGCATATTTGGTTCCACCCATTTCTTCCTCTCTCAGCTCCCCAACTTCAATTCTGTCTCCGGCGTCTCGCTCGCTGCAGCAATCATGTCGCTAAGGTATGTATGTGCATTATATATTGCGGTATGTTATATGTACTCCCTCTTTCCCAATAAACTTATTCGTTTTAAGAATTCGAATTTTTTAAGAAGACATGTAATCATTACATCAGTAATATTTTTTTACCATGGCACTTACCTTTTTTGAGCGAAACCATGGCACTTATCTTAATACCTCAACTTTTAAACTTTTTGTTTAGTCTACTTTCAAACTTTTTAATGGCGCCATGCTTATTTTTTGTGACAAATTGGAAAAAATACAATGCTAAGAGTCGCAAGTTTAGAACAGAGGACCAAAATATTGGAGCATATGGAGTAGTTAAAAACAATTATTACACGTTCGTCACACTGAATCAACCACAGGTGGAACTTTAGTTTAGCGTGCCCTTGCATACACAATTTCGAATAGAACATGTAATATTCCAGGGAAATTTTTGACAAAAATATCTTCCTGGGAAATTTTGTCTATATATAGGGGTTTTCTTGGGAAATGGACATGCTTTGTCGTGTGTATCATTGTCAGATTAAGAACATGGTCCCGTAAAAACTTATTTCATTTTTGTTATGATCGCCCTCTATAGTTAGAGGCCAGCTAATGATTTTCTACATGATCGCGTACTATAAACCAAATCAATTCACGTTAAAAAGACAAATGTATTACTCCACTTCGTAGAACAGAACAATTTCCCTAAATTGGGAAAGAGTACCGTGGAAGAGAGTGGTTCAGTTATGAAAACGCTAGTTAGAGTTTGTTTTTACTTTATTTGACGAGAGAAATTGTAAAAGGCAAAATAGAATGCATTAAGAAACTACAAAAAAAAATCCTCGAAAAAAAAAAAGAAACTACAAAAAACAATAATGAAGATGCCATCGCCAAGAATCGTCTTTTTTCTTTCTCAAAAAGAAAGAATCATCTTTTTCTTTGGTGAGATGTTTTATTATATAGGTAGGGACTAAAAACTATCATAGTAGTAATACTAATTCAAAAGTTAGTTTTAATGATTTATTAGTTTGTATACACACTGTTAACAAAAGTTGTCTTTTTGCTCACTAATCAAGTGTTAGGCCAATTGGATAATACTTTAGAAATAAGTATACACTAACTAAAATACCATAACACAATATTTCAACTTGCAAGAGGTTGTCGATGGAAAGTGGGGTTTCTCATCTTACCATGCGTAATAATTACAGCCGTGTAATGATTCTTATAGAAAGCAAATAGGCTAATTCGCTATGCACTGAAATACACTTTTGTCTAGCATTTGAAATCCTACGTGATTTTCAACTCATATTTGGAAATGAAAGACTTTGTATTTGGAAATAACTTTGAGCCCCGGTACTAAAGGATTTAGTCTGGGGTCATAAAGTCCAAGGTTCGAAAGCAATAAATCGGTATACAGTTTATTGTTCTACTATGTATCTATAGTGACTCTGGAAACTACTAGAATGAAAATTAAAAATTAATAAATATATGTATCTTCCATAGGTAGGTGAAAATTTTACAATGATTTTTAACTAGTCATACCTTTAAATACCCTTCACACAACGTGCAGGGAATGATTAAAGATGATTCACAAAAGAGGAATTGAACAAACTTAAAGATGTGGAAGATGTGTTGAGGAGCTACTGAGGACACAAGTGATTACCTTTCTTTTTTTCTTTTTGGTGAATACCTTTTCTTTTTTCATTGTCAACATAAAGACAACATTTACATGGAAAAAAAAAAAGTAAACAAATCTCTATCTGGATTAATTCCGCGAAAAAACTAACTACTAGCTACTACCACTTTGTCTCTTCTCTTTAGCCACATTTTTACTTTTGTCACTATTCACTGGGTCACTTTGACCCGGTAATTTGGCTATCAAAATGATATAATTTTTTGATATTTTTTTCATTGTGTTGTAGAGTAAAAGTTGATCTATTACACGGTAAAAAATTATTAAAAAATTGCATCGTTTTGTTGTCCAAATCACCCGGTCAAAGTGACGCAGATACGAGTCAAATGGGACTAAAGAGAAGAGACAGAGTGGTACTATTTTTTGAAACAACTAGCTACTACTACTACTACTTCTTCTGCGATACCATACTTCCTATTTATGGTTATGTAACTCAGGTAAGAAAATAGTTACAGTTGAAACATATTCACTCTAAAAAATGCTCGGTGACTAAAGTGGTGATGACATCTTTGAGGCTGTAAAGACGGGGAGGGGGAGTCAATGATTTGACTCACACTTGTGTTGGCGATTGCAGTATTATATTTGACTGAAGGAGTGATCGGTATTGTACTACTAGATGTTAACGTCAATTTTTGAATTCTTGAAGTTTGGAAAAGCTGAAGATTCAAACATGACCTAAATCTTGCGCAAGTAAGTGTAGTTTATCACTTGAATCCACTTCCTGCATGCAGTTATTCAACTATAGCATGGGCCGGAAGCTTGAGCCGAGGGCAGGTGGAAGACGTGAGCTACGCCTACAAGAAAACATCTAGCGTTGATTCATTATTCCGAGTATTCAACGCATTGGGACAGATCTCGTTTGCTTACGCAGGACATGCGGTTGCTCTAGAGATCCAAGCAACTATTCCATCCACTCCTGAGAAGCCTTCGCGAATCCCAATGTGGAAAGGTGCCGTTTGGGCCTACTTCATCAACGGAATTTGCTATTTTCCAGTAGCTTTCGTCGGATATTGGGCATTCGGCCAGGATGTGCCCGATAACGTGTTGGTCGCGCTCGAGAGGCCTTCTTGGCTCATTGCTGCTGCTAACTTAATGGTGGTCGTCCATGTTATTGGTAGCTATCAGGTACGGGTGAAAGGACTCAACTGAAACGATATCATAAGTCGAGGGTCTTGAAATGAATATTAAATGTTGGTGCAGGTTTATGCTATGCCAGTGTTTGATTTATTAGAGACGACAATTGTAAAGAGGTCTAACTTTCCTGATGGAATTACTCTCAGGCTCATTGTTCGATCAGCTTATGTTGGTGAGAATACTTTTTTTTGAGACTTTTATTAATGCGGTCAATTGAATAAAAAAGAGGTTGATAGATTTTGCAGTTATCAATTTACTATGGATTTGGTACAATCTTTGTTTCAGCCTTCACATTATTCGTTGGAGTCACTTTCCCTTTCTTTGGTGATCTTCTTGGCTTCTTCGGAGGATTTGGTTTCGCTCCCACTTCTTATTTCGTAAGCGAGTGCATTTTGTATTATTTTTATTTTCGAATCAGACCGTAATTGTGATACAAGTGCTCTAGATACGTCTTAAATTTATATATCTGTAATTTGTTTGTCGGGTAATTTTGCAGCTCCCAAGTGTCATATGGCTTGTTATCAAGAAACCAAAGAGATTCAGCGT